>OZ012643.1:5808488-8208488 GCA_963942575.1 Priocnemis perturbator | reverse complement strand
GGACCAATTATGGGAAACAAAGTATATCCAGGCGAACTGCAGTCAACATCCGCAGTCGGTTGGACGACGTGGAGAAGCTCTGGGCGGACTGCCTGGAGGTGCAGTTCCAAATCGAGGGCGCTGCGGACGAGAAATACAAGGCCAACAGCGTCTACTACCAACAACGAGCGTTTTATGCCCTCCTCGACGTGAGGGACGAAGTAAAGGGCAGTTTAATGGAAGCTCTTGAGATGTTGGAGAAAAGAGATACTGCAGGCTCAAACGTACACCAGAGTAACCCTAACGGTGACTCCAAGACGACGCGAGTCGAGGACTTGCCTCGCATTAATATCCCGCGCTTTGGGGGAGAAATCCTCCAATGGACCTCCTTTAAAGACATGTTTCAGTCCTTGGTTGAGTCACGAAAAGACCTGACCGATACACAAAAACTCCACCATCTCAAGAACTGCCTAGGGGGCGACGCTGCCCGCGTGCTAGCGAATACGCCAGTAGCTGGCGTTAATTATAAGTCTGCGTGGGATACGTTAACTAAGCGCTACGAGCGTAAGCGTCGAATAGTATACGCGCATTTCGAAAGTCTCATGGCTATCCCAAGTGTCAGTTCCGGATCCGGTGCGGACCTGAGTACTTTACTTTATACTGCCAGCGAGGTTAGAGCTGCGCTCATAAATCTAGGCATACCTTTGGATCATAACGAAGATTTGTTTGTGTTTATTGTTTCGTCCAAGTTGGATAAGGAGACGCATCGAGAATGGGAACTGACCCTTGGTGATTTCAATGAACTCCCAAGTTACGGAAAACTTGAGGAATTCCTATTGTTCCGTGTCGACGCGGATGCAGCGTCGCTGAAGCGCCGGGCCGCGAGCGGGAACAAGGCTGATAAGCCAAAACAGATGATTGTGCGAACGCATACCGCTACCAAGACAGACGCCGAACAACCGTTAAATACCAATAAGGGCACGCCACGAACAGCTTCGCCTCTCAGGTGCGGGTGCTGTAAGGACAGCCACCCTTTATTCCAGTGTCCATTGTTTTTAAGTTACTCGGTGGTGCAACGCACTGAATTAGTCACGAGATTGTCGCTTTGTTTTAATTGTTTCTCGTCTGGTCATCGGTCTGAGTCTTGTTTTAGTAAGTTTTCGTGTAGGAAGTGTAACAGAAGGCACCATACGTTACTTCATCATACGGGTAACTCACAGCCGCCTACTGGTGTTGTTTCGGGTCCGAGTACACCGAGGCCAACGGGGCGGGGCAATATTGGTAACATTTCTATGAGCTCGCCTTCTACAATGGCACCTGTTAACGCGTCTTAACCAATAGTAACCCCCACGAATTCCGTGTCAGGAAACGTTTCGTTCTCCGGCGGTTGTCGAACGATCCTACCTACCGCCACCGTCGTCCTTAAGGGGGAATCAGGACGGGCAGTTCGTGTACGCGCGTTGTTGGATCAGGGCTCGCAAGCCTCCTTTGTGTCGCGCTCCTTGATGCCGATTTTAAAACCTCCCACAAGGGCGGTGTCTGTGGTCGTTTCTGGAATAGGGTCCGCGCTCGCGGGTGCCGCGCACCAAATCGCAATGTTTACGGTCGAGTCCTGCGAGGGGGCGGGGCCATCCGTTCATGTCGCTGCGCTGGTGTTGCCCAAGCTTTCCACGTATCTCCCCCCGTTTCCCTCAGCCTCGTGCTTGACTGACTTAACGCATCTGTCTGGTGTGACGCTGGCGGACGAGGATCCGTTTTCATCCGTACCAATCGATCTCATCATCGGGTCGGATTATTATTCACAGATCTTGTGTAGTGGTTTCATTGCGGGTACCGCTAATACCCCGACAGCGCAGCGCACAATTTTCGGGTGGGTCGTTTCCGGACCGGTTGACGGGAGTCCCGGACGAAACATAGAGGTAACTTCCAGTCATATCTCGATAAAGCAACAAACCGAGGCGTTGCAAGAGTCGTTGCAACGCTTCTGGGATGTAGAAGAAGTACCCGCTCGCTGTGCCCTCACTACCGAAGAGCGGCGATGTGAGACTCATTTTGTAGATACGCACACCCGGCTACCCACCGGTCGATATATGGTACGGTTGCCATTTAAATCACAAGTTCCTCTGGCCATGGGAGATAGCTTGTCCTCCGCGCGTCGTATTCTGTTCTCGATTGAATACCGACTTATCAAGACGCCTAACGTCTATGCGGAGTACAAACGCTTCATGGCGGAATATGAACAATTGGGTCACATGGAGTGCGTTACTGGCAACAGACAGGGCGTTGGGTTGGAGTCGTACCTTCCACATCATCCAGTGATGAAGGCGACCAGTACAACCACTAAATTGAGAGTCGTCTTCAATGCTTCAAAACCTTCCTCTAATGGAAAATCTCTCAATGACTTTTTATGTGTTGGTCCAAAATTACAAGGTGATTTATTTTCGTTAATACTTCGATGGCGGTCGTTTAGATACGTTTACACGACCGACCTCGAAAAGATGTTCCGTCAGATACTGGTACATCCAGCTGACGCGGAGTTTCAGCGCGTTTTATGGAGGGAGAGTCCGGAAGAGGAAGTTAAGGTTTTTCGTTTATCGACCGTGACGTACGGTACCGCTTCGGCACCATTTTTGGCTAATCGCGTAATCAAACAACTTGTGCGGGATGAGGGTGCGAAGTACCCTCTCGCTGCATCTATTCTGGAAAACTCTATCTACGTCGATGACGTAATGTTTGGAGACGATGATTTACATAGACTTAAACGCATACGTCACCAACTAACCCAGTTGCTCATGGCGGGCGGGTTCCGACCCTACAAATGGGCGAGCAATCACCCGGCCTTACTTGCTGAGACTCCCGCGGGGGATCTTAATGTCGACCCTACCAAGTCAATCGGAGAGGACGCGACGATACGGGTATTGGGCATAGTGTGGGATCCCATGCTGGATGCGTTTTCCTTTTACATTCACGCACCTACGGAAGTCCTCACTAAGCGTACATTCCTTTCTTTACTGTCCAAGGTTTTTGACCCGCTCGGGTGGGTATCCCCATTTATCATTTCGGGAAAAATTTTAATGCAAAAATGTTGGTTGAGAAAGCTAGACTGGGACGACCCCCCCCCCCCCCCCCCGGAGGATTTGGGTAAAGCCATGTCTGACTTTCAAAGCCAGTTAACTCTGTTAAATCGCCTCATTCTGCCTCGGTGGACTGGTCAGTCATCGACCATACGAACGTTAGAGCTACACGGTTTTGCGGACGCATCAAACGCGGCGTATGCCGCCGTCGTGTACTTACGCTCTGTGCAAGACTCGGGTAGGATTTGTGTAACCCTCTTGTGTTCAAAGACCAAGGTTGCGCCCTTGAAGTTACTCAGTATCCCACGGTTAGAGCTGTGCGCGGCGGTGCTGCTCGTTCGGGCCATGGAGTTTGTAAAGGTCTCGATGAACCTGCACTCAATCCCGATCTACTATTGGTCTGACTCCACCACCGTTCTGTCTTGGTTGCGGTCTCCTCCGACGCGCTGGAAGACTTTTGTGGCACATCGAGTAGCTCGAATTCAAAGTTCTGGTCCCGTTGAGTTCTGGAGACACGTCGGTACGGCGGAAAACCCGGCTGATTGCGCCTCCCGGGGCATGATCGCGGAAACTCTTCTAAAGAATGAGTTGTGGGGGCATGGGCCTGCGTGGTTAGGCAAGGCCCCTACAGGGTGGCATACAACGGGACCCGAACCGGTGGGTGACACCAAGTTAGAGGAGCGTGATCAAATAGAGGCCCTTCTGGCGAGCACTGTACCGGAAACGACCGCCCAAGAAATCGCGTCGAGATTTTCGTCATGGACAAGGCTGCTCCGCGTGACCGCTTACGTCTTTCGATTCATTGATAAGCTGAAGCGTAAAGAGGGCATTGTAGCTCCTTATCTTACGGCACAGGAGATAGAATCAACACGGTTATTCTGGTGTAAACAGGCTCAAAATGACCTCTTGTCTGGCGTGCGCTGTATCGGAGGCAAGGACCGCCGCTCCGCAATTCTTACGGTATACGCGTCCCTTAACCCCCTTACGGATTCCGAAGGGCCCATTCGAGTAGGCGGGCGGCTACAACGTTCCGAGTTACCCATTGAGGCAATTCACCCGATATTGTTACCACGAGGTCATATCGCGAATCTTATTATAAGACATGTACATATTTCTTCGTTACACGGCGGTGTACAATTAACGTTACGAATTTTACGCGAGCGTTACTGGGTGGTGGGAGCTCGCTCTGCTGTAAAGCATTGTATACATAACTGTGTCACTTGCGTTCGACAACGTGCGGTACTATCGACGCAAAAAATGGGAGATCTCCCACCTCCTCGGATTGTAAAATCTAGGCCGTTCACCCACACCGGGGTGGATTACGCAGGACCGTTCGCTATCCGGTCCTCCAAGGGTCGTGGAATCGTCTCCCACAAAGGATATATTGTTTTGTTTCTATGTCTCGCTACGCGTGCCATCCACTTGGAAGTGGCAGACGATTACACGACTCCTGGCTTTCTTGCGGCGTTTCACCGATTCTCCTCCAGACGTGGATTGCCCTCGGTAATGTACAGCGATAATGGATCGAATTTTGCCGGTGCCGACCGGGAATTAGCCCGTAGAATGCGAGCGTTGCTTCACAACGCCGACTTGCAAAATTATTTTGTCACCTATGCCGTAGAATGGCGTTTCATCCCCCCTGCCGCTCCGCAATTCGGCGGACTGTGGGAGGCGGGTGTTAAGAGTGTCAAATACCACCTTAAAAGAGTAATCGGTTCCTTCACGCCCACCTTTGAGGAGTTTTACACACTCCTCTGCAAAGTAGAATGTATGTTAAATTCGCGGCCGTTATGTCCCCTCCACGACGACATAGGGAGCTTGGAAGCCTTGACTCCGGGCCATTTCCTCGTCGGCACCCACTTAAAGGCGGTTCCTAGCCCGAGCGTGTTAGAAGTAGGCGAAAACCGTTTATCCCGATGGCAAGCAATTCAACGTATGCAGGAACAATTCTGGAAATTGTGGGCTGCTGACTACCTCAACTCGTTACAACAACGAGTGAAGTGGCGTACGCGTCAACCTAATTTAGTCGTTGGAGATTTGGTGTTGATTCGGAATGCCAATCTCCCTCCTACCAAGTGGGAGTTGGGTAGAGTCACGACTTGCTTTCCGGGGAAGGACTTATTGGTACGAGTAGTGACGGTTAAAACCGCCCACTCAGAATTTAAGCGACCCATAGCGCAACTGTGTAAGTTACCCGTCGAGGCACCCGACGCTCACGGGGCGAACGGCAATCCCCCGGCCATAATCAATCGTAGCGATAATTAGTCATTAGGAATAATATAAGGTTAGTTAATAGCTCTTATCATGCGGTATTGTTTGTTTCATGGTCAGCCAAGTGACAGACTTTGCGGGCTCGGTTCAACGTAGTTGAAGGCGGGCGGTATGTTAGGGACTGCGAGTCCAATTGCGGAGCCGACGATCGCGATGACCGCGGTAAACATGCGTGCGAATCAGTATGCGTATGTCACGCTCTGACACCTGACCATATGGCTTGTTTGCCCGCCAATGAGGCTCACCTTCACGCGCGCTCCGATTCCTCATTTGAGGAAACCGCCAATACGCCGTCCAAGGTTGGACAATTTGTTTGTTTCTACCAATAATTGGCGGTAGCACAATTAAAACTAGGCACTAGGGCCGTTGTTGGGAGGTATATACCGGTGCTTCCGGGATGACTTCCTTCTTCTTATTCCACGCTCCGCCACGTGTGCAGCCGAACGCGAATCTCTCTGCCTGTGCACGATTTTGTTCATTTTTTGCCAAGTGTGGCACCGTGCGAGCGACGGCAACTGTTGAGCAGTTGTCGAATTTGTTGATTGTGGCCGCGCCGAAGTTACTTGTATTCTCGAATAAAGAATCGGACGCGAGTGCCGAGTACAACGGAAAGCGTGTAAAGTGCTACGCCTCTCTGGGGTGATTCCTCATCCCATACCCGCAGCCTGGTGACTCTCAAAAGGAGATCAAGACGCTAAACACGAGGTACGTCAAAATTATTTCGCCAAAGTTTGCATCTGGTCAGCTTCTCCTTTCAGCCACTAGAGGCGCTTGCAAGATCCACATTACACCATTCTCGAAATTGTTAATTACGGCCAAAATACGATTTCGTATACTCTGAAATCGATACAGTGGCTTGTGAAAACTATTCGTAAACGATTGAGACCGTTGCACACGAGATACGTAAAAGTTATTTCGCCAGGTTCTGCATCTGGTCAGCTTCTGCTTTTGGCCACTGGAGGCGCTTGCAAGACCTACATTACCCGATTCTCGAAATTGTTAATTACGGCCAAACTACGATTTCGTAAACTCTCAAATCGATACAGCAGCTTGCGAAAACTATTCGTAAACGATTGAGACCGTTACACACGACATACGTCGAAATTATTTTGCCGCGTTCTACATCTGGTCAGCTTCGCTTCCCGGCCACTGTGGCGCTGCGCGGTAGCAGACGATAATTACTAGATATTAAAATTGTTAATTACGGGCAAACTACGATTTCGTAAACTCTGAAATCGATTGCGTAGACTTGCGTAAACTATTCGTAAACGATTGAGACCAAAATAAGCGAAATCGATGATAGTTGTCTGCTAACTATACGGCGGTCTAATGTCGGCAAGCGATTCTCTGCACTGATATTGCAGCGAGTGAAGTTACCCACCGTGCCGGCGGGTTGCCGCTCTTTTGGCGTCTGGGTCAAATTGACCCGCGTCCGTACTGCGAGGGTTAATTCAGTTTCGATTATTGGTTTTTGTTTTTCTTCCAGGATTGAAACGTTTGGAAACTGACAGTAACACTGTAGATTCCCCATTGCAGTTCACTTGACCGGTTATCACGCCGTTAACACATCACCAATTATTGCGTATTACGCAATACCCGTGAAACAAGTAATAGTAGCTTGTCTACTTTTATTTACAACATTTTATATTTTGCACACGAGGCCGGTTGTTGCTAAATTAATTGTTTCCCGAAAACAATAAGATATTACATTACCTTTCTACACACCTCGTACATGTAAACTCTGGTTGTTTTGCATGCCTTTTGCAAATGGAATTTTTACAAATTTCGCAAATGTTAGAATATTTGGTGTCCGACTCCGGACAAAGGTAGCACCTCTTACGTTTTTTGGACGTATTAGGAGTTACCTCTGTTGGAGTGGAAATCGTCCGTCCGGCAGCCCGAAGGACTTCTACAACGTGACGGTTACGCGTTACACAAGAGCTCCCAGATCTAGGATTAATATTTTCCGAAACCAATTGTGTCGCGACTTTTCCAAATGCGCGACCGATCAGCGGCTTCGGGCCGCCTCGGTACCGCTCGGGTCTTACCCGATCTTACGTTAACTCCTCTCCCGCTCTCCCTTCCGCCGCCCCGGGTGGATCGAGCAGCTCGTGGGCTGCGGGAGCGGGGAGCGGGGGGGACTTGTTTCCCGGATTCGGACACCTGTGCGACCGCTAATTAGTCGTTAGCCAATTTTCGGTGAGGATACATGTATTTCTGAGTATTGCGAGTGATTTTCTGAGAACCTTAGTTTTTGTGAGCGTGCAAACCGTCTACGGTCCGTCTTGGGATCTCTATCCCACGCGTCTTATCGAGAACTTTCTCGCCCTGTACTTTATAGACCTTCTTGGGAAATTCGGAGAACATTAAAGGACCGGAGTTCATTAAAGCGCTAGCTTGATTTTATTTGCCCGCTACACAGCAGTTTAACCAATCATCTTTTCTTAACACATTATAAAATAGATCGAGCACTACTATCCGACCATTCTGGCTTCGGACGAGAAATCGATCAAACAAATTGCTTTGCTAGCTCTTCTAAGAAGAGCTTTCTGCGGTTATTTTTGGACGTCACTGAGGCCTCCCAGTCGGGATTTTTTTGTCATCGAAATTATTAGCGCATTATACGCTGCAATATCGAAAATATGCATGCCAATAGCAAACGGCCGGCGTCGTGTACATCTATGACACGTATATTCTCTAACTAACATGTCCAGTGTGTCCACGGCACGTTCAATAGAATTATAAAAATTTATGATTTCGGTCTTGAATTTTCCCTGCTCATTTGAAATAGTGTTCATAGTGCAGAGTGGACAAAGGAGAGTTACACATTTTCTGGGTTTCGGCACATACGAAACGAGAGACAAATTGTGCGTAAATAAGAAATGGGAAGAATACATGGGCCGTCCGTACGCGTCTGTCAGTATTTTTGGTAGGTCTGTCCTATTCTTCCTCATTGTACCGACAAGAAATTGATTCTGTTCTAGTAGGTCTTCTGCTAACGTGATGTCCGTAAAAAAATTGTCTGTAGTGATAGTGCGAGATGAATTGTTCGAAAATTTCGAAAGATCTTTAACAACCCGTGACCCCTGCCCTTTTTCGGGAGTATTTCCGGTTTTTCCTAGATTATTTTGGAAGTTATAGGAATAATGTGTTTTAACGTTGCAAAGTGTCCATATTTATACACCGTATTTGCCGGGTTTGCGGGGCATATAAACTTTAAACGAACAGCGACCCCGAAATTTCATTAACTGTTCGTCAATCGTGCCTTTGTCGGAGGCTTCATAAGCTTCGCAGCAATTGGTTGCAAAGATATTCGACACTTCACGAATAGGTGCTAGTTTATGCGCGGTTTGTCTCTCGTCTCTCATTTCGCAATCGTCGAGACGGATAAATCTTAAAATCGCTCTTCACCAATATACCAAAAGGGTTAATAAATAAAAGTATAATAGAGAACTGGAATACCATAGCTACCTACACTAACTTCAATCAAACAGATTTTTTACGCAGCATCAACATATTAATAGATTTATTATACGTTCAGTTCAACAATAAATTCTACCTGCAGACATTTGGAGTGCCTATGGGATCTCCCATTTCACCGGATTTAGCAGAACTTGTCATGGAATTCATAGAAACAGCAGTATTATCTTCCCTTGACGTACCCTTTCAGTTTTATTTTCGATTCGTAGACGATATATTAATGTGCGCCAATATTAATGATACCCAACATATACTAAACAAATTTTATAATTATCACAAGAAAATTCAATTCACAATCGAACTACCCAAAAACAATTCCATGAGCTTCTTAGACGTTCGACTACACTGGGACAATAACTATATTTACACTAACTGGTACCAAAAACCAACATGGTCAGGTAGATACCTCAATTACTTCTCACATCATTACGAACCCTACAAACTAAGCATTATTAAAGGGTCTAGTAGATAGGGCTATACTACTATCACATCCCAGATTCCACTCAGACAATTTAGCTTTAGTGAAATCCACATTACTAAAAAATAACTAACCCCCCCCCCCCCCCCCCCCTCCCCTCCTCCCCACCATATCATTGACATAACAATTGATTACTGTTTTTAATTGTGGTTAGTGCCTGAGGAGTCTGGTTAAGGAGCGCGGGTATTGTTTGTGACAATGAGGAGGATCACACACTTGCACTTAACGGCACGTGGCCGGCACAAAACGAGCACACGTGTTATGAGGAGTTCCTAAATACTTTATTAACTAAGCACTTAATCTAATATGTGCAATGGTGAGAGAAAGCCCGAAAAGTTGAGGAGAATATCCGCTTACACCTTGCCCTCAAATCACAGCGCTGTGTCGAGAAAACTGTTGTTGAAATGTTCGCACGTACGAGAAGGCACCTATTGCTGCGAGGCAGTAAACGATAATGGCCGTCGCGAGAGCGCGCGGGAGCGACCGAGAACAATTGCCCGTAAGAGAACGCGACGCGGCGCTGCTAATTAGTAGGCCCGTTTACATATGATATCAACCGCATAATTGATTTCCGCGAGAACGTCGCGGACGCCCATTGGCCGCCCGCCCGAGAGGACTATGAATATGCAACAATACTTATATACACTATATAACTAACAAAATTACTAGGATTATATATACGTTGGTTTCCAAATCATTGGACTCGCGACGTGCCCATTATACATATTAACGCACGTTTAAAATTAATTGTTTATATGAGATTAAAGTAATAGTGTAATATAAAATAGAATTATTTATATGAAATTTAAGTAATAGTGTAGTTAATATTGTTTTGAGTTTAACCCCGAGTTGAACCCGAGTAGTCTGGTTAGGCGCGGTTGAGGGTCGCACGAGGAATGAGGAGTACTTTCGCTACGTTACGCAGCACGTGGCCGGCACGATTCACGAACACGTGGGTGAGGAGTTCCACACTTTTCTTTATTAACTATATGGCACTTAAACTACGGTTTATACAGTATTTGAGGGGCACTATAGCGTCTTTCAATTCCCTTAACTCTTAGCACTAACTAAATACTCTGTTCTGAGCACACGAACCCGAGAAAAACCACTTCTATTTCGCACGTGAGAGGATAGCCACTAGTCGACACGACGGAAGAAACGGTAATGGCCGTCGAGAGCGCGCGGGAACCGCGAGAGTACAATTGCCCGAGAAGAACGCGACGCGGCGCTACCGATTAGCAGGCGCGTTTACATAGAGTATCGCCTGAGCATCGACCGCAACGATTGATGTCGGGCGAGCGCATCGCGGGCGCCCATTGGCCGCCCGCCCGAGGCGACTGTGAATACGCAACAAATATATATATGTATTAATATTAATATATATATATATTATATTACTATATTATTATATATTATATTACTATATATATTTATATATAGTATATATATATATATACGACACAGGGGCGTAACACTCAATATCTCTCGTAAATTCTTGCAGGATTGGTTTTTTATTCCGGTATTTCAAAAGATTCTACAATGTTTCTTATTCTTGATCTCGATTCTTTACTACAAAAAATCCGTTTTCGCAAAAGTCCGATTCTTTATTCAGGGTTATAATATAATTTGCAGAATATTATTATTGAACTTGATTTTTTACCCTATGGGACGTTTCAACCACCTTCAGGTAAACTGTTATTATACCTATCATATTATTTCTATAGTTGAGGTTAATCATTATTTTAAATCCGTGATATTATAATAATTAATTATTCTGTTAAAATTCTGTCACTAACCATAAATATTGAAGAGTATATTATATTAAATCTTGATTTAATTATTGTTAAAAATTAT
This sequence comes from Priocnemis perturbator, assembly GCA_963942575.1. NCBI lineage: Eukaryota > Metazoa > Arthropoda > Insecta > Hymenoptera > Pompilidae > Priocnemis > Priocnemis perturbator. The sequence continues at coordinate 8,197,352 of OZ012643.1, read as the reverse complement.
ATTGCTCTTAAATGGGAGAAATGCAAAGGATGGGGGGAGGAGGGTGAGGATAGAGGGAGATGGGAGGACAGAGTGAAGGAGATTCTAGGAGGAGAGGGAGAAGGGGATAGCTGGTTAAGGAAAATTGAAAGAGCAAGGGTGGAGAGGGAAAAGGAGGAGGATAACAGGAGGAGGCTGATGAAAAAAGAGTAGGCGGAGAGGTGTGGATGAAGAGGAGAAAATGAAATGATGAGAGAATGAATGAGAGGAAACGGAAGTCCGGGGGGAGCGGAGGCGGAGTAGAAAATAAGGATAGGATTAAGGTAGTATAAGGTATATTAGATAGGCTAAGAAAGCATGACGAAGCGGGCGTAAGAAGGAGAGTGCGTTGAGGATAGGGAAGGCGGCGGCGAAAGAGAGAAAAGCGAGAGCGAGGTGGAGAGAGAGGAAGGAATCGGACGGAGCGACTAGAATAAGTTAGGTTAAGGAGATAAAGGTTGTGGAAGAAGGAGTTGTAATGGCATGTAACCCGAAAGGGAACATAAATAAACATACATGTACATGTATATTGCTCTTAAATCGGTAGTTAGTACAAATATTTTAATACTAATTGAGGCTATGAGAATTTATTAAATTAGTTTGAAAATAAGTATGAAATTGTAAAATAATTAAGAGAGTAAATACGTTGTTATAAAGATATTTAGATATATTAATTTAAAATAAAAATGTTGTAAATTATAGATGAAGGGTATTGTTTAACTGTGCTTTCATAAAAATATTTTAAATTTAATTCTAATTTCCAAGATTAGCATTGTTATTAAACCGTTTTTTGTATGTTAAAATTAAATTGTTTAATTAGTTGTTCAAATATTCTACTATTTTATTAATAATATTATTTTTGTTAGATTTATGTATTTATACTAATTTTATATTTGGACTTCCGTTTCCGGTGTGGTGGTGAGAGGAAAGAGGTTAGGGAAGAACGTGGCAGGAAGGCGGGAAGGTGGTGATAGGAGAAGGAAGCGACACCTAGTGTAAGAGGTAAAGGGTCTTTGAGTCGACAATGTAGAGAGGAGGGAAAAGGAATGGCAGAAGGAGCCGAAAGAGGGTGGAGCGGGAGAGGGCAGGGAGATCTCGCGTGGGAAGAGGTAGTGAAGAGGATGAGAGAAAGATGGGGGAATGCGCAGAGGGAAGAGAGAAAGGACGAAGAGGCAGTATTTAAGCCGTTCAAAAGGCTACAAAGGTCGCCGGGGAAGGGAGCAGGGAAGAAAGAATGAGAGGGGGCGGGGGAGAGGGAATGGAGAATAGAGATGCGAGAAATGAGGGAGGAGATGAGGGATGGGGTGAGGAGCATGATGGAGATGATGGTTAAGCAAGGAGGGGGGCTAAGGGGGGAGATAAAGGAGATGAAGGAGACGGTGGGAGGAGAGATAGAGGAACTGAGGAAACAGCTAAGGGAGGGAGAGGAGAAATGGGGAAAGGAGAAAAGGGAGCTGGAGAAAAGAATAGAGGAATTAGAGGGGACAAAGAGGAAAGAGGTGGAGGAAGGAAGGAAGGAAGGGTGGGGCAGCAAAGGGAGGGATAAAATGGAAGAGATAAAGAAGAAGGTAAAGGGAATGGAATAGAGGGAGGAAAGGAAGGAGAGAGAGGAGAAAGAATAAGATAATGATAAGAGGGCTGAAGAATAAGGGGGGAGAGGAGGGAGGAGATAGAGGGACTGTTATGAGAAATGGGGGTGGGTATGAAGATAGAGGGAATGAGGGAGATAGGGAGAGGGTTGAGGGAAGGAGAGGGGGGAACGGTGATAGTAGATTTGAAGGACAGGGAGAAAAAGAAGGAGGTGATGGTGGGAAGGAGGAAAATAACGGATAAAGATATAAGGATCGATGACGACCTAACGTGGAGAGAGAGGAGGATGAGGTGGAGGATCGAGGAAATAGCGAGAGAGGAGAGGAGTAAAGGGAAGAACGTATGGGTGTGTTATGGGAAGGAGAGAATAGAGGGGAAATGGTGGAGATGGGATGAAGAAGAGGAGAGACTGATGTTGGGGAGGGGGAAGGGAAGGAGGCTAGGTGGGGGTCGAGAGGAAGGAGAAATAATTGGAGGACAGGAAGGTGAAAGAGAGGGGGGGGGGGTGGAAGTTGGCATTTTGAAACGGGGCGGGGATAGGAAATAAGGACAAGGAATTCTGGGAGGGGTGAATGAATGGGATGTGGTACTGTGGGTAGAAACGTGGATAGAGGAAAAGGGTGGGAAAGATTAAAGGAGAGGCTACCGAAGGAATCTGACCGGAAGGCGAGGTATGCAAAGAGATGGTGGGAAGGTTTGTACTGGACAGGGGAGGAGGAAAGGAAGTACAGGCTGTGCGGAGAGGAGGAAGAGATAGGGGAGCATATATGGGAAAGGTGTAGAGGTTGGGGGCGAACAGGAGAGAAAGGAGGGGTGGGACGTAAAAAATAAAAGTAATACTGGTTGAGGAAGGAGGGGGGGAGGAATGGATGAAGGAATTGGAGGGAGAGAGACGGGAGAAGGAGGAGAGAGAGGGACTGGGTGCGGGAGAGAGAAGGGAGGGGAGAAGGGAGAGGAAGGAATGAGGATATGAAGGCAGTGAGTGAATGAGAATGGATGGATGGGAAAAGAGAATTAATAAAAAGGAGGTGACAGAAAGAGAGAATGGGAGGAAGCGGAAGTCCGAAGGGCAGGGAGGAAAGGAGAGTAGGATAAGGATAGCGAGTAAGATAGAGAATAGGAAGAGAGGAAGAGAACTAGGATAAGAGTTAGATTAAGGAGAAGAGGAAGAAGGAGGGCGGTCTATAATATAAGGTAAATGTAAGGAAGTAGAGAATAAGAATGGAGAGAAATGAGAGAGAGGCGAGCGAGAGAGAGGGCAGCGTGCGAGCGTAGTAGGTTAAGTAGGTTAAGTAAGAAAGTAGAGTAAGGTAGATCTAAGGAGCGGAGTTTTGTGTAAGGAAAATTGTAACCCGTAAAGGAACAATAAACGACTACATACATACTAATTTTATATTTATAATTTGTTCTGTAAGTTTCTCAAAATTTATAATACTGGCTTGATACCCGTGCTTCGCTACGGCATAATATAGTACCTGTAAAAACAGATTTTTCCCCTTTTCACCACCTTAGGGGTTGATTTTCGAAACATCCCTTCTTAGTGGGCACCATATATGGAATATATGTACTCTCCCGATTTCAGAATTTTAGATCCAGCGGTTTCGGCTGAGCGTTGATTATAATAAAACTTGCTTTTTTACAATACAGATATTTAGGGGTTGATTAGGGCAAGATCCTGTAATTTGTTGTTAGGCATTTGGTTGGGCAAGCTTTGGAAACTAAAACCAATTCGATATCTCATCGAGCTTAAGAGATATTGCCGAATCTGTGATAACACATTTTACACCCCTTTTCACCCCCTTAGGGATCAATTAGGACAAAATCCTGAACTATGTTGTTAGGCATTTGTATGGGCAAGCTTAAGAAACTAAAACCAATTCGATATATCATCGGGCTTAAGAGATATTGACGAAGGTGTGATAACAAATTTTACTCCCATTCACTCCCTTAGGGGTTGAATTTCGACAAATCCCTTCTTAGTGGGTGCTTACGACATGGATGGAGTATACTCCCCAAATTTAATACATTTGGCTACAGCGGTTTGGGTTAATCGATAAAAAGTTTGTTTTCAAATGTTAACTTTCTTGGCTTTACGTTGATCTATAATTCTTAATTTAATTGGTTCAAATATAGGATATCCAGGACATTGGTTTTATATGTGTATACTGGCAAGAATATAGATTATCTAGGACCGTCCTGGAAATAACCGATACATAACAATCGGTATTTCCAGGACAGTCCTGGGAATACTCATCGCATGCCCGGGATTTCCAGGACAGGTCTGGAAAGTACCTAAAGTCTTGGAAATGCACAACGCATATCAGAAAATGTCCTGGTAAGGCTCAATCCACCTACATATATATTACTTACGAGGGAAAGATATGTCCATTGGTTCCATGGCGCGACTTCTCTATTCACTGACAGACTGACAGACAAGAGACTGCTCCGCGATCCGCGACCGAAGCTCAACCGCTGCTGGCGGCATCATACTCATACATATACACACATACGCATACAATGTACGACATGGACCGCGTGGACGCGCCAATGTTTTCTCCTTGAAGGACAAAAGGGCGATCGACTGTTTACGTTATGCCACTTCATATGTTTCTTACAGAGACAGAGGGGGGAGGTAAGCGCTCCACGATGAGTGGCGAATTGCACAGGCATCACAATATTTCACGGGAAGTGGCTGGGCAATCAGTGGACGCGGGCTTAGCACAGTTTTTTTTTTGGTCTTTTTTAATAATTTCCTATTATTTAAGTGTGTGTGTGTGTGTGTGCGTGCGTGCGTGCGTGCGTGCGTGCGTGCGTGCGTGCGTGCGTGCGTGCGTGTGTGTGTGTGTGTGTGTGATTGTGTAGTGGTAAGTTTACATTTTAAGTATTTTTGTTGGTTTCTTTGTCACTGTATAAAAATCGAATGTGCGAAATACGCCCAAAACAACCGAAGCGAAGCTTTTCGGAAGCTTAGCTTCGGGTCTCAAAGTACAGTTCGTGGTTACGCAGTGTCCCGTTAGACCAGTGGGGTCCACGGGTGGGGCCCCTCACGCGGCTGCTTCCCCCTCTACTAGTTGGAAACAATCGGACCCCCCACCCCGTACCCTACCGGCGCAGCGCGAGCACCACGCCAGTGTTACCGTTAGGACACTTTCTTGCGCATGCGCATTAAATCTCGCTTAAGGTACGTGCTACATTTAGAGAAAAAACGGTTCTGTCCCTTTAAGGGATACCTGGTCTATAGGTCTGGGTTACCAATGTTTCGGTTAGTGCCACTAAGACTGCACTAGCGCCTGAGGGGTCTGGTTTGGCGCGGGTGAGGAATATTAACGAGAATGAGGAGCACCGCACTACGCCACACGGCACGTGGCCGGCGCAATACTAGCACGCGTGGGTGAGAAGAACTAGAGAGTTTTATTAAACTAAAGCCCTTAAACTATTATATACATGGACGTGAGAAAAGCCCGATGAATGTGGAGAAGAGCCCCGTACTCTAGATCAGACGTGGGCAACTTGTGGCCCCCGAGCCACACACGAACAGCACACAGTCGCACATGTTCCCTTGGCCCCGCTCGCCTCCGCGGTCTCGCCGGCGGAGAACTGCCCCCTCTATGCCTACTGCTCAGAAATCTAGCTACGTCTTCGATGTTCGACTGTGTCGCCTCATTGTAAATATTACAGGAGAGGGGGCAATTCTCCTCCGGCGAGACCGCGGTGGCGAGCGGGGCCAAGGGAACATGTGCGACTGTGTGCTGTTCGTGTGTGGCTCGGGGGCCACAAGTTGCCCACCTCTGCTGTAGATCATTCGAGCTATACCGCACCGTGGTCGAGAAGCACCAAAATATATTCCCACATATGAGAGCGTACTTGTTACGCCGAGACGGTTAACGGTAAAACGTAGTTGTGAGGAATTCCAGCACTGATTGTTTAACTATATACTTAAACTACGTCCTTATAGATAGTTGAGGGGCACCAAAGCGTCTTTCGAAATTTCCCTGAGTCTCTAATTCTCTTCTTACACGCACGTCCCGAGATATTACACAATAGTCACACCGAATAGATTCGCCGAGAGAGAAGAGCATGTCGCTTCTGTACGGAGAACCTGTCGCTTCTGTACGGAGAACGGTAATGCGAGGTCTTGGTGGAGGCGAGGGTGCCCTTGTTTCCTCGTGCTCTGACGGGGCTGGTGGTGGATGGGTTGTGGTTGTTTTGTTTCCATGATGGGTTGGAGTGTGGAGGTCGGCGTGTGGTGGGTTGGAGGGGTGTGGTTGCCGGAGAGCGGAGTGGAGGCGGTTGTCTGATTCTTGGTCCTGTTGAACTTGATTGTGATGATTAAGTTGCTTGTGCTGAAAGGTTGATCTGTGCTCGCTTTTGGGTAGTGTGAGGGATGCCCTGAATTGTGCAACACAGTCATCCGGCTCTGTTCCTAATGTCTGACAGAGTAAAAGAAAATATGGTTCCTCTTCAATTCCGTGGGCAGCCAAGAAGAGAAGTACATGAATGGTTAGAATGTGAGGGAAAGCCATGTTAGTTTTTTTAGATCTAGTGGTTTGATCTTATCCCTTAAAGGGACAGAACCAGTGGTCTCAGACTTGGCACCCGAGCACCACAGGTGCCCGCGGGAGTGGGGATACGGAAAAGTATGCGTGCCCTGTCTGTGAGCTGACAGACCAATGCGTGGAGTCCACAGCTCTCACAGACGGGCACGCACACTTGCGCGTATCCCCACTTCCGCGGGCACCTGTGGTGCTCGGGTGCCAAGTCTGAGACCACTGGACAGAACCCTTTTTTCTCTAAATGTAGCACGTACCTTAAGCGAGAAATATCTGGAGTAATATCTATTAAGGGATTTCTGGTCATTATATATACTAAACACTTCGCGCTAAATTGCCGTAGTCTCCTCATTCTGACCCATCCTACAGAACGGCAATCCGACAATTTAAATTCATAGACTTCATTATTTGTATAGATTTATGTGAGATGAGAACGTCAAATTAAATTCAACGCGTCCACGTAACACCAACATTATTGTTATAATTATTAGATTATGTGCTATAGGTAACAATCCTGGAAATAAATGCTGCGGAAATTAGTCGAAGATAGTTAGATTACTACGTCTAACCCATTCCATTTATAAAACACTGACGAAGGTGTCGCAAACAATTTTTATTTTGTAAAAAATTTTGTAAACTATTTATAAACAAATTGTCAACGTTTAAAATATATTGCAACATTGCTAAAATGTACGTAGGCGAAATTTTTCATTTTGCTCAAAAAATGGTTTGACGTTCTTCAGGCTTCGGGACAAATTGACCAATCGTGGGTATCCGAGGGTTAAAGGAAGCTTCTCAATGCGATTCTCGCAGCTCCTAAACCGCAACCACCTGCACTTTGGTCTAATAAAAAAAAATGTTAATTAACTGACGCTCTAAAGAAAACGTAATGATAATAATTAAAAAATCTAAAACAGTCATCTTTAAAAATAAAAGAATATTCCAAAATATTGGATGGCTCCCCCTTTTGGCAGGTGGCTGAAATGGGCCAAGCTGCGGGCTAAAATATATAAACTAAACAAAAAACGTAACATAAAATACATATTATAAATTAAACAAAAAACGCACTATAAATACACATACAATAGATTGAACAATGAAAAAATTCGAACACAAAACAGACTGCTCAATTGTTCCCGTCTATATAAACATTATTTGTTGTTAATTATTTTCGATATATCGATCGGAATATTTGTTAAACTAACACGTAACGCGCTGGCTAAAGATTGGTCGGTTAAAGAATTTGTGGTGTGTATGGTTCGTACGGAATCAGTTTTGTGACTCGCGCACGCCTGAGGGATCTGGTTTATAGCGCCGTGGGATTGTCGGTGACAATGAGGAGGAAATAAATGTAACTTAGTCACTACTACGGCACGTGGCCGGCACACAAACGAACACGCGTGTTTTGAGGAGCTCACTGATTATTTATTAACTAAACTCTAAAACTACTATTTACACTAGTTGAGGGGCACCTTAGTGTCTTTGAATGTTCCCTGAGCCACACCCGTTAGTTCCTGCTACTCACAACCCGAGGTATCACTCTCGAATTCACTCTGCAATGTTCCATATACTAGAAAGCACCTTAGCACGCATGAGAAAGAGCACGTGGTTGAGGAATTCCCGAGAATCCCTATTCTCTAAAACACTTATCCTACGATTTGCATGAACGTGAGAAAAGCCCGTTGACTTCGCAAGTAAATTCACTGAGATGAGCCGAGAAAGAACTGATATTCGCACCGCAATTAACACACAGCAAAAAGGGGCTCCTGTCGCTGCTGCACAGTATACCGTAATGGCCGTCGCGAGCGCGCGGGAACACGCGAGAGAACAATTGCCCGAGAAGAACGCGACGCGGCGCTACTAATTAGCAGGCGCGTGTACATAGAGTATTGCCCGAGTATCGACCGCGTTATTGATTTCGGTGAGAACGTCGCGGGCGCCCATTGGTCGCCCGCCCGAGGTGACTATGAATACGCAACAGAATTTCTATAATTTGTTTTAATATGTTTCATGGCCGAAAATCCACTTTCACAAGCGTACGTGGAACCAAACATTGATAGAATTTTTAAACTAAAATCGCGTAACTTGGGGTATTTATTCGCAGGTAGCAATTTAAAAAAGTGTTCGCCGATTTCTTTGGGGGCAGCTAAATAGGGATCAGTTTGTAAGTCGCACAATTCTAATTGAAAATCAATATCCTGATCCTCGACATTGGCTGTTAATGGATTCGCGAATAAATGCATTTCTTTGCTTAATAATTCAAAGTCTTTAAATCAACTATCAAATTCCCGGGCAATATCATTTACATTTTTTTGGAAAGATGTAAAATCTATTGAAACACTCTTACACAGATAATTTGGTATCTTTATTATATATATATTTGTACTGATAACTCTTATAAATGTTACATAAGCAGAGGATTGCACAATAGCAATTGCAAACTGGTTAGAACTACATAAATCTTTGTACGCTTAAACTTGAACAAAATCAGACTGTGCTATCAACGTGTACCGCAAACGAGTGAGAGAGCGCTGAGCATAAGGCCCAAGCTTCATAGCACAAACACGTTCGCTTCTGCGCGCACGCTCGCCGTGTCCGCTCAGCTCCGCACAGATGTCACTCTCGGTCCTTCAGGCTCGTATCCAATAAAATCCATTTCCGGAAATTCTGACTTAATTTCTACACATCGCGGAAAATGAGATAAGTTTTCTTTTTCTAATTGCGCTGCGAATAATGCAAGTTTTTTCTTGTAACTGCTGATATGACCGAACAATTGAACAATATTTTGCTTCTTACCTTTGCAAATTTAAATTTAAATTGTTCAGGTAAGAAGCCATGTCTGTTAGAAAAGCTAATACACATAAAAATTCGGGGCTTTCTAATTCTTTAATCGTAAATGCTACATCTACTTTAATTTCAGGTTTAAGGAACATGATTAGTTCCTTACGAACTGCAAAAAATCGTTCTAATGATTTGCCCGCACTTAGCCACCGAGTTTCGCAATGCATTCGCAAATCGTCGAAAGCTGCATTATGTTCTTTTTAAATTAATTGCAGCTTTCGATGTGTGAGAGAGTGAGTGCCGCCCCTAACAAGATTAATCACTCTTGTTACGAGTGCCATGGCATACGAATTTCTTAAAGATTTTGCGCATAACACTTCCTGGTGTATCGCGCAGTGGAAGACGCGACAGTTTATTAAATTTTGACTCAATTGACCGATCAATCCCTTTTTGGTCCCACTCATTGACGGCACTCCATCGGTTACGATGCATGTACATTTTTCAAACAAAATTCCAAATTTATCCATCTGTGACATCAACGCGGCATATATGTCTTCGCCTTTCGTCGTGTTGTGCAACGTGACTAAGGCGAGCAACTCTTTGTTTATAGCGAAATTTTGATCCACAGTAGAGATGAAAATGGCAAGTTGACTAACGTCATTTACATCCGTACTTTCGTCTAAACAAAAAGAGTAGTACGTACACTTTTCGACAAGTGTACGTAATTCTTTTACCAAAAAACTATCAATATCATCGACCCGTCTGGAGACCGTCTGGCGAGATAATGAAACACTTTTAAACTGTTCCGCAGTTAAATTATTACCGAAAGCTTTTGCCATTGCGATGGCAGAATTTTTTACAAATTCTCCGTCCCTAAAGGACTTTTTACTCCGAAGAATTTCGAGCGTTACAGCATACGAAGCTGTCGTACTTTGCAAGGTACAGGCAGACGCAGCTGTAACGGTTTCGACGCGAGATGTGCTTGCCACGGTCGAACACTCATTTTCCCGTTTTTCTTTCCATGCCTTAACTATCTCGCGCCGCTTTTCTTTAGAATAATCACTACATTCCTTGTGGCATCTAAAATAATGCCGCACGATATTGTATTTTTTACACGCGAGCGTTGTACCGCACAATACGCATGTTGCGGCATTTTCTCCGGTTTCAACGGCTAAATAGTTTTCTTCGCGAGCAGAAATTCGTTTTTGCCGCGTGGTTAGTTCCGACATGGTTTATCTTATGCTTATACTTATGATTTTAAACCTTAAACTTATATAATAATAAAACTGTAAAATATCACAAATATCCTATGAATCTTCTTTGGCTGCTCCGGTAAGACTTCCTACTGCAATCGCTGCGAAGAAGAAACTGATGAGAAACTGTTCCGCTGCATGTAGCAACGCGAACATTCTCCCATAAAGTTTTACGGAAAAAAGGAGCAAAGTGTATATTGTATGCATGCATCGCATCTGTGTATGGGGCGCTGAGCGCGCCACTACTGCTGTCGCCCCACGCGCCTCACGGTTCTCTGCCTACACTGGTCTAAACCAGTGTGGCCAGATCTGGCTCTTTTGCACCATTGGTGCTCGCGGGAGTGGGGATACGGAAAAGTATGCGTGCCTTGTCCGTGGGAGCTGCGCGCGCCGTTTCTCGCCGGATCGAGCTCGGCTTGGAGAGATGGACGCAGCTATGCCGCGTCTCCCTTCTACCAACGTCGGGTGACGTCAGGTATCGTCACGACACATAAGAAGGACAGAACAGTGATAGAAGATTTGGCATAAAACACCGAATGTGCTGCCGAGAGTGGGGATAGAAGCAAGGTGTGTGCGTGGCATGTCTGTGTGCGATGTGCGCGCCGCGGTACGGCGATTGTCCGTACCGTACGGAGACAAGGAAGGTGCTATGCTCCCCGTCTCCTTTCCACCAAGGCTTGCGCACCGTGACGTCACAACCATCCGAAAGAAAGACAGATCTATGTTCCGTCTCCTTTACACCAACGAAGCGTCGTTATGACGTCGACGCTGCGCGCGCACCCAGTGAAAAGAAAGGCAGAACTATGCTCCGTCCTCTTTCCACCACGATCGCACGCACGTCCTTCGTTCAGCATACGACAGCGGCAACGAAATTCTCTTTCGCCTGGGCAGAGTGAAATGGTCAAAAATGCACTTTAACCGAATTTGTATCGCAAGACGTCATTCGATAGGTGATCAAAAGAAAATGTGCTTTGACAAGTTTGAACCCTTTATCTCCATCACACGGGTAGTTATGGGGTAAATTATAAAATCGGTTTTTAGCACATTTTCCGTATTTAACGGTACGCAAAAATTCTGTAAAAAATGCAGAATATTCTGAACATGTATATTTACGGTTGAGAAATTTCGCAGATTTTTTACTTGCAAATCCTAAGCATAAAAAATCAAAAACGACCAAAAAACATTAAAAATTCCAGTTACTTGCTGAAGTTTTCAACCGATTGGATTTTTACAAATTCTGTAGTTAAGTATTGCCATGACTATTATCTCCATTTTTTTTCAGATGTTTTGGTAAGTTGCGTCAGGGTTGAAATAAATAAAAACCGATGTTTTCGGCATATTTTGTACGATAACCTAATGAATACTTTAAATATTTGCTTTCCCCTGATATAGTGAGTCAATTGTACGATTCTTTCTATGCTGCACACAAGCGAGTAATATACATACCAAGGGAATGTAGTCGTTTAGATTTTATTGAGGATGTGCGCACCTTACCTTCATAAACATAAAATACCTTCTAAAGAGTGCCGCTAGCGCAGCGGTTCAGAGCTTTTGTGTCGCAAGTTCGCGCCCCGCATTGGTCAAATTTGTTGTTGTTGCGGTTGTTGTTTTTTCTTGCTTAAATTACAGGACGATGAGCCACATTCCTTTGCAAATAATGTTGAACACACTACCATCAGTAATAAAACTCATACATAATAAAAAAAACTCCATTGAAATGGATTCTATAGAGTACCAGCTACCTACTGACCCGGGATCGCACTTCGACTAATTCAATCGTCTGGGGAGTGCAACATTTCTTAACCCATATTTCCGCAAGCATTTGATTTTTTAATTTATATGTATGTGCATTACATTTCTGTGTTAGTACATAAGTGACCGAATGTCTTTTTTGATACAAATTTTTACGTGGTCTTCCACGCCACCCATGAGGTGCCACGACTGGCGCATTAGGTCTTTTAATGTGGACCTTCGCCAGTAGCCCTCTTCTACCACATTTTGAAATAATTGGTCAATGAGAGTGTCGAATGGAATATATACAGAACAATGCATATTATTAACACATGATAACATTCAACATACAACACATTTTTCACACATCTCTTGCAAGGAGATGTGTCCTGTCTGGCACAGTTATGGCCAGACAGAGTTTTGACACATCTCTTGCATGTTGAATGTTATCATGTGTTAAAAATATGCATTGTTCTGTATATATTCCATTCGACACTCTCATTGACCAATTATTTCAAAATGTGGTAGAATAGGGCTACTGGCGAAGGTCCACATTAAAAAACCTAATGCGGCAGTCGTGGCACCTCATGGGTGGCGTGGAAGACCACGTAAATATTTGTATCAGAAAAGACATTCGGTCACTTATGTACTAACACAGAAATGTAATGCACATATATATAAATTAAAAAATCAAATGCGTCCCTGGGGTGGGATCATTTCAAATGCTTGCGGAAATATGGGTTAAGATCTCCCAGATAGCACAGGACATCCTGAGGATCATGCTCAATAGGTCCTGGATGATCCTGGATGTTGTAGGACATTTCCAGGATGATTCAGGATGCCCCGGGATGTTTTCAGGATATTCAATCGTGTTATTGTAAATATTTAACGTGTATATTTGACATTAATTACGATCAAATACTTGTAATTTCGGAATTTTAAAAGCAACCATAAAGTATAAATCTTCTATTGATGTCCGAAGGCGTATCATTGGATGTCCTGAGTACATCCCAAAGAAGTCGTCAAAACATCCCAGATACATTCCAGATATCATAACATCACATTACTGCCAGTAGTGCACCTACGGGTACGATCCGTACGGGGAGCTTGTATAGGGCCTACAAAACATAAAAAAAGCGATAGCCGATGTGGGTTTCTTCGCGCAATTCCTATTTATATTATCTCTTTGTTTAACGTTTAACTCATGTACGGGCCTCGCTAAAGGCGTGTTTTGTCTTTCGAGCCGCACGCTGCGGCAAGATCGCTGTGCTGTTGTTTAACGGCGTGGTTAGCTATTAGATGCGTCGGTCGGGCCGAAGGTACGTGTTAAATTTAGAAGGAAAAGAGTTCTTTTGGGCCTTCTGCTTAGATAGTATTAATAATAATATTAAATATCAATCTTCAAATTAATAAATTATTAATAAATAATTAACACATTATAAATGTAAGAAAAAAAGAGTACGCGACTCGATCCTGAAACAGAATTGGCAAATAGAACATATTAATTGCTGCATTTCAAATTTAAAACGTTTCCCCAAAAATGTCCATAAAACATCCTATAGGAATTCTCAAAAGGCATCCCGTACCTGTCCGGCGGGACGTCCCCAGGCTATCTGCGGGACGTCCTGAGATTGTCCTCGGGATGTCCTGAAACTGTCCTCGGGATGTCCTGGGGCTGTCCCCGGGACGTCCTGAGGACTAGTATTTGGCTCTCCTTTGAACGTCCTCAGGACGTCCGCAAGTCCCGTCTTGGACATCCTTAGGACGTCCTGAGGACGTCCCTGTGCTGTCTGGGATGTTGCACTCCCCAGACGATTGAATTAGTCGAAGTGCTATCTCGGGTCAGTAGGTAGGCTATGGAATCCATTTCAATGGAGTTTTTTATTATGTATGAGTTTTATTACTGATGGTAGTGTGTTCTACATTATTTACAAAGGAATGTGGCTCATCTTCCTGTAATTTAAGCAAGAAAAAACAACCGCAACAAAAAAAAAATTGACCAATGTGGGGCGCGAACCTACGACACAAAAGCTCTTAACCGCTGCGCTAGCGCCTAGCGGCACTCTTTAGAAGGTATTTTATATGTATGAAGGTAAAATGCGCACATCCTCAATAAAATCGAAACGACTACATTCCCTTGGTATGTATATTACTCGCTTGTGTGCAGACATAGAAAGAATCGTACAATTCACTCACTATATCAGGGGAAAGCAAACATTTAAAGTATTCATTCGGTTATCGTACAAAATATGCCGAAAACATCGGTTTTTATTTATTTCAACCCTGACGCAACTTACCAAAACATCTGAAAAAGATGGAGATAATAGTCATGGCAATACTTAACTACAGAATTTGTAAAAATCCAATCGGTTGAAAACTTCAGCAAGTAACTGGAATTTTTAATGTTTTTTGGTCGTTTTTGATTTTTTGATGTGGCGAAATGAGCGTAACGAAATAACGCGTAAAAATTGAGAGACGAATCCACCTTTCCTCGCGGTTTATTAAAAACTCCACTATACAAAAATCACGCGGTGCCCGAATCGTTCGGGTCTACAAAGTCGCTTAACGGTCGCTTGTTTTTCTTTCGCTGGCGCTAACAGAACTGCTCTCTCGAGCACGGGTCGCATGCGCCCGTTGGCCCTCCGACCTCTAGAACGTTCCTAGGGTTCAACGGTAGGATTTTAAACGCGGCCGCCGTTATCGGCAATAACAGAATCTTCTAAAGGCCGGAGGACCCCCGGTTTGACGCGGAGACGGCGGGACAAGGGGCGGCAGGGTGTGTGCACGCACTCACACACCGCTGCGCCTCGGCGTAGCGCGGCGCGGCCGAAATCGGAGCGCGAGGCAGGGCATGTCCCCGACGCCTGCGCACGCTGCCTCACGCTTCGACGGCGCGAATCCCAAACATTTATGCTTAGGATTTGCAAGTAAAAAATCTGCGAAAATTCTCAACCGTAAATATACATGTTCAGAATATTCTGCATTTTTTACAGAATTTTTGCGTACCGTTAAATACGGAAAATGTATGATAATTTACCCCATAACTACCCGTGTGATGGAGATAGAGGGTTCAAACTTGTCAAAGCACATTTTCTTTTGATCACCTATCGAATGACGTCTTGCGATACAAATTTGGTTAAAGTGCATTTTTGACCATTTCACTCTGCCCAGCCGAAAGAGAATTTCGTTGCCGCTGTCGTATGCTGAACGAAGGACGTGCGTGTGATCGTGGTGGAAAGAGGACGGAGCATAGTTCTGCCTTTCTTTCCACTGGGTGCGCGCGCAGCGTCGACGTCATAACGACGCTTCGTTGGTGGAAAGGAGACGGAGCATAGATCTGTCTTTCTTTCGGATGGTTGTGACGTCACGGTACGCAAGCCTTGGTGGAAAGGAGACGGGGAGCATAGCACCTTCCTTGTCTCCGTACGGTACGGACAATCGCCGTACCGCGGCGCGCACATCGCACACAGACATGCCACGCACACACCTTGCTTCTATCCCCACGCTCGGCAGCACATTCGGTGTTTTATGCTAAATCTTCTATCACTGGGACAGAACTATGCTCCGTCCCCTTTCGACCAACATCGCGCGTTGCGTCTTTGTTCGACATACAGTCGCGGCCTCGCGTCTTCGTTCCGCACACAGGCCGGTGACAGTGGTGCCAGATTTCGCATAAGGCATCGCAGGTACCATTGCGTTCTTTCAGTCGGAAGGCAAATCGGGCACCAACGCCCTGGGCAGAGCCCGATCCACAGGAAAGTGAATCGAGGAGAGTTTGGGATTGAGATTCGTCGTACTCATCGTCGTTCGTCGACGCGTTGGGTTTTCTCGTAGGTTCGCGCCAAGTCATGGTTCAATTTTTTTTCACAGAATAAATTTGTCTTTTAATTGTTAATCACACGGCAACAAATGACATTAATTTACAAATATTTTAGTACTTACTACGGATAGTTTTTAATATTTTGTCAGCGGAATAGATGTGTCGTATTGGTTTATAATAGATATGGGAAAAATATATATTTCATAAATTTTGGTTTCAGTAACATTAATCTTCCTGTGGTAGTAATAAATAAGAAAGTATATAATAAATGTAAATTATTGCGTATTATGTATTAACCGTGAAACAAATAATAGGAGCTTCTTGCACTAGAACGATCCGAGGGATCGTACTAACACGCAATTTTAACACACGACAGCGTACGTCAGGAAGAATTTGCTTGACACGACGCGACGACGGTGCGAATGTTTCGACGAGTTGTTCTCTATGATTTGTTCTGCATGATTTCTTTTCTAAATAGAAGGTGATCAAATTGTGTATATATTGTAACAGTTCTGAGCAAGTCCCATGACATTGATTTGAAACGTTTTTCTTACTTTGCACGTTTAGTTGAAGAACGCTCTCCCCATTTCGTGAAAGAAAAAGTTGTTCGGTTGAAGGCAATTCACCGTTCATACTGTAATCCATATGTACGTGCATTGTCGCATTCTGCCCACGAAATGTCGCAACGTGCGTATTGTCAAAGAAGGCGTGATAAAACACGACAATAATAACGAAATCCCTGTGAATTGAAAACCGAAACTTTCATTGTGCCGCTCCCGACCGACCGCGGGTCGCGGTTAGACTAATTGAAATATCTGAAAAGTCTAACCATTCTTAGTACGTATTTCACGTACGTACTAGAAATGATTCCCCCGGGACTGTAACCGACTTTTCCAATGTCATTTACTCATCATTATGTACGATAGGTATTACATTTGAATGCACATGTACAGGGTGCACAGGTTGTGATGGTCAGCGTTGTTCGTGTAAACGGTAAGTATTACACAAAATTATAGAGGAAAGGGTTCGATGGGATCGCAATATCTATATTCTACGAGACTTCATTCAATTGGAAAGTGCAACGCTGCACCCGACGAATGCAAATGCGTATGTCAACTTTTTGTTTATAAAATATAAGATACGTGGACTTCCACGCTACCCAAGAGGTGCCACGACTAGCGCGTTCGGTTTTTTAACGTGGACCGTCGCCTATAGCCATATTGTACCACATTTTATGATAATTATACAGCGTGCGGCAATACCTCTGTCCACCTTGAACGACGGAGATATTGAAGGTGGACAGAGTTATTGCCCAACGCTATAGAAAGAAGAGTGACAAAACAAATGAGTTAATTTTTTTTTTGTTTATTTTATTTCATTATTATTGTTACTGTTCGAGAATCTCGCGATTCCCGGTTTGAGGAAATGAGAGGGAATAAAAGGAAAGAGGAAAGGGGGGAAATAAGAAGATCTATTGGCGGTGGAGAGGTTATGTTTCCACGTGGTCATCTTAAAGTCCGTTTAACAGAGTCTTTATTGTCAACAAAATCATGGTCACAGGTGCTCTACGGTAGTGAGAGTAGCCGTCATATTGAGCGAGATAATCGATTGTATTAATCCTATCCGCATTACAATGATTCGTACCTTTTACGGATGCACGTGCCCGATTCGCGTGGTGGCGGTGGCGGTGGCGGTGGCGGTGGCGGTGGTGGTGCCGGTGGCGGTGGCGGTGGCGGTGGTGGCACCGCTTCTTTTAACACCACATCGGTTTTTTTTTCTGCAAAGAGCAATCAATTTGTACTGTTGGGGAAATGTGTGGGAAAATGAGTTGGAAGGAAAATTTAGGAGCGGAGAGGGGAAGGGTGCGGAAATGAATAGATCTTCTGGTGGTGAGATTAGAAAATACACGTGTTCGCGTGTTGCGTTCGCCAGTGCCGATTTATTGTATGTAAATCGGTGCAGCTCGTCAGTGTATAAATGTCTGTTGTGTTGATTCGGACACAATTGCCTTAATTAATGGCCCCCGGTGTATAGTGTATGTGCGCGGTCTTGGATGCACGTGGTAAAAGTACGGCCACGTGCAGTGCCTGATTAGAAACATGGTGATGTACCTTAAATAATCACGCTACGGTGGTCGGCGTATCGCTTGCTGTGCACGGCAGCGTATCTCGTGTTGATCGGTCGAAAATATATTAAGGATGAGAAGCTGGGATGCGGTGGAAACTGATATTAATATGATCGTACAAAAGACTCTGACTCGCGCTACAAGAGACGTGGTAGAAGTGATCACTTTTGCGGGATTACACATAAATGCAAGAAAATTTGCAAGAGAAGAAGTCTAAGCGCAGCTTTTGCGAAGCTTGGCTTTGCGATGAACAATATAAGTCATGGGTGCGAAAGGTGCCTTCTAACATAAGTTTATTTCATTGCTTAATATGCGATAAAAATATTTCCTACGACACGCGCATTTCCAGACATGCGAATTTTGTGTGTCACCTAAATCGTTTAAATGCAAAGTCCTGCGACGACAAAAATAGCCGCGATGTAGAATCGGAGACAGATTTTTTGACTGCACGGACATTTCGGAAACAATGGTTAGATATTGAAGAATTTCAACCATGGTTACGCGAAATGTCGAATGACCAAACATTGTGTCTTTGTTCGTATTGTAACAAGCCAATGACGGCGAAATTAGGTAACATTTATCGTCACGCAGAATCCGCAGTTCATATGGCTGTAACGTACCGCGCCGCCGAACATCGCCGAGCGCCGCCGAGCGCCGCCGACCAGCGCTGCGGCCCATGACGTCGTGCCTGCCTGCCTGCCTGCCTGCCGTGACGTCAGCATGCAGCGCCCAAATAGTGACGTACCCAGTGTAGTGACGTGCTCCCCCACAGTGACGCGCCCGAACCTAGCGACGCGCTCGCGTAAGCGCCGAACACTCGAACTTAGCGACTGCATGGCGACTGCATGGTAACGGCATAGCGACGGCCGAGCGACGGCGTAGCAATCACGTGCACAGCGAGTGCAAAGGGACGGTTGGGAACGTGCGATTCCCCGAAAAGCGTACCCCACCGCGATGCCCTATTTTCCTCACATCCCAGGACCCCTTGCCTAAGATCAATCTGTATAAAAGAGCGCTCCTTCAGGGCTCTTGAGTTCAGTCAGCTACAGAGAAGACCATGCAAGGTTCTGCATCAGTAATTCCCGAGCGTTACGTACAGTGAAAGAGTGAATCCAGGATCACTAAGTGTCTTCTCGTTGTCTGTTCTCATTGCAAGGAACAACCTGTGCGTGTTCCGCGCGTTTCCAGTTTAGTTCAAATTCAAAGTCCGGCAGCTGCAGGAAAGATTGTCTTTCCGCTGTCCGCGACTTATAGCAAGGAATAACTTAGAGTATTCCGAGCAGTCTTTAGGGTTAGTCGTTCTGCCACACGAAAAGTGTGTAGGTTTAGTTCTCGTTTAAAACGCTCAATTTCCTTTCAAAGCCAAAAAACAGTCTAGTCAAATATAGTTTTCTGTAAATGTATACGCGTCGTATTTTAGTTATATTATTCGAAGTAGTAGTTAAATTACACTGGACAACACGAAAATTGCTTCCTGGCATCTATTAGCTAATTCTTATAGATTTTGACGCGCTGAAAACGAATCTGAAATCCGTTTTTGTTTATTAGGTCTAGTTTTCGAGAAATCGAATTTTAAAAAAAAATGCGTTTTTTGCACTTTGACTCACATTTACGTTGGAAATATATAAGTGAGACAATTTCCTATTATCGGAAAAAATTCTGCAGATTTTCCAGAATAAAATAGTATATAATAATTATGGAATATCTACTTGCAAATATGTGTAAACATTGATTAAAGTTGGCGAGACACGTTTTTCACGCCTATTTTGAGGGACTCTTTTCGTTTTTCTGTCGAAATTATGCTTCTGGCGTGGATTTCAACTACTCTACGCGATAGAACAGACATTTTTCTTTGGGAAACCATTATAATCGCACTCGAAACTGATTCCAGTTTCGCACGGGAAAAGGGAAAAGGAGTCCGTGTCACGGTGCAGAAATGATATTTGACGCATTCCGAAAGGAAATGTACAGGTTACAAATTCCATTTAATAATATTGTTGCTTTGTCGTGCGACAATGCGCGTGTTATGACCGGCAAACATTTATCATTTCAACAAAAGTTGCAGGAAAAATGTGGACATGTACTAACACTGCCATGTCCATGTCATTCCGTCGCGTTAGCCGCAAATGCTGCATCCAGAACGATTCCAAATAACTGCGAAAGCTTTGTAAAACAAATCTCTAGTTTTATAAATTGCAGTCCCAAGCGATCAGCTATCTTTAGCGATTGCTGCGAGGACACAGACCGGAAAATTTTGAAATTGGCTGAAACACGATGGCTTTCCCGTCATTTATGTATTAGTCGAATTCTAGAATCATGGGATAGTATTGACAAGTTTTTAAAACAGTTAATTTCTACAGAAAAGTTTGTAAAAGCTGCACAATTTGTAGCAGTCATGCAGACTCCTGATGTTAAAGCATACCTGTTATTTCTTCGATATATTTTACATTACTTCGATGCCTTTGTAACGTACCCCGCCGCCGACCAGCGCCGAGCGCCGCCGAGCGCCGCCGACCAGCGCTGCGGCCCATGACGTCGTGCCTGCCTGCCTGCCTGCTTGCCGTGACGTCAGCATGCAGCACCCAAATAGTGACGTACCCATAGTGACGCGTTCCCCCACAGTGACGCGCCCGACTCTAGCGACGCGCTCGCATAAGCGCCATATTCAAATCGAGCAACTGCATAGTAACGGCATGGCAACGGCCGAGCGACTGCATGGCAATCACGTGCACAGCGAGTGCAAAGGGACGGTTGGGAGCGTGCGATTCCCCGAAAAGCGTGCCCCACCGCGATGCCCTATTTTTCCTCACATCTCAGTACCCCTTGCCTAAGATCATTCTGTATAAAAAGAGCGCTCCTCCAGGGCTCATCAGTTCAGACAGCTACAGAGATGACCGTGCAAGGGTCTGCATCAGTAATTCCCGAGCGTTACCTACATCGAAAAAGTGCATCCAGGATCACTAAGTGTCATCTCGCTGTTTGTTCTCATTGCAAGGAACAACCTGTGCGTGTTCCGCGCGTCTTTAGTCTAGTCCAGTTTACAATCGAGTTCAGTCAACTGCAGAGAAGACCGTGCAAGGGTCTGCATTAGAAATTCCCGAGCGTTACGTACAGTGTGTAAAAGTGTATCCAGGATCACTTAGTGTCTTTTCGTTGTCTGTTCTCATTGCAAGGAACAACCTGTGCGTGTTCCGCGCGTTAATTAGTTTAGTCTAAATTCAAAGTCCGGCAGCTGCAGGAAAGATTGTCTTTCCGCTGTCCGCGACTCTTAGCAAGGAATAACTTAGAGTATTCCGAGCAGTTTTAGGGTTAGTCGTTTTGCCACACGAAGAGTGTGTAGGATTAGTTCTCATTTATCGCTCAAATTCCTTTAAAACCAAACAGTCTAGTCAAATAACGCTTTTTGTAAATGTATTCGCGTCGTACTTTAGTTATATTATTTGAAATAGTAGTTGATTTATCGTTGTGCGTCTTACATTTACTTGCTTTTTTCTGTATTTATCTTTTTCAATATATATTCTACCTATTTGTTTTCCATGATTCTTTGCTGTAGCGTTGTTCAATCGCCTAGTACTCGAATTTCACGAACAAGGTTTCCCTTTACCGCTCGAGGGAACCACCGAGCCTAAAAGAAAAGATACCAAATCCACTCTCCTCAAAGTTGTGCAAGGGGTGCAGCCGTGAAAAATCGGACGAGGCCCTTGCCAGCTATCCTATCGAGTTTGCTTATCCAGGGTGCAGCCGTGAAAAATCGGACGAGGCCTGGGTAGTGACTCAAAAACCGAATTGGCCGAAGGGTGCAGCCGTGAAAAACCGGCCGAGGCCGGAGACAATTTTCCTAACCTCCTCTCTCCTCCTTTCGACCAGCAAGACGTATTTCCGCAAGGGAATACGAGGAGCTGTAAGAGAGGCATCACTAAGGGTGGCGACGGCAGGGTGCAGCCGTGAAAAATCGGACGAGCCCTGTTCTTAGCCGCTCACTCGTCTCACTGATAATTCTTTTCCTATCGGCACTGGCAAATAATCCTCACCACGCCAGGGCCGTGGCTCGTAACACCTTTACGATATTTTTCCAAGCTCTGGAAACAAGAGTTCATACTTTGCACCGTAAATCGCTAAATTTATTGCAAATAGTATGTAAAAACTTTTTAAAACCAGAGCTTTTAGCATTGCAATGCAGTAACGTAGATTTTGCAGATAAAAATAATCAAATATCAATAAATGAAATCACATTAGGCATTGATTGTGGGGATTATTTAAATAAATTGATGACAGAGGGGCACACAGATATAGTTGCAAATGTTCAACAAAATTGTTTGCAATTTTATGTATGTGCCGCTCAAGAAATTTGTAAAAGACTACCAATCAATGATCCATTTTTATGTAAAATAAAAGTTTTTGAACCGGCCACAGCTTTACGCGATATTGACAGAGAAACTTCCTTTGATGATGTTTCTTTTATCGCTGAAACCTTTGGCGGCTTCGATAAAACTAGTTTAAGAGAAGAATGGTTTGCTTTACATAACGATTTTACAGAAATACAAATTCATCATTTGTCATTAAGGGAATTTGATGAAATGTGGGAATGCATCCTAACAAGTAATCGTCAATATCCCATTTTGAAATCGCTCGTCAATGCTGTTCGATCGCTGCCAAACTCAAATGCTGATTCAGAAAGAATCTTTTCCTACTTACCAGACTTAAAAACGAAGAAAAGAAATAAGCTGTCGTCCGTGAATATGAATGCTGTTTGTGTCCTTAAATCAGCATTGAAAGCGAGAAGGGAAACAGCCATAAATATGACGGTTAATGACGAGCATTTGTCTCGAATGTCGGCTAACATATTATATTCTACATGTCCAAATACAAAAGAATTCAGACAATATGATACTGATGAAATGGCTGGTCCCTCCTCGTCCAATGCTTTTCAATAAGTATGCATACAGTACTGTGTCATTTGAAAAAGTAACGTACAGCACAAATAACGTGTGCGTCAAAAATCAAATGAGTGAAATCAATGTCAAGTGAGTCTGGCATGTGTTGCATTTCACAGATCAGTCTGGCGTTAGTCAGACTTGAACAAGCAGTCTGGCATTAGTCAGACTTGACCAAGCAGTCTGGCATTAGTCAGACTTGACCAAGCAGTCTGGCGTTAGTCAGACTTGACCAAGCAGTCTGGCATTAGTCAGACTTGACCAAGCAGTCTGGCGTTGGTCAGACTTGACCAAGCAGTCTGGCGTTGGTCAGACTTGACCAAGCAGTCTGGCATTAGTCAGACTTGACCAAGCAGTCTGGCGTTAGTCAGACTTGACCAAGCAGTCTGGTGTTAGTCAGACTTGACATGAATAAAGAAAGAGATATACCTTGGGCAGCATGATAACGTAATTATCATAAAATGTGGTACAATAGGGCTATAGTCGACGGTCCACGTTAAAAAACCGAACGCGCTAGTCGTGGCACCTCTTGGGTGGCGTGGAAGTCCACGTATCTTATATTTTATAAACAAAAAGTTGACATACGCATTTGCATTCGTCGGGTGCAGCGTTGCACTTTCCAATTGAATGAAGTCTCGTAGAATATAGATATTGCGATCCCATCGAACCCTTTCCTCTATAATTTCGTGTAATACTTACCGTTTACAGGAACAACGCTGACCATCACAACCTGTGCACCCTCTACATGTGCATTCAAATGTAATACATATCGTACATAATGATGAGTAAATGACATTGGAAAAGTCGGTTACAGTCCCGGGGGAATCATTTCTAGTACGAACGTGAAATACGTGCTAAGAATGGTTAGACTTTTCAGATATTTCAATTAGTCCAACCGCGACCCGCGGTCGGTCGGGAGCGGCACAATGAAAGTTACGGTTTTCAGTTCACAGGGATTTTGTTATTATTGTCGTGTTTTATCATGCCTTCTTTGACAATACGCACGTTGCGACATTTCGTGGGCAGAATGCGACATTTCGTGGGCAGAATGCGACAATGGACGTACATGTGGATTACAGTATAAACGGTGAATTGCCTTCAACCGAATAACTTGTTCTTTGACGAAATGGGGAGAGCGTTCTTACTAAACGTGCGAAGTAAGAAAAACGTTTCAAATCAATATGATGGGACTTCCTGAGAACTGTTAGAATATATACACAATTTTATCAACTTCTATTTAGAAAAGAAATCATGCAGAACAAATCATAGAGAACAACTCGTCGAAACATTCGCACCGTCGTCGCGTCGTGTCAAGCAAATTCTTCCTGACGTACGCTGTCGTGTGTTAAAATTGCGTGTTAGTACGATCCCTCGGATCGTTCTAGTGCAAGAAGCTCCTATTATTTGTTTCACGGTTAATACATAATACGCAATAATTTACATTTATTATATACTTTCTTATTTACTACTACCACAGAAAGATTAATGTTACTGGAACCAAAATTTATGAAATATATATTTTGCCCATATCTATTATAAACCAATACGACACATCTATTCCGCTGACAAAATATTAAAAACTATCCGTAGTAAGTACTAAAATATTTGTAAATGAATGTCGTTTGTTGCCGTGTGATCAATAATTAAAAGAAAAAATTATTCTGTGAAAAAAAATTGAACCATGACTTGGCGCGAACCTACGAAAAAACCCAACGCGTCGACGAGCGACGATGAGTACGACGAATCTCAATCCCAAACTCTCCTCGATTCACTTTTCTGTGGATCCGGCTCTGCTCAGAGCGGTGGTGCCCGATTTGCCTTCCGGCTGAAAGAACGCAATGGTACGTGCGATGCCTTATGCGAAATCTGGCACCACTGGCACCGGCCTGTGTGCGGAACGAAGACGCGACGCCGCGACTGCATGTCCAACAAAGACGCAACGCGCGATGTTGGCTGAAAGGGGACGGAGCATAGTTCTGTCCTTCTTATGTGTCGTCACGATACCTGACGTCACGCGACGTTGGTGGAAGGGAGACGCGGCATAGCTCCGTCCTTCTCTCCAAGCCGAGCTTGATTCGGCGAGAAACGGCGCGCGCAGCTCTCACGGACAAGGCACGCATACTTTTCCGTATCCCCACTCCCGCGAGCACCAATGGTGCAAAAGAGCCAGATCTGGCCACACTGAGTCTAAGTCATATATTTCTTGTTTCGAGATATTTAATGAATTGCGTTTGAACAAATTAAAAAATATTTTTATATTATGCGACATTTTAATTTATAATTTTCTTAGTCTTGATTAATGGAAATTTATTATGAATATGAAATTTTGTATGAATTTCATAAGGAAATGTTGTTTTTAAAGCTCTAATTGACTTAGACCATTTTCAAAATTGATTGAATGTCCTATAAATGACTTAAAGCAATAAAGAACTATGAGTTTTATTTGAAACAATAACTTTAATGAAATAAGTTATGAACATTTATTAATTATTTTTAAAAAGTAATCCATTTTTATCATTTTTTCTAGTTTTTAAGATTCTTAAAATGTTCCTGATAAACTGGAGGGATGTATGGTAGTAAACACATAATATCTTTATGTTTTTCTTCCCTTACTGGTCTAGGGGTGGTGTATAATGGAAGTAATTTAATATTTTCGTATATTTTTGGTCTTCCTCTTTTAGGTGAAAGATCCAAAACGTGGAATTTAGAATCATCTAAAGAAGTTTTATAGAACATTTTATAAGGTTCATTTTTCAAGAATCTCATCCATTGAATTTTCAGCCAAGAGACAGATTCGCCCGCGGTATTTTTTACTCTTCTTGTTATTGATTCTTCTAGTGACTTCGTTGAAATAATATCCGGCTGCGACATTCGTTTTATCGAAAATGGCTTTCTCCTTCTACACTTTTTTATCAATTCATAATAATGCTTAGGGTTGTATAAGTAAGTTGCTTTTTTTATTTTCATTTCTAACAAACCGAAATCACGGTCATTCGGTAGAAAGGAATGACCCGATACCAAAAATTTGTGGTCTACCGTTTCAATATTATTATTATTTGACTGAGCAATTTTCATCCATGTCAATGCTACTTTAATGTTACGATTTTGGCCTGAACAGGCATCACTGTAAGCTATTACGTGTTTTTGAGCAGTTATAATATCCTCCATATGCGCTAAAATGCATGATGCTACTTCCTGTGCACCTCTTGAAGCTGTAGTTTGATCCCATACATACATCTTGACATTGTCATTATGGAAATTAGGGAAACCCAAATTGTATACGTACATATTTCGCTTATAATAGGCTAACGAAACAGACAGTTTAGAGTACGGAAGTGCTTTTTGCAAATCAAATGAGAATCCATAGTATTCGCTGGAATTTTGTTTTGCTTTTTTCTGGTCCTCTGCAAGACAGTTCCTAGCTCGTTCGGCATTTTGTAAATGTACATCATGACTTTCTCTAAGATGTAATTTCTCTTCCTCATTATTGCATGCTTCGATTTTTCCATCCAGTAAATCGCATTTTTGGCATGTGTCTTTTCGAGGAGCATGGAAATTTAAGTTAAATTCAGTATTAAATATTTTCCTGTAAATCCATTCCTTAACAAAGGATTGGTTATTTTCCTCACATTTCTCTACATATAGGCTATACATTTTACGAATATCTAGGTCAGGACTCAAATATTTTCGACCAGGAGTGTGACGAGCTCTGGTGTAGTGGCTCTCATATGCTGGGCAACTTGAAATATGTTCTCGTACAGCTTTTATCTTAATTTCATCTGTTTTTCGTGAAGATCCAGGCATCTTCCCACGACGATCAGTTCCAGGTGTTTCAGCATTGAGAGCACGGGTTAACCGCCCTACAGAAATTTTATAGGTGTCTAAAAAAAAGTTCCTGCAAACCCACACTACTTCTGACTTATTTTTTGACAGAAAATACTTGTAGCTGCATTTTCTCATAGGTCTTTCAAAAGTTCTGGGCCGCCTTTGTTTTATTAATCGTTGATGAACTGCAGTACACAGCTATAGATTCTGGGTTTCAAAATCTTTTAGTTTCCAGAAATTATCAAAATTAGATTTTCTTTCATTATATTTGTTCGAGAATCTCGCGATTCCCGCTTAAGGAAATGAGAGGGAATGAAAGGAAAGAGGAAAGGGGGGAAATGAGAAGATCTATTGGCGGTGGAGAGGTTATGTATCCACGTGGTCCACAATGTCCGTTTTACAGAGTCTTTATTGTCGATAAAAATGATCACAGGTGCTCTACGGTAGTGAGAGAAGCAGTCATATTGAGCGAGATAGTCAATTGTATTAATTGTATCCGCGTTACAATGATTTGTACCTGTTGCGGGTGCACGTGCACGATTCGCGCCGCGTACAGAGCCTGAGTCGTCTGTTGTGGATGTACCGTGCGTATTTCTCGGCGTTTAGTCCGGGATTTGTGTGTGCGAGTCCGTGATATTACGAGTCGATCCAAAATGCAGCAATGCGTGAGATGAACCAGAAAGATGTGATTGCGAAAAACCGTGTGCGTTCTCGTTAATAGCTGAGACGATAATGGCCGACCGATTCGGCGGGAACGCCGCCCGCGTGCCGCGCGTGTTAAAGGCGCGCTCGCATGAACACCGTGTGTGACTCGGCCCTCAGGCCGCCTTGAGGATGCCGCGACGATGATTGGTCAGCGTCGCGGCATTCCCAAACAATATTCTACGCGATCTAAACATTTTTTTTAGCAAAAGCAATCCTTATTTTCAACAATTTTGGCACTCACAAGTTTTGATTTGTTTGTCGTGTATTCTTCGCCATGATTTCTCTTAATTTTTCTGATATTTTGTGCGTAACTATCTTCATTTCTTGCCCGTTTTCTTTTCTTATCTTTTTCTATCTGCACCATTTCTGGGGTTTCTAAATTTACAGTGAAGTCTTGGTATGATTCATCTGAAGATGATAATTGTCTTATTCTTTTCCATTTCTTGGAAGTATTAGGTTGGTGCGAATGAAATGTCGGATTCTTAAGTAAATATATTAAACTGCATATCTTTTTCCAAAAGCTGTTTATTTAATCAAAATATGCTCCATTTACTTCAATACACTTTTCCCAACGAGATTTTAATGCATAGATGCCTGTCTTGAAGAAATTCTGATCTTTAGAATCAATGAACTCTGATATGGCATTTTTCAGACTGTCTTCATTTTCGTACTGTTTAGCCCGTAAAAACAGTTCTAAATGTTTAAATAAATGAAAGTCGGTTGGCGAAAGATCCGGTGAATAAGGTTGGTGCTGTAAAATTTCATATTTTAATTCATTTAATTTCGCAATTGTTTTGTACGATGTATGCGGCCGAGCGTTGTCGTGGAGAAGTATTGGGCCATGCCGATTAACAAGTGATGGGTGTATAATTTTCAATTTTTCATGTCGTAATATTGTTGTATGGTCAACTTCCATTCTGGCAGCAAGTTCCCTTGAAGAAACAGTTGGATTCGTTTCCACCAATGCTTTCAGAGCATCATTTTTCACAGACGTTTCGGGTCTTCCACGCGGTTCATTTTGCAGGGAAAAATCACCAGACCGAAATTTTTCAAACCAACGCTGCACTTTTCGATCGTTCACAGTATTCTCCCCAAACGCCTGGTTTATATTACGTGCAGCTTTTGCAGCATTATTACCAAGTTTATACTCATATAAGAAAATTACACGAATATCGGTTGAATTCATATCGGTGCAAAATTCAAAGCAAATAACAAAAGGGAACACTTTTGAGAAAATCTTCTTTGCTAAAATGTGACTCTGGCAATGGACAGTACGACTATAAACCAGGTTATGTCAAAAACAAAAGCATAACAAAAACAGGGAGACAAACGTTCACATTTAAAGAAAATCCGACATTTCATACGCACCAACCTAATATTACGTGGTCGTATAATATCTGCAGATCACATCATAATAATATTATCCGAATAATAATTAATATATTCACATAATAAGTACGTTGTCATTAACTTACCTGAACCGCGATCTGTTGACATAGTGCTAAAATATCTAAATTATTTGCCACCAATAATTAGTTCCGAAGAGCCCAACTGAATTATATTGTGACATAAACCGGAATGAATTGGCGTTTTCGTTATCATTTATTTTACCAGCTTACTATGTAGTTCAGAAACGCGTCGAAGAGGGCTACGCGCCATTTTCAAGTTATGTTTATATGTAATTTCTTCAAATTTTTGACTTAAACCACTTTCATAATTAACACTAAATGAATTCCGTATAACGTTGAAATTACATCCACTATCTAAAGGTTCATTTTTGACGATATCGTAAAAATTACACTAAATACATATAGTTTAAGATAATGTGGATGTGAAATAAGTGATAAACTCATGTTTTTGAAATTTTGACTTAGACCATTTTCATAATTATGGGCTTATAAGAAATGTCAGGGTAGTTAACATGCCCTTCTTTCATCTTAGTTCCATTATTACTTTCACCAGCAGTAATGTACTACATGCGGTAAGTGAAGTGATAGTGTTAACGGGATGGGCCACGCGAAGGCGTGAAAGAGGGTCTTTACCATCCCAAAGTACGTTCAATGTTTTCTAAAATATATCTATGTAATTATCCGGCATTGAGATTAAAAGAGGTAATATAAGAATATATACTAATCAAATTCTTCTTTTGAACACTAAACGTACTTTTAATCATGCTACAACAAGAACATAGCATGCGGCAATTAGAAGAAGCAAACACAACATGCATTTTAAACATCTGATGTAAACTCGCGCGGGTGGGCCCGAAGGCCGGCGGCCACCTCGACTCTATTGGTCTATATGCCGCAACGCACCCTTCAACGATCGAGATCACGCTCGATCAACGGGCAGTAAACTGCTCCCAGTCTATCGGGTTGCTAGCCCCTCATCTTACTGGTGGAAGCGAGGCCTTTCTAAACCTCTCCCATAGTTCTGCCAACCATAGTAAGGCGAGCTGATTAAGTGCAGCTCCCACACCGGGGTAAAACCCCTTGCAAACCATTGCTTCACCAACTGCCACGGCGATTGCAACCCCGGTGCCTTAGATATCATCAGAAGTTAGTACCCGGGGTGCCGTCCCAAATGTTGGGGACCGGTGGCAGCTAAGGGCAACGCGGGTGGGACGTTCCCACGCGCAACCCTACCACTACCACCGGTGGGCCCCCAACCCCGTCTACCGATTATCCTCCGGTGGAGTGGACCCACAGCCTAGCAGCCGATTAAGGGTCCAGTACAAGCGTATGTCAGGTCCGTGGGTACGCCAAGCCCCAAAGGTCCCCACCACCAAGGGCGGGACCCCCCTGCGGGCCATGCATTTTAAACAGTTAATTTTTTTTTTTTTTCTTCCAGGAGGGGAAAATCCTATTGCGCATGTCTGGTCTAGCTAGGACCGGGTCCTGAGAGACTCGCCTTATGGACTGGCAATCTCACTAAAAACCCCTCCTCGCCCGCCATCCTCGGGTACAAACAATTATGGAAATTTATTAAAAATACTAGCAGATCCATTGCAAAGAAGTAACAAATTTAAACATGTTTTAAATTTGATAATTTTGCAATTGTATTTGAGGAGCGTGCCGGAAATCTAAGTTGTTGACTGAGCCATAGCGTATCCTTATGAATTTTTACTTTAAAAGCGAAATAAACCATATCTTTCCGATGGACAGCACATTCATCTTCGCTAAACCATTTTGGATATTTCTGTTCCACAGAATGTGAAACTATCGAAAACAGCTTATCCAATATGAATGATTCGCTGCGTACCTTTGGATAATATTCGTCAAAGATTTCATTTATAACTTTAAATATGATGGAAAATTCTCTAGTAGGGACACAAAAATGCCCAAAATCAACATCTTCTTTAATCGCGTATGCGCGGAAGAAAATGAGGATCTGCTCATCTCTACAAAAGATCGCATCTTTATCAATAAATATGTCGTGACATCTACGACATTTCGATTTATCAGTACTCTTCTTTGCAACATACCCTGCAAAGAACTCTACCGCACATGATTCTAAAGAACACACTGATGATGGCACTTCAGCACAATCATCTATTTCCATATTTACATTAACATAGTCATCATCAGTGTATTGAACGGCATGCAATGAAACATCAGGTTGCGACGCGGCTAGTTCACCCTGAATGACATCCTCCCCTGGTATTAGTGGTGTGTCATAATCCGGCATACAGTTACCACTTTTTAAGGTGCCGTTTAGATTTAATAATATATTTTTTCTAATGGCAAGACGCACCGCTTTTACCGAAGGATTGTGGTTATAAGTGCCACCGTGCATGCGGAGGACAGAGAAGACATTTTCTAAGCAGTCGGTATTTAATCGAGAAGTTAGCAAAAATGTAATGCCTTCTTCGGTTAAATCTGCGTACCACTGGAGGGTGGCATTTACAGATTGCTGTAATCCCAAAAAGCATGGTGGTGTTTTTAAACCATTTGCCGATATAACAAACCAATTTTTCATTTCAATTAATTTAGCTTTTAAATTTTGCTCAGCCGTATTAGTTATTTGCGACATCGTGCACCTCTGCGGATTGGGGTCGGTAGCAGATCTACTATTTAAATTATCAAACAAATTATTAAAAATTTCAAAAAAAATAGCGGTATTCTGTACAGTCCTTGTGTTTATGCAACCAGTTAACGACGCGGTAAACGAAGCAGACGAAACTCTTTTGTTAAAAACCTGCAGAGCAAGCTTGCATTTCATCTTATCAAAAAGATTAGGCTGAACATGCTTGTCAGATAATTTGCAAGCTGCTCTGGTATTTTTGTTATTTTCTAAATTCCAAAGTAATTTAACATCTTGCCATGAGACTTGCATACCATTAATTAAGAAATCATGGTAGAATAAATTATTTCTCTTGCTTTCAAATAAATGTAAATAGTCGAACAAAAAGTATATGTTTTGTCCGTTTCTGTGAAAATATGGCTTTTCAATTGAAACTCTCTCGTCTGCTATGCTTTGATTACTAGCTCCCTGATCAGATACAACTGCTCTGAATTTGAAACCCGTTTCATACACGGCATCCAAAATTTTATCTAAAATCATGGATAATTCGTTTCTCTTAATGCTTGATTTGGATACAAAAAAAGCCAGCGGTTGTTTCCAATTAGTGATTACCCCCCGCAACATAAACACAAGAACGTGAGTCCCTACGGACAAACTTCTTCCTAAAGACCCTAAATCTTCGAAGCCCTCTATAATTTGTCTTTTTGGGTGGAAATCTAAGCATTTTTTTACAGCCATTTCATCAAACAACAGAACGCAGTTGCGTTCTATATCTGTCATATGAGTAGCTTTTAGTTTTAAAGCGTTAAACAGGCTAGGACAAATGCCAGGCCAAATATCAATTTTTCCAAACCACCGAGTTATAGTAGTTGGGCATAGAAGATGAAAACCCAGCACGCTGCGCATTTTATCATACAAAGCTGGCGAAGTGTATTGCAATGTCATTCACAGTTGCTGCTGTTTTCGTGTAAAAGCAGCTTTTTTAAACGGAAATAATAACATTAATACAAATGTTAACACAAAACCCGACAATTTTGTACAAACTGCTTTTTTTAAGCATTTATCGTCGATGCTGCCTAACGAAATTTTATCCTGCAGCCTGGTCAATGCTCTACACTTCGCTCGGTATTGTAAGCGGAGACTAGTTACTTTGTTCTTTTCTACATCTAATAGCAGTTGGGTTTCCCGTAGCCGTTGTTCTAATTCATTTCGTTCTATTGTTGATGAAATGGCGTCGATCTCCAAACTCACGTTATGATCGCTTTCGTCGGTAAATATATGTGGCAGTAGAGAAACTGCATCACTACGCATTCGACCACTCACGTGAAAATTCTCTTTTGCAAAATGTCGACTACAGATGTATTTACTTTTCATTTCTGCGTCAGACATTTCCACCCAATCATCTAAACCGCAGTTAACTATCCACGTTATAAATCGATCATGGTTTTTCACGGGAAATGCATGAAATAAAGTGCCATCCCGTGCATTGCGGTTTGTTAATCCACACTGCGGATATACACACTTTTTGTAATGAGTTTTACATTTCTGATCATCCATTTCCCAGGTTTAGGCAGAATTTTATTTTAATTATGCCACCGAAAACAATAAAGGAGCAGTTGTACACACACAAAAGCAAAACAACTAAAGAAAAAACGCAATCTGTTACAAACTCACCCAGGTTCGTTCAGTGTCGAGGTTACGTCTAACCTTACTGTCAATTCCACGTTATAAAGAAAGAATGAAATCATTACTTTAGTGTGTAACAATATGGTACATATATGAAGAAATAGTGCGCGCGTGTGTAGTCAGTGTGGCCAGAAGTGGCGCCCGAGCACCATTGGTGCCCGCGGGAGTGGGGATACGCGCAAGTGTGCGTGCTCTGTCTGTGTGCTGACAGGGGAGTCCACAGCTCTCACAGCAGGCACGCACACTTGCGCGTATCCCCACTCCCGCGGGCACCGATGGTGCAAACGGGCCAGATCTGAGAAGACTGGCGGACACGGTTTTCTAGCCTTGTAGCTTTGTAGTTTGCCGAACGGGTCGCGAGGCTCGAAAACCGTGCCTACTATCTCCAAGTTGTCGCCGAACGATTCCCAGATGCGCGACAATGTGACAGAATTTACTGTACTTACAATTAGATGCGGACATGACTATTATCGTCCGTTTTTTTATACTTTTACCTCTGCGAATTACCACGTATTTCATGCGAAATCTTGATGAATGCTATAAATTCTTGCTTTCCCTTTATACAGTCAATGAATTATGTGAGTTTTAATTCCTCTGTGTTTGGTAGAGTGGTCTATGAATAAAGGGAATTAAGTTATTCTAATTAACTGAAGGTTATAGGTGCGTATGCTGCGAGTGCATGGCGAACGAAGACGCAGCGCGCGATGTTGGCTGAAAGGGGACGGAGCATATTTCTGTCCTTATGTGTCGAATTATATTTTATAAGTTTTTATTTTGGCTAATAGTTTTTGATACATTTTTAATAGTGATAATGTGGGTGGTACCCCGCGGGCGTGTAGGTGTACCCCGGGGGAGGATGCATATATCCCGCCGCGGGATACATGTAACCCGCGGATGGGTACATATATCCCGCGGTAGGATATACGATCCCCGGCCCGTACGAGGCAATTGTGGGGTGCGGGTAGCCGTACGGGAGCAGCGGCTGCGACGGTAAAAATGGTGGTTGCGACGGCGGCGGCGGTGGTATAAGCGGGAGCGGCGGCTGTGACAGTGGAAGCTGTGGCGTCGTCGGGGGCGGGAACGGCTGCGACATAGATGGCGGTACGCCGCGGTACTCGCGACGCCGAATTTTTTGGACCTCGCGCGCCACCCCTCGCCGAATGGCTTCATTCAATCTCTGACAATGCATATAAAAATACATTATTAATATACATACACATATAATACAAAACAGGTTCATTATAAAGTGTATACTTCATACACGTAACTGACACCCGCACGTTTATACATCCGTTCATGGACACGTTCAGTGTTCGAAGGAATGCATATTGCTTGCACAGGGCGTATAACGTCACGCACGCGTCGCAGCTCGCACGCATGACGAACGCACATGACACACGCAATGTACGCTCATTCATACACACAAACGTACGCTATTCGCTTTAAGCATATGTGTACAGTAAATTCTGTCACATTGTCGCGGATCTGGGAAGCGTTTACGACAACGTGGAGATGGTAGGCACGGTTTTCGAGCCCCGCGACCCGCTCTGTAGTTTGCCGAACGAAGAAAAGGACACCGAATGAAAGAGCTGGTGCCTTTGTAATTTGCCGAACGAAGACACAAGGCTCGAAAACCGAGTCCACTCTTTCCAAGTTGTGGCAAACGATAGACAGGTGCATGACAATGTGAGAGGGTATGCTACGAATTTTTACTAATCGTAGCATACCCTCTCACGTTCTCGTGCACCTGTCAATCGTTCTGCGACAACTTGGAGAGAGTGGATACGGTTTTCGAGCCTCGCGTCGTTGCAGTTTGCCGAACGACAAGAAAACGACAGTCGAGGCAACTGACACAGATGAAACTGCACGTGCGAAATGCTGCAACACAGACGATTCTTAACCATTTTTATTAACTTTTTTTGTATGATAAAGTTTATAACATATTGATGAGATTGTTTGTATAAAAATAGGACCAAACATGATGTAATTCAGACCACATTTACTAATTAATTCGTCAAGTGTAATAACTTATACAATAAGTATAAAATAAATAAATGTTGTTCAAATTATGTCATGTTTGATATCATTGTAAGCGGAAAAATGTCATCAATATATCAATCACAATTTCGGACAAATAAAAGTAAAATTCAAAAAGTTATATTATTGTATTATAAACAGTTCAACAGTCAACTCTCATCAAAGAAGCCGCGTCGCATCACACGCCTCACTGACTCGGCTTAAGATTGCGTAGGCGTAGAAATGACGCGTGCCTGTGCGTAGGCACAACTCGCTGCGACAGTGTGGCAGGGAGCCTTAACGACAATGTGACAGAATTTACTGTATATTGACCAATAACATTACATACCTTTCGTTCGGGATTTTTCCCGTATTTCCTCGCTGTTGGCTTTGTTGTCGACGGCGTCGGTGTCGTCGGCGTCGGCGTCGTTGGCGTGGGTGTCGCTGTCGCTGTCGTTGTTGTTGTTGTTGTTGTTGTTGTTGTTGTTGTTGTTGTTGTTGTTGTTGTTGTCGTTGTCGTTGTCGTTGTCGTTGTCGTTGTCGTTGTCGTTGTCGTTGTTGTCGTTGTTGTCGTCGTCGTCGTCGTCGTCGTCGTCGTCGTCGTCGTCGTCGTCGCTGTCGGCCTCATTAGCGACATGGTCGCCATCGCCGACGTCATGTCCTCTCCAATATTCATTCCCTAAAATAAAATGTATTAACAAGTCAAATATTATTATATATTGTAAGATTAATTTAGATGGAATGTCGAAAACGTGTCACAAAACACTAGATTCCATAACGGATCAATCAGAAAAATACAGTAATACAAAAACTTACGATCAACGAGTCACTTCGGCCGGCGGATGTAAAATGTTACAGTGTAGCCAGAAGTGGCGTCGGGCACCACCGGTGGCTGCGGGAGTGGGGATACGCGCAAGTGTGCGTGCCCATCTGTGAGAGCTGTGGACTCCCCGCATTGGCCTGTCAGCTCACAGACAGAGCACGCACACTTGCGCGTATCCCCACTCCCGCAGGCACCGGTGGTGCCCGGCGCCACTTCTGGCCACACCAGGGGGCTGGCACTCCTATACTAAAACGTCGACAATCACGCGTTAGTACGGGTCGTTTTACCTGCGCCAGGCGGCGTGGCCGTGCCTCACGCTTATTGGCTGCTGCACACAGCTATAGTTTGTCGCCAAAATTGGCGCTTAAACGGGGGTTCGGCGTCGGCCATTATTAAAGTGTCTTGCGTGGAGCGTGCAGCCACATGCAGGTGTTAACTGTTAATTTGTGATTTTGAATTGTGAAAAACGTGGTTTAACAACCGTGAAAGGACGTTTTAACGACCAATATAAATATTATTATTGAATATTTTAGTTTTAGTGTAATTTTAGCGAGCGTAATTTTTAAGCATTAGTATTAACAGTAATTGTCTTATTTAAGCATTAGTATTAACAGTAATTGTCTTATTTAAGCATTAGTATTAACAGTAATTGTCTTATTTAAGCATTAGTATTAACAGTAATTGTCTTATTTAAGCATTAGTATTAACAGTAATTGTAAAAATGGATTGTCAGTGTTGCGTCTGGGGATGCCGATCCGTGAGACCTGTAGTGCCAATGCATAAATTCCCAAGAAGAACTGAAAAACTTCAACGATGGAAGACTGCAGTTTACTCGAAGAAAATAGAAGTCCTCACTGATGACCAGTTGCGGAAGAAGGTTGTTTGTCATCTGCATTTTAAAGAAGAGGATTATTTAACATACACCCAGAGGCGGACACTAAAAGCGGGTACCATACCATCGGTAGGAATACCGTGTACCACAAAAGAAATTTTTGCTGTTGCCACAGATACAGTGGATATTGAAGTTAGTTATCTACTTTTGCAAAGCAAGCTTATGTTTAACATTGTGCAGTGAGACGTGTGACATAATTATATTTATCTTACAGAATCAGGAGTGGGAGAATCCACAGCCATCGTGCTCGCATCACGTGGAAGATGAAAGGGCCACAACACCTCCAGCAAAGATACCACGGATGTCTTTGCTTGACATGAAAATGCAGAAGACGGCACTAACACCAAGGAAAGCGAAACTGTATAAAACTGCTCAGTTGCTTCGCAGGAGACAGGTCCATGCACAAAAGACATTGCGTACCATCAAACAAAAGGTTGCTGAAGGAAGGAAGTTGGTGGCATCAGAGGGTTTTCAGAGCCAAATTTCTAAATTAACTCCCACACAGCGCACATTTATTATGATGCAATTGAAAACTTCAAAACATGCAGCTAAAGTAAGTGAAGCAGAAGTATTATAAATAGGTGCTCTGAAAGAGCATTAGGCCCATGCAAGGCCCAATTGTACCATGAATTTGTCATATATAGCAGGGCTCGGCACGGTAGGAGAGTGGATTCTCGAGGCTTCTCCCACTCTCGCTATTTACCGCTCATCGTGTAGCGAGAGTGAGGGAAAAGAAATTTCTCCAGGCTCGCAATTGCGACCCGTTTGCCGACCACTGATATACGGGTTGTGTCCAAAGAAGATGTACAACCGGACGCAAAGTGATTCCTTATGAAGAAATAAAGAACAAAATATGGACTAAATACAAAGTGGTCATTAAAGTTCAGCAATTTTGTCATTGTTAAAAGCAAATAAGGAAAATAAAAAATTGTAATCCATACTTTGTTCTTGTGTCTTCATACGGAATCATCTCGTGCCCGGTTGTACATGTTATTCGAGTGTATTCATTTAAACGAGTGTATTCATTTTTCCTATTTCTTGCATTTTCAGGGCAGACGATATTCACTGGACGAGAAGATCTTGTGTCTCTCACTGTACAAACAGTCCCCGAAATGCTACCAGTTACTCGCACAGCTACTCAATATGCCGAGTGCTCGAGTACTGCGTAGGTTGATGAAGACGATTAGTTTAAAAGCAGGAATAAACGCCAGTATCGTATCGCATCTGGCGGAGAAGGGGAAATCAATGTCCCCTTCAAATAAAATTTGTTACTTAATGTGGGACGAGGTTTCCATCACCCCCCCATGTCGATTATTGTCCCTCCTCAAATAAATTTATCGGATTTGTGGATGACGGTGAAACGCCGCAACCACAAATCGCTGATGTAGCCCTCGTTTTTATGCTTCGGGGCATTCGAAGGGGCTGGAAACTTCCTGTCGCATTTTATTTCTCCCAGGGGCAGACAAAGTACCAGACTCTAATTGCTCTTATATTTGAAATTACAGGTGCTATTATGGAGGCTGGCATGCGAATAATGGCTTTTGTTTGCGACCAAGGGACCTCCAATGTAAAAGCCATTAACCAATTATTGTCGCAGTCAGCACCAAACAGTTGCAATATAAATGGACGTCCTAGTAAGTCATATTAATACTACGTGTCAAAAACGTTGCAAAAATACACTTAGTGATACCGTGATAAATGATTTCAGATGCTACGATTACCTTATATGGTGAGGAGATTATCGTAATATACGATCCTCCACATCTGATAAAAGGTATTAGGAACAATTTGTTGACCAAGGATTTACAAATTGTAAACAGGCAGACAAAGCGAAAAGAGTATTTGTCGTGGGAAATAATCCAGTTGGCCTATAAAATGTCGTTCTTGGGTTTTCCCTTTAAACACTTGGACAAAATTACGGAGGAGCACATAAATGTCCAAAAAATTCCGAAGATGCGCGTCAAACATGCGACGCAGATCCTGAGCTCCTCCATGGCCAAATTTATATTGAACCAGGCTCGCAACAGTGGTATGTTAAAGTATTAAGAAATCCGTAGTTGAAAGCGTGTTATGTTCTTCCCTTATCAAGTGTTTCGCAGCTTTGATGGTTCACAGAAAAATGTTTATTTCAGGTTCACTAGAAACCATTTATGGGCCTATTGAAATGCCTCATGACGAGGGCGAAGCAGCTGCCGCAACCATTCAATTTTTCAACTACTTGTTCGATTCTGTGAACGGCCACACACTGAAACAGGAGTCCACGTACCGTGTGGCCGTCACTACGAACAGTCCGCACCGGCAATTTTGGGAATCGGCATTGCGGCAGCTAGGACGAATGCAGTTTGTGGATCGGGACACGAGAAATTCAGCGTATTGTTCCATATGTTTGAAAAACTGGGCCAAAACAATAGAAGGATTTCAGCGCTTGACTGCGTTATTGCAGGCTGATGGGTTCAAGTCTTTCTTCCCGCGACACATAAATCAAGACTGTTTGATCGAATTCTCGTCCGAAGCCAGAATGGTCGGATAGTAGCGCTCGATCTGTTTTATAATGTATTAAGAAAAGGACGATTGGTTAAACTGGTGTGTAGCGGGCAAATAAAACCAAACTAGCGCTTTTTAATGAACTCCGGTCCTTTAATGTTCTCCGAATTTCCCAAGAAGGACTATAAATGACAGAGCGAGAAAGTTCTCGATAAAACGCGCGAGATAGAGATCCCAAGACGGACCGTAGACGGTTCGCACGCTCACCCAAAAAACTAAGGTTCTCAGAAAATCACTCGCAATACTCAGAAATAGATGTATCCTCACCGACAATAGGCTAACGACTAATTAGCGGTCGCACAGGTGTCCTATTCCGGGAAACAAGTCCCCCCCGCTCCCCGCTCCCGCAGCCCACGAGCTGCTCGATCCACCCGGGGCGGCGGAAGGGAGAGCGGGCGAGGAGTTAACGTAAGATCGGGTAAGACTCGAGCGGACCTCGCGGCCTCTCACCCGCTGTCGCGCTGGGCTCTGCTGTCCCGAATGCGCGACTTTCCTAAATGCGCGACCGATCAGCGGCTTCGGGCCGCCTCGGTACCGCTCGAGTCTTACCCGATCTTACGTTAACTCCTCTCCCGCTCTCCCTTCCGCCGCCCCGGGTGGATCGAGCAGCTCGTGGGCTGCGGGAGCGGAGAGCGGGGGGGACTTGTTTCCCGGAATAGGACACCTGTGCGACCGCTAATTAGTCGTTAGCCTATTGTCGGTGAGGATACATCTATTTCTGAGTATTGCGAGTGATTTTCTGAGAACCCCCCGTCTTTTGGGTGAGCGTGCGAACCGTCTACGGTCCGTCTTGGGATCTCTATCCCGCGCGTTTTATCGAGAACTTTCTCGCTCTGTCATTTATAGTCCTTCTTGGGAAATTCGGAGAACATTAAAGGACCGGAGTTCATTAAAAAGCGCTAGTTTGGTTTTATTTGCCCGCTACACACCAGTTTAACCAATCGTCCTTTTCTTAATACATTATAAAACAGATCGAGCGCTACTATCCGACCATTCTGGCTTCGGACGAGAATTCGATCAAACATTTGGTCCTTCGAGCCGGATTTAAAAGAACGGTTGGGCATTGGTGTGTTGGGGTCGTCGAAAGGTCACGACGACCACGTGCGCGAGTGACTCAGTGTTGTGCCGCCGCTGTTTCGAACTTGTGCTGCTCCGCTTGGGCCGGCTCTGTTCGGTTCCGTTACGCCGCTCGGCTCCGTTCGGCTCCGCTTCGTCCGCTCGGCTCCACGCGGCTTCGTGACACCGCTCGGCTCCGCTCGGCTCCGCTCGGCTCCGTTCGGCTCCGCTCCGTCCGGTCGGCTCCACGCGGCTTCGTCTCGCAACTCGGCTCCGCTCGGCTCCGTTCGGCTCCGCTTCGTCCACGCGGCTTCGACTCGCCGCTCGGGCTCCCTCGGTTCCGCTACTCTCGGCTACGCTCGGTTCCGCTCGGGACTTCTCGCTCGAACGCCTCGTCCAAGCGCTCCGCGCCTGATCCGTCGCGTCTCACGGTTGCACGTGAACTGACGCGTTGCTGCACGGCCCCGCTAGGTGTCGCGACGAAGAGTGAGCGCCTGCTTCAACTGCATCACGATGCAAGGCACCTCCACCTCGGGCAAAGTCCCCTCCTTCAGCACCGAACTCACTAAGCACCGGGCTACCAAAGGATTCATCGAACGATTTTGGGAGAATCTAGCGAAGAGCGGAAAGGAGAAAATGACTCCGACCTACCTGCGGGCGAGACTTGCACTCCTGGACGAGTACTGGCAGAAGTTTGAGGACGGACACTTCACCCTTCTGGAATACGAAGACGTGTCGGCTCCCGATCTAGATCTGGACGACATGTTCGCGTATACAGAGAGTGCGTACATCGACGCGAAGTCGCGAATATGGGACTCTTTACAGGAGACTTCTTCTGTACCTATTTCGACTTCCGCCGGCGCCGCTCCCGCCAAGGTGAGTGCTCTGCCACGTCTCAGCCTCCCAAAATTCTCCGGAGACCAACTCGCTTGGGAAGGCTTCCGGGACCTCTTTTGCTCCCTGGTGCACGACGTCCCTGGAGTGTCTCCCGTGGAGAAACTTCAATATCTCCAGTCGTGTCTCGTGGGTGAAGCGGCCGCGTGTGTCTCGAACTGTGAACTCAGTGAGGCCGGTTATCTCGTAGCATGGGACGAACTCATTGCACAATTCGACAACCGCCGTGTCATATTGTCCGCTCACATGCGCGCCTTACTTTCGTGCCCGTCTGTAATTAAGGCGACCGCTTCGGACATTAAGAGGCTCGTCACCACGGTCAACCAGGCCGTCCGCTCTTTCCGCTCCATGAAGCGACCCGTCGACCAGTGGGATGACTGGTTTGTCCATATCCTGGTGGACAAACTCGATTCAGCCTCGCGTCTTCTCTGGGAAGCGTCGCTAGAAAACAGTACGGACTTTCCTACATTAAAGCAGCTTCTGGACTTTCTTCAGACGCGCGTACGGTCCCTCGACGCCTCGGGTGCAACATCGGTCGGAACGCGACCTCGGGCCTCGTCACCTCCTCGGACGAACAGAGGGCGGGCGGTCTCCGCACTCACCACCTCCACCCCGAACGTCGGGGCGGGTAAGTGCACCCTCTGCCAAGGCGCTCACGCCTTCAACTACTGCGGCAGGTTTCGTGCTATGACGGTGGGGCAGCGTCGCGATCTTGTGAGGCGTAAGGGCGTATGCTTCAACTGCTTCAAGCAAGGGCACGACGCCACCCACTGCCCGTCGCCACATTGCTGCCAGACGTGTCAAGAACGGCACCACACGTTCCTGCATCAGCCGTCGGTCACTGGTGGGCGGCCCCCCGCAACAGGCGCGGGGCAACGGCAGCCCGTCTCTTCGGACACTGCAACACCGACGAACGTGAACGCTCTTGCCACCGCCACGATCGACTCTCCTCTCAGGCCCGTGCTCTTGGCAACGGCCTGCGTGACGCGGCAGGGCCCAGACGGACAACAACTCACCGTTCGGGCGTTACTAGATTCCGGATCGGAAGCTTCCTTTATATCTGCCAGGGTAGCTCGAGGACTCGGACTTCGACGACACCGCGTTCACGTCCCGATCACGGGACTCCAAGGCTCCTCGGCAGGAACGGCCCCCGAGGCGGTGTCGGTGACTCTCACCTCGCAAGGAGCTCCGGCCTGGTCGGAAGAAATACCGCAGTTGTTTGTACTGAACAAGCTGACCGCTCGAGTCGCTTCCTCGCCGACAGCACACCTGGAATGGCCTCACCTTCAAGGGATCCCGCTGGCGGACCCGAGCCCAAGAACGCCGACTCCGGTGTAGGCCATACTGGGCGCGCCCGTCTACGGACGCGTTCTGCGCGGGGGCGTCATACAAGGGCCCCCTGGGAGCCCCTCAGCACATCTCACCGTCTTTGGGTGGGTCCTCATGGGTGACTCCCCTACGACCCCGTCGACGAGCAGTCCATCCTCTGGCGTCGCCGCGCTCCACGTCGTCGCCGGTGTGGATCTCGACCGCGAACTGCAGCGGTTCTGGGAAATGGAAGAGGTGAGCGTGGCTCACATTCGGACTCCGGAGGATGCTCGCTGTGAAGAGCACTTCCGAACTACTCACCAGCGCGACGAGAGTGGACGATATGTGGTGCGCCTACCCATGCGGGACGATGTGCCGTTGACTCTGGGCGAGTCGCGCGGTCCCTGCGTACGTATGCTCCTCTCACAGGAGGCGCGGGCCTCGCGGAACGGGTTACTGCAGCAGCGCTATTCGGAGTTCTTGGCCGACTACCTCAGGCAGGGGCATATGCTGCCTGCACCCGTCCCTCCGAGCCGATCTGAGACGGCTTCTTATCTTCCTCACCACCCGGTCTTCAAGAAGGGCGACTCGTCAGGCAAGATCCGGGTGGTGTTTAACGGTTCCTTCCGAACCGCGACAGGCCGCTCCTTGAACGACCTGCTTCTCCCCGGCCCCAGGTTGCAGACCGACCTGTGGATCGTTATTACGCGATGGAGATTATTTCAGTTTGCTTTTACTACGGACATAGTCCAAATGTTCCGACAGATTAAGGTGCATTCGGCGGACCTGGACCTTCAAAGGATCGTGTGGAGGGAAGAACGAGACGGGCCGGTAAAGGACTACCAGCTCGCCACCGTCACATATGGAACGGCACCGGCCCCGTACCTGGCATTAAGGACGCTGCTCCAGCTTGCCGAGGACGAACGCTCTTCCTTTCCTCTAGGCGCCGGTGTCATCGAGGCGAACTCGTACGTCGACGATCTACTCGCCGGGGCAGACTCTCTGCCCCAGGCCGCCGACGTCAGGGAGCAGCTCATAGGGATCCTCACGGCGGGCGGCTTCGCCCTGAGCAAGTGGGCCGCCAATGATGCCCTACTTGGCGCCGACGGGGTGCACGAGCTCCTCCACGATGACCTCGATGCCTCAGTCTGCACTCTCGGCGTGTGGTGGAATACCGCGTCGGACACTCTACACCTCCGTCCTGCGTCC
This sequence comes from Priocnemis perturbator, assembly GCA_963942575.1. Classification (NCBI taxonomy): domain Eukaryota; kingdom Metazoa; phylum Arthropoda; class Insecta; order Hymenoptera; family Pompilidae; genus Priocnemis; species Priocnemis perturbator. Next base: position 8,153,572 of record OZ012643.1, on the reverse strand, counting down.
GTCCTTTCTGACGGCGCGGGCTCGTCTAAACGAGCCGTTCTGTCCGACGTCGCACGCTTCTTTGATCCCTTAGGATGGGCGGCTCCAGTTCTCGTCTACGGGAAAATCTTTATACAGGAGTTGTGGATGACCGGCATCTCCTGGGACGAACCTCTACCTCCTGCCCAGCAGACCTCGTGGAAGCAGTTTGCGGGCAGCCTCTCATCCCTCAAGGACGTCTCGGTTCCTCGATGGGCTCACTACACGGCCGGCTGTGATGTGGAACTCCACGGGTTCTCGGACGCCTCCAGTCGAGCCTATGCCGCCGCCGTCTACCTGCGGACGACCGACGCGACGGGTAATGTGGTGGTCACACTTCTCGTCGCCAAAACTAAAGTGGCTCCGGTCAACACGGTGTCTATTCCCCGTCTCGAACTGTGTGGGGCGGCCTTGCTCGCCCGTCTGCTGACCGCAGTCACGAAGGGACTCGGTCTTACCACAGTGCCTCTTCTTGCTTGGACGGATGCGGAGGTCGTACTCGCCTGGATTTCGTCGCATGCGTCTCGGTGGAAACCGTTCGTCGCCAACCGAGTTGCCGCCATCCAGGACTTTGTGCCTCCCAGCAAGTGGCGCCATGTGCCCACCGCTGACAACCCGGCCGACGCCGCGACAAGGGGAATTCCCGCCTCCGATCTTCCAGGCATGACCCAGTGGTGGGCAGTCCTCGGCCCTTCTTGGCTCGCAGGCTCGCCCGAGCACTGGCCTCGCCCGAAGCTCTCGACGCCCAGCGCAGCCCGCGAGGAAGAGCGGGCTGTGGTCGTACTAAAAGCCGACCTCCAGGAGGACTTCGATCTCGTCTGTAGGTACTCCTCGTTGTCGCGCCTATTAAGAATTTCCGCTCTGTGCCTCAGGTTTGCATACAACTGCCGGAATCGAGGACGAAAACGCCTAGGTTTCATTACCTTTGCCGAGCTGGACGCCTGCCTCCTCCATTGGGTGCGCGTTTCGCAGCAGATGGAGTTCCCGGCCGACCTGGATCTACTCTCCCGGCGCCAGCCCCTCCCAAAGGGCTCTCGGCTCCTCCCGCTGCGCCCTCTGATCGACCAGGAAGGACTGCTTCGCGTTGGAGGGCGTCTCAGGCACTCGCAGCTGTTCTATAACGAGCAGTGTCCATTGATTATGAGGAAGGGCAATCACCTCACGCTGCTTTTGGTGCGTGATGCGCACGAACGTTCCCTCCATGGTGGACAAGCGCTTACCCGGAACCTGCTGGCACGACGCTTCTGGATCCTCAGCGCGGGAAGCGTGACGCGATCCGTGATCCACCGCTGCGTCCGCTGTGCCCGCTTCCGCTCTGTCGCCGCCAGCCAACAGATGGGTCAATTGCCCGCCGCTCGGACCCATCGAGCACGGCCGTTCCAGATGTCGGGAGTGGACTATGCCGGACCGATCCGATTGCGCACCACTAAAGGACGAGGAAACAAATCCTACAAAGGCTACATATGCCTATTTGTTTGCCTGGCGTCTCGGGCTATTCATCTCGAGGTGGTGTCTGACCTCACTTCTGCTTCCTTTCTAGCTGCCTTCCGACGGTTCGTGTCCCGCCGAGGCCCGTGTCGTCGTCTGCTCAGCGACAACGGGACCAACTTCCGAGGGGGAGACTCCGAACTCCGCGCCATGTTCCGTTCAGCTTCCACCTTCTACCAGGAAGACGGCGCATCTCTGGCCAACGACGGAACCGAGTGGGAGTTCATACCCCCGGCGGCCCCGCACTTCGGAGGCCTTTGGGAAGCGGGAGTAAAAAGCGTTAAATCCCATCTCAAACGCGCTGTGGATGACTCGGCGCTTACTTTTGAGGAACTCACCACCCTCCTGTGTCAGGTGGAGGCGTGTTTGAACTCACGCCCCCTGGCTCCTCTCAGCAACGACGCTACGGATCTGTCCGCCCTTACGCCCGGACAGCTTCTCGTCGGGGAACCTCTTGTGGCGGTGCCCGAGCCATCCCAGGCGGACCTCGCGGCCTCTCACCCGCTGTCGCGCTGGGCTCTGCTGTCCCGAATGCGCGACCAATTTTGGCGTCGATGGAGCCTGGAATATCTCCATCACCTGCAGCAGCTCCCAAAATGGCGGTGCACGGGCGACAATGTGCGCGTCGGGGACCTCGTGCTCGTTCGGAGCGAACTTTCGCCACCTACCAAATGGCCGCTGGCTCGCATTACCGCTCTACACCCGGGTTCGGACGGTCTCGTGCGCGTCGTGACACTTACCACTGCGTCCGGGACTTTTAAGCGGCCGATCACGAAAATCTGCCGGCTTCCGGTCGACACGGAGTTAGTTCCGTCCGGTCCCGCCTGAAGGGCCCGCTCTGTAAATCTGACTGTACATATCGTGTTCATTGTATTAGGTTAAGAGCGTAATAGCCTTTAAGTCTAGTCTTACCGTGTTGTATAGCGTCCTTCTTCATTTGTAATGTCTATCGTCGAATACCGGGCCCCGTGCATTGGCCACCACTTTAGAACAATTCTTCAAACACGCACAGCACTTCGCGTCCTTGTCTACCACGTAATGGCCGATTTCGTGCCCCCGGCCGCTTCACGGCGGGCGGCGACGGTAGCTCCACTACCGATCACTTCGCGAATCAATTAGGTTAGTTTCGTCCGTCGACGAGGCGGGCGGAATGTCGCGACTTTTCTAAATGCGCGACCGATCAGCGGCTTCGGGCCACATCGGTACGGCTCGAGTCTTACCCGATCTTACGTTAACTCGTCTCCCGCTCTCCCTTCCGCCGCCCCGGGTGGATCGAGCAGCTCGCGGGCTGCGGGAGCGGGGAGCGGGGGGGACTTGTTTCCCGGAATAGGACACCTGTGCGACCGCTAATTAGTCGTTAGCCTATTGTCGGTGAGGATACATCTATTTCTGAGTATTGCGAGTGATTTTCTGAGAACCTTAGTTTTTTGGGTGAGCGTGCGAACCGTCTACGGTCCGTCTTGGGATCTCTATCCCGCGCGTTTTATCGAGAACTTTCTCGCTCTGTCATTTATAGTCCTTCTTGGGAAATTCGGAGAACATTAAACGACCGGAGTTCATTAAAAAGCGCTAGTTTGGTTTTATTTGCCCGCTACACACCAGTTTAACCAATCGTCCTTTTCTTAATACATTATAAAACAGATCGAGCGCTACTATCCGACCATTCTGGCTTCGGACGAGAATTCGATCAAACAAAGACGCATTAGAAAATTTATTCGGAGCAATAAAATCTTTGGGGTACCGCAATGTAAAACCCACGGCTATCCAATTAATAGGAGCGTTCAAAACTTTGTTTGTCAATAATATGTTTACGCGTGATTCGAAACGTTACAATTGCGAATCAACAGGCACTGGCGATCTTTTATTTGATTTAAAACATCTTTTGGAAACACCACCAGAGCCTGAGGACAGCAGTTCTGAAGAAATACTCTTCTTTCAGCCTGCTTCACTATCATTTCGTAATATAAATCAAAATTTTTGTATTATTATAAAAAAAAACAATAGAAACACACAACTTCATGGAATGTGCAATATGCACAACATTTGTACAAAGTAATAACTTCGTTAAAATATGCACTCAAGCGCAGAACATCATTCACCAATACGTGGACCAGTATTGTTTTAGGCCCGATATAAAAAATATATTGCACACTGCCTTGTGCATGTATTTAGATTTCGATAATATTATTTGCAATTCCCATTTACAGAACATGCGCAACCAAATTGTGGAGACAACGATGGAGGCATATTTGCATAATTGGAAGAGCCGCATCAACAGATTTTTAATGGGAAAAGGAAATCCCGGAGCGGCAACCACAGCCATTGAGAAAGAGGCGTCACGAAAGTAAGCTTTACACAACGCAGTTAAACAAAACACAAAAAGTCCAGGTTACAATTATTAACCATTTCATGCATTACTACCACTTCCGCGTTTATTGCAGGTCAATGATGTGGAGACACAAGCGCCGTAAGCCGCCAGCCGTCGTTGTCCAAACCTGACCCACAAAAGCAGGGGACCACGGTGCACACTACCCTATCATATATACAGACAAGGTTCGTCATCATTTTCAAAATCGGTCATTTGAAGTATACCACGTTTTTCTATTGCAACTAATATACATTTTTCTTTTTTTGTTACATATACCACCGAGGGAACATCGGATCAAAAGTGAAGGTTGGGGTTTTAGTGAGTAGGAGTCTCACACTACCCGGCAATCGACACCTTGCCGGGAGTCCATGAGGATTTCCCCTAAAAAAAAAAAAAAAAGCGGCGTACATCGGCAGACCAGCCCCGCACATGTATACAAATAGCGTAAATACAAGTACAGTTATAAGTATAAATAAAGTTATAAGTATAAATAGCGTAAATACAAGTACAGTTATAAGTATAAATAAAGTTTTACCTGCAATTATTTGCTGTTTTATGTTATACCTTTTTAGTTGTTGCAGGGGAAGCTGACGAAAGATGCCTCCACCATTTATCGACCTTTGTGTCGTAAAATGTGGACGCATCGCTCGTCAACTTCCTCTGCATTTCCTTTTTATGGTTTTTAAATATTTTTATACGATCCCGATTTCCGGCGCCATATTAGATTTTAGTTCCAAATATGGGGCCAGATGGCGACACTGATCATTTAAAAAGGGGGGGGGGGGATGGCCGTCCCCACCCCACCCTTTTTAGTTCGGTGCTATTTCCTTGCCCCAGGTGGCGCTGCTGAAATTACCATGTTTTGCAAGAGGGGAGAGTCCGTCCCCTGGGCCACACTGTATAGCTGTTTGCCCGTTTGAATCGCTATCGCCAAGCGACAGCTTCTTTCGTCTTCTGTTCTGAGTAACAAACGAATCCGGGTAAGTGAGAGCAGAGGAGTAAACCGCTATATGTACTACTACAACCGCTATCGGTGTACGATACCGAATCTGATCCCGCTGTTCGCAACGCTAATTAATGTAATTTTAATTAATCATATAACAATGAACAGATTAATTACAAGTACACGATTATAAACAGTCCATTTGGAAGAATGACATTTCATTCGCAGATAAAATGAAACCCTATTGTATTAGCGCGATGTACCGCGTACCGTGCCACTCACATCACCGAAATTCAGCGCACGGGTAAGGCTTATGGCACGCTCGAGGCGTGCCGTCTTGTCGGTGAGACCTGAAACCTACAGCCTACAGGCACTCACGTATTCTTCACTTACCAGAGACAAATTCAGCAGTTATTTGGTTCGCCGCATACTCTGCAAGGCAAACGGTCGTCGGTTTCTTCGACAAACACTATCCAGTACTACATGTACACCTATTTATGTATATACTCAACTTTATTAGCAGTTGTCTAATTTCCTTAAAACAATGAAAAACAAACAACGATCCTACGATTTTTTCCAAACAGTGATTGAACTCACCCGGACTTATCCTATCTAGATTTTCAGACATGAAATATTGCTTTTGAACTAATATTTCTACTTTTTTTTCCATACAGCTAAAGTTGTTATGCATAATGTTATTCAATTAACTAGTAATAATTAATAGTGGTCTTCAACACCACCTTTCAGGTTCCACTAATAGTGCGTTAGATTTTGTTATAACTGGATATTTGCCTATTGCTTTATTATACCGATTTTTATAAATATACCTACCAAAACGAAAAAATCTCCCGTTCTGGCATTACAAATTGTCAGCTGACGTTAGATCGCCTCTGACTTCTGACCTCTGACTATACTAATTATTATAAATGGTGTGCTCGTGTTACATCGCCTCTGGTTATGTGCAATATAAATTGCCAGCTCAGTATGCAGAAAAATGTTTTACATACTTCGTACATAATACTTCGTATCCACAGCTTACACCATTAATGGAAACAAAGTATCTTGTATTCCATATTTGTGTCTAATTTTTGGATAGCGTGTATTAAATATTGACAATTTCACAACGTATTTGACGCAGCCGCTGCCAGTCTTGTGACAAATGCAATCAACGAATTTAGTAATAATTCTCACCACGGGCAGCGGTGTAATATGATGCTGCACCCGGCCGGTAACATTGGATGTGACACGGAAATGGTAAGGGGCCTCTAGAGCCCACCGCCGTATAGTTAGCAGACGACTGTCATAGTTTTCGGCTATTTTGGTCTCAATCGTTTACGAATAGTTTACGCAAGTTTACGCAATCGATTTCAAACTTTACGAAATCGTAGTTTGCCCGTAATTAACAATTTTTAGGTGGGTGTATAGTTAGCAGACGACTATCATAGTTTTCGGCTATTTTGGTCTCAATGGTTTACGAATAGTTTACGCAAGTTTACGCAATCGATTTCAGAGTTTACGAAATCGTAGTTTGCCCGTAATTAACAATTTTAATATCTAGTAATTATCGTCTGCTACCGCGCAGCGCCACCGTGGCCGGGGAGCGAAGCTGACCAGCTGCAGAACGTGGAGAAATAATTTTGACGTATTTCGTGTGTAACGGTCTCAATCGTTTACGAATAGTTTACGCAAGCTACTGTATCGATTTCAGAGTTTACGAAATCGTAGTTTGGTCGTAATTAACAATTTCAGAATCGGCTAACGTGCAGCTCGCATGCGCCGCCGTTGGCCGAGGAGAGAAGCGCTCTTCGGGCATAGAGTAACGAAACAATTTTGACGTATCTCATCTCTAACGGTCCAAATTTGTTTACGAATAGTTTACGCAAGCCACTGTAACGATTTCAGAGTTTACGAAATCGTAGTAATTAACAATTTCAGTTTCGCCTATCGTGCAGCTCGCAAGCGCCGCCATTGGCGGAAGGGAGAAGCTGACTTGATGCAGAGAGTGCAGAGATTTTACAGTTGACGAAACGATAGTTTACTCGGAATTAAAAATTGTAATATTTCGTAATCAGCGTCTGCTGCTAGCAACACCGCGGCGAATTTCTGTTTGGGTGTTTGAAGTAATGGATAAGTAAATAGAAGTAATCAATTTTTAATTAGCCGAAGGACAGTCTAGCTTTCACGCGATGCAACGCGTTGCATACAATATAGAATACAATCGATTGCATGCGACGCGCTGCGTCGTGTGAAAGGGTCTTTAATGTAGCCTTCTGCTGTGCGCGACTGCAACTCGCGGGGCGCGGGTTCCAGGCGCGATCAATCGAAAAATATATATACATATATATTGGCTCGAAATGATACTTGTTTTTATCTTCGCGATTAAACTATGTGTACATATATTTATCAATCGGTCGCGCGTCGTTGCCGCGTAACGACGTTTTCACGATGAATAAAACTTAATCTATATATGTGTAGATTGGTCGGGCGTCGCGGTGGCGAGCAGCGGAAGGCTACCTTTAGGGCTAAGTGGGAGGTAAAGGACGTATAAACATTTATAACTGAATTTTAATCCTTTGCACTCGAGAGGTGACTCTCAGCGACCACTTGGTTTCGTGAACGACGAAAAATGAAACTCATCTTCACTTAAACTCATTTCATTACGGTAATGAAATCAGTTCAGGTGAAGATGAGTTTCATTTTTCGTTGTTCCCGAAGCCAAGTGGTGACAGAGTCACCTGTCGAGTGCAAAGGGTCAATTTTATTAATAATACGCACTTATTCTAATTTTAATACAAATATTATTTAAATATATTCATTGTTCCCCCACTCCCCCCACCCCACCCCCCTTTGCCGTTGTCACCGCCCCGGCGCCTCCTTCCTCCGTAGCCTGCGAATTCTATTCCTCGTCCGCCGCCCCTTCCACGACTGCGGCGGCCATATTTTAAATTTCTAACTTGCCTTTTCAGATCACTCACCTGCAATATGAAAAATAAACATAATAATTATATGTCAACGTAAGTTTGAGTGTGTGTTAGCTTGTTAAACTTGGAAAGATAAACCTCGTCAAGTGGTCAATGAAATTGTAACAGCGTATATTTGTATAATTACTTACATCTTTCAAGCTGCGCACCAACGCCTGGTGGTCTGTCCACTCCCGGGTGGCCCTATTGGTGATATTTGTGCGCCTCTCCGGCACGGGAGAAGGCGATCTACGGCTGCTACGGGGCGATCGTCTGCGTCGTGGCGACGGCTCCCTCCGGCGCCTGGACGGCTCCCTCGAGCGCCTGGAGGGAGCCGGGGCCGACCATGTGCGGGACGGCCGTGCGCGCGCAGGCCGTGCCGTGGTGCAGTTGTTAGTTGTCCACGTGGTGTAATTTATTAATCACACGTTTTTAACTTTCTATTTATCGTTGTCTTTTATTCACTCTCGTTTTATACATCGTCATTTGACTGAACGTCGGGTATAAAATATTTACTATAATTAAAAGAAAGAAAATAACAAATATATGCGGATTCGAATTGCATGACAAACAATTTCTCTACGGCATTCGCCACGTTGTCACATTCTACTCGCCTCACCCATACGCCCGCGAAATCACACACAGGAAAGAGAGGTAGACACATTGTCCTTTTGCCGGATTTACCCTAGTGCCCAAACAAAATAAACAAGGCCTACATATGGCTGACCGGCGGGAGTTCCAAATGTCTTATTTCTACATATGGCCCCTTCTACATCTCTTTCATTCAACATAAATGTATTTCAAAAACATCTCCTTTGTAGATTTCGTAAATGGCTTAGTGAAATAATCGCTAATGTTCCGGTTTGTTCGGATATAACGTAAACTAAATAATTCATTTTCTAAGCATTCTCTAATAAAATGATACCTTATGTTTATATGCTTCGTTCTTTGATTTTCTATATTAGATTTTGACAATGACATAGCTGCTAAATTATCACAGAATATAAATGGTTGCTCAATATGAAAATCAAAACGAGTACATTCTCTACAAACTCTTGTAACGTACCGCGCCGCCGACCAGCGCCGAGCGCCGCCGAGCGCCGCCGAGCGCCGCCGACCAGCGCTGCGGCCCATGACGTCGTGCCTGCCGCCTGCCTGCCTGCCGTGACGTCAGCATGCAGCGCCCAAATAGTGACGTACCCATAGTGACGTGCTCCCCCACAGTGACGCGCCCGACTCTAGCGACGCGCTCGCGTAAGCGCCATATTCGAACCGAGCGACTGCATGGTAACGGCATAGCAACGGCATAGCGGCGGCATAGCGATCACGTGCACAGCGAGTGCAAAGGGACTGTTGGGAACGTGCGATTCCCCGAAAAACATGCCCCACCGCGATGCCCTATTTTTCCTCACATCTCAGTACCCCTTGCCTAAGATCGATTTGTATAAAAGAGCGCTCATCCAGGGCTCATCAGTTCAGTCAACTGCAGAGTAGACCGTGCAAGGGTCTGCATTAGAAATTCCCGAGCGTTACGTACAGTGTGTAAAAGTGTATCCAGGATCACTTAGTGTCTTTTCGTTGTCTGTTCTCATTGCAAGGAACAACCTGTGCGTGTTCCGCGCGTTATTAGTTTAGCTCAAATTCAGAGTCCGGCAGCTGCAGGAAAGACTGTCTTTCCGCTGTCCGCGACTTATAGCAAGGAATAACTTATAGTATTCCGAGCAGTCTTAGTGTTAGTCGTTTTGCCACACGAAAAGTGTGTAGTTTTAGTTCTCATTTATCGCTCAAATTCCTTTAAAACCAAAAAACACAGTCTAGTCAAATGTCGCTTTTTGTAAATGTATTCGCGTCGTACTTTAGTCATATTATTTGAAGTAATAGTTAATTTATCGTTGTGCGTTTTATATTTAACTGCTTTTTCTGTACTTATTTTATTCAATATAATTATTTTACTTGTTTTCCATACTTCTTTGCCATCTCGTTATTCAATCGCCTAGTACTCGAATTTCACGAACAAGGTTTCCCTTTACCGCTCGAGGGAACCACCGAGCCTAAAAGAAAAGATACCAAATCCACTCTCCTCAAAGCTGCGCAAGGGGTGCCGCGGTGAAACACACGTTAAGGCCCTTGTCAGCTATCCTCTCGAGTTTGCTCGTCCAGGGTGCCGCGGTGAAACACACGTTAAGGCCTGGGCAGCGACTCAAAAACCGAATCGACCGAAGGGTGCCGCGGTGAAACACACGTTGAGGCCGGAGGACGATTTTCCTATACCCCCTCTCTCCTCCTTTCGATCGGTGAGACGTATTTCCGCAAGGGAGTACGAGGACCCGTGAGAGAGGCATCATAAAGGGTAGCGACGTACGGGGTGCCGCGGTGAAACACACGTTAAGGCCTGTACTTAGCTGCTCACTCCTCTCACTGATAATTCTTTTCCTATCGGCACTGGCAAATAATCCTCACCACGCCAGGGCCGTGGCTCGTAACACTCTTATCAACCAAATAAATTCTTTGGCGAACTCGCTTAACGCGATATATTCCGCTTCCATCGAGGAGAGCGACACTGATTTTTGTTTGGTTGTTTTCCACGAAATTATTGCACCACCTATGGTGACTAACGACCCTGAAATGGATTTCCCATCTATACATGTTCCCCAGCTAGCATCACAATACCCTTCTAATCTAGTATTAGCTACCGTTAGGTTAAGAATTTTTTCTTTTGTATTTTGTAAATAATTCACGAGTCTACCTAATGATTCCCAATGCTGAATAGTAGGATTCTCATTAAATTGCGAGAAGTGATTTACTGCATATGCAATGTCAGGTCTCGACCTGCTTGCTATGAAATGCAGTGATCCTATTAGACTTCTATACGGATATTCATTTCTATTTGTTATTTGTTCCGATATTTCTTTAGATTTAAACCCCGGTTGCATCGGCAATGATGCGTACAAGTTCGGGATCATTGGAAACATATGTCCGAGTTTTTCAATATGGTCCTTTTGGTGTACGCCTGTGACTTTTCCGTCATTTACAAAATTAACACCCAAAAGTCGCTTTATCGGACCGATACGTTTGATTTCAAGCTTACTTTCTATTAATGAAATTGTTTCCTCCATTATCTCTTCTGTTTGTGCAAATATCGCCATATCATCTACGTATACTAAAATAACAACATTACTCTTTTTGAAATATACGCTGTTTCCGTATTCGAATGGTTTGAGTCCTAGTTCCTTAAAAATCAATTTAAGTTCCCTGTACCACTCGCGTCCACTCTGATGCAAACCATATAATGCGCGCTTCAGTTTACAGACTTTTGAACCTGTTTGAAAACCTGACGGTTGTGACATATATATAGTATGTTCTAGTTTACCGTATAAGTACGCCCCGGTTACGTCTATTTGGCTATTCACCCATTTTAAGTGACTTACAAATATCGCATAGAATAATCTGATAATAGTAAAATCAACCACTGGGGAAAATACATCTTCGTAGTCAATCCCTCGTTTCTGTTTATGACCTCCGGCAACTAGTCTTGCTTTATATCGTACCACCTTGCCTTGCGGATCTCGTTTCGTGTCAAAAACCCAACGGTTGCTGATAACCTTCATATCCTCCGTACGATCCACCAGGTCCCAAACGTTTCTATTTTTAAGTTGGTCCAGCTCCGTCATCATCGCTTCGCGCCAAAAGTTTTTCTGACGTGATGAGGCGGCCTCCTCGTAGTTTTGAGGCAATTTCATGTTCTTTAGTCATGCGTCTTCAAAACCATCTGATTCGGAGCTTTCATTTCTATTCTGTCTCTGGTTCTCTGCCTCATCTGGTTCATCTGTTTCCAGTATTCTTGTCGTAGGTAATGTACTTTTCGTTTTAAAATCAAAATTATCGTAGTCTGCTTCTAGTTTTTCTCTCTCGCAGTACTTTACGATATCATTCATTGACCGCATCCGTTCCGTTGGATGTGCAGAAGAATAGTAGTAAACTTCGGTTCGCGATCCATCCTTTCTTTTCTTTACTATTCTGGTCCGCGTTAATTCAGATCCCTTTTCTTCTATTATTTCTTGCTTTTTGTTAGTGTCGTCTTCGTCTTCTGTTTCGCCACCGTCAGGGAACTTGGATTCTTCATATATAGGGCCCAATTTGCTGTCCACTTCGCAGTCCCTAAATACGCCTTCATGGAATTTAACATGAATCGTTTCGATAACTCTCCTTTCTGCTGGCATCCATATTCGATAGCCTTTTGTGCTTATTGCGTATCCCACGAGATATCCTTCAGCAGCAGTCGGTTCCAGTTTTGTTCGTTTGTGCTTTGGTGTATGGACAAACGCCTTTGATCCGAAAATTTTCAAATGGTTCCGTACCGGAACCCTTCCTATCCATAGCTCGTTCGGGGTGCGTCCTTGGAGGCTTCGATGACCTGTCCTATTTCTTAAATATGTCACCGTTTGTAAAGCTTCTCCCCATAAGCTTGCGGGTAACCTTGAAGACACCAGAAGGGCTCGTACGCCGTTCATTGCCGTACGGTTATACCTTACCGCAATCCCGTTTTGCTCCGGGCTATATGGGTTTGTCCTTTCATGAATAATTCCTCGTTCCTTAAACAATTTCTTAAATTCGGAATTTACAAATTCTGAACCATTATCTGTCCTGACAGCTTTTACAACTGCACCTGACTGCTTTTCTATTTTGTCCAACCACTCATGGAATGTTTCAAACACCATGCTCTTTCTATTTATAAGGAATGTGGATACCTTACCCGTAAAATCATCAATGATTGACAAGAAGTATCTGTTTCCACCGGACGTTGGCACGGGTGAAGGTCCCCATAAGTCCATATGGATACGCTCAAGTTTTTCCTTCGTTGCCCTTGTAGCTGTCTTGAAAGTTGCTCTCGTAGATTTTACTAAGGGACAGATTTCGCAAAGTCCAGTTTCATTCGTCAATTCGACCCCTTTTACTGCTTCATTCTTGACCATTGACGCCAAATCTTGAAAATTTACATGTCCCAGCCTCTGATGCCATAGGTTTTTGCTCTTGGTGTCGACGGCGAAGCAGCTATCGTTTTTGATTACGGGTACTGTGAAAAATTCATTTGTCATTACCGCATCACAAATTACCTTCCAATCTGGTGTGAACAATCGAGTCTTGCCCTCGGATAATACGAGGTGATGTTTCGCGGCTACAATCTTCATACCAGAGAGCAAATTTTTCTTAAAATTTGGTGCGTATAAGACATCCTTGAGGAAAATCTGTGTAACCGTACCTTCGTGTGTTACATCGATTGCTACATTTCCTATGCCCTCAATATTACTACTTAAGTTTCGATCTGCGATATTTGCCTTTATTGACTGTTTTCTAAAGTCCTTAAATAGCTCCTTATTGTTACAGAAATGCGATGTTGCCCCCGTGTCAATTATCCAATCTGAAGAGTCTGTATCACTCACCATGGCCGAGGTTAAAAAGCTTGTCCCCGACTTGGCCCCTTTCCGTGTTAACGGGTTACCTGCCTTTTTGTTTTTATTGAAGAAACATCTGGCTGCCCAGTGTCCAGCCTTTCCACACACATAACAATTTCCTTTGGGTTTTCCAGTCTGGTCTGGCCCCTTACCATATTTCGGGTTATTCTTTGGAGTTATTTTCGGTTTATGCTTCCCTTCTGCGTTCATTGCATTCTCGATTTGATATGTGTCTTGGTCACTCATTTTTTGCTTTAGACGACCCTCTTCTGCTATTAGTGCCTTTTCTATTCTTGCTACTGTGAAATTCTGATCGTCTAACTGGTACAGTGACTGAACTAACCCGTCGTATTGACTTGGCAAATGTCGAAGAATATCGAACGCCAACGCTAAATCTGGATGTGTATACCCTGTTTCTTTTAATTTTATAACAATGCATTTCAATTTAGCAATGTACGTACCCATCGTGCCTGTCTCTGGATTATATCGTACTCCCGATAATTCGTCTAACAAACTTGCCTGTCGTGCCCTTGACGCAGGTTCAAAATTTTGCTTTAAAATGTCCTAGGCTTCTTTGGGTGATGTGGCAGATCCGGTTAATGTCTCAATTTCTTCATCCACGTGCAGTAGAATATTCGCCAACGCTCTATTTTTTCTAATTCTATACTGATCTTGCTCCTTGTTCGATGTGGGCTTCGGTAAATCTGCTTCCGCACCCGTTACAAAATCCAAGCAATCCTCCTTCAGTAATAGAGCTTTGATCCACTTTACCCACGTGGCGTAATTTGAAGTCGTCAGCATTGGTATATGATCATTATTTTTCATCTCAGTTGTCATTTTCACTGATTTGTTTAGATGAACTGGCTCTGTCTAAAAACGTGTGAGACACCAACCAAGAGGCCCATAACCTGTTAGTTGTCCACGTGGTGTAATTTATTAATCACACGTTTTTAACTTTCTATTTATCGTTGTCTTTTATTCACTCTCGTTCTATACATCGTCATTTGACTGAACGCCGGGTATAAAATATTTACTATAATTAAAAGAAAGAAAATAACCAATATATGCGGATTCGAATTGCATGACAAACAATTTCTCTACGGCATTCGCCACGTTGTCACATTCTACTCGCCTCACCCATACGCCCGCGAAATCACACACAGGAAAGAGAGGTAGTCTCATTGTCCTTTTGCTGGATTTACCCTAGTGCCCAAACAAAATAAACAAGGCCTACATATGGCTGACCGGCGGGAGTTCCAAATGTCTTATTTCTACAGCAGTGATCTCAGAAATAGCATCCTGCCGCATTGCGGCACACGTGGTGGGGGAAGGCGAGAAGTGTGTGCGTGCCGTGTCCGTGAGCGCTGCGCGCGCACCGTAGGGATAGCGGCGCAGATCACCGACAAGGAAGGAGCTATGCTTTTCGTCTTTCTTCTACCAATGCAGGGGAAAATGACGTCAGAAGCTGCGCGCGCACCGATGGAGGACAAGGGAGGAGCTATGCTTCTCGTCTTCTTTCTACCAAAGTAGAATAAATTGACGTCAGAAGCTGCGCGCGCACCGTCGAGGACAAGGAAGGAGCTATGCTTCTCGTCTTCTTTCTACCAATGTAGAGAAAAATGACGTCAGAAGCTGCGCGCGCACCCAATAGAAAGAGGCACAAAATTATGCTCCGTCTTCTTTCCACCACGATCGCACGCACGTGCTTCGTTCGGGATGCGACAGCAGTACCGAATTTACCTTTCGGCTGAGCGTTGAGCCGGTTGAAATTGTCAAAAATACACTTGTACCAAATTTATCTCGCAAGGCGTCATTCGATAGGGGATCAAAATAAAACGCTCTATGGCAAGTTTCAACCCTCTGTCTCCATCAGAAGGGTAGTTATAGGGTAAATAAAAAAATCAGCTTTGACACATTTTTCGTATTTAGCGGTGCGGAAAAATTCTGAAAAAAAAATTGAGAATATTCAGAACATGTGAATTTATGGTTGGGAATTTTTGCACATTTTTGTCTCGCAAATCCTAAGCATAAAAAATGAAACACCCCCCAAAAACGCGAAAAATTCCAATTACGTGTTGAAGTTTCCGACCCACAGAATTTTTATAAAATCTGTCGTGAAGTATGGGCATAAGTAGTACCACCCATTTTTTTTAGATTTTTTGGTAGTGTGCATCGTAGTTCAAATAAATAAAAACCTTTATTTACGACATATTTCGTGTAATAACTTATTGAATACTTAAAATAATTGCGTTTTCTTGATATTACAAGTCAGTTATACGATGCTCTATATTTTTGCATGCGAGAGAGCAATGTACAAATAAAGGGAATTAAGTTATTTCGAGTTTATTGAAAGTCAGTGTGCACCGTACTTTGAGAAATATTGAACAATAATCCAACAGCACGAGTAGCTCGTTGGTTAAGCTACACCCGTCTGCGACATCGTTGGACACTTTTGTCGCAGGTTCGCGCCCAGGAAGGCTCACCTTTTTTTTTCTTTCAAACAACTACACGACGGTAAGCGATATTCACTTACAAATATTTTAAACATATTTCTATAATATTTAACTGTATTGTGTATGAAATATGTATGCACGCATTGCATTATTTATGTGATCTTTACTTATATTTTATCACCCAATGCAGCTTCCAATGCGTGTAATGCATTCGAACACAGGAACATTGTACGAATCTGCTAGTATAAGTATTTTATTCCCCAAATCTAAATTTTCACGTGGTCTTCCACGCCACCCAAGAGGTGCCACGACTAGCGCGTTCGGTTTTTTATTGTGGACCTTCGCCGGTAGCCCTATTGTACCACATTTTTAATTTATTAAATTACAGCCGTGAAGGGATATGTGTAAAGAAAAGCATATTTTCAACACATGACAGCAATCACCATACGACAGATTTCTTAAACGTAAAGACATGCGGTCTGACACAAGTGAGGCCAGACGATTTTTTGCTGTACCTCTCCTTTTCGGAGAGGTACGGTCTGGCACAAGTGAGGCCAGACGAATTTTTTTTTTGCGGTACCTCTCCGAAAAGGAGAGGTACGGTCTGACACAAGTGAGGCCAGACGAATTTTTTTTTTGCTGTGCCTCTCCCAAAAGCAGAGGTACGGTCTGACACAAGTGAGGCCAGACGAATTTTTGCTGTACCTCTCCGAAAAGGAGAGGTACGGTCTGACACAAGTGAGGCCAGACGAATTTTTTTTTTGCTGTACCTCTCCCAAAAGGAGAGGTACGGTCTGACACAAGTGAGGCCAGACGAAATTTTTGTTTGCTGTACCTCTCCTTTTCGGAGAGGTACGGTCTGACACAAGTGAGGCCAGACCAATTTTTTTTTGTTTAGACTAGCATTTACCATAAAATAGTTTATTTTATGGTACACATTAGTCCTATACATTATGAGACGAGCAGGGAGTAGCAATGTCTGCTGCATGTTCTGTGACTATTTTATGGGAACATGAAGGATATAAAGTTTTACTTGACATGAGAGACAAATGTCTCTCAGTGACATCTAACTTCTTAGCAGTTTCCCTTCTCGCCTTTAATGCCGACTTTACAACACAAGTGGCATTTACATTAGCGGACGACAGTTTGTTTCTTTTTTTTGTTTTTAAATCTGTCAAGAGGGAAAAGATTCTTTCCGAATCAGCATTTGAATTCGGGGAGCGATACCTCGCTAATCGGGAGGGACCTTACAGCATTTACAAGACACTGCAAGTTGGGATATTGACGAAGGCGGAAAATTTGTTCCCACATTTCGTCAAAACTAAATTTTAAGAAGTAATCTTTTTCTGTTGCTTCAAAATGTTCATACAAAGCGAACCATTCCGATCTTAGACCATTGTTATCAAAGCCTCTCAAAGATTCGGCGACAAAAGAAACATCAATAAATGATATTTCTCTGTTCATATCGCGCAAAGTTGTTTCGAGTTCAAAAACTTTCAACTTTGATAAAAATGCGTCTTTTATCGGTAACCTAGTGCGAATGTCCTGAGCAGCACTCATATAAAATTGCAAACAATTCTGTCGAATGTTTGTAACTATAGCTGTGTGCCCTTCTGATGACCATTCGCTGGATGACTAGGTACTCTTCACATTCTATTCCTAATGTAATATCTGCTAAGGGTTTAATATTTTCAAGATTTGAATAATCTACGTTACAGCTACAATCTTTCAAAAGCTCTGGTTTGAGAAACTGCTGACAAACTATACGCAATAATTGCAATGATTTGGTTTGCTGTAACTGAATTCTGGTTTCGACAGCTTGGAAAAAGATTGTAAATGTATTGAAATAATGCAAAATATAATTTAGGAATAGAAGGTAGGCTTTCAAATCAGGATCTTGTATAGTTAACAGTAACTGCTCTGAGGTTTTCGTTTAATCGTTACTATTGACAGTTATCAAAAAGTATTCGATATTTTCCCAAGTTTCTAAAAGTCTCGAGATACATGAGTGCCGTGAAAGCCATCGTGTTCCGGCTAATTTCAGAATCTTACGGTTCGATTCCTGACAATCGGCAAAAATAGCAGATCGCTTTGGACTACAGTTAACAAAGTTCGTTATTTGCTTTACAAAGTCCTCACATTTACCTGGAATCATCTTGCATGCAGTATTGGCGACTAACACTACGGAATGGCATGGACATGGCAATGTTTTAATATGTCCAGACTTTTCCTCTAGCTTTTTTTAAAATGATGATTTTTTCCCTGTCATAACGCTTGCATTGTCGCATGACAGGGCAACAATATTTGAAAATGGAATTTCTAATCTATACATTTCGTTTCGAAACGCTTCAAACAATTTGTCGGCGCCACAATTTCTTGCATCAAGATCGATCAATTTCAGTAATTGTGAGACAATATGTGAAGTGTCAGGATCAACATATCGAACATGAAACGTCATCCATTTCGTATTAGAAATATCAGATGTTTCATCAATAAAAACGCTGAATTTAGTATTCTGAAGTATGCTCGCAACACGTTCAGTTTCAACCGGACAGATGACGTTTGAAATAATATTTTTACATTTTGTTTCCCCCATTGTCATACTTTGCAATATGTCAGAATCTTTTCCCACGGTTTGAACGAAAGTTAGTAATTCAGATGCTGTTGAAAACGCAATATTCTTTTCTGCGATCAACATAGCGGATTGAATTTCTGCTTTCTTCTTTCGCATGTCAAAACATATATTACTGTCGTCCGTCATATAAACATCTTTGTCTGTTCCTTTTTTTTCTAAACATGCTTGTTCTTTTGCCAGATGCATTGCGGATTCTGCATGCCGATAAATGGCAGCCACTCTTGCAATTATTTGTATTTCACAATTTCGGCAAAAAGCTAATGTCGAGTCGTTTGATACTTCGCATAGCCATGATTGAAATGTTACAATTTCTAACCATTGTTTACGAAATTTTTGTATGACTGGACAAGTTTTTGGCGAATTATTACTGCTTATGTTCAGAACTGAATTTTCTTTTATATTTGTTGTGTGACTCTGAGAATCCGCATGTCTGGAAATATTCGTGTCACATGACAAATTTTTCTGACATACAATATAATGAAATAAATTATCATTTAATGGTACTTTGCGTACCCAAGAACTGTATCTACTATCGCGAAGCCATGTGTCACAAAATTTACGCTTTTGCCTGCTTTTTAGAGAATCACTCATCATTGACGTGTAAATTCAAAAAGGAATTAACAGAAATGTCTTTTAACAATAAAACTAATATAAATAATAGCCGACAACTAATTTTACAGAAAGCAACAAAAAGCAACAAAGAAATAATTACAACAGAAAGAAAATTAATTCGCGCAAACTACCCTACAATTAGTACAAGCACTACAGAATAACCGTACTCACGTGCCACGTACAGACAAACGATCCAGCGCGACTGATTTATTCTTAGACACGTAAACAATCGAAGAAAGCAGTCGTTACCACACACCGAAACTTCGGAAAGTACTGCAGTATGTGTGTGTGTTTTCATGCAACGGAATATAGGAACGAGCGCGTCCGTTGCCGGGTCCCTCCATCCACACGCACACGCACACTCTGCTACAGTTACAAAGTAGGCAATTGTTTGCGACAGCGGACCGCGTGTCAGTCTTGCACGAAATACGTGAGAGGAAGGACACACATGGCCTCCACTGTGTCCGGTAAGTAATGCATATATCATTACAATTCTTTTTTCATTTTTATACAATTAAGGTGACCAGTCGTCCTCCTTAAGGAAGGACAATCCTTCTTTTGTAAGTTCTGTCCTTCCTCCAAAAGTTTCCTCCCACATGTCCTCCTATTTGATGTCTGAAGACTAATCTATAAATCTCCGTATTCGATCGATGCAGAGTCGATCCGTTGTGTGTGATTTACGCTATTTTTGTCTTCAATTTATTTCTGTCCTTTTCATTGTATAAAAGTTGGTCACCTTAATGTAATGTATTTCTAACCGAAATATAATCGAATTTATGTGTCGCTTTCTTTCTTCTCGCAGAAACAGAACAACAGAAAGCGGGAGAGGGTGGGCCAGAGCAGCAGCAGCACCAGCCGCTGTCGCAACAGCAGCCCCCGCTTGAACAGCAGCCCCCGCTGCAACCTATCGTTGAGCCTGGGTTGCTGAGGTTTCTTCAATGCCTGCAAATACAGCAGCTGCAGCAGCATCAGTTTCTGCAGCAGCAGGGGCAGGAGCGATTGCACCTACTGCAGCAGTTGCAGTTGCAGCCCCATCAGCATGTGCAACTGCTGCAGCATATGCAATCGCTGCCGCAACTGCTGCAGCAGCAACAACAACAGCAACAGCCGAATCGCCAGCAACAGCCGGAGCAGCAGCAACAGCCGCAGCAGCCGCAACAGCCGCAGCAGCAGCAACAGGCGAAGCAGCAGCAACAAAGAAGAAAAAGTAAATATAATATCAATACTTACCGTATTATTATTGCATTAGCGGCCCATACACGAGCAAGCTCGATCACGATTGGGCTACATGAGTCGACATTACATAGTATCTATTATAGATGTGTTTCATTTATTATATGTGTGTATCTTTATGTTTTAGGGAAGAAAAGGAAGGGAGCCGGCGCCCTCAAGGCGCAGTGGAAGGAGCACCGGGGAGGCCGAGGGGGTGGCCGAGGGGGTCGCGGAGGTGGTCGCCGAGGTGGTGGCGCACCCACCTATATTTATCAATATTATAAGTAAAACATTTTTCTAAATCGCTTTTTCTTATTCTTTTATAAAAAGTCAATATACCTACACCATTCCTTGAAACATATCCCATGACGACTGTAATTTAATAAAGTAAAAATGTGGTACAATAGGGCTACCGAACGCACTAGTCGTGGCACCTCTTGGGTGGCGTGGAAGACCACGTGAAAATTTAGATTTGGGGAATAAAATACTTATACTAGCAGATTCGTACAATGTTCCTGTGTTCGAATGCATTACACGCATTGGAAGCTGCATTGGGTGATATAATATAAGTAAAGATCACATAAATAATGCAATGCGGGGATACATATTTCATACACAATACAGTTAAATATTATAGAAATATGTTTAAAATATTTGTAAGTGAATATCGCTTACCGTCGTGTAGTTGTTTGAAAGAAAAAAAAAGGTGAGCCTTCCTAGGCGCGAACCTGCGACAAAAGTGTCCAACGATGTCGCAGACGGGTGTAGCTTAACCAACGAGCTACTCGTGCTGTTGGATTATTGTTCAATATTTCTCAAAGTACGGTGCACACTGACTTTCAATAAACTCGAAATAAATTAATTCCCTTTATTTGTACATTGCTCTCTCGCATGCAAAAACATAGAGCATCGTATAACTGACTTGCAATATCAAGAAAACGCAATTATTTTAAGTATTCAATAAGTTATTACACGAAATATGTCGTAAATATCGGTTCTTATTTATTTGAACTACGACGCACACTACCAAAAAAACTAAAAAAAATTGGTGGTACTACTTATGCCCATACTTCACTACAGAATTTATAAAAATTCTGTGGGTCGGAAACTTCAACACGTAATTGGAATTTTTCGTGTTTTTGGGGGGTTTTTCATTTTTTATGCTTAGGATTTGCGAGACAAAAATGTGCAAAAATTCCCAACCATAAATTCACATGTTCTGAATATTCTACATTTTTTTCAGAATTTTTCCGCACCGCTAAATACGAAAAATGTGTCAAAAACTGATTTTTTTTATTTACCCTATAACTACCCTTCTGATGGGGACAGAGGGTTGAAGCTTGCCATAGAGCGTTTTCTTTTGATCCCCTATCGAATGACGCCTTGGGAGATAAATTTGGTACAAGTGCATTTTTGACCATTTCAGCCGGCTCAACGCTCAGCCGAAAGATAAATTCGGTACCGCTGTCGCATTCCGAACGAAGCACGTGCGTGCGATCGTGGTGGAAAGAAGACGGAGCATAATTTTGTGCCTCCTTCTATTGGGTGCGCGCGCAGCTTCTGACGTCATTTTTCTCTACATTGGTAGAAAGAAGACGAGAAGCATAGCTCCTTCCTTGTCCTCGACGGTGCGCGCGCAGCTTCTGACGTCATTTTAGTCTACATTGGTAGAAAGAAGACGAGAAGCATAGCTCCTTCCTTGTCCTCCATCGGTGCGCGCGCAGCTTCTGACGTCATTTTCCCCTGCATTGGTAGAAGAAAGACGAAAAGCATAGCTCCTTCCTTGCCTACGTACGGTGCGCGCGCAGCGCTCACGGACACGGCACGCACACACTTCTCGCCTTCCCCCACCACGCGTGCCGCAATGCGGCAGGATGCTATTTCTGAGATCACTGCCGTGGTGTCGCCTGGGGCAGCCTGCCGTGCCGTGGTGTCGTCGCCGGCAGCCTGCCGTGCCACAATATTTTCTTCTGACGTGGTTGCTTTTACTTTCTCTAACATCTAAAAATGAGACAAAGCAATAATTCATTATTTTGTTAACAAAGTATTTCAAAGCACACTAGAAGGCTTCGCGCTTTCAAAGTTCCTGGAAGCAATCCGCGTGAACGGCACGCGCTTAGCGGTTGCAATCGTTGGGGACGGAAGACTTTTTTTGCTAATGTGAACGATGTTGATTGAATGCGCAAGGCGCAACTAAGTTATAAATGTACTTCCTGTACGCCAAATCAAATAATACAAGAAAGTTATTTTTGATATTACAAGCGCATATATGCGTCCTTAGTCCATACAGATCGCTTTTGCTGGACGCATATATGCTCGAAAATAACTTTCTTGTATTATTTGATTTGGTGTCCAGGAATTACAATTATAACTTACTTGCGCCTTGCGCATTCCATCAACACAGTTCATATTAACACTTTCACGTCCGCACGGTTCACAAAAATTTTCTTCTCTGTCGCCGGAACTGCTTGCAAGATTGTTCAAACGTGCTGCCACCGGCAAATAACGAACGGCTTGCCCATGGCACCACGTTGGTATCAGCGGCAAACGACGGCCGGCTCACCCATGGCACCACGTTGGTGTCACCGGCTGTCATAGTGATAACAAAAAAAGTATTCCGTCCCCAACGATCGCAACCGCTAAGCACTCATATACCCATAGCACTCAAAGGGGTAAGAAACATTTAGAACTGGAATAAAGTACAAGAAGCAGGAATATTATTTAGACTTGCAGGTACTTACGATCTTTCCTTTGCGACGTTAGGTTTGAAACTGATCGCTGCGGCCGGTGGCAGCATATGCGGCATCCAACTCCATTGGATTTCGCGGTGGTGGGGGAAACCTCGCTCAAGAGACCGTGCGTGGCGATAGGTGGCGGTTGGCGGCGCGAGAATTTCAATATATGTATATATATATATGATTATATATAGTGTATATATATATACACTATTTTATATTGCACTATTACTTTAATTTCATATAAATAATTAATTTTAAACGTGCGTTAATGTGTGTAATGGGCACGTTGCGAGTCTCTTTTAGTTCCCTGGATGACCGTCTGTGACTCCACCATTCAATTGGGTACGCATAGCCAGCACGGGATCTCGTATCCATTGTATATAGATCAGTGCGAAAACCACGCGACAGTCGGCGTGACGTCACGCGGGCCAATTAACGAACGAGGTATGAGATAACGCCATGCGCAAAGTAATAATACTGCTCGGTGACCGTACCCAATCCAAGACACTCACATATTTCTAAAATGTTATGTTTGAGAGATTCTATAGCTTCAATTCTGCTCTCCCATCTTGTATGCGATAATGGTTTTAGATTTAAATTGGAAATATGACATTTCAATATCGACCAACGTTTCACAGAAGAAGAAAAATAATTGTACAATGTTTGTATCATACCGAAAAAGTTTAATGTATCAAGCGAAATTTTAGCTGCGTCATTAACTACTAAATTAAGCGAATGCGCAGAAAGATTGTACAAAGAAGGCTCTACAATTTGATTCAATAATTTTCTGTTGCAATCCATTATGTTTACCGCGCATATTGGCCCTATTATCATATCCTTGGCCACGTAAATTCAACATATCAAGGTTTAAAGATTCCAAATCATTCCCTATAAACTTATACAATCCTTGGCCAGTAGCGTCATCAACATTGCAAAATCCCAAGAAGTGTTCGTGTATGTCTGCTCTGTGTGTATCTTTATTAATATGTACAAATCTAATAACTGTAGAAAGGATAAAACTGGACGTGACAGTAAATCAGAAAAAGAATACTAAGAACGATAAACTTCTTTATAAGCGTACAATTCTTCTCTTGCGCTTCTGCGTCACGCGCTGAGAAATGCTACTCGCTAACTGCCCTCCGTACCTTGCCATCCTTCCTCCTGGCCGCGTCCCTCACGCCGCATCTAAGTTCCGCACCCCTCGTCTCGGCGCGTCCGTGCTGCTACGCGTCGTGTTCCCACATAACAAACGTTAATTGTTCCAATCGACTGACATCAGGAATTGTATCAAGTATTAGTGAATAATATTTTGAACTTTTGACCATATGTGATATATTTGTCTTGATGCCCTCGGAAATTATATGAATAATTTCATTTTGAATAGAATCACCTAAGTAGTGAGTAATATTCTTATTTGGGGTTACTTGAATGCGGCGTAAATGCTCCATCATTACTGAATCAAATTTTGCAATTGTTTCAACTAATTTAAAAAAATTTCCGTTACCCGTGGCATATCACCTTTGAGAGGAACCTCTAAATGCAATACATTGCCTTGACAAGTATTAAATCATATATATAATGCGATCTATAACTGCTTGCCAATGTTTCTTTTCAGTTTCATACAATCTCTGTTCTAATTCATCAATTGTACATATATTTACCAAAGCCATTCTTAATTCACAATACTTTTTGCTGTTGTTAATATGATTAGAGCTTTTTTCGTGTCGCTTTAAAATGTAAGTTACATGTTGCCACTCATTGAACCCAGAATTACCACATAGTTGTGACTTTGAATTACCAAATAGCTGGCAATAGTAGCAATAGACAGAATTACGGGATATTGCATATATTCAATAACTTCTCGTTACTTTTTCGCCATTTGGAAGAATTCGAATATAATATGATTAACTGAACTTCCGCCCTGCCTTGTCAATGGGAAAATTCCAATCCGTTATTTGCCGGAGAGGGCCAGTTTTTACCACGGAATCTCTGAGTTTAATGCTTAAATTTGGAGGCCACGTAC
The DNA here is from genome assembly GCA_963942575.1 of Priocnemis perturbator. Classification (NCBI taxonomy): domain Eukaryota; kingdom Metazoa; phylum Arthropoda; class Insecta; order Hymenoptera; family Pompilidae; genus Priocnemis; species Priocnemis perturbator. The sequence continues at coordinate 8,128,669 of OZ012643.1, read as the reverse complement.
CGGGATCATGAACATTAAAAATGGGAGAAGTGTGTAAGTATTCGATAAATTCCCATTCGCAGGTTTCTTTACTTCCTTGATTATCTGTCGATTCTTGCGCAATGGTGATTTCACTCTCATTAATTTTGTCCGATGTACTATTAATATCCAAATCTACATTATTATTGTTATGATTGAATTCTTCAATGCCGCATAGTTCATTCTCGCTAGTATTTGGTTGTATTTCTGTTTCTGAAGCACTACGTGGTTCACTTTCAGTAAAATGTGGTATTTGATATTGTGTTTCGGATTCTAAAGTACCACATTGAAAAAATTTATTTAACGAGCCTGCCAGTTGTTGATCAAATTGCATCTTTTTTGCTTTCCTCTTTCTATTTTGTGCTCCTGACAGCTTTCGTTTTGTGCACAGTTCTTTGTCGGCCATCTAGAGTAGAATTTAAATATACCGACGATTAATAATGCGACCCATTTACGAATTCAGACTCTACGTCGTTTAAGAGATAAAAAACGAATTCTGTTCTCTACAATTGACGCTTGTTGGGGATTCGGAATCATAGGCCCGAAAAGTTGTTGAATTGCGGGCCCTTCTGGCGAGGCACGTAACAGTGACGCGACGCACTGTCATTGGCACACGAGCGAGCGCCATGCGGCAGACCGCGTGGTGCCTGCACTGATCTATATACAATGGATCCGAGATCCCGTGCTGGCTATGCGTACCCAATTGAATGGTGGAGTCGCAAGCGGTCTTGCAGGGGACTACAAAAGTTAGTAGGAATATATATATATATATTATGCTACATATAAGTATGTATGTAGCTACATTTTATTTATTTATTTATTTAATATCATTTCATTTTGGCAAGTACAACATGATCCCACACGTCATATGTCTGTTGCAGGCACGACTTTCCTATATACGCATATATACGTCGGACCTTTCCTACATACATACATTTTCATTCTGTGTGGCGGCGCCACATACCGGCTAAGATATAGATTACCATTAGAGGAATGAAGGGTCGGCGATAGACATGTCAACGCCATGGGCAATGACTTTTCTTACACAAACAGGGGGCGCACCAAAGAAAAAAAATGTTGCAGAACAATTTTCAGAGCGCGGCACCGTACAAGGTACCCACTTTGCAGGATAATAGGCCCGGCACTATACGTAGTACCGCGGATGACCCTTTGCGACTCCACCGTTCATATTGGCTTCATTCCCCAGATCCTGTTCTCGTATCCATTGTATAGAGATCAGTGGTCTGCCATCACAGTGGGAGATAACCAATCGCCACCGCCGATTGGTTAGCCAACACAAGGCGGGTTCGCATGGACTGATATGTGCGCATGCAGATCGCCCATGCTAGAGCGGACGCAGAGCAGCGCGGCGGCGCGACTCCCATGATACTTGTCTCTGAACTGTCGGTGCGTGGAGAAGATTGTTACAAATGTCAGCTTTACTCGTATTAATACCACGTTTCACCATTCTTTAGTCTGCTCATCGTATGTCTTATTTATCGAGGGGTTCTCGTTTTGTATTCTCAACGACTCTCTCATCGTCTCACACGTAGTGACTCATACTCAACCCGTACATCACCCGTTATCTCAGACTTTGCACGTGGGAAAAACATAACCCCGTGCACACGTAAAGCTACAACCTACATTCTCTAAGATGATTCAATATAATTGAGTCGTCTCACTGCTCACAACAACTGACAATCTAGAGTAACTTCCATCTCTATTTTCATAATTGAAACTCGTAATATTGCCGGCCATGTGTTCACATAACCTCCACCACCAGATGACTTTCTCATTACCCCCTTCTTTATCAGATTTTAATCCCTCCCTCCCGAATGCACCAATAACGGTGCATTCTCATATACCATTTATTCACAAAAGCTCTGAAGCTGGAGTATATGTTCACATCAAATTAGTAGGAATGGTCAGCAGGTCTGTTGTATTTCTGTATGTTAATTTCCCTAATAATTGATCAACTACCACACCCGAAATATAATAAAGTATATTATCTTGAAAACCGTTTAGAGCCGTGTTCTTCATGCATGCAATTAATTTGTTGAAATTAAATAACAGAATGTTTGATTACTTGACTCGCAAACAAACACTGTTGATCTGCCGTGAAATTTCATCAGATAAGGAAGAAATAAGTGCAAAAACAATTGGGACGGATATACCTAACTCTAAACAGGACACGTGTTTCATGGGGAATCAACAATCAAAGCAATGCAAACGACAAATTCAAGCAAATTGTAACAACATTCAACTGGAAAACGAGCCACAGCAAAAGCGAGCACCAGGCAAAGAGGAAGCACTCACCTGTTAATATCAAATGCCAGAACAGATTTTATATACTTCGTAGAATAAGTGTCATGGACTGTGAGGGTGCAGATGATTCGCAAAATGAAATGCACAAAACGAATACCTTAATGCAAGGCAAACTTAACAATAAATGACTCCCATCATTAGTAATACATGGGAATGTCCCTAATCACGAAACACTTATAAATCTCACAAAGCAATTTACAAGGAATAAATTTCATATCAAATAGCACAATGATAATGCTGAAATCTTCCTCAATGACAAGAAGGATTATGACAAAATGCTATTAACCCTTTCGCTACGGAACACTTGTGACAAAATGTGATAGCTGTGAACGGAGCGCATTACTGAGTAGTTGACACTGAGGTACGCAATGAAACAAAAGTATATATGGTATGAACGTATATGTACGCTCTTCGTACCTCAGCGCCCACTTTTCAAGAGCGCATATATACGCTCTTCGTATATGAATGTTCATTCTTTGAGGGCGTATATATATACTGTAAGGATACAAACATTCAATTTCACACAAGCACAAATAAAACTGAGAAAAGGCAGACATTTGTTACCAGATTTCATGATCTTGTTGAAACAGATGTTGTTAAAGAAGATCTTGAAGCGGCAGGAGTACCAGTAATAAATATCAACAAAATTAAGGGCACAAAACGACCGTCATTAATGGTCAGAACAAATGGGCAACTTAACACCAACTACCTACAGCAGAGTGTACGTTACCTAAATTATACTAAAATCATGTGGAAATACTACGTGAGCAAAAGCAGACTGACGCAGTGCCACGTCTGTGAAGGATGGGGCATGCAACAAATATTTTTTAAGCACAACCAGCTTGCTTGAAATGTGCAAGAAGCCATCTTACTAGAGAATGTACCAAGCCAAGGACTGAACCAGCTAAGTATGCCTGCTGTGGTGGAGAACATCCAGCAAATGCAAGCATCTGCTCAACATACCTCAGGAGACTGGAACACGTTGAAAAAGACAAGAAGACCCAAGGAAGAACTGCAATGAAGAAACAAGCCACAATAATGCCAGATACAACAAATCCTAGACAGTTTCTGCAACTCTCAAATATGCATACAAATACATCTACCCCCTGTAGGGATCAAAGCAAATCTACAGATGATTAGATATCGACCAACAGGATTAGTAATAACTTATATTACTAATCCTACTAAATTTATAGTAACGCAAACCATCAGCAGGTTAAGCCATACACAGAATGTAAGTAACTCGGATCTAACAAATTTTATTTCACTAAAAGCTGAAATTAAGAAACTAAGCAGCCAATTACATATTAAAGAAATGTTAGTAGCTGTTATAAAACTTATGTATCAACTAGGAAAATGCCATACACAGCTAGTAAAATTTGAAGAATTTGCAAGCTTTTGTGAAGAAATAGAAAATCATTAATAAAATCACATTATGCAACTGGAATGCTAATGGAGTTTCAACATAGGTATAAGATACATATAATGCTAATAAATGAAACCAAACTATGTGCCAAAGATAAACTTAAAATTGAAAACTACTCTTGTGTAAGGTTTATTAGACATAATGAGCAGGGGGAGTTGCAATAATGATGAAATAGAGTACCATATAGAGTAATTAACACTAGAACTTTTACAAGCAACAGTTAAGACAATGCTATTTCTACCAAAAATCAGTTAAAATGACTGGTCTTTGAAAAATAAGTAATAATAGAATATTTTTATATTTATTGATTTATTACTATCTTACAAAAGGAATTCCATATTATGGAATTATAATTACTTATAACGAGAAATATAATAACTATAATAATATAATTATAATAATAACTACTGTAATAATACCAAGAAGTATAAAAATAATATTTGGTAACAAAAATATTAAAATAAACTTCCATTAAAGTAAATATAAGAAGTATAATATAATAATACGATAATAATAATAAGTGTAATAGAAAGATAAAGTAATTATTAGGTACAAAAAGTTATGATTCGCCACATTTCTTAACCGACTTCAAAAAAGGAGGAGGTTATCTATTCGACATGTATATTTATTTTATTTTTGTTTGTTTGTATGTCGCGCATAACTCGCGAACGGGTTGTCGAAAATGGATGGTTGATGGCTCATATGAAGGGGCTTATTACCCCATTGGTCCCATGTAAGTTCCAAATAAATTCGACAACGAAAACCTAGTTTTTAAACAAATTTTTCCAAAAATGTTCGAGAGTGATTTCTAAATGTTCACGCATAATCACGCATAACTTTCCACCAGGTTGACCGATTTTGGTGATTCTAGGTTTGTTTGAAAGGGGATACTTCGGCGGTGGTACCATATCAATTTTTAAAAATTGTAATAAAGAATACCCATTTTGTTAATGTATTAAACTTCTTCACTTTCATGTACGCATGTTCGCGTGTAACTTTCCACCGGGTTGATCGATTTTGATGATTTTGAGTACATTTGTAAGAGAACATCCCCGCGGTGGTACCATACGAATTTTATAAAAAAATTCAAAAAAATTACACCCATGTTTTAATTCACATCTGTACTAACAGACCACTAGCGCGGCGGTTGGTCGGAATTGACTGTTTTCAGGACATACAATTACACGGATTCTTGAGACTATTACACAAGTTAAATTAGCTGTACGGACTCCAAAAGAATATTGTCTAAATGTAATTAATGCATTCTGTAAAAATTAGGAAAACCATCACTGCTATTGTCAATATCGATGTGACCAGCCAACACGATGCTTGCGATCTTCCGGCGTCTCCTTTGATAATCGTTCGCGAGCTACACTAAAGCGATGCTCGCGAGCTACACTAAAGCGATGCTCGCGATGTTGAGGGATCTCGTTTTCTAAATTCTTTCTAATTGAAGACAAACGACCTCCGTTTTCTTCCGCCGTTTCTCTACATATGTATCGTTTATTATATTGCCTCATTTTTGAGAGCCGCGTTTCACGCTTAGCGGAACTTTCATTTAACCGCTGTCTTTTATTTCGCTCATCCGCGTATCTTTGCCGCTCATTCCTTTCTGATTGGTCTTCTTCTAAGCGGCGCTACCTCATACCAGCTGCGTTTTATGCGGTCTACCCCGTTATCTAATACAATTTATATACGAATTGTAACTAAAAATTAAAAAATAAAAAAATGTTTAAGGGGTTACACCACCTTGAGATTTAAAAAAAAAAGGATTTTTTTTTTTTTGCCTTATTTCATTATTTGTACTTTCATGAAGAATTTGCGATGTCAAACATGTTAATATTCCAAAAATTACCAGAGTTATAGCAAATTTAAGTGAGCACCGCAGAGAGTCGTAGAGAGCGTCTGTCCGCTCAGATAGGCATATCCGTTTGTAACCGTTATTGAAGGTCTGTTATAATGAAGCTAAATGATTTCGGAATGGATCTTTACGCGTCTATAGAAGGACTAGGAATGTATGGACCAGGAATCGCAGATTAAAGGTAACATACAAAAATTCTGGATCTTAACATGCTGACGCAGTACTTTTTCTTCTTTTGCGTTTTCCTCGAAACGAGTTTTCTCAAACTGGTGGACACGATATCTCGAAAACTACTGAACCGATTTCATTCAAATTTACACTATATCTTCTCTACGCTAATATCTATCAAGTAGCATAGCCGTTGTTTGATCGGATGCCTCATAAATTTGTTATTAATGTTTTAGTGTCCAATTTTGAGCGAAAAAATCAATATTTTGATACAAACGGCGTTCAATTCCACAAAAATGTTTAAAAAATGTTTTCCCTATGCTACTTCATAGCTATTACGTTTATTTATATGAAAATTGGTGACTTTTTTTTCGGGAGAATTTTGACCATGCTACAATGTCCACCGTCGGCAAGGATCACAGCGAAGGCGTTTTGCCGATCACCTTATATCTCCGCCATTTGTAAATATTTTTTAGTCATTTTTATATGATATATTCATTGATATATATTGTAAATAGTGATAATAAAATCAAATTTGTGTAGTTAATAGTTGCGTCAAAAAAATTGTCTCATTTTGTGCCACTTTTTCCAAGTGCCATGGTGGTGTAACCTCTTAACAAAAAAATATAACAGACTTCAAAACAAAAGAAAGGCACCAAAAAGTATAAAATAATTCCCTTTTTTTGATGTCGGTGCCGAGATAGGAACCAAAAAAACACTTAAATCGATTCCTCAACCTTTGTCAACTACACAAGCTACAAACTGCTTCTACCACGTACACAACACTCGCGTAATTCGTGTGTCCAAAAGTCCGAATAAATGTGTTTCCCTTCTCAACCATTTATTCTTAATCACATATATACAGTGAGCCATAAATAGAGACAAAGATACGTTTTCTGCGACTACAACCACCTAGTGTGGTGATTCTGGTGTACCGTTCATTGTAGAGACCTTTTAACCCTCGGACGACCGACGAATATAAGCGCGACACGGCGGGCCACGCCGGGTCTATTTACACCCCAGCCTGGCGAGCTGCAACCCGTATACATGGGTATGCCGTTAAAGTCAATCGTTGCAAAAGTTAGTCGTACCGCATGTTATTCATGAAGCGCAAAGTGACGTCACTCAGGTGCAGGAAAGAAATGTATAAAGCCGGGATTCCACATACGTTATTTATTCGACATAAATCGTATTTTCTGGCTACATACATATGTGTTCTTGATGTTTTCAAATATTTTATACGCTGTTTACAATTTGTTTATAATATTGTTACGTCCGGGCGTCGCGATAAGTCGATCTTTCTAATAGTCGATCTAAAGTTTGTCAAGGATGGAAAGGTGTACTCGAGCGGTCGACCGTTCCGCCCGGGAGTAACGCGTGAATACTTCAAAACTAGGGATATAAACCGAAAAGATGATTATAGGTTTATAAAGCGATGACCGAACAGAATAATGACGAGAAACGGAATTAATCTGCTCGATCTGCAGGACTTATAGGATTCCCCCTCCTTTAAACCCGTACGGGTTCTGAACTGTTACGTGTCGTATTCGAGTATAGATAATGTTAGTTATAAAAGCATGCAAAGAAAATAAAAGGCTAAATCGGATATAGTGTGAAAAGCAAAAGTGTATATTCAGTGATAAACTGATCTGGTGCGTGTATAAAGCTGTCGACATGCGCTACCGTTCCGGAGGTGTTCGGTGGTTAACAAAGCAAAGCCATTATTGAATACAATTGATTCGAACGCGGATTTCTGACTCCAATTCCCTGCTTCTAATAATGGGCACAATGTTCGTTCTCTCTCTCTCTCTCTCTCACTCTCACTCTCACTCTCACTCTCACTCTCACTCTCACTCTCACTCACTCACTCACTTAGATCGGCGGTATGTCGGTGGAAATTCGTACGTGTAACAACGATGAGTACTGTAACCGTAAAGACCGATAGGCCAGGCCACATCATCTACTGGCCGGTATAAAAACGCCTTCGCCGTACGATCACTGTCGAGCATTACGGATATCGCCGAAACACACACACACTGACACCACTTCACCGTCCGTACACCACCGTCATACATTACTCACCGACATGCCGAGACACGTACACGCCAACACTACTAGGCTGTCCGCACAACACACTCAAGCATCACGCACCGACATATCAAAACAAATACATCTCCATCAATCACACCTATTATATCACCATCATACTCATACAGAAATCAAATGTAACGGGACTATTTCGGCCGCCGAAGGAGAAGCGACTCCCGGCCACCGACCAAAGTCACTCCAGTGGAACCTTCCCCTTAGCCCATTTGGGCATATAAGGCGCGGGAATGCTCCACTCGAGGCGAGATTTATTTCGAGCTCACAGCTATCGATGCGATCCTACTGAGATCCTCTGGCTATCGAATAAAATAGATCATACGCTGTACCTAATACGTCTGAAACGGCGTAGTCCCATACAGACGACCTAAGAAGAATTCGGAGAAACGATCCTTAGGCCGCGTATAAATTCTACGACCGCCCCTTCAGGGCTCGCGAACTAGTGCAAACGCACTCGCGTGCTTCAGACTATCACAGTAGATCTATAAAGATAAAAACAAAGACCTTCGCCACCAAAATTCACATCCACATTTCACTATCACTCATTCAAACGCCTTTGCCGTACGCCATCCCCGCTCTCTGAACCGGACACGGCTGCGATTGCAAATGGTTATACATCTCATACTCTCATAACTTGATCTTTACCGTAAGCTACCACCGCTCTTGGCACCGGTCACGGCTACGTTCTGTAAATGATCATTCATACAGCATCATAGACTGTGATGTTGTATGGACGATCATTTACTGAACGCAGCCGTGCCCGGTACCGAGAGCGGGGGTGGCTTGCGGCAAAGGTTAAATGTGTGATTGACAATGATATGTGGATAGAAATCTTGGTGGCGGAGGAGCTTTTGATTGATCGTAATATGGCTGTTCTACACGTTTAATGCACGCGAGTGCTTTTGTACCCGTTCGTGCGCCCTGAAGGGGCGAACGTAGTCGATACGCGGCTCGAGGTTCGTTTATCCGAATTCTTCTCGTGTCGTACGATTTGACTTACGTCGGTTAGACGTGTTAGGTACAGCGTATGATCTTACGACGGCCAGAGGATCTCAGTAGGATCGCATCAACAGCCTTCAAGCTCGATATAGATCTCGCCTCGAGTAGAGCATTCATTCCCGCGCCTTATATACCCAAATGGGCTAAGGGGAAGGTTCTACTCGAGTGACTTTGGTCGGTGGCCGGGAGTCGCTTCTCCTTCGGCGGCCGAAATAGTCCCGTTACATTAATTTCGATGTATGAGTATGACGGTGATACAATAGGTGTGATTGATGAAGATGTGTTTGTTTTGATATGTCGGTGCGTGATGCTTGAATGTGTTGTACGGACAGTATAGTGGTGTTGGCGTGTATGTGTCTCGGCATGTCGGTGAGTAATGTATGACGGTGGTATACGGCGAAGGCGTTTTTATACCGGCCAGTAGAGGATGTGCCTGGCCTATCGGTCTGTACGTTTACAGGCTTGAAGTGGCCTGAGCTCAGATGTTATGTGAGCTGTACAAGTTACTCGCGACGAGACTCTTTAGACCGGTATAGATGTTTCAAGTCAGTCTAAATTCAATACCAATTCCTCACCGAGAGAAGACTTATTGCGTTAACTACTAATTATAATAATACAATGCTCATTAAAATGAAACTTAAGTACTAACGGGTTCGGCGCAAATCGCCGACCACGTGACGGAAGTTAACGCGGATCGCACATTCGCACTCTAGATTAAAATTCAAACCGAAAAAGAAATATGAGTCCTTGCTCTTATTAATAGCTACATTTTAAGACTACTATTTAACGAGGATTAATGAGTCTCTGATTAAACGGTAAGAATTCGCACAGATTAGCTCACAAAGAATAACTAAGATATCCTCGGATAGAGGACTACGCACCTTGCGACTATACAGCCAACTGCGACGATGATCGCGTCTCGAGGTGGTTCCTAGGCCGGCTCAGGGATAGTTTTTATGCCCTTTTTACGGAATCGGCCACATAGCGGTCGACGGTATATACAAATATTCGCCTGGCTATGTACAGCGAGACGTTGGTTTCGCTCGTTAGTCTCTCTCTCTAATTAACGAATTTTATTATGACTGCGATTCGATCCCTGCACGTAGAGACTTAGTATCTCTCAAACGCATGCTTCGGTTGAAATAATAATAACGAAAAATAGTCTTATACCGCAGCGATGCCTAATAGAGGCGCAGTTAATAAACGAAAAGAGAGTGAGAACACACACATGCATACCGCGTACACGCATTCGTTCCTTATACTAGTTTAAAGTGCTTACATGTATATATATATGTAAGTCGCCATATTGGGGCGACGATGATTTTAAGGCGAGGGTATTCTACTTGAAGTTATCGCTCAACGGTACCGCGCATGCGCTAGGCATAGGCCGAAATATACAAGTATAGGCGCATACGAAGCCCGGAATTAAATGAAATGACATGATTGTAACTCTAATACTCTAACGGTACGCCGGCTGCGATAGGCATACGCCGAAATATACAAGTATAGGCGCAACCGCAGATCGGAGTGGCAAAAATAGGAAAAATACTAAGCAAATAAGTTAAAAGTTACGCTGGGACGTAACAATATGTTTCGAGTAAAATTTACATTTTTGCCTAGGTACATTTTAACGACGTTGCAGTGTGTTTTAAAAATTGTTAACAATTTGTTTATACATTTTTTACAATATTTTTTTAGGAAAATTTACATTTTTTCCTAGTTACTTTTTAACGTCGTTGCGGTCTGTTGTAAAATTGTTAACAATTTGTTTATAAATTTTGTACATAATGTTTTTAGCAAAATTTCCATTTTTGCTCAGGAACATTTGAATGATGTTGCAATGAGTTTCAGAAATTGTTAACAATTTTTTTTTTTTTTTTAACGTGGTTTAAATCTTCAGAAGACACCCCGCTCCAGCAGAGGTAGTGCCTCATTTTCACGCTACCCCTGGTTATGCAGGGTAGTGCCGGATTTTTACCGGCTAAAACTCCCACGTTTCTTGGTTCTTTGACCTCTTCCGAGACGTCGTCCTCTTCGGTGCCGTCGTCCTCTTCGGTGCCGTCGTCTTCTTGGTGCCGTCGTCTTCTTGGTGCCGTCGTTCTCGGCCGGGTAGAGCGCGGTCTCCTGCGAGTCGTGCGCGACATACTTGCACGCACACACACATACTCACACGAGTGTCAGCAGATTTGGGTTCGCGTTGGAAAAGTGCTTGCAGGGGTGGCGAAGGAGCACATGTGTGCGTGCCGCGTCTCCGTACGGTGCGGATGTTACGAGCCACGACCTGACGTGGTGAGGATTTTTGTCAGTGCCGGTAGGAAAGAAATATACGTGAGAGGAGTGAGCAGCTAAGTACAGGCCTTAACGTGTGTTTCACCGCGGCACCCTGCACGTCGCTACCCTTCGTGATGCCTCTCTAACGGCTCTCCGTACTCCCTCGCGGAAGTACGTGTTGCCGGTCGAAAGGAGGAGAGAGGGGGTATAGGAAAGTCGCCTCCGGCCTCGTCCGATTTTTCACGGCGGCACCCTTCGGTCGATTCGGTTTTTGAGTCACTGCCCAGGCCTTAATGTGTGTTTCACCGCGGCACCCTGGACGAGCAAACTCGAAAGGATAGCTGACAAGGGCCTTAACGTGTGTTTCACCGCGGCACCCCTTGCGCAACTTTGAGGATAGTGGATTTTGTTATTTCTTTTAGGCTCGTTGGTTCCCCCGAGCGGTAAAGGGAAACCTTGTTCGTAAGATTCGAGTACTAGGCGATTAAATAACGCGATGGCACAGAAATATGGAAAACAATACAAAGGAGTATATTCAATAAAATAAATACAGAAAAAGCAGTAAAATATAACAAACAAAACGAAAATTCAACTACTATTTCTAATAATGTGACTAAAATACGACGCGAATAGATATACAGAAAACGTTCAATGACTAGCACGTATTTTTGGTTTTAAAGGAAAGAGCTAATTCGAGAACTAAACCCAGATAGCCAAACCTGCAATGCCAAGTTTTGTGCAGGATCTGTAAACAGAGCCTGTAGCCAAACTGGCTGCAGATTGGATGCAGTATCTGTAATGTCTGGCTATGTTGCCAAATTGGTGCCAAGAAGGCAGCAGAACCTGCTATGCAGATTCGTGACAGATGCCGCTGCGGTTTTGCTAACGTAACCTGTCCGCAGATGGGCAACAGAAATCGGGCAGTTCTGTGTTGCAGTGTCTGGCGGCAGATTGGTTGCAGAACGCTAGCAGGATCTGTGTAACGTATCTGATGCCAAATTGGCACCAAGAACGTGCCAATTCCTGCACACTTGAGAGTTTTAAATTTGCAGTGGACGGGCGCGTACATTGGCATATACGCGATTTAATGATCGGGGGAATCTTTTCCATCCACGCACTCGCGTTGAGTAAATTCCTAAAGCCCATGCTACAATCAAATAAGAAATTAAAACCTACGCTTACTTGCCTTCTTGGTTGTAGCATGGGCTTAAGAGCAGTCTGATTGGTTGACTGTTACTCGAAGTCTAGAACCTACAACCTACAACTACACCTACGCTTACTTGATTGTAGCATGAGCTTAAACCCAACAAGAACAATAAATACATTGCGAAAAAGAATGAAACATCTGTGCAAATAACTTTTATTGTATTACATTAAAATTTATCTATATAATGGAGGAAGGAAAAATAGGCAACAATTGCTTTCAATTTATTAAATTTATTAATAATTTTTTTTTTTTTTTTTTTTTTTTTAACGAGGGGAAATGCTTTATGCACACCTCCATATTAAGCCCATGCTACAATCGCGAAAAAGGCTATTGTAGCATGGGTTAAATATGGAGGTAGTGTGGGACTCCACTAGGGAAGAGAGCCCTAGAGTTACCCACTAAAACCCCTCCTGTGCTTTGGCGACCTCCGACCGCGGCTACTCCAAGCTGTAAGCAGAGATAAAAAAAATAAATACTCCTATAAAAAACACGATCTCAGTTGAAATCTCAGTTTACTCCTCTACCATATGGAGCACTAGAGTAATATGGGCATAAGGTGTATTTTATGTCGATACTAGGGATCTTTGGTCTTTCCGACCATTGGCGACGTTCGATTCTTTCAAATGAATCTTATCAAATCGAATATCTCCACCAATCCTCACCGACTATTGCTGTTGGAAGAGAGTATGGAAAGAGAAATGTTTGACAGCAATGCGATGGTATAGACCAGGGGTCGGCAAACTACGGCCCGCGGGCCAAATTCGGCCCGGCACCTGTTTTTAATCCGGCCCGCGGGTTAACATTGCTTTTTACAATAAAAAAATAAAAATTGATTTTTATCTTCAACTATCGTGCATTGCCGGGATAGTGCGCAGTCAGGCATTGCCAATCCCGGCGCGCTGTGGTGTTTTGTTATTTTCATTTTATTTTATTTATTCCCCACTGTTTCCATGACACTCTCAAGTATAGGCGTCCTTTTCTCGCCAATTAAGTTTGCGTGCATGTATCATTGTTGCGGGGCGGGGAAGCATCGACTCTCTTTTGTCACGCTGCAACACGTGAGGCGACGCATAGCGTGATCTCGTCAGTCTGGCAAAGAAACGTGATAAGAGTCGGTCAGCAAATTGTATTCGTCAGTAAAGTTCAGTAAATCCGAAATCTGTCTGTCGGTTCAATCTGTGTGTCTATCTGTTCAGTCTGTCCGTCTGTCCCTTCCGTATCCGTCAGTCTGAGTCCATTTTGAAAGCAAGGCCTACATAAAACCAGATATGAAGAGAAAAGTGGACTTCGAATGTCGTACTTTTAAAGCTGAATGGAGTGTGAATTATTTTGTCATAGAAATAAATGACAATGTATCATGTTTATTATGCCATGACACAATAGCTGTGCGGAAAGAGTACAATATACGTCGTCATTATCAAACTTAGCACGCGGCACAATATTCAAATCTCACAGAAAATGAACGATTGATCAAATTGGAGAGTTTAAAACGGAATGCTTCATCACAACGCAGTTTATTCGAAAAAAATAAAAAATACTAATGAATCAGTTACTAAAGTCAGCTTACGAATAGCTAATTTATTAGCCACGAAAGGGAAACCATTTACAGATGGTGAATCCATTAAATCATGTTTGCTTGTGGCAGCCGAAGAAATGTGCCCAGAAAAAATGGATTTGTTTCGATCTGTCAGTCTTTCGGCGAGAACAATTGGTAGAAGAGTTGAGGACATCGGGAGCCACATCAAGAGTCAATTAATAGACAAGGCAAAAAATTTTAAATGGTTTTCGTTGGCTCTTGATGAGTCGACAGACATTACTGATACTGCCCAATTGCTGCTGTTTATTCGAGGGGTCAATAGTGATTTTGAGATTACTGAAGAATTAGCTTCTATGAATAGTCTGCATGGAACAACCACAGGCGAAGTTATCTTCAAGGAAGTCGAGAAAACGCTAACACAGTATAATTTGCAATGGAATCAATTAAAATGTGTCACAACTGATGGTGGTAAAAATATGTATGGAACGGGGAAAGGATTAGTTGGACAAATTTATAAGGCTTGTGAAGAAGCTAAATGCTCAAAACCTCTGGTAATTCACTGCATTATTCACCAGCAGGTTCTTTGTGGGAAACACCTCAATCTGGCATGTGTTATTGAACCAGTTGTGTCAGCGGTTAACTTTATTCGTTCTCGTGGACTTAACCATCGTCAGTTTCGTGATTTTTTATTCGAGATTGAAGCCGAATATCCTGACTTACCCTACCATACGGCAGTTCGATGGCTCAGTAATGGAAAAGTTTTATTGAGATTCTTTGAACTCAGAGCAGAAATAGAAAATTTTTCTAAATGAGAAAAACTGTCCACTACCACTATTATCCAACAGTGAATGGCTATGGAAATTAGCATTTGCTACAGATATTGTGGGATATCTTAACGAATTTAACTTAATATTACAGGGAAAAACAGTGCTCATATGTGAAACATATTCTATCATAAAATCATATCGCCAAAAATTTGCATTGTTTGAAACACAAATTACAGTAGCTAAGTTTGATCATTTTCCATGCTGCCAAAAACTTCGAACATTAGAGAAATCCCCATTCCCAACAAAATTTGCGGCGGATATATTTTCTGTACTTAAAGTACAGTTACAACAGCGTTTTTCGGATCTTGATGCAAGTGCAAGAGACATTTCTATATTTCAAAATCCATTTGGCTGTACAATTGAGGAGCTTCCGTCATACCTTCAATTGGAAGTGATTGATCTGCAAAATGATGATATGCTAAAAATGATGTTTAAAGAAATGGATCTAACCCAATTCTATAAATATCTTTCGGAAGATAAATACCGTCAATTAAAATCATATGCACGGGGATTTATATCTGTATTTGGAAGTACTTACCAATGTGAAAGGACATTTTCGAAAATGAAGTATGTCAAATCGCAACACAGATCATTATTAACAGATGAGCATTAGCAAACAATTTTAATGATAGGAACTACTAATTTCGAACCCCAGTATGATGAAATATTATCCCAAAAAAAACAATTACATTCATCGCATTAGTACAAAATTTACATAACCGGTTCTATAATGTGTTTATTAATTAATGGAAATATTTTATTCGTCTTTTTTTTGTAATTGTTACCATGTGATTAAATATTATGTAAAAATATAACTTCCTAATAAAAAAAATGTTTAACCTGTCTTTTTTTGTTGCTCTAATGAGAAGAATTACCATTCTTAGTAAATATCTTCGAGTTTGCTACTTGGCCCGCTGAGCCTAAAAACATTACGATCTGGCCCATTCTAAAAAAAGTTTGCCGACCCCTGGTATAGACTATAGACCTTAGAGACCGTATATTATGCAAAATTAACCTCATCGTTGGGTGGCCTCCTCGTCCATCTCCGTGGAAATAAAATTTCCCTGTGGCTCTTGGGGACCGGTGGCCGTGTGATTTCGCGCAGGTCTTTTTAGGCTGCGAATTCTCTCTTTCGTCGTGCGGAGAGTCGCCATCATCTCCACCTCGAGGTCGCGTTTCGACGGCTTTGGAAAATGCCGATTACGAAGCAGAGCATCTGAGAATAATATACAAGTAAAAGTAATATAAATAGCACATAAAGCAATACAGAAATGTATAAAAAATAATTCCTACCCTGTATGGCACAAATAATTTTTGCCCCTTGCAGGGGATAATTATCCTTCTCGCGCCCGTACCACGAATAATTCAAAACAGAATTATCTGTAAAAACGTCGCGGAAACAGAGGCATGTAGCTTCCTTCAAATTCAATCCCCCAATGTAGTGGAGATAATTGACCTAAAGAAAAAACAAAGTAAGTATTAATTTATATAAGAATTTATTGCACATACATGCATAAAATCACACTTACGGCTTCGCTATATTTATCATCATCTACATTATTAAATGCCTCAATATCAGCCTTACTGGTCAGTGGGAAGCAGGCTGGCCTCAGTAGGGTCGGGTGCTTTTGCTCCCTTCCTTGCTTCGTTAACTCAGCAAGTAATATGTTTTGCTGACTGTAAAAGTATATTATAATTACGCAGTGGAATAATACATATTTTAATGACAATAACATAATTAGTTCTTACGCAACCATTTCCATGATTTTTTCCAGAGATTCTTCGACATTTGCCAGTCTCCGTTCCATTTTGCTGTAAACAGGAATTTCAAGGTATGCCTTTATTTAAGTTTTACGTTTATGAGAGTCATTTTTTCTACTGTATGATCTGCATTGTCTTTTAAAAATAGAATAATTAATGCAATGTACCTGTAGGATGCAGCAGGGGCTTGCAACAAGTGGTCCTGATGATATGTGGCCAATCCCTGTGCCTGCAGTTGGGGGTGTGCGTATTGAGTGTGTGGTGTGTATTGTGTGTGTGGTGTGTCAGTATTATGTTGGCTGTATGTTGTGTGTCTGATGTTGGGTATGTTATTGTATTCATGGGACTCACCCTCCAGCGTGCTCCTTAAATCTGCCAAATCATTGTCTACATCAGTGTTTCTTAACCTGGGGTGCACGCACCCCTTGGGGTGCGAGAAAGCATTTCCAGGGGTGCGAGAGAGGTTTCTAATGTTACAATAATTGTCATCTCCTAAATAAAAACATCTGAACATATTTTTCAAGGGGGTCCGAGACCGTATTTTCAGATTCAAGCGGGTGCGAGACCGTATTTTCAGATTCAAGGGGGTCCCGATCACCAAAAAGGTTAAGGAACACTGGTCTACATCGACATTTGACTCAGTGTCCTGCACGCCAACCGCCCTTCTCTGGCGATGGCGAGGCGGCTCGTCGTCGGAGGATGTCGTGAGAAAGCGGGCCGGTTTAGGCACCGTCCTTTTCGGGCGCGATTCTCGTACAATCTGTAATTTAACGAAATCCGACAAATTCCATAAACATTGATGTTAATCGAAATGTATATTATATACCGCACTTACATTATCATTCATATTGAATTCTGGTGTCGCTAGTGTGGCTACCTGTGTTGGCGACGCTGGCTGCCACAGTATGAAAGAAAAGAAGCGCGTTAAACGTGATCTTAATTATTACGTTGCTAAGGTAACGACGCTTTTGTTTCTCGCCAGCATCGCATGGGTGCTTTCTGTGCATCAAAATACTCTTCGCAGTGCAGTGATCTCAGAAGTGGCATCCTGCCGCATTGCGGCACGCGTGGTGGGGGGAGGCGAGAGTTGTATGCGTGCCGTGTCCGTGAGCGCTGCGCGCGCACCGTACGTAGACAAGGAAGGAGCTATGTTTTTCGTCTTTCTTCTACCAATGTAGAGAAAAATGACGTCACAAGCTGCGCGCGCACCCAATAGAAAGAGACACAGAATTATGCTCCGTCTTCTTTCCACCACGATCGCACACACGCGCTTCGTTCGGCATGCGACAGCGGTACCGAATTTACCTTTCGGCTGAGCGTTGAGCCGGCTGAAATTGTCAAAAATGCACTTGTACCAAATTTATCTCGCAAGGCGTCATTCGATAGGGGATGAAAAGAAAAACGCTCTATGCCAAGTTTCAACCCTCTATCTCCATCAGAAGGGTAGTTATAGGGGAAATAAAAAAATCAGTTTTTGACACATTTTTCGTATTTAGCGGCGTGGAAAAAATCTGAAATAATTTCAGAATATTCAGAACATGTGAATTTATGGTTGGGAATTTTTGCAGATTTTTGTCTAGCAAATCCTAAGCATAAAAAATCAAAAACCCCCCAAAAACACGAAAAATTCCAATTACGTGTTGAAGTTTCCGACCCACAGAATTTTTATAAATGCTGTAGTGAAGTATTGGCATAAGTTGTAACACCAATTTTTTTTAGATTTTTTGGTAGTGTGCGTCGTAGTTCAAATAAATAAAAACCGATATTTACGACATATTTCGTGTAATGACTTATTGAATACTTAAAATAATTGCGTTTTCTTCATATTGCCAGTCAGTTATACGATGCTCTATGTTTTTGTATGCGAGAGAGCAATGTACAAATAAAGGGAATTAAATTATTTCGAGTTTATTGAAAGTCTGTGTGCACAGTATGTATTTTGAAAAATATTGAACGGTAAACCAACAGGACGAGTAGCTCGTTGGCTAATTGTAAGCTACACCCGCCTGCGACATCGTTAGACACATTTGTCAGAGGTTCGCGCCCAGAAGGCGGCTCACCTTTTTTTTCTTTCTAACAACTACACGACGGTAAGCGATATTCACTTACAAGTATTTTAAACATACTTCTATAATTTTTAACTGTATTGTGTATGAAATATATATGCATGCATCGCATTATTTATGTAATCTTTACTTATATTATATCACCCAATGAAGCTTCCAATGCGTGTCATGCATTCGAACACAGGAACATTCTACGAATCTACTAGTATAAGTATTTTATTCTCCAAATATAAATTTTCACGTGGTCTTCCACGCCACTCATGAGGTGCCACGACTAGCGCGTTCGGTTTTTGATTGTGGACCTTCGCCAGTAGCCCTATTGTACCACATTTTTAATTTATTAAATTACAGTGGTGATGGGATATGTGTAAAGAAAAGCATATTTTCAACACATGACAGCAATCACCATACGACAGATTTCTTAAACGTAAAGACATGCGGTCTGACACAAGTAAGGCCAGACCAATTTTTTTTTGCTGTAACTCTCCTTTTCGGATAGGTACGGTCTGGCACAGGTGAGGCCAGACCAATTTTTGCTGTACCTCTCCTGTTCGGAGAGGTACGGTCTGACACAAGTGAGGCCAGACGAATTTTTTTTTTGCTTTTTCCTATTCTTTTATAAAAAGTCAATATACCTATACCATTCCTTGAAACATATCCCATCACCACTGTAATTTAATAAATTAAAAATGTGGTACAATAGGGCTACCGGCGAACGTCCACAATCAAAAACCGAACGCGCTAGTCGTGGCACCTCATGGGTGGCGTGGAAGACCACGTGAAAATTTATATTTGAAGAATAAAATACTTATACTAGTAGATTCGTAGAATGTTCCTGTGTTCGAATGCATGACACGCATTGGTAACTTCATTGGGTGATATAATATAAGTAAAGATTACATAAATAATGCGATGCGTGCATATATATTTCATACACAATAGAGTTAAAAATTATAGAAGTATGTTTAAAATACTTGTAAGTGAATATCGCTTACCGTCGTGTAGTTGTTAGAAAGAAAAAAAAGGTAAGCCGCCTCCTGGGCGCGAACCTCTGACAAATGTGTCTAACGATGTCGCAGGCGGGTGTAGCTTACAATTAGCCAACGAGCTACTCGTCCTGTTGGTTTACCGTTCAATATTTTTCAAAATACATACTGTGCACACAGACTTTCAATAAACTCGAAATAATCTAATTCCCTTTATTTGTACATTGCTCTCTCGCATACAAAAACATAGAGCATCGTATAACTGACTGGCAATATCAAGAAAACGCAATTATTTTAAGTATTCAATAAGTTATTACACGAAATATGTCGTAAATATCGGTTTTTATTTATTTGAACTACGACGCACACTACCAACAAATCTAAAAAAAATTGGTGTTACTACTTATGCCAATACTTCACTACAGCATTTATAAAAATTCTGTGGGTCGGAAACTTCAACACGTAATTGGAATTTTTCGTGTTTTTGGGGGGTTTTTGATTTTTTATACTTAGGATTTGCTAGACAAAAATCTGCAAAAATTCCCAACCATAAATTCGCATGTTCTGAATATTCTCAAATTATTTTAGAATTTTTCCGCGCCGCTAAATACAAAAAATGTGTCAAAAACTGATTTTTTTATTTCCCCTATAACTACCCTTCTGATGGAAATAGAGGGTTGAAACTTGGCATAGAGCGTTTTTCTATTCATCCCCTATCGAATGACGCCTTGCGAGATAAATTTGGTACAAGTGCATTTTTGATAATTTCAGCCGGCTCAACGCTCAGCCGAAAGGTAAATTCGGTACCGCTGTCGCATGTCGAACGAAGCGCGTGTGTACGATCGTGGTGGAAAGAAGACGGAGCATAATTCTGTGTCTCTTTCTATTGGGTGCGCGCGCAGCTTCTGACGTCATTTTTCTCTACATTGGTAGAAGAAAGACGAAAAGCATAGCTCCTTCCTTGTCTACGTACGGTGCGCGCGCAGCGCTCACGGACACGGCACGCATACAACTCTCGCCTTCCCCCACCACGCGTGCCGCGATGCGGCAGGATGCCACTTCTGAGATCACTGTCGCAGTGCAGTGTTTTGAGGAATCGGCCATGAAACGCTTTAAAATGGTCATAATTGCCCTCCAATCGAATTTATCTCGTAAGGCACCATTCGTTAAATTGTGAAAAGAAAACGTTGTGTATCACGTTAAACCGTCTATCTCAACAAAAGATAGAAGTTTGGGGTAAATTACAAAAAACTATCATTAAATAGGGATATGTGCCAATAACGATCATTTTTTTCGACTTTACCCTGCATGTCTTTTTGAGATAGACGGTTCAAACGTGGTACACAATGCTTTGTTTTCATAATGTACCGAATGGTGCCTTACAAGATAAATTCGATTCGAGGGCAATTATCACTATTTTAAAGCGTTTCCCGGGCAATTGCTGCAAACATATTCCGTCTTGCTATCTGTTGCGCTGACGTTGGTGCAACGGAGACGGAGCATAGTTGCGTCCGTCCCGCCAAGCGGTGCTCATGTAAAAGCGACGCGCGCAGCCCTCACAGACAATGCACGTGCACTTCGGCGTATCCCCACTCCCGTCTGCACCAATCGGGCAAGCGCGTGAAGCGTCACCGCACTGTGTGTTGCTGGATGCGTCGAATGCACTGCGCATGCGTCGAAAAGCGTCCGTGCAGGTGTCACTGAGCACCCCATTTCGTTCATTCCGTTCTCGCATCTTCACTCGTTCGTGTCGTGGTGTAGTGTACGAAAGTGAATTAAAGTACAAGAGTGGAAAAAGCAGCGAACCAGCAGGCAACTTCGTATTATGTCGACTTCTTTGAAATCCTCTGTGTCGAGGAAACCCATGTCTATCTTGTCGGCCGCACAGAAACGCAATATTAGGGGAGAAATTTTATCGAATTTATCGAAACTTCCTTCCTCTTCTTCTCCTCCTGAGTCAAGTATTCAGGAGCTCGGTAATGTTATTCCATCATCCTCCGGTAGCACCACAAATGTATTTGAGACAATTTCGGACAGTGATACGTCTTCTTGCTCTTCTTCTGCTTCTTTTGCATGCGAGACCGTTCCGGAACGTTCGTTTCAGGAAGATTTAGCTTCATATTGCACGGGCAATAATCTCACCCACGTTCAAGGCAATAATTTACTTTGGCTTCTTAGGAGTCATGGATGTTTCAGGAACCTTCCGAGAGATATTAGAACCATTTTAAATACACCGCGATCTGTTGTTCCAACACATGTTGTTGAACCTGGGGAATACATTCATTTCAATGTGGAAGTTCAAATTATTAAATTCCTTGATATGATTCCTTCCTTTAGAGAAAATATCAAGGAATTAGAATTGGATTTCCATGTAGATGGATGTGCTTTAGATACAGCCAGGACTGTTCAACTCTGGCCAATACAATGTATGATTAGTAATATTACAAATTCAAAGCCATTAGTTGTGGGTATTTATCGTGGCCCACAAAAACCGCGTGATCCTAGGCTATTTCTAGATAGATTTATTTCTGACGTATCCGAAATTATTTCAAATGGTGGTATAAATTTTCATGGTACTAAGGTGCCGATGAAATTAAGATGTTTTATTGCTGATGCACCAGCAAGAGCATTTATTTTAAATCATCGTGGCCATATGGCCACCAAACCCTGTTCCAAGTGCAAAGTCTCCGGTGTACAGAGTCACAGCAGACTTATCTTCTCCGGCATAAACCATCCCAGTAGAACTGATTTAGAATATTCTCAATGTCTGGACGAAGAGCACCACAAAGAAGGTCCAATCCCCTTATCGGTACTTTCTTTCGGAATGGTGTCTCAAGTGCCATTTGAATACATGCACCTTGTGTGCTTAGGGGTAATTAAAAAATTATTATCGGCATGGATATCTGGCAAATATTCACGCTTTTCCAAACTATCAGGTCACCAAATTTCTTTAATGTCTCAAAGACTGGAGAGTCTAAAACAATATTGTCCTTCTGATTTTGGACGACGTCCAAGATCAATTACAAAGTTTTTTAATTACAAAGCAACAGAACTTCGCCAGTTCCTCTTATACACAGGGCCAGTTGTGGCATATGGCATATTAAACCATCAGTTATATACACATTTTCTTTATTTCCATGCAGCTATTAGAGTTTTAATTTTAGAATCTCCGTCCCCTCAATATCTTAATTTTGCAGAGCTTTCACTTCAAAAATTTGTCCTCCGCTGCGAAAAATTTTATGGCAACAATTTTTATTCTTATAATATCGACGGTCTTCTTCATCTAACCAATGATGTGAGACGTTTCGGGCCCCTTGATTCATTTTCAGCTTTCCCATATGAAAACAATATGAAGATTTTTAGCAAGTTCTGGAGAAAACCGGGCCGACCTCTCCAACAATTTTCCAATAGAATGGTCGAGATTGAATTGCACAATAGACATGAAAGGGCAATCGAGATTCATCGCTCTATTAGTGTATCCATGCCTATTAGCAGCGGTACTGACCCTCATCTTCAGTACCGTAAAATAGAAATTTATGGCATGTCATTGAGTACAGATGCACGCGATAATTGCTGCATCTTACTCGATCATGCCATATGTGTTATCTCCTCCATTGCTAAGGAAGGTAACACATTCCGATTAGGGGTTACGAAATTCCTGGATGTGGCTGATATGTATGATGTGGGTGCCAAATCGACACAGTTAGGGTTTCATAAATGTGTTAATTTAAGTGATGAATATATTATTTCTCCAAATGATGTTCGTACAAAATGTTTCAGGATGCCACTGCCAGAATCCGAACAAGAGGAAGAAGAAAGTAGAACATTTGCAGTGGCTGCAATGGCGCATTCTGCAAGCATGTAAGTTCAATATTTATTTTGCACATATTGCACACAATATACCTCTCTCTGCATTTCTGCCAATATTCTCCTTCTTTTACAGCATGCAATAATATGCAACAAAGAACAGGAAGACACAGAGAACATGCAGGGGCTGCATGGACGTATTCCAAAAACATGTAAAATTATGTATTACTTATATGACGTATGCCTCCTTCTGCATTTCTGGCAATATTTTCCTTCTTTTACAGGATGCAATAATATGCAACAATTTGCACATACAACTGCCAATGGGAGAACAGGAAGAAAGCACAGAACATGCAGTGGCTGCGTGGACGTATTCCAAGAGCGTGTAAGATTATGTATTATTTAGTTGCGACAATAGTTGCAATGTATACCTTTTATATATAATAAATGACATGTATATTTTTGTATAAACAGGTTTCAACGAGAGGCAGAACTGCACAGGGTCTATTATCCTGCAGCGTTAGGAGGAATAAAATAATAGGTATTTTATGAAAAGAAACAGAATGCAATTGTTGCAGAATTTACATTCGGAAGCAAATATAATTGTACATTGTTTCGTAATTATTGTGTTCTGCGGAAAATTGTACATTATGTAATTAATGAATAAATACCTATTTCATTATAACACAAATATTTGTATAATAGCATTTATATTTGACCTGTATGAAATAATAGTTTGCAGGCCCTGCTGCCGTTTTTGTGCCAATTCCGCGACAGGTCCTGTCAGCAGATCTGCTGCCGTTTTGGTGCCAATTCCGCGACAGGTCCTGTCAGTAGATCTGCTGCCGTTTTGGTGCCAATTCTGCGACAGGTCCTGTCAACAGATCTGCTGCCGTTTTGGTGCCAATCTGCTACCAAACGCTGTTTGCAGGCCCTGTTGACAGATCCATAGCCAATTTCGCTAACAGATGGCTATGGATTTGCAAACAGTGTCTGTCATTCCTGTTTCCAGTCTGCTGCCAATCTGCGCGCAGATGGCTATCTGGGAACCTACACACCTACGTGTGGCAGAACGACTAAGACTAGAAATTGCTCGGAATATTCACAAGTTATTCCTTGCTAGAAATCGCGGTCAGCGAAAAGACAATCTTTTCTGTACCCTGATAGCCAAACCTGCAATGTCAAATTTTAGCCAAGACCTGTAAACAGAGCTTGTTGCCGAACGGGCTGCAGATTGGATGCAGGGTCTGCAATGTCTGCATTTGTTGTCAAATTGGTCCCAAGGAGGCACCAGAACCTGCTAAGCAGATTCGTGACAGATGTCGCCTCGGTTTTGTTGCCGTACATTGTCGGCAGGTTGGTAGCAGAAATTGTGCAGTTCTGCGTTGCGGCCTCTGGCGGCAGATTGATAGCAAAACCATAGCAGGTTCTGTATAGCGTAATCCGATGCCAAATTGGCACCAAGAACGTGCCAAACCTTGCACATTTGAGCCTTTTAAATTTGCATTGGATGCGCGCGTGTACTGGCATAGAAGTGGAGCTTTTTAATATTGTTCTATTATCGATTTCACGAAAGTAAACCATTTTCATAATACTTATAACTTTTAAATTCACAACTTTTCATAAACATATTTAATATTTACCTTTTCATTGAACCGCTTAAGAGAATGAACTCTATTTTTGACTATATATATATCGTATACCTGCCGGTGATGACAAAAGTGGTACAATGTTTTATCTTAAATATTACACTACAGTTTTGTAGGATTGGCTAGGGCTAGAGTGACGATGAGTGCGACTAGGCATGAATGTGTGTGTATGAATTGATTCTGAGTACGAGTAGGTATGAATGTGTGTGTGAAAAGCGTGTGAGTGCGTTGACCCGCGAATGTGTCCCGCGGAAAGAAGTGAGCGGCGTGTCTGAGAGTGCGCGGGGGGGACGGAATCGATGAGGAGAGGTGCGATCCGCGGGACAGTTGAGAAACCGAGACGAGACGATTAAGAGCGAAAGATTAAGAATACGAAAAGAAAGCGTGAACTTATAGTGTAGAGTGTAGATCTGGACAAATATAGCGGTGCCTTGGCGCTTCCTTTTATTTCCCCAAAAACTCATTCCTTGCCATTCAATCCCTACAAATTGGGGGCTCGTCCGGGATTGATCGAGTGAGTTTGTGATCGCGGTGATTCAAGGAGGCGAGTGCGCGAAAACGTGAACATGTCCGACAGTGAGTTAAACGAAACTATGCGTCCACGAGACTCGTCGACGCTGATAGAGCCAGGAACCAAGCGAACGACCAAGGTTAGTTTGCAAGAGGAGCTGAGGAGATTGCATCTCAAGACAACAGGGAATAAGGCAGAGTTGCAGCAGCGTCTGGACGCAGTCTCGGCAGCGAACCGGGGAACTGAAAATATGCCCGTAGAGACAGGAACAGACCGGGAGGCTACCACGAATGACCTACGCGTCGGAAGTGAAGAAGAAGACAGCGTCGAACCTGAAACCGATTCGGACGATGATGAATACGCAATCGCATCAGGGGAGAACACATCGCGGCGAGCGGTACACATTCCTACATTCAAAGATGTCCAAGAGTCATTGAGCACCTTCAGCGGCGACAATAACAAGTGCGTGAAAAGATGGCTACGAGATTTTGAAGACGTGGCTGAATTGTGTGAGTAGTCAGACATTCAAAAGATGATATACGCGAAAAGTTTGCTACGGGGATCTGCTAAGATTTTTGTAAATTACGAGCGCTGCGCGAAAACGTGGGCAAGATTAAAAAAATCGTTGAAATCTGAATTCGCGGAAAGAGTGAACAGTCACGATATACACAAGCAGTTGTGTAAGAGAAAGAAGAAGGCCGAGGAGAGTTTCCACGAATACATCTACGCGATGCTGGAGATCGCTGCACAAGCGGACGTAGACAAGGCGGCTGTGATCGACTACATCGTTGACGGCGTGGAGGACGAACAGGTGTACAAAACTGTTTTATATGGTGCGGCGTCGATTCGCGAGTTGAAAGACAAATTTAGAATATACGAGAAAATGCGAGCGGAAGCTAAGAGTAAGAATAAATTAAGTAGCGATAAGAAAAGGGTACCGGCGTCGTGCGGAACGAAGGATGAGGGTAGAAGCGCGAATCGTTGCTTTTACTGTGGAGCTAGAGCTCATGATAGCAATTCTTGCCCATCGAAAGAAAAGGGCGTGAAGTGCTTTCAATGCAATCAGTACGGTCACTTCGCGTCAAAATGTACAGAAACGGCGGTAGTGGAAAAGAACAGGGTCGATGCCACGGCCGTGAATAAGAAGAAGTACTACAAAGACGTTTTCATAAACGAAGAAAAGATAATCGCTCTAATCGATACGGGTAGCGACATTAGTTTGGTAAAGGCAGAGCAGTATGTGAGATTAGGAGCGCCCTTGCTAAGTGATAAAAAGTTAAAATTCAACGGTATAGGTTCAGAGGACAACACGACATTGGGGGAAACTCGCGTAAAAGCTAGGATAGATGAGGAAGAGTACGACATTGGTCTACACGTAGTATCCGACGCATTATTGCCTTATCAAATGATCATAGGAACAGATTTTTTGAAAAACGTGGAATTGCGGGCAGTCAAAGGAGAGGTAGCTATTTCAAAAATCCCCGATAAAGATAACGATGTACCGGAAGTTTTTAATATGGATGTAGTAAGCGAAGAAGCGTTAGATTTGTCGCACATAGAGAATCCGTCGTATCGGGCGTCTGTGAAAGAAATGATCGAGTCGTACAAACCGGAGAAAATAAAAGACGTCGGGGTCAGTTTAAAAATAGTCTTAAAAGACGATATTCCGGTGTACCATCGTGCGCGAAGGTTGTCGTCGAAAGAGAGGGAAGAAGTCGATTCGCAGTTGCAGAGTTGGTTGAGCGAGGGCATTATTAGGCCCTCAAATTCTGATTACGCCAGCGCTATCGTGCTGGTTAAGAAGAAGGATGGCACGAGTCGAATCTGTGTAGATTACCGCAAGTTAAACGAGAAAATCATTAAGATGCGATTCCCATTACCTTTGATTGAGGAGCAAATTGATAAGTTGCAAGGCGCTAAGATTTACTCGACCTTAGATTTATCACAAGGGTTTTTTCACGTGCCGGTGGACGAGGACTCAGTGAAGTACACGGCTTTTATCGTGCCTGACGGGCACTTCGAGTTCCTACGCGTTCCCTTCGGCCTCTGTACCTCGCCGGCTATCTTTCAAAAGTATATCATTGCGGTGTTTAGAGATCTAATTGCGTCTAAG
The DNA here is from genome assembly GCA_963942575.1 of Priocnemis perturbator. Taxonomy (NCBI): domain Eukaryota; kingdom Metazoa; phylum Arthropoda; class Insecta; order Hymenoptera; family Pompilidae; genus Priocnemis; species Priocnemis perturbator. The sequence continues at coordinate 8,101,034 of OZ012643.1, read as the reverse complement.
ATTATCCTCGTGTATATGGACGATCTTATAATACCATCCGCTGATTATGAGGAGGCCTTAAGTCGCCTGGAAACGGTACTAGAGGTGTCGCGCAGCTACGGCTTGATCATAAACTGGAAGAAGTGTCGATTTCTCCAGTCGCAAATCAATTATTTGGGTTACACTATTGAGGGCGGCCTTGTGAAGCCGTCGACAGAAAAGACAAACGCAGTAAAACACTTTCGTACGCCGTCCGATGCTAAAGCATTACAAAGCTTTTTGGGGCTTACGTCCTACTTCCGCAAGTTTATACCTAGGTACGCTTATATTGCCAGACCGTTATCTGATTTATTAAAAGACGGCGTAAAGTTTGATTTTGGGGAACAGCAGCAGGAAGCGTTTTGTAAATTAAAATTAGCCTTGAGCGACGAACCGGTCTTGCATTTATATCGAGTCAACGCCGAAACGGAGTTGCACACGGACGCTTCTTCCTTGGGCTATGGGGCCATTTTGCTCCAAAGAGATAGTGAGGATGGGAAGTTTCACCCCGTGTATTATGCGAGCGGCAAGACTACCCCGGCCGAGGAAAAATACGCAAGCTATGAGTTGGAAGTGCTAGCCGTGATAAAGGCAATTAAGAAATTCAGAGCTTACCTTATCGGGACACCCTTTAAGATCGTGACAGACTGCAAAGCGTTTGCTCTAACAATGAACAAAAGGGACATTTGTCCGCGGGTGGCCCGATGGGCATTGCTTTTGCAGGATTTTGATTATTCAGTAGTCCATAGGGCAGGGAGCGGTATGAAGCATGCCGACGCGCTGAGTCGACATCCTCTTCCGATGGCTATGTTGGTCGACGAACACGATAGCGTACTTTTAAGATTGAGAAGGGCACAGGTCGAGGATGCCGAGTTAGTGCGTCTAAGGAAGCTTGTCGGGGACGGGGTGTCTAATGGGTATTTCTTAGAAAACGATATCCTGCGTATGGAATCCGGAGGGGAACGTCTAATTGTGGTTCCGAAGTTGATGCAAAACAGTATTATAAGGCGTGTACACGAACAAGGACACTTCGGAACGGCAAAAACCGGGGCCTTAATTAAGCGAGACTATTGGTTCAATAACATGCGAGATAAAGTCAATAAGTTTATACATAATTGCATCGACTGTATCCTTGCGGAGCGGAAATCGGGCAAACATGAAGGGCTACTCCACCCGGTAGAAAAAGGGGAACTCCCTATGGACACATACCATGTGGATCACGTAGGACCAATGGCTTCTACTAAGAAATCGTACAAGCATATACTTGTAGTTATAGACTCCTTCACCAAGTTTACCTGGCTGTACCCTTCAAAGACGACAAGCACATCCGAAACACTGTCTCACCTTAGGAAGCAGGCAGCGATTTTTGGGAACCCGAGAAGGATTGTGTCCGATAGAGGATCAGCTTTCACGTCCCATGAATTTGAGGAATACTGCATCGACGAAGGAATTCAACATATTAAAATAGTGACCGGAATTCCCAGAGGAAACGGTCAAGTGGAGCGAGTAAATCGAAGCTTAATTCCGATACTTTCGAAGCTGGCCGCACCCAACCCGAGTGAGTGGCACAAGTACGTGGAGACCACTCAAAAGTATTTGAATCACGTGCCCAGCCGGAGCACGGGCATGTCGCCCTTTTATTTATTATTTGGGACGCGCATGCGAAGCAAGGACGATCCACAAATAAAAGAAATTATAGAGGAGGACATAGCAGCGCAATTCCAAGAAAAGCGTGATGAAGTACGCCGCCAAGCCAAGACAATTATCCAGCACGTTCAGGAGGAAAATCGTCGGACCTATAATAGAAAGCGAAAGGAAGCGGAAGTTTACAGCGAGGACGATGTAGTAGCCATACGACGTACGCAACTCGGTCCTGGGTTGAAGTTCGCGTCAAAGTTTCTGGGCCCGTACCGAGTCTCAAAGCGATTGCGGCACGACCGATACCTCGTAGAAAAGGTTGGGGAACACGAAGGCCCGCGTCGGACATCCACAGCGGCGGATCATATGAAGAGGTGGACGGACGCCGCCCTCGATGACGACGACTCGAGCTAGACGTTGACTTTCCGGACATCGACATCTGAGGCCAGATGTTTGTCAGAATGGCCGATTGTAGGATTGGCTAGGGCTAGAGTGACGATGAGTGCGACTAGGCATGAATGTGTGTGTATGAATTGATTCTGAGTACGAGTAGGTATGAATGTGTGTGTGAAAAGCGTGTGAGTGCGTTGACCCGCGAATGTGTCCCGCGGAAAGAAGTGAGCGGCGTGTCTGAGAGTGCGCGGGGGGGACGGAATCGATGAGGAGAGGTGCGATCCGCGGGACAGTTGAGAAACCGAGACGAGACGATTAAGAGCGAAAGATTAAGAATACGAAAAGAAAGCGTGAACTTATAGTGTAGAGTGTAGATCTGGACAAATATAGCGGTGCCTTGGCGCTTCCTTTTATTTCCCCAAAAACTCATTCCTTGCCATTCAATCCCTACAGTTTTACTAATAATAACGGGATTTTTTAATGTTTAAGCGAAACGATTTTCATAATCATCGGCACACGTTAATTGGAATATAACTGTTTCATTTTCATAAAATTAATTGCAATAATCAATACAGTGCAAAAAAGATAATCGAACATCTGTGCAAATAATAATTTTAATTTGTATTATTACTACATTAACCTATTTATATCTTATTAATACGGAACATTTCTTGGAAATGAAAGGAATGAGAAGTTTGAAGGGAGAAAAGAAACTAAAACAATTTTTCTAATTTATTAATAACTTTTATATTTTTTATTTTATTTTATTTATTTTTTTTTTAACGAGGGGAAATGCTTTATGCACACCTCCATATTAAGCCCATGCTACAATCGCGTGAAAGCCTATTGTAGCATGGGTTTAATACGGAGCTAGTGTGGGACTCCACTCGTAGGGTTACCCACTAAAACCCCTCTGCCTTCACTGTCCGCAACCGATACGATCTGAAAGCAAAGATAACAAAATAAATAATTATATAAACACAATCTCAGTTTAAATCTCGAATTATCGGGGACGTTTTTTCACGCATGCGCAAATAAATCACGGAGCATGTGCTGAACACGATTCTGACAGTTTTAAGTGGCGTTGCATAGGATCCCCATGTACCGTCACTGGATTTCTTTGTGAAGGCGCTGCGCATGCGCGAAAAAGCGTCCCTAATGCATTCATAACAATTTATGAGAACACTGCGGCGAAGGTTAGCGAAGATGCCGTATGAAAAGTGAGAGGTTTATACGGGTAATAATTTGAGTAAGCATTAGGTATTCAATATCCTAATCTCATAATTTACTGAAAAAGTTTGTGGCGGTGAAGCACAAAACAGATATACAATATAAAATGCCAAACTAACCTTATTAACCCCTTGCCGTACCATTTAGCTCGACCAAACTCGGGCGTAACCGGTAGTCGTCAAAACGTAGTACACACAGCACTGATGCTCGAGAAACGTCGCAATACGAGCCGAAATGTAAACACCAGTGATACCTGATGTGTAGTTAGTTTTACGCATTACTGCTATTGAGGTAGTAAACTTTAATCCTTTTCCTTTTACAGATAATATAAATTTATTATAAATTTGTTATGAATAAACAATAATTAAGTTATTACGAACAAACAATATTTCAATGAAAATTGAAGCGTCTTCAAATGTAATTTCGTCTACAGGAATGTACTAATGCGATGCCTAAAAATAAATATAGAATTCTATAAACAAAAAGTCCAATCATAAAAAATGTTCACCTTAAATGAATTACTAATAAGAAAATACGTACAACTCTAAATATCCTGTATGGTATGATACTTCCTAAAACATTCTGGTAAATGTAAGGCTACTTTACATTTCGCGCATTCCCACGTCGTTTCTCTTCGTACTTTATGTTTATAACAAACTTTACACGTTCTTGTTGGATAGTTCTTCAGAGGAGTCGGATCGATATTTTTTGGGAAATGAGCCCAATGTTAAGCTTGGAGTCGAAGAGGTGTTTCACCTGATGTCGATTTCCCACGCCTTTTGTAGTCCGGTAGTTTGACCACTTGTAAAATTGCCACCGCTATATTTATACGGTAATCCACATAACTCTCCTTCTTTCGACTGTGAATTGCTTTATGCACAATATACGTATTCAACAAAGCCATGTCTGACATGTAAAAGAAAAGTTTTCGGTATCCTTTGATGACTTTTCTCATTATTGGGAAACAGGATAACATCTGATCTTGATGATCAACTGCACCCATACCCTTGTTATATTCCAGGATACATTTAGGCTTTATTACTTTCCGTAATTATTTGTTTGTTTGCTCAACCATTTCTATAGTTTCGTGTTTCGTTGATAACATGTACACGTCGCGCTTGTCCTTCCATCTGAGAGCTATGAGATTATTGCAACTTCTCCATACATATTCTCCTGTTTTCAAAATATGCTTGTCAATGCCGTGTGGCATATTCTTTCGGTTCTTGCGTACTGTCCCGATAACGTTTGTCTTTTTTTGGTTTAATTTTAGGAAGAGGTTGGGTGAAGAGTACCAGTTGTCCAAAAATAAAGTATATCCCTTGTTCATTATAGATTTTGATAGCTCCATCACAACGTTCTCCGACGCACTATCATTTCGATGAGTTTTGTCCTGGCCGGTATATATTTTAAATCCGTAACAGAAACCAGTACTTGCTTCGCACAATTTGTAAATTTTTAATCCAAATCGAGCTCTCTTCGGATTGAACTGGATATAAACGGATTGAACTGTTTATACGCTACACGCCCTTTATACTTCATTAGTGATTCGTCTATGCTAACATACTTTTTAGGTGTGTAAATTTCTTTAAATTTTTCGTTGCAAAGGTCGATGATAGGTCTTACTTTACGAAGACGGTCATTACTGTCAGCAGTTTCATTATCAGCGAAATGTAAAAATCTCGAAATTTGCTGAAATCTCTTATGAGGCATAGTTTGTCCAAATATTGGCGTTTCGACTACTGCTCTTCTACTCCAATGCATTTGAATATTTGATTTTTTCACTTGACCCATCAAAATACACAGCGCAAAATAGGCCTTTATTTCGTCTGAGGTAACAGGATACCAAGTGTCGTCTACGTGCCGTCTTTTACGCTCGTCGTAAATTGTCTGATCCGCGTAGCGATTTGTTTCCGTAACCAGTGTTTTCCAAAATTTTTGATCAAATGAAATATGAAATACATCTAATATGCTTGGATTCGTTCTTAAATTATTTAGAACAGACGCTTTTATTCCATGGTGTTCAGAATACCTCCAAACTATTGGTGTGTTTTTTGTTTCTTGCCAAATCCATGGTTATTGTGTCGTAGTTTCCTCTTCACTACTCTCATCTATAATCCTACGCGTTGCGCGCCTTGTAATTGGTGCGAATACTTCACTATCACTGGATTCGTTCCCATTGCTTTCATTCAGCACATTTGTATTTTGCATTTTGTATGGGGTTCTTAAATTTCAATAATGAAACTGCTTTGTAACACCACTTATAAGAATCGCGACTGACTCTCATGGGGTACTTATATGAACTAACTGCGAAACTACAACTGCGCGTTTGGTTTGTTATGTTTACATTTGGCCCAACCACAACAGTTCGCGAGCCTGGCTTGTGATATTTATATTTGACCCGACTATCTCTTCACGAGTCTGACTCGTGATATTCATGTTTGGCCCGATTATCTCTTCACGAGTCTGACTCGTGATATTCATGTTTGGCCTGATTATCCCTTCACGAGTCTGACTCGTGATATTCATGTTTGTGCCAAAATCTTCATCACGAGTCAGACTCGTTAAAGTATGGCAAGGGGTTAATGTTCCTCCTCCTCATCCATCCAAAAATCTTGATTGTTTGCCTCTGAAGGAATGGAACAGGAGAGGGGTCCAAACATTCTTTTGCGGCTCCGTATCCTCTCCTTCGCAGTGCGCAGGGCAGCCATCATGGCAACAACACTTTCCCTTTTCGAAGGCATGGGGAAGTGTGCGTTGTGATTCAAGGCATCTGAGAATAATATACAAGTAAAGGTACATAAACAGTAGATAAAGCAATTTTAACATAAATATGTAAATAGTAATTCTTACCATGTATAGTCCTAACAATTTTGGTTTCTTTTAGGGGCCGATTCTCCTTCTCGCGGCCGTTCCAAGAGAACTGGCCCAATAAATTATCTTTGAAGGCTTCTCTGAAGCAGAGCCTCGTAGCCTCATTTATGTTGAAGCCCCCGACATATCGGAAGTAATCAACCTAAATCATAAACAGAGTAAGTAATTATTTATATAAGAATTTATTTGACATAGCCATGAATAAAATTGCACTTACGGCTTCATTATATTGACGATCAGTGCCGTTGTTAAACAATTGAATTTGTTCAATTGTTTTCAACGGCAACATTGCCGGTTTTTTGACAGTATTTTTTTGTTTTAACTGTCTACACATCTCCTCCAGCAATGTGTTGTTTCTACTGTAAAAAGACATTATAATTACACAGTGTAGCAATAGCAAACAATGTGAACGGTACTTACGTAAGCATTCGTTCGATGTTGCTCATAGATTCGTCCACCCGAGCCAGTCTGGTATGGATGGAGCTGTAACCATCAGGCATTTGAAGGTACATCTTTATTTAGGTGATACGTGTATGAGATATACATTTTCTACAGTATGGTCTCAATGTTTCATAAGGAATAGGATAATTAATGCAACTTACCTATCGGATTCAGCATCTGGCTGCACATATCGCTCTGCGTGAATGTGGCCGTACGTATGGTATGAGCAGCTTGATGGCTGCTGTGAGCCTTCCAGGTTTTGTGCTGGGTAATTGCTCGGTTCTTCCAGGTACTCTTCAAACATTGTATCGGCACCCGCATCGGCAATTTCATCGCAGGCCTGCGAGAGGTTTTGGTGCATGTGCGCTCGCCTTTTAGGGGCCTGCACCTCTTCCGAGGTCGTCGTCTTGTACCGCCTGGGCTTTCGAATGGCCACACGTTTTGGCCGCGGTTCTCTTTCAATCTGCAATGTAACAAAATCAGAAAATAATTGAAAGAAATATTACGCGATTATAGCGCGATAATTACAATGATAAATGGTATAATTACGTTGCTATTCATTCTAGGGCTCTTTATAATTGCTTTGTATCTGCTCTGCATACACTTGTGTTAAGAACTACCGGTGTACTGGGCGGCAAGCACGGTAGATCACGCATGTGGCTTTTACCTTCAATTATTTTAAGGGAGAGGACGACCATCAAACAAAACATCGTTTCCGCCCGAAGTAATACGATCATCTTTTGTTTTGGATAATTCTCTTTAGTGACCGTTGGGCACGTGTTTTGCACATCAAATTATCAGCCTTTTTTAAAAGTTTGAGGAAACCTGTTTTTATTCTCATTTTTCATTTCATTAATAGAATCGGTGTTTGTGTGTTGCGTAAGGGAGATTTATAAGTTTAGCAGCAGAAAACGAAGCTATAAACAGGTTAAGCAATATGAATTCTTTTAAATCGTCTGTATCTAGAAAACCAATGTCTGCATTATCGGTCGCACAGAAACGTAATATTCGAAAAGAGATTTTAGCCAATATATCAAAATTTCCTTCGACTTCTTCTCCTATATCATCTGTTCAGGAGTTAAATGATACTGTTGATGTACAAGATGTGCCTTCATCATCTAATATTAGCCAGTATGCAAATATTTCCCACGACACAATTTAAAATAGTAGTGATTCGTCATCTCATTTTTCTTCTTGTCCTTCTCTTCCTGAAAATTCTTTTAAAAATGATTTAGCGTCGTATTGCATAGACAACAATCTCACTCATGTACAGGGCAATAACTTACTTGCCCTTCTCCGAAATCATAAGTGCTTCACACACATTCCAAGGGACATTAGAACTGTTTTAAGTACTCCGTGAACTCCTGTTCCAACACACGTTGTCGAACCTGGAGAATATATACATTTGAATGTCGAAAGGGAAATTGTTAAGTATCTTGATAGCTTTCCGTCCTTTCTGACCAATCCTAAGAAATTAGAACTGGATTTTCACGTAGATGGATGTGTGTTAGATAAACCAGGGACTATCCAGCTGTGGCCAGTTAAAATTAAAATTAGTAACATTTTAAACACACACCCAATAGTTGTGGGTATCTATAGGGGCCCACAGAAGCCCTCCGATCCGAACCATTTCGTGAAAATGTTTGTTTCTTATTGAAATAAAATTATTTCAAACGGTGGTGTAGATTTCCATGGTGTTCGGGTGCCACTAACGATAAGATCATTTATAGCTGATGCTCCCGCAAGAGCGTTTATTTTAAACCACCGTGGCCATATGTCCAACTATCCTTGCTCCAAATGTAAAGTCTCCAGTGTCCATGACCGGAGACATGTATTTACTGGGATAAACCATCCAGCTAGGACAGATTTAGAATATTCTCTGTGTATGGACGAGGACCATCACAAAGAAGGTGCAAGCCCCTTATCAGCACTTTCTTTTGGGATGGTTTCCCAAGTTCCATTTGAGTACATGCACTTAGTTTGTTTGAGGGTTGTAAAAAAATTGCTAGCGGCATGGATAAGTGGCACATACTCGCGCCGGTCTAAACTTTCCCATGCCCAAATTTCAGAAATTTCTAGGAGACTCGTTAGTCTCAGACAATATTCGCCTTCGGACTTCCAAAAGCGTCCTCGATCAATTAGTAAATTTGTAAATTATAAAGCCACCGAATTTAGACAATTTCTTTTATATAAGGGCCAGTTGTGACATATGGCCTTATAGATAAAGATATTTACAGTCATTTTTTATTTTTACACGCGGCAATTCGTATTTTAGTGTCTGAATCTCTGGCAACACGCTACTTGAAGGTATCTGCGACCTCTGCGGTCGCATTGGAAAAATTTGTGCTTTTTTGTGAACAAATTTACGGTTTAAATTTCTACAGTTATAACGTCCACGGGCTGCTTCATTTAACCAATGACGTTAGACGTCTTGGTCCTTTAGATTCATTTTCAGCCTTTCCTTATGAAAGCAATATGCAAATTTTTGCGAAATTTTGGAGAAAGCCAGGGCTACCTCTGCAACAGTATTGCAATCGAATGGCAGAAATTCAAGCACGCCGAAAGATTGAAATTAAAAAAATGAATAATGAGGCCCCTACGGAAACGTCCATGCCTATTGGCCGCGGCACTGACGGTCGTCTTCAGTATACAAAAATTAAATTAAATCATATTTTGTTCAGCACGAATCAACGCGTCAATTGCTGCTTGTTACACGATGGTGCAATATGTATCATTTCCTCCATTACCGGAGAAAATGGTACATATGAATTATCGGTTAGAAAATTTCTGGAGGTGACCGATTTTTATGATATTGGCGTAAAATCTTCTGGATTATGTTTTTATAAATGCCGCAAATTAAGCTCTGAATTTATTATTAATCCCGACCATATTTTTCTGAAGTGTTTCAGGATGCCCCTGCCAAAGGTGCAAGGAGAAGAAGAAGAAGTAGAAGAAGAAGACGAAGAGAGAAGGGAATTCGCAGTGGCTGCAATGATGCATTCCGAGAACATGTAAGGTAAATATTTGACTGTTTTGGTCGGCGCGCATTTAAATCGGTCCGTTGCGACCTCGCCGCTGTCGAGGCGTTCCGCGACACTCCCGCTCCCCGCGCTCCCCGCCACGGTCACGGGTGGACCGAGTAGCTCGGCGGCCGAGGGGGGACCGCGGGGAGGGGTCGCTTTCCCCGAATCCACCTGTGGATGAGGTGACTAATTAGTCCCCTTTGAGCGAGTGAGCAGTTACAGCGAGCAAGCGATTAGCGGTTTTTTCTTTGAGGCGTGAGTGATCAGTGAGCGAACTCTAGCGTATTTTCTGCACCTTTTAACTCTGGCAGTGCGTGGGAGGTTTCTAGAACCTGCGTTTTGTGACGAGGGCGGAAGCGCCGTGTCTGTCTATTGTACGACCGGGCGAATAAAAAGGTGTGTGACCACAACGGGCGAGGTTTTCTTTTAATCCGATCCACAACCTTCGGAGACGGTTCCCAACTACGGTTGCGGCTTCTCCACCGCCGTACCTCTCGTACTCTTTCGGCAGAGCGAAAGAACGACGGGTTCCGCAAAAACAATTTGTTTGAGACATGTTGTAACGTACTATCTCTCTCTCTGCATCTCTCTGCATCTCTTTTGATATGCTCCTTTTTTTATAGGCAACAATAAAATGTGCAAATATTTGCACATGCCACTGCCTCTGAGGAAAAGCAAGAGGAGAAAAGAGAATTCCCATGGACTGTTATACAGCATGCTGAAAACATGTAAGATAGATGTTTATTTCACACATCTTTTAGCGCTATGTGTTTCCGTCTCGCCCTCTCTTTGTCTGCACTTCTTTTAATGTTCTTTTTTTTTCCAGGCTACAATAATTAACATGCAAATGTTTGCACATGACAAATGATGTAAATGAAAATGCAGATGCATGATAATCTCAGAATCAAACTGATGTCATATGTAAATACTCAAACAACCAAAAAAAGTACTTACAAACATTTCACAGCCCAACAACACCATGGCCTTTATTTAAGAAAAAAGATGATGTGCATCATGCGGTTGGAGGAATATAAAAGGTTGACATTTGAAGGTAACCATTTTTTATTCTTGTGTACTTGTACTTAATATTTGTCTTTGTTGTATTATATTTAAAGACCTAAAAAAAAATAGTATGAGCGCATCCATTTAAAAATTAAATGCCTAAAGTTTACAGAATCTGCTGCGGGTTTGGCGTCAATTTGGCAACAGGTTATGTTAACAGGTCTGTTGCGTCTTTGGCGTCGATTTGGTAACAGGCTCTGTTAGCAGGTCTGCTGCGGTTTTGGTGCCAATTTTCCAACAGGTTATGTCAGCAGATCTGTTGCGTTTTTGGTGCCGATTTGGTAACAGGTTCTGTTAGCAGATCTGCTGCGGTTTTGGTGCCAATCTGCTAACATGACCTGTGCGCAGGCTCTGCGCGCAGAACCGTAGCCAGATGCGTCAACAGACAACTATGGTTTCGTAAACAGGGCCTGTCATGTCTGCTGCCAATTTGGTGCCAATCTGCATGCAGCTGGCTATCAGGGTAGCTACCGGACTCTGATTTTAAACTAGACACGCTTGGAACACGCACAGGCTGTTCCTTGCAAAGAGAGCAAACAGCGAAAAAGACACTTTAGTGATCCTGGATACACCTTTTCTAAGTATTTAAAACGCTCGGGAATTTCACACGCAGACCCTTGCACGGTCTTTTTCTGAAGCTGTCTGAACTCGAGAGGCCTGGAGGAGCCCTCTTTTATAAGATCTGACCTTAGACAAGGGGTCTTAAGAAGTAAAGAAGTAATCCATCGCGGTGGGGCGCATTTTCGCGCTGTGCACGTGATCGCGCGTGGTCGCTGCGCTTTGTTCGGGTGTTCGTTACTATGCGAGCGTGTCGATAGACCGGGCACGTCACTAGTTCGAGCGCGTCACTGGTGGGGAGCACGTCACTATATTGGGCGCGTCACTAGTTTAGGCGATGCATGCTGACGTCACGGTAGGCAGGCAGGCACGACGTTATGGGCCGCAGCGCTGGTCGGCGGCGCTCGGTGGCGCTCGGCGGCGCGGTACGTTAAGCTGGGTACGCACCGGGCGAGCCGAGCCCCGAGCCGATTCTCGGCCGGTGCGTACGGTAGCCGAACCCCGAGCCTGCCCGAGCCTCAGCGGACCCAGGTGACGCAATGCTCACGTATATACGAATCTTTCTGCGCCACTCACACACTTTCGGTCACGCACACATTTTCAGTCACGCACACGCATTCTCGCTCATCGCACCCATCAGTCCATGCATCCGATACCACCGCATGCGCGCCTATTCTAAATAATGCCCCAGATAATTGAGACATTAACCATTATCGGATGAGTATGAGATGGTGTTTGTTGGAGATTAGGCGGTGCGGTAAATGAGCGCCTACGTGTATCGTTTAAATACCGCGGGTAGTTGTTGTACTGCGTCATCGTGACGTATCGTACGGGCATTTGCCGACGGAGGAAGATGCGTTAATGGCGCCAGCGCGGCTGCCGATCCCGCGCTCACTCACGAACACCTTATGGTTGTGTGGCGTGACGTCGAGCCGACGTCACGCGCGCGATAGCGTTAATTGGTGCGCACACATTCTCACCGCACACTGACGAGCTCAGGGAGACGTGCCACGAGGGTCCCCTTCCCGAGCGAACCTTCTTCTTGATTCGACAGCGCTAGTGTAAACACGATATTTAAAGGTCCACGGCAAGCTACCGTTTTCCGACAGTTTTGTAACACTCGTTTCTAGGGCACGTTACTTATCGTAGAGCCCTATTGTACTTATTAATAAAACAGTTAATTTCTCGGATATTGTGCTTTCGAAGAGAACCGGTCTTCTTTCCTTCACGCGATACTCTCCGAGGGCTGTCCCCAGTCCTGTTCCGGGTTTTGCGCGTTTTTGAGATCCACGCAAGATTTCACACAGACGCGACTGAACATTTTGGTCCTTCGAGCCGGATCGGGGGTGTCGTGCTTCGCAAGACTACGTCGAACGAACACGTGGAGGATTAGGCCATCTTGTCGACCTTCGCACTGCTTGACTCTTCGAGGCCGCCATTGTTGTCGCGATGACCGCTACAACGGAAAAGGTTCAAATCAACCCGAGGCTGGATCAACTGATAGTGGCTCAACTGGATTACCACGACCAGATATCAAAAATCTGGACGAATTTTAAGAAGCTCGCCTTGACGAAGAGAACCCGCTCCGCTGTGCAGAACTGACTGGACACGCTGGAAACCTTCTGGAAGGGCCTCATCAACCGCCACGACGAGATTTTGGTGCTCTCCACGCTACAACAGAGGCAGAGTTTAGATTATTTCACGCAAGAAGCGTTTTCATGTATTATTGCGACCGTACAGGAGGTAAGAGATTCGCTTGCCGAAGCGTTAGAGTCCGTTGAGCAAACCCCGGCTGCGTCCGGATCAAATTCAAATTCTCAGGTCCCTGGTAAGGCATGTCCTATATCCTTGCCGTCAATTAATTTACCAAAATTCACAGGCGAGTTAACTGCGTGGCCCGCCTTTCAAGATCTATTCAAATCCCTCGTCGATGCTCGTGGCGACCTTACATGTGCACAAAAATTGCACTACTTGAAGGCGAGTCTCGCGGGAGAGGCATCGGAGTTGTTGACGAGTACTGAGGTCACGGATTCGAACTTCAAGACGGCGTGGGAACTCCTTCAGAAGCGGTATGAGAATCCGCGGGCAATCGTGTACGCGTATTTAGACCGCTTCGCAGCACTTCCGGCGGTGAGTTCCAACCGTGCGCGAGATCTGCGTTACCTGCGCGATCAGGCGCATCAAATTTATCACGCCATTCTAGCCCTTAAAAGGCCTTTTAATTTATGGGAGGACCAATTTGTCCACTCCGTGTTGTCCAAATTGGATGAGCAGACTCGACACGAATGGGAACTCACCCAACAGGCTGTGTCTACGTTTCCTACGTTTGACGCATTAGACGAGTATTTATCGTTGCGCCTTCGCGCCTTTCAGACTGCCGAACAGTCGAAACTTCCAACTTCGAACGACGCGTCGCATAATTTTAGTAAAAGAGAGGTTAGGAAAGGTAGTGTACGTTCACATCAGAGTTCGGCCACTAAGGTTAAATGTTTTGTGTGCCAGGGGGAACACCCTCTTTTTCAATGTTCCACGTTTATGGGAAAGTCCGTACAGAATCGCATTTCTTGGATTACACAACAAGAACGGTGCGTTAATTGTTTTAGACGCGGACACCGCGCTAAAGAGTGCAATAACGGTAATTTGTGTCGCATTTGCAAAAATAAACACCATACACTGTTGCATATTGAACAAGCGAAACCGTGCGCTGCGAATACGGGTACAAGGAAGACGCCCGCGGTTGTACGGCCAACGGACACTACCTCCTCTAACACTCCTGCGTCCGATAAGGAAATTGTAAATAATTGCGTCGATATACATACCCATGGCACTGTTTTACCGACGGCAACAGTTCTATTGCGTACCTCCGTGGGTCGCACTTTGAAAGTCCGGGCACTACTCGATCAGGGTTCTCAGGCTACGTTTATTTCCGAGTCCGCAGTGCAGTTATTGAAACCTGAGAGGAAAAATGTTGCAATCAACGTATCAGGTATTGGTTCCAAAAAATTAGGCGCGGTTAAACAGGCGGCTGTGGTTACGTTACAGTCGGTTGATTGCGGCCAGTCCGTGTCCGACGTAACCGCCCTTATCCTGCCAAAGCTGTCCGCTTATCTTCCACCTACGATTTCCTTCCCTCGGAACTTCCCCCCACTAGATTCGCTTCGTCTGGCCGATAGTGATCCCTTCAACAGGGAACCAATAGAGTTAATTATTGGAGCAGATTATTTCGGCGCAGTACTTCGCGATGGTTTAATTCGGGGACCCTCCGGTACCCCCGGTCGCTCAGCTCACTATTTTTGGCTGGGTCCCCTCGGGACAAATTTCCCAGGCGACGTCGGGCGCCCACATCTGTGTGAATCACACCTCTGCCGAAGACGAAACACTCGCGGCACTTTCCAAATTCTGGGAGCTCGAGGAGCTGCCCAAACTCGCATTTCCTACCGAAGATGAAGCTCGATGTGAAGAGCATTTCCAACGAACGCACTCGCGACATTCAGATGGACGATACATCGTCAGGCTCCCTTTCAAGTCGTCGCTTCCGATTCCCATAGGGGATACTAAAATAGGAGCCACTAGATTATTTCAACGCCAGGAAGCGCGAATACTCCGCGAACCTGAGCTCTCGCGGGACTACAACAAGTTCCTACGCGAATATTTATGTTTGAAACACATGGAGCGAGTCCCATTTGAGGAAGAAAACTCCGCGAATGTTTCGTATTTACCTCATCATCCAGTTATTAAAGAATCGAGCTCCACTACCAAGTTACGGGTAGTATTTAATGCGTCCTTCAAATCCGACAATCAAACTTCGTTGAACGATCATCTGTTAATCGGGCCGAAACTCCAGGCTGACCTATCCGCTTTAATTTTACGCTGGCGCGCTCATCGTTTCGTCTACACGACAGATCTGGAGAAAATGTTCCGTCAGATTATTGTACATAAGGATGACGTAGATTTCCAACGCATCCTCTGGCGGGCTGCTCCCGAAGACGTTATCCAAAGTTACCGGCTTCTGACGGTGACGTATGGGACTTCCTGCGCGCCATACCTAGCCAATAGGGTACTGAGACAATTGGCTGTAGATGAAGGTCCCAATTTTCCGTTAGCGGCGAATGTTTTGTCCCAGAATGTATACGTCGATGACGTGATGTTCGGTGCGGATGACTGCGAGTCTCTGAAGTTAGTTCAGAAGCAGTTAACTCGTCTCCTCAGGGCGGGTGGTTTCAGGGCGCACAAATGGAGCGCCAATGATCCGCTGCTTCTCTCTGAGATTCCGAATGCCGATTTAGCCGGCTCTTCGGAGAAGAAACTCAGCCAAGATTCCCAACTGACGGTGCTGGGAATACATTGGGAGCCCGATTCCGATGTTTTTCGCTTCAACGTATCGGAATCGCCTCCTGTCACTTCAAAGAGGACGTTCTTATCGCTTTTAGCGCGTATTTTCGATCCGCATGGGTGGGCGGCCCCAGTCATCATTTACGCCAAAATCCTGCTGCAAAGTTTTTGGAAATTGAGGTTGAATTGGGACGAGTCGCTACCTCTTGATTTAGCCGAGAAGTGTCTTACATTCCAACAAGGCCTGCCACTTCTCAATCAACTTATGATTCCTCGCTGGACGGGACTGTGTTCGGACAGTACCGTAATCCAGATACACGGATTCTGCGACGCCTCAAATGTCGCTTACGCGGCCACCGTCTATTTACGACTGCAAACTCCATCTACGGAGGCATCAACCGTTCTTCTTTTTTCTAAAACAAAGGTTGCTCCTGTGAAGGTGCAAAGTATACCTCGGCTTGAATTGTGCGCTGCGCATTTGTTAACGAGAGCCGTTAAATTCGTTACCTCACAAGTCCGGTGCAGCCCGACTTCTATTTATTGCTGGACGGACTCAACGGTGGTGCTCGCCTGGCTTCGCTCACACGCTTCGCGATGGAAGCCCTTCGTGGCCAATCGAGTCTCCAACATTCAAAGCGAACTTCCTACCGCCAACTGGCGTCATGTTCCTACGTCTGAAAATCCGTCTGACTGTGCATCCAGGGGTATTCCAGCCCACCAACTCCCCGAGTATCCCTTATGGTGGCACGGCCCGCATTGGCTGTGCCGCGGTCAGTCCGACTGGCCGGACGGACCCCAGTCTGCTGAAAGTCCGGATATGTGCGATGAGCAACGAGCTACACAAGCCCATCAGGCCAGCGTTGATATTTTATTTACATTAGCCGCTAAGGTTTCCTCTTGGACACGACTACTACGTATTACCGCATATATTTTTAGGTTCGTTTATAATTTACGCCACAAAACCGATCGAATAACCTATCGATGGGTTAACGCGGACGAAATACGTAAGTCTTCCGAATTTTAGTTAAAAATGCAAACTTACCCCCGGCGAAGTGAGAGATGGGTAGAATCACGCGGTGTTTCCCAGGGCAGGACGCATTGGTGCGGGTAGTGCTTGTACGTACGGCACGATCTGAATATAAGCGTCCCATAACTCAACTATGCCGATTGCCCGTAGATTCCCATACCGTGAAGGGTCCCCCACCGTCGTAGAAGTGTATAGTATGCGTTGTATATATTTGGTCTTCAATGACTACGTAGTATAAGCCTAGGTTAAGGACGTCCATTCACGGCGACGTTACTATGCCGCATTCCGTTCCGGTCATGCCACGTTGTTGTTGTAGGCGGCTTACGCACGTCGCATCGATTTTGTTTTTTCTTGAGGTACGAGCCTAGGTGAGTGAGGAACACCATAACTTCCTCTTAAATGTTACGACAATGTTCGCTAAAGCTACACGTCAAACCTTTTGTGCGTTCGCTGGCATGGCCTGTATAACCATCAGTGTCAGACTTTTTGTCCAGATATGCGTTGTAGGTTAAGTCAGGTTATCTTAGCTAATAAGTATTCATTTATGTTTGGTTATGGTTATGAAGATAATGCGCGCGGCATATCCGCTGTAAGATAACTCGTTTATCCGATTAAGTATGTGATATTTCTACTTACGTGTATATAAGGCTTCTTCTAAAACTTGTATCCATCTCGGCATTACTAGCATATTACCACCGTTTCGACACACGCGACTTCCACTTCAGGTTTCGTTCACTGCGTATAACGAGGCGGGTGGTATGTTGGAGATTAGGCGGTGCGGTAAATGAGCGCCTACGTGTATCGTTTAAATACCGCGGGTAGTTGTTGTACTGCGTCATCGTGACGTATCGTACGGGCATTTGCCGACGGAGGAAGATGCGTTAATGGCGCCAGCGCGGCTGCCGATCCCGCGCTCACTCACGAACACCTTATGGTTGTGTGGCGTGACGTCGAGCCGACGTCACGCGCGCGATAGCGTTAATTGGTGCGCACACATTCTCACCGCACACTGACGAGCTCAGGGAGACGTGCCACGAGGGTCCCCTTCCCGAGCGAACCTTCTTCTTGATTAGACAGCGCTAGTGTAAACACGATATTTAAAGGTCCACGGCAAGCTACCGTTTTCCGACAGTTTTGTAACACTCGTTTCTAGGGCACGTTACTTATCGTAGAGCCCTATTGTACTTATTAATAAAACAGTTAATTTCTCGGATATTGTGCTTTCGAAGAGAACCGGTCTTCTTTCCTTCACGCGATACTCTCCGAGGGCTGTCCCCAGTCCTGTTCCGGGTTTTGCGCGTTTTTGAGATCCACGCAAGATTTCACACAGACGCGACTGAACAGTGTTCAATGTATTGTTTATTATTATTGTAACTGTAACTATATTATTACTAATTATGCACTTTGGTCAGAAAATGTGAATTTATAATGCGTAAGTATATTCTGTTACAATGTTTCAATATACCTTCCCCCATCGCGACCTATCTAATCTCAATCCTTTGTCTGAATCCCTTCCCCTGCGGACTCGAGAGTGCGTTCAAGTCCGGTTACCATGCGTGCATGTAATTTGGCACAATATATTCGAAGCAGTGGTAGAGTGAACGTCGTCGAAACATAGTAAATTTCCAGTCTAGTTATCGTTGTGTTTTTAGTTGTTACATTTTTTTTATTGTTTACTTTTATAATTTCATTGTTTTAGAGTGCGTAGTTTATACATTTTTTATTTCATTTTTTATTTTGGGTGTACGGTTTTTTTTCTATAGTGTTGTAATTATCGCGTTTAGTGTATAGATTTGTTATTTTATATTTTATTGTATCTAGGTCGTATGGGTTTTCTTTAATAGTTTTTCAGTTTTCGTGTATAAGTTTGTTTTATTTTATTTTTGTCATTTAAATGTCGCGAGATTTAATTGTTGTGGCCGGAGCCGTTAATGTAGTGATGCACGCTATAGTGCATAAAAAAAGAAATTCCCCGCGATGGTGGATGCGCGAATTTTACAAGCAGCGACTACATTCCACTCTACTACTGGATCTGAAATATCAAGGACTGAGTGGTCAATTTCAAAATTTTACACGCATGAGCGCAACTGATTTTGAATATTTGATAAATATCATCGGCCCGCGAATTGCCAAAAACGACACAAACTATAGGGCTGCCATCCCAGTCCAAGATCGTCTGGCTTTGACACTGAGATTTTTGGCCACCGGTGACAGCTATACGAGCTTGCAGTACTTGTTTCGAGCATCGAAGCAGATAATTTCGGCAATTGTCCCGGAAGTGTGTGCAGCCCTCATTGTGGGATTGAGAGACTTTGTCCAGGTATGTGTCATATATTTGTGTATATAGTCTGTTGAAATGTACGATCTATGCCTATGGTAATGAGTTACGTAGTTTTGATAAATTCCTAAATATATCGCAATTGACGACATGTGTATTATGGCCAGATGTATTATGTCGTATTATAATTTGGAAACACGTCTCGCTGAATAATCTGATGCCATTAGTTCCTCAAACTTCTAATTTTGAAAGTGTGTACATATAATCTGTGAGAACTATTTAAAAGGACATGTATCTTAATTTTTTACATAAAACATTTATGTTGCCACCATACAAAAATTGTTAAATTCCTCAGACTTTGACTACGGTCAGAAGCTTTTTAATCTGCGAATGAGTATGAATGTAATATCACGGGAACAATAATATATGAATGATTGTTTTTAAATTTCTTTATTTACTTACGGGCACCCGATTTTTTGTCGCACGATTATTTATTCGCCCGAAATGAAGCACACAGGTAGGTTTCAATTCAAATGTACGCACACGCGATTAATTAATCGCACCGATTCTTATTGAAAATGTGTGTTTCATTTCTGCGTCTAAATAATCGTGCGATAAAAAATCGCACGTGCGCGCCTGGCCTAAAACTAAACTAATAATACTTAGATATATACAAATATAAATAAATTATATAAAAAATCGGGGAAAGCAGAGGAATAAAATTGAATACATAATGAAATAAAAGATTTCCTTCTCTGTGTCGCAGAAAAGATATCTTTCATTATGTATTAAATTTTATTCCTCTTCTTTTCCCGTTTTTTTATATAATTTATTTATATTTGTATATATCTAAGTATTATGTAATGTTGAGAATTATAATAAGGAAGGATTGAGATAAAGGTCGGAGGAAGTTGCGTCGGATAGGAGTTAAATACACTTTTCTCGGATTATCGATATATATTTCTGACTAATCACGTTTACAGTACGAGGTCTCTCGCCGAACTGTCGAGAGTCCGTCTTCCCCGAATCGCCTCATCCGTGAGGACAACTCAGGGGTCATGCGCTCGATGTTGCGGAACGAACGCCGTTACCATTTCAAAACCTTACAATTATTAGTTTAGTTTTAGGCCAGGCGCGCACGTGCGATTTTTTATCGCACGATTATTTAGACGCAGAAATGAAACACACATTTTCAATAAGAATCGGTGCGATTAATTAATCGCGTGTGCGTACATTTGAATTGAAACCTGTGTGCTTCATTTCGGGCGAATAAATAATCGCGCGACAAAAAATCGGGTGATTTATAGTATTACAACTAATTTTAAAACTAAACTAACTAATAAAACAACACTATGCTAGTAGTATTACAACTAATTGTAAAACTAAAAGTGCGAGCTGTCAGTGTCGCAGGACGGTGGACACCATGGGAATTCCGCGGGACCATTTTCAGTAGGTGGCCAATTTGCCCTCTCTCCACTCGGCGTGCACCGGAGATACTCTTGTAATCTCATATTTTCATATGCCCCAAAGTCGGCTTTTAGGAGGATGTCTCCGATGGCGTGCTCCACGATGCACCTTGTGTGGGATGTATACGTTTGTAATTTATTTGCCACGTGTCTACCAAACCCTTGGCATTCGTTGTCGTTTTTTTCCTCCGGTGCACGTTTCGCCACATTGTCCAGAATTACCAATGCCTCCTGCAGGATTTCCGTGTGGACGTCCGATTTTGCCTTTTTTCGGGGAGGCTGTTCCAGTGCTTGACTGGTGTCCACCCCTGTCTCATCGAACACTTCTTCCGGATTCTGAAATAAACAATATTGTTTTGTTTTAGTTGCCAAAAACCGAGGAGGAGTGGATGCTAGTGAGCCGAAAATTTAACGACTCCTGGAATTTTCCACATGCCGTGGGAGCCGTCGATGGAAAGCACGTGGTTCTCCAATGCCCCTTCAATAGTGGGACGGAATATTTTAATTATAAATCGCAATTCAGTATTGTGTTGCAAGCGATTGTCGATGCGGAATATAATTTTCTGTACGGCCACGTTGGAGGACAGGGCAGAATATCGGATGGGGGAATTTTTAAAAACACTTCCATTTTTAAAAAACTGGAGAACAACACTGCTAATTTGCCGAATCCTTCACCGCTGACAAATAATCGGTCGAAGAATATCCCCTACGTAATTCTAGCGGATTCTGCGTACGCAATGTCGGAGTACATTATGAAGCCGTACCCAGGTCAACACGCAAAAGGGTCAACACCCCGGATATTTAATTACCGTCTCTCAAGGGCGCGTCGAGTGGTGGAAAACGCCTTCGGAATAGTATCCGGTGTATTTCGGGTGCTGCGCAAACCACTGCTGCTGGAGCCAAAAAAGGCGGAAACAATAGTTATGGCAACGATATTTTTGCATAAATTTTTAAGAAGAGGGACTTCGAACACTTTATATGCGCCGCCGGGATACAGCGACACAGAGGAGAATGGAGAAGTGACTCCGGGAACCTGGAGAAATGAAGGAGTTGGCACCTCCTTTCTACCTGTGGCAACGATGCCACGAAGAGCACAACAATCTTGCCAGGAAATGAGAGACGAATTCGCTAACTATTTTATATCTGACGGCAAAGTGCCATGGCAAGAAAATTATTGTTAAAAACAACTTTGCCTCTATACTTAAATCTCTAATCAGAAATCTATAAATAAATCTCTAAAAACGAATCTATAAGTTTATTCATATTTAACCGAACCCAGACCCTACGAACTTCCTCCTCTAGATTAATAGTAATATAAGGTAATGATATTGCATCAAGTAATTTAGATATTTATAAATCGGAAATAAATTTGCAAATATGACTGACAGAACACTTGGCACCATAGAAAATCCCTTTTAAATTGATTTTTTTTTTCTCTTTTTAGAGCCTTCGAACTCGGTTTAATGCACTTCTTTGAACAAGCTTTTTATCGAAAAATCTACTTTTTGTAATGTTTTTCTTCAATTCAAGCAACATTCGGGTGGTACGTATAAAATATAGACACTTATAGCTTTGTAATATGGCGACCAGGAAGACAACAATTTTTTTTACAATTATTCAATAACAGTCAGAATTACTTACCGCGCAGTCAGTGCTCATGCCAGGCTGTGGTTCATCGCGATCCCGAAGGAATTGCATTGCCTCGAACGCAAACCAATTGCTTTGGTATACTTCGGATGTTCCTTAAAACAAACAGATTAATTGTGGCAAACTTTTAACAAATACGATATGGATGTGTGTCATGTATATATATATATCCGTTCATATCATCCAAAAAACGTACCTTTTCCAGTTCCAATGGATTTTCTTATTTTACTCTTCTCCCTCCGGAAAGAAGCAAGCAGGACCGTAATTTTATGTTTGCACTCAGACGCACTGGCTTCCAAAAACTGCCCAATCGTGCACCACGTGTCTGCCTTTAAATTATTATTTTTATAGGCACTATTTCGCGGGTTCCACAAATGTGGTGCTCCTTCGTATAGCTCAATTAGTTTTAACAATTTGGTTTTTGGCCACTCCATTTTATTCTATTTTTAATGCACTGAACGCAACTGTTTGAAACGCACTCGATGTTACTTCACGAAAATTCGAAGAAATACTAACCGTGAAAATTGTCCATGTCGCGGATTTTCTTCGTTTATGGGTAAAATGGGAGGGTGGTTTCATTACGTAGCCAATGGGGAGGCTTCATTGAAAGGCACCTAACTCAGAGAAAACTCGAATACCTAATTACGCGACAGGTAGTATGTGGTCAACGGTATGTCCTAGTAGGGTCATAAAATTTTCATAATTTATGATCGACCTATTCACATGTGAAATCCTGAACCTTTTCACTGAAAATAATGACACAGGTGTCAAAGCGGTTCTATCACACCAGTTCAAAAACACTGGCGCCCATTGAAAGAGCGTACGCAATATTGAAATAGACGAAAATATACGCATTTATAGCCCAAATAACGGGAATACTTTTAGACAGCTTAACGACACGATTGAACCGCTACGTCTCCACATTTCAATTCAACGAACTGTTATAAGAAGTTGTTCGCATTTGTTGCACTCGAAATAGTATAACATTGATAAAATAAGACGTTGCAATTGTATTCTATTGTTAATGGGACGATTATAGCGACAATTTAGCGTTACCGGATAAATATGAGGCAATAATTTATTTTCCTTCATTACTATATTTTCGATGTTTATTATTACTGCTTTTGGTTTTTCGTCATTAAAACTGACTTACGTAATTATGTTTGATAATTACTTTGTATGATAAAAAAAAGTCCTTTCCTATTTTATTGTATAAAAATAGTGTGTTCAGTATCCAATTGGAAAATATTTCGGAGCCGAAGCACAGGAGACTGGGAAAGGCTCGCATGCTTTCCATCGGCGGTGGATCGCCGGCGAGCATCCACGCGATGCACGTATACACGCGCAAAAAGTACACCGACATCGTGTTTTGGGTGTGTCAGTAGCATCCTGCGATACTCGGCTGGGCAAAGACTAGGGGCTGCGGGATGGGGAGAGACAAGAGAGGAAACACGGCTCGTGCCCGAGCCTTACACAATGAAAGACTTAGGCCTTATACAGACATCATTATTTGAGAGTGTGAGAGGCTCGAGGCTCGCATGCTCGCCCGGTGCGTACCCAGCTTTAAACGGACACCGACGCGCACAGCGTTCACAGAGACACGGCACGCCTCACTCCTATACAACAATATATAAAAATATTTACAATAAATAACAATATTTATAATAACTATTAATATTTACAATTTGCAACTGTATGTACACGAGGCCGGTCGTTGCAGAATTAATTGTTTCCCGCAAATATTTTACACGAAATCGTGTTTGGGATTGGGTACTGTCTCCGAGCAGTATTAGTACTTTGCGCATGGCGCTGCTCGGGTACTCACCTCACACCTCGTTCGCTAATTGGTCAGCGTGACGTCACACCGATAGTCGTGTGGTTTTCCGCGCGTAGTGGCGAATCTAAGTAAGGCGAAATTTCGGTTCTTCCTCGTTTGGCGAGCCGCGTTACGCCAGTCGTCGTCGTTCTCCAACCGTGCGTGCGCTCACTGTGCCTTCTTTTTCCGCTCCATTACTCGTTAATATTTGGGCGATCTCGCCTTCTGAAGTCGCGTATACAAGTAAATTATACCGTAGCTGGCGTACTTTGACGGAAATCAAGTCTTTGCTGTGTGCTCGTACGTGGAGCACAGGTGTCGTAGATTTTCCGTCTTTCCGTCCCTCGCGGCCTTCCTTCCGCGGTTACGGCGACGAATCCCATCGTGCGCCTTAAGTAGCCGCCGATATTCCTCATTCTTTTCCGGCTAATCTAGCCTTCCTCGAGCAATCCTTCGAAGGGCATCGCGGCTCCAGCTCGCGTGTTCCTTACTTCCTGCTCTTTCCGGGTCCTCGATACGTCGGTAGGGCGATCTCTTTAGGAGGCCCTTCCATCCTGTGGTGAGACCCTTCCCGCCATTTTCATTACGATACCGGAGAATCGGACTAGAGAGCACGCACGCGTATTTCCTAAGTTACCTAGCGCGTCACGATATTAGTATTATTTAGTCTTTACGCGTCAGGACGACTCCCGTTTTAAAACCGACAAGACTGTGTATCATTCAGTGCAACCTAAAATAAAAACCTCGCTAACGTAATCCGCGTACTTTAACACTCGCTACTCCCCAGTATCCCCAGCGCCTCGCTGTTCCCTTAGACGCAATCAAATCGCATGGATAACGAGAGTTACTTTTATTCTGTACAATTCTCGCATGTATACTCTCGCCTTCCATGCGCTAGACATAAATGTTTTTTACAAATTTTACGAAAACTGGTGTACTTTGAGTCCGATTTACAAAGGTAGCACCTGCTACGTTTTCGAGAAGCAGCAGGATCTACCTTTGTTGGTTTCGAAATTGTTTGTCCGGCGGCCTCAAGGACCCTTACAACGTACCGGTTATTTACTATCGTCGGGTTCTTTGCCCGATTTTCAATATTTTCGGCAACCAATTGTTTTCCTAGCTTTTCCGGGAACAGCTTTCTCCGATGTCGGATGGACCTACATGCCGCTTCCCATTGAGGATTTTTTGTAATCCAAATTATTAAAGCATTATATGCGGCAATGTGAACAAAATGCATCAAAATGACATTCGGCCAGCGTGGTGTACATCTACGGCACGTGTATTCGCGAACTCATTTATCAAGTGTGTCCACGCCACTTGTGGTAGAATTATAATATGTAATGATTTTTGGTTTAAATTTATTTTCTTCATGTGACACATCGTGATCGTGGTGCACACTCGACAAAAGAGTTACGCATCTACGCGGTTTCGGCACGTACGAAACGAGGGACAAGTTGCGTGTGAACAAAAAATGGGAAGAATAAACGGGCCGTCCGTATGTCTCTGTCAGTTCTTTCGGTAAATCTGTCCTATTCTTCCTAATTGTGCCGACGAGAAATAGTCCCTGTTCTAGTAAGTCCGCAGCTAATGTTATGTCCGTAAAAAAATTGTCGGTTGTGATTGTCCGCATTGAATTTTTCCAATAATCTATAAGATCCCTGACAACGCGTGGCCCCTGCCGTTTTTCGGGAGTATTGCCGGTCTTTCCTAAATAAATCTGTAAATTACAACAATAACTTGTCTTCGCATCGTAAAGTATGCGACCGTGAAATTTCATCAGCTGCTCGTCAATTGTGCCTTTATCGGAGGCTGAATAACATTCCCGACAATTCGACGCAAAGATATCGGACACTTCACGAATTGGTGCTAATTTATCCGCGGATTGCCTCTCGCGTCTCGTTTCGTACTCGTCGACCCGGATAAATCTTAAAATACTTTTAAATCTATTACGCGACATCACTGCTGTGTAAAACTGGCGAGATAAAAAAGAGTCACTGCGCCACATATGGGCTATGTCTTCTCGCGATTCTTTAAATCGGCCTGTCATTAACAATATGCCGAGAAAAGCTTCTAATTCGATTCGCGTTACCTCTGTCCACGACTGTCCAGGGTGTGTTCTACAATATTCAATCGCCCGTTTATTAGTATTTCTCGCGATGCAATCCATTATATCATCATTCATGAAAAGGCGGAAACAATCCAAGATTGTTTCCACATTTTCACTTTTTGATGTCAATGTTAGTTCGCGAGAAATACTTGACCCAGCAGTGATGTTATTAGGTGCGATGTATTTCCAGGTGCGACCGGACACTACATGATTTCTGGAATCATTTGCGTCGTCGTTGCTTTCGGAACCTGAAAATACGTCGTCCTCGGAATCGTTCGCTTCAACTGGTCCATCACTACGCTCACTGTCCGAATTGTGTTCACTTAAATCACTAGCACTTTCACTATCACTGTCACTTGCGCGTTCGTACAGCGATACATTACCCGCACTACCGCCGAGTTCACCCACGTCTCGCGTCGCCATCGTACAAATTGGCGTTTTCCATCGAACACGACGCACCGACAAGAAGCGATTGAACGCACCTGGGTAACGCGCGGCCACGTGAGTCACACACTTGTTTTCACAGACTTCGACGGCGGAAAAGATGAAACAATGTACATGAAAGAAGTTAGGACGCCTGAGTGACGCAGGAATTGGCATCATGGATGGATACCGCTCGAAGTGTGTGTGTCGTTAGTCTGATTCTGAGTGTATACCGCAATTCAACGGTGCCCAGGCACTTCGACACGGCACGCACATTTCTGGCGTAGTGCATCTCTGCAACGTTTGCAAGATGCTTTCTGGCCACACTACCAGTTCAGTATCTCAAATATTCAAAATATTTGAACTGCTTACGCATCATACAACAAATCACGATCATATTTCAAATATTATAAAGCATAAAAGTAATAAGGGAAAAAGTATCACTTTCAGAAAATTTTGCGAATATTAAATTGTGTATAGATGATAGAGTAAATGCGTACATATTCATTCAACAGAAGAAATATAAGTATAAAATTCATCATTTGATACACTGTCAAAGCGTATGTCTGGCGCGCTGAAAGGAAACCGAGAAGTGTAATCCGACCTTTACATAATTCCAACCAGCAGTGTAGACGTTCGGCCGGTATCCGTCCTGCTACAGTTTCGCGAATGTGTGGCAACATTGACTTTTTTGCAGCGAGTGGCATGTACTGGCATTCCGGCAGCCCGATATGCGCCAGTGCAGACACGGCTGCCTATCTCCAGGCACCGAAAAATGGACCCCCCGTGGCTGTCTGAGGGTTAAGCGACTTCAATAAAAGGAGGAGGTTCTCTATACGATATGTGTATTTATAGAGATCTTTATTAAATTACAATACTTCCGTAGGCTGTTCCCAGCTCGAACTCACCTTCCGAGATTAATTTCTCAAAAACGTAATTGTATTAGTTTATACCTGTTCTTTTGCTTGTAATATTTAATTTACGTTAAAAAATAGTGTCTCAAAAGAATTCCTTATAACTTCTCAACAAATATATATTTTGCTATGGTTGTACTTCACACACCGAATCGATTTAAGTGTTTTTTTAACGGACTTGAAGAGGAGGAGGTTCCCTATTCGACATGTATATCTTTTGGTTCCTATCTTGGCACCGACGTCAAAAAGAGGGATTTATTTTATACTTTTTGGTGCCTTTGTTTTGTTTTGAAGTCTGTTATACTTTTTTATTAAAAGTTTTTTTATTACAAATATAGTTTTTCTTCAGAATACATTTTCCGCATACATATTTTTTACACGTATTACAAATGGTGGTAGTCTTATTATTTTTACAGTACCCCATTTGACACCATTTGCGTGAACAAGCTGAGCTCTTTGAAATAGTTCGGACATCAGCTTCTCGTGATTCTGTTATGTCCGGGCGAGGCTTTTCACAACTTTGTACATGTCAAGAATGGTCGAATGGTCGGGCGTAACGCTAAATAATTTGAATTTAACTGACTAATGATAATATAATTGAACAAAGGTTATTTATACGCGTAGACAGGGCAGGTGGGAACCTCCTAATCTTTTAATGATTAATTCGTATAATAATCTAAACGCAAAAGTTATTTGGAATGTAGTAACTGAAATATCGCGTTTAGTTGTCTGCAGGACTTAAAGGATACGTGTGCTTCTGTTTTTGCTCGGATGCAGCGTGCGAAACAAGAACGCGTCGACGTCGCGGCGGGCACGCGGTCCCGAGGGTGATGCGGAATGTACAGACAGAAGACAATACTCGGCACGCACAAGTTACTCTTAATCTGTATTTTCTCACTCACAATACACGAATCACACAAACCATGAAACACGCAAGCGAAACAAGACACCGTAGACGATAGCGTACAAAAGCGAGGTAATTTAGCGGAGGCAAAAGAACAAAGCGCAGCGACAAGCAAAACTGGCCGTTATAGCGAACAAAAGCTAACAGAACAGGCAAACAACAAGCACACGCAAGAGAAGAGCCACACAGACGCACCCCCCTCCGAGGTGACTTATATAACCACCGCCCTTCCAGAAGGATCTCTTGAGGTGTCACCGGCGACAATTCAGTTTGGCGGGTCTTCTGGAAGAGCGGTGTTGACATTCGAGACGATCAGCTGGCGGGCGGCCAGGCGGTCACCCGCGATTGCCAGTTGGCTACCAGTCGGCAGAAGCAGGTCTAAGTCCACTACAAAGTCAGACGAAATGCCAGCTTATAGTCAACTGACTGTCGACAAACCGCTCGACTATAGTCGGCAGCCAGGCAGCCAGCAGTCGACTCAGGATGGACTTCACGTCGACTATAAGCCAACTTTAAGCCATTGTTACGGTCTAATTGTAGTCAGCTATACGTCATGTATATTAATTACTAAATTTTTATTTTAAAATAAGGTTTTCTCAAAGATTTGATCGATTTAATTGCATAATTCTTTAATTGCATAATATTATTGTTACATATCTAATATATCCAAGTAAAGAATTATGAAGTTAGACCGATCAAATCTTTGGAAATATAAAGTTTCTTTTACATATTATAGTAATTGTAACGGGTATGTAATAAAATGAAGCAGTAATTATTAACGCTGTATTTATTAGAATAAATTTATTTTTTCATTAAGGATCTCATACTGTCGCCCGATCGTCGAAGCCATTCTTGCATGCTGTTTTGTATCTCCGACAACGTTGCTGTACTGAACTTCCTCTGAATGATTTCTGCAAACATAAAATAATTTTTATATAGTTATTTTATACACTGTATAAATTGGCAGTTCCACATTCAAACTGAGACTGAATGCGGTCATAGAGGCTCTATGTCGATTTATTCGTTACGTGTCTGCAGGATCCAGCAAATTACGAATTGGGGGAAACGTCCAATTTAATGGCCCCAGCCCCGGTCCTACCACTATTTACGGTGACGGACCATGATGCAGAAAGTAAGTACTCATTTATTTATAGCAATAGTTGCCAATTTGGAAAAGTTGCTTTACTTTGTACATTACTTAGTAAGAACAAAATATACGGGCTTCGTATTTTGAGGGGGTATGCCACTCTAGAGGAGGTCAAAATAGCCTTATTGTGGAAATGTTTTCTAGCGAAATAATGGAATAAATGGAAAATCTGTTTAGAGGCCTTTAATGTACAACTAATAAACTATATAAAATAATTTATTTATAATAATTAATTGAACAATGACGGCTGTACAGCATTTCTCCGTTGACGGATTTTTTTGCAAGGTTCCTCGACCGGAAACCGCAGTCCCGCAATTTTTGACCTAAAACAAAAAACCATATTTTTTTAACATCTATATGTGAACAGCTCCAGAAGTACGTAGGATTTTCTTAGCAATTGAAAAATTATTGTTATAATTTTAATGGAGTTTATTAAAACATTCTAAGCAAAGATGCAGTTGAGATTTTTACATATACTACAATAAGCGACAGTGGACTTTTCGTTTGAGCGACATCGGTGCGTCAAACCGACATTGTCAAGGGTTAAAAAATTAATGGCAATTGAAAAATTAATGTTATAATTTTAATGGAGTTTATTAAAACATTCTAAGCAAAGATGTGGTTGAGATTTGCCACTTATTACATTAAGTAAGGAGCTTCTATCCCAAAAACGTCTTGAATGCTCGACACCAAGTCCTCGCATTAAGCTGTGCCAATTTTAGATAACGAACAAACGAATGAATTTTTAGATAATGAAGATGACACCATGCCAGTTATGTCGACGCCTACAAGTACGTGCTATTTGAAATATATAATAACTTTCTTGCATTAAAGCAATGTGTAACAAATATTTAATTGTGTTTAAACTTTTTATGTAAATTACAGCCAGCAAAGAAAAGCGATTTAGCAGACGTCGAGCAGCGCCTCAAAGTAATCAAACTCAAAAATCAAATTAAATATAAAAAAAACTATGGCAAAGTTGCAGGAAGAGCATTTCCGCAAAATGTGTGAAATAGAAGTAGAGGCAGCTACAGCTTTTATTACAATAAAAGCCGAAACAGCGAAATTACAAAAAGAAATAGCAGAAAATAAATTAATATTAATAAAAGAAAAAATGAATTTGTAAAAAAAAATAAATTTATATTTGTGTTACTATAGAAAAGGGTTTTTATTAGCTGATAAGTTATTTTTGTTTATGGTGTCTTCCCGGAGTAAATTGATGGATCGACTGCGGGCCATTGAACACAGCACAAGCGTCAATTTGCCGACTAAAAGCCGACTTTTCCCCGTCAACTTTAAGTCCGATTTTGGAAGTCGATTTATAGCCGACTATTTTCTGACTATTCTTGACTGATTTTTGTTCACTTTAATTGTTGTCTGTGAATTGACTGAAATATGTCTTTTTCTCTTGAAGAAAAAGTCAACATAATAGCAGCGACGGATTACGTATTTGCGGGGCCCAAGGCATAGGTTTTAGTACGTGTGAGATTGTGCGCGCAATAAAATTTTTAGTTCAGAATCTATTTGGAAATCATTTCGTGAATGATATGTGTTACACCACGCAGCATGATGCGTTCATTTGCGGTTTTCGAATACAATGACGCACTCTTAAGTGTGAGGCAGTACGCATACGTAGTAATTTATTGCGATAGGGCCCCACGGCACCTGGTCGCCTAGGCACGTGACGTTCGTGGCGCCCCACGGCGGCCGTCTTCACCGCCCGCGTCATTTTGCCATTTTGCCACTTTCGTTTAGCGATTTGTTGAGTACGGCGATGTTTTGTGTGTGCATATTATTTGGAGTTTTTTGTGAGTTTTTGATAGAGTTGTGTTAAAGAATTGTTGAAAGTAAGTATATAAGAAATACAAATTGTTGTGTAATTTAGATAGCTATTTGTATTTTTACTCTTATTTAAGGAGAAAGCAGGTTAAAGCACGAGCGAGCTCGAGCGGGTAGAAGCATTTGTATGAGATTTTGGGAATCCATTATTTGCGTCAGAGGTACACCCTTCTTTTCTTATATAATTGCACCAATTACTAAAAATAATATAAACAGAAACAGTTGCCGAAGTTTATTGTAATAGTTTTATCCATAACAGGTAATTTGTCGTAAATATCTCGTATGAATTTTGAGGTTATATTCCAAAAGCAAAATGATACTTTATTTATTAATTGTTAGATAGATCAATATTGTTATAAAAATGACAAATTTGTGAAGCTATTGTGTTGAAGATAATAGGCCCCATACAACATTATATTATTTAAAGCGTCTGGGAATATATTTCAAATAACACAATTGAACATTGTAACAACTAATATTTGCTTGATTTCAACCAAGCCTATGCTGCTTGCTAAGGCTGTTTCAATTTGATTTAACATTACAGGTCTTTGCTAAGGACAGGTGCCTTGTCGTTGAAGGACAAATTGTTATTGGAAAAGGTTTAACGCATTCATTTAAAGGTAAATTTCTTTGATGTTCTTTTAATTTAACATTTTTGTGTCATACATACTTTGCATATGTATATTCTAAGGAAAACATTACTCTATTTGATAAAAAATTATAATAACTGAAATAAATTTTTAAATTAACAGATGCCAAAAAGTTTTGGGAAATTATCTTCCCGACAAAAAAAATGGGCGCCTGCAACAATTTCAGAGATGTGAACGTCAACAAACTCAAAGTTGTTCAGGCCAATCTACGGTCAGAATAAAAAGTTATGCTTCCAAAATTATTCATTGCCAAACGCAATCATTTTTAATAATCATATTCTATATTTCTAATGCTCTTTGGCGATTAATTACACAGATAGGGGGTGTTTAGTGAAAAAAATGTGGCAAACTAAATTTTCCATAGAATATCTTTCGAAGGTCGGATATTATTGCCACTGTACTAGACGGTTTTGGGACTGTCGCGTTTCCTCTTTTCGAGGCAAATCAAATAATAGTCGGATAACCTGGAAATTATAAGGAACCCTTTTATAAAACTTCTGTAAACACCCTGTAACATTTTCTTTATCGCTTTCGACAAACCTTGAGAATATTTCTATTTTTTGTTGAAATTTAAGTATAACAAATCTTCAGGTTAAAAAAACAAACCCAACGTACGAAGTGTGTTTGACAACAAAATATAATTTAGAAGAATACCTTGTATAAACAAAACTTTGAAATACTTAAATTTATATAACCCGTTTCATGCCATAACATGTTTGTATATGTGCTATTTATTTTATGTTTGCAGAAATCATTCAGAGGAAGTTCAGTACAGCAACGTTGTCGGAGATACAAAACAGCATGCAAGAATGGCTTCGACGATCGGGTGACAGTATGAGATCCTTAATGAAAAAATAAATTTATTCTAATAAATACAGCGTCAATTACTGCTTCATTTTATTACATACCCGTTACAATTACTATAATATGTAAAAGAAACTTTATATTTCCAAAGATTTGATCGGTCTAACTTCATAATTCTTTACTTGGATATATTAGATATGTAATAATAATATTATGCAATTAAAGAATTATGCAATTAAATCGATCAAATCTTTGAGAAAATCTCATTTTAAAATAAAAATTTAGTAATTAATATACATGACGTATAGCTGACTACAAGTAGACCGTAACAATGGCTTAAAGTTGGCTTATAGTCGACGTGAAGTCCATCCTGAGTCGACTGCTGGCTGCCTGGCTGCCGACTATAGTCGAGCGGTTTGTCGACTGTCAGTTGACTATAAGCTGGCATTTCGTCTGACTTTGTAGTCGACTTAGACCTGCTTCTGTCGACTGACAGTCAACTGGCAGTCGGCTTGGTGCTATGTGGTGCTATGTGGGTAGATGCCTATTTATATATAAGAGTGCCTGTTTGATTTTGATAGACGAGGCGTAAACCGCGATGTCGTCGACATACAGTGCAAGATTAGAGTTAGGGCTTAAAGGTACGTTGTTGATATACAGATTGAAGAGAAGGGGCCCTAGCATTGAGCCCTACGGAACGCCGGCAGTAATCCGACAGGACTCGGAGCAGTGTTCTTGGATATTAACAAAAATGAAGCGATCGCTGAGGTAAGGACGCAGTGTTGCAATTATTTCGTAATCTATGCCTAAGGTGTTGGGTTTGAAGAGAATGCGTCGTGCCAGAGTCAAACGCCTTTGCGAGGTCGAGTAAAACCATTACCGTATGGCGTTTCGTATTCATGTTAACAGCCAAATGCTGAGTAATGCGGAGGGCTTGCTGTATGGTTGAGTGACCGGACCGGAAACTGAATTGTTGGTCTACTAAGATACCCAGCCTTTTTAATTAAGTCGTTTATGTTTTGATAAATGCAGCGCTGGAGAACTTTACTTAATATTGGTAGTAGACTGATAGGCCTATAGGTTTCCGGTTTAGTATGGTCTTTTCCAGGCTTCGGGATGGAAATGACCTTCGCTGTTTTCCACGCGGCGGGGAAATAATGACGCCGAAGACATTCGCGGAAAATGTAGTAAAGTTGAACAGCTAGTTTCGGGTGAGCATTTTTGAGCATTTCTGCAGATAGTCCGTCCGCACCCGGACATTTTTTAGTTTTTACCCTTAGATGCTTGCTGATGATCCCGGGGGAGAGGAAGGAGGTGGGATCGTAGTCTATAGAATAAGAGGGGAGGGTGTCCAAGGAAGTGATAAACCCGGCCACCGTGTCCTCAAGCGGAGATGTTTGCCCGTGTGCAATGTCGTGCACGCGGGCAAAGTTGGAACCCAAGGAGTCGGCTTTTTTATGATTGGAAATAACGGTTTCGCCGTTGATGACGAAAGGTAGAAGGTGAGTCCAGCTCGCATTTCTAAGCTGAGTAATTCGTTTTTTAATTTGTAGATTTAACATTCGTAGAACGCCCCCCGGGGGGGCTCCTGCCCTTTGAGCGCCAGACCGGATATGATGTCTGAGACGTAAAATCTCCAACAGCGTTGAATCAGAGGAGAAATCATTTTTTGAGTTTTTCGCCCCCCGCCCCCGTTTTTCGCCCATCACGGTTAACAACCGGACAGGAGCAGGTACCACGATATCGGTATAGTTTAAGAGCACGGATCGATGATCCGAGCATAAATCATTTGTCATCACACAAGTAAGATTTCGGTTGTAGTTTGTTATAAAAAAATGCGGAGAGTCAGGAGCGATCACTCTGTAATCGGATCTGCAAGAGTGATTGAAGAGCTTATTTCCAGCACTGTTGACAGAGAAGTTTCCCCAAGACCGGTGTTTTGCGTTTCAGTCCCTGCCGAATACGTACGGGGCAGCAACGGAGGTGATACAGTTTAAGACGCTCGAATGTAATCGTGCTTGAGGATAAACGTAAACGACCCCCAAGGTGAGCTTAGGAGATGCGAGTTGGACTGCTGCAAATTCTATGCCAGGAATGTCTGGTGTTCTTAACCGCTTCGCTCTCTCCGACGTGTTATGTCGCGACGATGATACTGTTTGTATATAGTCACAGACGATTTATCCCGCGACGCTATGCCTCTCGTACGATGCCACGGACGTGTTATACCGCTTCGCGATACCGTTCGGGTAATGCCACAGACGTGTAAACACGCGGCTTTCTTTAGCTCCGTCTGATGACACTCAGCTTGTTTCTATGTAATTTCAATCAGTTCCGGTTTATCTGCTTACTGTTAACTGAAAAGTTATTAATTCCGGAAACGGTATAGGAAAAGAAGACTGTTGATTTCAGGATACTTTGAATTTATTGTTCCTCTGTGTGATATAATTCAAAACATGGAGCTGCACATAACGCAACATCGCAATTCTTACAGTAGTATCTTGTTTCTTTGCGGATAGATTTGGTTTTGCACCATACACAACGCCTCATGGGATGACATTTTTTATTTGTTGGAGGTAGTTTTCCGAGGAAACATCTAGAGCGCAGACGAAGTGGATTAAAATGATTTCTTCTCCCTTTCTGAGGAAAATTACTTTTTGGATTGTGGTATTTTTTCAGCAGTCCTGATATTATTTCTTCTTTTATGTCATGGATACTTTTTTTGTTTGCATGAAGACAGTTCCATACGGCAAGAGAATTGCATATTGCGATGTCCAGTAAATAAAAGATATATTTTTTATACCATTTTAACGTTTTCCTAGATGACTCATATCCATGTAATATCTGGTCTGTATAGTCAACCGCACCCATGTGCATATTATAATGTAAAATTATATTTGGCTTTTTAATGCGTTCTCCTGTAGTATAGTCAATTTTTTCACTAATTACCAACTGCGGGGTTTGTAAGGTGCTGAGAATCGATACCGGTCTTTTGTCTTTCCACGCACAAAATGCCATAAATTTGTTATAACGCACAATCATCTCACCCTTGTTCAAACTTTTTATTTTTTTAACCTTTTCATCGCACGGCAAGCCTTTTCTGTTCATTCGAACGGTGCCGCAAGCATGTGTCTTGTATTTACATAATTTCTCAAATAAAGCTGGAGAGGTATACCAATTGTCCAGATAAATGATTCGTCCTTCGTTTAATAAATTTCTTGACAAATCCATTACGAGAGAACCAGATTTTCCTAGTAATTTGGCTTTTGTTGCGTCCAATTCGTGTCCACTATATAATTTCAAATTGTAAACATATCCAGTCTCTGATTCAGCTAAAATAAATGATTTTAAACCGAATCTTGCACGTTTACTACTAATATATTGTTTAAAAGAAAGTCTGCCTTTCCATAGTAGTAAACTCTCGTCAATGGCTATGTGCTTTCTTGGTCGATATGCCATTTGGAAACGGTGCGTTAAGATGTCAATTACTGGCTGTATCTTTTGTATTTTGTTATTTTCATTATTATTGTGATCTGCACTGGCAAAATGCAGAAATCGCAAAATATTGAGAAACTTTTTTTTCGGCATAATAAGTCTTATAAACGCAAAATTATACATTGGATTTGTATTCCAGTACATAGATAGTTTCGGTAACCGAACTACACTCATATGTATAATAATTGCAAAAAAACAATACAAATCTTCACTGGAAATATGACAATAGGATGGCGAAAATCCTTGTTTCCGTATATATTTATTACTTTCCTCAATAATTAATTCTATGAGTTCTTCACAAAAGAAAAATTTAAATATCGAAAGAGGAGAACTGTCTTCTGATATACCAGATGCGTATTGTACACCGTTATGCATATCGGTATAATGAAAAACCTGCGGTTCAAAATTCATTGCCGCACTGGGAATATTCCATTTCCTTTGGGTGATTAAATTCTTCCACCTTTCGGACAATGAAATGCCATCGGCACTTAAAACACTTTCCGTACTACTATCGCTATCACTTATGATACGGTTTCTAATTCGTGGCATGGTCTGCTTCCATGAACAGTTAAACAGGAACTGATTGAAATTACGTAGAAACAAGCTGAGTGTCATCAGACGGAGCTAAAGAAAGCCGCGTGTTTACACGTCTGTGGCATTACCCGAACGGTATCGCGAAGCGGTATAACACGTCCGTGGCATCGTACAAGAGGCATAGCGTCGCGGGATAAATCGTCTGTGACTATATACAAACAGTATCATCGTCGCGACATAACACGTCCGAGAGAGCGAAGCGGTTAAGACTGTAAAGGAAATATGATTTTTTATTAGAAGGAGCACTCTCCCACCTCTCGTCATGCTCGGGTTATGTGCTCGACCGAACCTAACAACTCGGTAACCGGGTATACTGAAGGAAGAGGAGGGGGTGAGCCAGGATTCGGATTTGAGGAAGATGTACACTTTTTGAGCGACGGCAACAAGGAGCTCGTTTCGCTTGCCCACGACGGAGCCTGCGTTCTAAAGAATGATTGTTGGGAAATTATTCCGCGATGGAAGACAATACTGAGAAGTAGGCCTGAAATTTTTCAACTTTCGTGGTGCAGTGTTTCAGTTTTTCTATCAGGAGGGGTCCTATTTGCAGCATTTCCTGCATGTCAACGAGAGAATTTAGCTCCTTCATCGCCGCCGTAAGCTGATTAAACAGATCGAGATAGGAGTGGGGACTCGATCTGTTTATGTTGGATGGATGAGCGTACACAGGAGGGGCGGGAGAGGGTCCCCCCCTCGGTGACCAGCAACAAGCACCTGTGCGAAGGATTTTGGTGGTAAGGGGACGGAGGAGATAAGCGACGGTCGGCGTGAGGTAAGTAGGGGAAACGATGACAAAGGTGGATTTAAAGTTTCCATGCTGCAAATCACCGGTTTTTTGTAAGGCTTATTGGAATTTATTTTTTTCAAATAGGCACCTAGTGCCGCCGAAGGCTTAACAACGAAAGCACTCGGTACAGTTCTTTATCGATAAAAATTTGTCCCAGTAAACACGGGTACTAAAAAGAAAGCCTGTTTTAGCTACGGTCGCAGGAGAAATGTCGGCTGGAAAGACGGCTCCATAGAGGGCAAAATTAGAGGAGGTGTTATTAGGATTCACGAAGTTTAAGTAAGTCGGTTTGATGCCCTTGGACGCGAGTTCGCCCTCGAGGTCCTCAAGGGGCATGCGGGGCAAGCCTTTGATGACCATAGAGTGCTCTTTATTGTTATTGAGCAAAAACGTAAAGAACTGTTTATTCGCGGCTATCAGTTGAGGTTTGAATAGAGAAAAATGTTCGTTTTTGAAGAATTGAAGTCTTATTTGATTTCCAAGGAATTTTAACTGAAAGGAATCGCTACCAAAGCAGTGATCTCAGATTTAGCCCGCTTGCACCATTGGTGCTCGTCGGAGTGGGGATACGCGCAAGTGTTCGTGCCTTGTCCGTGAGAGCTGCGCGCGCCGTTTCTGCGCTCGGCGTGGAGAGAACGACGGAACTATGCTACGTCTCTCTTCCACCAACGTCGTGTAACGTCACGTATTGTTGCGTCTTCGTTCGAGATGCAGTCGCGGCGTCGGGTCTTCGTTCCGCACACAGGCCGGTATAAGCTTGCGGCAGTGGTGCCAGATTACGCATAAGGCATCGCACGTACCATTGCGTTCTTTCAGCTGGAAGGCAAATCGGGCACCACCGCCTTGAGCAGAGCGCGATCCAGAGAAAAGTGGATCCAGGAGAGTCTGGGACTGATTCGTCGTACTTGTCGTCGCTCGTCGACGCGTTCGTGTTCGATATCGATAATACTGATCAATTTGTTATTGATGAGTATTCGATGAATTATCGGCGTTAGTATTTTTCGAAATTGTTTTTGACTTCAAAAAAGATCCTATTTTATTTATAGATAATTAATCTACCTTTTAAAATATTACTTTTAAATGTATGTATACAGGGTGCTTGCGGATGTTACTAGTCAGCTTAGTTTCCTCGAAATGGTAGGTACTAGAAAAATAATTATAGAGCAAAGGGGTACCGTAATGTATGGTAATGTTTATCTTCTGCGAGATTTCACTCTATTGAGAAGTGCAACCCGAACAATGCAAATGCGTATATACTTTGTTTTTCTATAATCTGAGTTGTTACGTCCGGGCGAGGCTTATCACGACTTTGATGTTTGTCAAGATGGTCGATGAGAAATCCGCGAGCGGCCTGCCGTGCGACCGGTCGTAACGCTTGAATATTTTTGCTATCCAATTACAATAGATAACGGAATCTAACTAAAGATCAACATTGCAAGGTTCTAATCCCTTCCTGGAAGAGGAGGGATTTTCTAGTTACTCGGTACAAGCTAAACGGAGAAGTTAATTTAAAATCTAATATCGCGTTTAGTTGTATGCAGGACTAATAGGATTCGTGTGTCTTCTCAAGACCCATACAGGTCCCCAATTGTTCTCGCGAGGTTATGTTTTCGGCCGGTGTACAGTGCTATGGTATATGAGGTGTGACGTCACAACACAGATTAAATCAAAGAGAGTAATATAAGGGAAAACAAAAGTAGTTATATTCAATTGAAAATAATCATATAAAGAAAAGATAGAATATATATATAGAAAAGTAGAACAGATGTGTTACGAATTCGCTAAACTATGAAAGAATTACTGCAAGAGATGTTATCGCAGTATTGAGAAAAGTTCATGTGTAGTGCGCGACAATGATGCGCCTTAACACGAGCGCTTTCGGATATCAGTAATTACGCCTTTACAATCGACAAGTTAACAAGGAATCTTGCACGGTCAAATGACCGTGCCCGTGGGATCCCGCCGTGGCCTAAGCTCGGGTATGATCATACAATAAGATGGTAATTGTCGTCGTGTTTCGCGACTGGAGGTTCCTACCGTGTCGCTGGTCTTCGGCTACGTTCGAGTCGCTTCGGCTACGTTCGCGCTCTTTCTCGCTTTGTCTCTCTCTCTCTCTCGGTCTCCTTCGCTACTCGCTCTCTCCTTCTTTCTCTCTCTGGCGTATCGTCGGTGGAGTTTTCAAAGGGTTTCAATGGAAAAACGATGATAGTACCTTCGAATCGAAACGTAATTTTAGTACTGTGAACTTCCTCGATTTGCCTATGCTCGGTGATAATTGAGCCGGGAACTAGTCCGTTACAAGGTTCGGCAAGTCAGGAAGATAGTGCTTCTATTCAGATATCTCGATAATTAATTCCGACTTTAATCGCCATACGAGCGAGGAACAACCTTTCCGCGTTCTGTTCAAGTTAAAGAATAAAAGAAAGAGTAATGTAAATGAAATCGAAAGGAAACTTAAGCTAACGTGTCCGACGCAATTTGTCGGCCACGTGCAGAACGTAACGCGCACACCTTCGCACTTTCACTAAATTAAAGAAAACTGAGTCTATGTCTCACTTAATAATTAGATTTTACAAGCTATTGTTTAACGAGGATTAATGAGTCCGTATTACTACACACTGCTAGAAGAATATGCACTTTAGGCTCAGAAATTAATGAAAACTAAGACACCCTCGGACAATCGACTACGTACCTCACGACTTTACAGCCAACTGCCCAGAGAAATCCGTCGTGAGACGGCTCCTGGGCTCGCTCTAGGCCAGTTTTTCATACCCTAACCATGGAAACGGTCGATCAGCGGTCGATTCAGTGTACAAATATTGTGTTACCGTGCTCGCTCGATGTTCAGCGAGAGACTTTCGTTTGCTCATTTATCCTCTTTTAATTATTCAGTTTTATTGCGAATAAAATATGATTGCCTTGACTCAGCTATTCAAAACTTTAGTAGTGCACGCTCCTGACTTATATGCTTGAACAGAATCAGGTTGATATCTGGGCAATGCCTTATTGCCACGAAAATAATAATTTACTTTTGAGAGAGAGAGAAACCAAAAATTAACACGCGGAACCTCATCGCGAATTCCTTAGCCTACACATACATACGTCCATACCGCACACACACACTCATACTATATTCACGCATTCATACCCGCTCGCACGCTTATGACTACTTACATCTACTTATATATATATATACGATGGGACGAATATGATTCCACGGTGAGGGAATTCCACTACATATTAACAACTCGACAGCACCACATATACGATGAGGCTAAACCGTGATACAAGTAATTCGTATACGCGGCCTGGAGGGAAAAATAGAATAACATGATTTTACAACTAATACTCTAACAGCGCACCGGATGCGATGAGCCTAAGCCATTATGAATAATTCGTAAATCCGGCGGCCGGAATAAAGGAAAGAAAAGAGAGTTTAAATTGAAAAATTATAATAAAGGAGAAGGAAAAATCAAAAAGTTACGCTGGGACGTAACAGAGTACGGTCTAATATTAAGGGGTTACACCACCTTGAGATTTAAAAAAAAAAAACGATTTTTTTTTTTTTTTTGCCTTATTTCATTACTTGTACTTTCATGAAGAATTTGCGATGTCAAACATGTTAATATTCCAAAAATTACCAGAGTTATAGCAACTTGAAGTGAGCACGGCAGAGAGTCGTAGAGAGCGTCTGTCCGCTCAGATAGGCATATCCGTTTGTAACCGTTATTGAAGGTCTGTTATAATGAAGCCAAATTATTTCGGAATGGATCTTTACGCGTCTATAGAAGGACTAGGAATGTATGGACCAGGAATCGCAGATTAAATGTAACATACAACAATTCTGGATCTTAACATGCTGACGCGGAACTTTTTCTTCTTTTGCGTTTTACTCGAAACGAGTTTTCTCAAACTGGTGGACACGATATCTCGAAAACTACTGAACCGATTTTATTCAAATTTACACTATATCTTCTCTACGCTAATATCAATTAAGTAGAATAGCCGTTTTTTGATCGGATGCCTCATAAATTTGTTATTAATGTTTTAGTGTCCAATTTTTAGCGAAAAAATCAATATTTTGATACAAACGGCGGTCAATTCCACAAAAATGTTTAAAAAATGTTTTCCCTATGCTACTTCATATCTATTACCTTTATTTACATGAAAATTGCTGACTTTTTTTTTTTCGGAAGAATTTTGACCATGCTACAATGTCCACCGTAGGCGAGGATCACAGGGAAGGCGTTTTGCCGATCACCTTATATCTTCGCCATTTGTAAATATTTTTTAGTCATTTTTATATGATATATTCATTGATGTATATTGTATATAGTGATAATAAAATCAAATTTGTATAGTTAATAGTTGCGTCAAAAAAATTGTCTCATTTTATGCCACTTTTTCCAAGTGGTGGTGTAACCCCTTAAATTGTTTTACTTTCCTGAAATATCACGAAGTTTTGCGTGGTCTTTCACGCCACCCATGAGGTGCCACGACTAGCGCGTTCGGTTTTTTTTTAACGTGGACAGTCGGCTGTGGCACTATTATACCACATGTTATGCCCATTATGCCATTTGTGGAATCTGACAAAAGATATGCCAGACCGATTTGTGGAATCTGACAAAAGATATGCCAGACCGATTTGTGGAATCGGACAAAAGATATGCCAGACCGAGTTGTGGAATCTGACAAAAGATATGCCAGACCGATTTGTGGAATCTGACAAAAGATATGCCGGACCGATTTATGGAATCTGACAAAAGATATGCCAGACCGATTTGTGGAATCTGACAAAAGATATGCCAGACCGATTATTCACACATACGTTCTTTATGTCTGCACATTCATAACATAAAGTAAACGTTACTGTTTATGTATTTAATGAAGAACATTACACCAGGAGGGACCAGCCATTTCATCAACATGTACTTCATGTTGTCTGGTTTTTTTTTTATTTGGACATGCTGAATATAATATATAAGATGGCATGCGAGACAAATGCTCGTCATTAACCGTCATAGTTATTGCTGTTTCCCCTCTCGCTTTTAATGCTGATTTAAGGACACAAGCAGCATTGATATTCACGGACGACAGTTTATTTCTTTGTTTCGTTTTCAAGTCTGGTAAGTAGGAAAAGACTCTTTCTGAATCAGCATTACAGTTGGGTAACGATCGAACAGCATTGACAAGAGATTTCAAAATGGGATATTGACGACTACGTTGTAGGATGTTTTCCCACGTTTCGTCAAATT
Source organism: Priocnemis perturbator (assembly GCA_963942575.1). NCBI lineage: Eukaryota > Metazoa > Arthropoda > Insecta > Hymenoptera > Pompilidae > Priocnemis > Priocnemis perturbator. The sequence continues at coordinate 8,058,321 of OZ012643.1, read as the reverse complement.
CGCTTAATGAAAGATAATCATTTTGTGTTTCTGTAAAATCGTGGTATAAAGCAAACCATTCTCCTCGTAAAGAAAATTTATCAAATTCGCCAAGAGTTTCAGCGATAAAACAAACATCATGAAATGAAGTTTCTCTGTCAATATCGCGCAAAACTGTGGCGGGTTCAAAAACTTGTAATTTACATAAAAATTCATCATTGATTAGTAATTTTTTAGAAATTTCTTGAGCGGCACATACATAAAACTGCAAACAATCCTCTGGAATATTTTCAACTATATCGGTGTGCCCCTCTATTATTAGTTTGTTAAGATATTCATCCCAATCAATGCCCAATGCGATTTCCTGTAAAGATATTTAATTTTCTTTTTCCGAAACATCTACGTTACTGTTACAATGTGTTAAAAGCTCTGGTTTTAAAAAGTTTTTACATACAATTTGTAATAAATGTATTGATTTACGCTGTAATAAATGAATTCTAGTTTCCAGAGCTTGGAAAAATAGCGTAAAAGAGTTAAAAAAATGTAAAATATATCTCAGAAAAAATAAGTATGCTTTAACATCAGGATTCTGCATGACGGCTACAAATTGTGCAGCTTTGTCGGACTTCTCTTTCGTCAGTAATTGTTTTAAGAACTTGTCAATACTATCCCATGAATCCAGAATTCTACTGATGCATAATTGGCGGGAAAGCCATCGTGTTTCGGCCAATTTCAAAATTTTCAGATTATTGTCCTCGCTACAATCAGTAAAAATAGCTGATCGCTTGGGGCTACAGTTTATAAAATTTGAAATTTGTTTTACAAAGTTTTCACATTTGTTAGGAATCGTTCTGGATGCTGTATTTGCGGCTAACGCTACAGAATGGCATGGACATGTCATTGTTAATACACGTCCACACTTTTCCTGTAACTTTGTTCGAAATGATAAATGTTTACCCGTCATGACACGCGCATTGTCGCATGACAAAGCAACAATGTTCATAAACGGAATCTGTAAACGGTACATTTCCTGCCGAAACGCGTCGAATATCATTTCAGCGCCACAATTTCTTGCATCAAGATCGATTAGTTTGACTAACTGCGACATAATTTGTACTCACTCACACATACACACGCGCGTCGAAGTTAAAAACTATGTTTCGCGGATTGCCGGAACGACTACTGTGTCACTGTACACGGCATGAAATGGTACAATTAAGCGATTGTAACGTGCACGACCGAGGCATTTAGAGGTGATCGCGTCCGCGGATACACAAATCTCAATCCACTAATAAGGGCATTCGAGCACCTGTAAACACGAGCGTCCGCGAGAACATTTTTAGACCGGGAGCGTTAGTCTTTTGTGTCACCTCAGTCAGCAAACAGATATGGATAGATTCGGTAAGTACATAATACGTATTCTCATACATTCCAATTCCTTTTGATATGACATGAGCCCGTTTGTAATGAAATTGTACATTGATGACGATATTGATTCAGAGAATTTAATGAAGTCTGTTCGGGAGATACATTTGTAGCAAAAAATACTTCACATTTGAGTTTTACGTATATATGCGCCTTTCCCATTGTTACAGTATTAAAGATTCCGTACGTTCCTACAATTTGTTCTTTCGTACAATGCAGAAATATACTTTTCAATATCTGCAACTTCGATTCCGAACATTTTTAGTAGAATGTCATAATTATGTTAATTTTATCATGTAGGAAGGTTTCTTTTACAAGCGGACCGCCGTCCTACTCAGTCGCGTTTTAATTATCGCGTCTCAGAATAAATTTTAGTGAAGGGGGAATGGTCACTGCAAATTACTTAACGCGTCCGTTCTCTTTGCTTTCCTTTTATTTTCTGCCTTTTCGTCTTCGATCGCTCACCTCATACGCATTCGCATTCTCCCTTCAGATTTTCTCACCGTTCGCACCGAATTCGCTAATGACAGTCGTACGATCGGCTTTCTCTCTCGCAGCTATCTCCTGTCTCTCTCCAAACACAAACATTCGCTCCATCTCTCTCTCTCTCTCTCTCTCTCTCTCTCTCTCTCTCTATCTATCTATCTATCTATCTATCTATCTATCTCTATCTCTCTCTCACACACACCCACTCGGACTCATTCTGTCTCTCTCTCTCTCTCACGCTCATCCTTCGTACTTGCCACAATCACCATTTTCAATTATCTTTCAAGTACATATCTATAAATTGATGTGTCTTTCTTTTCACGAACAGAAAACCTTAGAATCAGCGCGCCACCGCCGCCACCCGTGGAGGAGCCGAAGGCGGAGGAGGAGGCTGGGCCGTCCGGGGCAACCGGACCCAAGGCCGAGCAGGAGGTGCCGGCTTCTGCCGCAGCCTCACCACCGGCTCCGGCCCCGGCAACTCCAATTACGCCGGCCACAACGAAATCTAGTAAGTTCATACAAATTCACACATGACGCATTCTAACATTATTCGATACAAGATATCATAATCTGCTTTCATTAACTGCATGTATGTCTGTTCATTTTTTGAATAAAACGATATCAAACACTTTTACAATTTGAACTTGCAAACATGTTTAAACATTACTAAGATTGATCAGTGACGTTTTCCGCATCTCTTTTTCGAGATTTTCTTCTATTTCTCAGGGCAACACTACAATTGCCTTCTAAACGAAAAGAGCCAATTTCGACTAATCCTGACCCGCTGAAAACGAATCTGAAATCCGTTTTTGAAAATTGGCTCGAGATTTTGAGTAATTGAATTTTGAAAATAAACAGCCTTTTTTCGACATTGAACAGCACTCAGGCCGTAGGTTTACAAGTTAGACAATTTTCATTTACTGCAAAAAATTCTCCAGACTTTTGTGAATAAAGCGATATCAAACACTTTTACAATTTGAACTTGCAAACATGTTTAAACATTAGTTAAAATGGATAAGACACGTTTCGCGCACCTACTTTTCGAGATGGTTTTCAATTTTTGGAAAAATCTGTGACTCCGACGTGAATTCCAATGACACTACACGATAGAGCAGACATTTTCCATCGGGAAAGCATCATGATAATATGTAAAACAAATTTCGGCTTCCTACAGGAAAACTAACTAAGACTTTGTGCGCGTCACGTAGTAACACGCGTTCCGCTGTGGCTTGTTGTCGCCTAGCGTTTGCACGGCATTGAGTCGGAGAACCACTGCTCACACTGCGTAACACGCACGAGGTTTTCGTTTTCCTGTGCGAAGCAGAAATATAATTTACATAGTGTTAAAGTGGTTTTCCAAAGACAAATGTCTACTCTATCGCGTAGAGGTATTGGAATCCTCGTCGGACTCCTAGTTTTTTGTAAAAATTGGAAAACATCTCGAAAAATAGGTGCGCAAAACGTGTCTTTTCCACTTTAACTAATGTTTAAACATGTTTGCAAGTTTAAATTGCAAAAGTGTTTGATACCGTTTTATTCGGAAAAGTCTGGAGAATTTTTTGCAACCATTAAAAATTGTCTAACTTATATACTTACGGCCTGATTGTTGTTCAAAGTGGAAAAAAGGCTGTGCTATTCTGTGAAAAAAAAATGGAACCATTGCCGGGCGCGAAACGACGAACGAAACGACCGCGTCGACGAGCGACGATGAGTACGACGAGTCAATCCGAAACTCTCCTCGATTCACTTTTCTGTGGATCGCGCTCTGCTCAGGGCGGTGGTGCCCGATTTGCCTTCCGGCTGACTGCACGCAATGGTACGTGCGATGCCTTATGCGAAATCTGGCACCACTGTCACCGGCCTGTGTGCGGAACGAAGACGCGACGCTGCGACTGCATGTCGAACAAAGACGCAACGCGCGATGTTGGTTGAAAGGGGACGGAGCATAGTTCTGTCCTTGTTACGTGTCGTCACGATACCTCACGTCACGCGACGTTGGTGGAAGGGAGACGCGGCATAGCTCCGTCCTTCTCTCCAAGCCGAGCTCGATTCGGTGAGAAACGGCGCGCGCAGCTCTCACGGACAGGGCACGCACACTTTTCCGTATCCCCACTCCCAGGAGCACCGATGGTGCAAACGGGCCAAATCTTCTATCACTGCCACACCGTGACGAGAACTATAACAATAATATGCGCCGATCACTCATTGAAACCTACTTTTCAAAGTAATGTGTTATTTCCTATGCTTTTGGGCTATTATTTCTTAGTGATTAATACAATATTTTTATTTACAGTATCCACTAAGGGCTGCTATTTCGTGGTTTTTGATAATAGCCAGGCATACAACAAAGAGCACAGTTCCGTGTACAAGGCCGGCATGAGACTCTTGAAGTTTTTCGAGAACTGGTGCAAGGACTTAGGTCTGAATTTTGAAGAAAACGAGAACTGATACGCTGCCCAGCCAAGCGTAAAGAAGGCTTGAATCGAGGGTAACGGTTTTCATGAGGATTGGGACGATGATGATGATGATGATGATTAAGAGGAAGACATGGACGACAATAATGAAGACAACAGCGATAATGAGGAAGAGATAGATGAAGATGTCGATGAGAACAATGACCATGACAATGACGACAGTTTGCATCATAAATATATTTGGGTGAGTGCCTCGAATTGAAACTTCAAAACGGTGTCGACGATTGTAGCTGTTTATCGCGTCCGAAATAAACACTAAATGGGTATGAACTTCAATGCATTCTCTAAAGTTGCTTAGTGGTCAGAACGGTGTTGCTTGAATGGCAATAACTTTGTCCATTTTTCTTATTTTTCAATCATATTGGACTTCAAATACGCACACAGGTCCAATCTTTATAATTGTGTAATAAAAAAAAGGATTTTTAAAAATTTCCAGTATACTACCCCCTTAAGTTGAAATTAAAAACACAGATTGCTCATTATGTTAACAAAATTCATACATGTATTACTATATATACATTTATTAATAAAGCATATATACATTTTATAATAAACAACTCCTTTCCTTTATTTAAAGTTGTTCGCCTCATTGTCTACTTGCATTTGAAGCAGTTTTAACCTTGTGGTGTTAATCTCCAATTCCGCATATTTACAATTTTCCTTAATTTCTAATTCCGTGTTTAATATTTTTAGTTTTATGGCGTTTTCTTCTGCTTGGCGTTTAAGCTGATCCTCCTTAATTTCAAGCTCCTTCTTCAAAATTTTCATTCTCATTTCATGGAGTTTTTTTTTCTCATTGTCTCCTGTAAGAGGGAGATCTAATGACCGTTTCCGTTTTCGATTATTTAATTGCGCTGATGGCTCTCTGCGCAACATTGATATTCTTTGTTCCTTTTGACTGATGTCATATGATAGCACTTCTGCTTTATCTATCTCAACATCATTACCCATTGACGTGCCATCCTCCTGACGTGGAGGAAAAATTCTGTTACATACAAAATATGTTGACAAATATTGCAATGATGATTTGAAGTATGCGTATTGATATATCTACAATATACATACCAATTTGTAAGAGGTGTTTTGGGCGCCGCCGAGTGCGTGCGAGAACGCATAGGCTTCTCGCCCGGCAACAGCGAAAACATGTGAACGCTGCGGCGGGGCGAGGTGTGCGGTCTGATCGGGCGGACGCGCAGTCTTAGAGAAGGCATGGCGTAAAGACGACGCGTGAATAAACATCTTTTGTTTTGCATGGAGTTTTGGTTATTGCGGAATCCATCCTTACAAATTCTTCTGCTGTGCCACAGTATGTTTGTAAAGCAGCTCTATGTTGCTGCGAGGTTCCTGCTGAAAGACGACACAATCTATTTAGCGATATCTTACATCAAAACATATTTGTTTCATATATATTATAATCCTACAAAAATTATATAGAAGTACCAATTGGGGCGTCGCTGTCCCACACAGATGTTAATCCCTCTACTGTCGATGGCATCATCGACAGTAACTGTTCCTCCTGTCCGGATAATGCTATACTTTTTGATTCTCCCCCACCTGTTTTTAAAAGTTCCATGCTGTTGTCCACCAATTTTTCCTTTACTTGTTTTTTTAAATCTTCAAATTTTCCTTTTAAAACTTTCTTCACTCTATATGTTTTCCCTGATCTGGCATTAAATGGTGCCGCCACTTCGTCCCACGCTCTTTCTTTATCCTGCCACGTGGTGGCATCAGTTTTCTTGCACATTATTATGTGCTTCAATTCGCCTATGCATTCCAGCAGCGTTTGCACTTCCCCTGCTGTAAAATTCGAGGTTCTGGCTCTCTTTTTTTCTTCAGCCATCTAATTAATAGAAATTACACAGGTATTAGTTTTGAATAAATTTTCACGTGTATTACAGATTCCAATACAATAAATTACTCACCACGCTACAACACGCCGACTTTAAACAAACAAATTAACAATAAACCGAATAACAGAGAACGAAAAACTTTACAAAAAATAACAAAAACATAAAAAAATAATTTGGTAACAAAAAAGGAAGATAACGAACAATATAAAGGAAGGCAACGAACAAATAATCTCAAGCACTGTACTAAACGACATGCAATGGACAACTGACTGCCGCAAAGCCCGCAATATCGCGCTTTCCTTACTGTTGCGTATTCACAGTCGCCTCGGGCGGGCGATCAATGGGCGCCCGCGACGCGCTCGCCCAAGCAGGGATCTCAGAAGTGGCATCCTGCCGCATGCGGCACGCGTGGTGGGGGAAGAGAGAGAAGTAGTATGCGTCGTGTCCGTGAGAGCTACGCGCCACTCGATTGGCTCGTAGCTCTCACGGACATGCACGCATACTACATCTCTGTGTGCGGCAGGATGCCATTTCTGGGATCACTGCGCCCGAGATCAATCATTGCGGTCGATACTCAGGCGATACTCTTTGTAAACGCGCCTGCTAATTAGCAGCGCCGCGTCGCGTTCTTCTCGGGCAATGTTTCTCGCGCGCGTTCCCGCGTGCTCTCGACGGCCATTACCGTTCTCCTCACAGAAGCGACAGGTGCTTACTCTCACGTGCGAACCAGTTGTGAATTGTTACCGGTTGGTGTTCTCAGGGCAGTGTGTATAGAAAGCGACAAGCTCAAAAGGATTACCGAAAGACGCTTTTGTGCCCCTCAAATAGTGTACGACGTAGTTTAAGTGAATAGTTTAATAAAGCGGATTTTTAAACTTCTCACTCGCGTGTACTGTGTCGACCACGTGTCGCGTGACCTTTGTGCGGCCCTCCTCAACTTTCCGTTACATCCCCGCCCACGCTACACCAGATTTCTCGGGAGTTTCTCGGGGTTAGACTCAAAACACTTACGAAAAGTTCCGCGACAAAGGAAAAGGGAGAGGGACCTCTCCTTCAAGTATGCATGTCTTTTGTCATTCGCTGCCCAATATCTATCTTGTTAATCCCGGTGTTCTGATCGCACATGACATAGCGCGAGGGTATTGCCACGCAGAATTTACGCATGCGACTCAACATATTATTTCAAATAAGACGGTTCCCCATTACTTTTATATTCGCCGTAAACTGTTCTTCTTCAATTAATTTACACTCACGTGCGTTAAAAACTTGATTTATATGGTTGCCCATTACGTTTATCGTACACTGGTTTAAGTTTTCGTTTTCAAATCATGCGGGTTAACGCAGAATATACCTTCTTTATTCGTCTATTGATATTTGGCCATCTGGTGGCTGGGTAAGTCGTCATAAGTATGCATAACTTTACCGGGAGGACAAAATATAATGGAACAACCCATGTATAAAAGTAGCCGGTAAGTGCTGGGTAGGGCTTATCCTCTAGGTAGCTACCGGACAGATATCCTGATATTTACCGAGAGGTGGAACAACCCGGCCTTAAAGTTATATTAATCTATTAACGCGGAATGTTCAAATTAACGAAGAATTATCATGTAACACAATGAGTCGTTTTCTCAACTAAACACTAATTTTTACTGGGATAATGAGTCCTTCGTCAAACTGGAAGGAAACACGATTAAGTTCAAAATACAATATATAAGAAACCCCGGGCATGAGTCTAGCACCTCACCATTTTCCAGACTACTGCCATGAATTTTGCGTCGCGAGCCGTTAGCTGCGCGCGAGAAGGACGTCTTCCGCATCCCCTCCGTTCACGGTTGGGTCAGCGGCTCTCGGCTCTATTATTGTCGAATAGTTGCCGCGCAGCTGCTCGCATTCCCCTGGTTAATAATGATGCACTTTCCATCGCTCCGGTGGTTTATAATATTAAATAAAAAAAAGATGTTCTGCGTGTACGCGTGAAAACGGAGCTACAAAAATGCTTTCATTAGCCGACTTTGAAATAATAGAAATTATACATGTTGTTCGTCACTATTTATAAAGTGCGACCGGTGATATATTTATATATATACATCTATTTCTTTGAACTCAAATTGCGCATTCTTCGTCAGCGACTATTGCAAGAAAACAACTAAAAATTACTCGTGCTGCTCCACAGCTGTGGGGAATATAAATATACAGCACATCGTAAAATTTGAAAATAAAGGCAAAAGAAAACAATCAAAGGTATTGAAATGTAGCAACGTAAGGCACAACTCTTATGGTAAAGAAACTTCGAAAGAAATCAATGAGGCTGAAAACGAACGGTGATTTTGATTTCTTCTTAGACAAGTGTTAATATTTCTCAGATGGTAGGAGTTGAAATATGCACCGCATTCATTCGTTGGAGATGGTATTTTCAAACGAATTTATGTTATTTGTATCTGATACGTATGTCACAGACCAGGTATAGAATAGACACCGCATCTTATGGACCTTCGTGTCACACGTCTAGAAATACCGACGGAGCAGAAAACGAGGCAAGTTGGAGCGCCCTCTGCGTATGCGAACAGCAGAAGTCATAATTACAATTCACGTACTGACTGACTTTGGCGGCGTTGCCAAATGTATGCGATAAATGCATGATTGCCATATCATGAATTTGTTACGAATGTACATCTAATCGCTGCGCTGTCTCGCAAGCTTGGCTGGATCAGGCCCGATGCGCTGCCTCGCCGCTGAGAATGAGTCAGATTTCAGATTTAAAGGGTCTACATATATATTATGTTATTCCGTTCGGCGTATTTTCAATTAAGCTTTTAGGGAGGGAGAGGTACTGGATGAAATTTACAATTTTTATGAAGTATTTTGAAAGCAATAACTTTGATACAAATAAAAATATTAATACGCGACTTGGGAAAATGGCAAATCGGGAAAAAATCAAGCTAGGGGCAGAAATATAAGTGGCCGTACAGTACACATGAAATGCTTGTGAATAAGTTGGCACATTATCAATAGCTTATGTGTGTGTGTGTTGATTCTTGCTATGCAATGACACACGTACCGCCATATTACTCGCAACGAAATAGTATTCGCCGAAAAAACGCCAATGAGTGCTGACGATGAGTGTTGCGACGATTGACTTTGAGGAGGAATTGGACACACATAAGAAAATCGCAGAATTTCTTGCAATTTTGAGGGATTATGTATTTTAATGTAATAAAGGAGTATACCAAATTTCACAATTTCCGACTACATAGTTCAGAATAAAATAATTTATTAATTTAACTTTATAATTTCTCCTTTATGTCTATATTATAGTTCGAGTCGTTTACTAACGTATATGCTTGTAATTGCATCATCTATCTGCTTTTGAATATACTTTCATTCTCCCATTTACATTCTATTTTCTTTTATCTACAACTTCGTTACGTAATCCTTTTGTTGCCGACTAGTTAAATAATTTATACCCCGACCATATCAAGCACGGTGTGGGAGCTGTATGGGTCTTCTGGAACCACGTATTTTATAAGTCCTGTCTTTATTAATCTCAAATTAGATAACAAATATTATAACTTCAATTCATTTAGATTCACTGCTATTAGCCTTGCTTTTACTAGTAGTTGCTTCTATTATCCTGTTATTCATCCTATAACTTTCATTCATTCTATTTCTATTCTTTATACTGTCACATATATAAATATATATAATTATATTTAATATTTTTTAAATATTATTCAGCGTTACATCTGAGTAGTGGCCGACCGCTCGTCATATTCAATTAAACCACCGCGGTTGGGCGTAACAGTATACCGTTTATTTAAAAAACAACATACTGTAAAAAGAATATGAAACCATTAGAACCATAAGAAAACTTATCAGCAACAAAGCGTTGTATCAAAAAAATTGATTTTGCATTTTTTACTTATTTTTTCACGTAATTGCAAGATCTTTCCGGATGAATTACCCAGAATACTAATGCAACATAGACAAAGATATAAGAAATGTCAGGGTAGTTAACATGCCCTTCTTTCATCTTAGTTCCACTATTACTTTCACCAGCACTAATGTACTACATGCGGTAAGTGAAGTGATAGTGTTAACGGGATGGGCCACGCGAAGGCGTGAAAGAGGGTCTTTACCATCCCAAAGTACGTTCAATGTTTTCTAAAATATATCTATGTAATTATCCGGCATTCAGATTAAAAGAGGTAATATAAGAATATATACTAATCAAATTCTTCTTTTGAACACTAAACGTACTTTTAATCATGCTACAACAAGAACATAACATGCGGCAATTAGAAAAAGCAAACACAACACACATTTTAAACAGTTAATTTTAATTTTTTTTTTTCTTCCAGGAGGGGAAAATCCTGTTGCGCATGTCTGATCTAGCTAGGACCGGATCCTGAGAGACTCGCCTTATGGACTGGCATTCTCACTAAAAACCCCTCCTCGCCCGCCATCCTCGGGTACAAACAATTTTGGAAATTTCTTAAAAATACTAGCAGGTCCATTGCAAAGAAGTAACAAATTTAAACATGTTTTAAATGCGATAATTTTGCAATTGTATTTGAGGAGCGTGCCGGAAATCTAAGTTGTTGACTGAGCCATAGCGTATCCTTATGAATTTTTACTTTAAAAGCGAAATAAACCATATCTTTCCGATGGACAGCACATTCATCTTCGCTAAACCATTTTGGATATTTCTGTTCCACAGAATGTGAAACTATCGGAAACAGCTTATCCAATATGAATGCTTCGCTGCGTACCTTTGGATAATATTCGTCAAAGATTTCATTTATAACTTTAAATATGATGGAAAATTCTGTAGTGGGGACACAAAGATGCCCAAAATCAACATCTTCTTTAACCGCGTATGCACGAAAGAATATGAGGATCTGCTCATCTCTACAAAAGATCGCGTCTTTATCAATAAATATGTCGTGACATCTACGACATTTCGATTTATCAGTACTGTAGGATGGGTGCGTAGCGTGTGTGTAGACTGTAGCGTGATGCGTAGCGTGCGTGTATGTGTGATGCGTAGCGTGCGTGTATGAGTGAGCGTGCATGTAGTGTAAAGGTGTGAAAATGAGACAAAGGAAGAAAGACCGCACCACGTGCGTGGCGCGGTAAGACGGTTAGTCTTAGCATGCCTGTCAGAGCGAACACATGTACACATTTGTATTACTTTTACTTTTCATTGAAACAGTTTCTTTCATTTAATAAACGGTTCCTACAGTACTCTTCTTTGCAACATACCCTGCAAAGAACTCTACCGCACATGATTCTAAAGAACACACTGATGATGGCAATTGAGCACAATCATCTATTTCCATATTTACATTAACATAGTCATCATCAGTGTATTGAACGGCATGCAATGAAACATCAGGTTGCGACGCGGCTAGTTCACCCTGAATGACATCCTCCCCTGGTATTAGTGGTGCGTCATAATCCGGCATACAGTTACCACTTTTTAAGGTGCCGTTTAGATTTAATAATATATTTTTTCTAATGCCAAAACGCACCGCTTTTACCGAAGGATTGTGGTTATAAGTCCCACCGTGCATGCGGAGGACAGAGAAGAAATTTTCTAAGCAGTCGGTATTTAATTGAGAAGTTAGCAAAAATGTAATGCCTTCTTCGGTTAAATCTGCGTATAACTGGAGGGTGGCATTTACAGATTGCTGTAACCCCAAAAAGCATGGTGGTGTTTTTAAACCATTTGCCGATAAAACAAACCAATTTTTCATTTCAATTAATTTAGCTTTTAAATTTTGCTCAGCCGTATTATTTATTTGCGACATCGCGCACCTCTGCGGATTGGGGTCGGTAGCAGATCTACTATTTAAATTATCAAACAAATTAATCAAAATTTCTAAAAAAATAGCGGTATTCTGTACAGTCCTTGTGTTTATGCAACCAGTTAACGACGCGGTAAACAAAGCAGACGAAACTCTTTTGCTAAAAACCTGCAGAGCAAGCTTGCATTTCATCTTATCAAAAAGATTAGGCTGAACATGCTTGTCAGATAATTTGCAAGCTGCTCTGGTATTTTTGTTATTTTCTAAATTCCAAAGTAATTTAACATCTTGCCATGAGACTTGCATACCATTAATTAAGAAATCATGGTTTAATAAATTATTTCTGATGCTTTTAAATAAATGTAAATAGTCGAACAGAAAATATATTTTTTGTCCGTTTCTGTGAAAATATGGCTTTTCAATTGAAACTCTCTCGTCTGCTACGCTTTGATTACTAGCTCCCTGATCAGATAGAACTGCTCTGAGTATGAAACCCGTTTCATACGTGGCATCCAAAATTTCATCTAAAATCATGGATAATTCGTTTCTCTTAATGCTTGATTTGGATACAAAAAAAGCCAGCGGTTGTTTCCAATTCGTGATTACCCCCCGCAACATAAACACAAGAACGTGAGTCCCAACGGACACACTTCTTCCTAAAGACCCTAAATCTTCGAAGCAATCTACAATTTGTCTTTTTGGGTGGAAATCTAAGCATTTTTTTACAGCCATTTCATCAAACAACAGAACCCAGTTGCGTTCTATATCTGTCATGTGAGTAGCTTTTAGTTTTAAAGCGTTAAACAGGCTAGGACAAATGCCAGGCCAAATATCAATTTTTCCAAACCACCGATTTATAGTAGTTGGGCATGGAAGATGAAAACCCAGCACGCTGCGCATTTTATCATACAAAGCTGGCGAAGTGTATTGCAATGTCATACACAGTTGCTGCTATTTTCGTGTAAAAGCAGCTTTCTTAAACGGAAATAATAACATTAATAGAAATGTTATTATTGTACACAAAATATTATATATATATTGTATATATGTACACAAAACCCGACAATTTTTTACAAACTGCTTTTTTTAAGCATTTATCGTCGATGCTGTCTAACGAAATTTTATCCTGCAGCCTGGTCAATGCTCTACACTTCGCACGGTATTGTAAGCGGAGACTAGTTACTTTGTTCTTTTCTACATCTAATAGCAGTTGGTTTTCCCGCAGCCGTTCTTCTAATTCATTTCATTCTATTGTTGATGAAATGGCGTCGATCTCCAAACTCACGTTATGATCGCTTTCGTCGGTATCTATATGTGGCAGTAGAGGAACTGCATCACTACGGATTCGACCACTCACGTGAAAATTCTCTTTTGCAAAATGTCCACTACAGATATATTTACTTTACATTTCTGCGTCAGACATTTCCACCCAATCATCTAAACCGCAGTTAACTATCCACGTTATAAATCGATCATGGTTTTTCACGGGAAATGCATGAAATGAAGTGCCATCCGGTGCATTGCGGTTTGTTAATCCACACTGCGGATGTACACACTTTTTGTAATGACTTTTACATTTCTGATCATCCATTTCCCGGGTTTAGGCAGAATTTTCTTTTAATTATGCCACCGAAAACAATAAAGAAGCAGTAGTACACACACAAAACCAAAGCAACTAAAGAAAAAACGCAATCTGTTACAAACTCACTCAGTTTCGTTCAGTGTCAGGTTACGTCTAACCATACTCTCAATTCCACGTTATAAAGAAAGAATGAAATGATTACTTTAGTGTGTAACAATAGGGTACATATATGAAGAAATAGTGCGCGTGTGTGTAGTCAGTGTGGCCAGAAGTGGCGCCCGAGCACCATTGGTGCCCGCGGTATTGGGGATACGCGCAAGTGTGCGTGCCCGGCTGTGAAAGCTGTGGACTCCCCGCATTGGCTGTCAGCTCACAGACAGAGCACGCACACTTGCGCGTATCCCCACTCCCGCAGCCACCGGTGGTGCCCGACGCCACTTCTGGCTACACTGTACCATTTTGCATCCGCCGGCTGAAGTGACTCGTTGATCGTAAGTTTTTGTATTACTGTATTTTTCTGATTGATCCGTTATGGAATCTAGTGTTTTGTGACACGTTTTCGACATTCCATCTAAATTAATCTTACAATATATAATAATATTTGACTTGGTAATACATTTTATTTTAGAGAATGAATACTGGAGAGGACATGACGTCGGCGATGGCGACCATGTCGCTAATGAGGCCGACAACAACGACAGCGACACCCACGCCAACGACGCCGACGCCGACGACGCCGTCGACAACAAAGCCAACAAAGCCGAGGAAATACGGGACAAATCCCGAACGAAAGGTATGTAATGTTATTGTTCAATATACAGTAAATTCTGTCACATTGTCGTTAAGGCTCCCTCCCACACTGTCACAGCGAGTTGTGCCTACACACAGGCACGCGTCATTTCTACGCCTACGTAATCTTAAGCCGAGTCAGTGAGGCGTGTGATGCGACGCGCGACGTGGCTTCTTTGATGAGAGTTGACTGTTGAACTGTTTATAATACAATAATATAACTTTTTGAATTTTACTTTTATTTGTCCGAAATTGTGATTGATATATTGATGACATTTTTCCGCTTACAATGATATCAAACATGACATAATTTAAACAACATTTATTTATTTTATACTTATTGTATAAGTCATTACACTTGACGAATTAATTAGTAAATGTGGTCTGAATTACATCATGTTTGGTCTTATTTTTATACAAACAATCTCATCAATATGTTATAAACTTTATCATACAGAAAAAGTTAATAAAAATGGTTAAGAATCGTCTGTGTTGCAGCATTTCGCACGCTGAGTTTCAACTGTGTCAGTTGCCTCGACTGTCGTTTTCTTGTCGTTCGGCAAACTGCAACGACGCGAGGCTCGAAAACCGTATCCACTCTCTCCAAGTTGTCGCAGAACGATTGACAGGTGCACGACAACGTGAGCAAAATTCGTAGCATACCCTCTCACATTGTCATGCACCTGTGTATCGTTTGCCACAACTTGGAAAGAGTGGACACGGTTTTCGAGCCTTGTCTCTTCGTTCGGCAAATTACAAAGGCACCAGCTCTTTCATTCGGTGTCCTTTTCTTCGTTCGGCAAACTACAGTGCGGGTCGCGAGGCTCGAAAACCGTGCCTACCATCTCCACGTTGTCGTAAACGCTTCCCAGATCCGCGACAATGTGACAGAATTTCCTGTATACATATGCTTAAAGCGAATAGCGTACGTTTGTGTGTATGGATGAGCATACATTGCGTGTGTCATGTGCGTCGTCATGCGTGCGAGCTGCCACGCGTGCGTGACGTTATACGCCCTATGCACGCAATATGCACTCCTTCGAACACTGAACGTGTCCATGAACGGATGTATAAACGTGCGGGTGTCAGTTACGTGTACGAAGTATACACTTTATAATGAACCTGTTTTGTATTATATGTGTATGTATATTAATAATGTATTTTTATATGCGTTTTCAGAGATTGAATGAAGCCATTCGGCGAGGTGTGGTGCGCGAGGTCCACAAACTGCGGCGTCGCAAGTACCGCGGCGTACCGCCATCCATGTCACAGCCGCTCCCGCCCCCGACGACGCCACAGTTTCCGCTGTCACAGCCACCGCTCCCGCTGTCACACCCGCCCCTCCCGTTTATACCACCGCCGCCGCCGTCGCAACCACCATTTGTATCATCGCAGCCGCTGCTCCTCCCGTACGGCTACCCGCACCCCACAATTGCCTCGTACGGGCCGGGGATGGTATATCCTACCGCGGGATATATGCATCCCCCCCCCCCGGGGTACACCTACACCCCCGCGGGGTACCACCCACAATATCACTTTTAAACATGTATTAAAAACTATTAACCCAAATAAAAACTTATAAATTATAATTCGACACATAAGGACAGAAATATGCTCCGTCCCCTTTCAGCCAACATCGCGCGCTACGTCTTCGTTCGCCATGCACTCGCAGCATACGCACCTATAACTTTCAGTTAATTAGAATAACTTAATTCCCTTTATTCATAGACCACTCTACCAAACACAGAGTAATTAAAACTTACATAATTCACTGACTGTATAAAGGGAAAGCAAGAATTTATAGCATTCATCAAGATTTCGCATGAAATACGTGGTAATTCGCAGAGGTAAAAGTATAAAAAAACGGACGATAATAGTCATGTCCGCATCTAATTGTAAGTACAGTAAATTCTGTCACATTGTCGCGCATCTGGGAATCGTTCGGCGACAACTTGGAGATAGTAGGCACGGTTTTCGAGCCTCGCGACCCGTTGTGTAGTTTGCCGAACGAAGAAAAGGACAGCGAATGAAACAGCTTGTGTCTTCGTAATTTGCCGAACGAAGAAAAGGACAGCGAATGAAAGAGCAAACTACAAAGCCACAAGGCTAGAAAACCGTGTCCGCCAGTCTACTCAGATCTGGCTCGTTTGCACCATCGGTGCCCGCGGGAGTGGGGATACGCGCAAGTGTGCGTGCCTGTCTGTGAGAGCTGTGGACTCCCCGCATTGGCCTGTCAGCTCACAGACAGAGCACGCACACTTGCGCGTATCCCCACTCCCGCAGCCACCGGTGGTGCCCGGCGCCGCTTCTGGCCACACTGTATAGCTGTTTGCGCGTTTGAATCGCTGTCGCCAAGCGACAGCTTCTTTCGTCTTCTGTTCTGAGTAACAAACGAATCCGGGTAAGTGAGAGCAGAGGAGTAAACCGCTATATGCACTACTACAACCGCTATCGGTGTACGATACCGAATCTGGTCTCGCTGTTCGCAACGCTAATTAATGTAATTTTAATTAATTATACAACAATGAACAGATTAATTACAAGTACACGATTATAAACAATGAACAGATTAATTACAAGTACACGATTATAGTCCATTTGGAAGAATGACATTTCATTTGCAGATAAAATGAAACCCTATTGTATTAGCGCGATGTACCGCGTACCGTGCCACTCACACCACCGAAATTCAGCGCACGTGTAAGGCGTATCGCACGCTCGAGGCGGGCCGTCTTGTCGGTGAGCCCTGAAACCTACGGCCACTCACGTATTATTCACTTACCAGAGACAAATTCAGCAGTTATTTGGTTCGCCGCATACTCTTCAAGGCAAACGGTCGTCGGTTTCTTCGACAAACACTATCCCGTACTACATGTACACCTATTTATGTATATACTCAACTTTATTAGCAGTTGTCTAATTTCCTTAAAACAATAAAAAACAAACAACGATCCTACGATTTTTTCCAAACAGTGATTGAACTCACCCGGACTTATCCTGTTTAGATTTTCAGACATGAAATATTGCTTTTGAACTAATATTTCTACTTTTTTCCCATACAGCTAAAGTTGTTATGCATAATGTTATTCAATTAACTAGTAATAATTAATAGTGGTCTTCAACACGACCTTTCAGGTTCCACTAATCGTGCGTTAGATTTTGTTATAACTGGATATTTGCCTATTGCTTTATTATACCAATTTTTATAAATATACATACCAAAACGAGAAAATCTCCCGTTCTGGCATTACAAATTGTCAGCTGACGTTAGATCGCCTCTGACTTCTGACCTCTGACTACACTAATTATTATAAATGGTGTGCTCGTGTTACATCGCCTCTGGTTATGTGCAATATAAATTGCCAGCTCAGTATGTAGAACAATGTTTTACATACTTCGTACATGATACTTCGTATCCACAGCTTACACCATTAATGGAAACAAAGTATCTTGTATTCCATATTTGTGTCTAATTTTTAGCTCCGTATAGTTAGCACCCCCAACTCAACCGATTTGAGTTTAAATAGTTGCAATCGTTTGAAGGTCGTTTGATAGTGTTTGATAGCCCCAAAATAAACGTTTGATAGTCAACCGTTTATTTATAATTAAAGAAACAAATTTCTAGGGGAATTTTTTGTATAGTTAGCACCCCCATGTTCGCAAATTTGATTTTAAACTATACCAGTCGATGTAAAATCGTTTGATAGCGTTTGATAGTCCAAAACAAACGTTTGATAGTCAGCCGTTTGCTTGAAATCAAAGAAATAAGTGTCTAGGGGAAATTGTTGTCGAAATTTTTGTGAAAAATTTAATGTTTATCTGCGCCAATAGATGTAAAATCGTTTGATAGTGAATGATATTCAATACCAACGTTTGATAGTTAGTCGTTTATTTATAATTAAAGAAACAAGTTTCTAGGGGAATGTTTGTCGAAATTTTTGTGAAAAATCAAATTTCTATCTGCGCCAGTAGATGTAAAATCGTTTGATAGTGAGTGATATTCAATACAAACGTTTGATAGTTAGTCGTTTATTTATAATTAAAGAAACAAGTTTCTGGGGGAATTGTTGTCGAAATTTTTTTGAAAAATTGAATGTTTATCTGCGCCAATAGATGTAAAATCGTTTGATATTGAGTGATATTCAATACAAACGTTTGATAGTTAGTCGTTTATTTATAATTAAAGAAACAAGTTTCTGGGGGAATTGTGGTCGAAAGTTTTGTGAAAAATGTAATGTTTATCTGCGCCAATAGATGTAAAATCGTTTGATAGTGAGTGATATTCAATTCAAACGTTTGATAGTTAGTCGTTTGTTTGTAATCAAAGAAACAAATGTCTAGGGGAAATTTTGTCGTAGGCATACTCTCACATTTCATTATTAATCTGCGGAAATTGATGTAAAATCGTTTGATAGTGATTGATAATCGGGTTCAAACGTTTGATAGTCCGGTGCAGACGTTTGATAGTTCTTCGTTTGCTTGCAATCGGAGAAATAAGTGTCTAGGGGAAATTTTGTCGTAGGCATACGCTCGCATTTCATTATTAATGTGCGTAAATAGACGTAAAATCGGTTGATTGTGATTGATAGTCGGGTATAAACGTTTGATAGTCCGATGCAGACGTTTGATAGTTATCCGTTTGCTTGCGATCAAAGTAATTATTGTCTAGGGGAAATTTTGTCAAGGATAATACCCCTATAGTCGTGTATTTAATTATTATTTATATAAATACAGGTAGCAGCGCTTGATAGAATTTGATGATTATCTATTTTCATAGACCGGCCTCAAGCAAATGCTTAATTTCGTCTTGACTAAGATCTTCCCATTCCAATAAGATCCTCATAAGACCTTGTGTATTTACACTCGGAGAATAGGAAAGTCTTAAGTAAGAAGTTGATGCCTGCTATTGCTTAGGATATCCTTACGGAAGCAAATGCTTAAGAGTTTCCTATTTCACGTTGGGCAATCTTCGGAATTCTTCCGATGTATCAACAAATGATTGTACATAGAATCGTTGGGCAAATTTTATGAGGTATACATCGTATATGATCGTATACATCATTCATGTTAAGTTTGGAAATATTGTGTTTTGTGACGTGCGTGATAATCTCCATTTGTTTGATCTTTTATTTATAATATGTGTATTGTTATATTTTGTTGCTCGGCGCATTGCCCAGAGTTGTGTTTTCATCAAGACCGGCGTTTGGACATATTGTTTTATGATGTATATCGAGGATCTTACGCGCTAAGATATCCGGCTTTATGCAGGTTTGGTTATATTTGACGCTTGTCATTGTGTTTCAATGTATATAATCTGTTGCAGGACGACGCTGCGTGAACCGATAATCCAACGGTGTCTTTCTTAGACCTAGGTAATATGATACATTGTAAGAAGGAATTGCTAACATTGTATGGAGGAATTGCTAACATTGTATGGAGGAATTGATAACATTATAAGAATTCCTGACGTTCTTTTCCGTAAGCGAAGATTTCTGAATGGTAAGGCTTTGTAATTTTTCTGTCATAGTAGTCATTTCTGTGCCAGCCTCTACAGAGGACATATTTTACAAAATAACTTGCCAAAATAGCACTTGTGTGAATTATTCTATTTTCTGTAGCTATAGTTGTCTTTAATGTGTGTGTGTGTGTGTGTGTGCGCACATATTTAGTTAAATCTTTCCTTTTTAATATTTTGATTATATAAACACTAAACATGTCCAAAAAACATTACATCAAGAGTGAAAAGAATTAAGCTATTGTTGCAACTATTAAAGACATTTGCTCACATTATAGAGAAAAAAAAAGTGACGCAGCTGCACTAGTGGACAAAGAAGAGGCTTGGCAGGAAATTGAAGAAACATACAATACCTCATCAGTTATTATGACAATGGTGAGAAATCTGCACATATTTCCTAATTAGTTATGTTAACTGTGCAAAATAAAATTTTGATCATGTAAGGTGAAGTGGGGTAAATACTTAAGGCTCTCGGTATCAAACGCTTTGCACAGTTATTACCGGTGAATTAATATTACGTAGGATTCTAATTTTCCTTGAAAATTTTCATTTGGATAGGTTATTGTACAAAATATCAACTACTCTGCACTTCCCCTGAAAATGGAACAAGAGCGTAACTTAGAGCTAAAAATCTTTCAAACCTTCTTTCATGTGCGACCAGGGCAAGAGCAGAATTATTAACATTTGCCCTGTGTACTCACTTACCCCACTCCATCTTATAAGAAAAATCTAGCATAATATATGTGGTTCAGATCATTTTATATATGCCGTACTGTATTTTTGTTTTGTAATATTCTGGTTAATTGTTATAGCCGTCTGTTGTCCAATTAAAAAAATTGTGGAGCAACATAAAAACTGCTCAAAGGAATGTCCCTAGAGAGGCAGGCTAGGCTGGCAACAGGTGGTGCACTGGAAACAGGCAATGCCACCATTGACCCAGACGTTTCCATGATAGTTCCACAACTTATGGCCACAACACGGTATCTATATCCAATGTAGTGCCAAAAATATTGCAGGGTAATTACATCTTCATTTCATTTATGTAATTACATAAATGATAGATGTATAAAAGTAGGAAGTAACGTATGTTTTTTAGAACGACAACAGAAAGTGGCTGGTGGGACCCATGATGTGCAACAATTGCTCGAAAATGAAACTTTAATATTGGACTCGCCCAGAATAGAAGGTCCATATTTAGAATTGGACGAGATGGCAATACAATATGAAGTTGTAGGAACGGCGGCAAACGAAATTGATAATGCTGTGGCCAGCACATCGGAAGGTACCTAAGGAGTCAACATTTATGCATTTATATCTATCATTACTTTAACCATCAGTATTGATACACCTATATAAATATTTTCTGTTTTTATTATACAGCATTTACATCAAGAACCGACAGAATTGAAGCTGAAAAACACATGAGACATCATATAAACGATATTCGTAAGCAAAAACATCAAAATTTGATCGTTATATCTGCCTATCCATTACATTAATGTAATAAAAAACA
Source organism: Priocnemis perturbator (assembly GCA_963942575.1). Taxonomy (NCBI): domain Eukaryota; kingdom Metazoa; phylum Arthropoda; class Insecta; order Hymenoptera; family Pompilidae; genus Priocnemis; species Priocnemis perturbator. Next base: position 8,036,901 of record OZ012643.1, on the reverse strand, counting down.
TGTATGTTTCTCTAATGCAGTTGCACCAAGCCAGAAATTTCAAAAAGGCCGCAAAATTGATGAGAATCTAAGTGAGAAAGACTTGACCGGCTGAAACGAATTACAGAGCGCGAGGAAGAATTGGCAGATTTAAAATTGGAAAATTCCCCTACACTTATTTCTTTGATTGCGAGCAAACGACCAACTATCAAACGTTTGTATTGAATATCACTCACTATCAAACGACTTTACATCTATTGGCGCAGATAAACATTAAATTTTTCACAAAAATTTCGACAACAATTTCCCCTAGACACTTATTTCTTTGATTACAAGCAAACGGCTAACTATCAAACGTTTGTTTTGGACTATCATTCACTATCAAACGATTTTACATCTATTGGCGCAGATAAACATTAAATTTTTCACAAAAATTTCGACAACAATTTCCCCTAGACACTTATTTCTTTGATTACAAGCAAACGGCTAACTATCAAACGTTTGTTTTGGACTATCAAACGCTATCAAACGATTTTACATCGACTGGTATAGTTTAAAATCAAATTTGCGAACATGGGGGTGCTAACTATACAAAAAATTCCCCTAGAAATTTGTTTCTTTAATTATAAATAAACGGTTGACTATCAAACGTTTATTTTGGACTATCAAACAGTATCAAACGACCTTCAAACGATTGCAACTATTTAAACTCAAATCGGTTGAGTTGGGGGTGCTAACTATACGGAGCTTAATTTTTGGATAGCGTGTGTTAAATATTGACAATTTCACAACGTATTTGACGCAGCCGCTGCCAGTCTTGTGATAAATGCAATCAACGAATTTAGTATTAAATCTCACCACGGGCAGCGGTGTGATATGATGCTGCACCCGGCCGGTAACGTTGGATGTGACACGGAAATGGTAAGGGGGCTCTAGAGCCCCTCGGCCGAACCGCCGTATAGTTAGAAGCACCGACGAGATATTCCTAAAGACTGCCAGCCTTATGGGACTTTGTGTCTCCAGCAAAATTCGCTGTTCTCGGGCGCCCTCTAGAATATATTGCGGCCAGAGTAAGAAACTGATGTCCAATCACTACCGTACTGAACTATTATCATGAGGTGTCACCTGTGTGTGGGCAAGTGAAGCTCTCTTTAAAGACGATTTCAAGTGGAATTTTAAGTTTCAAAATAATAGAAGCAAAATTACTATTAACGGCAGAAAAGGGTGTACGAAACATAAAATGAAAGATAAAAAGTTCACTAAAATGTTAATAAATGTTCAACTATTCAACGTTAACCGTAAAAATATATGTACAACATTGGACGCGGAAATTTTGATATACAAACCTGACCATGTCTTGTTGGTCTGAATTTGGAATATATATTATTGTATGTTGAAATGAAGTTCGCGTATAGTTTCAATGCAATTTGCTCATTTGTTCCACCATTTGAAGCTGTGTGAGATACATGAAATTGACAATTGGAGAACAGGTGCCCGGAAAAATCTGCCGTATAGGTCATGATCGCTATAGGTGAGATTGAAAATAAGTAAGGCTGCCGTTACAATGGTCGCGGTTTTGGTCGATCTTCTGTAGTCCGAAACAATTTGTCAGTAGTAGCACTCAGCTACATCGACAAATACGTCGCATAGCAACAACGGTATCGCTGCGAGAGTAGGCATAGTCCATGCGTGCATCTACACATGCATATCCACTCTCAAGGTCATGCTTTCGTTTGTTTAGCGATCCACAAAAAACGCCCGCAACCACGCCGAAACATGGCTATGAAGTGGTTAGAATGCGGACGGGCGTTGACTTTTTCGTCTGGCAATAATGACAGCTACAATGAGTTTTACAAAATCAGCACTAGAAGCACCGAGAGAATCAAGTTCCCTCGTTTGGCTTTTATTTATATATAGTGATCAAATCTTTTCAAGACGTTTTATTTATTAGCGCGGCTGCGAATTTTGACCAATGACACGCGCTAATTGAAGAGTGCCATGCATTGACCCATTGCTATGCCACTTGTTTGAGAGGTATCAAGGGACTGACGAGCATATGCTCATCTCGGGGCATTGACGCTTATAGAAAGAGTGGACATAAAAACAAATGCGAGAATGGATCTGGCCGAAAATCGGAGCAAGAGTTATCTGTTGCCTTGGGTAAAGGACGGAGATTGACCCCTCCGCGCTTACCCCAGAACAGTCATGAAAGTTCATTTCATATACCGTTATTTTCTAAGATATTATTTTAAACAACATTTTGTGTTTCAAAAATATATAATCACTATTACAAAGTGCCAGAGAAAAGATTTTCACCCCCTTGATACTTCTAGTGTTCAGTCTTCCAAATTTAATATAGTTGTCAGACGAAAAAGCGAAACATGCTTGAAACACCAGCTCTTGAGACACATCGTAACTGCTCTCACCGTGCCACTGTTGCTTGTTTGTGTGCGTTTTCGTCGGTCGTCAAACAAATGAAGCATCGTCTTGTGAGTGAGTATGCATGTGTAGGTGCACGCATGGACTATGGCCACTCTCAAAACGATGCTGCTGTCAACGATGAGTGAACCCGATGTACGAGCTGTCTATGAATATTTTTATTCAGACTATACAAGGATACTCTACTTGTCGCCAATTTGGTGCTAACCGTGTTATCTAAGCCACCGGAGTGTACGAGTAAATCTCTACCGCAATTAAATAATAATATAAAATACCCTTTTCAAACTTTACAAAATCATATTTGGCCTATGGCCCTTAACAGTCATAGTCGCTACTCGATTCGTTGCCAAAGATGTGTCAAGGAGCTTCGTTGCGAATTGTCCCGTCGCGTCGTCCTCCCGACTCGACCCAATCTCGTGACGGACAAGGAGAACCGCGACTGTTTGTCTGAGCGGGTGAACGAGAAGTCATTGGTGTGTTGGAGATTCATTCTAGTATGGGAGAATCGGTGTAGCTTGCTTGCTTGGCCCGATCCGCGACTGTCCAGAAGTGGCTCTTTTACACCATCGGTGCCCGCGGGAGTGGGGATACGCGCAAGTGTGCGTGCCCTGTCTGTGAGAGCTGCACGCGCCGTTTCTCTCCGAATCGCGCCCGGCGTGGAGAGAAGGACGGAACTATGCTGCGTCTTCCTTCCACCAATGTCGTGTGACGTCAGGTATCGTGACGACACATAAGAAGGACAGAACTATGTTCCGCACACAGGCCGGTGACAGTGGTGCCAGATTTCATATAAGGCATCACACGTACCATTGCGTTCTTTCAGCCGGAAGGCAAATCGGGCACCACCGCCTGCAGCAGAGAACGATCCAGAGAAAAGTGAAACGAGGAGAGTTTGGGATTGACTCGTCGTACTCATTGTCGCTCGTCGACGCTGTCGCTTTTGTCGTAGGTTCGCGCCCAGCCATGGTTCAATTTTTTGTCACAGAATAATTTTTTTTTTATTTGTTTATCACACGGCAACAAACGATATTCATTTAAAAATATTTTAGTACTTACTACGGATAGTTTTTAATATTTTGTCAGCGGAATAGATGTGTCGTATTGGTTTATAATAGATATGGCCAAAATATATATTTCATAAATTTTCGTTTCAGTAACATTAATCTTTCTGTGGTAGTAATAAATAAGAAAGTATATAATAAATGTCAATTATTGCGTATTATGCATTAACCGTGAAACAAGTAATAGGAGCTTCTTGCACTAGAACGTTGTGAGGGATCGTGCTAACACGCGATTTTAACAAAGGACAGCGTACGCCAGGAAGAATTTGCTTGACACGACGCGACGACGGTTCGAACGTTTCTATGAGTTGTTCTTTATGATTTGTTTTCTAAATAGAAGGTGACCACGTTGTGCATATATTCTAACAGTTCTCATCAAGTCCCATCACATTGATTTGAAAACTTTCTCTTACTACGCACGTTTAGTTTAAGAATGCTATCCCCATTTCGAGAAAGAAGAAGGTGTTCCTTCTTTGGCAATGCACCATGCATACTGTAATCCATATATACGTCCATTGTCGCATTCTGCCCACGAAATGTCGCAACGTGCGTATCGTCGAAGAAGGCATGATAACTCACGACAATAATAGCAAAATCCCTGGTAATGGAAAACCGAAACTGGCATTGTGCCGCTCCCGACCGACCGCGGGTCGCAGTTGGACTAAATGAAATATCTGAAAAGTCTAACCATTCTGACCGCGTATTTTACGTACCTACTGCAAATTATTTCCCCGGGACTCTAACTGACTTTTCCAATGTCATTTATTCATCAGTATTTAGTGGTCGCGTCGTGTCAAGCAAATTCTTCCGGACGTACGCTGTCGTGTGTTAAAATCGCGTGTTAGTACGGTCCCTCAGAACGTTCTAGTGCCAGAAGCTCCTATTGCTTGTTTCACGGTCCATGCATAATACGCAATAATTGACATTTATTGTATACTTTCTTATTTATTACTACCACAGAAAGATTAATGTTACTGAAACGAAAATGTATGAAATATATATTTTGCCCATATCTATTATAAACCAATGCGACACATCTATTCCGCTGACAAAATATTAAAAACTATCCGTAGTAAGTACTGAAATATTTTTAAATGAATATCGTTTGTTGCCGTGTGATAAACAAATAAAAAAAAAATTATTCTGTGACAAAAAATTGAACCATGGCTGGGCGCGAACCTGCGCAAAAAACCACAGCGTCGACGAGCGACAATGAGTACGACGAGTCAATCCCAAATTCTCCTCGTTTCACTTTTCTCTGGATCGCGCTCTGCTCCAGGCGGTGGTGCCCGATTTGCCTTCCGGCTGAAAGAACGCAATGGTACGTGTGATGCCTTATGCGAAATCTGGCACCACTGTCACCGGCTTATGTGCGGAACGAAGACGCGACGCCGGGACTGTATGTCGAACAAAGACGCAACGCGCGATATTGGTTGAAAGGGGACGGAGCATAGTTCTGTCCTTCTCTCCACGCCGAGCGCGATTCGGCGAGAAACGGTGCGAGCAGCTCTCACAGACAGGGCACGCACACTTGCGCATATCCCCACTCCCGCAGGCACCGATGGTGTAAAAGAGCCACTTCTGGCCACACTGGTGAACGAGAAATCATTGGTGTGTTGGAGATTCATTCTAGTATTGGAGAATCGGTGTTGCTTGCTCGGGTCGATCCGCGACTGTCGGATCGGGCTGTGAGCAAATGTCGGCAACGGAAGAGTGGCAATATTTTAATGAATTATAATCCTTTTTATACTTTTTAAATATCACAAAGTTAGAGATGTTTTTCCTCAGTCTGATTTGCTTTTGGAAAAGAGCAAGCTACACCGATTCATCGAAGACTAGAATGAATCTCCAACCACCAATGATTTCTCGATCACCCGCTCAGACAGACAGTCGCGGATCGGCCTGAGCAAGCTACACCGATTCTCTAACATTAGGCAAAATCTCCAACACACATTTTCTTTCGTACGGCGGCGAACCGATCAATCGATGAGGGCAATGTGAAACCATTGAATCGGTTTGCCTCGGCTTTCCTACGCGCCTCTGTGACATAATGCTGAGGTCGAACATGTATTTTATTACATAAGAGCATCTGTTGGTTAATTTTTAGACTTCGACGCGCTGAAAACAAATCTAAAATCCGTTTATCTCCGTCATCCTCAGTTTTTAGAAAGGAAAAAATAAATATTTGTTGTACGTTGAATAACATTCTGTGGGGAGGGACACACACGCCACACCAGTCCCCTGCCGCGTATCGCCGGCCCGGCACCGAGCCTCGGCGTGCGTCCGGCGAAAAACATAAGCGTCGCGGAGCGTGAAGGGGGGAGAGAGGTGACGATGCACGACTCACGAGGCAGTCAGCCACGGATGTATGTACATTGTACAAATGTATATGATTGTAGGACACACGTGCGTAAAAATAAAAAAGCGAATTTGATTTCCGATTACAAGCTTTACCTGATACCCACACATTCAGATCGTCAATTTAAAAGTTAGACTATTATTAGTTATGGCAAAAGAATCTGGCAACTTTTCTGAATAAGATCATTGCGCACACCTATTTTTCCGAATCCTTTCCAATTTTTAGTCAAAATGACTAATCTGCCATAAATTCTAGCGTTTAATTTTACTGCATCATACAACAGGTATATTTCTTCTGAAACGATAAATAAAATAGTTGTCGAAGTCACGCACTGACAGCAGAAATTCCCCGACCGTTTTAATAGCGTCCTGCGCTGCGCGTGTAAACGATATTTTATATTCTTATAAAAACGATTAATGAGCAATTACATAAAAAAATCGGGTAGGCTCAAGTTCGATTGAGTTGTCATTTGGGTAGGAGTGTAGGACTAAGACTTGCAGATTGGAGAGTGAAGTTGAGCTAGTCAAGTACGGTTTCTAAGCGTTTATTTCATGCGGGTGCGCTGCCGCGTTTAACTCATTGTCAGTCTATCTCGGCAACTGTGAGTGGAACACGACGAATTTGGTAAAGAATGTTTAAAATGTTCAGCTTAAAACAATGCAAAATGTTCTTCGTATATTCGAACAGATCTTGTCGAGAGCTTCAAAGCGATACCATGCACGGTTGTGTTCTATTGACGGTTTCCGAGACAAGCCAAGATAAACGAAGTCAAACGTGACCGCACAGTGCACACCCATAAATATTGCACCGTTTCCCCGGGCACTCGATATTTTCCGCAATGCACTAATCGGACTTCTTACGCTTTCATTGGTCTATTTAAACAAGTTTTTCGTTTTGTTGCAAAACATGCAGCCGCGTACCAATTTGAACTCGAATGCACATGAGGGCAGCCCAAGGCCGCATGAAAAGTTGATCCGAGGCCCAACGAACTGTTTTGATATATTAAACAGATATTGCAAAGTAGCGAAAGAAACTGATGTTGTTTTTAAATCACGTGCTAATTACTCTTTAATTATGTATGCATCTGTGAAGTATCGATTAGAAAGGTGAGGGTGAAATAAAATTATAAAATAAAATCTCATTACGTTTTAAGCAGTTACACAATGGGTAATGTCAACGTTCTATGTTTGTCTATTACCTACGGTACTAGCCCCAATTACCGACGCCAACCGACGCCGCCAAGAGACCTCAGCGCCCCCTGAGACCCCATCCAGACCCCATTTGCGGGCCGCTGTTTAACACAGGCGCTGGCAGTCTTTAAGAATATCTCGTCGGTGTTAGAAGACAACTATCACCGATTTCGCTTATTTTCGTCTCAATCGTTTACGAATAGTTTACGCAAGTTTACGCAATCGATTTCAGAGTTTACGAAATCGTAATTTGCCCGTAATTAACAATTTTTAGGTGGGTGTATAGTTAGCAGACGACTATCACCGATTTCGCTTATTTTGGTCTCAATCGTTTACGAATAGTTTACGCAAGTTTACGCAATCGATTTCAGAGTTTACGAAATCGTAGTTTGCCCGTAATTAACAATTTTAATATCTAGTAATTATCGTCTGCTACCGCGCAGCGCCACCGCGGCCGGGGAGCGAAGCTGACCAGATGCAGAACGTGGAGAAATAATTTCGACGTATCTCGTGTGTAACGGTCTCAATCGTTTACGAATAGTTTTCGCAAGCTGCTGTATCGATTCCAGAGTTTACGAAATCGTATTTTGGCCGTAATTAACAATTTGGAGAATGGGGTAATGTAGGTCTTGCAAGCGCCTCTAGTGGCTGAAAGGAGAAGCTGACCAGATGCAAACTCTGGCGAAATAATTTTGACGTATCTCGTGTGTAACGGTCTCAATCGTTTACGAATAGTTTTCGCAAGCTGCTGTATCAATTTCGGAGTTTACGAAATCGTATTTTGGCCGTAATTAACAATTTCGAGAATGGGGTAATGTAGGTCTTGCAAGCGCCTCCAGTGGCCGAAAGCAGAAGCTGACCAGATGCAGAACCTGGCGAAATAATTTTGACGTATCTTGTGTGTAACGGTCTCAATCGTTTACGAATAGTTTTCGCAAGCTGCTGTATCGATTTCGGAGTTTACGAAATCGTATTTTGGCCGTAATTAACAATTTGGAGAATGGGGTAATGTAGGTCTTGCAAGCGCCTCTAGTGGCTGAAAGGAGAAGCTGACCAGATGCAAACTCTGGCGAAATAATTTTGACGTATCTCGTGTGTAACGGTCTCAATCGTTTACGAATAGTTTTCGCAAGCTGCTGTATCAATTTCGGAGTTTACGAAATCGTATTTTGGCCGTAATTAACAATTTCGAGAATGGGGTAATGTAGGTCTTGCAAGCGCCTCCAGTGGCCGAAAGCAGAAGCTGACCAGATGCAGAACCTGGCGAAATAATTTTGACGTATCTTGTGTGTAACGGTCTCAATCGTTTACGAATAGTTTTCGCAAGCTGCTGTATCGATTTCGGAGTTTACGAAATCGTATTTTGGCCGTAATTAACAATTTCGAGAATGGGGTAATGTAGATCTTGCAAGCGCCTCCAGTGGGCGAAAAGAGAAGCTGACCAAATGCAAACTCTGGCGAAATAATTTTGACGTATCTCGTGCGTAACGGTCTCAATCGTTTACGAATAGTTTACGCAAGCTACTGTTGTACTCGTTCGGGTGGGCCCGCAGGCCGACGGATACCTCGACACGGTGGTCATACTCCGCACACACCCATCAAATGATCGAGATGTCGCCCGATCAACGCGCAATAAATTGCTACCAGTCCATACGGGTTGCTGGCCCCTCATCTTACTGGTGTAGGCGACGCCTTTCTAAACCTCTCCCATAGTTCTGCCAACCATGGTAAGGCGAGCTGATTGAGTGCAGCTCCCACACCGGGATGTCAAGCCCTAGCCAGCTATGGCTTCACCACTGCCACGACGATTGCAACCCCGGTGCCTTAGATAGTAATTCGAGTTAGTACCCAGGGTGCCGTCCCAAATGTGGGGGACCGGTGGCAGCTAAGGGCAACGCGGGTGGGACGTTCCCACACGCTACCCTACCACTACCACCGGTGACGCAAGCTACTGTATAAATTTCGGAGTTTACGAAATCGTATTTTGCTCGTAATTAACAATTTCAGAATCGACTAACGTGCAGCTCGCAAGCGCCGCCGTTGGCCGAGGCGAGAATCGTTCTTCGGACATAGAGTAACGAAATAATTTTGACGTATCTCATCTCTAACGGTCTCAATCATTTACGAATGGTCTTCGCAAGCCACTGTATCGATTTCGGAGTTTACGACATCGTAGTTTGCCTGTAATTAACAATTTCATAATCGGCTATCGTGCAGCGTTGATTTGCTCGCAAGCGCCGCCGTTGGCGAAAGGAGATGCAGAAAGTGGCGAAATAACTTTGACGTATCTCGTGTATAACGGTCTCAATCGTTTACGAATAGTTTTCGCAAACTACTGTATCGATTTCGGAGTTTACGTAATCGTAATTTGCCTGTAATTAATGATTTCAGAATCGACTATCGTTCAGCGTTGATTGGCTCGCAAGCGCCGCCGTTGGCCGAGGCGAGAATCGCTCTTCGGACATAGAGTAACGAAATAATTTTGACATATCTCATCTCTAACGGTCTCAATCGTTTACGAATAGTTTTCGCAAGCAGCTGTATCGATTTCGGAGTTTACGAAATCGTAATTTGCCTGTAATTAATGATTTCAGAATCGACTATCGTTCAGCGTTGATTGGCTCGCAAGCGCCGCCGTTGGCCGCGGCGAGAATCGCTCTTCGGACATAGAGTAACGAAATAATTTTGACATATCTCATCTCTAACGGTCTCAATCTTTTACGAATAGTTTTCGCAAGCTGCTGTATCGATTTCGGAGTTTACGAAATCGTAGTTTGACCGTAATTAACAATTTCGAGAATCGGGTAATGTAGAGCTTGCAAGCGCCGTCAGTGGCCGAAAGGAGAAGCTGACCAGATGCAGAACGTGGCGAAATAACTTTTACGTATCTCGTGTGAAACGGTTTCAATCGTTTACGAATTGTTAACGCAAGCCACTGTATCGATTTCGGAGTTTACGAAATCGTAGTTTGCTCGTAATTAACAATTTCAGAATCGGCTATCGTGCAGCGTTGATTTGCTCGCAAGCGCCGCCGTTGGCCGAGGATTGAAGCTGATTTGATGCAGAGAGTGCAGAGACTTTAAAGTTTTCGAACGGATAGTTTAATCGTAATTAACAATTTTAATATTTCGTAATCGGCGTCTGCTGCTAGCAGCACCGCGGCGAATTTCTGTTTAGGTGTTTGAAGTAATGGATAAGTAAATAGAAGTAATCAATTTTTAATTAGCCGAAGGACAATCTAGCTTTCACGCGATGCAACGCGTTGCATACAATATAGAATACAATCGATTGCATGCGACGCGCTGCGTCCTGCGTCGTGTGAAAGGGTCTTTAAGGTAGCCTACTGCTGTGCGCGACTGCAACTCGCGGGGCGCGGGTTCCAGGCGCGATCAATCGAAAAATATATATACATATATATTGGCTCGAAATGATACTTGTTTTTATCTTCGCGATTAAACTATGTGTACATATATTTATCAATCGGTCGCCCGTCATGGCCGCGTGTAGCCGTTTTCGCGAAGAAACAAACTATATTTATATATATTTATCAATCGGTCGCGCGTCGTTGCCGCGTAACGACGTTTTCACGATGAATAAAACTTAATCTATATATGTGTAGATTGGTCGGGCGTCGCGGTGGCGAGCAGCGGAAGGCTACCTTTAGGGCTAAGTGGGAGGAAAAGGACGTATAAACATTTAAAAGTGAATTTTAATCCTTTGCTCTCGAGAGGTGACTCTCAGTCACCACTTGGTTTCGTGAACGACGAAAAATGAAACTCATCTTCACTAAAACTCATTTCATTACGGTAATGAAATCAGTTCAGGTGAAGATGAGTTTCATTTTTCGTTGTTCCCGAAGCCAAGTGGTGACAGAGTCACCTCTCGAGTGCAAAGGGTTAATTTTATTATTATAATATCACACACTTATTTTAATAATGATAAAAATACTTATGACTCGACCTAATAATATCACACACTTATTTTAATAATACAAATATTATTGGTAAATATTAATTGTTTCCCCCCCCCCCCCCCCCCCCCACCCCCCTGTGCGGTTGTCACCGCCCCCACGCCTCCATCCTCCGGAGTTCCTATATTGTGTTCTGCGTCCGCCGCCCCTTCCACGACCACGGCCATATTTTAATAATCTTATTTGTTTTTTCAGATCACTCACCTGCAATATGAAAAATAAACATAATAATTATATGTCAACGTAAGTTTGAGTGTGTGTTAGCTTGTTAAACTTGGAAAGATAAACCTCGTCAAGTGGTCAATGAAATTGTAACAGCGTATATTTGTATAATTACTTACATCTTTCAAACTCCGCACCAACGTCTGGTGGTCTGTTATTTCCCTGGTGGCCCTATCTCTGTAATTTGTGCGCCTCCTCTCCGGCACTGGAGAACGCGATCGTCTTCGTCGTGGCGACGGTTCCCTCCGGCGCCTGGACGGCTCCCTCGAGCGCCTGGAGGGAGCCGGGGCCGACCGTGTGCGGGATGGCTGTGCGCGGGCAGGCCGTACCGTGGTGTCGTCGCCACCTTTTGCCTGCCGTGCCGTGGTGTCGTCGCCGCCTTTTGCCTGTCGTGCCGTGGTGTCGTCGCCACCTTTTGCCTGCCGTGCCGTGGTGTCATCGCCGCCTTTTGCCTGCCGTGCCGTGGTGTCATCGCCGCCGGCAGCCGGCTGTGCCGTGGTGTCATCGCCGCCGGCAGCCTGCCGTGCCACATTTGCTTCTGGCGTGGTTGCTTTTATTTTCTCTGACATCTAAAAATGAGACAAAGCAATAATTCATTATTTTGTTAACAAAGTATTTCAAAGCACACTAGAAAGCTACGCGTTTTCAAAGTTCGTGCATAACCCTTTGAGTGCTGACTACTCCCAGCGGAAGCAATCCGCGTGAACGGCACGCGCTTAGCGGTTGCAATCGTTGGGGACGGTAGACTTTTTTTGCTAATGTGAACGATGTTGATTGAATGCGCAAGGCGCAACTAAGTTATAAATGTACTTCCTGTACGCCAAATAAAATAATACAAGAAAGTTATTTTTGATATTACAAGCGCATATATGCGTCCTTAGTCCACACAGATCTCTTATGCTGGACGCATATATGCTCGAAAAAAACTTTCTTGTATTATTTGATTTAGTGTCCAGGAATTACTATTATAACTTAGTAGCGCCTTACGCATTCAATCGACACAGTTCACATTAACACTTTGACGGCCGCACGGTTCACACAAATTCTCTTCTCTGTCGCCGGAACTGTTTGCAAGGTTGTTCAACGTGCTGCCACCGGAAAATAACGAACGGCTTGCCCATGGCACCACGTTGGTGTCACCGGCCGTCATAGTGATAACAAAGAAAATATTCCGTCCCCAACGATCGCAACCGCTAAGCACTCATATACCCATAGCACTCAAAGGGGTAAAATACATTTAGAACTCGAATAAAGTACAAGAAGCAGGAATATTATTTAGACTTGCAGGTACTTACGATCTTTCCTTTACGACGTTCGATTTGAAACTGACCGCTGCGGCCGGTGGCAGCATGTGCGGCATCCAACTCCATTGAATTTCGCGGTGGTGGGGGAAACCTCGCTCAAGAGACCGTGCGTGGCGATAGGTGGCGGTTGGCGGCGCGAGAATTTCTATATATGTATATATATATATATGTATGTATGCATGTATTTATATATGCTGTATATCCATTCCTCGTTATAATTTAAGCTTTCTACAAACCGGGGTCTATGTTTCAAAGAAATGTTTTGGGATTTCATAAAAACTTTTCGAAATGGAGACCGAGCGTAGCTCTGTCCTCCCCGTTTCGCGGTGCAGCCAAGCGTCGCGCACAGCGGTCACGATGCCCGCCTCAATATATATATATATATATAGAGAGAGAGATGTATAGCTTATATATCAATATATCAGCTCGAAATCGTATTTGTTTTTTCTTTGCAAAGAATGTACATCTATATAATTATATTCAACGATCGGTCGTGCGTCGTGTCCGCGTGTCGCAGTTTGCGCGAAGAAAAAAAATATATATATATATATTTATCGAACAGTCGCGCGTTGCGGTCGCGAGCAGCGAAAGGGTACCTACAAACAATTTGGCCAGGTGCGCACTTGCGATTTTATGTCGCACGATTATTGCTGCGACTGAATAATCACGCGGCAGAATATCGTATGCACAAACATATTTGCACGCGTGGCAACGAAGGCAAATTTTTTTTCATACTATCCGTCAGCCGCGCCATGTGCGTATCGCCCTCGAGCTCCGAGGCAGAATTGACTCTGGCTGCGCTCTCCAAGGGTTAAGAAAAGATTATACCGCAGCCACGGCCGTTTGCTCATACAGAGTGCTGCTTCACTAAATAGTACACCCGCAGAAAAATGTATTACGCGATTTTCTGAATAAATCGTTGGAACCTGTCCTTCTTCTTTTAGTGTTCTAGGGGGTATGTGTAATAATATTCTGAATTTGATTTCACGAGATTCCAGCTGTCATGTCAATACAATTGTAGACGCTGTGTTTCTTCTTGGAAGTTTAAATAAACAGAGATGGTCGCATAAACCTAAGTACATAATACAACACAATGTATTTTTCTTCCGATTCTTTATTCCGCGGTGCGACATTGTAAGGTTTGCCGCTTCGCGACTGTGACGGTACAATGTATTGGGACAACTTTGTAGAGGGGACATGGTTTTCGAGCCTGACGGCTTGATCTTTGATCATCGCCGAGAAGGAAGAAAAAGACGACAACGAGTAAAACAGAATGATGAAACAACGATCGAGGCAATTGACAATGAAACATTCAAAACTCAGCGTACCAAACGCTATAATAAAACAGATACTACATTTAGGTAACATTTTCTGATTAATACTTAGTGAGTAACTCAGTAACTCATTTCGTTTCGTTTCGTTTCGTTTCGTTTCATTAACGCCTTGCGAATCGTAACATGTGTGAATGCTGCTACTTGTCTCTCGCTAAGTTAAACTTGCGAAACTGTTTAAGGATATTTTTTAAGAGTTTTTATTCTAACAATATATATGTACAACCAATAACAACGAACGTGTGATAAGTCTAACCCGCCGTTTGCAGTTCCAAGACGACGGTAGAATGTGGTCATTATCATACGACATACGTGGTGGTATCGTAATAAATGTATCGGCGTAAGAAAGGAAATACAGCTACCTATCGGCGTAGGAAAGAAAGGATATGCGACAGCTTACAAACTAGGGATTTATGATTATGAAATGCGTCATCCACAGATGTAGGTTTAATGTACGCGACAGAATACATACTTTGAAATATCTTGTCAATCAAATGTAGGCTGTTACTCCGCATTGTCCGCCGAATAGATCGTGAAGACAGAAGCCTACATTTAAATGATTACTTTCGGCATTTTTCTAATGTAATCAAGGCGATAGCGAGGTAAAGTGCTAATGAATGGATTGCATGTGACGCGTTTGCGATCGTCGCGCGGTCGATTATATGCGACGATCTGCCTTGTATGACAGGGCTCTTGAAAAGGTAATTTCCCGTTGCTCGCGACCGAAAGGAGAGGTCGCGGGTGTGATCTCGAAATTCGATTAATCGACTCCATCATTACGTTAGAAGCCCCCAAAAATGAAAACCGTTTTCGCCGTTTCGCCCAATGCGGCTTATTTATTGAGAAAAATGCATAAATAAATTGTCGTCTATCCAATTCTTCACAATCTCAGTACGCAATGATACGAAGCAACCGTGGTGAGCCGGCAAGGCGACCGAGCAGTAATTACCTGGCCCGAGTTCGATTCTCATTTTACCGTAATCTTTTTTCTGTTTAACATCTTTTTTATCTTGGTTCAAATGTTTTATCATACGCTAAACGCTAAAGAGACTCTAAAAAGTTTTTTTTTTCACCTTTTTCACCACTCAGCCACGCCTCGATACCGGTAAAAATCGCATTACTAGGAGGAGTGGCACTGTGCTTTTCGCCGGTGTTGCGGTATTATATATAATAACCGCGACGTTCGACTAATCCATATGTGTAGATACATATTTTTCGCGAGGAAAAAGACAAAGACGGTTCGAAGGCCACTATGCGCTACCGATTGATAAATATATATATTACGGGCAATGTGTTCAACGTGGGCATTCTATACAGTGCCCGGACATTATACAGAATGCCGACGTCGAACACATTGCCTGTAACATATATATATATATATTATATATGTCTTAAGCAGAGATGCCCAGTGATAGAAGATTTGGCCCGTTTGCACCATCGGTGCTCCTGGGAGTGGGAATACGGAAAAGTGTGCGTGCCCTGTCCGTGAGAGCTGCGCGCGCCGTTTCTCACCGAATCGAGCTCGGCTTGGAGAGAAGGACGGAGCTATGCCGCGTCTCCCTTCCACCAACGTCGCGTGACGTGAGGTATCGTGACGACACGTAAGAAGGACAGAACTATGCTCCGTCCCCTTTCAACCAACATCGCGCGTTGCGTCTTTGTTCGACATGCAGTCGCGGCGTCGCGTCTTCGTTCCGCACACAGGCCGGTGACAGTGGTGCCAGATTTCGCATAAGGCATCGCACGTACCATTGCGTGCAGTCAGCCGGAAGGCAAATCGGGCACCACCGCCCTGAGCAGAGCGCGATCCACAGAAAAGTGAATCGAGGAGAGTTTCGGATTGACTCGTCGTACTCATCGTCGCTCGTCGACGCGGTCGTTTCGTTCGTCGTTTCACGCCCGGCAATGGTTCCATTTTTTTTTCACAGAATAGCACAGCCTTTTTTCCACTTTGAACAAAAATCAGGCCGTAAGTATGTAAGTTAGACAATTTTTAATGGTTGCAAAAAATTCTCCAGACTTTTCCGAATAAAACGGTATCAAACACTTTTGCAATTTAAACTTGCAAA
The DNA here is from genome assembly GCA_963942575.1 of Priocnemis perturbator. Classification (NCBI taxonomy): domain Eukaryota; kingdom Metazoa; phylum Arthropoda; class Insecta; order Hymenoptera; family Pompilidae; genus Priocnemis; species Priocnemis perturbator. The sequence goes on along the minus strand of OZ012643.1, from coordinate 8,020,977 downwards.
CATGTTTAAACATTAGTTAAAGTGGAAAAGACACGTTTTGCGCACCTATTTTTCGAGATGTTTTCCAATTTTTACAAAAAACTAGGAGTCCGACGAGGATTCCAATACCTCTACGCGATAGAGTAGACATTTGTCTTTGGAAAACCACTTTAACACTATGTAAATTATATTTCTGCTTCGCACAGGAAAACGAAAACCTCGTGCGTGTTACGCAGTGTGAGCAGTGGTTCTCCGACTCAATGCCGTGCAAACGCTAGGCGACAACAAGCCACAGCGGAACGCGTGTTACTACGTGACGCGCACAAAGTCTTAGTTAGTTTTCCTGTAGGAAGCCGAAATTTGTTTTACATATTATCATGATGCTTTTCCGATGGAAAATGTCTGCTGTATCGTGTAGTGTCATTGGAATTCACGTCGGAGTCACAGATTTTTCCAAAAATTGAAAACCATCTCGAAAAGTAGGTGCGCGAAACGTGTCTTATCCATTTTAACTAATGTTTAAACATGTTTGCAAGTTTAAATTGTAAACGTGTTTGATATCGCTTTATTCACAAAAGTCTGGAGAATTTTTTGCAGTAAATGGAAATTGTCTAACTTGTAAACCTACGGCCTGAGTGCTGTTCAATGTCGAAAAAAGACTGTTTCTTTTCAAAATTTAATTACTCAAAATCTCGAGCCAATTTTCAAAAACGGATTTCAGATTCGTTTTCAGCGGGTCAAGATTAATCGAAATTGACTATTTTCGTTCAAAAGGCAAATTTAGTGTTGTGCAGTGTTATTGGATGGTGGTGGCGATGGTATATCTATACCTCTACTAATCTACTTAATGAAATGAATGAAAGCAGAATTTTGTACATTATTTTTATTTTAATTCATATAAATATTCTTACAATAAATAATATTTCTTGTCCCGCCGTCACCGCGCCCGCCGCCGCCACGTGTGTGCCACTTCCAATAGCCGCGTGCCATTGCACGCCTTCTCGCCTTTTCCACGCCCGCACCCCTCCTTTTCTTTCCTAAACAATGAACAGACATACATGCAGTTAATGAAAGCAGATTATGATATCTTGTATCGAATAATGTTAGAATGCGTCATGTGTGAATTTTTATGAACTTACTAGATTTCGTTGTGGCCGGCGTAATTGGAGTTGCCGGGGCCGGAGCCGGCACCTCCTGCTCGGCCTTGGGTCCGGTTGCCCCGGACGGCCCAGCCTTCTCCTCCGCCTTCGGCTCCTCCACGGGTGGCGGCGGTGGCGCGCTGATTCTAAGGTTTTCTGTTCGTGAAAAGAAAGACACATCAATTTATAGATATGTACTTGAAAGATAATTGAAAATGGTGATTGTGGCAAGTACGAAGGATGAGCGTGAGAGAGAGAGAGAGACAGAATGAGTCCGAGTGGGTGTGTGTGAGAGAGAGATAGAGATAGATAGATAGATAGATAGATAGATAGAGAGAGAGAGAGAGAGAGAGAGAGAGAGAGAGAGAGAGAGAGAGAGAGAGATGGAGCGAATGTTTGTGTTTGGAGAGAGACAGGAGATAGCTGCGAGAGAGAAAGCCGATCGTACGACTGTCATTAGCGAATTCGGTGCGAACGGTGAGAAAATCTGAAGGGCGAATGCGTATGAGGTGAGCGATCGAAGACGAAAAGGCAGAAAATAAAAGGAAAGCAAAGAGAACGGACGCGTTAAGTAATTTGCAGTGACCATTCCCCCTTCACTAAAATTTATTCTAAGACGCGATAATTAAAACGCGACTGAGTAGGACGGCGGTCCGCTTGTAAAAGAAACCTTCCTACATGATAAAATTAACATAATTATGACATTCTACTAAAAATGTTCGGAATCGAAGTTGCAGATATTGAAAAGTATATTTCTGCATTGTACGAAAGAACAAATTGTAGGAACGTACGGAATCTTTAATACTGTAACAATGGGAAAGGCGCATATATACGTAAAACTCGAATGTGAAGTATTTTTTGCTACAAATGTATCTCCCGAACAGACTTCATTAAATTCTCTGAATCAATATCATCATCAATGTACAATTTCATTACAAACGGGCTCACGTCATATCAAAAGGAATTGGAATGTATGAGAATACGTATTATGTACTTACCGAATCTATCCATATCTGTTTGCTGACTGAGGTGACACAAAAGACTAACGCTCCCGGTCTAAAAATGTTCTCGCGGACGCTCGTGTTTACAGGTGCTCGAATGCCCTTATTAGTGGATTGAGATTTGTGTATCCGCGGACGCGATCACCTCTAAATGCCTCGGTCGTGCACGTTACAATCGCTTAATTGTACCATTTCATGCCGTGTACAGTGACACAGTAGTCGTTCCGGCAATCCGCGAAACATAGTTTTTAACTTCGACGCGCGTGTGTATGTGTGAGTGGCTGAGCGTTTGGCGCGGGGTAAGTATTATTTATTTATTCATTTATTTATTTCAGTCTGTTTCTTGCGGTTTTAACCCTTTCGCTCCGAACGACGGATATATCCGTCATCCACAAAACCACTCGCGGAGCCGAACGCCGGATATATCCGTCATCCACAAAACCACTCGCGGAGCCGAACGACGGATATATCCGTCATTCATATGATCGCCCTTTGGAGACGGACGCCGGATATATCCGACTTGCCGGCATGCCGGTAAAATACGCGCAAAATAGTATCCACGCGCAATGTGCACATTTTCGGCGGGAGGTCCCGTCCAGGAGTGGCGCTACGGCGGACTGAACCGCCGTAGCGAAAGGGTTAAACAGGAATGTCTGATTTGCAGTCAAAGAAATATAAACTGAGCTTTTGCGAAGCTTGGCTTCAAGATGAAAAATATAACTCCTGGGTGCGACCCGTCGCATCCGACATTAGTTTATTTCATTGCGTAATCTGTCAAAAAGAATTCTCCTGCGATACGCGCATTTCCAGACACGCGAATTCTGTGTCTCACATAAATAATGTAAAGAAAATGTCTGTAACTGTAGCAAATAGCGACGAACAAGTATCGAAGCAACATTCTTCTGTGGAACGGACATTTCGGAAACAATGGTTAGATTTGAATGAGTTCCAACCGTGGTTACGGGAAATATCAGATCAGCAAACATTGTGTTTCTGTGCTTTTTGTAAGAAGGTGATAACGGCTCGATTAAATCACATTTATCGTCACGCAGAATCCGCGGTTCATATACGAAACGAAAGATGTATAGAAACGCAAGAAACAGAGGAACAAGATGATTTCACGGACGAATCGGAATTGTCATTAGATGCGCGACGTAAAGCAGCGGAAATTCAATACGCTGCTCTTATCACCGAACTTGGCATTCCGTTTACGTCAACAGCAAAATTGTTAGCATTTTTCCAAAAATGTGGAACAGATCCTGACGTGTTGGAAAACATGAGTATGAGTGACACGAAATGCACTAAAATAATTGCAAACGTCTTGTGTCCGGTTGAAACGGAACGTCTTTCGGCCATTCTACGAAATACAAAGTTTAGTATTTTTATTGATGAAACGTCAGACATTACTAATACGAAATGGATGACGTTTCATGTTCGGTATGTCGATCCGGATACATTGCAAATTATGTCGCAGTTAGTCAAACTAATCGATCTTGATGCAAGAAATTGTGGCGCTGAAATGATATTCGACGCGTTTCGGCAGGAAATGTACCGTTTACAGATTCCGTTTATGAACATTGTTGCTTTTTCATGCGACAATGCGCGTGTCATGACGGGTAAACATTTATCATTTCGAACAAAGTTACAGGAAAAGTGTGGACGTGTATTAACACTGACATGTCCATGCCATTCTGTAGCGTTAGCCGCAAATACAGCATCCAGAACGATTCCTAACAAATGTGAAAACTTTGTAAAACAAATTTCAAATTTTATAAATTGTAGCCCCAAGCGATCAGCTATTTTTACTGATTGTAGCGAGGACAATAATCTGAAAATTTTGAAATTGGCCGAAACACGATGGCTTTCCCGCCAATTATGCATCAGTAGAATTCTGGATTCATGGGATAGTATTGACAAGTTCTTAAAACAATTACTGACGAAAGAGAAGTCCGACAAAGCTGCACAATTTGTAGCCGTCATGCAGAATCCTGATGTTAAAGCATACTTATTTTTTCTGAGATATATTTTACATTTTTTTAACTCTTTTACGCTATTTTTCCAAGCTCTGGAAACTAGAATTCATTTATTACAGCGTAAATCAATACATTTATTACAAATTGTATGTAAAAACTTTTTAAAACCAGAGCTTTTAACACATTGTAACAATAACGTAGATTTTTCGGAAAAAGAATCACATTGGGCATTGATTGTGATGAATATCTTAACAAATTAATAATAGAGGGGCACATCGATAAAGTTGAAAATATTCGAGAGAATTGTTTGCAATTTTACGTATGTGCCGCTCAAGAAATTTGTAAAAGATTACCAATCAATGATCCATTTTTATGTAAATTACAAGTTTTTGAACCCGCCACAGTTTTGCACGATATTGACAGAGAAACTTCATTTCATGATGTTTGTTTTATCGCTGAAACTCTTGGCGGATTTGATACATTTTCTTTACAACAAGAATGGTTTGCTTTATATGACGATTTCACAGAAACACAAAGAGATTCTCTTTCATTTAGGGAATTTGACGAAATGTGGAAAAACATCCTACAAGGTAGTCGTCAATATCCCAGTTTGAAATCTCTTGTCAATGCTGTTCGATCGTTACCTAACTCTAATGCTGATTCAGAAAGAGTGTTTTCCTACTTACCAGACTTCAAAACGAAAAAAAGATATAAACTGTCGTCCGTGAATATCAATGCTGGTTGTGTCCTTAAATGAGCATTAAAGGCGAGAGGGGAAACAGCAATAACTATGACGGTTAATGATGAGCATTTGTCTCGCATGTCATCTCATATATTATATTCAGCATGTCCAAATAAACAAAAATCGAGACAGCATGTAGTATATGTTGATGAAATGGCTGGTCCCTCCTCGTCTAATGTTATTCAATAAGTACATAAACAGTAACGTTTAATTAATGTTATGAAGATGCAGACATTAAGAACGTATGTGTGAATGAGCGGTCTGGCATATCTTTTATCAGATTCCACAAAGAGGTGTGGCATATTTTTTATCAGTTTCCACAACGCGGTCCGGCATATTGTTTATCAGATTCCACAACGCGGTCTGGCATATCTTTTATCAGATTCCACAAAGAGGTGTGGCATATTTTTCATCAGTTTCCACAACGCGGTCTGGCATATTTTTTATCAGATTCCACAAATGGCATCATGGGCATAGCATGTGGTACAATAGGGCTACAGGCGACGGTCCACGTTAAAAAACCGAACGCGCTAGTCGTGCCACCTCATGGGTGGCGTGGAAGTTCACGTATTTGAAATTATAGAAACTACAACCTTACATACGCATTTGCATTTGTCGGGTTGCACTTCTGAATAGAGTGAAGTCTCGTAGAAGATACATATTACGATCCCATTGAACCCTTTCCTCTATAATTTTGTCTAATACTTACCGTTTGCAGGAAAAAAGCTGACCACCGCAACCTGTGGATCCTGTACATATGCATTTTAAAGTAATACATATCGTACAATTGGTTGCAAAATAATGATGAATAAATGACATTGGAAAAGTCAGTTAGAGTCCCGGGGAAATAATTTGCAGTAGGTACGTAAAATACGCTGTCAGAATGGTTTGACTTTTCAGATATTTCAAGTAGTCGGGAGCGGCACAATAAAAGTTTCGGTTTTCAATTCACAGGGATTTTGCTATTATTGTCGTGATTTATCATGCCTTCTTCGACAATACGCACGTTGCGACATTTCGTGGGCAGAATGCGACAACGGACGTACATATGGATTACCGTATGCATGGTGCGTTGCCAAAGAAGGAACACCTTCTTCTTTCTCGAAATGGGGAAAGCGTTGTTAAACTAAACGTGCGTAGTAAGAAAAAGGTTACAAATCAATGTGATGGGACTTGATGAGAACTATTAGAATATATGCACAATTTGGTCACCTTCTATTTAGAAAACAAATCATAAAGAACAACTCATAGAAACATTCGCACCGTCGTCGCGTCGTGTCAAGCAAATTCTTCCTGACGTACGCTGTCGTGTGTTAAAATCGCGTGTTAGTACGATCCCTCAGAACGTTCTACTGCAAGAAGCTCCTATTACTTGTTTCATGGTTAATGCATAATACGCAATAATTGTCATTTATGATATATTTTCTTATTTATTACTACCACAGAAAGATTAATGTTACTGAAACCAAAATTTATGAAATATATATTTTGCCCATATCAATATGACACATCTATTCCGCTGACAAAATATTAAAAACTATCCGTAGTAAGTACTAAAATATTTTTAAATGAATATCGTTTGTTGCCGTGTGATCCGTATCCCTACTCCCGCGGGCACCATTGGTGCGGGAGTAGGGATACGGAAAAGTATGCGTGCCTTGTCCGTGAGAGCGGCGCGCGCCGTTTCTCGCCGAATCGAGCTCGGCTTGGAGAGAAGGACGGAGCTATGCCGCGTCTCCCTTCCACTAACGTCGCGTGACGTCAGGTATCGTGACGACACGTAAGAAGGACAGAACTATCCTCCGTCCCCTTTCAACCAACATCGCGCGTTGCGTCTTTGTTCGACACGCAGTCGCGGCGCCGCGTCTTCGCTCCGCACACAGGCCGGTGACAGTGGTGCCAGATTTCGCATAAGGCATCGCACGTACCATTGCGGTCTTTCAGCCGGAAGGCAAATCGGGCACCACCGCCCTGAGCAGAGCGCGATACAGAGAAATGTGAATCGAGGAGAGTTTGGGATTCACTCGTCGTACTCATCGCCGCTCGTCGACGCGGTCGTTTTTTTCGTCATTTCGCGCCCGGCCATGGTTCAATTTTTTTTCACAGAATAATATTTGTTTTAATTGTTCATCACGGCAACAAACCATATTCATTTAAAAATATTTTAGTACTTACTACCGATAGTTTTTAATATTTTTTCAGCAGAGTAGATGTGTCATTTATTCATCATTATTTTGCAACCAATTGTACGATATGTATTACTTTTAAATGCACATGTACAGGGTCCACAGGTTGTGCCAGTCAGCTTTTTTCCTGTAAACGGTAAGTAGTAGACAAAATTATAGAAGAAAGGGTTCAATGGGATCGTAATATCTATTTTCTACGAGACTTCATTCTATTTAAAAGTGCAACGCTGCACCCGACAAATGCAAAAGCGTATGTAAAGTTTTTGTTTATACAATTTAAGATACGTGGACTTCCACGCCACCCTTGAGGTGCCACGACTAGCGCGTTCAGTTTTTTAACGTGGACCGTCGCCTATAGCCCTATCGTACCACATTTTTTGATAATCATACAGCGTGCGGCAATACCTCTGTCCACCTTCAACGACGGAGATGTTCAAGGTGGACAGAGTTATTGCCCCACGCTGTCGAAAGTAGAAATAAGGGTTAGAAAAGAAATGAGACCATTTTTTTTATTGTATTTTTATTTATTTTATTTATTTTTATTAATTCATGTTAACTGTAATATGGTATTTTTTGTTCTCCTGGGCCCCTCTGCTGCTCCCCCCACGGCCGCCGCCCCCGCGGCGCCCACCGCGACGCCCGCCTCTTCGGCCGTGGCCGTCTGGTGCTCCCGCACCACAGGTGCAGGGGCACCGGTGTTACGTCGAGGGTGAAAAGATGAACACTCGTGTAGATTTTCACTTTAGACTTAACTTTATTATGTTCGAAATACTGGTCCAACACCAGGGTTTAAGGTTTTAATGACGGAAAACTACGTCTTGTCGCAATGAAGTACAATATTGAAGTGAAACGTGGTCTTCGGAAAGCGCTCCTTGGAATGCTCGAAAGAGGGGTGTCGCTTGGGGGCGGAATCGGAAAGTGGGGATTTTGGGGTAAAACGGTCGGAATGCTGGGTCCTTCAGCTGAACAAATAGTGGTCGGACGGTTGGGCCTTAACTTAGGTATACTATATAGGGTGTCGACATTACACCGGCATGCCCACCATTGAGCTCGGCGGCCACGGGCCCTGCCCGCGCCTCGACGTTTAGGTCCTAAACAATGAACAATATATACATGTCATGAATGAAATGAGATTATGATAGATTTTATCGAACAATGTCAAAATACGACATGTATGAATATGTATGAACTTACTGCAATCTGAATTATATTCGTTAAAAAACGGTGCTGGCGGTCCTGGCGGTGCTGGCGGTGCTGGCGGTGGTGTCGGTGGCACCGGATCCGCCGCTGTTCCTGAATCTATTATTTTTTCTGCAAAGAGCCATGAATTTGTACATATTTTAATCTTAAGGAAATAAATTTATATTACTTATATATATACATGGATTCTACTGTTGAAAGTTACTCATTTTAATTTATAAAAATGAACAAATCTCTGAATAGAAGCAACGGATCTGACAAAGTACATTTCCGCAGTACGTATGAACGGTATGAACTAATTGTAGGAATCTATGGAAAACTTATTACTGTAACAATACGATAGGCGGATATATACGTAAAAATCTAATTTCAGATATTTGTGGCTATAAATGTATCTCAACTGTATCATCAATGTACAATTTAGTTACAAACGGTTTCATCTCACGTCATGTCGAAAGAAAATGGAATGTATGAGAAAATGTGTTATGTACTTACGGGCTGAATCTGCCATAATTTTCTGTGGTCAGTGTTGATCGGTGTATTCGGTGTTGCTAGGTCGCTGCGGGCTGTCTAACTGGCGTCCAGCGTCCAGTGTCGTCAGAAAAAGCATCCTGCCACATGTGGAGTGCGGGGTGCGGGAAGAAAGAGAAGTAGTATGTGGCGTGTCCGTGAGAGCTACGCGCTGCTTGATTGGCTCGTAGCTTTCACGGCCACGCACGCATACTACAGTAAATTCTCTCTATTTGTCCACCTAAGTTGATTCCCAGTTTGTCCACTCCGGTAGTCCTACGCCAATGTATTCGTTATGCCTACGCCCGTGTTTCCTGCCTCGGCGCCAGCCAAGCGTGTAATTTATGACCCGCGCGGCTCCTTTGACGCGAGTTGACAGCTAACATTGTACCTTACAAAAATATAACTTTTTTGTTCTTATATTTTTTTGTCTGCAAATTTGTTTAACATGTTGCTGAGACTTTTCCGATTAAAATGATATCAAACATGATATAATTTGGACAACATTGACAACTCATTTTACTCTATCATTCAGGACCACACGTCCACACGCTGCTTCTGAGCCGCCTTGATTTCTCTTGGAATCGAGTGTAGACTTTGGTTTCAAGATTGTATAAAAATATACAACCTGTTGTTGCGTATAAAGACTGAAAAATTACTATTGCAGGTTGTATTATAAAACCTTTTCAAACTCTGGTGAAATATAGGAACATATAAATGCATATTTAGATTTTATATAATTAATGTGGACAGGTATTTAAAGTATTTTTTGAGCACTTAGTTTTTATACTTCATTCAAAGCAATAGTGATAGAAGATATTCAATACCTATTAATAAATAAATGTAGTCCAAACTATATTATGTTTGGTCTTATTTTTATCAGAACAATATCACCAATCTGTGACAAACATTTTCATGCAGAAAATGTTAAAAATAAAAAAGTGTAACAGTCGTTTTTAGTATAGCACTTGGTACGTTGCATTTTAAATGTCTCAGTTGTCTCGACCGTCATTCATTACATTGTCTCTTGTAAGCGCTGTCCTTTTCTACGTTCGGCGAACTACAAAGGCGTTGAGGCTCGAAAACAGTGTCTCCGCTTCTGTATTTGTCCCAAATGGTGTCTCGTCTTCTGTATTTGTCCCAAACGGTGTCTCGGCTTCTATATTTGTCCGAAACGGTGTCTCGGTTTCTCTATTTGTCCGACATGGTGTCCGCGCTAAGGGACAAATATACAGAGTTTTCTGTATTTGTCCGAAATGGTGCCCGCGCTAAAGAACTAATATAGAGAATTTCCTCTACATATTCAATAGGTGTTAATATATAAATGTAGTCCAAATTATATTTTGTTTGGTCTCATTTTTATCAGAACGATATCACCAGTCTGTTACAAACATTTTCAGGCAGAAAATCTTAAAAACAAAGAAGTGTAACAATCGTTTTTATTATTGTACTTGGTAGGTTGGGCTTTAAATGACTCAGTTGCCTCGACTGCCATTCATTGTTCTCTTTTTAGCGCTGTCCTTTTCTACGTTCGGCGAACTACAAAGGCAAGCGCCGAGGCTCGAAAACAGTGTCTCCGCTTCTGTATTTGTCCGAAATGGTATCCGTCCTACTGGACAAATAGAGAGAATTTACTGTACTTCTCTGTGTGGCAGGATGCTATTTCTGATGACGCTGAGGCGTCCCATGTGTGTTTTTCGGCAGGCGCGCATTGCCCTTTCCTTGTCGCTCACGTGCTTTGTTACCTCGTCGGTAGACAATCGGCTATCGCCGCCGGCATTCGAGCGTTATACATATGTATTCTTAAAGTAGATATAAATGTATATATAGGTGTTTCTTCGCGAGTCGGTGGCCGCGTGTGCGGAAAGCCCGCCCCTACTGCCGCGTGATCTCTGCGTTCACGTGTTCTGTTCTTACCGGACAAACAGTGAATTTCACGCAGCGGAAGACGTAGCAGCGCCCGTGCTGCATTTCTCCGTTGTGTGTGAATTTTGAAATTAGTTTATTGTACATTATTTGTCGCGTTTGTTCGGTGTGTATTTGTGTGCGCGCGTGAGTGTGTGTGCGGGTACGTTTTAGTGTGCTATTGTGTACGTGGAAGAGAAGGGGGAGGGTGAGTAATTTTTCTTTTCAATTTGATTTCTGTCTGTTTCTTGCGGGTTTACACATAAATGCAAGAAAAGAAGTGTAAGCGCAGCTTTTCCGAAGCCTGGCTTCGCGACGACAGATATAAGTCATGGGTACGAAATGTGCCTTCTGACATAAGTTTATTCCATTGCTTAATATGCAATAAAGATTTGTCCTGCGACAACCGCATTTCCAGACATGCGAATACTGCGAGTCACATCAATCGTTTGAATTCGAATTCTTCTGGCAACCAAACTAGCCGCAATGTAGAACCTGAGACGGAGACAAATTGTTCGACGGCCCGCACATTTCGTAAACATTGGTTAGATATTGAAGAATTTCAACCATGGTTACGCGAAATGTCGGACGACGAAACATTGTGTCTTTGTTCGTATTGTGACAAGCCAATGACGGCGAAACTAGCTAATATTTATCGTCACGCAGAAAGCGCAGTTCATATGGCAAAACGAAGATGTGTAGAAACGCAAGAAACAGACCGGCAAAATCATATCACGGACACATCGAAATTGTCGTTAGATGCACGACAGAAAGCAGCAGAAATTCAATACGCTGCTGTTATCGCGGAACACGGCATTTCGTTTAGGACAGCAGGAAAATTATTAGAATTTTTCCAAAAAGTAGGAAAAGATTGTGACGTGTTGCAAAACATGACTATGGGCAAGACCAAATGCGGTCACATACTCGCAAATGTCTTGTGTCCGGTAGAAACAGAACGTGTTTCGGCCATCCTACAAAATACAAAGTTCAGTATTTTTATAGATGAAACGTCAGACATTACTAATACAAAATGGATGACGTTTCATGTTCGATATGTGCATCCGGAAACATTAAAAATTATGTCGCAGTTAGTAAAACTAATCGATCTGGATGCAAAAGATTGTGGTGCAGAAATGATATTTGACGCATTCCGAAAGGAAATGTACCGGTTAGAAATTCCATTTAATAATATTGTTGCTTTGTCGTGCGACAATGCGCGTGTTATGACCGGCAAACATTTATCATTTCAACAACAGTTGCAGGAAAAATGTGGACATGTACTAACACTGCCATGTCCATGTCATTCCGTCGCGTTAGCCGCAAATGCCGCATCCAGAACGATTCCTAATAACTGCGAAAACTTTGTAAAACAAATATCTAGTTTTATAAATTACAGTCCCAAACGATCAGCTATCTTTAGCGATTGCTGTGAGGACACAGACCGGAAAATTTTGAAATTGGCTAAAACACGATGGCTTTCGCGCCAATTATGTATTAGTCGAATTCTAGAATCATGGAATAGTATTGACAAGTTTCTGAAAGAGTTAATTTCTAGAGAAAAGTCTGCAAAAGCTGCACAATTTGTAGCAGTCATGCAGACTCCTGATGTTAAAGCATACCTATTATTTCTGAAATATATTTTACATTACTTCAATGCATTTACGTTATTTTTCCAACCTCTGGAAACAAGAGTTCATACTTTGCAGCGTAAATCGCTAAATTTATTGCAAATAGTATGCAAAAACTTTTTAAAACCAGAGCTTTTAGTATTACAAAGCAGTAACGTAGATTTTACTGATAAAAACAATCAAATATCAATAAATGAAGTGACAGTAGGCATTGATTGTGAGAATTATTTAAATAAATTGATGACAGAGGGGCACACAGATATAGTTGCAAATGTTCGACAGAATTGTTTGCAATTTTATGTATGTGCCGCTCAAGAAATTTGTAAAAGACTACCAATCAATGATCCATTTTTAAGTAAATTAAAAGTTTTTGAACCGGCCACAGCTTTACGCGATACTGACAGAGAAACTTCCTTTGATGATGTTTCTTTTATCGCTGAAACCTTTGGCGGCTTCGATACCGTTAGTTTAAGAGAAGAATGGTTTGCTTTACATAACGATTTCACAGAAATACAAATTGATCAATTGTCATTAAGGGAATTTGATGAAATGTGGGAATGCATCCTAACAAGTAATCGTCAATATCCCAATTTGAAATCTCTTGTCAATGCTGTTCGAGCATTGCCAAACTCTAATGCTGATTCAGAAAGAATCTTTTCCTACTTACCAGACTTAAAAACGAAAAAAAAAAATAAGCTGTCGTCCGTGAATATGAATGCTGTTTGTGTGCTTAAATCGGCATTGAAAGCGAGAAGGGAAACAGCCATAGATATGACGGTTGATTACGAGCATTTCTGTCGAATGCCGTCTAAAATATTATATTCTACATGTCCAAATACGAAAGAATTGAGACAATGTGATATTGACGAAATGGCTGGTCCCTCCTCGTCCAATGCTTTTCAATAAGCATGCATAGTCAAAAAGTAACGTGCAGCACAATTAACGTGTGTGTAAAAAATTAGTGTGACATAAGTATTGCCAAATTTAATATGAAAAAACAACGAGATATCTGTCAAATCAGTCTGGCATTAGTCAGACTTGAACAAGCAGTCTGGCATTAGTCAGACTTGAAGAAGCAGTCTGGCGTTAGTCAGACTTGAACAAGCAGTCTGGCGTCAGTCAGACTTGAACAAGCAGTCTGGCGTTAGTCAGACTTGGACAAGCAGTCTGGCATTAGTCAGACTTGAACAAGCAGTCTGGCGTTAGTCAGACTTGAACAAGCAGTCTGGCATTAGTCAGACTTGAACAAGCAGTCTGGCGTTAGTCAGACTTGAACAAGCAGTCCGCTCTAACTATTGTCAGACCTAACACGAATAAACAAACAGATATACCTCGGGCAGCACGATTACATGATTATCATAAAACGTGGTACAATAGGGCTATGGGCGACGGTCCACGTTAAAAAACCGAACGCGCTAGTCGTGGCACCTCAAGGGTGGCGTGGAAGTCCACGTATCTTAAATTGTATAAACTGCAACCTTACATACGCATTTGCATTTGTCGGGTGCAGCGTTGCACTTTTAAATAGAATGAAGTCTCGTAGAAAATAGATATTACGATCCCATTGAACCCTTTCCTCTATAATTTTGTCTACTACTTACCGTTTACAGGAAAAAAGCTGACTGGCACAACCTGTGGACCCTGTACATGTGCATTTAAAAGTAATACATATCGTACAATTGGTTGCAAAACAATGATGAATAAATGACACATCTACTCTGCTGAAAAAATATTAAAAACTATCGGTAGTAAGTACTAAAATATTTTTAAATGAATATGGTTTGTTGCAGTGACGAAAAATTAAAAAAAAAAATTATTCTGTGAAAAAAAAATTAACCATTGCCGGGCGCGAAACGACGAACGAAACGACCGCGTCGACGAGCGACGATGAGTACGACGAGTCAATCAGAAACTCTCCTCGATTCACTTTTCTGTGGATCGCGCTCTGCTCAGGGCGGTGGTGCCCGATTTGCCTTCCGGCTGATTGAACGCAATGGTACGTGCGATGCCTTATGCGAAATCTGGCACCACTGTCACCGGCCTGTGTGCGGAACGAAGACGCGACGCCGCGACTGCATGTCGAACAGAGACGCAACGCGCGATGTTGGTTGAAAGGGGACGGAGCATAGTTCTGTCCTTCTTATGTGTCGTCACGATACGTGACGTCACGCGACGTTGGTGGAAGGGAGACGCAGCATAGCTCCGTCCTTCTCTCCAAGCCGAGCGCGATTCGGCGAGAAACGGCGCGCGCAGCTCTCACGGACAAGCACGCATACTTTTCCGTATCCCCACTCCCGCGGGCACCATTGGTGCTCGGGCGCCAGATCTGGCCACACTGTGCTGAAGCGCTCGCTCGGTGTACAACGAGACACTTTCTTCACTTGTTCGTCCCTTTCTAATTATTAAGTTTTATTTAAAATGCAGTATGATGGCATCGACTCAGTGATCTCAGATTTTACGGGCGTACGCTCTCGACTTCATATACAGTAAGACCCCGCTTAACGCGGGGGATACGTTCCAATAAGTTGCAGCGCTAAACGAAACAGCGTTAAACGAGGTCATCTTAACACGTAAATAATGGGGATACGTGAAACAGAACAGAGAATAAGAAAATTTATCACTTTTTTGTAACATTTATTGTTAAATACTTTTTTATTGCATTAATTATAGAGTTATTTACTCCTAATATCGATTTTTATTAATAAAACATCCATGAAAATAAAAAAAAAGTCGAGTAAAGTTATATTTGTGATGAGGAAGGTCCTTCTTCATTTAAAATTTTTGTTTTTTTTGGGAAGAAGCCATCTAACGTCGTTTGCCTTTTCCTGTTTCGTTCAGTAAGCAGTTGTCGATAGCAAGACACCGCATCAATGACACTTCGTCTTATAGTGGGCACCGCTTGTGGTTCGGGCATGCCCGCTTCATGTGCTCACATATATAACAAACACCAATACCGCGTGCGATTTCGGAGAATCCCATACTACCGCGTAATAGTGAAACAGCGTTAAGCGGAGCAGCGTTAAGCGGGGTCTTACTGTACTTGAACGAAATTAGGTTGATGTCTGAGCAATACCTTATTGCCATGAAAATAATAATTGAACTTGTGAGAGAGAGAAAGCTGAAAATTAACATGCGGAACCTCATCGCATTCTTAGGCTATATACACACATTCATACTATATACACACATTCATACCACATACACGCATTCACACTTGTCGCTCACTCGGTTTCGCGCTTATATCTATACTTATACCTACACTTAAAACTACTTATATGTACATAAGGTGGGACGAGTATGATTCCACGGTGAGGGAACTCCACTACATATTACAGCTGGACAGAACCACGTATGCGATGGGCATAAGCCATAATACGAATATTTTCGCATACGCGGCCTGGAGGAAAAATGAGATAATTATGATTTTACAGCTAATACTCTGACAGCGCGCCGGATGCGATGGGCATAAGCCATTATACGAATATTTTCGCATCCGGAGGCCGGAATAAGGGAGCTAAAAGAAAGATCAATCAAGATAGCATGCTAAAATGAAAGAAAAATCAAAAAGTTACGCTGGGACGTAACACTGGAAACCTTCGTTTCCACGCTCCGAAACACCTTTCTATAACATTCCTTGTTCGAATGTGTGACTCGTTGAATAATCTTCCTGCTTCCGTTTGCGGATTGAGCACGGGGGTTATTAAAATATCGTTGCAGGCATATCCGCTGTCCCCAAGCAGTAGGCTGTTTACGAATCCACCGTTTAAAAATCGGGCTCTTAAGCGACTGGCGTTGAATATGGTCGAGTCGTGGGTTGACCCAGGTCACCGTGCTACTATATCTAAGAATTTCATTCGGTTATCGCATACAGCCTGAACATTTGTGCTAAATATTCCTTTCCTATTGCGAAATGTATCAGCTTCATCTCCACCTATAAATAAAAGCAATATGACAATACTGTTCATACATTTATAATTTGTCTATATAATACATACCAGGTGATTGTATTTTAATGTGTGTGCAGTCAATGGGTGCTACAACCCGAGGAAAGCGAGCGGTTTCGTAAAATTCTCTTTGAATTCGCATCACTTCGTCATTTGTCGCTGGCAGTTTTATGGATTGTGGCCGCATTGCAGCTAACGCTTCGGTCACTTGCTTTATAATACGGCACAGTGTTGAAGTGTGGATGCCACCAAAGTCAGCTATCACCATCTGAAAGGTACCGGTGGCATAAAAGCGCAATGTTAACAGTAATTTGTTCAGTGGCGACACAGCCTGATTTCTGAAACAAAAATATATGCATTAATTAATCACGATTATATTTGCTTATATAGATATTGTGACCCTAATTAGCAAATCTTGTAATCCGATTTTTATCGTAATATCGGATATTTTCCTTTAATAGGCTTTAAAAAGATATGCATTTTTTTAAATAACCTTAAAAGAAAGATACGTTCAATATTTACCTATCAGTCCTGCTCCTTATAATATTTTCCACAAGTGCCAAAATGTTCAACGTAGTTTGTTTGCGGAACCGAAAACGCCTTGTAAACTCGGAGTCATTATATAGTTCAAAAACTTTTGGACCCGGACGCATGGTATATGGTTTCCGAATAACCACTATAACTTCTACGCATTCGTCCTCATCGTCGTCTCCATATAACATCCCATCATCTTGCAGATTTATGTCCATTTCTCAAACTGTAATACTTTTACTTTAATGCGCAATTTGCGAAAGCGACTGCTTACTTAACCTGACCAAAGCAAAATACTTACTATATACGAGCGAGATATAAGACTTTTACCTTCCACTTGCGTGCATTTTCTACCCCCACTACATATTTATCTGTTCGGTAGTAGCTTACACCAGTGTGGTCACGGTGGGGCCCCTCACGCGGCTGCTTCCACCTCCACTAGCTGGACGCAACAACGACCCCCCTCCCCTCCCCCCATATACCCTACCGGCTCAGCGCAAGCGATCATGTGACGCACTCAGCGTCGTCCGTCACCATAACAACGGGTAGTCGGGTGGGGACTCGAAATCGCACCTAGGTGCGGATCTTGGACCACACTGGCTTACACGGTGGATTAGGCACCGTGTAATTTATCCGTCAGGTAGCTTCATTTACCAGGAGCATAAATTTTACCGAAACGTGGAACAACGCAACTTTTACTTTTGTCTAGTTTTATCTGGTAAATTCGCTACCTGACACTTTACCGAGAGGTGGAACAACCCGGCCTGAATCGGATTGCCTCGGCTTGCTCACGCGCCTCTGATGACGTCATGCTCAGGCTGCCTCGTGCGCGTTCGTGCTCAGATGTAGACGCACCTTAAAATCTATTATAATTCACCTAAATATACATCAAATATCAGTGACATATGTGAAGTACATTTTGGTTTACAAACAATGATATTTATTCGCGTCGTCAAATCAATAAAACGTATCCTATCCATATAAACTGACAGAACCTTCAAAAGCTGCCTAACGCGATCTCGCCTGTATGTATGGCGAAGTAGTATTCACCTCTGAATTCCTCTTCCTCACGATATCCTGGCCACATGTTGGAATAGCATATATATATTTCCCCCGGATATTCGTTATGTCGGTATTGAATGTCCTTGAGATTTTCCGAAGATGTCATCATGCTGAGTGGGTTCATACAAAATTGTTTTAATAATGCGAAGAACTGATGAAAATTATATTGTCCATGTTACTTCCAGTCACCAATATGGAACCAGAACAATTTAGTGCTCAGGTCATTCTTGATAATATAATATAGGCAATGAACCTGTAAAATGAAGACATTTATTACATTGAAACTTCATACCAAATCCAATGCCCTGAACAGGGACCAACCCACCATAGCAGCAACAAAATTTTACATTTGTTTCCAACACCAAGTTGAACAGCAGAATCAGGAAAAGAATTGTATACATAATGTATAATGTAGGATTGCCCTCTTCTGGGTTGAGAATGGAATGAAGCAATATATTTCATCCCTTACATGTTTCAAAACAATTAGTTTCCTCATCAGGAGTCTATAACATACAAAAGTGAACTAATGTATATGTCTATTACAATTTAGTTGTAGATCTAGCGGATGTATCCTATTGTAGTGGTACTCACGTAAATTGATATAGGATGCAGATTAGTTAATATTAAAAAATTAAAATGCAGAAATGTGTCAAATCTTGGAGAGTTAAAATTTTACAATGTGAGAAATGTTGAAAATTATGTAAGCTTCGCATATTTTTCAACATTTCTCACATTGTACAATTTTAACTCTCCAAGATTTGACACATTTCTGCATTTTAATTTTTTAATATTAACTAATCTCACCTGTCTTCGCCAATCGCTGATTGGGTTAGGATCGTTTCGTTTCATGTTTGAACAATAGTTTAGATGCTTTGTAATACAACACATAGTTACGGATGAATATATTTATGTCAAAGTATGACTCGATGTCTCCCAAAAAGTGTTTGTGGTGTCGGTATGTTTACCTTTAGCAGAGTGAAGGGCCGGCATTAAACGTTTCAACTCCACAGATAGCAATATTTCTTAAGGAAACGGAGGGCGCACCGAAGATAAAAAATGTTGCAGAACAATTTTCAGAGCGCGGCACCCTACAAGGTACCCACTTTACAGGATAATAGGCCTGGCACTATACGTAGTACCGCGGAGGACCGTCTGTGACTCCACCGTTCATATAGGTGTAGGGATACTTAGATGTAAGAGGCATTCAGCGCCGCCTACCGAGTGTAGCGTAAGACTGCGACGTGCGTCACGCTATCATATATTTCGTGACCAGCCTACAGACCGCAACGCGGGCATTCGCATCCTGGCGCTCGAATGAGAAGCATAAGACTGTTAAAAATATATTGGTGGTTATATGATAATACGGTGTATAATTCAATATCGTGAGACCCCGCCGAACCGTTCATAAGAATACGAGGATCCTACATATATACGTACGAGGCGTGGACGTTGATTGAAGCACGCGTCTCCTACATAGGCTTCATTCCCCAGATCCTGATCTCGCATCCATTATATAGGCCCGTATTCGCAGTCACGACTTGGTGCATAAGACACTCTTAAGTCACACTTTGACCAATGAGCACTCTCAAAATTCGACTTAAGAGTGACTTATGTACAGAGTTGCGACTGTGAATACGGCCCATTGACTCGGGAAATGGGTTTTAGTTCCGAAAAGGGTTGAGTTAAAACTAATTAAGATGAGTTTAACAAAATTCAACCACGAAGAGGGCTTCATGTTAACTTTAATAACTTACATGTAATAAAAATGCGGTAATAATTTATATATTATTTAATATTTTTATTAACTACTTTTTAATTAAATTATTTAATAGTTTTATTAACAAATTATAATTGTTTTAATGAAATCATAAATACTATTGCATATAGGGCATACTTGAACTAAGATACTTGCGGCACACTCGTCGCATGAACATAAGTGGCCACATGGGAAAAATACGGTATTAGCCCGACGCACCAGGCAAATAGCACATAAGCCTGGTTCCCGTTCTTTATTGGTATATTCTGTGGCTTCGATTGAACAATACGGTACGTCAAAATTGTCACAGTACCTACTTTGTAGCGTTATGAACGTGCTACCATCATTTTCAGAAATGTCGTCTAAACTGTTATCTAAAATTATAACAATATTTGTTATTACGTAAATACAATTTATAAAATCAATATTTCGATATCTGTTTACAATAAATCTAACCGATGTAACACTAAACCTACCTTTTGTTCTAAGAAACATATACATATATCACGTACGGTCATTTGATCAGCCATTTAAATTTAAGGTCTTTTGTAATGTTATGCACTCTGGAAAGTCGCTATAAATAAAAGGCAATCTGATATATAAATCTGATTACGTCATAACTTTGACCGAATTTGTTTTAGCTTTATAAATGCGCACCGCAAGTTCAGGAAACACAGTATAATCTTAGAACCCCAAAACAGAATATTCCAGTGTAAAATTGATTATCATCTGCACTCAATTGTAAAGAATATATTTAACTTTCTCTAAAAAAAACCCATTACTTGACCGGTTGCGGTATAAAATAGGTACATGTTAACTGTCGGTAGGTTTTTTGTTAAAATATAATCTTATTTTCAAAATTTGAAGACAAATTCTCCAGTTCGCCTTCGGTGTGATTATCTTTCGAGAGATCCAATTGCTCGCTGTTGTTATTTTCTGCAGAAAGATCGATGCGAATATTAAGGTACTCATTAGATTCACGTTCACCTACAAATAAAGTTTCATTGATAACACTGGCCAACAAAATTTAACTTTTTTTATGTATTCCGAAATCTGTTAAGAGATTCTTATATATTTTGATGCTCTAAACGCGAATCTGAAACCTGTTTGTCTCCATCACTCTCAGTTTTTGAGAAGATGAATTTTTACAAAAATTGCTTATTTTCAACTTTCATCCACAATTGCGTCTCAAGTATAAAAGTTAGACAATTTCTATTGGTGGCAAAAAATTCGGCGCACTTTTCTGAATAATGTAGCATATGCTATTTTTGCAAGAAGGACTTGTAAACTTGTTTAAACATTGGTAGAAGTTAGCGAGACACGCTTTGCGGGGATTTTTATCAAATTTTCGTCAAAATTATGGCTCTAGGCCGGATTCTAACTATACTGAGCGAAAGAGCAGACATTTTTCTATAAAATTCCGTCATAAAATTATGGAACACAGACTTTGGTTTCGTACAGGAAAGTGAAATATACGTGCGTGTCATCGTATGACGGCAGGGGTTCGTGTCTTATGACGCGCGTATGTGAGCACTCGGTCAGTTCTCACTCCTCGGCGGGGCGCGGTACGCACGTAAACGGAAGTGTCGGAGAACCCCTGCCGTCACACGGTGACACGCACGTATATTTCACTTTCCTGTGCGAAACCAAAATCTGTGTTCCATAATTTCATGACGGATTTTCGTAGAAAAATGTCTGCTCTTTCGCTCAGTATATTTTGTATTGTAAAAATAGCATCTGCCACATTATTCGGAAAAGTGCGCTGAATTTTTTGCATTTAATGGATATTGTCTAACTTTTATACTTTAGGCGCAATTGTAGTTGAAAGTTGAAAAAAAGCAATTTGTTTTCAAAATTCATATGACCAAAAACTGAGAGTGATGGAGACAAGCGGGTTTCAGATTCGTGTTTAAAGCATCAAAATCTATAAGAATCTCTTAACAGATTTCGGAACACAAGATATGTGTTGGACAGTGTAATTAGAGAATAGTTATGCTTAAACGTCGTAAATAATAAAAATACATTCGTTAAAAGAATAAAATTATATCCAACAATGAATGAGTTATTTTGTTTAACATTTTCAGGCTGGAATTATAATAGTATTGTTAATGAATAAATAAATTTATTAAATGTCCGGTGGTATGTGCTAAAAGACGTCCGTTCAAGCGAGGATGGCGGTCCTTCGGTGCCGAATCGCGGTCGCAGTAGGAATGTGAAGCAAACTGGTAATGACGCGGTACTTTGATGAAGCGGTTTCTATATAACACGGGCCATGGTTTTCCATATAACGCGGTTTGAATTAATCTCATTTTTACTAACTACTATAAAAATTCTCACAACGCGGCCCAAATTAGCCTGATTTGTAGATACTAATTCCGAATTTCTTATAAAGCGGTACGAATTAATCGGGTTATAGGAGGGTTTAATACACTTTCATTCCGCATCTTATTTTCTGTTACGTCCCACGTCCTCCACCCGCTTTTTCTATAACTATATTCTCGCAACGGGCCCATCGCACCGCGTATCTTCTTAATTAGCCGTAAGTCGCGCATAAACGAAACAAGAGCCGGCGCACCGCGCCACCGAAATTCCTTCACGTAACGCTGACGCCCATCCGGGACGTTATCCGCGCCACGCGAAGGAATTACATAACGACCGCGCACAATAGTGATGTAAGTAGAGACATAAGAATGCTGACGCCGAATCAGCTCACGGGCCAACCCCAACGATCGATTAGCGATTCGCGGCAACACATAGTTCTGAGAACGCCAACTTCAAAACGGAAGCTAGGGTGCCAGTTCCGCGAAGGACCTAGCGAACCAAATTAAAACCCACTACTTAAATAGGCCACAAAGCAAGCGATTCAATTAGTTACAATTCTTCGCTCCATAGTTAACGTCACGCTCAAGACGGGCACCAAGTCACTTCAGTTTACTTTCGGCAACTCATTCATCTAAGTTATCAGGCTCTTCAGTCAACTAAGTTCGGCCACGATCCATGTAAATTCGGCAACTGTAAACCAGCTACGTGTGCTTCGAGATAAAACATCCAGTCCACTTCCACCATCTGAACATTATTTAATTCACACGATCGTGTCCTTTCTGCACGTCAACACCAAACACCACCACCTCTACCTCTAACCCAGGGACCCCCGCGACCGGCGAGCGTGGACGCCCCCGGGCTCCCCCGCGGCAGCTCCCGCACCGCACCGGACACGAGCCCTCTGAACGGGGCGACTAGCTTGGAAGCCCCCCTGGCTTTCTGCACCCCGCGCTTACTGCCCTGACGACCGCTTTCCCGGGCATGGGAAAACCTTCGGGATCGGCAATCCACAACCACACACACTCCCACACATCCACAGCCGTCGCCATTCGGACACCTCCTTCTTATATTCCTCGATACGTCAGTGAGCCGCTCCACTGACGGATCAACCCCCCTTTTCGGTGCGATCACTCCTTCCGTTCGTCCTCGATCCCCGGTATACCCGGTGAATGCAGGGTGCCAAAAAACGAGGACGTAACAGTACATGTACATGAAGTTGCGCTACATGGTGGACAGCAATTAACGCTACGCTTACTTCGACAAGACTACTTGGTCACCCATGCACGACCATTGGTCAAAAAATGCATTTATAACTGCATGAAATGTGCACGGCAACGAGCCGTTATTACCTACCAACGCATGGGTGATCTGCCGGCAGTCGGAGTAACGCCTGCTCGTCCCTTTAGTAATACGGGTATTGATTATGCCGGTCCATTTTTGCTTCGATCATCTAAAGGCCGTGGACAGAAAACGCACAAAGCGTATTCCGTGCTGTTTATTTGTTTGGCCGTCCGTGCCATTCACCTGGAATGCGCGGACGATTATTCTACTGCAGGATTTATGGCCGCCTTCAATAGATTCGGTTCGCGGCGAGGGCTACCCGCTACAATACTGTCCGACAACGGTACAAACTTCGTAGGCGCCGAGCGTGAATTTGGACAAAATTTTCGTAGTATTACTAGCGATCCCACATTGTTGAGTCACTTTAGTGCAGACGGCATTGAATGGAAATTTAACCCACCCGCAGCGCCCCACTTCGGTGGCCTGTGGGAAGCCGGCGTTAAAAGCGTCAAGTTTCATCTCAAAAGGATTATGGGTGCTTTCAAGCCGACTTTTGAGGAATTTTCGACTCTATTATGCAAGACCGAATGTGTCTTAAATTCACGCCCGCTCGCCCCCTCTCAATGAAGATCCTGAAAACTATGATGCATTAACACCAGGTCATTTCCTGGTAGGATCGGTGTTAAAAGCTATTCCCGAACCAAGTGTACTTCATTTAAGACAATCTCACCTTTTACGTTGGCTAACAGTACAACGCTTATACGAATCGTTCTGGAAAATCTGGGCAAGCGACTACTTGAACACCCTGCAACAAAGGGGAAAATGGCTCAAATCACAACCGTACGTTCAGGAAGGCGACTTAGTTCTATTACGCAACGCGTCCTTACCTCCAGCTAAATGGGCGCTTGGCCGAATCGACAAATGTTTCCCGGGTCAAGATGGTTTAGTACGAGTAGTACTCGTAGGCACTACCAACTCGATATACAAGCGCACAGTTACGCAGGTATACAAGTTACCGGTAGATTGCAGTATACTCAACCCGACTAAGACGTCATGCGATATTCATTGAGGCTTCAGAGTCCTCCAAGGCAAAAATGCCAAACTCTAAGATTATTAAAGCCAACTCGATTGGGTCTTTCCGTTTCCCTTTTACTTTTGCTTTTGTTGGTCAGCACCGGACCGTGCATCACAGTAGCATAAGTTACGAAGCTTCAATGAGGCACCACTGTAAAATAATGTACATACGCGAATATGTAAAGACCCTACGCCACGCGCTTACAACGCTAGTCGATTACGTTAATATTAGGATTACTTACCGAATAAGATGTTCGTC
Organism: Priocnemis perturbator; assembly: GCA_963942575.1. Lineage (NCBI taxonomy): Eukaryota > Metazoa > Arthropoda > Insecta > Hymenoptera > Pompilidae > Priocnemis > Priocnemis perturbator. The sequence continues at coordinate 7,996,485 of OZ012643.1, read as the reverse complement.
CCGCGCCACTTGTGCACATACGCACACCACTCAGCTCACGTTTTTCATACAAAAAACACATATCATCGTTCACTACCCTGAACGAGGCGGGTGGTATGTTCGAACGTTTCGTTCAGTACGCGTACTCCCGTCCGCTTCTACGGAAAACTATCGCTTGAACCGCGCGCTCCCGCGTGGTCCTCCTCGGAACCGCGAGAAGCCGGATTAGTCAGTCACACAAACGTAAGTGAAAAAGTACGCGAAGGATATTCTTAGAAAAGCGAGCCTGTAATTGTTTCTCGTGCATGAAGAGTACAGTGTGTACCAAAAGGTTGTATATATATATATACAGCGCAAAGAAGACCGGCTTATGAACCCGGGCGCCTATTTGACGTTAAAACCGTCTCAGGTATAAAATATACTGCTTTTACAAAATTACATAAGGAGAGTTTCTCCCCAACTATAAGTGCATTTCCACATATGAGCCTCACATCCTGTGGGTTGTTCCCAGCCCGAATCCGCAGCGAATACGAGCACAACACCTCTTCGTATTCTCATTGAACAGTATACCTGTATCGATACGTGTGTGAGAAAGAAAACCAGCGCATGTTTCATAATCAGCAACATCGTCATCGTCTATTAAAAATTTAAAAAACATTGATGACAAAGACATATTAATTTTTTTCAACAGAAATTAATGTGCTTTCCTACTTTTCTTAATAGATACACGTACAATACCTTTATATAACATATCATGACGATATTACAGTTGCTCATGGACATCATGAAACAATGTCAAAAATTCTTTAAGGGGTAACATTCCAGCGACAAGGTCATCCTGCGCTTGTTTTATTTTTATATTCTTTTCTTTATTAAATCGGGTTCGCGCACGCCTTATCTGTTTTCCTAATTTTAATCGGCCAAAATTTAATTCTTGATCGGTTATTAATTTTGTCAAGTTTTCTAAAATGGAAATTTAAATTAAGATATGCAATGAATGGCAGTTACGAATATTTAAATGACTACAGCTTACCTAAAAATATCCAGAGATTTCGTCGAATAGTTCCCATTTTTAGAGCGGCTGCGTTGTGGAATAATTCTACTATATTATTTGTTCTAGTAGGGCATCCATAAACACTTACTTTCGCAGCTGCTGGAAGCCACGTACGACGCATGTAAGTCATAAACATTAGCACTTGTGGACACGAATCGGATAAATTATCCGCTATACATTGCATTATTTTGAAGGTCTCTCCAAAGAAAGCCTCTGGAGCTAATGCCACTGTCATTGACATTGCCAATAAGTTGCGGGGGGCATTGCGCAAATTTAACTTACGCCATTTGCGTAATACAGCCTGTTGAAAGATGAAAGTGCACAAATTATTTTTCCATAAATTGACTGATATATATCGCTATTATTATTACTAAAAAACAATTATGTTTTAAAATATATAATCGCACTTGCGAAAAGTGAAACCAGCACCCATGGAGACTAGCTGAAGGAAACTTGTGAGCCATTACACTCACAGCTGCCGCCTCATAATCTGATATAATGAATTTAATATTATTCCTTGTTTCCGGTACAAGTTCAAATATTTTATCCCATATTGCTTTATACAGCAACGCAGTTCGCGTTTGACATAAAAGAGAAACTGTTGCCATACCCTAGAAAATAAAAAATGTTAGAAGAATATGTAATTAGCGATATAAAAAATCAATAGCTGAATATGCTTACTGTATCGAAATAACGTATGTGGACAGTATACAATTGCGCTATGTGCGGAGTTTGAGGTAAAACCTGTAAGTGTAAAAAATGATTGTTTTTTAAAAGTTAAAGAAATATGTCTATCGAAAACACACATTGAACATATATTTACAGAAAAGGTTCCGTCGACGTATATTTCGGAGGAATTTTTAATGCTTTTACCAAAGTGTTTGATGAAAATATAAGTGCTATTTCTCCTACTGCTGATACGGCCGCACCTTTATAGAAGCTTTTTAATGGTTCATACGTCTCAAGCATTTCTCCCAGCAATTGCAAATTATCGGGCAATGGAGGTTTTTGTTTTAATTTTTCACGAGAGAGGGAAGATTTAAATGAATTATATATTATGTGTACGGCTGCATCCGGGTCCTGCCTCGACACAGTGTCGAATATTTGTTTGTTAGTCATACAAGACTGGACAGTCATATCCTTCATTTTTTGTTTTAGTTTTATTGTGTTTGACTGTAATGGTTGTGGTGGATGGTCATGCTCTTTCTTTAAAACATATTGATCCCCATCCTGAATCAGAACCCCAGGACACTTTGTTGTTCTTCTGTTTGAGCAGCGATATGTTCGCCCACTTCGTTTGTCCAGATGATAGGAATAATCTTCATACAAATACAACGTTGTACCTTCCCTCTTACCTGCCAGTACTTCCATCTGAAAGCAACATGTAATAGTAGGTGAAGCTTTGAAAGTAATTTTGAATATAGAGGAGTGCGAGAAGATGCTACACAATATTGAGAGATGTCAGAGATAATTTTGATAATGCAACAAAATTAATGTAAGTTAAAACTTCAAACAGATTATGACTATATATATGGTCTTTGTGTATAAAATATTACACATTTTATTTTAGATCGCTATTATAGTCGCTTAATATGCAAGACATATTAAAAACTTGTTCTAACAAAAGTGTACTCGTTTTTGTGCAAAATATTTGAATTATAAAGCATAACAAAAAACTTGAAGGGCCGTATTCACGTACTCCGCTTAGGCCTACGCGGACGCTTAGGCCAGGCTTAAGTCGCGCTTCCGCATTGTTGTGATTGTCTTAAGTCTGGCCTAAGCGTCCGCGGAGGCCTAAGCGTCCGCCGAGGCCTAAGCGGAGTACGTGAATACGGCCCGATGAAAATAAAGATATTTGAGTTATTTAGTTTGATCAACATTTGGGCAAGGAGCGACACGGTTGCATACGAGATTTTTAGTTTGAGTCGACCTTCTAGGTATAGGTATTTTTCTTTTAGTTTAAATTTTTAGATCAATCATTGATCATATCAATCAGAAACGTCATTTTGTCCTGTTGCGTCCTCTGCTCGTAGCAGGATGGCAACGTTGGGGAAATGGGGAAACGGCAAGGATCCGTAATGCCGTTTAAGTCGCGGGTGGAATTTACGGAAATGCAATAATAACTTTATGATTAACTTTCAAATAACACTTATAACTTTATTCTTAACAGGTAACTCAACACTTTAATTCGTAGTTAACAAATATAATAAGACTCAAGGCTCTAAGGGACAATTGATCTAGACACGTCTGTTCGCATCGATGTCTCGAAGAAGAAGGAAGAACATCTATTATCTTAGCAACTAACTCGCTTATTGGCAAGTTCTTTTGTCATAATCAATAACTCGGGAGGGCATCGATTCTAATCAGAGTTGAAATTGGGCGCCATCGAAAATCTTCTCGAATATTCCGCGTCCTCGGTGGTATTATACCCCAGCGCTCTGTGCGGAGTATTATAAAGCTAAGTTTCGATCGCCCATGATGTCATGATAACACAGCAGTGTTACTTGATTCACCGACGAGATATTCCTAAATACTGCACCGACGAGATATTCCTAAAGACTGCCAGCCTTATGGGACTTTGTGTCTCCAGCAAAATTCGCTGTTCTCGGGCGCCCTCTAGAATATATTGCGGCCAGAGTAAGAAACTGATGTCGAATCACTACCGTACTGAACTATTATCATGAGATGTCACCTGTGTGTGGGCAAGTGAAGCTCTCTTTACAGACGATTTCAAGTGGAATTTTAAGTTTCAAAATAATAGAAGCAAAATTACTATTAACGGCAGAAAAGGGTGTACGAAACATAAAATGAAAGATAAAAAGTTCACTAAAATGTTAATAAATGTTCAACTATTCAACGTTAACCGTAAAAATATATGTACAACATTGGACGCGGAAATTTTGATATACAAACCTGACCATGTCTTGTCGGTCTGAATTTGGAATATATATTATTGTATGTTGAAATGAAGTTCGCGTATAGTTTCAATGCAATTTGCTCATTTGTTCCACCATTTGAAGCTGTGTGAGATACATGAAATTGACAATTGGAGAACAGGTGCCCGGAAAAATCTGCCGTATAGGTCATGATCGCTATAGGTGAGATTGAAAATAAGTAAGGCTGCCGTTACAATGGTCGCGGTTTTGGTCGATCTTCTGTAGTCCGAAACAATTTGTCAGTAGTGGCACTCAGCTACATCGACAAATACGTCGCATAGCAACAACGGTATCGCTGCGAGAGTAGGCATAGTCCATGCGTGCATCTACACATGCATATCCACTCTCAAGGTCATGCTTTCGTTTGTTTAGCGATCGACGAAAACGCACGCAACCACGCCGAAACATGGCTATGAAGTGGTTAGAATGCGGGCGGGCGTTGACTTTTTCGTCTGGCAATAATGACAGCTACAATGAGTTTTACAAAATCAGCACTAGAAGCACCGAGAGAATCAAGTTCCCTCGTTTGGCTTTTATTTATATATAGTGATCAAATCTTTTCAAGACGTTTTATTTATTAGCGCGGCTGCGAATTTTGACCAATGACACGCGCTAATTGAAGAGTGCCATGCATTGACCCATTGCTATGCCACTTGTTTGAGAGGTATCAAGGGGCTGACGAGCATATGCTCATCTCGGGGTATTGACTCGTATAGAAAGAGTGGACATAAAAACAAATGCGAGAATGGATCTGGCCGAAAATCGGAGCAAGAGTTATCTGTTGTTTTGGGTAAAGGACGGAGATTGACCCCTCCGCGCTTACCCCAGAACAGTCATGAAAGTTCATTTCATATACCGTTATTTTCTAAGATATTATTTTAAACAACATTTTGTGTTTCAAAAATATATAATCACTATTACAAAGTGCCAGAGAAAAGATTTTCACCCCCTTGATACTTCTAGTGTTCAGTCTTCCAAATTTAATATAGTTGTCAGACGAAAAAGCGAAACATGCTTGAAACACCAGCTCTTGAGACACATCGTAAATGCTCTCACCGTGCCACTGTTGCTTGTTTGTGTGCGTTTTCGTCGGTCGTCAAACAAATGAAGCATCGTCTTGTGAGTGAGTATGCATGTGTAGGTGAACGCATGGACTATGGCCACTCTCAAAACGATGCTGCTGTCAACGATGAGTGAACCCGATGTACGAGCTGTCTATGAATATTTTTATTCAGACTATACAAGGATACTCTACTTGTCGCCAATTTGGTGCTAACCGTGTTATCTAAGCCACCGGAGTGTACGAGTAAATCTCTACCGCAATTAAATAATAATATAAAGTACCCTTTTCAAACTTTACAAAATCATATTTGGCCTATGGCCCTTAACAGTCATAGTCGCTAATCGATTCGTTGCCAAAGATGTGTCAAGGAGCTTCGTTGCGAATTGTCCCGTCGCGTCGTCCTCCCGACTCGACCCAATCTCGTGACGGACAAGGAGAACCGCGACTGTTTGTCTGAGCGGGTGAACGAGAAGTCATTGGTGTGTTGGAGATTCATTCTAGTATGGGAGAATCGGTGTAGCTTGCTTGCTTGGCCCGATCCGCGACTGTCCAGAAGTGGCTCTTTTACACCATCGGTGCCCGCGGGAGTGGGGATACGCGTAAGTGTGCGTGCCCTGTCTGTGAGAGCTGCACGCGCCGTTTCTCGCTGAATCGCGCCCGGCGTGGAGAGAAGGACGGAACTATGCTGCGTCTTCCTTCCACCAATGTCGTGTGACGTCAGGTATCGTGACGACACATAAGAAGGACAGAACTATGTTCCGCACACAGGCCGGTGACAGTGGTGCCAGATTTCATATAAGGCATCACACGTACCATTGCGTTCTTTCAGCCGGAAGGCAAATCGGGCACCACCGCCTGCAGCAGAGCACGATCCACAGAAAAGTGAAACGAGGAGAGTTTGGGATTGACTCGTCGTACTCATTGTCGCTCGTCGACGCTGTCGCTTTTGTCGTAGGTTCGCGCCCAGCCAGGGTTCAATTTTTTTTGACAGAATAATTTTTTTTTGATTGTTTATCACACGGCAACAAACGATATTCATTTAAAAATATTTTAGTACTTACTATGGATAGTTTTTAATATTTTGTCAGCGGAATAAATGTGTCGCATTGGTTTATAATAGATATGGGCAAAATATATATTTCATAAATTTTCGTTTCAGTAACATTAATCTTTCTGTGGTAGTAATAAATAAGAAAGTATACAATAAATCTCAATTATTGCGTATTATGCATGGACCGTGAAACAAGCAATAGGAGCTTCTGGCACTAGAACGTTCTGAGGGACCGTACTAACACGCGATTTTAACACACGACAGCGTACGTCCGGAAGAATTTGCTTGACACGACGCGACCACTAAATACTGATGAATAAATGACATTGGAAAAGTCAGTTAGGGTCCCGGGGAAATAATTTGCAGTAGGTACGTAAATTACGCGGTCAGAATGGTTAGACTTTTCAGATATTTCATTTAGTCCAACCGCGACCCGCGGTCGGTCGGGAGCGGCACAATGCCAGTTTCGGTTTTCCATTACCAGGGATTTTGCTATTATTGTCGTGAGTTATCATGCCTTCTTCGACGATACGCACGTTGCGACATTTCGTGGGCAGAATGCGACAATGGACGTATATATGGATTACAGTATGCATGGTGCATTGCCAAAGAAGGAACACCTTCTTCTTTCTCGAAATGGGGATAGCATTCTTAAACTAAACGTGCGTAGTAAGAGAAAGTTTTCAAATCAATGTGATGGGACTTGATGAGAACTGTTAGAATATATGCACAACTTGGTCACCTTCTATTTAGAAAACAAATCATAAAGAACAACTCATAGAAACGTTTGAACCGTCGTCGCGTCGTGTCAAGCAAATTCTTCTTGGCGTACGCTGTCCTTTGTTAAAATCGCGTGTTAGCACGATCCCTCACAACGTTCTAGTGCAAGAAGCTCCTATTACTTGTTTCACGGTTAATGCATAATACGCAATAATTGACATTTATTATATACTTTCTTATTTATTACTACCACAGAAAGATTAATGTTACTGAAACGAAAATTTATGAAATATATATTTTGGCCATATCTATTATAAACCAATACGACACATCTATTCCGCTGACAAAATATTAAAAACTATCCGTAGTAAGTACAAAAATATTTTTAAATGAATATCGTTTGTTGCCGTGTGATAAACAAATAAAAAAAAAATTATTCTGTGACAAAAAATTGAACCATGGCTGGGCGCGAACCTACGAAAAAAACCACAGCGTCGACGAGCGACAATGAGTACGACGAGTCAATCCCAAATTCTCCTCGTTTCACTTTTCTCTGGATCGCGCTCTGCTCCAGGCGGTGGTGCCCGATTTGCCTTCCGGCTGAAAGAACGCAATGGTACGTGTGATGCCTTATGCGAAATCTGGCACCACTGTCACCGGCTTATGTGCGGAACGAAGACACGACGCCGCGACTGTATGTCGAACAAAGACGCAACGCGCGATATTGGTTGAAAGGGGACGGAGCATAGTTCTGTCCTTCTCTCCACGCCGAGCGCGATTCGGCGAGAAACGGTGCGAGCAGCTCTCACAGACAGGGCACGCACACTTGCGCATATCCCCACTCCCGCGGGCACCGATGGTGTAAAAGAGCCACTTCTGGCCACACTGGTGAACGAGAAATCATTGGTGTGTTGGAGATTCATTCTAGTATTGGAGAATCGGTGTTGCTTGCTCGGGCCGATCCGCGACTGTCGGATCGGGCTGTGAGCAAATGTCGGCAACGGAAGAGTGGCAATATTTTAATGAATTATAATCCTTTTTATACTTTTTAAATATCACAAAGTTAGAGATGTTTTTCCTCAGTCTGATTTGCTTTTGGAAAAGAGCAAGCTACACCGATTCATCGAAGACTAGAATGAATCTCCAACCACCAATGATTTCTCGATCACCTGCTCAGACAGACAGTCGCGGATCGGCCTGAGCAAGCTACACCGATTCTCTAACATTAGGCAAAATCTCCAACACACATTTTCTTTCGTACGGCGGCGAACCGATCAATCGATGAGGGCAATGTGAAACCATTGAATCGGTTTGTCTCGGCTTGCCTACGCGCCTCTGTGACATAATGCTGAGGTCGAACATGTATTTTATTACATACGAGCATCTGTTGGTTAATTTTTAGACTTTGACGCGCTGAAAACAAATCTAAAATCCGTTTATCTCCGTCATCCTCAGTTTTTAGAAAGGAAAAAATAAATATTTGTTGTACGTTGAATAACATTCTGTGGGGAGGGACACACACGCCACACCAGTCCCCTGCCGCGTATCGCCGGCCCGGCACCGAGCCTCGGCGTGCGTCCGGCGAAAAACATAAGCGTCGCGGAGCATGAAGGGGGGAGAGAGGTGACGATGCACGACTCACGAGGCAGTCAGCCACGGATGTATGTACATTGTACAAATGTATATGATTGTAGGACACACGTGCGTAAAAATAAAAAAGCGAATTTGATTTCCGATTACAAGCTTTACCTGATACCCACACATTCAGATGGTCAATTTAAAAGTTAGACTATTATTAGTTATGGCAAAAGAATCTGGCAACTTTTCTGAATAAGATTATTGCGCATACCTATTTTTCCGAATCCTTTCCAATTTTTAGTCAAAATGACTAATCTGCCATAAATTCTAGCGTTTAATTTTACTGCATCATACAACAGGTATATTTCTTCTGAAACGATAAATAAAATAGTTGTCGAAGTCACGCACTGACAGCAGAAATTCCCCGACCGTTTTAATAGCGTCCTGCGTTGCGCGTGTAAACGATATTTTATATTCTTATAAAAACGATTAATGAGCAATTACATAAAAAAATCGGGTAGGCTCAAGTTCGATTGAGTTGTCAGTTGGGTAGGAGTGTAGGACTAAGACTTGCAGATTGGAGAGTGAAGTTGAGCTAGTCAAGTACGGTTTCTAAGCGTTTATTTCATGCGGGTGCGCTGCCGCGTTTAACTCATTGTCAGTCTATCTCGGCAACTGTGAGTGGAACACGACGAATTTGGTAAAGAATGTTTAAAATGTTCAGCTTAAAACAATGCAAAATGTTCTTCGTATATTCGAACAAATCTTGTCGAGAGCTTCAAAGCGATACCATGCACGGTTGTGTTCTATTGACGGTTTCCGAGACAAGCCAAGATAAACGAAGTCAAACGTGACCGCACAGTGCACACCCATAAATATTGCACCGTTTCCCCGGGCACTCGATATTTTCCGCATTGCACTAATCGGACTTCTTACGCTTTCATTGGTCTATTTAAACAAGTTTTTCGTTTTGTTGCAAAACATGCAGCCGCGTACCAATTTGAACTCGAATGCACATGAGGGCAGCCCAAGGCCGCATGAAAAGTTGATCCGAGGCCCAACGAACTGTTTTGATATATTAAACAGATATTGCAAAGTAGCGAAAGAAACTGATTTTATTTTTAAATCACGTGCTAATTACTCTTTAATTATGTATGCATCTGTGAAGTATCGATTACAAAGGTGAGGGTGAAATAAAATTATAAAATAAAATCTCATTACGTTTTAAGCAGTTACACAATGGGTAATGTCAACGTTCTATGTTTGTCTATTACCTACGGTACTAGCCTCAATTACCGACGCCAACCGACGCCGCCAAGAGACCTCAGCGCCCCCTGAGACCCCATCCAGGCCCCATTTGCGGGCCGCTGTTTAACACAGGCGCTGGCAGTCTTTAAGAATATCTCGTCGGTGAATACTGCCAGCGCCTGTGTTAAACAGCGGCGCGCAAATGGGGCCTGCATGGGGTCTCAGGGGGCGCTGAGGTCTCTTGGCGGCGTCGGTTGGCGTCGGTAATTTTGGTTAGCACCGTAGGTAATAGACAAACATAGAACGTTGACTTTATCCATTGTGTAACTGCTTAAAACATAATGAGATTTTATTTTATAATTTTATTTCACCCTCATCTTTGTAATCAATACTTCACAGATGCATACATAATTAAAGAGTAATTAGCACATGATTTAAAAACAACATCAGTTTCTTTCGCTACTTTGAAATATCTGTTTAATATATCAAAACCAGTTCGTTGCGCCTCGGATCAACTTTTCATGCGGCCTCGGGCTGCCCTCATGTGCATTCGAGTTCAAATTGGTACGCGGCTGCATGTTTTGCAACAAAACGAAAAACTTGTTTAAATAGACCAATGAAAGAGTAAGAAGTCCGATTAGTGTATTGCGGAAAATATCGAGCGCCCGGGGAAACGGTGCAATATTTATGGGTGTGCATGGTATAGCTTTGAAGCTCTCGACAAGATCTGTTCGAATATACGAAGAACATTTTGCATTGTTTTAAGCTGAACATTTTAAACATTCTTTACCAAATTCGTCGTGTTTCACTCACAGTTGCCGAGATGGACTGACAATGAGTTAAACGCGGCAGCACACCCGCATGAAATTAACGCTTAGAAACCATACTCGAATAGCTCAACTTCACTCTCCAATCTGCAAGTCTTAGTCCTACACTCCTACCCAACTGACAACTCAATCGAACTTGAGCCTAGCCGATTTTTTTATGTAATTGCTCATTAATCGTTTTTATAAGAATATAAAATATCGTTTACATCCGCAGCGCTGGACGCTATTAAAACGGTCGGAGAACTTCTGCTGTCAGTGCGTGACTTCCACAACTGTTTTATTTATCGTTTCAGAAGAAATATACCTGTTGTATGATGGAGTAAAATTAGACACTAGAATTTATAGCAGATTAGTCATTTTTACTAAAAATTGGAAAGGATTCGGAAAAATAGGTGTGCGCAATCATCTTATTCAGAAAAGTTGCCAGATTCTTTTGCTATAACTAATAATAGTCTAACTTTTAAATTTACGATCTGAACGTGTGGGTATCGGGTAAAGCTTGTAATCGGAATTCAAATTCGCTTTTTTATTTTTACGCACGTGTGTCCTGCAAGACAGAGTCGGTGCCGGGCTGGCGATGCACGGAAAGGGATTGGTGTGGCGTGTGTGTCACTCCCCACCACTGTGGCCAGATTCTGGCCCACTGGTACCATGGGTACCAGTTGAGTGGGGATACGCGCAAGTGTGCGTGCTTGTCTGTGAAGAGCGCCTGGAGAGAAGGACAGAACTATGCTCTGTACCCTTTCAACCAACATCGCGCGTTGCCTCTTTGTTCGACATGCAGTCGCGGCGTCACATCTTCGTTCCGCACACAGGCCGGTAGCAGTGGTGCCAGATTTCGCATAAGGCATCGCACGTACCATTGCGTTCTTTCAGCCAGAAGGCAAATCGGGCACCACCGCGTTGAGCAGAGCGCGATCCAGCGAAAAATGAATCCACGAGAGTTTGGGATTGACTCGTCGTACTCATCGTCGCTCGTCGACGCGTTAGTTTTTTTCGCAGGTTCGCGCCCAGCCATGTAATTTTTTTTTTTTGTACAGTATAATTTTTTTTTAATTATTCATCACACCGCAACAAATGATATTCATTTAAAAATGTTTTAGTACTTATTACGGATAGTTTTTAATATTTTGGAATAAATATACACCGATAATTGCGGCTGTCGTACGATAACTGGATGCATAGTTTGCATTTCCGTCATAAGATGAATGTTTCTAGAACAGTGTTTCCCAAACTTCCGACATCTCTGTACCCCCTATAATTTTCGTAAAACACAGAATATCCCGTGTAAAAATAAAATATTGCTTATACTATAATAACGATCAAAATGTATTTATTTTTTCCTTTTTAATACAACAAAATAATAATAATAAAATATAAATAAAACGAATAAAAATTATATTATAAATAACATTCATTATAATCAATTAGAAGACGACAGACTACCATAATTTGATTCCCTGGTTGCCAATTTTAATCTGAGCGGTTCCACATCCAATAGCCTGTTCCTTTTTTCTAACTTTAACTTTTTTTGACTTTTAACCCGGTGCAGCGCGTACCCCCACCAAACTATTCCCGTCCCCTAGGGGGTACGCGTACCACACTTTGGGAAACACTGTTCTAGAATATTCAATCTTATACCGTATATAAATATTTCTAGGAAAAGGGGATTAATATTGAAATAAGAAGGTATGTACGTTTTCGGTTTCGCACCATTTACCCTGTACAATTTAGTGTGTGAAGTAAATGAAACGTCGCACTCTGTGCCTGATATACGACGGTGGTAGGCATGAAAGAAAAAGGTACTCTAAATCACGGCAATATTCTCAGATCCGGTGTCAATGAGGAACCGCAACTTTTATTGCCTGGCCTGGCCACGTAGCGCGGGTCGCGCTTCAATTAATGACACCCAGGGCCGCCCCGTGTGGGTGTGCAGGTTGTGCCCCGCACAAAGGCGCCTGGTCAAGAAGGGCGCCATTCCAAAATGATGCATACATATGTAAAGTCCATTTCACGAGAGAATTAAGGGCGCATTTTCGTTCCCTTCTGGCTCTGAGCGGTGGGGATAGCAAAGTGGCGAGAGCACTGATCTGTCTACTACGGGTACGAGGTACGATATCAGTGAGCGAGAAACAAACGCCCGCGTGTTTTGTCATGGATCGCCAATATACCATATTTGGGCAGATCAGCGTTGTTTTCTGAGGGTGTGCTGAGTTAACCCCGAGGAGGACCTGAGTGGTCTGGTTAGGCGCGGGTGTGAGAACGCACGAGATTGAGGAGCTCTTTATTACGCCACGAGGCACGTGGCCGGCGCGAAAGCGAACACGTGGATGAGGAGAACCAACGAGTAATTTTATTTGTCTATTTAACGCACTTAAACTACGCTTATACGCTAATTGAGGGGCACCACTGTGTCTTTATATAATCCCTGGTTTACACTCGTCACTTTACGCACTGCACACTACAAGTCTACGTACTGAAAATCGCACTACTATACAAAGTACAGAGAGGAGAACCTGTCGGTAGACTACAAGGCACGGTAATGGCCGTCGCGAGCACGAGCCGGCGAGCGCGAGAGATATTGCCCGAGAAGAACGCGACGCGGCGCTGCTAATTAGCAGGCGCGTTTACAGAGAGTATCGCCTGAGTATCGACCACAATGATTGATCTGCGGCGAGCGCGCCGCGGGCGCCTATTGGCCGCCCGCCCGAAGTGACTAAGAATACGCAACATTCCGCCCGCCTTAGCCTACAGAGTTGGCTAATCCGTTGGTGTGGAGATCGGCACCACCGAAAGTTTGGCGATGGGTCGGACTAGCGTGCCTGAGGACGTCTTTAGTGTGACCACCCTGGTGAGGCCGTCGGCTCCGGGGTGCAGAGAGAGAACCCGCGCCAGAGGCCACTTGGCGGGAGGAAACCGTTCGTCAGTGATGAGGACCAGCGAGTTCTCCCTGATTTCGTTGGTCGGATGGTGCCACTTTGAGATGGCCAGATGGCGTTGTAAACACTCCTTCGCCCAGCGTGCCCAGAAATACTGAAATTTTTGCTGTATCAGTTGCCAGCGAGAGAGACGTGCTACTGGTACCGTTGAGAGTGAGGGTTCGGGCACTGCCGTCAGTGCTGCTCCGATGAGGAAGTGGCCGGGCGTGAGGGCATCGAGATCGTCCGGGTCGTCAGAGAGCGGGTGCAGCGGTCGGGAGTTGAGAACTGCCTCGATTTGTACCAGTAGAGTGGTCAGTTCCTCAAACGTGAGAAGAGTGTCCCCGATGGTTCTCCGCAGGTGGTGCTTCACCGACTTGACCGCTGCTTCCCATTTCCCACCGAAGTGAGGGGCTGCCGGAGGACTGAAAAACCAAAGAGTACCATCGCCTGAGAGTAAATGAGAAAGTTCCTTAAACTCCCTTGTGCCTGAGGTGAAAAGTTTCCGGAGTGCGGCATCTGCCCCGACAAAATTGGTACCGCAGTCACTATGGAGTGACCCGCAGATGCCTCTTCTTCCCACAAATCGTCGAAATGCCGAGATGAAAGCCTCCGTGGAGTAATCAGAGACGGCCTCGAGGTGGACTGCCGAGGTGACGAAACAGACAAAGATCGCGAGCCAGCCCTTGTGCGTCTTGGCCCCGCGACCTCGCCACGTCTTGAGAGTGACCGGTCCTGCGTAGTCTACCCCGGTGTTGAGGAAGGGCCGAGAGGGCGTCACTCTGGACGGAGGTAGCTGCCCCATGAGCTGCTGGGCTCGCACGCCTCGTTGGCGAGCGCAGCGTGTGCAGTGGAGGATATGAGATCGTACCGGGGCCCTGCCCCCGATAATCCAATAGGTCCGGCGGAGGTGGGCCAGCGTCAGTTGAGTGCCGCCGTGGAGAGTCCGTAGATGGGCGTCCGAGATAAGGAGGCGAGAAAGTGGCGAGTCCCGAGGCAATATGAAGGGGTGTTTCGTTCCTTCTTCGAGTTCCGCGTTGCGCAGCCGACCGCCCACTCTGAGGATGCCCGAGCGATCGACGAAGGCCGTGAGCCGGGTTAGAGTATGCGTCCGCGGGAGGTGTTGTCCGCGAGCCATGGCCTTGAGCTCGGCCGAGAAGTAAGCACCCTGCGTTGCCCTTACCCAGTGTATGCAGGCTGCTTCCATTTCCTCCGAGGTGAGTGGGTTGTTGAGAGAGGAGTCCGGGGTGCGTCTGAATTTGGCGACGGCTCGTCGACACAGTGCCGTGATACGGAGGAGTCGCGTGAGAGACGAATACCGATGAATTAATTCCCAGAGGGGTTGAGGCTCCGATGCCGTCGATGCGAGGGTGAGTCCTGGCCGCTCTTCGAGGTCTGCCTTCGGGTCCGGTCGCGGCATTGATGATGGCCAATCCTGTTGAGGTAGAGCGAGCCAGGGTGGGCCGCTCCACCATAGTGAGTGGTGCGACAGCTGAGCTGGCGTGAGCCCGCGCGATGCGCAGTCAGCGGGGTTGTCCTTGCCTGGTACGAAGCGCCATTGTGCGTGTGGGACGAGATCCTGAGCGGTGACCACCCGATTGCGGACGAAGTCCTTCCATCGTGAGGGGTGGCTGAGAATCCAGGTGAGAGCAACGGTAGAGTCGGTCCAGAGAAATGCAGGTGTGCCGGCCAGCTCGAGAGTTTCCTGAATGTGCTTGACGAGTTTGGCGAGAAGTACCGCAGCACCAAGTTCCAACCTGGGAATCGTGAGCGGCTTAAGAGGAGCAACCCGTGTTTTGGCGCTTACCAGAGTGGTGATCGGCCCTGATTCCATGGAGGAGACCCTGACGTAGACGACCGCTGCCATGGCTAGTTGAGAGGCGTCCGAGAAGCCATGTAGTTCCACCTGCGTAGTTCGCGTGAGGTGCAGCCAGCGTGGAATCGAGAGTTGTCGCAATTCAATGAGGTCCGTCCGAAATTGATGCCACCGTTGACACGTCTGAGGAGACAGCGGATCGTCCCAGCCTAACTTATCCAGCCAGAGTTCCTGAAGTAGCATCTTGGCGCGTACAATAACCGGTGCGAGGAAGCCGAGGGGGTCGTATAATTGTGCGACCTCCGAGAGTACCGCCCGTTTGGTGACTGAGGTTGAGGTGGCCTGGAGTGCCTGGAACCTGAAGTCGTCCGTCCGAGGATGCCACGAAAGGCCCAGAATCTTGACGCCAGCGTCTTCGAGGGGGTGTGCGAGGTCCGAGGAGGGGGGCTCAGAGGAGACAGCTTGGAGGAGCTCCGTGTCGTTGCTGGCCCATTTTGCCAGCGGGAATCCGCCCGCCTTGCAGAGAGCCGTTACTTGGCGTGCTATCTCCTGAGTTTCCTTCTGATCATCTGACCCGCCGTAAATGTCGTCGACGTATCGCCCCTTTGTAAGAGGTGCGACGGCCAGTGGATATCGGTGCCCGTCATCTGCCACCAGCTGGAGGAGAACCCGCACGGCAAGGAACGGCGCTGGACGGGTGCCGTAAGTAACCGTGGTGAGCTGACACGGGGTGAGGGCACCCTGTTCGTCCGTCCAGAGGATGCGTTGCAGATCCCAATCATCCGAGTGCACCCTGATTTGGCGGAACATCTTGGTGATGTCCGTCGCGAAGAGGAAGCGGTGTTTCCGAACCCAGAGGATGACGTCGGCGATGTCGACCTGGAGATTGGCGCCCGTGTAGAGGATGTCGTTGAGGGAGCACCCGGAGGAGGTCGGGGCAGATCCGTTGAATACGACCCTGAGTTTTGTGGTGCGACTCTGTTCCTTGAGGACGCCGTGGTGCGGAAGATAATACACCGAGGATGGCTCTGGGGCGGTCTGCGAAAGCTTCCGGAGATGAGAGAGGTCTTCGTACTCACGGATGAATGACACGTAGAGCTCCTTATAGTGATCGTCGCCTGAGAGCCGTTTGAGCAGACGCCGAAGTGCTCCTTGCGCCGCAGGCCTGGAGTCGCCCAGGCTAGTCACCGGGGCCTTGAGTGGTAGCCTGACCACGTACCGTCCTGATCTGTCTCGGGTGTGTGTCGCCATGAAGTGCTTCTCGCAGGCGAGCTCGTCCTCGGTGAGGCCCGCCGTAGTCCTGATAGTCGACTCCTCTTGAACCCAGAATCGCTCGAGAAGATGGTGCAGGTGATGGTCGATAGCGACCGCATGCGTGGTTGCGGTCTGGCCTGCTAGCCCGTCGTCGACCGGGCCGAGTACGACCCATCCGAATAGGGTGCGGAGGGCGATTGGCTCCTGAGGACTCCCCTTGCGGACGCCGGGCTCAAGCAACTGCCCGTAGTCGTCTGCTCCCAAAATAAAGTCGATCTCTCCGGGGGTGAGGAAGTCAGGATCGGCCAGAGGTATTCCCTGCAGATGTGGCCACCACAGCTCCGGTGCAGAAAATGAGGGCAGCCATGTGGTAGTCTTCCTGAGGATGTGAGCCGTGATGGTGAGTCCTGAGGTCCGGTCGTAGATTGACGTGAGGCGCACCACCATCGCTCCGCGGGTGGAGCCTGAGTGGGTCCCTCCAACGCCGCTGGCCCGTATGTTGGAGGGTCGGACTTCCAGCCGCAGCGTCCTCGCCGTTTGCTCTGAGACAAATGTGAGTTCTGAGCCGGGGTCAATCAGAATGCGTACCTGATGCGTGGTGCCAAAGATTGACAAGGTGATGGCCTGGCACGTGGCCAGCAGCACATTGGGCCTGAGAATTCCTGATGGTGGGGGTGTAAGTGCGCTGGCCGGCCGTGCGGCGAGAGAAGTGCCCAGCGTGGTGTGAGGAGTGCCCGGTTGAGGATGTTCCGGAGAAGCGTCCGTTCCTGAGGGTGTCCGAGAGTGAGTTCCGGAGGGTGAGAGACTACCCGGGAGGGGTTTACTCAGGAGGCGCCTTACCCCGACCTCCCATCAGATCCAATCTTGAGCCGGAGCGAGCCTGGAGGCGTGCCCGTTCCACACTGACCCCTGCGGGTGGTGTGGGCTGAGGTGTTGGTGGCCTCGGAGGAGGTGTGGGAGCTCTCAAGGTGTCCTCCAGCTCGGGAGGCGCCTGCTCAGTTGCCGGTGAGGGCCGGTATATGGTGGTGGTGATACTGCGGGGTTGAGGCAGCTCCTGAGGGTGTGCCGGCTCGAGATGGATCATCGAGTGGTGTAGCCCACCGCAGTGTTGGCACCGCTTGCGATTCCGGCAATTGATCACGTTGTGGTTTCCCAGACAATTGTAGCACAATCGTGATCGCTGGGCTATCTGACGACGCTCCTGAGGGGTAGCTGCCCTGAACTCTGGGCAGGAGACAATGAAGTGCTCCCCGCAGCAGAATTCACAGAGGCGGGTTCGACGAGTCTCGGCCGACACCGCGGCCACTGGGTGGGCTCTAGCGGCGAGGGGGGGCCTGAGGCGAGCCGGTGAGGGGCCAGAGGATTGAGGAGGGCCTGCACGTGATCCAGAGCATGAGGGGGGTATGCCTGAAGGCGCTCGTCCGCGCTCCTGATTTTCGAGACCCCGAGCCTGAGCGTGTACGAAGTCCTGTACCTCCTGGAGTGTAGGGGACTCGGTGCGGGCTCCTAGCGACATCTCCCAGAGACCCCGAGTTACCTCGTCCATTCTCCGGACGGTAACGCGTGCAGCCAGCGGTCCCCACTGTTCCGTCGTGGTCCCCAGAGATTCCAGTGCGAATAGGGTCTCGTTCACCGTGGTGACTAAGTCGTCGAGGTAACCTGAGGTGCGTGCGCATGCCGTCCCTTCGCCAAGAAGCCGGTCTATCAACTCGCCCTCGAGCACTCGGCGATTTTCGTAGCGGTCCTGGAGGCGTTGCCAGGCCAGCTCGTACGAAGCCGCCTCGACTGGCAGCGTGTCTAGTCGACGTGATGCTTCGCCCGTGAGAGAGGCCTTGAGAATCAGTAGCTTCTCCAGTTGGGCAAATTGAGGGTTCCGCGCTACGAGGGACTCGAACGTATCCCTGAAATGTCTCCAGGCAGAGAAATCGCCTGAGAAGGAGGGGAGGGAGACCTGAGGGATAATCGAGCGCGAAAGAGCCTGAGACGTGCCGGGAGGGTGCTGGTTCCTGCGTTGCTCCTGCTGCTCGGCTTGGAGGATGCGCAGCTCGGTCGTCGCCTTTGAGTATGCCTCGATGCATTTGTCGTACACTCCCTCGGAGGTGTACTCCAAATCGAAAAAATCCTTTTGCGGGAGCTCACAGATCCGGTTGTGCTGCTCGTCGAACCGGTTCCACGCCGCCTCGAGGTGGTCAAGCTTGGCCCGCACCGCCTCCGGGTGGAGGGTCTTGAACGGCGCCCCGCGCGTCTCCTCCTCGAGCTGCCGAATGAATCGGAACCGACTCATCTGCCCGGATACCTTGGCGTCGTGCTCCGCCATTGCCGCTTCGCGCACTAGAGTCTTTTATTTCCACGCGCGCTAATCCGGCTCGAAGGACCAATTAATGTGCTGAGTTAACCCCGAGGAGGACCTGAGTGGTCTGGTTAGGCGCGGGTGTGAGAACGCACGAGATTGAGGAGCTCTTTATTACGCCACGAGGCACGTGGCCGGCGCGAAAGCGAACACGTGGATGAGGAGAACCAACGAGTAATTTTATTTGTCTATTTAACGCACTTAAACTACGCTTATACGCTAATTGAGGGGCACCACTGTGTCTTTATATAATCCCTGGTTTACACTCGTCACTTTACGCACTGCACACTACAAGTCTACGTACTGAAAATCGCACTACTATACAAAGTACAGAGAGGAGAACCTGTCGGTAGACTACAAGGCACGGTAATGGCCGTCGCGAGCACGAGCCGGCGAGCGCGAGAGATATTGCCCGAGAAGAACGCGACGCGGCGCTGCTAATTAGCAGGCGCGTTTACAGAGAGTATCGCCTGAGTATCGACCACAATGATTGATCTGCGGCGAGCGCGCCGCGGGCGCCTATTGGCCGCCCGCCCGAAGTGACTAAGAATACGCAACAGAGGGTATACGTGATATTTTAGCAATAACACTGCATAACACTAAATTTGCCTTTTGAACGAAAATAGCCAATTTCGATTAATCTTTACCCGCTGAAAACGAATCTGAAACCCGTTTTTGAAAATTGGCTCGAGATTTTGAGTAATTCAATTTTTAAAATAAACAGCCTTTTTTCGACTTCGAACAGCAATCAGACCGTAGGTTTACAAGTTAGACAATTTTCATTTGTTGCAAAAAATTCTGCAGACTTTCCCGAATAAAACGATATCAAACACTTTTACAATTTAAACTTGCAAACATGTTTAAACATTAGTTAAAATGGATAAGACACGTTTCGCGCACCTACTTTTCGAGATGTTTTTCAATTTTTTGAAAAATCTGTGACACCGACGTGAATTCTAATGACACTACACGATAGAGCAGACATTTTCCATCGGAAAAGCATCGTGATAATATGTAAGACAAATTTCGGCTTCCTACAGGAAAACTAACTAAGACTTCGTGCGCGTCACGTAGTAACAGGCGTTCCGCTGTGGCTTGTTGTCGCCTAGCGTTTGCACAGCATTGAGTCGGAGAACCACTGCTCACACTGCGTAACACGCACGAGGTTTTCGTTTTCCTGTGCGAAGCAGAAATATAATTTACATAGTGTTAAAGTGGTTTTCCAAAGACAAATGTCTGCTTTATCGCGTAGAGGTATTGGAATCCTCGTCGGACCCCCAGTTTTTTTGTAAAAATTGGAAAACATCTCGAAAAATAGGTGCGCAAAACGTGTCTTATCCATTTTAACTAATGTTTAAACATGTTTGCAAGTTTAAATTGTAAAAGTGTTTGATACCGTTTTATTCGGAAAAGTCTGGAGAATTTTTTGGAACCAATAAAAATTATCCAACTTGTATACTTACGGCCTGATTGTTGTTCAAAGTGGAAAAAAGACTGTTTTTTTTCAAAATTCAATTACTCAAAATCTCGAGCCAATTTTGAAAAACGGCTTTCAGATTTGTTTTCAGCGGGTCAAGATTAATCGATATTGGCTATTTTCGTTTAAAAGGCAAAAAAAAGTCCAATTTTGTTGTCCAGTGTGTAACCGTGACGAGTTACGTATCCCTCGGTCGGACGGAAGAGCGTTCAGAAGGAACGACTAATCCCTGAGGGTACGACCGAGGTAATGCAAAAATAGATATTTAGACGGTGTCACTAGCCGTTTTGCTCTGCATACGTACGTATGCCAGTGGATTCGAACCACTGGACGGTGAGGAGTGAAATAGAGAGTGGGTAGTACAGTTTTGACTGGTAGAATGTCTATATATTCTGGATGTTGCCGTTGATGAGTGTATTACAAGGAATAAAAATAGTAGCTACGATAATGCCGAGACAGTGCGAGGTACGACAGGCCGTACGTATGTCTCGCTGTTCGAGGTGTTCGTTTATGTACCGCAAATGCGTGGTCTGGCTGCGCGTGGTTATGTATGCGATGTTCGTGTGTTTACGACGGATGGTCCTACACGCGAAGACGCTCGTGCGTGTGTCGGGAGTGCTGGACTCGAGTAACGAACAGCTGACTTCGTATGTCAGCTGCGCTGGTGTTGACGCTCGCAATAACGTAAGAAGTCTAGGCGCGAGGTGCGTATCCGTGAGGCGGAAGGTTTTACGTGCGAGTCGCTAGAACGCGGCGTCGAACGAAAAGTTCCCTCCGAGGTGACCTAGTAGCGATACGAGTCTGCAATATTCATGCGTAATGTACCTGAGAACACTTCGGTTACAACAACGACGGGCCGGCGGGGGATACAGTTAAGTACCAGCCGAGTAGCACGACAGTTTTACCTTGATATCTCAGGTCTCGTTAACTAAAAGGTGACTCGGACTTAGGCCAATGCAAATTATGATTCTATAGCAAAAGGTTTGTTACAATTCGTCCTACGAGAACACGACAGTTACAACAACGACGGGCCGGCGGGGGATACAGTTAAGTACCAGCCGAGCAGCACGACAGTTTTACCTTGATATCTCGTAGTGTTTCTTTCTATGCAATCTGCCGTCTGACTAAGACTAGGTCGTTGCCGTGGGGGACCGTACTTTACATACGGCCAGCCAGGGGCGCTGATCGTCCGCCATTGGGGTATCTCACTGCGAGGAGTCGGGTAGGCCGAAGACGGACAGCGGGGGACCGATCAAGGTCAGCCGAGTGTCTTAGTCAGGCACCTTATTCCTCCGTGGCTCTAAAATATTCTCCTACTTTCTACTCTTTGGTCGCTATCTTGTTCGATGCCGCGTTCGCACGTAAGAATTACTCTACTAAAGGAGTCAGCTTGCTGGATTGTTACAAAGTTGAATTTATATTGACGGTGCGTATATTTTAACTCTTTATCATGGATGCAGTTACTACGATGGAAAGGTACACTCTGCTCGTGTCTCCCCGAGTACGCGTCCAGACTTCTTGAGACGCTCGACGTGAAAATAGTGACTCGATACAATGCAATATTAAAATCCGCGTGCTATGAGTATACTCAGTGCGTATCTCGACTAGTAAACAGAACTCAGAGGTTACGGCGTTAGGATGGGTCTTACTCTCGTATGTACAGATTGATTCGTGGTTCCGGCAGTCCGCAGATATGCCTTTCCCACTCTGTGTCTACTTAAGATAGGACACCTTCCTTTGCGTTCGCGGAGTTTATATACCGGTGGACGAGTCGTATTGCCGGCGGGAGAAAGTCTCCCTCTGCCGGCCGACGTACCCACTGTGGTGCCAGATGGACTGGTATGCGTCCGTATACATGATGGTAGTGTGTACGGGCGCCGATCTATCCGTACGGTTACAAGTGTAATTATAGTAGCCCGCCTCCTGGTTGTAACATCATCATCAGAATTATATGACGTTATAACAATTTGAATACACCTTTTAAAATTATGCTCTCGTGTGCTTGTTTCGTTCATTACTTCATCATTTTCTAAATTTTAAAAAGCAATATTATAAATATAAGGTTTTTTATGTTTAACATTGATTAATACATAAACCTTCTCTCATCAATTGTCAAATAGCAAAATGAATCTAATGCCTATATTTGTGATAATGTTTAATCATATTATTTCCAGAGCATTCGTACAGAAATGTGGACAAGATATTTCCAACAAGCTAGTGTGTACATATGGACCTTCGGACCCTTTTGCTTGCCATGTCAAATAATAAAGATAGCCACACTGAGAGGACGTTACAATAGAAAAGCTCTTTTATCTGTCTCTCCCATGTGTTTTCAACAATAACGAACAATTACACTTTACGTGCTGTATATCAGCTTATTATTTTATTGTATTGGTTATCTTCAAGCCTGCTTAAAGAACGTTAAGAAGTGACGTGAGGATACAGCAATAGTATATTGCGTATATCCTCAGAATGTTCAAGATATCTAATGTTCGCCTATTTTCGTTCGTAGTATATACCGAGAATATCTTACGGGATGTCCTTCGTATGTCCGCGTAAGGTCAACGGGATATTCTCATTGTCTGAAGAAACGTCAACGGGATATCTCTAATTTCTCTGTAGAAATATCAACGGGATCTACTTAGTATGTCTGTAAAACATCAATGGGATATCTTCAGTATGTTATCGGAATACCGTGCATATACGTATTGATATACACAGTGTCGTGCAAATTTCCAGTCAGATAGATTCTTCAGTTTATATAATAAAAGCGATATCTAAGATTTTTAATAATACTGGATACAAGAATATGACAAGATATATGATATTGTTTTTTTTTATTTACCAAATCTTTATACCTAATATTATCTAAATCTGTTGGATGTCGCTTTTACAATATAAAATGAAAAATCTACCTGGCCGGAAACTTTTGCACGCCACTGTATATGAATTGCTTGGGCTAGGTTACATTCGAATTATTCGTGCCCTCTTTATAACATAAATATTTATATTTTTTATTTTACCTGTGTTTTTATATTTGAATGGCCATGAGATGACAGTAGTTTTACCTAAAATTGTTGTACAATTTTGCGTTATAAAATCATCACGTCATGTAAAACTAATGTACTTTCAAATATTCTACATAAAGTTAGTTTCACTATTAGTATATTATTCCTATATGAATAATTAATTTCCAAATAAATAGTACGTTTTGTTACAACAAAATAATTTTGAATTTATATTTATTATACTTCGATTAATTTAGGAAACCTTGTCCATGCGTTACAAAGTAGAGACTTATACATTTTGAATTTTAAGACCAATTGTAAATCCATTGTAGTGATTAATACCTTATCTTGAGTACTTAATTACTGTTGTATGGTAATTGAATTACTTCAAATATATATTTAATTACTAGGAGTTTATCCCTCACTAGTAATTATTTTCTCTAAGGGATTTAAGTAATACTGGACGAACCATCAAACATCGATATTCTGCATCCGGATCCAATTCTAATTCCACGTCAAGATACTCTTTTTCATGATGTAATCGTATGTCGAGAAAAATGTTGCTTTCTTCCCGTTCTTCTTTCTGTTCGACCTCGCCACATCGAAGTATTTCTAAAATGGGCTTTTGTTGCCTTTCGATGGATTTCAGTTTTAGTTCTAAACTCAGTAACTTTGAGACCACGAATCGCTCAAAGTTTTCTGTAGCCTATGTACATGGAAAAAATGTAAAAAAACTGGAAACACAATAAAGAAAATTGTTTCAGCATAAAAATTATGTGTTATCCGTGTTATATTCTTAATTATATAACAAATGAGCATGAACTAAAATGAGGGAAAATTATTATGTGAGTAAAATTATTACGTCGTTGTGTGTGCAGATTTGTGGCTTTTGGTGGTGGTTCAACCTCTTGGGTGAACAATTGTCCAACTAAAATCACCACATTTGTTACAATACGTAAATGTTGAGTGTACTGCGCTTCAATGTTACATCAAAGATTGCAAAGAACTTGAGTTAGGTTATGCAAATATGCAAGGAATTGTGCGTGGTGCATTGAATACATCAAAGTAATAGGGGCTACTTGGCATATAAGATAAAATTGTATGAAGATCGGTTTATAACTAAATTGACACGTTCCCCCCAAAGGGCAAAATTACCTAAAATCGAGGGTGGCAGGTCTTACAGTGAACACAATAACAACAGAACACACATAATGTAAAAACTTACAAATGTTGTCCTGCGATTCTTCTTCAACCCAGAAGCTTGTCTTTTCGACCCTTTGCTGTTGGAGATATCATCGCTTTCCTCTCTGTGATTTATAATTTGCATACTGTAAATTAATACTTTCTTATACAAATTTCTTGTTTTTATAACTAATTTTTTATAATATTATTTTATTACATCGCAATTTTTTCCGTTTTTATACTCTGAGGAACTTTTGGGATAATCAACCTTAATCCTTACCCTTAATCAGAATCTTTGTCCAGAATTTGGGAGGCTCTAAATTTTCTTGATATTTTCAAACCTTCTGTTATTTGGGTCCCAGAATTTGAAACAGATAATTTCTCTGCTACTTTTAATTTTTTTCGGGCCAATGCATAATTGGCGGAAACACAACTAATTTTAAGCACTTTTAATAGATATATCACCTTTTTCTATTGTTACAGTAGATCTGCATGTATGTACATATAAGCATATATTCCCATGGCATATATTATAATAGTTATATGTGTATCCCAGAAAATACTTGCCAGTTGTTGCATATAGTTTTTCCTCTGAATGCTTCAACCATATGGATTGCGGTTCCTCCAGCAGCGTTATAGCTTTGTCAAAATGTTTGTTGTTTGTAAAATTTGGCCAAACCACTTTTTTTCATATTAATCCTAAACCAACATTTTCTTCTTGTAGAATTCTTCTTGTTTTCTATAATTCTTTATTGCTGTCAGTTACACTTGCCATCTCAAATGCCATATAACTCTAATTGCAGTAGTTCTTGGCAGAAGATTATTCCGAATCTGATATGATACATTTGATTGTCTTTGAGCATGTTGTCACTTTGTGCACTTTCCGTAACTGTTATTTCAGATTATTTCCGCGGACGCTTAGGCCTAAGCGCAGTACGTGAATATGGCCCGTAAACTCTGAAATCGATTGCGTAAACTTGCGTATACTATTCATAAACGATTGAGACGAAAATAAGCGAAAACTACGATAGTTTTCTGCTAATTATACGGCTGTTACATCCCCTCTGAAATAAGTGTAGAAGATTCCTATAGAGGGCAGGCCGCAGACGACCGCTGTGGGAAATAGCTTGGTAGATATAACAAGATGGCCGATCGCCAAGCAGATCAGTAACTGTACACGTGATTAGGTTAACTCAGGTTTTATTACCACTTGTTCCCACTAGCAAGCGTAGAGACGCTCTGACGCTGCGCATCGCTCCGCGCTCTCGTCTCCCCACTCCTGCTCCCCGCTTTCCCATCTAGGGAATCGGGAGGACGCAATGCGTGGTGGGGGAACACAGTCCCTATACCGCACCTCCACGCCACCTGACACAGAGGAAATGCACCTAGACGAAGTAACCGGGTGGCTGGTGCAAGGACGATCAACACCAGAAGCGCCGTCGCATTGGGTAAGGAGGACCCCTCGAGTGTTACAGCATCCGCCGGACCGTCTTCAGGTTGGGACGTGGGCCGCGAGGCGGCGCCGACGGGCTCCACGGCCCAGGCTCCACCCATCCATATGGGAGTAGGAAACGCCGCTCCTACGACCTGAGGAGGCGGACCCGAACCACCTCGGACAACATTCAATTAATAAAAAACCATCCACGGCCATGGAATCACCCGAGGGGGAGACCGTTCGAGGTTTCTGCCGACCTATCTCACCGAGAGAAATGGTCACCGTAGCCTTGTCCCCGAAGCACATCGAATGCTTCAATAAAAAGCACTTGCGCGTTTCTTATAGTGCCCTCGTTAATTGTGCGCGAAAGCTGTCACATGTTCGCGCAGACTCTATTGTCCGATGGCAGTAGGTGGGAACAAGTTTATAGGTCTGTTTACGCCCTAGTTAGATCCAAACAGGAGCCCGCAATGCTCCAAGATGCTATCGTTATTTATCCGCGAAAGCTGTCACATGTTCGCGCAGACCTCGTTGTCCAAAGACAGTAGAAGAAACAAGTTTATAGGTTTTGTTACAAGGAGCCCGCAATGCTCGAAGACGCTATCGTTATTTATTGGCGAAAACTGTCGTACCTTCGCGTAAGACCTACTGTCAGGCAGCAATAAAATAGACAGATTATGGGCTTGTTTACCCCTTTAAAATCATATAAAAGGGAGCCTGCGATGCTCCAACAGTAGTTCAGTTCCAAAGTCCGGTTCCAACGTTCAGTTCTAAAGTCAGTTCTAACACAGTCAGTTCAGCCAGTTCAATCAGCTAGTTCTACTCTACGCCAAAAACTCTCGAGTCGTGTTACCACTTAGCTCGCAGATCCAGTTACAGTGCTTGCTCTAAGTGCGTAAATCACAGTAAAAGTCGCGACTCAAATTACAAACATCGACCCAGCGAAGTACAAACGTAAGATTAATACTCCGTTACCTGTTCGCATCATTATGTGCAATTATATATATAATTGCACATATATATATTTATCAAAATGTCATCAATATAATTAATTGCAAAAGTGTCTAGGTTATTTTGTCTAATGATAGTTGAAAGTATTCGTTGGAATATTACCGGAGCCGATTGTAAACCAAATGGAAGGCACGTCAGACTAGTCATCAAATTTTCTATTGTTTTCAATCCCTGTTTCTGAAGATGTGCTCGAACAAACTTTGGCAGAGCAATAACGATGAAATTTATTTGTGAACTGATACTTAATTCCGGATCTGCATCTATTAATAAGTTTCTCTTTTTCAATGCAAAATCTAAGTATGGTCCCTTTATCCAACGAAAAGAATAGGCGTATTCAATTTCTGACCACGATTTGTCACCGAATGTTGCCAGGAAAGAAGTTTCCCAAAAACTCCAAGGTTTGGTCATAGCATGAGTTTTAAATATTGATGTAAACCAGTCTATGGCTGGTCCTTCTAACAATAGTTTCAAAATCTCCGGAAATTGATTTTCTTCCACATTAAATCTTTGACATTCAAGCACAAATAAGCTAAGCCATGATCTAGCGTTTTGGTTTTTGTTTGAAAACTTCTCCAACACGATGCTCTTGCAATTGATTGGGACGGAGTTTCTCGAGTGGGAACCGCTAGCGAATTGCTGGATGAGGTAGGAGTGGGTTGGAAGGGATCTATTTCCTCCAGGTAATATTCGTCGAACACTACGTTACCCTCGTCGTCGAAGTATAACTTTTGCAGATCAGCGTTCAATGAAACGATAGCTTTCCTCTGCTTCCCTCTTTTATCCAGACTTTTAATAATTCCTTTCACCACTGGTAATTTGGCCAGCTCAGTATGACGGGCAAATGGTTGATCCTCTTGTTGGAACGAAAAACTTTGTTCTTGCTCCCATACTTGGATTGATTTGACCATAATGCCGGTCGTCTTGGTATCCAAAGCTTCTGCGGCGAAATGGAATTTAACTCTGACTTTCTCCATATTGTTGTTGTTGATTTTTAAGTTATAAGCTTGGGGACTTGTAACTTAAAGGAGGAGGAATTGCAAATAAATCCGTGACGATTGGTGTTGATGTAGTAAACGAGTACTGTAACATTGTATTGTTGACGATTACATAAATGACTCCTGTTACACAATTAATTATAACGCTCACTGTACCTGAATCAACAACAATGTCTGGTTTAGATTTATCAAAGGTTTAACAATTTGTTCGGATACCCGGAACTTTAATGGCGCACATTGGCACTTGATGTAATTGCTTGAGTGCCTGTAGCTCACTGTCGGAGCTCCGGTTGAGGTGTGTCGACGGTGAGTCCCCCCTCTCCCGCACCGACCCATTCGTGGCTCGGATTGTACTAATGGTCTGGTTGTGTCAGCAGGCACAAACTTACATATATATATATATATATATATATATATATATGCTCATACAATACACCACCTACATCCCCGATGTCTCCATCCCAGTCAACTAAGAAGGTATAAAATCTAACATAAATCTGAGGGAATGGGTGGATCATCCTTTTTGAATTGCCGCTCACTTGAACGCTTTGCCGACACCTTCGAGAATCGACAACGGCATAATCGATTATTCTCGACGCTTCTGCGAGCTTCAGCTCCTAACCTCCGAGAGGCGAATCCACAACGACAACGACAAATCCGGTGACCAAGGGGTCGTAAAATCCGAAAGAAAGGATTTCATGCGAATTCCCCACGGGACTCCACGCCGGGTCGTAACACGGCGTTGAAATTTTTCCAGTTAACTTATTCGGAGATTAAGGGCCGTATTCACGTACTGCGCTTAGGCCTCCGCGGACGCTTAGGCCAGGCTTAAGCCAATCACAACAATGCGGGAGCACGGCTTAACCCTGGCCTAAGCGTCCGCGGAGGCCTAAGCGGAATACGTGAATACGGCCCTTAATCTTCGAATAAGCGCTAACCATAGACCTTAGACACATGGACCGCGCGTTTCCTATGCTGGCAATGCACGGATAGTGTCCCAATCAGTCTAGGACAGACGTATATCTCCATCCTCTGTTTTCCTTTATTTACTGATGGTGGGTGGTAATGCGCATACTCCGCGCAGAATGAAGTATATAAGCCTGTTGCATGGCCCGTATGTTAACCATAAAATTACTAGTAGTAAGTTCACCACATGTCACTGTAAGACCTCCCAGAGATTTCCATCTTCATACAAATTTCTGTCAATAATGTAACCAAGTAACACTGCTGTGTTATCATCACATCATGGGCGATCGAAACTTAGCTTTATAATACTCCGCACAGAGCACTGGGGTATAATGCCACCGAAGACGCGGAATATTCGAGAAGATTTCCGATGGCGCCCAATTTCAACTCTGATTAGAATCGATGCCCTCCCGAGTTATTGATTATGACAAAAGAACTTGCCAATAAGCGAGTTAGTTGCTAAGATAATAGATGTTCTTCC
Organism: Priocnemis perturbator; assembly: GCA_963942575.1. Lineage (NCBI taxonomy): Eukaryota > Metazoa > Arthropoda > Insecta > Hymenoptera > Pompilidae > Priocnemis > Priocnemis perturbator. The sequence continues at coordinate 7,967,136 of OZ012643.1, read as the reverse complement.
TTCTTCTTCGAGACATCGATGCGAACAGACGTGTCTAGATCAATTGTCCCTTAAAGTCTTGAGTCTTATTATACTTCAGTCCCGTCCTTCGAGATTACATGTAGTAGACTCCGTTCCCCTAGATGCCACAACGTTCAGAGTTCGAAAAATCCCTATACTCTCACTAGGCCACTTCCTGTTTCCGTCTTCTTCATTGTATTTCGTTGTGCCGAAGGTGTTGCACGTTCAGTTTTTCGAGGTAAAAGTTTGGAGATTAGAAGAGTTAATTGTAGCAGAAGAAGATGAGTAGGGTGGAAAAAAGGAAAGGAGAAGAGCTGTATCCCTTGGGGATAATCTTGAAGAGACTGAAGGATCTAGAGGATAGGATAGAAAAGCGAGAGAATAGTGATGAGGCTAATGCACACATGGCGGTAGAGACAGTTGAAGTTAGTTAATATTGCGAATCTAGTTGGGGTTTGCAGTTTAATGTAGTGAGTCGAACACCGATCACTATTATGCCTGAGTGTTCGGGAAATCCGCTCGTCGACAGCGCATCCCGTCGCCGATGACCACCTGGCGGCAGCACCTCCCGAGCTCGATTCGCGACCGCCGGTTCGCGTACCGGTGAAAAGCTGGAATGCGTGGAATGCGCGAAACGCGGGCGGCGCCATGCGCCGTTCCGCTAATTTGACCACTTCTACCACGTCTCTTGTAGCGCGAGTTGGATTTCCTTTGCTCGATCACAGTTAATATCAGTTTCCATCACATCCCAGCTTCTCATCTTTAGTAAATAGTCGACCGATCTACACGAGATACGCTGCCGTGCACAGCAAGCGAAGCGCCGACCACCGTAGCGTGATACTTAAAGGTACATCAACACGTTCTTATCAGGCACTGCACGTGGCCGTACTTTTACCACGTGCATCCGCGACCGCGCATTTACACTAGACACTGGGGGGCATTAATTAACACAATTGTGTCCGAATCAACACGAAACAGACTTTTGTATACACTGACGAGCTGCACCGATTTACTTACAATAAATCGGCACTAGCGAACGCAACACGCGAACACGTGTAATTTTCTAACCTCACCACCAGATGACCTATTCATTTCCGCACCTTTCCCCGCTCCGCTCCTAAATTTTCCTTCCCACTCGTTTTCCCACACATTTCCCCAACATTTGGTCCTTCGAGCCGGATCTGGTGGTGAAATTGCGCGTAGTGGCAGTTCAAGTGTACAACGGACAATCACGCGAACCTCAGTGCGGTTGAGGTTAGGCTCGAACCTTTTGTGACTCTCCTCGTGACTTAAAGGTTCGTTCGTCCAATCAACGCCCGATCACCCGGTGACACCGAGGAACATCGAGGATGTCGTCGACAGAGGAGCCGAGCGTCGAGGAGCAGCAGCAGGAGGAGATATTGGTCGACACCCCAGCGTTTACCGCCACGCTGTCCGTGCCTCCACCAATCAAGATGGCGAAGACGGCCGCTCAGAAGAGCGTGAGGAAGCCCTCTCCGGTGCGTTTGCCGTCTATCTTAATTTTGAAGGCCAGGGCACAGGAACGGCGAGTATCCGCCCTTATGGATCTCCTACAATCGCTCCCTGCAAACCCGGAGCACATCACCCACGCCCGGATTGAGCAGTGGTTCAAGGACACCGCAGAATTACACGAGGGCTTCATGTCGGAGAACGTCTACTTGGAGGCGGCGTGGCCTGATGCGCATATCGACCACGCATACTTTACTGGCGATATTTTTGAGCGCGAGGCGAGAGCAGTCCGCCTCATCCGACAAGCCCTCGCGACGCTCGGAGACACAATACCGGCACCGCTCACCGACCGATCATCACAGTCAAGCGAGTCGAGTGAGCATTGCAAGTTTCCGGACATTTCACTACCGCGATTCTCCGGAGATTATGCACAATGGTCGACCTACCGAGATTTATTTAAGTCGCTCGTCTTGAATAATCAGCGACTCTCGAATGTAGAAAAACTACATTATTTGCACAGCTCACTCGACTCGCTTCCAGCACTTCCGCTCACCAACAACTCTCTGGAAGTGGCGTGGGAGAAATTGACGGCGCGATTCGAGAATAAAAGAAGGATCGTGTTCCACCACGTAGAGCGCATATTTAACATCACTCCGGCCACCTCGAAGAGTCCTACCGCGCTGCACGATGCCATCGGCACCGTCTCTGAAGCATTGAAGATGCTGCGCACCCACATTTCTGACGCCGCCATCCTTGACACGATCCTCATTCACCACGTACTGAGGCAGCTTGACAAGACCACCAGGCAAGCATGGGAGACGGCGTTGGGTGCGCAGCAGGAGTGTCCAACGCTGACGAGGCTGGAGGAATTTTTAACATCTAGAGCAAACGCGATGGAGATGGCCGAGAAGACTGCCGCCCCGCCACACTCAACGCCCGCTCAAGGAGCACCACCCGCCAGGAAGACGGTGGTGTATCCTGGATCTTCCTCCGCTACTGCGTCGACATCGAGGAGACCACCAGCAGCACACCAGGTATCGACGCAGTCCCGCGTACGGCCAGAAGGAGGCAGCGGCACCTATCCCTGCGACGCTTGTGATGGCGCTCATTACATAGTGAGCTGCATCACCTTCAGGAACTTGACACCAGTCCAAAGGTACCGGCTTGCGGTGGCTAAGAGCCTGTGTTTTAATTGCCTTGGCCATCACAATGTCCGGTCCTGCCGTGCGCGGACATGCAAGACATGCGCTGGAAGACATCACACCATGCTGCATGGAGCGGAGGAGATCGCCAACTCATCGACCGAACAACGCACCGCTCATTAGGGAAGTTGCACAGTCGTCTGCCCGATCAACGCCCGATCACGCACACTCAATGCCCAATCACTCACGCTCAACGCCCACACATTGCACGCTACGCTGCTAGCCACAGCCGTAGCACAAGCCCGATCACAATTTACCAATCACGAAGCCCGACTGCTCATTGACCCGGGGTCTGAGCTTACTTTAGTGTCGGAGAGTTTCGTTGACCGCCTCAACATCCAGCGGCAACGGTCTTCCATACCAATTACCGGCATCGGTGGCAAAAGGACATCCCACACCCGTGGCGTGGCGACGTTGACACTTCAGGCATCCAATTCCGTCGCCACAATTACTGTACGAGCCCACATCCTGAAGACGCTGACATCGATACTTCCATCTTTCGATGCGCCGCCGCAATCGTGGCCACATATTGAGAATCTGAAGCTGGCAGATCCAGACTTCCTCAAGCCACGCTCCATCGACATCATCATCGGAGCAGACACATACGGGCAAGTAATCAGACCCAATATCAAAAAAGGCTCACCTAATATGCCTATAGCTCAACTGTCAATATTTGAATGGCTCGTCCTCGGTCCAATGAGCCCACCGACGACAACCGGAGGTCATGCAGTGCATCACGCCGCAATCGCTCACGATTGTAACGCACTACAGGAAATGCTTACCCAATTCTGGGTGCAAGAGGAATTACCATCAGATTCATCCAATCAACTATCACCGGAGGAACAGGCGTGTGAAGATCACTTCAAGAACACTTACACCAGGGATTCTACAGGCCGTTACATTGTGCGAATTCCTCTCAAGTCACCAATCAATGCCTTGGGAGATTCTCGCAACACGGCCCGACGATGTCTTCAACGCCTACGCAACAGATTGGGAAAGGGTGGTGAGTACGAACAACTCTACCATCAATTTATGAGGGAGTATGAAGAACTCAACCACATGGTAAGAGCACCCACCACACCATCACACCGGACAACGCATTTTTATTTGCCTCATCACGGTGTGTTTAAAAGCAGCAGTACAACTACGAAGCTGCGGGTTGTTTTCAATGGCTCCAGTCCATCATCATCAGGTCGGTCAATCAACGACTTGATGTATACTGGCCCCAATCTGTTGCTCAACATCACCGACGTGCTTCTTTGGATTCGCTCTTTTCGTCACATTTTCGCGACTGATATCACCAAAATGTACCGACAGGTTCGAGTTCACCGAGACGACTGGGACTTACAACGCATCCTATGGCTCGACGAACAACAACGAGAGATCCCGTACCAGCTCACCACTGTTACTTATGGCATGAGAGCAGCACCATTTTTGGCCGTGAGAGCACTTCTACAACTAGCTGAGGATGAAGGACATCGATTCCCCTTGGCGGTGCCATCTATTGCACACGGCAGGTACGTGGACGATATATTTGGAGGCGCTGATACTGTTCCTGAACTTACGCAGATCGCACAACAACTCAAGGAACTTTGCAATGCGGGCGGCTTCCCCCTTGCAAAATGGCATGCAACGGATCAGCATATTTTATCGGCTATATCAGAAGAGGATTCATCAAACGCAACCTTTACATTAGACGACTGTGCAACAAAATTACTCGGATTAATGTGGAGGACCCAAGATGACGAATTTACTTTCTCGCCCAAGTCAGAAGTATACCACGGCACGATCAACAAACGACACATCTTATCTGAAGTGGCTCAGATATTTGATCCCCTTGGCTTCGCATCACCGGTCATAATCAAGGCCAAGATGCTACTACAAGAGCTCTGGCTGTACAAGGTAGACTGGGACGAACAACTTCCCACACAGATCACGTCAAGGTGGCTCACGCTCAGAGAAGAATTTACAGGCTTGGCCAAGCTTTCAATTCCACGATGGATCAACACGTGGAGTGACACGAAGATACAACTCCACGGCTTCTCTGATGCATCACAACTTGCCATGGCAGCGGTGATATACGTCACCGTCCAACAACCGTCCACAGGAAGAATGACGTCATTCGTTTGCTCCAAGACGAAAGTCGCACCGCTCAAGCGACTCACCATCCCGAGACTCGAGCTCACCGCAGCACTGCTACTTGCAAAACTTGTCAAATATGTCCAAGCCACACTCAACATGGACATCGAGGCAACGTACTTGTGGACGGATTCCGAAGTCACACTTAAGTGGATCAAGACACACCCCTCACGCTGGAAGGACTACGTCAGGAACAGAGTTACACAAATACAAGAGCTCACTCCGTCTGCTCAATGGAGACATGTTCCTGGCACGTGCAACCCAGCTGACTGCGCATCAAGAGGAATCACAACGGAGCAGCTTATTCATCATCCGCTGTGGTGGACGGGACCACCATGGCTCGCTCAACAGGTCGACAAGTGGCCACAACAGCAAGATAACACCGAAGAGGAATGCAAGCTAGAAGAGCGCGCCGGCATCTCCTTATTTGTGGGCACGCCGAAGATCGACTATCACTGGGATCTCGTTTATCGATATTCGTCTCTTACAAAATTGCTCAGAATTACAGCTCTCTGTTTTAGGTTCGTCTCACGACTCAGGAAATCACCAGACGCATCACCAGCAGCACTCGTTACACCAGCTGACTTGGAGAGAGCGAGGATCTTCTGGATCAAGGCGACGCAAGCAACGTTCTTCGCACACGAGCTCAAACTCCTGCATTCACAAACGCCTCTGCCGCACAACCATGTGCTTAGTCGACTCACCGCATTCATTGACAAACAAGGCGTCATGCGTGTCGGTGGGCGACTCAACTTCTCGTCAATCAACGACGAAGGCAAGCACCAAGCAATCCTTCCTCGCACCTCACGATTGTCTGAATTGATTATAGACTGTGCACATCGACGCACTCTCCACGGCGGCACCCAACTTACGCTGGCGCATATCAGACAATCATATTGGATCATCGGCGGCAGAGCACCAGTGAAGACACACATTCTTCGGTGCGTCGCGTGCTCACGGCAGAGGGGGATCCGTGCACATCAACTGATGGGCCAACTACCTCTCTGTCGTGTGTCACCCGCACGACCATTCTACTACACCGGAGTGGACTACGCAGGACCGCTGACATTGAAGACGTGGAAAGGACGAGGCGCGAAGACGCAAAAGGGCTGGATTTGCGTGTTTGTCTGTCTCACTACATCAGCTGTGCATCTCGACGCAGTTACAGACTACTCAACGGAGGGGTTCATCGCGACCTATCGGCGCTTTTCATCACGGCGTGGCATTCCACACACGCTCCATTCAGACTGCGGAACCAATTTCGTGGGCGCAGATGCCACACTCCGCAGACTTTTCATCGAGGGAACACGGGAGCATCACGCCGTAGCAGCCGAACTATCCAAGGACAACGCTCACTGGGCATTCTTGCCTCCGGCATCACCACACATGGGTGGAAAATGGGAAGCAGCGGTGAAATCAACAAAATTTCATCTCCGACGAACGATAGGTGAGACTTCATTAACATTCGAAGAACTCACTACGCTGCTTTCACAGATAGAGGCGATTTTGAATTCACGCCCGCTTGAACCATTGAGCGATGATCCTGAGGACCTTACAGCATTGACGCCTGGACACTTTTTGACTGGCAGCGCACTGACCACCTTGCCCGAACCGTCTCTCCTGGAATTGTCGACTACAAGGCTGTCACGATGGCAACTCGTGCAGCAAAAGGTACAACAATTTTGGGCTCATTGGTCTAATCATTATTTGCAACGCCAACAGGCTATTTCCAAATGGCACCACCCATCCAACGCCATTAAGATCAACACCCTGGTCCTGATCACCGACGAGAGACTACCACCGTGCAAATGGGCACTCGCCAGGGTAACAGCGCTACACCCCGGCAAGGACGGACTGACGAGAGTGGTGACTCTGCGGACAGCAACCACTACGCTCACCAGACCGGTCACAAAGCTCGCCGTACTGCCAGTGAACACTCAAGAGGACTGACCATCGAGACAACATCGTCAACTCCGTTCCCGATGGCGGGCGGAATGTTCGGGAAATCCGCTCGTCGACAGCGCATCCCGTCGCCGATGACCACCTGGCGGCAGCACCTCCCGAGCTCGATTCGCGACCGCCGGTTCGCGTACCGGTGAAAAGCTGGAATGCGTGGAAAGCGCGAAACGCGGGCGGCGCCATGCGCCGTTCCGCTAATTTGACCACTTCTACCACGTCTCTTGTAGCGCGAGTTGGATTTCCTTTGCTCGATCACAGTTAATATCAGTTTCCATCACATCCCAGCTTCTCATCTTTAGTAAATAGTCGACCGATCTACACGAGATACGCTGCCGTGCACAGCAAGCGAAGCGCCGACCACCGTAGCGTGATACTTAAAGGTACATCAACACGTTCTTATCAGGCACTGCACGTGGCCGTACTTTTACCACGTGCATCCGCGACCACGCATTTACACTAGACACTGGGGGGCATTAATTAACACAATTGTGTCCGAATCAACACGAAACAGACTTTTGTATACACTGACGAGCTGCACCGATTTACTTACAATAAATCGGCACTAGCGAACGCAACACGCGAACACGTGTAATTTTCTAACCTCACCACCAGATGACCTATTCATTTCCGCACCTTTCCCCGCTCCGCTCCTAAATTTTCCTTCCCACTCGTTTTCCCACACATTTCCCCAACATTTGGTCCTTCGAGCCGGATCTGGTGGTGAAATTGCGCGTAGTGGCAGTTCAAGTGTACAACGGACAATCACGCGAACCTCAGTGCGGTTGAGGTTAGGCTCGAACCTTTTGTGACTCTCCTCGTGACTTAAAGGTTCGTTCGTCCAATCAACGCCCGATCACCCGGTGACACCGAGGAACATCGAGGATGTCGTCGACAGAGGAGCCGAGCGTCGAGGAGCAGCAGCAGGAGGAGATATTGGTCGACACCCCAGCGTTTACCGCCACGCTGTCCGTGCCTCCACCAATCAAGATGGCGAAGACGGCCGCTCAGAAGAGCGTGAGGAAGCCCTCTCCGGTGCGTTTGCCGTCTATCTTAATTTTGAAGGCCAGGGCACAGGAACGGCGAGTATCCGCCCTTATGGATCTCCTACAATCGCTCCCTGCAAACCCGGAGCACATCACCCACGCCCGGATTGAGCAGTGGTTCAAGGACACCGCAGAATTACACGAGGGCTTCATGTCGGAGAACGTCTACTTGGAGGCGGCGTGGCCTGATGCGCATATCGACCACGCATACTTTACTGGCGATATTTTTGAGCGCGAGGCGAGAGCAGTCCGCCTCATCCGACAAGCCCTCGCGACGCTCGGAGACACAATACCGGCACCGCTCACCGACCGATCATCACAGTCAAGCGAGTCGAGTGAGCATTGCAAGTTTCCGGACATTTCACTACCGCGATTCTCCGGAGATTATGCACAATGGTCGACCTACCGAGATTTATTTAAGTCGCTCGTCTTGAATAATCAGCGACTCTCGAATGTAGAAAAACTACATTATTTGCACAGCTCACTCGACTCGCTTCCAGCACTTCCGCTCACCAACAACTCTCTGGAAGTGGCGTGGGAGAAATTGACGGCGCGATTCGAGAATAAAAGAAGGATCGTGTTCCACCACGTAGAGCGCATATTTAACATCACTCCGGCCACCTCGAAGAGTCCTACCGCGCTGCACGATGCCATCGGCACCGTCTCTGAAGCATTGAAGATGCTGCGCACCCACATTTCTGACGCCGCCATCCTTGACACGATCCTCATTCACCACGTACTGAGGCAGCTTGACAAGACCACCAGGCAAGCATGGGAGACGGCGTTGGGTGCGCAGCAGGAGTGTCCAACGCTGACGAGGCTGGAGGAATTTTTAACATCTAGAGCAAACGCGATGGAGATGGCCGAGAAGACTGCCGCCCCGCCACACTCAACGCCCGCTCAAGGAGCACCACCCGCCAGGAAGACGGTGGTGTATCCTGGATCTTCCTCCGCTACTGCGTCGACATCGAGGAGACCACCAGCAGCACACCAGGTATCGACGCAGTCCCGCGTACGGCCAGAAGGAGGCAGCGGCACCTATCCCTGCGACGCTTGTGATGGCGCTCATTACATAGTGAGCTGCATCACCTTCAGGAACTTGACACCAGTCCAAAGGTACCGGCTTGCGGTGGCTAAGAGCCTGTGTTTTAATTGCCTTGGCCATCACAATGTCCGGTCCTGCCGTGCGCGGACATGCAAGACATGCGCTGGAAGACATCACACCATGCTGCATGGAGCGGAGGAGATCGCCAACTCATCGACCGAACAACGCACCGCTCATTAGGGAAGTTGCACAGTCGTCTGCCCGATCAACGCCCGATCACGCACACTCAATGCCCAATCACTCACGCTCAACGCCCACACATTGCACGCTACGCTGCTAGCCACAGCCGTAGCACAAGCCCGATCACAATTTACCAATCACGAAGCCCGACTGCTCATTGACCCGGGGTCTGAGCTTACTTTAGTGTCGGAGAGTTTCGTTGACCGCCTCAACATCCAGCGGCAACGGTCTTCCATACCAATTACCGGCATCGGTGGCAAAAGGACATCCCACACCCGTGGCGTGGCGACGTTGACACTTCAGGCATCCAATTCCGTCGCCACAATTACTGTACGAGCCCACATCCTGAAGACGCTGACATCGATACTTCCATCTTTCGATGCGCCGCCGCAATCGTGGCCACATATTGAGAATCTGAAGCTGGCAGATCCAGACTTCCTCAAGCCACGCTCCATCGACATCATCATCGGAGCAGACACATACGGGCAAGTAATCAGACCCAATATCAAAAAAGGCTCACCTAATATGCCTATAGCTCAACTGTCAATATTTGAATGGCTCGTCCTCGGTCCAATGAGCCCACCGACGACAACCGGAGGTCATGCAGTGCATCACGCCGCAATCGCTCACGATTGTAACGCACTACAGGAAATGCTTACCCAATTCTGGGTGCAAGAGGAATTACCATCAGATTCATCCAATCAACTATCACCGGAGGAACAGGCGTGTGAAGATCACTTCAAGAACACTTACACCAGGGATTCTACAGGCCGTTACATTGTGCGAATTCCTCTCAAGTCACCAATCAATGCCTTGGGAGATTCTCGCAACACGGCCCGACGATGTCTTCAACGCCTACGCAACAGATTGGGAAAGGGTGGTGAGTACGAACAACTCTACCATCAATTTATGAGGGAGTATGAAGAACTCAACCACATGGTAAGAGCACCCACCACACCATCACACCGGACAACGCATTTTTATTTGCCTCATCACGGTGTGTTTAAAAGCAGCAGTACAACTACGAAGCTGCGGGTTGTTTTCAATGGCTCCAGTCCATCATCATCAGGTCGGTCAATCAACGACTTGATGTATACTGGCCCCAATCTGTTGCTCAACATCACCGACGTGCTTCTTTGGATTCGCTCTTTTCGTCACATTTTCGCGACTGATATCACCAAAATGTACCGACAGGTTCGAGTTCACCGAGACGACTGGGACTTACAACGCATCCTATGGCTCGACGAACAACAACGAGAGATCCCGTACCAGCTCACCACTGTTACTTATGGCATGAGAGCAGCACCATTTTTGGCCGTGAGAGCACTTCTACAACTAGCTGAGGATGAAGGACATCGATTCCCCTTGGCGGTGCCATCTATTGCACACGGCAGGTACGTGGACGATATATTTGGAGGCGCTGATACTGTTCCTGAACTTACGCAGATCGCACAACAACTCAAGGAACTTTGCAATGCGGGCGGCTTCCCCCTTGCAAAATGGCATGCAACGGATCAGCATATTTTATCGGCTATATCAGAAGAGGATTCATCAAACGCAACCTTTACATTAGACGACTGTGCAACAAAATTACTCGGATTAATGTGGAGGACCCAAGATGACGAATTTACTTTCTCGCCCAAGTCAGAAGTATACCACGGCACGATCAACAAACGACACATCTTATCTGAAGTGGCTCAGATATTTGATCCCCTTGGCTTCGCATCACCGGTCATAATCAAGGCCAAGATGCTACTACAAGAGCTCTGGCTGTACAAGGTAGACTGGGACGAACAACTTCCCACACAGATCACGTCAAGGTGGCTCACGCTCAGAGAAGAATTTACAGGCTTGGCCAAGCTTTCAATTCCACGATGGATCAACACGTGGAGTGACACGAAGATACAACTCCACGGCTTCTCTGATGCATCACAACTTGCCATGGCAGCGGTGATATACGTCACCGTCCAACAACCGTCCACAGGAAGAATGACGTCATTCGTTTGCTCCAAGACGAAAGTCGCACCGCTCAAGCGACTCACCATCCCGAGACTCGAGCTCACCGCAGCACTGCTACTTGCAAAACTTGTCAAATATGTCCAAGCCACACTCAACATGGACATCGAGGCAACGTACTTGTGGACGGATTCCGAAGTCACACTTAAGTGGATCAAGACACACCCCTCACGCTGGAAGGACTACGTCAGGAACAGAGTTACACAAATACAAGAGCTCACTCCGTCTGCTCAATGGAGACATGTTCCTGGCACGTGCAACCCAGCTGACTGCGCATCAAGAGGAATCACAACGGAGCAGCTTATTCATCATCCGCTGTGGTGGACGGGACCACCATGGCTCGCTCAACAGGTCGACAAGTGGCCACAACAGCAAGATAACACCGAAGAGGAATGCAAGCTAGAAGAGCGCGCCGGCATCTCCTTATTTGTGGGCACGCCGAAGATCGACTATCACTGGGATCTCGTTTATCGATATTCGTCTCTTACAAAATTGCTCAGAATTACAGCTCTCTGTTTTAGGTTCGTCTCACGACTCAGGAAATCACCAGACGCATCACCAGCAGCACTCGTTACACCAGCTGACTTGGAGAGAGCGAGGATCTTCTGGATCAAGGCGACGCAAGCAACGTTCTTCGCACACGAGCTCAAACTCCTGCATTCACAAACGCCTCTGCCGCACAACCATGTGCTTAGTCGACTCACCGCATTCATTGACAAACAAGGCGTCATGCGTGTCGGTGGGCGACTCAACTTCTCGTCAATCAACGACGAAGGCAAGCACCAAGCAATCCTTCCTCGCACCTCACGATTGTCTGAATTGATTATAGACTGTGCACATCGACGCACTCTCCACGGCGGCACCCAACTTACGCTGGCGCATATCAGACAATCATATTGGATCATCGGCGGCAGAGCACCAGTGAAGACACACATTCTTCGGTGCGTCGCGTGCTCACGGCAGAGGGGGATCCGTGCACATCAACTGATGGGCCAACTACCTCTCTGTCGTGTGTCACCCGCACGACCATTCTACTACACCGGAGTGGACTACGCAGGACCGCTGACATTGAAGACGTGGAAAGGACGAGGCGCGAAGACGCAAAAGGGCTGGATTTGCGTGTTTGTCTGTCTCACTACATCAGCTGTGCATCTCGACGCAGTTACAGACTACTCAACGGAGGGGTTCATCGCGACCTATCGGCGCTTTTCATCACGGCGTGGCATTCCACACACGCTCCATTCAGACTGCGGAACCAATTTCGTGGGCGCAGATGCCACACTCCGCAGACTTTTCATCGAGGGAACACGGGAGCATCACGCCGTAGCAGCCGAACTATCCAAGGACAACGCTCACTGGGCATTCTTGCCTCCGGCATCACCACACATGGGTGGAAAATGGGAAGCAGCGGTGAAATCAACAAAATTTCATCTCCGACGAACGATAGGTGAGACTTCATTAACATTCGAAGAACTCACTACGCTGCTTTCACAGATAGAGGCGATTTTGAATTCACGCCCGCTTGAACCATTGAGCGATGATCCTGAGGACCTTACAGCATTGACGCCTGGACACTTTTTGACTGGCAGCGCACTGACCACCTTGCCCGAACCGTCTCTCCTGGAATTGTCGACTACAAGGCTGTCACGATGGCAACTCGTGCAGCAAAAGGTACAACAATTTTGGGCTCATTGGTCTAATCATTATTTGCAACGCCAACAGGCTATTTCCAAATGGCACCACCCATCCAACGCCATTAAGATCAACACCCTGGTCCTGATCACCGACGAGAGACTACCACCGTGCAAATGGGCACTCGCCAGGGTAACAGCGCTACACCCCGGCAAGGACGGACTGACGAGAGTGGTGACTCTGCGGACAGCAACCACTACGCTCACCAGACCGGTCACAAAGCTCGCCGTACTGCCAGTGAACACTCAAGAGGACTGACCATCGAGACAACATCGTCAACTCCGTTCCCGATGGCGGGCGGAATGTTCGGGAAATCCGCTCGTCGACAGCGCATCCCGTCGCCGATGACCACCTGGCGGCAGCACCTCCCGAGCTCGATTCGCGACCGCCGGTTCGCGTACCGGTGAAAAGCTGGAATGCGTGGAAAGCGCGAAACGCGGGCGGCGCCATGCGCCGTTCCGCTAATTTGACCACTTCTACCACGTCTCTTGTAGCGCGAGTTGGATTTCCTTTGCTCGATCACAGTTAATATCAGTTTCCATCACATCCCAGCTTCTCATCTTTAGTAAATAGTCGACCGATCTACACGAGATACGCTGCCGTGCACAGCAAGCGAAGCGCCGACCACCGTAGCGTGATACTTAAAGGTACATCAACACGTTCTTATCAGGCACTGCACGTGGCCGTACTTTTACCACGTGCATCCGCGACCACGCATTTACACTAGACACTGGGGGGCATTAATTAACACAATTGTGTCCGAATCAACACGAAACAGACTTTTGTATACACTGACGAGCTGCACCGATTTACTTACAATAAATCGGCACTAGCGAACGCAACACGCGAACACGTGTAATTTTCTAACCTCACCACCAGATGACCTATTCATTTCCGCACCTTTCCCCGCTCCGCTCCTAAATTTTCCTTCCCACTCGTTTTCCCACACATTTCCCCAACACTGAGACAATATTTGATTTGACTCAGAGACGGAGTGATCTGATATGGTTTTTTGCCAATATCAGATTATAAGGGTGTCAGGGTTTTGCACCCGTTATATCCATGAACTAACACGAGGGGTTAGGCATATGGAAAAGTACCAGCTTGAGACTGGTTTTACACCCGTTATATCCATGAACTAACACGAGGGGTTAGGCATATGGAAAAGTACCAGCTTGAGACTGGTTTTACACCCGTTATATCCATGAACTAACACGAGAGGCTAGGCATATGGAAAAGTACCAGCTTGAGACTGGTTTTACACCCGTTATATCCATGAACTAACACGAGGGGTTAGGCATATGGAAAAGTACCAGCTTGAGACTGGTTTTACACCCGTTATATCCATGAACTAACACGAGGGGTTAGGCATATGGAAAAGTACCAGCTTGAGACTGGTTTTACACCCGTTATATCCATGAACTAACACGAGGGGTTAGGCATATGGAAAAGTACCAGCTTGAGACTGGTTTTTACACCCGTTATATCCATGAACTAATGCGCATACTCCGCGCAGAATGAAGTATATAAGCCTGTTGCATGGCCCGTATGTTAACCATAAAATTACTAGTAGTAAGTTCACCACATGTCACTGTAAGACCTCCCAGAGATTTCCATCTTCATACAAATTTCTGTCAATAATGTAACCAAGTAACACTGCTGTGTTATCATCACATCATGGGCGATCGAAACTTAGCTTTATAATACTCCGCACAGAGCACTGGGGTATAATGCCACCGAAGACGCGGAATATTCGAGAAGATTTCCGATGGCGCCCAATTTCAACTCTGATTAGAATCGATGCCCTCCCGAGTTATTGATTATGACAAAAGAACTTGCCAATAAGCGAGTTAGTTGCTAAGATAATAGATGTTCTTCCTTCTTCTTCGAGACATCGATGCGAACAGACGTGTCTAGATCAATTGTCCCTTAAAGTCTTGAGTCTTATTATACTTCAGTCCCGTCCTTCGAGATTACATGTAGTAGACTCCGTTCCCCTAGATGCCACAACGTTCAGAGTTCGAAAAATCCCTATACTCTCACTAGGCCACTTCCTGTTTCCGTCTTCTTCATTGTATTTCGTTGTGCCGAAGGTGTTGCACGTTCAGTTTTTCGAGGTAAAAGTTTGGAGATTAGAAGAGTTAATTGTAGCAGAAGAAGATGAGTAGGGTGGAAAAAAGGAAAGGAGAAGAGCTGTATCCCTTGGGGATAATCTTGAAGAGACTGAAGGATCTAGAGGATAGGATAGAAAAGCGAGAGAATAGTGATGAGGCTAATGCACACATGGCGGTAGAGACAGTTGAAGTTAGTTAATATTGCGAATCTAGTTGGGGTTTGCAGTTTAATGTAGTGAGTCGAACACCGATCACTATTATGCCTGAGTGTTCGGGAAATCCGCTCGTCGACAGCGCATCCCGTCGCCGATGACCACCTGGCGGCAGCACCTCCCGAGCTCGATTCGCGACCGCCGGTTCGCGTACCGGTGAAAAGCTGGAATGCGTGGAATGCGCGAAACGCGGGCGGCGCCATGCGCCGTTCCGCTAATTTGACCACTTCTACCACGTCTCTTGTAGCGCGAGTTGGATTTCCTTTGCTCGATCACAGTTAATATCAGTTTCCATCACATCCCAGCTTCTCATCTTTAGTAAATAGTCGACCGATCTACACGAGATACGCTGCCGTGCACAGCAAGCGAAGCGCCGACCACCGTAGCGTGATACTTAAAGGTACATCAACACGTTCTTATCAGGCACTGCACGTGGCCGTACTTTTACCACGTGCATCCGCGACCGCGCATTTACACTAGACACTGGGGGGCATTAATTAACACAATTGTGTCCGAATCAACACGAAACAGACTTTTGTATACACTGACGAGCTGCACCGATTTACTTACAATAAATCGGCACTAGCGAACGCAACACGCGAACACGTGTAATTTTCTAACCTCACCACCAGATGACCTATTCATTTCCGCACCTTTCCCCGCTCCGCTCCTAAATTTTCCTTCCCACTCGTTTTCCCACACATTTCCCCAACACTGAGACAATATTTGATTTGACTCAGAGACGGAGTGATCTGATATGGTTTTTTGCCAATATCAGATTATAAGGGTGTCAGGGTTTTGCACCCGTTATATCCATGAACTAACACGAGGGGTTAGGCATATGGAAAAGTACCAGCTTGAGACTGGTTTTACACCCGTTATATCCATGAACTAACACGAGGGGTTAGGCATATGGAAAAGTACCAGCTTGAGACTGGTTTTACACCCGTTATATCCATGAACTAACACGAGAGGCTAGGCATATGGAAAAGTACCAGCTTGAGACTGGTTTTACACCCGTTATATCCATGAACTAACACGAGGGGTTAGGCATATGGAAAAGTACCAGCTTGAGACTGGTTTTACACCCGTTATATCCATGAACTAACACGAGGGGTTAGGCATATGGAAAAGTACCAGCTTGAGACTGGTTTTACACCCGTTATATCCATGAACTAACACGAGGGGTTAGGCATATGGAAAAGTACCAGCTTGAGACTGGTTTTTACACCCGTTATATCCATGAACTAACACGAGGGGTTAGGCATATGGAAAAGTACCAGCTTGAGACTGGTTTTTACACCCGTTATATCCATGAACTAACACGAGGGGTTAGGCATATGGAAAAGTACCAGCTTGAGACTGGTTTAAGATAATAATAAGGAAACCATAAGGTTCCGTTCATATTTTGTGGGGTTACCACATGTTATGTCTGACGTAAACTAGTTTGTTAGACAGAGGGAGAGTTATTCCCCCAAACTGGGCTTTATTGAGGTTATAGCAGTCTCACGACCTTGATTTCGATACATTCGGAAACTGACTCTTGGGTTAGTCAGTTAAAGGGTCTACCAGTCCTAGGGGGGCTTGGTAGAGTTAATAACATTAGATCTGGCCCCTGAGAGAGGAAACATAAATGTGTTTGTTTTGGTTGTTGTGTTTTCTCGGTAATCCCACCATCCAGTGCTAGACACTAGTCTGACGAATGAGGGTCAGAAGGAAGTGGCAGGTGACAGCCAGTATGAGACCATCGAAACTCTCATGAAAGACGAGAATATTGAATGCGACGTTTTGGACGAGGACCTTCTAGAGGCCTTGGGTGCGGATCCATCAAAGACATCTGCGCAGGAGATTGCTGTAGATCCTGAGGTGGAGAAACGTTGGAAGATTTGGATCAAGAAGGGTCTAGATAGGCCAGTTTTCGAGGAGCTTGTTAAAAGATATAAGGTCCCTCAGTTTTTGGAAGCCCCAAAAATAAATGAAGAGGTAATAAGAACAATGAACGAGACAATGTTGAAGAGGGACAGGTATGCTAAGGAATCGCAGGACTTGGTGGGTGCTGCGCTAAGCTGTGTAGGGGCAGCAATGACTTCCTTATTAAGAGACAGAGAGGAGGAGGTTCATAAACTCTCTTTGTTGCGAACCCTTGGAGACGCAGGGAAGTTCTTGGCAGTAGCACACTGTAAGGGGTTAGTGGAAAGAAGTCACATATATTGGCATCTGTAGACAAGAAGTTTAGAGAGGTTCTTGTCAAAGAAGAGGCAGATGAATTTATTTTCGGTAAGGATTTAGCTGAAAAGATTAAAACATCAAGGGCATTGGACAAAGTAGCCCAGGGACACAAACGTCAAACAGAAGTCCTTTGAGTAGTATGAGAAGACCGGCTTTAAACTTCAGAGTCCCTTCTGCAAGAGGCAACCAGGGCTGGCAGGCGGGACACAGACAAACATCTCGGAGCATGAGATGAGTCAATTTCAAGGCAAGGGGCACATACAGGCAGATTGAAGCTTTTTAGCAAGGTGTGGAGTAGGATTACTAAGGATAGGTTGATTCTTAAGTGCATAAGAGGTTATAAAATAAGGTTCGCTAGACAGGTAGGGCAAAGGGAGGAACAGTGTAGTGGGAGATTGGTTCAGGAAACAGGGGAGTTAGAAGAAGCTATTGCTAGATTAGTAGGAAAGGGAGCGGTTAGAGAGTGTGACCATGTAGAAGGACAGTTTTTTGTCGCCATATTTTTTGGTACCGAAACCGGATGGGTCTAACAGGTTTATTTTAAACCTAAAACATTTAAATAAATTTATAGATGCAGATCATTTTAAGTTGGAGGATGCATATTTTGTCATTCCGGTACATAGGTCGAGCAGACAATTTGTAAGATTTCGATTTAAGAATAGACTTTAGGAATTTAGATACTTGCCATTTGGACTATGTGTAAGTCCATATATATATATTTACAAAGATTATGAAACCGGTAATGAGCAACCTAAGAGCTAGGGGTTGGTCATCGGTGATTTATTTGGACGATATCCTTTGCATAGCCGGATCTTGGGTAGAGTGTAGGAGAGATGTAGAAGCATCTGTGGACCTACTGGAATCCTTGGGGTTTATTATTAATACTAGGAAGAGTATTTTGTCGCCGAGTACGTGGTGTAGATTTTTAGGTTTTGTCGTAGATTCGGAGGCTTTTCAGGTGGAATTGACGATAGAAAAGAGACAGCGTATTGCCACTGTGATAGACACGTTTTTAGGCAAGAGTTGCGGTAAAATAGAGGAGTTAGCCAGACTTATTGGCATACTGATTGCGGCCTGTCCAGCAGTAGAGTACGGTTGGTTGTATACAAGGAGGTTGGAGAGAGAGAAATGTTTGGCGTTAACAATAGCTGACGGAAATTATCAACAGACGCTTCCAGAACAGGCTGGGGGGCGGTATGGGAGACCAGGAAAGTTCATGGTTTTTGGAATAAGGCAGAGCAAGGCATACACATTAATCTGTTAGAACTCAAGGCTGTACTCCTGGGTCTAAAGGAATTAGTGGATGATAAGAGAGATTGCGAGATTTTGTTACGCATAGACAATTCCACGGCCATCGCATATGTAAATAGGATGGGGGGTGTGCGATTCCCGAGATTTGATAATTTGGCTAGACAGATTTGGCAGTGGGCTGAATGTAGGAATATCTGGTTGATGGCGGCTTACATTCCGTCTAAAGAGAATGTGGAGGCAGACAGACTGTCGAGAATCAAGGCGTTAGACACAGAGTGGAATTTAGCGGCCTGGGCTTTCCATAAAATTATTAGTGTTTTCGGACGTCCGGAGGTAGACTTGTTCGCGACTAGTGAGAACAAGAAATGCGCACAGTTTGTATCATGGTTTTCCCAGAAATGGGTGCGATGGCAGTAGACGCGTTTACGCTTCACTGGGCGGTTTTCTTCTTGTACGCTTTTCCGCCCTTTGCTTTAATATTAAGGACGTTAAGGAAGATAAGAGAGGAGGAGGCAACGGGAATAGTGGTTGTGCCGTATTGGACTACACAACCCTGGTACCCGTTGTTTCTTTCGTTAATAGTAGGAGAACCATTAAATTTTAAACAGAGTCGTTCACTGTTGATGTCCGACTGTAGGTCTCAGCAGCATCCGAGAACAGCACAGCTATCGCTAGTGGCAGCAAAATTATCAGGCGAGCTTTTCTAGCGAGGGGTACGCCGGAAGAGGCAATTGATATTTTGGTGCAGTCGTTGGCAAATTCGACAAAAAAGCAGTACAATGTACCGTTAAAGAAATGGCAGGAATTTTGCGCCAGAGAAAAGGTGGATATGTTTAATATCTCCCCCGGAAGAGTGATACGATTTTTGACAGAGGAATTTCGAGCAGGGGCGTCTTACGGAACGTTAAACGTGGCGAGAGCAGCGATATCGCTGATTTCAAATAACGAGATTGGTGAGGACAAATTGATAAAGAGATTTATGAAGGGTGTGTATAGATTAAGACCGATTCGCCCGAAATACGATTGCGTGTGGGATGCGAGCATAGTGTTGGACTTAGTTCAACAGTGGTATCCATTAGACGGGTTATCTTTGAAGACTTAAAGATACTAACATTAAGGACGATAGTGCTATTAGCATTAGCGTCGGCCCACAGGGTGCAGACGTTAGCGGCCATAAGATTAAGCATGGTGATAGAGTCGGCAGAGGGGTTAAGAATTATGGTCCCAGACATCATTAAGACGTCGAGGCCAGGGGCAAGTCAACCATGTTTAATAAGTCCGAGGTTCCTAGAGAACCCAGCAATATGCGTAGCGTCGTCAGTGGTCAAATATATAGAATTTTTACGGCACAAGGCACGCGGCCACCTCTATAGCAGCGGATAGAGGAATTGACGTAGAGGTCATTAGAAAGACAGCAGGGTGATCGGAGAGATCGCAGGTGTTCGCAAGGTTCTATAAGCGGCCAGTAATTGATAATAGAGAAGGTTTTGCCAGAGCGGTATTGAAGGGTAGGAGGTAATGTTTAAGTGTTATGTTAAAGTTGTTTATTTAGTTTCCGTTTGGTTGCGTAGTTGTGTCTCGAATAAGAGTGCGAGAATTATAAGTACAAATACGAAGCTGTGATATTGCAAGGAATGATTAGCATAAGGAGAGGAAAGTGACTGAAAGGAGTTTTGTACAGGAATGTTAATACCAAAGAAAAAATTAAATTGTGATAGTGTAAAACAGTTCTTTGTTTATATATGGTTAGCATCGGGAAAGCAAATTTGTGCAGACGCTAAACAGCTACATGTAATCTCGAAGGACGGGACTGAAGTATAATTGACCAGTCAAACGAACTTACCTGAAGTGAAGTTCGACTGGGATTATACGATAGTCCCGTTCGAGATGATTACATCCCACCCGAAAGATAACTAGTATCAACCCGCCCATGGGTGTTCATTGCAAAAATTTGGCTTTTCAAATACTCTAAAATAATGAAGAAGACGGAAACAGGAAGTGGCCTAGTGAGAGTATAGGGATTTTTCGAACTCTGAACGTTGTGGCATCTAGGGGAACGGAGTCTACTACATGTAATCATCTCGAACGGGACTATCGTATAATCCCAGTCGAACTTCACTTCAGGTAAGTTCGTTTGACTGGTCAATTATATTTGTTAACTACGAATTAAAGTGTTGAGTTACCTGTTAAGAATAAAGTTATAAGTGTTATTTGAAAGTTTATCATAAAGTTATTATTGCATTTTCTTACAATTCCACGCGCGACTTAAACGGCATTTCGGATCCTTGCCGTTTCCCGATTTCCCCAAACGTTGCCATCCTGCTATGAGCAGAGGACGCAACAAGCCGAAACAACCAATGGACAAGCTCCGCGGGCAGCGCGCATGCGTGAAAGCAAGAGGCCCATGACCGGCCATAACCTTTGTATATAAGCCGAAACAACGAATATTCAAAATTGAAATGACAAAGGCTATGGCCGGTAATAGCGTTGTCATCGGCCTGTTGCTTTCACGCATGCGCGTTCCCCGCGGAGCTTGCCCATTGGTTGTTTCGGCTTATGTACTACATTCTGCGCGGAGCATGCGCATTACCACCCACCATCAGTACATTAAGGAAAACAGAGCACCGAAAGATATCTCTATCCTTTAGGTCTCGGAGACATCTCTTGTTTGAAACACCCGGTCCATGTGTATAAGGTCTATGGCGCTAACTGAAGTTGCAGATGAAACAAAAAACATCGATTTTAACGGACAAATAAATTTATTCTACGAATAACCAGTTATTCGTCGTTGGTGAAACCGGCCTTTAGTTAAGGTTTTTGGCAATTCTGCCAAATAAAATGTTATTTGTCACGCCCCGATTGGCGGTTTCGCGAAAAGGAGTTTTTACGACGTTACAGCCGGGAAGCGACTTGTAATTCCTCCTTCAGTCGAGAGGCCCCGGAGTGCGACCTCAGCGACTTGGGGATCCTGGCGGTGTTTTATTGGTCGAGGGCGATGAGTTTCGGAATAGACATTCGCGCCTCTTTTGAATGTATGCCGCGAACCGCGGATCGGACCTCGGCACAGCCACGGGGTATATCGGTGATTCAAATTCTAGTGGGATAAGTTCCCACTTCGCGGATTTACTGGTTTTTACTGCACTAGCGGAAGGCTTAATTACTCGTACGTTGCTTACAGAAGGTTTTGCTACTAGTACGTACTAGCGGAAGGCTTTACGTCTCTTACGTTGCTTACAAAAGGCTTTAATACTTTTACGTTGGATCTAATGGTACGACACTCGACTATACGCGGTTTCGGTTTTGGCGTCGGAGGCCTGTTAGTTTCTGACGATATGGCGTAGAAGTTCCTGAGGAGTTTACACAGTTGATTCTTCCGGCCGGCTCTCTTTTGTCTGGGCATTCGGGGTAAGGGTAACTTTTGGTCTCAAGGTGGATGTGTATGCCGTCAAACGAATCGTCCTCTTGTTGGCGGGTAAATGGACAAGTAAGGTGAAGGTAATTGTGAGGTTGTAGGCGTATATGTCGTCGAGCTAACGTCCTCTCGTTGACTGCCTGGATATGCGTGGTGAGGGAATGGTACTCAGACGTAGAGCGTTATGGAAGGCTTCATTCACTTTAACAAACACGAAGGTTTTAATGAACGAAAGTGTTTTGTATAACAAAAGGTATATATATATAGTGGCTGACCGGCCACATTTGCTCACTGCCCGATCCGACAGTCTCTGATCGGGCCGCACAAGCTACACCAATTCTCCAATACTAGAATGAATCTCCAACACACCAATGATTTCTCGTTCACGCGCTCAGACAGTTGCGGATCGGTCCGAGCAAGCTACACTATTCTCCAACATTAGAATAAATCTCCAACACACACAATTTTTTCTCGTACGGCGGCGAATCGATCGATGAGTGCAATGTAAAACCATTGAATCGGAATGTCTCGGCTTGCTCACGCGCCTCTGATGTAGTTACTTTAAAGTAACAATTTTATGACAAGAACAGAGCCGTGCACGGCATGACGGCAAGTTTGTGGCAAGATCAGAGCAAACCTTGCCGTGCACGGCATGACGGCAAGTGTGTGGCAAGATCACAGCAAACCTTGCCGTGCTCGGCATGACGGCAAAGTGGAAGGAACAGACTAATATACGAATTTTTAATTTAATTATAAATGAATATTGTCGGATGTTTGTAAGCGGGTATTGTAGACTGCGACGTATGCGTGATTTGTGTTCGCGTGTGTGCGTTTGTGGACCCAAAGAATCGATTATTAAATTGAGGGATGGGGAGAGAGAGAAATAGACATTGTCGTGTGAAATTGAGATTTATAGAATCGTAGTCGTATAATGTGTTGTTTAATATATGCACTATCTATTTCAAACCGTTGTCTCTGCGATTATTTGCCTAATCCTGAATCCTACGCCGACGATCTGCGGACCAGATTCTACAATATCTGGGAAACCGAGCTTTGCATGATGAAGGAGGGGAGCTGAGGACATATATTTTACTATTAGAATGTCCAAAGAGTGGAATAAGCCATTTAAAACACTTCGCTAAACGTTTAGACAAGATAAAGTTCAAACTCAGTGCATAAAGGCATTCAATCTGAAACGTCAATTTTGCCTAAAAAAAAATCACACGTCATAGGAATCTCATTTCGACCGCGATATATTAAAAACGTAGTAAATAAGTCGTCGGTAGACGTTAGCTATTGGACCCCTTAAATAAATTTTCCTAAAGTCGAGACCTACTACGAGCACTTTTTCGCGTCCGAAATCGGTGATTCACTACAGATTTCTTCGAAATCGTTGGAGTCGCTTTGAAGATAAAATTTACAAATACATAAAAATTATTAGCTTTGTAGTATAGATATTTCGATATTCACCAGAGAGAGCATCGCATTTATGCTTTAAACACAGACGAGGTATAGAATAGACACAGCATGCAATGCAATTTTTTGTCACACGGCCGAGGGGCTCTAGAGCCCCCTTACCATTTCCGTGTCACATCCAACGTTACCGGCCGGGTGCAGCATCATATCACACCGCTGCTCGTGGTGAGAATTAATACTAAATTCGTTGATTGCACTTGTCACAAGACTGGCAGCGGCTGCGTAAAATATCAATACAGGCTTAAATTTACGTGTTGTTATTAGTGATGAATGTAGTAATAATCAAAGTACTATGAAGAATATGATTTCTGATGATCGTTCGTATGTCATGCACGGAAATTAACAAACAATATATGTAATCTTTGATATTCCGCATATGTAAAAGTCTATAAGAAATCTACTTATAGCCTATGATATTACGTATGCTGATGAAAGAATTGCATCTTGGAAAGACGTACGCACATTATGGGAATTAGAAAACGGTGCGGCAACGAGAGCTGCTGTTAAGTTATCAGAAAAACATGTACATCCCAATTGCATCGAAAAAATGAACTGCCGTTTACCTCTGGAAGTATTTATTTGCGGGGTCTCAGCAGCTCTCTTAACTCAATCGCAGGAATAGTAGGAGAAATTGAAAGCTCGGCGGTCATGCACCCGGCCGAATTTTGTTACATTCTTAACGACTGTTTTGATTCTTTAACCAGCAGAACTTGCAACGATTAAAATCCAAATAGATGGGCATTATCAGAAATTCGATTAAATGCGGAAAATAACTTAAAATATCTATTAAAAGAATGTTCCAAATGGCGCATTATTACGCACAGTGGTCTTAACACTACCACGTTTTCAGGGCTTAAAAATGTCTTTGAAATCTATCTTAGAATTGTGGAATCCGTCTGCTAAAACTTTTCGTTTATCATTGCAAAAAAATATTCTATTCAATTTATCAAAACCTGCTCAATCTCCAAATTGGTTAGATGATGAAGATGAACATGAAGCTATAGTTATGTATAGGAGTGGGATACTTTGGCGGTTAGGTCGCAAAAGTTCACTGGGAACAGCTCGGATTGTATTCCACAAAACCCTTTGTTTTATTTGAATGCCCGCACTGCTTGTACAATAACACAAAACTTGACGCATTAAACTAAAGACACGCGTAGGAAAGGCAGCAAGAATGGACGGAAGGGCACCGAAGATCCTAACGATCTCGATTGCAACCCGGAGAAGGAACAGAGTAGGCGCAATGAAAGAAGAACCGCGTATCTGCGCACGATGGGATTCGCCGCCGCGGATCGGGTAGGAAGGCCACGAGGAAGGAAAACAAAAGGAGCGCGTGTAACTTGCGAGATGAGGCGTTCCGAAGAAGCAACCTCAATCCTTCAACAAAAATTCACACTCGCTGAACGTGGCGGAGAAATCGAAAAAGCGCACAGCTCTAGGTCGTACCTGCTCGGAGTATCGGAGCGAAGAGGGCACCCTACCGGTCAGACGCTTCCTCCCCAGAAATTGCAAAATTGCCCGCCCAATCAAATACAAGGAAAAGCGTCACGTGGGTTACACGGACGCACCAACACTTTCGTGTTGACCTAGTTAGAGATTTCCAAGAAAAGAAAGGAACATAAATTCGGAGAAATGAGGCGGACGGTAAGCAAGGGCGGCTGCAACAAAATAAATTAACTAGGAGGCAAATCTCCGTACGGAGCAGCGACTATCCCCAACAGTTACTCAGAACAGAAGACGAGAGAAGCCGTTGCTTGGCGACAGCGATTCAAAGGCGCAAAACAGCTATATGTAAAGACCATTTTACATCCGGTTGGCTAAACCGAAAATTTGATCGTAAGTTTTTGTATTACTGTATTTTTCTGATTGATCCGCTATGGAATATAGTGTTTTGTGACACGCTGGTGAAAGTAATAGTAGAACTAAGATGAAAGAAGGGCATGTTAACTACTTGAAATTTCTTATATCTTTGTCTATGTTGCATTAGTATTATGGGTAATTCATCCGGAAAGATCTTGCTATAACGTGAAAAAATAAGTAAAAATTGCAAAATCAATTTTTTGGATACAACGCTTTGTTGCGGATAAGTTTTCATATGGTTCTAATGGTTTCATATTCTGTTTACAGTATGTTGTTTTTTAAATAAACGGAATACTGTTACGTCCGACCGCGGTGGTTTAATTGAATATGACGAGCGGTCGGCCACTACTCACAATCAGACATAACGCTGAATAATATTTAAGAAATATTAAATATAATTATATATTTTTATATATGTGACAGTATGAAGAATAGAAATAGATTGAATGAATTATAGGATAAATAACAGGATAATAGAAGCAACTACTAGTAAAAGCAAGGCTAATACGAGTGAATCTAAACGAATTAAAGTTATAATATTTGTTATCTAAATTGAGATTAATAAAGACAGGACTTATAAAATACGTGGTCCCAGAAGAGTCATACAGCTCCCACACCGTGCTTGATATGGTCGGGGTATAAATTATTTAACTAGTCGGCAACAAAAGGATTACGTAACGGAGTTGTAGATAAAAGAAAATAGAATGTAAATGGGAGAATGAAAGTATATTGAAAAGCTGATAGATGATGCAATTACAAGCATATACGTTAGTAAACGACTCGAACTATAATATAGACATAAAGAAGAAATTATAAAGTTATATTAATAAATTATTTTCTTCTGAACTATGTAGTCGGAAATTGTGAAATTTGGTACACTCCTTTATTACATTAAAATACATAATCCCTAAAAATTGCAAGAAATTCTGCGATTTTCTTATGTGTGTCCAATTCCTCCTCAAAGCCAAGTCGGCGTTTTTTCGGCGAATACACTTTCGTTGCGAGTAATATGGCGGTACGTGTGTCATTGCCGAGCAAGAATCAACACACACACACACATAAGCTATTCATACTATGCCAACTTATTCACAAACATGTCATGTGTACTGTATGGCCACTTATATTTCTGCCCCTAGCTTGATTTTTTCCCGATTTGCCATTTTCCGAAGTCGCATGTTAATATTTCTGTTTGTATCAAAGTTATTGCTTTCAAAATACTTCAAAAAAATTGTAAATTTCATCCCGTACCTCTCCCTCCTTAAAAGCTTAATTGAAAATACGCCGAACGGACTAACACAATATATACGTAGACCCTTTAAATCTGAAATCTGCCTCATTCTCAGCAGCGAGGCAGCGCATCGAGCCTGATCCAGCCAAGCTTGCGAGACAGCGCAGCGATCAGATGAACATTCGTAACAAATTCATGATATGGCAATCATGCATTTATCGCATACATTTGGCAAAGCCGCCAAAGTCAGTCAGTATTTGAATTGTAATTATGACTTCTGCCGTTCGCATACGCAGAGGGCGCTCCAACTTGCCTCGTTTTCTGCTCCGTCGGTATTTCTAGACGTGTGACACGAAGGTCCATAAGATGCGGTGTCTATTCTATACCTCGTCTGTGCTTTGAATCTGTATTTTGTGTCGCGTTATTTATTTAGTCGCAAAATCAAAACACATGAAGTTTTGAATAGGAATGCGCGCACCTGCGGTTCAATAATCGCAGCGATTCCTATTAAAACTGTGCGTTTTATTTCTGCGACTAAATAATATATCGTGACACAACATCACAAGTGCGCGCTTGGCCTAAGAAATACAAAAATAATTACGAGTGTTTCCTAACAGTACATTAATACAGTACCCAGCAAACACAGAATATAGCTGCAATGTAACATGGAAGCAACAAGTAATAAAACAATTGTGACCTCCATGTAAGATTGAAGTTACATGACATAATAAGAACAAGTAATATTGCAGTTGTTACTTTTGCGTTATGTAGCGGTTGTATGACTTTGTTATATTTTAGAAATGTAACACTTTGGCTAAATAATTGCATTGCATGAGAATAAGGCAGACCTGTTTCGACATTTTTAAGCCCGTGTAACGTGCAATAGAGAATCTCAAATATCGTTCTATCTAAAATATTGTACAAATGAATAACCTTATTCATAATTCATTATTGGGATCGAAGATACCGCGCTTTGCGCTAATTATTTGCCTCCCTGCGCCGCTTTACCGTTTGGGACGCTTTCTCGCGCATGCGCATTAAATTTCGCTTAAGGTACGTGCTACATTTAGAGAAAAAGGGTTCTGTCGGGCCCTCTAATCGCATAGTATTATATATACTAAGCACTTCGCGCCAAGTTGCCGTAGTCTCCACCTACACACGTCGTCTCTGGATTACTCTGTGAATGCGCACGTCGTCGGGGCGGTATATCGTCGCGTTGCCGTTCACTGAGAAATTGGCAAGATTAGGAAAATCCCGCGCGATAGCAATTAAGCGAATGAATTCTACCGAACCACGATTGCGCAAGGATCCGGATCTTTTCCGACAATACGCTGTGGTCATCCGCGAATACATTACCCTCGGTCACATGACGCGAATAGAGGAGGAGATGTGCGAGGAAGAAGGTTTTTACCTGCCTCATCATGACGTGTATTAAAGGCAACAAGCATGACCACTAAATTACGCGTGGTCTTGGACGGTTCGGCACAGTCTACTACGGGTATCTCGCTGAATGACACTTTAATGGTCGGACCTACCATTCAAGATAATATTTTTTCGTTATTGCTACGTTTTCGTACTCATGTATATGTATTGACTGGAGACGTGGAAAAAATGTACCGAGAAGTTTTCGTTCGGGAAGAAGATAGGCGTTTTCAGAAGATATGGTGGCGAGATGACGATGGGAATATTGCTTCCTACACCTTAAATATAGTTACGTTCGGGTTATTATCAGCTCCATATCTTGCCATTCGCAGTGTATATCAATTGGCTGACGACGAAGGCAAAGAGTTTCCATCCGCCGCGCACATTTTAAAACGGGATTTTTATGTAGACGACCTTCTCACTGGCGCAAATTCGCGCAAAGAACTCTTAATAATACGAGACCAGTTAATTCAACTATTAAAACGAGGAGGTTTCAATATCCGTCAGTGGGCTTCTAACGACCCAAAGCTCTTACAAGGGCTATCTGGTCAATCCTCATATGAATTTAGATTGCGACAAAACCGTGAAGACGTTGGCCATATTATGGAATTTGCAAGACGACACAATACTTTATACAGTAATGTTATGGCGTGATGCTGGATCCTGCTGACAGAGATCCTGCGTTCCCGGTAGCGAGCCGGATAGCGCTTCTTAGAATGCTCATCTTGCTATCTCACGCGTGCGACCGCGTCAACGGCGACGCTTGGCGACACCCCGGTGGTCACTTTTTGATCGCGCCTCTTGGCAGTAACTTCGATCTAACTCTTGTCGGGAATCTTTTGTACGCCTATCTAAAATAAACCGAAGTTGTGCTCAAAGAAGAATAAGTGTTGTGTTCGAGAACCCTCACCACCCTTCCACGGCATAACAGAGGACTCTTTTCTGGTGGCAGCGGTGGGATAGGCGTCAATTGTCCGAAATCTTCGAGGAGATTATAAGAGAAATCGAAGAAGGTGACATGAAAGTTGCATTTCGGTAAGTACATATAGTATACTTATCGAAATAACCGTATCAAAGATAGTTCAAGTACCGGCGATTAGAGAAAAGACGCCACGTAAGCGAAATATCCAGTCCGAGAAGGGACGATGTTGAGGACAAAGTCGAAACGGTAACTCGGGAAAATGCCGCGGAGCGGATTACCTCGCAGGAACAGCGACTATTAGCAGGCGGGCTGCGAACGTTGGGAGAGGAAATAAGAGCGATACAGAAACAGTTGACCAATTTAACCATACGCGCGGCTTCGGCTTCGGTAGCGGCCGATGTAGACGATGAGGCCGACGGAGCACGTAGTGACGGGACAAATAGCGGCGGAGGACATAGCGACGGAGCGCGCAGATCCCTTATCCAATATGCCCGCGAAACGAAGCAGGCACTGGAAATGATTAGCGAATTCGATGGATTCAATAGGCCGGTCGAGAAATTCATAAAGGAAATCAAAGAAATGGAACAGCTCGTACCCGATTCGCGGACATATTTAAATATGATAAAGAGCCAGCGTCTAAAGGGCGACGCGAAGAAATTAATTGATCAGCACGACGTTATTGACCTAAGCGACCTATTTGAGATCCTCGAAACAGAGTACTGCCTAACGAAGAGTTACCACTTGTTAATTCAGGAACGAGCGAGTTTGCGTCAGGGAAGACAAGATGTACGCGAATATACCAGACGCTTTAATTTGTTGCAACGCGATATCAAACGAGCGTTAGACCAAAGTAGAAACCTTTCCGCGGGCGAGAAGAGAGCTGCTCTACGAGTAGAGGAGATGAACGCGGTTGACGTGTACATTCAAAATCTGGCCGATTCATTAACGAAAGACGTCCAGTATCAGCGTCCGGAAACGCTGCGCGAGGCTCAGCAGTTCGCATATGAGCAACAACGCCGGGACGAGCTCCGAAGTAGAGCCCACCGTGGTTACGCATCAAGTGAGCACGAGCGCCGCCCCACCATGCGGCACGCTCCCACTCCTAATCCAAGACACTTCGCTGCGGAGCGGCCCCCGATGGATAGAAGGCCCACGAACGAGCACCGCGAGGCCCCGCGAAGGAGCGACGCTCCGGTCACATGTTACAGATGCAACAAAAGTGGGCATTATGCGCGCGACTGCCCACAAAACCAAAATTTTCGGGCAGGGCTAACGAACAAGCCTCCCGACATCAAATACTTAAGCTCGGAACAGGAAGAGACAAACTCGCCATCGCAATCCGACTGGGGGGAGACAACCCCGGAACCCGAACCTTCTTGCTCGATACAGGAGCAGGACTAAACGTAATAAAACAAGCTGCTTCTAAGGGCCTCCCGAGCCGAGCCCGAAGCAATACCTTTTTCGGCGTTACCAACGAACCCGTGATTACGACACGCGAAGCGCGATTAGATCTAGGCGATAAGCAGCATGTGCTAGCCATTGTACCGGACGAGTTTCCCATTGAAGAGGACGGCCTTTTGGGAATGCCCTTTATCACCAAGGAAGAGGCTACGATTAACACCACAAGGAGGACCATCGAGTTGACTGGTACTTTGCATAGGATTTTGCTAATGGAACGCGCGCACGGCAGCGCAAAGACAGAACGCATACAGCTTCTGAAAGAGAATACTAGATTGTTGCACCTAGCGGACCGAGTCGAGATCGAGAAATTGTGGGATCTTATCAAAGAGTTCGAGGACATCTTTGCGTTGCTCGGGGATGAGCTACCCAGTAGAACGTTGACTCAACACTCGGTACCGGTTTCTGATGACGTGCCCGTACATACAAAGCAATTCAGGTATCCACCTGGACACTTGGATGTGATCGTCGAGCAGGTCGGTGATATGAGAAGGAAAGGAGTCGTGAGGCAGCCTACTAAAATGCCCCTTACAATTACTGACACACCCAAAAGCTTTAATGAAAAATTTGCGATTGACGTTGTTGGACCGTTAGTTGAGAGCACCGGTGGACACAAATACATACTGACTATCCAGGACCAGCTCAGCAAATTTATGGAGGCTGTTGCAATTACCGATCAGACTGCAATAACAATAGCTCAGAATTTATTAGACATGTGGGTCCTTCGTTACGGCACCCCCAAAGTTGTCCTGACCGACCAGGGCGCTAATTTTACAAGTCAAGTAATGCATCATTTGGCTGAGATGCTCCGTATGGATTTAACGCATACCAGTGCATTCCATCCCGAATCAAATGGCTCATTAGAAAGAGCGCATGCCGTTATAAAAGATTTTCTGAAAACCCAAATTTTGACCAGCGACGAGAAAACCAATTGGCATCACTACCTGCAAGCTGCAATATATACCTATAACACGACCCAACATTCAAGTACTAGAGTCAAACCGTT
Organism: Priocnemis perturbator; assembly: GCA_963942575.1. Classification (NCBI taxonomy): domain Eukaryota; kingdom Metazoa; phylum Arthropoda; class Insecta; order Hymenoptera; family Pompilidae; genus Priocnemis; species Priocnemis perturbator. The sequence goes on along the minus strand of OZ012643.1, from coordinate 7,935,740 downwards.
TGAACTGGCTTTTGGCAGAGAACCCCCCAACATGGAACACCTACAGGAAGACGACGACACGACATACACAGATTTTGTAGAAGGACAAAAGAATTATCTCAGGCGCTTATGGTGCCGAGCAACCGAGACATTAATGGACAGTAAAATTAGAACTAAGAGACAATTTGATAAGACAATTAGGCCGCTAACGTTAGAACCCGGGGATTGGGTATGGATCAGGAATCAGGGAAGAGATAGGAGTGCCGGTTTGTTTACCCCTTGGTTAGGACCTCACCAAGTCAAAGCCTTAAGCGGAGACACTAACGTTATTATTAGTATTAAGAATAAGGATCAAACGATACATTTAAATAGACTTAAATTTGCTAACATGCATTCCGTTTTAGACTCCTTTACTTGATGGGCGTAACAGACTTAATACTATGCCTGACTATAAGCGAAAACGGGCGTTTGGCTACAGTAACACCAGTCGAGAATGTCCCGAATCTTCACTTCGACTCGATGGGAACGACCCGGCTATACCACCATAAATGGAGAACCATATTTTATTACGATCTGAGGGACTATCGGACGATTGAGAACCAAATAACCGCGGCGCTGGCCAGACATAAGACTGACGCAGGCAGCATGCTGGAGGAGACGTTTACGCATCTAGCAGCTAGATTTAAGCGATTAGTTAAGGAAAGGAACCTAATGCTTAGTAGCATAGGATATACTAATAAGAACCGTTATAGAGTTAAGCGCGGATGGTTAAATCCAATTGGTGATCTTTTCAATGTTCTCTTTGGAACCCTGAGTCACAGGGACGCAGAATACTATAACTCCGAAATTGACAAATTGGACGCAGACAACAAAAAACTGTCACATCTGATAGCTGAAGAAACGACCATTGTTAAAGGCATTGTTGAAGATGCCTCCAGCTTCCAAAATAAGGTAATGAACTATTTGAACCAGACTGAAAGGATTCGCAACAGAGTAGTAGACACGATTAACCATAAAGAGAACCAGTTGGAGTTGGCTAGCGTCCTGAACGAAGTAATTTTAGAATATACCGAATTAGTCTATAAACTTAGAAATATACTTACGAGCGGCTTACAGGGCAGAGTTGACCCCGCTCTAATCGAGCCACCCGCGCTATTCGAAATTTTATAGACTATAGAGAGCAAGTACGGGGCCGGAAGAATGCTTTTCCCGGTAACTGAGGATCAGATCTACAAGTTTCTAAAATTCTCCGAGATTAACATTTTTCTACTGAGTCAGTTCAGACTTTGCTTCGAGATCAAAATTCCAGTCGTAGAAGAGGAAATTTATGTTCGGTATCAGGTGGTACCTGTTCCTCGTTTAACAGACCAATATCTGTATTTACTAAGCGTTACAGAGCGTTACATACTAATAGATAAGGACACGCGGTACTATAATGCTCTAACCGCGGAAGATATCAATAACTGTCGGACCCCTCACGGTATTCGTCTGTGTGAGCGGCATGGCCCCGCGTACGGTACGGTTAGCCAGGATCCTTGTTTGAGCCAGGCTATACACGCTCTACCAGCCGATGGAAAATGTGCGCCGCACGTACTGATTCGTTCAAATCCCATATGGATACAATTATATTCCAATCAGAAATGGCTTGCTATCGTCTACGAACCCGAAAGTTTACATGTAAGCTGTCGTGACACCAAACAGGTAGAAACCACTACAATAAGTGGCGTAAATTTCGTAAAGATTAGGCCGGATTGTACCGGAAGAACGGCCTCAGTAACCCTATATTCCTCTACCGAAACAACTGACACATCCGAGATCAGACTAACACTAGGCATTTCCAACGTAACCATAAACCCGATTAACGAAACTATTGGCTCATACGCACGCATTCCTTCAATAAGCACGATACTAAATGACCCTTCCGCACTACACAACTTAGCTAAACCATTAGACGAGATTGTTAAAGAAGCAGACGAAATTGCCACACATGTTAGGAGCGCATCTCGCTACGAAAGTATATGGACCACGTTCCGATCCTTGGTGGTCTCCCTCTTGATACTAGCACTATTCTGGATAATGTACACGCTGAGGATTTGGAGATTGTGCAGATGCTGCTTCGGCACCTGCAACTACTACAACTGTTATAATTCCGGTGGAACCCAAAGGGTCACGCAGGATATTTCCATGGCTCAGTGCGAACCGGGTCCTGTCGAGGGCACGCTAGGCGTCGCGGTCAGTGGTGTGGCTGATTGTGCGGAACTTTCACCTCCGCGCTTGGGAAGAATTAGGCGCGCTAAGCTTAAACCGATAGTTTGACGGATTTTGCAATGAAAATTTTCTTGGCTCAAATTGTAACAAGAAAATTTTCTTTATAAGGGGGGGGGGGATGTTATGGCGTGATGCTGGATCCTGCTGACAGAGATCCTGCGTTCCCGGTAGCGAGCCGGATAGCGCTTCTTAGAATGCTCATCTTGCTATCTCACGCGTGCGACCGCGTCAAAAGCGACGCTTGGCGACACCCCGGTGGTCACTTTTTGATCGCGCCTCTTGGCAGTAACTTCGATCTAACTCTTGTCGGGAATCTTTTGTACGCCTATCTAAAATAAACCGAAGTTGTGCTCAAAGAAGAATAAGTGTTGTGTTCGAGAACCCTCACCACCCTTCCACGGCATAACAGTAAATTCAATCGCGTTACCGTCAAGGATCACGAAACGCGTAATTTTATCGGAAATAGCCAAGATTTTTGACCCATTGGGGTTACTATGTCCAGTCATGCTTAAAGGAAAATACATTATGCAGCAATTGTGGCGGTATGAGTTGCACTGGGACGAGTCGGTACCCACTGACATCCATACTGAGTGGAGAAATTTGGTTACGCAATTTCCTTCACTGCATAATGTTTCGTTCGACAGAAATTTACTCACTGTCCAACAAACTCGTCTTGAGTTGCATGGTTTCTGCGACGCTAGTGAGAAGGGCTACGGTGCTTGCATTTATATAAAGTCAATAGACAGTGCAGGTGGCGCGAAAGTGAATTTATTTTGCCCGAAATCAAGGGTGGCTCCTCTTAAGTCAATTACGCTACCACGTCTCGAATTGTGCGGGGCCGTATTGTTAGCTTCGTTATTTGAAACCGTAACTAAGGCAATAACTATCACGTTCGGTAGAGTAGTATTTTGGTCCGATTCTACAATCGCTTTGCACTGGATAAATACATCTCCACATTCATTAGTGACATTAGTAGCTAATCGCGTTTCTCAAATACAATCGAAAACTGATTCCAAGGCATGGAGGCACGTTAGGTCTCATGATAACCGTGCAGATTCTCTATCTCGCGGACTAATGCCATTAGAGTTTCTATTTGATGATTTATGGAAACATGGTCCATCGTGGTTGACTTTAGATGAATCGTCATGGCCGACCTTAGAAGTCATCACGCCGGCCGAAATACCGGATTTAAAGGCAAGACTTTGTTTCTCTACCATCATATCAAGAAATGACTTGTTACATCGATTTTCAGACATCGATAAATTACGGCGGATAGTAGCGTTATGCTTGAGGTGGAGGCCGAGCAATGGGCGTACGGGGCCTATAAGTACCGACGAATTACGGGCAGCGAATGTCCGAATAATGAAATTAGTTCGGGCCGAATCCCTTTCCGAGGAACTGAAGGATTTACGACAGCACAATTGCGTTAAGCCGTCTAGTAGACTGAAGACTCTCAGTCCCTTTCTTGACAAGGACGGGTTGATTCGCGTTGGTGGCAGGTTGGCACACGCGAATATTCCTTTCGACGTGCAGCATCCGATCGTTATATTCCCGTCACATCATATATCGAATTTGCTCATTCGGAGTGAGCATTTGAAAAATTTGCATGCAGGTATTAAAACCACGCTGGGTAAGACTTTACTTTAGCCCCGATGTACTTTCCAAGCACAGGTAGTTCTCATTGCAACGTTCCACCCCAGAAATAGGGATGTATATATCAGTTTCGCGCCGAAGGCGCGTCATCGATGTACTTTCCACCGCTACTACGTCACATTGTGGAGTGTGTGCTTGGAAAGTACATCGATGACGCGCCTTCGGCGCGAAACTAATATATATCACCAAATGTCTTTCGAAAAGAGTTGATATCCGGAAAAACGGAAGTTTCCTAGGTTTTTGCAAAAAACCAACACTACGGCCGTGTTGATCGTGAAAGGCCGCGTCAAATGACGTGTCGCACATCGAAAAATATCCATAGAGCACTGAGTAATCGTGCAATAACCGTTATAACAGTTTTTCGCGATTTTCGTAAACTTTTTAGGTTTCTGCTAAAAACGAAAACGACGGCCGTGTGCGGGGCAAAAAGGCGCGTCGAATGACGTCTCGCGCGTCGAAAAACATCTATGGAGAATTGAGTAATCTTAGAAAAACGATTTTTGTTTTCAAACTTTTGCCCGTTTTTTGGCGTTGTTTGGCATTTCCGCCAAAAAACATTGCGATATTCGTGATCAGCGGGCGAAACTGCGTGGGATGACGTATCGCACATTCGAAAAGCGTGGTGGGGCCAAAGTAAAGTTGAGCCCCACGCTGTACGCCTTGAGACGGGAATACTGGCTGTTGGATGGGAGAAACCAAGTTCGGAAAGTAATTCGACAATGCGTTAAATGTTTCCGCTTGAAGACGCCGAAAACGGAGTACCCGATGAGTAATCTTCCGAAAAGTCGCATTACTGAGGCGCGACCGTTCTACAATGTCGGCATTAACTTCTGCGGACCCTTTTACATTAAAGAAAAGCGTCATCGCAATCGCGCCCGAATCAAAGTATACGTCGCCGTTTTCATTTGCCTATCTGTGAAGGCCATCCACTTGGAAGATGTAAGCGATCTTTCCACTGATGCTTTTATCGCCGCGTTACGTCGATTTATCGCGCGTAGGGGCAAGTGCCGGAGTGTTTATTCGGACAACGGGTCGAACGCACAGATTAAGGAAATCACCTCCTTATTGCAAGACCCGACAAATCAGGACAAGATCCAAAGATATTCCTCAAATATCGGTATCCAATGGCACTTCATGCCCCCGTATTCTCCGCACTTTGGCGGATTGTGGGAGGCGGGAGTAAAGGCATTCAAACACCATATGAAACGGGTTGTCGGAAACGAACTCTTTACGTTTGAAGACTTAAACAGGTTTGTGATAGAACTGGAGGAAATTTTGAACTCTCGACCGATGCTCCCAATCTCCTGTGATCATAATGATCCCATAGTATTAACCCCAGGCCATTTTTTGATCGGCGATTCGCTTACGAGCTTACCGGATCACGATTATCGTGATACTAAATCAAACCGTTTGTCAGCGTGGCAGCATATCCAGAAAGTGAGGCAGCATTTCTGGACACGGTGGCACAAGCAGTATATAAACAGCCTGAACGTGCGCCAGAAGTGGACCAAGGGACATCACGACATCCAGACGGGTACCATCGTCATCCTGAAGGAAGACAACCTGCCACCCATGCAATGGGCTCTGGGTCGAGTCATCGAGGTACACCCTGGTACCGACGGCATCATCCGTGCGGTAACCGTGAAAACCGCCACGAGCGTTGTGAAGCGTAATGTACGCAAATTGGTGCCGTTACCGCTGTCTAACGCTACTGAGACAAATATGGACTCTTAGTTATTAGAACATTTACACTGTTAGCCTTAAAAAGTACGGTTCATTTTTCGTTGCGTTTAATATGGAGTTTGTTTAGTGTTTAGTACGATATTGTTGTCAGTAGGTCTTTGATTTTTCTCTGTTTGATATTGCCGATTTTGTTCGGTCTTGAAGTTAATGTGGGAGGTTTGTGAGAGTACGATTTAGTGTTTGTGATTGCGCGACTCTAGGAGTAATGGTTGATCTGACTCGTTCAACGGGGGGAGTATGTTCCGTCGCGATCGAGGAGCACCTCGTGCGAGCCGCATGCTCTTAACATTCTATGGCAGTCTGCAGGTGTGCAGCTTCGCTCACCTGCTTGGATCGTCTCGCGAATTGATTCCAGATCATCGGGACAGCCTTGACCCGTCGCTACACAATATATATGTATATATATATTGTCACAGGTCGTTGCCACCGAGATACTCCAAAACATGTGCATGCGTCGGAGGGAGAGGGGAGATCTCGGTGCTCGACGTGAAGGCCAGACAGAATCGCGTTTCACTTGAATCACGACATTAAAGCGATACACACGATACATCATCGTTTAAGAGTTTAAGGGCATTTGAACCAGTTGTAAAGAAAGTGTGATTTAAAATAAATAATTATTTTCTACAAAAATCAACCTCGTGACATCAACTTGGAACGAGCGGACAGGCAGTACAGACATTCTTACACTTTGCCTTGTCCCTCCTCACCAACTACGGAGCTCTGAGTCGGACGCTGCCTTCGTTGCGCTGCAACGATCATACAATTATTGTTTTATTATAAAAGAACTTATGATGGCTACTATATGTGCAAGTAGAAGTATTTTCTACGTTATTGTTTTATTATAAAAGAAATTATGATGGCTACTATATATGCAAGTAGAAGTATTTCTATATTATTGTTTTATTATAAAAGAACTTATAATGGCTACTATATGTGCATGTGAAGTATTTTCCGTATTATTGTTTTTTTATAAAGGATATTATGATGGCTACTATATGCGCAAGTAGAAGTATTTTCTATATTATTTTTTTATTATAAAAGAACTTATAATGGCTACTATATGTGCAAGTAGGAGTATTTTCTATATTATTCTAATATTTAAGAGAACTTAAAATACTCCAACCTAGAAAATATTGTTTTACTATAAAAGAACTAATGATGACTACTATATGTGCAAATAGAAGTATTTTCTATGTTATTGTTTTATTACAAAAGAACTTATGATGGCTTCTATATGTGCAAGTAGAAGTATTTCTGTATTATTTTTTTATTGTAAAAAACTTGTGATGGCTACTATATGTGTGTTACGTCCCAGCGTAACTTTTTTGATTTTTCCTTTTCTTTTATTATAATTTTTCAAATTAAACTCTCTTTTCTTTCCTTTATTCCGGCCGCCGGATTACGAATTATTCATATAACGACTTAGGTCCATCGCATCCGGTGCGTTGTTAGAGTATTAGTTGTAAAATCATGCTATTGTACTTTTCCTCCAGGCCGCGTATGCGAATTATTCGTATCATGGCTTAGGCTCGTCGTATACGTGGTGCTGTTGAGCTGTAACATGTAGTGGAATTCCCTCACCGTGGAATCATATTCGTCCCATCGTATATATATATAAGTAGATGTAAATAGTTATAAGCGTGCGAGCGGGTATGAATGCGTGAATATAGTATGAGAGTGTGTGTGCGGTATGGACGTATGTGTGTGTAGGTTAAGGAATTCGCGATGAGGTTCCGCGTGTTAATTTTTAGTTTCTCTCTCTCTCAAAAGTAAATTATTATTTTCGTGGCAATAAGGCATTGCCCAGATATCAACCTAATTCTGTTCAAGCATACATATCAGGAGCGTGCACTACTGAAGTTTTAGATGACTGAATCAAGGCAATCACATTTTATTTGCAATAAAACTGAATAATTAAAAGAGGATAAATGAGCAACCGAAAGTCTCTTGCTGAACATCGAGCGAGCATAGTAACACGATATTTGTACACTGAATCGACCGCTGATCGACCGTTTCCATGGTTAAGGTATGAAAAACTGGCCTAGAGCGAGCCCAGGAGCCGTCTCGCGACGGATTTCTCTGGGCAGTTGGCTGTAAAGTCGTGAGGTACGCAGGTCGCTGTCCGAGGATAGCTTAGATATCTTTAATTTACTGAGCCTAAAGTGCATATTCTTTTCGCAGTGTGCTACGATACGGACTCATTAATCCTCGTTAAAGCCTTAGTTTATAAATTCAGTTATTAAGTGAGACACAGACTCAGTTTTTCTTTGATTTAGTGGAAGTGCGAAGGTGTGCGCGTTTGATTTGCACGTGGCCGACAAAATTGCGTCGGGCACGTTATCTTTAAGTTTCCGTTTGATTTCATTTACATTATTATTTTCCTTTATCATTTTAACTTGAACAGAGCGCGAAAGGTTGTTCCTCGCTCGTGTGGCGATTAAAGTCGGAATTAATTATCGAAATATCTGAATAGAAGCACCATCTTCCTGATTTGTCGACCCCTTGTAACGGACTAGTTCCCGGCTCAATTATCACAGAGCATAGGCAAATCAAGGAAGTTCAAAGTACTAAAATTATCTTTCGATTCGAAGGTATTATCATCGTTTTCCACCAAAATCCTTTGAAATTCCAACCGACCTACCGCCAAGGAGAAAGAGAGATAGAGCGAGCGAGTGAAGGATAGAGAGAGACATAGAGAGCCTTAGACCGAGCGAGCGAGAAGGAGGAGAAGGAGTGCGTGCGCAGAGCGAGAATATCCGACGGTAGCCGAAGACCAGCGACACGGTAGGAACCTCCAGTCGCGAAACACGACGACGATTTACCATTATATTGTATAATCATGCCCGAGTTAAAATCATGGAGAGATCCCGCGGGCACGGTATAATGACCGTGCACGTTCCTCCTGTTAACTGTCGATTGTAAAGGCGTAACCGTGAATTACCGGGAGCGCATCCTCATCTTCTGTAAAGGGTGCTCTTATTAAGGCGCATCATTATCGCGCACTACTCATGAACCTTTCTCTACACTGCGATAATATCTAACGCAGTAATTCTTTTATTATTATCGAATTCGTAACATATCTATTCTACTTTTCTTTATCTATTCTATCTTTTCTTTATACTACTATTTTCCAATAGAATATAACTATTTTGTTTTCCCCATATACTATTCTTTCTTGATTTGACCTGTGTTGTGACGTCACACCTCGTATACGATAGCATTGTACACCGGCCGAAAACATAACCTCGCGCGAACAATTGGGGACCTGTATGGGTCTTATGAAGACACACGAATCCTATTAGTCCTGCATATAACTAAACGCGATATTAGATTTCAACTTAACTTCTCCGTTTAGCTTATACCGGATAAACTAGAAAATCCCTCCTCTTCCAGGAAGGGATTAGAATATTGCAATACTGATCTTTAGTTAGATTACCGTTATCTATTGTAACTGGATAACAAAAATATTCAAGCGTTACGCCCGGTCGCACGGCAGGCCGCTCGCGGATTTCTCATCGACCGTCTTGACAAACATAAAGTCGTGAAAAGCCTCGCCCGAACGTAACATGTGCAAGTAGAAGTATTTTCTACGTTATTGTTTTACTTCAGTTGATGAGTTAACGGCGAGATGATCGGTCACTAAAAGAAGAACAGAGGGGGGACTACAGCTCTGCAATAAATTCCAACGTTTCGATCCTTGGTGTGGATCCTCTTCAGGGGAAAATTGTGTTCTGTCTGTAAAATCAAAACTAATTAGAACTAACTCCGAAGAAGAGAAATGAAAGAGAACACAATTCCTAAAAACAAAACTAGTAATGAAAATAAAGACTCTATTTCAACCATGGGAAATTAACTTAAATGCCCTTAAAAATTATATCAAGGCAATTATGAACTAACAAAATTAATAATTCTTTGGCATAATAACAGCTAACGAATTACAATTATATTATATTTACTACTTCTACAAGGATTACATACTAGACAATAACTGAGAAAACCAAATAAAATGAAATGGGACAATAACCAGTGTGATCAGACAATATCTATGAAATAACATGTGTTATAAGTAATAAAACAATTGTAATCGTACTATCTAGAAAGCCATCGCACCAAAAAAAAAAAAAAGGAAAAATTGTTTCGGGGTAGTGGAACTAAAAATGAAATATTATATGGAGAACTCAACTTACAGTTCCGACCGGTGTGAAATCATATTAGGTTAACTAAACACGTGCATTATTCTTTGTGGCTAAATGTGGAAAACTTCACCGATTCGGACATGAAAATATATATGTGCCTATACCTTATGTTAAAGAAACTAAAAAATGGAGCCATGTTGCAATTAAAATTATGTACATAATGAAACAAAATAAAACCGATTTTTCGGGTCTCTGCCGATGTCTCCGGCGAGAGCACCCATCGCGCACTCCAATCCTAACGGAAATGGAGCACGCGATTTGTGCTCTCCCCCGACACACCGGGAAGGATGTGCCATCTATGAGTTCAACAAGGACTCATGGTGGCGGTTACTGTTTACTTTTAAATTTGTAGGAAAGTAGTAGTGATGGGTGTGAGCACTGTTAGTTCGTAAAACAAAACAGTGCAGACTTCCATCACTCGGAAATGGGAAAAGACTCTAAGTTATGTCGAACTCAACAACCTATATACAGAAACAAATAGAATACAGAATAATAATGCAGATAAATGGATAATAAACTTAACAGATACAAATCTTCCAGAAAATGTCTCTGATATAATTAGCCTTGGATCTCGATTTGCAACACCTGTCTACTCCAAGAACTTACCACTTACTCAGATTTGTGCTTACACTGAAAATGCAATTTCCTTATTACCTGACGACGATGATAACGTCAAACGTAATACCACTAGATTTGAAGTCATACATAAAATCAAAAACTTTGTTAATCAACGAAAAATAAATAACTACCACACACCCTTATTAAAGAACATAAAAATAACTAGAAGATTTTTAAAAGACAATCCAGACTTATTATTAATTAGAGCAGACAAGGGTAACGTTACAGTTATTGTAAAAAGAGATAATTACATTAATGCAATAGAAGAAATGCTTCATGATACAGATGATATATGAAATAAGTAAATACGAATATACATCCACATTACAAACCCGGAATAATAAAATGGTTACTAATTGGGCAAAAAAGAAATACATTTCAGATAAGTTGTCAAAATCACTTCATAATTATTCAGCAAATACCCCACGTGCATATGGTCTACCCAAAATACATAAACCTAATCTCTCTTGGAGATTGATTATCTCCACACTCAATAGTCCCACGTACAATCTAGCCAAGTTCCTTAGTCAAAAATTAACTAAAATAATTGAAAATACCCCCTATGCAGCACTTGACAGGTGGAGATTCGCAAAATTCATTAATGACTTCCCCCTGGATAACTCTTTCACGTTGATTTCATTAGATGTCGTCTCACTTTTCACTAATATTCCGATTGATCTGGTTCTAGACTGTATTAACAAAAGATGGGAAGAAATATCATTCACCATTGGTATCCCAAAAACGGAATTTTGTAACGCAGTTTCTTTTTGTTTAAATGCAACCTACTTTAATTTCAATAACATTACATATAAACAAAAATTTGGTTGTGCAATGGGCTCCCCACTCTCACCTGTGGTGGCAAATCTAGTCATGGAAGAGCTTGAAAAACAGTGTATTAACAATTTAAATTATCAATTACCCTTTTATAAACGCTACGTAGATGACATTATAACCGCTGTACCCACTGATATGACTGAAAATATTTTAGAGGTATTTAATAACTTTCACACTAGATTAAAATTTACAATAGAAATAGAAAATAATAACTGCATTAACTTCTTGGACATTTCTGTTATCAGACAAGGGAATACACTTATTACTAACTGGTATCATAAACCAACCTGGTCAGGCAGATATATTTCCTACGACTCCAGTCACCCAACACAACATAAAATCGGTTTAATTTATGGTCTTGTTGACAGAGCAGTACAGTTATCACACCCAAAATACAGGAAAAATAATTTACAATTAATTAAGCAAGTTTTAATGAATAATGGTTACCCTAAGAATTTCATCTTTAATAATATTAAAAAACGTATATCAGACTTATTCAATCCCTGGTCAAAAGAACAACGTATGGAAATTATCAATCAAAAGAGAGGTCCGATAAGCAAATTTAACACCGCATTGTTCCCATATGTGGAAGGCCTTACACATGACATTAAAAGAATATTTCGAAAAGTTAATATACACTTGATACACAATATACCGTTTAAATTGGGCTCAATTTTCCCACCAATAAAAGATAACATAAATCCTGACCACAAATGTGACATAGTATATAGAATTCCTTGCTCAGCCTGCAATGCTTGTTATATAGGCCAAACTTCTAGACAACTTAGATATCGAATTTCGCAACACAAAGTCAATATTTATTCACAACCAAATAATCATACAGCTTTAACTAAACACACATTAGAATCTGATCATCGATTTGATTTTGATGCGGCAAAACCGATTGGACAAGAGCGTCTGTTACATCTTAGGTTGCTCTTGGAAACATTTGAAATCATAAAAAACAAGGATAGTGTCAACTTAAGGTATGAGAAACCGAAAGTTTATGATCATTATGTGAACTTGTTCACGAGTCATGAATAAAACTAACCATCTTTGGTCATTAAATGCTTCAATCACAATTAATGAAAATAGCTAGGACACGAACAAAACCTCAGTGTTCCTGGAAGCGAAATCATTAATGTAACATCTCGGTAAACATCATCACCTCTCGTTGTACCTGGACACTAAGCCTATAAGGAAATCAAAAGCCACCTTCGTTTTCACCCTCGTTTGATTTCGCATTTGAATGTTTCTCCATACCAGTCGGTTTGTCACCATTGAATTCTAATCCCTGATAATGTCATATGATCTATCTAACTTCATTTACAAAAGAAGATTGTCTGGTAACAATGGTATCTGGTTCTTCCCCCCCCCCCCCCCAAATATTTTTAAATTATAAAATATTATACAATTTTTTCTTTTCTTTGGTTAATAGTCACACATTCATCATATTCTCATCAAACTATCCTATCCTTTCGGACTGTAGGAGAGCGTTTGCGGCCATCAAGAAATTGAAGGGCTGCCCTCTCAAAACCAGGGTTGAATACAAAATTCATTTGTATTTAATCCTGATTTACTTCCCTTGTCCACTTTCGACGTAACTTAGAGTCTTTTCCTATTTCCGAGTGATGGAAGTCTGCACTGTTTTGTTTTACGAACTAACAGTGCTCACACCCATCACTACTACTTTCCTACAAATTTAAAAGTAAACAGTAACCGCCACCATGAGTCCTTGTTGAACTCATAGATGGCACATCCTTCCCGGTGTGTCGGGGGAGAGCACAAATCGCGTGCTCCATTTCCGTTAGGATTGGAGTGCGCAATGGGTGCTCTCGTCGGAGACATCGGCAGAAACCCGAAAAATCGGTTTTATTTTGTTTAATTATGTACATAATTTTAATTGCAACATGGCTCCATTTTTTAGTTTCTTTAACATAAGGTATAGGCACATATATATTTTCATGTCCGAATCGGTGAAGTTTTCCACATTTAGCCAAAAAGAATAATGCACGTGTTTAGTTAACCTAATATGATTTCACACCGGTCGGAACTGTAAGTTGAGTTCTCCATATAATATTTCATTTTTAGTTCCACTACCTCGAAACAATTTTTCCTTTTTTTTTTTTGGTGCGATGGCCTTCTAGATAGTACGATTACAATTGTTTTATTACTTATAACACATGTTATTTCATAGATATTGTCTGATCACACTGGTTATTGTCCCATTTCATTTTATTTGGTTTTCTCAGTTATTGCCTAGTATGTAATCCTTGTAGAAGTAGTAAATATAATATAATTGTAATTCGTTAGCTGTTATTATGCCAAAGAATTATTAATTTTGTTTAATTACTAGTTTTGTTTTTAGGAATTGTGTTCTCTTTCATTTCTCTTCTTCGGAGTTAGTTCTAATTAGTTTTAATTTTACAGACAGAACACAATTTTCCCCTGAAGAGGATCCACACCAAGGATCGAAACGTTGGAATTTATTGCAGAGCTGTAGTCCCCCCTCTGTTCTTCTTTTAGTGACCGATCATCTCGCCGTTAACTCATCAACTGAATTATTGTTTTATTATAAAAGAATTTATAATGGCTCCTATATGTGCAAGTAGAAGTATTTTCTATGTTATTGTTTTACTATAAAAGAACTAATGATGACTACTATGTGTGCAAGGAGAAGTATTTTCTATGTTATTGTTTTATTATAAAAGAACTTATGATGGCTTCTATATGTGCAAGTCGAGGTATTTTCTATGTTATTGTTTTATGATAAAAGAACTTATGATGGATATTATACGTTCATGTAGACGTATTTCTATATTATTGTTTTATTATAAAAGACCTTATGATGTCTACTACATGTACAAGTAGAAGTATTTTCTATGTTATTGTTTTATTATAAAAGAAATTATGATAGCTACTACATGTGCAAGTAGAAGTATTTCTATATAATTGTTTTATTATAAAAGAACTTATAATGGCTACTATACGCGCAAGTAGAAGTATTTCCTATATTATTGTTTTATTATAAGGGAACTTATGATGGATACTATATGTGCAAGTAGAAGTATTTTCTATATTATTGTTTTATTATAAAAGAACTAATGATGGCTCCTATATGTGCAAGTAGAAGTATTTTCTATGTTATTGTTTTACTATAAAAGAACAAATGATGACTACTATGTGTGCAAGGAGAAGTATTTTCTATGTTATTGTTTTATTACAAAAGAACTTATGATGGCTACTGCATGTGCAAGCAGAAGTATTTCTATATAATTGTTTTATTATAAAAGAACTTATAATGGCTACTATATGTGTAAGTAGAAGTATTTTCTATATTATTGTTTAATTGGTAGTTTATTGTTTATTAACGTAGACCGATCATTCCCCGTAAAAAACCCCCCTTACATTATTGTTTAATTATAAAAGAACTTATGATGGGTACTATATATGCAAGTAGAAGTATTTTCTATATTATTCTAATATTTGAGAGTACTTAAAATATTCTAACCTAGAAAATATTGTTTTATTATAAAAGATATTATGATGGCTACTATATGTACAAGTAGAAGTATTTCTATATAATTGTTTTATTGTGAAAGAAATTATGATGGCTACTATATGTGCAAGTAGAAATATTTTCTATATTATTGTTTTATTATAAAAGAACTTATGATGGCTACTATATGTGCAAGTAGAAGTATTTTCTATGTTATTGTTTTATTATAAAAGAACTTATGATGGCTACTATATGTGCAAGTAGAAGTATTTTCTATGTTATTGTTTTATTATAAAAGAACTTATGATGGCTACTATATATGCAAGTAGAAGTATTTCTATATTATTGTTTTATTATAAAAGAACTAATGATGGCTACTATATATGCAAGTAGAAGTATTTTCTATATTATTCTAATATTTGAGAGTATTTAAAATATTCTAACCTAAAAAATATTGTTTCATTATAAAAGAACTTATGATGGCTACTATATGTACAAGTAGAAGTATATTCTACATTATTTTTTTATTATAAAAGAACTTATAATGGCTACTATATGTGCAAGTAGGAGTTTTTTCTATATTATTCTAATATTTAAGAGAACTTAAAATACTCCAACCTAGAAAATATTGTTTTACTATAAAAGAACTAATGATGACTACTATATGTGTAAGTAGAAGTATTTTCTATATTATTGTTTTATTATAAAATAACTTATGATGCCTACTACATGCACAAGTAGAAGTATTTTCTATGTTATTGTTTTATTATAAAAGAAATTATGCTGGTTACTATATATGCAAGTAGAAGTATTTCTATATTATTGTTTTATTATAAAAGAACTTATAATGGCTACTATATGTGCATTTGAAGTATTTACCGTATTATTGTTTTATTATAAAGGAAATAATGATGGCTACTATATGTGCAAGAAGAAGTATTATCTATATTATTCTAATATTTGAGTGTACTTAAAATACCCTAACCTGGAAAATATTTTTTTATTGTGAAAGAAATTATGCTGGCTACTATATGTGCAAGTAGAAGTATTTTCTATATTATTGCTTTATTATAAAAGTACTTATGATGGCTACTATATGTGCAAGTAGAAGTATTTTCTATGTTATTGTTTTATTATAAAAGAACTTATGATGGCTACTATATGTGCAAGTAGAAGTATTTTCTATGTTATTGTTTTATTATAAAAGAACTTATGATGGATACTATATGTGCAAGTAGGAGTATTTTCTATATTATTCTAATTTTGAGAGTACTTAAAATACTCTAACCCAGAAAATATTGATTGACTATAAAAGAACTAATGATGACTACTATATGTGCAAGTAGTAGTATTTTCTATATAATTGTTTTATTATAAGGGAACTTATGATGGCTGCTATATGTGCAAGTGAAAGTATTTTCTATGTTATTGATTTATTATAAAAGAACTTATGATGGCTACTGTAGGTACAGGTAGACGTATTTCTATATTATTATTTTATTATAAAAGAACTTATGATGGCTTCTATATGTGCAAGTGGAAGTATTTCTGTATTATTTTTTTATTATAAATAACTTGTGATGGCTACTATATGTGCAAGTAGAAGTATTTTCTATATTATTGTTTTATTATAAAAGAACTTATGATGCCTACTACACGTACAAGTAGAAGTATTTTCTATGTTATTGTTTTATTATAAAAGAAATTATGCTGGCTAATATATGTGCAAGTAGAAGTATTTTCTATGTTATTGTTTTATTATAAAAGAAATTATGCTGGCTAATATATGTGCAAGTAGAAGTATTTTCTATATTATAGTTTTATTATAAAAGAACTTATGATGGCTACTATATGTACAAGTAGAAGTATTTTCTATGTTATTGTTTTATTATAAAAGAAATTATGATAGCTACTATATATGCAAGTAGAAGTATTTCTATATTATTGTTTTATTATAAAAGAACTTATAATGGCTACTATATGTGCATTTGAAGTATTTTCCATATTATTGTTTTATTATAAAGGAAATAATGATGGCTACTATATGTGCAAGAAGAAGTATTATCTATATTATTCTAATATTTGAGTGTACTTAAAATACCCTAACCTGGAAAATATTGTTTTATTGTGAAAGAAATTATGCTGGCTACTATATGTGCATGTAGAAGTATTTTCTATATTATTGCTTTATTATAAAAGAACTTATGATGGCTACTATATGTGTAAGTAGAAGTATTTATGTATTATTTTTTTATTATAAAAAACTTGTAATGGCTACTATATGTGCAAGTAGAAGTATTTTCTATATTATTGTTTTATTATAAAAGAACTTATAATGCCTAATATATGTGCATTTGAAGTATTTTCCATATTATTGTTTTATTATAAAGCAAATAATGATGGCTACTATAAGTGCAAGTATTATCTATATTATTTTAATATTTGAGTGTACTTAAAATACCCTAACCTGGAAAATATTGTTTTATTGTGAAAGAAATTATGATGGCTACTATATGTGCAAGTTGGAGTATTTTCTATATTATTCTAATATTTGAGAGTACTTAAAATACTCTAACCCAGAAAATATTGATTTACTATAAAAGAACTAATGATGAATACTATATGTGCAAGTAGTAGTATTTTCTATGTTATTGTTTTATTACAAAAGAACTTATGATGGCTTCTATATGTGCAAGTAGAAGTATTCCTGTATTATTTTTTTTTTGTAAAAAACTTGTGATGGCTACTATATGTGCAAGTAGAAATATTTTCTATATTATTGTTTTATTATAAAAGAACTTATGATATCTACTACATGTACAAGTAGAAGTATTTTCTATGTTATTGTTTTATTATAAAAGAAATTTTGATAGCTACTATATATGCAAGTAGAAGTATTTCTATATTATTGTTTTATTATAAAAGAACTTGTGATGGCTACTATATGTGCAAGTAGAAGTATTTTCTATATAATTGTTTTATTATAAGGGAACTTATGATGGCTACTATATGTACAAGTAGACGTTATTCTATATTATTGTTTTATTATAAAAGAACTTATGATGGCTTCTATATGTGCAAGTAGAAGTATTTTCTATGTTATTGTTTTATTACAAAAGAACTTATGATGGCTACTACATGTGCAAGCAGAAGTATTTCTATATAATTGTTTTATTATAAAAGAACTTATAATGGCTACTATATGTACAAGTAGAAGTATATCTATATTATTGTTTTATTATAAAAGAACTTATAATGGCTACTATATGTACAAGTAGAAGTATTTTCTATATTATTGTTTTATTATAAAAGAACTTATGATATCTACTACATGTACAAGTAAAAGTATTTTCTATGTTATTGTTTTATTATAAAAGAAATTATGATAGCTACTATATATGCAAGTAGAAGTATTTCTATATTATTGTTTTATTGTAAAAGAACTTATAATGGCTACTATATGTGCATTTGAAGTATTTACCATATTATTGTTTTATTATAAAGGAAATAATGATGGCTACTATATGTGCAAGAAGAAGTATTATCTATATTATTCTAATATTTGAGTGTACTTAAAATACCCTAACCTGGAAAATATTGTTTTATTGTGAAAGAAATTATGCTGGCTACTATATGTGCATGTAGAAGTATTTTCTATATTATTGCTTTATTATAAAAGAACTTATGATGGCTACTATATGTGTAAGTAGAAGTATTTATGTATTATTTTTTTATTATAAAAAACTTGTAATGGCTACTATATGTGCAAGTAGAAGTATTTTCTATATTATTGTTTTATTATAAAAGAACTTATAATGCCTAATATATGTGCATTTGAAGTATTTTCTATGTTATTGTTTTATTACAAAAGAACTTATGATGGCTTCTATATGTGCAAGCAGAAGTATTCCTGTATTATTTGTTTTTTGTAAAAAACTTGTGATGGCTACTATATGTGCAAGTAGAAGTATTTTCTATATTATTGTTTTATTATAAAAGAACTTATGATGGCTTCTATATGTGCAAGTAGAAGTATTTTCTATATTATTGTTTTATTATAAAAGAACTTATGATGGCTACTATATATGCAAGTAGAAGTATTTCTATATTATTGTTTTATTATAAAAGAACTTATAATGGCTACTATATGTGCAAGTAGAAGTATTTTCTATATTATTGTTTTATTATAAAGGAAATAATGATGGCTACTATATGTGCAAATATTATCCATATTATTTTAATATTTGAGTGTACTTAAAATACCCTAACCTGGAAAATATTGTTTTATTGTGAAAGAAATTATGATGGATACTATATGTGCAAGTAGGAGTATTTTCTATATTATTCTAATTTTGAGAGTACTTAAAATACTCTAACCCAGAAAATATTGATTGACTATAAAAGAACTAATGATGACTACTATATGTGCAAGTAGTAGTATTTTCTATATAATTGTTTTATTATAGGGGAACTTATGATGGCTGCTATATGTGCAAGTGAAAGTATTTTCTATGTTATTGATTTATTATAAAAGAACTTATGATGGCTACTGTAGGTACAGGTAGACGTATTTCTATATTATTATTTTATTATAAAAGAACTTATGATGGCTTCTATATGTGCAGGTGGAAGTATTTCTGTATTATTTTTTTATTATAAATAACTTGTGATGGCTACTATATGTGCAAGTAGAAGTATTTTCTATATTATTGTTTTATTATAAAAGAACTTATGATGCCTACTACACGTACAAGTAGAAGTATTTTCTATGTTATTGTTTTATTATAAAAGAAATTATGCTGGCTAATATATGTGCAAGTAGAAGTATTTTCTATGTTATTGTTTTATTATAAAAGAAATTATGCTGGCTAATATATGTGCAAGTAGAAGTATTTTCTATATTATAGTTTTATTATAAAAGAACTTATGATGGCTACTATATGTACAAGTAGAAGTATTTTCTATGTTATTGTTTTATTATAAAAGAAATTATGATAGCTACTATATATGCAAGTAGAAGTATTTCTATATTATTGTTTTATTATAAAAGAACTTATAATGGCTACTATATGTGCATTTGAAGTATTTTCCATATTATTGTTTTTTTATAAAGGAAATAATGATGGCTACTATATGTGCAAGTAGAAGTATTTTCTATATTATTCTAGTATTGGAGAGTACTTAAAATACTCCAACGTAAAACATGTTATTTTATTATAAAAGCACTTATGATGGCTACTATATGTGCAAGTAGAAGTATTTTCTATATTATTGTTTTATTATAAAAGAACTTATAATGGCTACTATATGTGCAAGTAGAATTATTTCTATATAATTGTTTTATTATAGAAGAACTTATGATGGCTGCTATATGTGCCAGTAGAGATATTTTCTATGTTATTGTTTTATGATAAAAGAACTTATGATGGATATTATACGTACAAGTAGACGTATTTCTATATTATTGTTTTATTATAAAAGAACTTATGATGTCTACTACATGTACAAGTAGAAGTATTTTCTATGTTATTGTTTTATTATAAAAGAAATTATGATAGCTACTACATGTGCAAGTAGAAGTATTTCTATATAATTGTTTTATTATAAAAGAACTTATAATGGCTACTATATGCGCAAGTAGAAGTATTTCCTATATTATTGTTTTATTATAAGGGAACTTATGATGGATACTATATGTGCAAGTAGAAGTATTTTCTATATTATTGTTTTATTATAAAAGAACTTATGATATCTACTACATGTACAAGTAGAAGTATTTTCTATGTTATTGTTTTATTATAAAAGAAATTTTGATAGCTACTATATATGCAAGTTGGAGTATTTTCTATATTATTCTAATATTTGAGAGTACTTAAAATACTCTAACCCAGAAAATATTGATTTACTATAAAGGAACTAATGATGAATACTATATGTGCAAGTAGTAGTATTTTCTATGTTATTGTTTTATTACAAAAGAACTTATGATGGCTACTACATGTGCAAGTAGAAGTATTTCTATATAATTAGAATAGAAAATACTTCTACTTGCACAAATAGTACCAATCATAAGTTCTTTTATAATATAACAATAATATAGAAACACTTCCACTTGCATATATAGTAGCCATCATAAGTTCTTTTATAATCAAACAATAACATAGAAATACGTCTACTTGCATATATAGTAGCCATCATAGGTTCGTTTATAATATAACAATAATATAGAAATACGTCTACTTGCAATATAGTAGCCTTCATAAGTTCTTTTATAATAAAACAATAACATAGAAATACTTCCACTTGCATATATAGTAGCCATCATAAGTTCGTTTATAATAAAACAATAATATAGAAATACGTCTACTTGCACATATAGTAGCCATCATAAGTTCGTTTATAATATAACAATAATATAGAAATACTTCCACTTGCATATATAGTAGCCATCATAAGTTCTTTTATAATCAAACAATAACATAGAAATACGTCTACTTGCATATATAGTAGCCATCATAAGTTCGTTTATAATATAACAATAATATAGAAATACGTCTACTTGCAATATAGTAGCCTTCATAAGTTCTTTTATAATAAAACAATAACATAGAAATACTTCCACTTGCATATATAGTAGCCATCATAAGTTCGTTTATAATAAAACAATAATATAGAAATACGTCTACTTGGACATATAGTAGCCATCATAAGTTGTTTTATAATAAAACAATCACATAGAAATACTTCTACTTGCAATATAGTAGCCTTCATAAGTTCTTTTATAAAAATTCAATATTTTCTAGGTTAAAGCATTTTACGGTCTCGCAATCATTAGAATAATATAGAAAATATTTCTACTTGCACATATAGTAGCCATCATAAGTTCTTTTATTATAAAACAATAACACAGAAATACATCTACTTGCACATATAGCAGCCATCATAAGTTCTTTTATAATAAAACAATCACATAGAAATACTTCTACTTCCACATATAGTAGACATCATAAGTTATTCGTAATCAAACAATAACATAGAAATACTTCCACTTGCATATATAGTAGCCATCATAAGTTCGTTTATAATAAAAGAATAATATAGAAATACGTCTACTTGCACATATAGTAGCCATCATAAGTTCTTTCATAATAAAACAATAACATAGAAATACTTCTACTTGCACATATAGTAGCCATCATAAGTTCTTTTATAATAAAACAATAACATAGAAATAATTCTACTCGCATATATAGTACCCATAATAGGTTTTTTTTATAATAAAACAATATTTTCTGGTATAGTGTATTTTCAGTACTCTCAAATATTAGAATAATATAGAAAATACTTCTACTTGCAATATAGTACCCATCATAGGTTTTTTTATAATAAAACATTATTTTCTAGGTTAGGGTATTTTAAGTACTCTCAAATATTAGAATAATATAGAAGTACTTCTACTTGCAGTATAGTAGCCATCACAAGTTTTTTTATAATAAAACAATAATATATAAATACATCTACTTGCATATGTAGTAGCCATCATAAGTTTGTTTATAATAAAACAATAATATAGAAATACTTCTACTTGCAATATAGTAGCCTTCATAAGTTCTTTTATAATAAAACAATATTTGCTAGGTTAGAGCATTTTACGGTCTCGCAAAAATTAGAACAATATAGAAAATACTTCCACTTGCACATAGAGTAGCCATCATAAGTTTTTGTTATAATAAAACAATAATATAGAAATACTATTTCTTCCACATATAGTAGCCATTATAAGCTCTTTTATAATAAAACAATAACATAGAAATACTTCCACTTGCATATATAGTAGCCATCACAAGTTCTTTTATAATCAAACAATAACATAGAAATACTTCTACTTGCATATGTAGTAGCCATCATAAGTTCGTTTATAATAAAACAATAATATAGAAGTACTTCTACTTGCACATATAGTAGCCATCACAAGTTCTTTTATAATAAAACAATAACATAGAAATACTTCTACTTGCACATATAGTAGCCATCATAAGTTATTTTATAATAAAACAATCACATAGAAATAATTCTACTCGCATATATAGTACCCATCATAGGTTTTTTTTTATAATAAAACAATATTTTCTGGTATAGTGTATTTTCAGTACTCTCAAATATTAGAATAATATAGAAAATACTTCAACTTGCAATATTGTACCCATCATAGGTTTTTTTATAATAAAACATTATTTTCTAGGTTAGGGTATTTTAAGTACTCTCAAATATTAGAATAATATAGAAGTACTTCTACTTGCAATATAGTAGCCATCACAAGTTTTTTTATAATAAAACAATAATATATAAATACATCTACTTGCATATGTAGTAGCCATCATAAGTTTGTTTATAATAAAACAATAATATAAAAATACTTCTACTTGCAATATAGTAGCCTTCATAAGTTCTTTTATAATAAAACAATATTTGCTAGGTTAGAGCATTTTACGGTCTCGCAAAAATTAGAATAATATAGAAAATACTTCCACTTGCACATAGAGTAGCCATCATAAGTTTTTGTTATAATAAAACAATAATACAGAAATACTATTTCTTCCACATATAGTAGCCATTATAAGCTCTTTTATAATAAAACAATAACATAGAAATACTTCCACTTGCATATATAGTAGCCATCACAAGTTCTTTTATAATAAAACAATAACATAGAAATACTTCCACTTGCATATGTAGTAGCCATCATAAGTTAGTTTATAATAAAACAATAATATAGAAATACGTCTACTTGCACATATAGTAGCCATCATAAGTTCTTTTATAATAAAACAATCACATGGAAATACTTCTACTCGCATATATAGTACCGATCATACATTTTTTTATATAATAAACCAATATTTTCTAGGTTAGTGTATTTTCAGTACTCTCAAATATTAGAATAATATAGAAAATACTTCTACTTGCTTTATTGTACCCATCATAGGTTTTTTTATAATAAAACATTATTTTCTAGGTTAGGGTATTTTAAGTACTCTCAAATATTAGAATAATATAGAAGTACTTCTACTTGCAATATAGTAGCCATCACAAGTTTTTTTATAATAAAACAATAATATATAAATACATCTACTTGCATATGTAGTAGCCATCATAAGTTTGTTTATAATAAAACAATAATATAGAAATACTTCTACTTGCAATATAGTAGCCTTCATAAGTTCTTTTATAATAAAACAATATTTGCTAGGTTAGAGCATTTTACGGTCTCGCAAAAATTAGAATAATATAGAAAATACTTCTACTTGCATATGTAGTAGCCATCATAAGTTTTTGTTATAATAAAACAATAATACAGAAATACTATTTCTTCCACATATAGTAGCCATTATAAGCTCTTTATAATAAAACAATAACATAGAAATACTTCCACTTGCATATATAGTAGCCATCACAAGTTCTTTTATAATAAAACAATAACATAGAAATACTTCCACTTGCATATGTAGTAGCCATCATAAGTTAGTTTATAATAAAACAATAATATAGAAATACGTCTACTTGCACATATAGTAGCCATCATAAGTTCTTTTATAATAAAACAATCACATGGAAATTCTTCTACTCGCATATATAGTACCCATCATACATTTTTTTTTATAATAAACCAATATTTTCTAGGTTAGTGTATTTTCAGTACTCTCAAATATTAGAATAATATAGAAAATACTTCTACTTGCAATATAGTAGTCATCATAAGTTCTATTATAATAAAACATTATTTTCTAGGTTAGGGTGTTTAAGTACTCTCAAATATTAGAATAATATAGAATATGTTTCTACTTGCAATATAGTAGCCATCACAAGTTTTTTTATAATAAAACAATAACATAGAAATACTTCTACTTGCACATATAGTAGCAATCATAAGTTCTTTTATAATAAAACAATAACATAGAAATACTTCCACTTGCATATGTAGTAGCCATCATAGGTATTTTTTATAATAAAACATTATTTTCTAGGTTAGGGTGTTTAAGTACTCTCAAATATTAGAATAATATAGAAAATGCTTCTACTTGCAATATAGTAGCCATCACAAGTTTTTTTATAATAAACCAATAATATATAAATACATCTATTTGCATATGTAGTAGCCATCATAAGTTCGTTTATAATAAAATAATAACATTTAAATACTTCTACTTGCATAAATATTTGCCATCATAAGTTGTTTTTATAATAAAACAATAATAGAGAAATACGTCTACTTGCACATATAGTAGCCATCATAAGTTCTTTTATAATAAAACAATCACATAGAAATACTTCTACTCGCATATATAGTACCCATCATATGTTTTTTTTTATAATAAAACAATATTTTCTAGGTTAGTGTATTTTAAGTACTCTCAAATATTAGAATAATATAGAAAATACTTCTACTTGCACATATAGTAGCCATCATAAGTTATTTTATAATAAAACAATCACATAGAAATACTTCTACTTGCAATATAGTAGCCTTCATAAGTTCTTTTATAAAAATTCAATATTTTCTAGGTTAAAGCATTTTACGGTCTCGCAATCATTAGAATAATATAGAAAATATTTCTACTTGCACATATAGTAGCCATCATAAGTTCTTTTATTATAAAACAATAACACAGAAATACATCTACTTGCACATATAGCAGCCATCATAAGTTCTTTTATAATAAAACAATCACATAGAAATACTTCTACTTCCACATATAGTAGACATCATAAGTTATTCGTAATCAAACAATAACATAGAAATACTTCCACTTGCATATATAGTAGCCATCATAAGTTCGTTTATAATAAAAGAATAATATAGAAATACGTCTACTTGCACATATAGTAGCCATCATAAGTTCTTTCATAATAAAACAATAACATAGAAATACTTCTACTTGCACAAATAGTACCAATCATAAGTTCTTTTATAATCAAACAATAACATATAAATACTTCTACTTGCATATATAGTAGCCTTCATAAGTTCTTTCATAATAAAACAATAATATAGAAGTACTTCTACTTGCAATATAGTAGCCATCACAAGTTTTTTTATAATAAAACAATAACATAGAAATACTTCTACTTGCACATATAGTAGCCATCATAAGTTCTTTTATAATAAAACAATAACATAGAAATAATTCTACTCGCATATATAGTACCCATAATAGGTTTTTTTTATAATAAAACAATATTTTCTGGTATAGTGTATTTTCAGTACTCTCAAATATTAGAATAATATAGAAAATACTTCTACTTGCAATATAGTACCCATCATAGGTTTTTTTATAATAAAACATTATTTTCTAGGTTAGGGTATTTTAAGTACTCTCAAATATTAGAATAATATAGAAGTACTTCTACTTGCAGTATAGTAGCCATCACAAGTTTTTTTATAATAAAACAATAATATATAAATACATCTACTTGCATATGTAGTAGCCATCATAAGTTTGTTTATAATAAAACAATAATATAGAAATACTTCTACTTGCAATATAGTAGCCTTCATAAGTTCTTTTATAATAAAACAATATTTGCTAGGTTAGAGCATTTTACGGTCTCGCAAAAATTAGAACAATATAGAAAATACTTCCACTTGCACATAGAGTAGCCATCATAAGTTTTTGTTATAATAAAACAATAATATAGAAATACTATTTCTTCCACATATAGTAGCCATTATAAGCTCTTTTATAATAAAACAATAACATAGAAATACTTCCACTTGCATATATAGTAGCCATCACAAGTTCTTTTATAATCAAACAATAACATAGAAATACTTCTACTTGCATATGTAGTAGCCATCATAAGTTCGTTTATAATAAAACAA
Source organism: Priocnemis perturbator (assembly GCA_963942575.1). Taxonomy (NCBI): domain Eukaryota; kingdom Metazoa; phylum Arthropoda; class Insecta; order Hymenoptera; family Pompilidae; genus Priocnemis; species Priocnemis perturbator. The sequence goes on along the minus strand of OZ012643.1, from coordinate 7,909,069 downwards.
TAATATAGAAGTACTTCTACTTGCACATATAGTAGCCATCACAAGTTCTTTTATAATAAAACAATAACATAGAAATACTTCTACTTGCACATATAGTAGCCATCATAAGTTATTTTATAATAAAACAATCACATAGAAATAATTCTACTCGCATATATAGTACCCATCATAGGTTTTTTTTTATAATAAAACAATATTTTCTGGTATAGTGTATTTTCAGTACTCTCAAATATTAGAATAATATAGAAAATACTTCAACTTGCAATATTGTACCCATCATAGGTTTTTTTATAATAAAACATTATTTTCTAGGTTAGGGTATTTTAAGTACTCTCAAATATTAGAATAATATAGAAGTACTTCTACTTGCAATATAGTAGCCATCACAAGTTTTTTTATAATAAAACAATAATATATAAATACATCTACTTGCATATGTAGTAGCCATCATAAGTTTGTTTATAATAAAACAATAATATAGAAATACTTCTACTTGCAATATAGTAGCCTTCATAAGTTCTTTTATAATAAAACAATATTTGCTAGGTTAGAGCATTTTACGGTCTCGCAAAAATTAGAATAATATAGAAAATACTTCCACTTGCACATAGAGTAGCCATCATAAGTTTTTGTTATAATAAAACAATAATACAGAAATACTATTTCTTCCACATATAGTAGCCATTATAAGCTCTTTTATAATAAAACAATAACATAGAAATACTTCCACTTGCATATATAGTAGCCATCACAAGTTCTTTTATAATAAAACAATAACATAGAAATACTTCCACTTGCATATGTAGTAGCCATCATAAGTTAGTTTATAATAAAACAATAATATAGAAATACGTCTACTTGCACATATAGTAGCCATCATAAGTTCTTTTATAATAAAACAATCACATGGAAATACTTCTACTCGCATATATAGTACCGATCATACATTTTTTTTTATAATAAACCAATATTTTCTAGGTTAGTGTATTTTCAGTACTCTCAAATATTAGAATAATATAGAAAATACTTCTACTTGCAATATTGTACCCATCATAGGTTTTTTTATAATAAAACATTATTTTCTAGGTTAGGGTATTTTAAGTACTCTCAAATATTAGAATAATATAGAAGTACTTCTACTTGCAATATAGTAGCCATCACAAGTTTTTTTATAATAAAACAATAATATATAAATACATCTACTTGCATATGTAGTAGCCATCATAAGTTTGTTTATAATAAAACAATAATATAGAAATACTTCTACTTGCAATATAGTAGCCTTCATAAGTTCTTTTATAATAAAACAATATTTGCTAGGTTAGAGCATTTTACGGTCTCGCAAAAATTAGAATAATATAGAAAATACTTCCACTTGCACATAGAGTAGCCATCATAAGTTTTTGTTATAATAAAACAATAATACAGAAATACTATTTCTTCCACATATAGTAGCCATTATAAGCTCTTTATAATAAAACAATAACATAGAAATACTTCCACTTGCATATATAGTAGCCATCACAAGTTCTTTTATAATAAAACAATAACATAGAAATACTTCCACTTGCATATGTAGTAGCCATCATAAGTTAGTTTATAATAAAACAATAATATAGAAATACGTCTACTTGCACATATAGTAGCCATCATAAGTTCTTTTATAATAAAACAATCACATGGAAATTCTTCTACTCGCATATATAGTACCCATCAAACATTTTTTTTTATAATAAACCAATATTTTCTAGGTTAGTGTATTTTCAGTACTCTCAAATATTAGAATAATATAGAAAATACTTCTACTTGCAATATAGTAGTCATCATAAGTTCTATTATAATAAAACATTATTTTCTAGGTTAGGGTGTTTAAGTACTCTCAAATATTAGAATAATATAGAATATGTTTCTACTTGCAATATAGTAGCCATCACAAGTTTTTTTATAATAAAACAATAACATAGAAATACTTCTACTTGCACATATAGTAGCAATCATAAGTTCTTTTATAATAAAACAATAACATAGAAATACTTCCACTTGCATATGTAGTAGCCATCATAGGTATTTTTTATAATAAAACATTATTTTCTAGGTTAGGGTGTTTAAGTACTCTCAAATATTAGAATAATATAGAAAATGCTTCTACTTGCAATATAGTAGCCATCACAAGTTTTTTTATAATAAACCAATAATATATAAATACATCTATTTGCATATGTAGTAGCCATCATAAGTTCGTTTATAATAAAATAATAACATTTAAATACTTCTACTTGCATAAATATTTGCCATCATAAGTTGTTTTTATAATAAAACAATAATAGAGAAATACGTCTACTTGCACATATAGTAGCCATCATAAGTTCTTTTATAATAAATTAATCACATAGAAATACTTCTACTCGCATATATAGTACCCATCATATGTTTTTTTTTATAATAAAACAATATTTTCTAGGTTAGTGTATTTTAAGTACTCTCAAATATTAGAATAATATAGAAAATACTTCTACTTGCACATATAGTAGCCATCATAAGTTATTTTATAATAAAACAATCACATAGAAATACTTCTACTTGCAATATAGTAGCCTTCATAAGTTCTTTTATAAAAATTCAATATTTTCTAGGTTAAAGCATTTTACGGTCTCGCAATCATTAGAATAATATAGAAAATATTTCTACTTGCACATATAGTAGCCATCATAAGTTCTTTTATTATAAAACAATAACACAGAAATACATCTACTTGCACATATAGCAGCCATCATAAGTTCTTTTATAATAAAACAATCACATAGAAATACTTCTACTTCCACATATAGTAGACATCATAAGTTATTCGTAATCAAACAATAACATAGAAATACTTCCACTTGCATATATAGTAGCCATCATAAGTTCGTTTATAATAAAAGAATAATATAGAAATACGTCTACTTGCACATATAGTAGCCATCATAAGTTCTTTCATAATAAAACAATAACATAGAAATACTTCTACTTGCACAAATAGTACCAATCATAAGTTCTTTTATAATCAAACAATAACATATAAATACTTCTACTTGCATATATAGTAGCCTTCATAAGTTCTTTCATAATAAAACAATAATATAGAAGTACTTCTACTTGCAATATAGTAGCCATCACAAGTTTTTTTATAATAAAACAATAACATAGAAATACTTCTACTTGCACATATAGTAGCCATCATAAGTTCTTTTATAATAAAACAATAACATAGAAATAATTCTACTCGCATATATAGTACCCATAATAGGTTTTTTTTATAATAAAACAATATTTTCTGGTATAGTGTATTTTCAGTACTCTCAAATATTAGAATAATATAGAAAATACTTCTACTTGCAATATAGTACCCATCATAGGTTTTTTTATAATAAAACATTATTTTCTAGGTTAGGGTATTTTAAGTACTCTCAAATATTAGAATAATATAGAAGTACTTCTACTTGCAATATAGTAGCCATCACAAGTTTTTTTATAATAAAACAATAATATATAAATACATCTACTTGCATATGTAGTAGCCATCATAAGTTTGTTTATAATAAAACAATAATATAAAAATACTTCTACTTGCAATATAGTAGCCTTCATAAGTTCTTTTATAATAAAACAATATTTGCTAGGTTAGAGCATTTTACGGTCTCGCAAAAATTAGAATAATATAGAAAATACTTCCACTTGCACATAGAGTAGCCATCATAAGTTTTTGTTATAATAAAACAATAATACAGAAATACTATTTCTTCCACATATAGTAGCCATTATAAGCTCTTTTATAATAAAACAATAACATAGAAATACTTCCACTTGCATATATAGTAGCCATCACAAGTTCTTTTATAATAAAACAATAACATAGAAATACTTCCACTTGCATATGTAGTAGCCATCATAAGTTAGTTTATAATAAAACAATAATATAGAAATACGTCTACTTGCACATATAGTAGCCATCATAAGTTCTTTTATAATAAAACAATCACATGGAAATACTTCTACTCGCATATATAGTACCGATCATACATTTTTTTATATAATAAACCAATATTTTCTAGGTTAGTGTATTTTCAGTACTCTCAAATATTAGAATAATATAGAAAATACTTCTACTTGCTTTATTGTACCCATCATAGGTTTTTTTATAATAAAACATTATTTTCTAGGTTAGGGTATTTTAAGTACTCTCAAATATTAGAATAATATAGAAGTACTTCTACTTGCAATATAGTAGCCATCACAAGTTTTTTTATAATAAAACAATAATATATAAATACATCTACTTGCATATGTAGTAGCCATCATAAGTTTGTTTATAATAAAACAATAATATAGAAATACTTCTACTTGCAATATAGTAGCCTTCATAAGTTCTTTTATAATAAAACAATATTTGCTAGGTTAGAGCATTTTACGGTCTCGCAAAAATTAGAATAATATAGAAAATACTTCTACTTGCATATGTAGTAGCCATCATAAGTTTTTGTTATAATAAAACAATAATACAGAAATACTATTTCTTCCACATATAGTAGCCATTATAAGCTCTTTATAATAAAACAATAACATAGAAATACTTCCACTTGCATATATAGTAGCCATCACAAGTTCTTTTATAATAAAACAATAACATAGAAATACTTCCACTTGCATATGTAGTAGCCATCATAAGTTAGTTTATAATAAAACAATAATATAGAAATACGTCTACTTGCACATATAGTAGCCATCATAAGTTCTTTTATAATAAAACAATCACATGGAAATTCTTCTACTCGCATATATAGTACCCATCATACATTTTTTTTTATAATAAACCAATATTTTCTAGGTTAGTGTATTTTCAGTACTCTCAAATATTAGAATAATATAGAAAATACTTCTACTTGCAATATAGTAGTCATCATAAGTTCTATTATAATAAAACATTATTTTCTAGGTTAGGGTGTTTAAGTACTCTCAAATATTAGAATAATATAGAATATGTTTCTACTTGCAATATAGTAGCCATCACAAGTTTTTTTATAATAAAACAATAACATAGAAATACTTCTACTTGCACATATAGTAGCAATCATAAGTTCTTTTATAATAAAACAATAACATAGAAATACTTCCACTTGCATATGTAGTAGCCATCATAGGTATTTTTTATAATAAAACATTATTTTCTAGGTTAGGGTGTTTAAGTACTCTCAAATATTAGAATAATATAGAAAATGCTTCTACTTGCAATATAGTAGCCATCACAAGTTTTTTTATAATAAACCAATAATATATAAATACATCTATTTGCATATGTAGTAGCCATCATAAGTTCGTTTATAATAAAATAATAACATTTAAATACTTCTACTTGCATAAATATTTGCCATCATAAGTTGTTTTTATAATAAAACAATAATAGAGAAATACGTCTACTTGCACATATAGTAGCCATCATAAGTTCTTTTATAATAAAACAATCACATAGAAATACTTCTACTCGCATATATAGTACCCATCATATGTTTTTTTTTATAATAAAACAATATTTTCTAGGTTAGTGTATTTTAAGTACTCTCAAATATTAGAATAATATAGAAAATACTTCTACTTGCACATATAGTAGCCATCATAAGTTATTTTATAATAAAACAATCACATAGAAATACTTCTACTTGCAATATAGTAGCCTTCATAAGTTCTTTTATAAAAATTCAATATTTTCTAGGTTAAAGCATTTTACGGTCTCGCAATCATTAGAATAATATAGAAAATATTTCTACTTGCACATATAGTAGCCATCATAAGTTCTTTTATTATAAAACAATAACACAGAAATACATCTACTTGCACATATAGCAGCCATCATAAGTTCTTTTATAATAAAACAATCACATAGAAATACTTCTACTTCCACATATAGTAGACATCATAAGTTATTCGTAATCAAACAATAACATAGAAATACTTCCACTTGCATATATAGTAGCCATCATAAGTTCGTTTATAATAAAAGAATAATATAGAAATACGTCTACTTGCACATATAGTAGCCATCATAAGTTCTTTCATAATAAAACAATAACATAGAAATACTTCTACTTGCACAAATAGTACCAATCATAAGTTCTTTTATAATCAAACAATAACATATAAATACTTCTACTTGCATATATAGTAGCCTTCATAAGTTCTTTCATAATAAAACAATAATATAGAAGTACTTCTACTTGCAATATAGTAGCCATCACAAGTTTTTTTATAATAAAACAATAACATAGAAATACTTCTACTTGCACATATAGTAGCCATCATAAGTTCTTTTATAATAAAACAATAACATAGAAATAATTCTACTCGCATATATAGTACCCATAATAGGTTTTTTTTATAATAAAACAATATTTTCTGGTATAGTGTATTTTCAGTACTCTCAAATATTAGAATAATATAGAAAATACTTCTACTTGCAATATAGTACCCATCATAGGTTTTTTTATAATAAAACATTATTTTCTAGGTTAGGGTATTTTAAGTACTCTCAAATATTAGAATAATATAGAAGTACTTCTACTTGCAGTATAGTAGCCATCACAAGTTTTTTTATAATAAAACAATAATATATAAATACATCTACTTGCATATGTAGTAGCCATCATAAGTTTGTTTATAATAAAACAATAATATAGAAATACTTCTACTTGCAATATAGTAGCCTTCATAAGTTCTTTTATAATAAAACAATATTTGCTAGGTTAGAGCATTTTACGGTCTCGCAAAAATTAGAACAATATAGAAAATACTTCCACTTGCACATAGAGTAGCCATCATAAGTTTTTGTTATAATAAAACAATAATATAGAAATACTATTTCTTCCACATATAGTAGCCATTATAAGCTCTTTTATAATAAAACAATAACATAGAAATACTTCCACTTGCATATATAGTAGCCATCACAAGTTCTTTTATAATCAAACAATAACATAGAAATACTTCTACTTGCATATGTAGTAGCCATCATAAGTTCGTTTATAATAAAACAATAATATAGAAGTACTTCTACTTGCACATATAGTAGCCATCACAAGTTCTTTTATAATAAAACAATAACATAGAAATACTTCTACTTGCACATATAGTAGCCATCATAAGTTATTTTATAATAAAACAATCACATAGAAATAATTCTACTCGCATATATAGTACCCATCATAGGTTTTTTTTTATAATAAAACAATATTTTCTGGTATAGTGTATTTTCAGTACTCTCAAATATTAGAATAATATAGAAAATACTTCAACTTGCAATATTGTACCCATCATAGGTTTTTTTATAATAAAACATTATTTTCTAGGTTAGGGTATTTTAAGTACTCTCAAATATTAGAATAATATAGAAGTACTTCTACTTGTAATATAGTAGCCATCACAAGTTTTTTTATAATAAAACAATAATATATAAATACATCTACTTGCATATGTAGTAGCCATCATAAGTTTGTTTATAATAAAACAATAATATAGAAATACTTCTACTTGCAATATAGTAGCCTTCATAAGTTCTTTTATAATAAAACAATATTTGCTAGGTTAGAGCATTTTACGGTCTCGCAAAAATTAGAATAATATAGAAAATACTTCCACTTGCACATAGAGTAGCCATCATAAGTTTTTGTTATAATAAAACAATAATACAGAAATACTATTTCTTCCACATATAGTAGCCATTATAAGCTCTTTTATAATAAAACAATAACATAGAAATACTTCCACTTGCATATATAGTAGCCATCACAAGTTCTTTTATAATAAAACAATAACATAGAAATACTTCCACTTGCATATGTAGTAGCCATCATAAGTTAGTTTATAATAAAACAATAATATAGAAATACGTCTACTTGCACATATAGTAGCCATCATAAGTTCTTTTATAATAAAACAATCACATGGAAATACTTCTACTCGCATATATAGTACCGATCATACATTTTTTTTTATAATAAACCAATATTTTCTAGGTTAGTGTATTTTCAGTACTCTCAAATATTAGAATAATATAGAAAATACTTCTACTTGCAATATTGTACCCATCATAGGTTTTTTTATAATAAAACATTATTTTCTAGGTTAGGGTATTTTAAGTACTCTCAAATATTAGAATAATATAGAAGTACTTCTACTTGCAATATAGTAGCCATCACAAGTTTTTTTATAATAAAACAATAATATATAAATACATCTACTTGCATATGTAGTAGCCATCATAAGTTTGTTTATAATAAAACAATAATATAGAAATACTTCTACTTGCAATATAGTAGCCTTCATAAGTTCTTTTATAATAAAACAATATTTGCTAGGTTAGAGCATTTTACGGTCTCGCAAAAATTAGAATAATATAGAAAATACTTCCACTTGCACATAGAGTAGCCATCATAAGTTTTTGTTATAATAAAACAATAATACAGAAATACTATTTCTTCCACATATAGTAGCCATTATAAGCTCTTTATAATAAAACAATAACATAGAAATACTTCCACTTGCATATATAGTAGCCATCACAAGTTCTTTTATAATAAAACAATAACATAGAAATACTTCCACTTGCATATGTAGTAGCCATCATAAGTTAGTTTATAATAAAACAATAATATAGAAATACGTCTACTTGCACATATAGTAGCCATCATAAGTTCTTTTATAATAAAACAATCACATGGAAATTCTTCTACTCGCATATATAGTACCCATCAAACATTTTTTTTTATAATAAACCAATATTTTCTAGGTTAGTGTATTTTCAGTACTCTCAAATATTAGAATAATATAGAAAATACTTCTACTTGCAATATAGTAGTCATCATAAGTTCTATTATAATAAAACATTATTTTCTAGGTTAGGGTGTTTAAGTACTCTCAAATATTAGAATAATATAGAATATGTTTCTACTTGCAATATAGTAGCCATCACAAGTTTTTTTATAATAAAACAATAACATAGAAATACTTCTACTTGCACATATAGTAGCAATCATAAGTTCTTTTATAATAAAACAATAACATAGAAATACTTCCACTTGCATATGTAGTAGCCATCATAGGTATTTTTTATAATAAAACATTATTTTCTAGGTTAGGGTGTTTAAGTACTCTCAAATATTAGAATAATATAGAAAATGCTTCTACTTGCAATATAGTAGCCATCACAAGTTTTTTTATAATAAACCAATAATATATAAATACATCTATTTGCATATGTAGTAGCCATCATAAGTTCGTTTATAATAAAATAATAACATTTAAATACTTCTACTTGCATAAATATTTGCCATCATAAGTTGTTTTTATAATAAAACAATAATAGAGAAATACGTCTACTTGCACATATAGTAGCCATCATAAGTTCTTTTATAATAAAACAATCACATAGAAATACTTCTACTCGCATATATAGTACCCATCATATGTTTTTTTTTATAATAAAACAATATTTTCTAGGTTAGTGTATTTTAAGTACTCTCAAATATTAGAATAATATAGAAAATACTTCTACTTGCACATATAGTAGCCATCATAAGTTATTTTATAATAAAACAATCACATAGAAATACTTCTACTTGCAATATAGTAGCCTTCATAAGTTCTTTTATAAAAATTCAATATTTTCTAGGTTAAAGCATTTTACGGTCTCGCAATCATTAGAATAATATAGAAAATATTTCTACTTGCACATATAGTAGCCATCATAAGTTCTTTTATTATAAAACAATAACACAGAAATACATCTACTTGCACATATAGCAGCCATCATAAGTTCTTTTATAATAAAACAATCACATAGAAATACTTCTACTTCCACATATAGTAGACATCATAAGTTATTCGTAATCAAACAATAACATAGAAATACTTCCACTTGCATATATAGTAGCCATCATAAGTTCGTTTATAATAAAAGAATAATATAGAAATACGTCTACTTGCACATATAGTAGCCATCATAAGTTCTTTCATAATAAAACAATAACATAGAAATACTTCTACTTGCACAAATAGTACCAATCATAAGTTCTTTTATAATCAAACAATAACATATAAATACTTCTACTTGCATATATAGTAGCCTTCATAAGTTCTTTCATAATAAAACAATAATATAGAAGTACTTCTACTTGCAATATAGTAGCCATCACAAGTTTTTTTATAATAAAACAATAACATAGAAATACTTCTACTTGCACATATAGTAGCCATCATAAGTTCTTTTATAATAAAACAATAACATAGAAATAATTCTACTCGCATATATAGTACCCATAATAGGTTTTTTTTATAATAAAACAATATTTTCTGGTATAGTGTATTTTCAGTACTCTCAAATATTAGAATAATATAGAAAATACTTCTACTTGCAATATAGTACCCATCATAGGTTTTTTTATAATAAAACATTATTTTCTAGGTTAGGGTATTTTAAGTACTCTCAAATATTAGAATAATATAGAAGTACTTCTACTTGCAGTATAGTAGCCATCACAAGTTTTTTTATAATAAAACAATAATATATAAATACATCTACTTGCATATGTAGTAGCCATCATAAGTTTGTTTATAATAAAACAATAATATAGAAATACTTCTACTTGCAATATAGTAGCCTTCATAAGTTCTTTTATAATAAAACAATATTTGCTAGGTTAGAGCATTTTACGGTCTCGCAAAAATTAGAACAATATAGAAAATACTTCCACTTGCACATAGAGTAGCCATCATAAGTTTTTGTTATAATAAAACAATAATATAGAAATACTATTTCTTCCACATATAGTAGCCATTATAAGCTCTTTTATAATAAAACAATAACATAGAAATACTTCCACTTGCATATATAGTAGCCATCACAAGTTCTTTTATAATCAAACAATAACATAGAAATACTTCTACTTGCATATGTAGTAGCCATCATAAGTTCGTTTATAATAAAACAATAATATAGAAGTACTTCTACTTGCACATATAGTAGCCATCACAAGTTCTTTTATAATAAAACAATAACATAGAAATACTTCTACTTGCACATATAGTAGCCATCATAAGTTATTTTATAATAAAACAATCACATAGAAATAATTCTACTCGCATATATAGTACCCATCATAGGTTTTTTTTTATAATAAAACAATATTTTCTGGTATAGTGTATTTTCAGTACTCTCAAATATTAGAATAATATAGAAAATACTTCAACTTGCAATATTGTACCCATCATAGGTTTTTTTATAATAAAACATTATTTTCTAGGTTAGGGTATTTTAAGTACTCTCAAATATTAGAATAATATAGAAGTACTTCTACTTGCAATATAGTAGCCATCACAAGTTTTTTTATAATAAAACAATAATATATAAATACATCTACTTGCATATGTAGTAGCCATCATAAGTTTGTTTATAATAAAACAATAATATAGAAATACTTCTACTTGCAATATAGTAGCCTTCATAAGTTCTTTTATAATAAAACAATATTTGCTAGGTTAGAGCATTTTACGGTCTCGCAAAAATTAGAATAATATAGAAAATACTTCCACTTGCACATAGAGTAGCCATCATAAGTTTTTGTTATAATAAAACAATAATACAGAAATACTATTTCTTCCACATATAGTAGCCATTATAAGCTCTTTTATAATAAAACAATAACATAGAAATACTTCCACTTGCATATATAGTAGCCATCACAAGTTCTTTTATAATAAAACAATAACATAGAAATACTTCCACTTGCATATGTAGTAGCCATCATAAGTTAGTTTATAATAAAACAATAATATAGAAATACGTCTACTTGCACATATAGTAGCCATCATAAGTTCTTTTATAATAAAACAATCACATGGAAATACTTCTACTCGCATATATAGTACCGATCATACATTTTTTTTTATAATAAACCAATATTTTCTAGGTTAGTGTATTTTCAGTACTCTCAAATATTAGAATAATATAGAAAATACTTCTACTTGCAATATTGTACCCATCATAGGTTTTTTTATAATAAAACATTATTTTCTAGGTTAGGGTATTTTAAGTACTCTCAAATATTAGAATAATATAGAAGTACTTCTACTTGCAATATAGTAGCCATCACAAGTTTTTTTATAATAAAACAATAATATATAAATACATCTACTTGCATATGTAGTAGCCATCATAAGTTTGTTTATAATAAAACAATAATATAGAAATACTTCTACTTGCAATATAGTAGCCTTCATAAGTTCTTTTATAATAAAACAATATTTGCTAGGTTAGAGCATTTTACGGTCTCGCAAAAATTAGAATAATATAGAAAATACTTCCACTTGCACATAGAGTAGCCATCATAAGTTTTTGTTATAATAAAACAATAATACAGAAATACTATTTCTTCCACATATAGTAGCCATTATAAGCTCTTTATAATAAAACAATAACATAGAAATACTTCCACTTGCATATATAGTAGCCATCACAAGTTCTTTTATAATAAAACAATAACATAGAAATACTTCCACTTGCATATGTAGTAGCCATCATAAGTTAGTTTATAATAAAACAATAATATAGAAATACGTCTACTTGCACATATAGTAGCCATCATAAGTTCTTTTATAATAAAACAATCACATGGAAATTCTTCTACTCGCATATATAGTACCCATCAAACATTTTTTTTTATAATAAACCAATATTTTCTAGGTTAGTGTATTTTCAGTACTCTCAAATATTAGAATAATATAGAAAATACTTCTACTTGCAATATAGTAGTCATCATAAGTTCTATTATAATAAAACATTATTTTCTAGGTTAGGGTGTTTAAGTACTCTCAAATATTAGAATAATATAGAATATGTTTCTACTTGCAATATAGTAGCCATCACAAGTTTTTTTATAATAAAACAATAACATAGAAATACTACTACTTGCACATATAGTAGCAATCATAAGTTCTTTTATAATAAAACAATAACATAGAAATACTTCCACTTGCATATGTAGTAGCCATCATAGGTATTTTTTATAATAAAACATTATTTTCTAGGTTAGGGTGTTTAAGTACTCTCAAATATTAGAATAATATAGAAAATGCTTCTACTTGCAATATAGTAGCCATCACAAGTTTTTTTATAATAAACCAATAATATATAAATACATCTATTTGCATATGTAGTAGCCATCATAAGTTCGTTTATAATAAAATAATAACATTTAAATACTTCTACTTGCATAAATATTTGCCATCATAAGTTGTTTTTATAATAAAACAATAATAGAGAAATACGTCTACTTGCACATATAGTAGCCATCATAAGTTCTTTTATAATAAAACAATCACATAGAAATACTTCTACTCGCATATATAGTACCCATCATATGTTTTTTTTTATAATAAAACAATATTTTCTAGGTTAGTGTATTTTAAGTACTCTCAAATATTAGAATAATATAGAAAATACTTCTACTTGCACATATAGTAGCCATCATAAGTTATTTTATAATAAAACAATCACATAGAAATACTTCTACTTGCAATATAGTAGCCTTCATAAGTTCTTTTATAAAAATTCAATATTTTCTAGGTTAAAGCATTTTACGGTCTCGCAATCATTAGAATAATATAGAAAATATTTCTACTTGCACATATAGTAGCCATCATAAGTTCTTTTATTATAAAACAATAACACAGAAATACATCTACTTGCACATATAGCAGCCATCATAAGTTCTTTTATAATAAAACAATCACATAGAAATACTTCTACTTCCACATATAGTAGACATCATAAGTTATTCGTAATCAAACAATAACATAGAAATACTTCCACTTGCATATATAGTAGCCATCATAAGTTCGTTTATAATAAAAGAATAATATAAAAATACGTCTACTTGCACATATAGTAGCCATCATAAGTTCTTTCATAATAAAACAATAACATAGAAATACTTCTACTTGCACAAATAGTACCAATCATAAGTTCTTTTATAATCAAACAATAACATATAAATACTTCTACTTGCATATATAGTAGCCTTCATAAGTTCTTTCATAATAAAACAATAATATAGAAGTACTTCTACTTGCAATATAGTAGCCATCACAAGTTTTTTTATAATAAAACAATAACATAGAAATACTTCTACTTGCACATATAGTAGCCATCATAAGTTCTTTTATAATAAAACAATAACATAGAAATAATTCTACTCGCATATATAGTACCCATAATAGGTTTTTTTTATAATAAAACAATATTTTCTGGTATAGTGTATTTTCAGTACTCTCAAATATTAGAATAATATAGAAAATACTTCTACTTGCAATATAGTACCCATCATAGGTTTTTTTATAATAAAACATTATTTTCTAGGTTAGGGTATTTTAAGTACTCTCAAATATTAGAATAATATAGAAGTACTTCTACTTGCAGTATAGTAGCCATCACAAGTTTTTTTATAATAAAACAATAATATATAAATACATCTACTTGCATATGTAGTAGCCATCATAAGTTTGTTTATAATAAAACAATAATATAGAAATACTTCTACTTGCAATATAGTAGCCTTCATAAGTTCTTTTATAATAAAACAATATTTGCTAGGTTAGAGCATTTTACGGTCTCGCAAAAATTAGAACAATATAGAAAATACTTCCACTTGCACATAGAGTAGCCATCATAAGTTTTTGTTATAATAAAACAATAATATAGAAATACTATTTCTTCCACATATAGTAGCCATTATAAGCTCTTTTATAATAAAACAATAACATAGAAATACTTCCACTTGCATATATAGTAGCCATCATAAGTTCTTTTATAATCAAACAATAACATAGAAATACTTCTACTTGCATATGTAGTAGCCATCATAAGTTCGTTTATAATAAAACAATAATATAGAAGTACTTCTACTTGCACATATAGTAGCCATCACAAGTTCTTTTATAATAAAACAATAACATAGAAATACTTCTACTTGCACATATAGTAGCCATCATAAGTTATTTTATAATAAAACAATCACATAGAAATAATTCTACTCGCATATATAGTACCCATCATAGGTTTTTTTTTATAATAAAACAATATTTTCTGGTATAGTGTATTTTCAGTACTCTCAAATATTAGAATAATATAGAAAATACTTCAACTTGCAATATTGTACCCATCATAGGTTTTTTTATAATAAAACATTATTTTCTAGGTTAGGGTATTTTAAGTACTCTCAAATATTAGAATAATATAGAAGTACTTCTACTTGCAATATAGTAGCCATCACAAGTTTTTTTATAATAAAACAATAATATATAAATACATCTACTTGCATATGTAGTAGCCATCATAAGTTTGTTTATAATAAAACAATAATATAGAAATACTTCTACTTGCAATATAGTAGCCTTCATAAGTTCTTTTATAATAAAACAATATTTGCTAGGTTAGAGCATTTTACGGTCTCGCAAAAATTAGAATAATATAGAAAATACTTCCACTTGCACATAGAGTAGCCATCATAAGTTTTTGTTATAATAAAACAATAATACAGAAATACTATTTCTTCCACATATAGTAGCCATTATAAGCTCTTTATAATAAAACAATAACATAGAAATACTTCCACTTGCATATATAGTAGCCATCACAAGTTCTTTTATAATAAAACAATAACATAGAAATACTTCCACTTGCATATGTAGTAGCCATCATAAGTTAGTTTATAATAAAACAATAATATAGAAATACGTCTACTTGCACATATAGTAGCCATCATAAGTTCTTTTATAATAAAACAATCACATGGAAATTCTTCTACTCGCATATATAGTACCCATCATACATTTTTTTTTATAATAAACCAATATTTTCTAGGTTAGTGTATTTTCAGTACTCTCAAATATTAGAATAATATAGAAAATACTTCTACTTGCAATATAGTAGTCATCATAAGTTCTATTATAATAAAACATTATTTTCTAGGTTAGGGTGTTTAAGTACTCTCAAATATTAGAATAATATAGAATATGTTTCTACTTGCAATATAGTAGCCATCACAAGTTTTTTTATAATAAAACAATAACATAGAAATACTTCTACTTGCACATATAGTAGCAATCATAAGTTCTTTTATAATAAAACAATAACATAGAAATACTTCCACTTACATATGTAGTAGCCATCATAGGTATTTTTTATAATAAAACATTATTTTCTAGGTTAGGGTGTTTAAGTACTCTCAAATATTAGAATAATATAGAAAATGCTTCTACTTGCAATATAGTAGCCATCACAAGTTTTTTTATAATAAACCAATAATATATAAATACATCTATTTGCATATGTAGTAGCCATCATAAGTTCGTTTATAATAAAATAATAACATTTAAATACTTCTACTTGCATAAATATTTGCCATCATAAGTTGTTTTTATAATAAAACAATAATAGAGAAATACGTCTACTTGCACATATAGTAGCCATCATAAGTTCTTTTATAATAAAACAATCACATAGAAATACTTCTACTCGCATATATAGTACCCATCATATGTTTTTTTTTATATAAAACAATATTTTCTAGGTTAGTGTATTTTAAGTACTCTCAAATATTAGAATAATATAGAAAATACTTCTACTTGCACATATAGTAGCCATCATAAGTTATTTTATAATAAAACAATCACATAGAAATACTTCTACTTGCAATATAGTAGCCTTCATAAGTTCTTTTATAAAAATTCAATATTTTCTAGGTTAAAGCATTTTACGGTCTCGCAATCATTAGAATAATATAGAAAATATTTCTACTTGCACATATAGCAGCCATCATAAGTTCTTTTATAATAAAACAATCACATAGAAATACTTCTACTTCCACATATAGTAGACATCATAAGTTATTCGTAATCAAACAATAACATAGAAATACTTCCACTTGCATATATAGTAGCCATCATAAGTTCGTTTATAATAAAAGAATAATATAGAAATACGTCTACTTGCACATATAGTAGCCATCATAAGTTCTTTCATAATAAAACAATAACATAGAAATACTTCTACTTGCACAAATAGTACCAATCATAAGTTCTTTTATAATCAAACAATAACATATAAATACTTCTACTTGCATATATAGTAGCCTTCATAAGTTCTTTCATAATAAAACAATAATATAGAAGTACTTCTACTTGCAATATAGTAGCCATCACAAGTTTTTTTATAATAAAACAATAACATAGAAATACTTCTACTTGCACATATAGTAGCCATCATAAGTTCTTTTATAATAAAACAATAACATAGAAATAATTCTACTCGCATATATAGTACCCATAATAGGTTTTTTTTATAATAAAACAATATTTTCTGGTATAGTGTATTTTCAGTACTCTCAAATATTAGAATAATATAGAAAATACTTCTACTTGCAATATAGTACCCATCATAGGTTTTTTTATAATAAAACAATCACATAGAAATACTTCTACTTGCAATATAGTAGCCTTCATAAGTTCTTTTATAAAAATTCAATATTTTCTAGGTTAAAGCATTTTACGGTCTCGCAATCATTAGAATAATATAGAAAATATTTCTACTTGCACATATAGTAGCCATCATAAGTTCTTTTATTATAAAACAATAACACAGAAATACATCTACTTGCACATATAGCAGCCATCATAAGTTCTTTTATAATAAAACAATCACATAGAAATACTTCTACTTCCACATATAGTAGACATCATAAGTTATTCGTAATCAAACAATAACATAGAAATACTTCCACTTGCATATATAGTAGCCATCATAAGTTCGTTTATAATAAAAGAATAATATAGAAATACGTCTACTTGCACATATAGTAGCCATCATAAGTTCTTTCATAATAAAACAATAACATAGAAATACTTCTACTTGCACAAATAGTACCAATCATAAGTTCTTTTATAATCAAACAATAACATATAAATACTTCTACTTGCATATATAGTAGCCTTCATAAGTTCTTTCATAATAAAACAATAATATAGAAGTACTTCTACTTGCAATATAGTAGCCATCACAAGTTTTTTTATAATAAAACAATAACATAGAAATACTTCTACTTGCACATATAGTAGCCATCATAAGTTCTTTTATAATAAAACAATAACATAGAAATAATTCTACTCGCATATATAGTACCCATAATAGGTTTTTTTTATAATAAAACAATATTTTCTGGTATAGTGTATTTTCAGTACTCTCAAATATTAGAATAATATAGAAAATACTTCTACTTGCAATATAGTACCCATCATAGGTTTTTTTATAATAAAACATTATTTTCTAGGTTAGGGTATTTTAAGTACTCTCAAATATTAGAATAATATAGAAGTACTTCTACTTGCAGTATAGTAGCCATCACAAGTTTTTTTATAATAAAACAATAATATATAAATACATCTACTTGCATATGTAGTAGCCATCATAAGTTTGTTTATAATAAAACAATAATATAGAAATACTTCTACTTGCAATATAGTAGCCTTCATAAGTTCTTTTATAATAAAACAATATTTGCTAGGTTAGAGCATTTTACGGTCTCGCAAAAATTAGAACAATATAGAAAATACTTCCACTTGCACATAGAGTAGCCATCATAAGTTTTTGTTATAATAAAACAATAATATAGAAATACTATTTCTTCCACATATAGTAGCCATTATAAGCTCTTTTATAATAAAACAATAACATAGAAATACTTCCACTTGCATATATAGTAGCCATCATAAGTTCTTTTATAATCAAACAATAACATAGAAATACTTCTACTTGCATATGTAGTAGCCATCATAAGTTCGTTTATAATAAAACAATAATATAGAAGTACTTCTACTTGCACATATAGTAGCCATCACAAGTTCTTTTATAATAAAACAATAACATAGAAATACTTCTACTTGCACATATAGTAGCCATCATAAGTTATTTTATAATAAAACAATCACATAGAAATAATTCTACTCGCATATATAGTACCCATCATAGGTTTTTTTTTATAATAAAACAATATTTTCTGGTATAGTGTATTTTCAGTACTCTCAAATATTAGAATAATATAGAAAATACTTCAACTTGCAATATTGTACCCATCATAGGTTTTTTTATAATAAAACATTATTTTCTAGGTTAGGGTATTTTAAGTACTCTCAAATATTAGAATAATATAGAAGTACTTCTACTTGCAATATAGTAGCCATCACAAGTTTTTTTATAATAAAACAATAATATATAAATACATCTACTTGCATATGTAGTAGCCATCATAAGTTTGTTTATAATAAAACAATAATATAGAAATACTTCTACTTGCAATATAGTAGCCTTCATAAGTTCTTTTATAATAAAACAATATTTGCTAGGTTAGAGCATTTTACGGTCTCGCAAAAATTAGAATAATATAGAAAATACTTCCACTTGCACATAGAGTAGCCATCATAAGTTTTTGTTATAATAAAACAATAATACAGAAATACTATTTCTTCCACATATAGTAGCCATTATAAGCTCTTTATAATAAAACAATAACATAGAAATACTTCCACTTGCATATATAGTAGCCATCACAAGTTCTTTTATAATAAAACAATAACATAGAAATACTTCCACTTGCATATGTAGTAGCCATCATAAGTTAGTTTATAATAAAACAATAATATAGAAATACGTCTACTTGCACATATAGTAGCCATCATAAGTTCTTTTATAATAAAACAATCACATGGAAATACTTCTACTCGCATATATAGTACCCATCATACATTTTTTTTTATAATAAACCAATATTTTCTAGGTTAGTGTATTTTCAGTACTCTCAAATATTAGAATAATATAGAAAATACTTCTACTTGCAATATAGTAGTCATCATAAGTTCTATTATAATAAAGCATTATTTTCTAGGTTAGGGTGTTTAAGTACTCTCAAATATTAGAATAATATAGAATATGTTTCTACTTGCAATATAGTAGCCATCACAAGTTGTTCCGTTAATTTAGAATTCGCGCGCGACGTGACGCGCCGTTGACGTCACCACGAACGCCTGGGCGGTCGGACGCCTCCGCCGATCCTCGGCTGCAACCGGGCGGACCGAGCAGTTCGGTGGGCAGCCCGGGGGGAGGCGGAGGGGGTCCGAACAGGTGAGAAACGAGACTCACGACACAATAACCCGTTCGCGTTGTACTGACTTCCGAGAAGGACGTAAACTTTACCGAGAATACCAAGTGCCGAAAAAAAGAGTCGTGAGTGTCTTCCTCTCATCTGCGCTCCGCTCCACGTTACCTTTCCCGTCCGAATCGGGTTGCTTTCTACCGTTTTACTTTATTTCCAACCTTTCGCTAAGAGCGCCCTTTTATTTCTCATTTTAGTTTCATCTTCCTTTTTTTGCTGTCCGCGTGTCGTTAGTTCTAAGGTACTTTTAGTCCCGCGTAGTCTTAAATTAGTTTACTCCGAAATCGGATCGCGTGCGTAATATAAGCTTAGTATCTAGAACATTGTTTAGTTTTCCGTAAAATATATAGTAAAACGAGTTTAAGGTCATTCCTCATTTCGCTTCCTCTCGTCCTTGTCTCTCCCAAGGCCTTCCCTCACTCCCACGGGTCGCATTCGAAACCGGCACTGCCTTCGCCCAAGGAAACATCCGACCAACGATCGGAAGGATTTCCTAGCGACATTTTTGGTCCTTCGAGCCGGATATAGAACGGACTCAGTGATTTAGTGAGGAACGGTTTCAACGTCCACGTGCTCTTCGTCCGTTGGTGAGGCGCGTTTCAAACGGCTCGGCCGCGTGCGGCCGCGACCTTGCCAGTGTTTTGAGTCAGTGCTCAGTGCTCCGTAACGTGCCTTCGGTTTTCGCGTTCTGAAATGGAAGACCTTATTACGGAACAGATGGCCACCGCAGGCTTCATACAGCGAATGTGGCAAAACGTTTTAAAATTAGGACGCGATAACATTACCGAAGCTGTGCTGCAATCGAGGAAGGAGAAGCTAGACCAGTACTGGGACATGTTTTTGACTCGTCACTTCTCCATCGTTAAGTTCCCGGAACATACCAAGTCGGCGTATGTACTCGATAACGTCTTCAACGTAACCGAAGAGGCGTGCTTTACGGCAACGGCCCAGTTTTTGAATGCGGCGCAGTCCTTGCGGGCCGCTCCTCAGAGTCCGCCGGCCCTGCACACGGGCGCGAGCGCCGGCGCAGGAGAGCGCGTGCAGCTCCCGCGCATTAACTTGCCAACCTTTGACGGCGACCAGCTGGAATGGGAGAGTTTCCGGGATTTGTTTAAATCTCTTGTGGTGGATGTACCAAACCTTCCCAACGTGCACAAGTTGCAGTACCTCAAGGCCAGCCTGTCGGGAGAAGCTGCCGACGTCCTGTCAAACGTTCCCGTCACGGAAACGGCGTTCGCCGGCGCTTGGAAGGACTTGGTCGCGCGCTACGATAACGACCGCATTATCCTTTCAGCGCACATGACTGCACTTCTCAATGCACCGCCGGCCGCGGGTCAGTCCCCGTCGGAGTTCAAGCGCCTCCTCACGGTAGCGCGTCAGGCACGGCGGGCTTTCGCTTCACTGGGACGCCCTGTCGACAATTGGGACGACTGGTTCGTTCACATTTTGACTAACAAACTTACAGCCGCGGAACGCGTGCTCTGGGAGACGTCGCTCCCAGATAGCCGCACGCATCCGGAGCTCCAGCTCCTCGAGGACTATCTGGAGATGCGGATACGAGCACTCGAGTCGGCTAGTCAATCTCACCTTCCGGTTTCCAAGGCCCCGACGAAGGAGGCCCAAACGGCCGCCGCTAGGAAGTCGCGCGCGTCAACCCACAACGCCGCGACCCATAATGTCGCGGCGAGGACGGCGGGCGGCAGAAGCACCTCCTGTCCGTTGTGCAAAGGAGCACACGTCCTTGCCTACTGCGACCGCTTCAAGCAGCGCGGACCAAACCAGCGCGAAGAGGAAGCGCGTCGACTAGGCGTGTGCCTTAATTGTCTCCGGCCCGGCCACGTCAAGGCCGCCTGTCCCTCCGAGAGACGCTGCATTCAATGCCAGGCGTCACACCACACCCTCCTCCATGGAGCCCGTTTCCCCTCGCAAGGTGGAGGGAATAGAGCCGCCCCGACGGAAGACCTTCGTGCGAACGATCCCACAGGACAGGTCTCTTCGCACGCCGCGCAAGTGGCCAGAACGGTGCTACTTTCTTCCGCCGTGATTCAGCTGCAGTCCGTTACCGGCGAGTCACGGACTGCGCGGGCGCTCTTGGACCCCGGCTCGGAAGCGTCGTTTCTTTCTGAGCGGCTCGCTCAGTGCCTGCGACTGCCCCGTAGGAAGGTGCAGGTGGAGGTTTCGGGCCTCCAGGGCGCCCCTTCCGGCACCGCGACCTCTGAAGTAGAGGCCGTTGTGGGGTCTCCTTGCGACCCCGACTTTCGCGTTTCATTCCAGGCGTTGGTGCTGAGATCATTAACGGCGACGCCCTCGACGAGGATCGCCGTACAGGACTGGCCCCACCTGCAGGGATTGGACCTCGCCGACCCAGGCTTCGGGCTGCCGTCGCAGGTGGACGTAGTTCTAGGAGCCGATGTCTATCCACTGATATTGCAGGGCGATATCAGACGAGGGCCTCCTGGGACCCCGACGGCGCAGCGCACAGCCTTCGGCTGGGTTTTGTTAGGCCAGGTTTCGCACGAGCAGACGGCGGCCCCGCCTCGACACGTGTCGACCTTCTGCTGCCGCTGCGTCGACCCGGTAGCAGACGCACTCCAGAAGTTCTGGTCGACGGAAGAGCTGCCGATGTCTAACGTCCCCCCGTCCGAAGAGGACCAGGCAGCCGAGACCTCGTTCCGAGCCGGACACTTCAGGGAAGCGTCTGGGCGCTACGTAGTCCGACTCCCCTGGCGACGAGATCCGTACGACGTCCTGGGAGACTCACGCCAAGCGGCTGTCCGGATCCTTTTGAGTGGTGAACGCCGCCGGGAGAGGACGCCGGACCTGCAGGACAAATATGCAACGTTCATGGGCGAGTTCCGTTCCCTGGGTCACATGGAACTAGCCGCTCCCCCGTCGCCGGGGCAGGCCGCCTTCTACCTACCTCACCACGCGGTGGTAAAGACGAATGACTCCGACGCCAAGATCAGGGTGGTCTTTAACGCGTCGGCCCGCTCCACCACCGGGGTAAGTCTTAACGACTGCTTATATCCAGGGCCCAAGCTGCAAAAGGACTTATGGCTGGTTCTGTCCCGGTGGCGGCTCTTTCGCATCGCTTTCACCGCCGACATCGTGAAGATGTTTCGGCAAATCGGCGTACATCCTCAGGACGCCGAGTTCCAGCGCGTTGTCTGGCGGTCAGATCCGTCGCTGCCAGTAGAGGATTTCCGACTAACGACGGTGACCTATGGGACTTCTCCTGCTCCGTTCTTAGCGCTCCGCACTTTGTCCCAGCTGGCGCACGACGAGCGCGTCCGATATCCACGAGGGGCCGAAGCCTTGGAAGGCAACTCGTACGTGGACGACATTCTGTCCGGAGCGGACACTGTCGATGCAGCAGAGGATGTCCGCCGACAACTGACGAACATTCTGAGGGCCGGGGGCTTCGAACTGGCCAAGTGGGCCTCCAGTGACCCGAGCCTCTGCCCGGACCCTCTCCTGCAGGAGAAGCGGTTCGACAAAGACCCCGGCGTTTCCACGCTGGGCCTGAGGTGGAGACCAACCACCGACTCGTTCGCCGTGAGGGTCGTCGTCCGACGACCGGGATGGCCACAAAACGTGGCATTCTCTCCGAGGTGGCGCGGCTCTTCGACCCGCTGGGATGGATGGCGCCGGTCCTTGTTACGGCGAAAATTGTTATCCAGGACCTCTGGCTCGCCGGCTCCGACTGGGACGAGCCGGCGCCCGTCAACATTGCCGACACCTGGCGTCTGTTTCAGCGCGACCTGGGATCCTTGGAGGACATCGCAGTGCCCCGATGGCTCGGGGTCACGCCCACCATGGAAGGCTTAGAGCTCCACGCCTTTTGCGATGCCTCGGAGCGAGCGTACGCGGCGGCCGTCTACATCCGCTGCCCAACGGAGGACGGCCACTTTTCCATTAAGCTGTTAATGGCTAAAACAAAGGTGGCCCCGGTGAAGACGCTGTCAATCCCGAGGCTAGAGCTCAACGGAGCTCTCCTGCTCACGCGACTCGTGTCGCACCTCACAGCTGGATTGGAACCACTCACCTTTCGCATTTGGGCGTGGACAGACTCCGCGGTGGTCCTAGCGTGGCTGAGCAGCCATGCCTCCAGATGGGCCACGTACGTGGCCAACCGCACCGCCGAGATTCAGACGACGCTGCCGACTTCCGTCTGGCGACATGTCCGGACGCACGAAAACCCCGCCGACTTGGCCACCCGTGGAATAACGCCTGCCCAACTGGCGGGTAATGAGCTCTGGTGGGAGGGACCGCAGTGGCTCAAGGCCCCGGTCGAGAGTTGGCCCCGGTCGCACTGCGACTCCAAGGGCAGAGAGCAAGCTGAAGCCAGGACGACAGTCACGAGCGCAGCTGCAAGGGTGGCGCCCTCAGAGTCGTTCCTCCTGTCCAGGTACTCGTCACTTTCGCGACTTTTACGAATAACAGCGTTGTGCCGCAGGTTCGCCCATAATTGCCGGAACACGGCGCGACGAACGACCGGACCGTTGATGGCGTCAAAGCTACGGCAGGGGCTACGGTCCTGGATTCGACGCATGCAGACTGAGGACTACGAGCGCGAATTGTCGTCGCTGAAGAGGGAATCCCCGTTGCCCAGGGATTCTTCCCTGCGTTCCCTCGCTCCCTTTGTGGACGCTGAGGGCCTCCTGCGAGTGGGTGGCAGGCTCCAGGCTTCCTATTTGTCCTACGACGAAAGGCACCCACTCATCGTTTGCCGTTACGGCCCCCTCGCACTCCTTCTCGTCCGGGAGGCGCACGCCGCCACTTTACATGGAGGGCCCCAACTCACCCGCAGCCATTTGATGCGCCGATACTGGATCCCGCGGGGAGCGGTGCTCGTCAAGCGCGTCAATCGCGACTGCGTCCGGTGCGCGCGGTTCCGTGGCGCCGCCGGTCACACCTTTATGGGTCAACTACCCCGGGATCGAGTCCGTCCAAGTCGACCCTTCCTGAACTCCGGCCTCGACTACGCGGGCCCGCTGTCTATCCGGGCATCCCCGGGAAGGGGGCACAAGTCCTACAAGGGCTATATTTGTCTTTTTGTGTGCCTTTCCACCAAAGCAATCCATTTAGAAGCTGTTTCTAATCTCACCTCTGCGGCCTTCATTGCAGCTTTCCGCCGCTTTACGTCCCGACGGGGCCGTTGCGCCCGCCTGTGGAGCGACAACGGTACGACATTTCACGGAGCCGATGCCGAGCTCCGTGACCTACATCAGAAGGACTCCGCCTTTCACGAACACGTGGCCGGGGCGCTGACGAGTGAGGGAACCGAATGGTCATTCATCCCTCCCCAGGCCCCACATTTTGGAGGACTTTGGGAGGCAGGCGTTAAGGCGACAAAGCACCACCTCCGTCGAGTGATTGGCGAACAAATGCTGACCTTTGAGGAGATGTCGACCCTCCTTTGCCAAATCGAAGCCTGCCTCAATTCGCGGCCACTGTGTCCACTGTCGGAGGATCCGTCCGACTTGGCCGCGCTCACTCCTGGGCACCTGCTCATCGGCGAGCCCTTGACGGCGTTCCCGGAGCCGGACTTGACGGAGGAGAAAGTCTCCTCGTTAACGCGATGGCAGCATCTTACCCAAATGCGGGATCATTTCTGGCGCCGGTGGCAGCGGGAGTATGTGCATCGCCTGCAGACCCGTAGCAAATGGAGCGATCACGTGAACCATGCGCTCCTAGGACGCATGGTGCTTTTAAAGGACGACAACCTACCGGCCACTCGTTGGGCACTCGCTCGCATCACCGCGCTGCATCCCGGCGCAGACGGCGTCGTACGCGTGGTCACCGTACGTACGCCGAACAACGTTCTTAAAAGAGCCGTCGCCCGTCTCGCCCTGCTGCCGATTTGCCACGAGGACGACGTTGAGGCCACCACGTAAAGGACGTACGCATCTTCCCCGCCTCCAGTCATTCCTTTCACTGTCGCCGACTGGTTGCGGCATTGTCAAGCTGCGGCGCCACTCTCAGGGCCGCCCATCTTGTCCGGCGCTATTGTCACGGCGGGCGGCGCCGTGGTTGGATTCTCTTCGCACGAGGCGGGCGGGATGTTCCGTTAATTTAGAATTCGCGCGCGACGTGACGCGCCGTTGACGTCACCACGAACGCCTGGGCGGTCGGACGCCTCCGCCGATCCTCGGCTGCAACCGGGCGGACCGAGCAGTTCGGTGGGCAGCCCGGGGGGAGGCGGAGGGGGTCCGAACAGGTGAGAAACGAGACTCACGACACAATAACCCGTTCGCGTTGTACTGACTTCCGAGAAGGACGTAAACTTTACCGAGAATACCAAGTGCCGAAAAAAAGAGTCGTGAGTGTCTTCCTCTCATCTGCGCTCCGCTCCACGTTACCTTTCCCGTCCGAATCGGGTTGCTTTCTACCGTTTTACTTTATTTCCAACCTTTCGCTAAGAGCGCCCTTTTATTTCTCATTTTAGTTTCATCTTCCTTTTTTTGCTGTCCGCGTGTCGTTAGTTCTAAGGTACTTTTAGTCCCGCGTAGTCTTAAATTAGTTTACTCCGAAATCGGATCGCGTGCGTAATATAAGCTTAGTATCTAGAACATTGTTTAGTTTTCCGTAAAATATATAGTAAAACGAGTTTAAGGTCATTCCTCATTTCGCTTCCTCTCGTCCTTGTCTATCCCAAGGCCTTCCCTCACTCCCACGGGTCGCATTCGAAACCGGCACTGCCTTCGCCCAAGGAAACATCCGACCAACGATCGGAAGGATTTCCTAGCGACACAAGTTTTTTTATAATAAAACAATAACATAGAAATACTTCTACTTGCACATATAGTAGCAATCATAAGTTCTTTTATAATAAAACAATAACATAGAAATACTTCCACTTGCATATGTAGTAGCCATCATAGGTATTTTTTATAATAAAACATTATTTTCTAGGTTAGGGTGTTTAAGTACTCTCAAATATTAGAATAATATAGAAAATGCTTCTACTTGCAATATACAGTAAATTCTCTCTATTTGTCCACCTAAGTTGATTCCCAGTTTGTCCACTCCGGTAGTCCTACGCCAATGTATTCGTTATGCCTACGCCCGTGTTTCCTACCTCGGCGCCAGCCAAGCGTGTAATTTATGACCCGCGCGGCTCCTTTGACGCGAGTTGACAGCTAACATCGTACCTTACAAAAATATAACTTTTTTGTTCTTATATTTTTTTGTCTGAAAATTTGTTTAAGATGTTGCTGAGACTTTTCCGATTAAAATGATATCAAACATGATATAATTTGGACAACATTTATTTATGTAATACTTATTGTATAACTCAATTTACTCCATCATTCAGGACCGCACGTCCACACGCTCCTTCTGAGCCGCGTTGATTTATCTTGGAATCGAGTGTAGACTTTGGTTTCAAGGTTGTATAAAAATATATTTGTATTTTACAATGATGGTTTTTAACCTGATGTTGCGTATAAAGATTGAAAAATTACTATTGCATTTAAAGTATTTTTTGAGCACTTAGTTTTTATACTTCATTCAAAGCGATAGGAGAAGATATTCAATACCAATTAATAAATAAATTTAGTCCAAACTATATTATGTTTGGTCTCATTTTTATCAGAACAATATCACCAATCTGTGACAAACATTTTCATGCAGAAAATGTTAAAAATAAAAAAGTGTAACAGTCGTTTTTAGTATAGCACTTGGTACGTTGCATTTTAAATGTCTCAGTTGCCTCGACCGTCATTCATTACATTGTCTCTTGTAAGCGCTGTCCTTTTCTACGTTCGGCGAACTACAAAGGCGTTGAGGCTCGAAAACAGTGCCTCCGCTTCTGTATTTGTCCCAAATGGTGTCTCGTCTTCTGTATTTGTCCCAAACGGTGTCTCGGCTTCTATATTTGTCCGAAACGGTGTCTCGGTTTCTCTATTTGTCCGACATGGTGTCCGCGCTAAGGGACAAATATACAGAGTTTTCTGTATTTGTCCGAAATGGTGCCCGCGCTGAAGAACTAATATAGAGAATTTCCTCTACATACTCAATAGGTGTTAATATATAAATGTAGTCCAAATTATATTATGTTTGGTCTCATTTTTATCAGAACGATATCACCAGTCTGTTACAAACATTTTCAGGCAGAAAATCTTAAAAACAAAGAAGTGTAACAATCGTTTTCATTATTGTACTTGGTAGGTTGGGCTTTAAATGACTCAGTTGCCTCGACTGCCATTCATTGTTCTCTTTTTAGCGCTGTCCTTTTTTACGTTCGGCGAACTACAAAGGCAAGCGCCGAGGCTCGAAAACAGTGTCTCCGCTTCTGTATTTGTCCGAAATGGTGTCCGTCCTACTGGACAAATAGAGAGAATTTACTGTAGTAGCCATCACAAGTTTTTTTATAATAAACCAATAATATATAAATACATCTATTTGCATATGTAGTAGCCATCATAAGTTCGTTTATAATAAAATAATAACATTTAAATACTTCTACTTGCATAAATATTTGCCATCATAAGTTGTTTTTATAATAAAACAATAATAGAGAAATACGTCTACTTGCACATATAGTAGCCATCATAAGTTCTTTTATAATAAAACAATCACATAGAAATACTTCTACTCGCATATATAGTACCCATCATATGTTTTTTTTTATAATAAAACAATATTTTCTAGGTTAGTGTATTTTAAGTACTCTCAAATATTAGAATAATATAGAAAATACTTCTACTTGCACATATAGTAGCCATCATAAGTTATTTTATAATAAAACAATCACATAGAAATACTTCTACTTGCAATATAGTAGCCTTCATAAGTTCTTTTATAAAAATTCAATATTTTCTAGGTTAAAGCATTTTACGGTCTCGCAATCATTAGAATAATATAGAAAATATTTCCACTTGCACATAGAGTAGCCATCATAAGTTTTTGTTATAATAAAACAATAATATAGAAATACTATTTCTTCCACATATAGTAGCCATTATAAGCTCTTTTATAATAAAACAATAACATAGAAATACTTCCACTTGCATATATAGTAGCCATCACAAGTTCTTTTATAATCAAACAATAACATAGAAATACTTCTACTTGCATATGTAGTAGCCATCATAAGTTCGTTTATAATAAAACAATAATATAGAAGTACTTCTACTTGCACATATAGTAGCCATCACAAGTTCTTTTATAATAAAACAATAACATAGAAATACTTCTACTTGCACATATAGTAGCCATCATAAGTTATTTTATAATAAAACAATCACATAGAAATAATTCTACTCGCATATATAGTACCCATCATAGGTTTTTTTTTATAATAAAACAATATTTTCTGGTATAGTGTATTTTCAGTACTCTCAAATATTAGAATAATATAGAAAATACTTCAACTTGCAATATTGTACCCATCATAGGTTTTTTTATAATAAAACATTATTTTCTAGGTTAGGGTATTTTAAGTACTCTCAAATATTAGAATAATATAGAAGTACTTCTACTTGCAATATAGTAGCCATCACAAGTTTTTTTATAATAAAACAATAATATATAAATACATCTACTTGCATATGTAGTAGCCATCATAAGTTTGTTTATAATAAAACAATAATATAGAAATACTTCTACTTGCAATATAGTAGCCTTCATAAGTTCTTTTATAATAAAACAATATTTGCTAGGTTAGAGCATTTTACGGTCTCGCAAAAATTAGAAAAATATAGAAAATACTTCCACTTGCACATAGAGTAGCCATCATAAGTTTTTGTTATAATAAAACAATAATACAGAAATACTATTTCTTCCACATATAGTAGCCATTATAAGCTCTTTATAATAAAACAATAACATAGAAATACTTCTACTTGCATATATAGTAGCCATCACAAGTTCTTTTATAATAAAACAATAACATAGAAATACTTCCACTTGCATATGTAGTAGCCATCATAAGTTAGTTTATAATAAAACAATAATATAGAAATACGTCTACTTGCACATATAGTAGCCATCATAAGTTCTTTTATAATAAAACAATCACATGGAAATACTTCTACTCGCATATATAGTACCCATCATACATTTTTTTTTATAATAAACCATTATTTTCTATGTTAGTGTATTTTCAGTACTCTCAAATATTAGAATAATATAGAAAATACTTCTACTTGCAATATAGTAGTCATCATAAGTTCTATTATAATAAAACATTATTTTCTAGGTTAGGGTGTTTAAGTACTCTCAAATATTAGAATAATATAGAATATGTTTCTACTTGCAATATAGTAGCCATCACAAGTTTTTTTATAATAAAACAATAACATAGAAATACTTCTACTTGCACATATAGTAGCAATCATAAGTTCTTTTATAATAAAACAATAACATAGAAATACTTCCACTTGCATATGTAGTAGCCATCATAGGTATTTTTTATAATAAAACATTATTTTCTAGGTTAGGGTGTTTAAGTACTCTCAAATATTAGAATAATATAGAAAATGCTTCTACTTGCAATATAGTAGCCATCACAAGTTTTTTTATAATAAACCAATAATATATAAATACATCTATTTGCATATGTAGTAGCCATCATAAGTTCGTTTATAATAAAATAATAACATTTAAATACTTCTACTTGCATAAATATTTGCCATCATAAGTTGTTTTTATAATAAAACAATAATAGAGAAATACGTCTACTTGCACATATAGTAGCCATCATAAGTTCTTTTATAATAAAACAATCACATAGAAATACTTCTACTCGCATATATAGTACCCATCATATGTTTTTTTTTATAATAAAACAATATTTTCTAGGTTAGTGTATTTTAAGTACTCTCAAATATTAGAATAATATAGAAAATACTTCTACTTGCACATATAGTAGCCATCATAAGTTATTTTATAATAAAACAATCACATAGAAATACTTCTACTTGCAATATAGTAGCCTTCATAAGTTCTTTTATAAAAATTCAATATTTTCTAGGTTAAAGCATTTTACGGTCTCGCAATCATTAGAATAATATAGAAAATATTTCTACTTGCACATATAGTAGCCATCATAAGTTCTTTTATTATAAAACAATAACACAGAAATACATCTACTTGCACATATAGCAGCCATCATAAGTTCTTTTATAATAAAACAATCACATAGAAATACTTCTACTTCCACATATAGTAGACATCATAAGTTATTCGTAATCAAACAATAACATAGAAATACTTCCACTTGCATATATAGTAGCCATCATAAGTTCGTTTATAATAAAAGAATAATATAGAAATACGTCTACTTGCACATATAGTAGCCATCATAAGTTCTTTCATAATAAAACAATAACATAGAAATACTTCTACTTGCACAAATAGTACCAATCATAAGTTCTTTTATAATTAAACAATAACATATAAATACTTCTACTTGCATATATAGTAGCCTTCATAAGTTCTTTCATAATAAAACAATAATATAGAAGTACTTCTACTTGCAATATAGTAGCCATCACAAGTTTTTTTATAATAAAACAATAACATAGAAATACTTCTACTTGCACATATAGTAGCCATCATAAGTTCTTTTATAATAAAACAATAACATAGAAATAATTCTACTCGCATATATAGTACCCATAATAGGTTTTTTTTATAATAAAACAATATTTTCTTGTATAGTGTATTTTCAGTACTCTCAAATATTAGAATAATATAGAAAATACTTCTACTTGCAATATAGTACCCATCATAGGTTTTTTTATAATAAAACATTATTTTCTAGGTTAGGGTATTTTAAGTACTCTCAAATATTAGAATAATATAGAAGTACTTCTACTTGCAGTATAGTAGCCATCACAAGTTTTTTTATAATAAAACAATAATATATAAATACATCTACTTGCATATGTAGTAGCCATCATAAGTTTGTTTATAATAAAACAATAATATAGAAATACTTCTACTTGCAATATAGTAGCCTTCATAAGTTCTTTTATAATAAAACAATATTTGCTAGGTTAGAGCATTTTACGGTCTCGCAAAAATTAGAACAATATAGAAAATACTTCCACTTGCACATAGAGTAGCCATCATAAGTTTTTGTTATAATAAAACAATAATATAGAAATACTATTTCTTCCACATATAGTAGCCATTATAAGCTCTTTTATAATAAAACAATAACATAGAAATACTTCCACTTGCATATATAGTAGCCATCACAAGTTCTTTTATAATCAAACAATAACATAGAAATACTTCTACTTGTATATGTAGTAGCCATCACAAGTTCTTTTATAATAAAACAATAACATAGAAATACTTCTACTTGCACATATAGTAGCCATCATAAGTTATTTTATAATAAAACAATCACATAGAAATAATTCTACTCGCATATATAGCACCCATCATAGGTTTTTTTTTATAATAAAACAATATTTTCTGGTATAGTGTATTTTCAGTACTCTCAAATATTAGAATAATATAGAAAATACTTCAACTTGCAATATTGTACCCATCATAGGTTTTTTTATAATAAAACATTATTTTCTAGGTTAGGGTATTTTAAGTACTCTCAAATATTAGAATAATATAGAAGTACTTCTACTTGCAATATAGTAGCCATCACAGGTTTTTTTTATAATAAAACAATAATATATAAATACATCTACTTGCATATGTAGTAGCCATCATAAGTTTGTTTATAATAAAACAATAATATAGAAATACTTCTACTTGCAATATAGTAGCCTTCATAAGTTCTTTTATAATAAAACAATATTTGCTAGGTTAGAGCATTTTACGGTCTCGCAAAAATTAGAATAATATAGAAAATACTTCCACTTGCACATAGAGTAGCCATCATAAGTTTTTGTTATAATAAAACAATAATACAGAAATACTATTTCTTCCACATATAGTAGCCATTATAAGCTCTTTATAATAAAACAATAACATAGAAATACTTCCACTTGCATATATAGTAGCCATCACAAGTTCTTTTATAATAAAACAATAACATAGAAATACTTCCACTTGCATATGTAGTAGCCATCATAAGTTAGTTTATAATAAAACAATAATATAGAAATACGTCTACTTGCACATATAGTAGCCATCATAAGTTCTTTTATAATAAAACAATCACATGGAAATACTTCTACTCGCATATATAGTACCCATCATACATTTTTTTTTATAATAAACCAATATTTTCTAGGTTAGGGTGTTTAAGTACTCTCAAATATTAGAATAATATAGAAAATGCTTCTACTTGCAATATAGTAGCCATCACAAGTTTTTTTATAATAAACCAATAATATATAAATACATCTATTTGCATATGTAGTAGCCATCATAAGTTCGTTTATAATAAAATAATAACATTTAAATACTTCTACTTGCATAAATATTTGCCATCATAAGTTGTTTTTATAATAAAACAATAATAGAGAAATACGTCTGCTTGCACATATAGTAGCCATCATAAGTTCTTTTATAATAAAACAATCACATAGAAATACTTCTACTCGCATATATAGTACCCATCATATGTTTTTTTTTATAATAAAACAATATTTTCTAGGTTAGTGTATTTTAAGTACTCTCAAATATTAGAATAATATAGAAAATACTTCTACTTGCACATATAGTAGCCATCATAAGTTATTTTATAATAAAACAATCACATAGAAATACTTCTACTTGCAATATAGTAGCCTTCATAAGTTCTTTTATAAAAATTCAATATTTTCTAGGTTAAAGCATTTTACGGTCTCGCAATCATTAGAATAATATAGAAAATATTTCTACTTGCACATATAGTAGCCATCATAAGTTCTTTTATTATAAAACAATAACACAGAAATACATCTACTTGCACATATAGCAGCCATCATAAGTTCTTTTATAATAAAACAATCACATAGAAATACTTCTACTTCCACATATAGTAGACATCATAAGTTATTCGTAATCAAACAATAACATAGAAATACTTCCACTTGCATATATAGTAGCCATCATAAGTTCGTTTATAATAAAAGAATAATATAGAAATACGTCTACTTGCACATATAGTAGCCATCATAAGTTCTTTCATAATAAAACAATAACATAGAAATACTTCTACTTGCACAAATAGTACCAATCATAAGTTCTTTTATAATTAAACAATAACATATAAATACTTCTACTTGCATATATAGTAGCCTTCATAAGTTCTTTCATAATAAAACAATAATATAGAAGTACTTCTACTTGCAATATAGTAGCCATCACAAGTTTTTTTATAATAAAACAATAACATAGAAATACTTCTACTTGCACATATAGTAGCCATCATAAGTTCTTTTATAATAAAACAATAACATAGAAATAATTCTACTCGCATATATAGTACCCATAATAGGTTTTTTTTATAATAAAACAATATTTTCTTGTATAGTGTATTTTCAGTACTCTCAAATATTAGAATAATATAGAAAATACTTCTACTTGCAATATAGTACCCATCATAGGTTTTTTTATAATAAAACATTATTTTCTAGGTTAGGGTATTTTAAGTACTCTCAAATATTAGAATAATATAGAAGTACTTCTACTTGCAGTATAGTAGCCATCACAAGTTTTTTTATAATAAAACAATAATATATAAATACATCTACTTGCATATGTAGTAGCCATCATAAGTTTGTTTATAATAAAACAATAATATAGAAATACTTCTACTTGCAATATAGTAGCCTTCATAAGTTCTTTTATAATAAAACAATATTTGCTAGGTTAGAGCATTTTACGGTCTCGCAAAAATTAGAACAATATAGAAAATACTTCCACTTGCACATAGAGTAGCCATCATAAGTTTTTGTTATAATAAAACAATAATATAGAAATACT
Organism: Priocnemis perturbator; assembly: GCA_963942575.1. Classification (NCBI taxonomy): domain Eukaryota; kingdom Metazoa; phylum Arthropoda; class Insecta; order Hymenoptera; family Pompilidae; genus Priocnemis; species Priocnemis perturbator. The sequence goes on along the minus strand of OZ012643.1, from coordinate 7,873,895 downwards.
ATTTCTTCCACATATAGTAGCCATTATAAGCTCTTTTATAATAAAACAATAACATAGAAATACTTCCACTTGCATATATAGTAGCCATCACAAGTTCTTTTATAATCAAACAATAACATAGAAATACTTCTACTTGTATATGTAGTAGCCATCATAAGTTCGTTTATAATAAAACAATAATATAGAAGTACTTCTACTTGCACATATAGTAGCCATCACAAGTTCTTTTATAATAAAACAATAACATAGAAATACTTCTACTTGCACATATAGTAGCCATCATAAGTTATTTTATAATAAAATAATCACATAGAAATAATTCTACTCGCATATATAGTACCCATCATAGGTTTTTTTTTATAATAAAACAATATTTTCTGGTATAGTGTATTTTCAGTACTCTCAAATATTAGAATAATATAGAAAATACTTCAACTTGCAATGTTGTACCCATCATAGGTTTTTTTATAATAAAACATTATTTTCTAGGTTAGGGTATTTTAAGTACTCTCAAATATTAGAATAATATAGAAGTACTTCTACTTGCAATATAGTAGCCATCACAAGTTTTTTTATAATAAAACAATAATATATAAATACATCTACTTGCATATGTAGTAGCCATCATAAGTTTGTTTATAATAAAACAATAATATAGAAATACTTCTACTTGCAATATAGTAGCCTTCATAAGTTCTTTTATAATAAAACAATATTTGCTAGGTTAGAGCATTTTACGGTCTCGCAAAAATTAGAATAATATAGAAAATACTTCCACTTGCACATAGAGTAGCCATCATAAGTTTTTGTTATAATAAAACAATAATACAGAAATACTATTTCTTCCACATATAGTAGCCATTATAAGCTCTTTATAATAAAACAATAACATAGAAATACTTCCACTTGCATATATAGTAGCCATCACAAGTTCTTTTATAATAAAACAATAACATAGAAATACTTCCACTTGCATATGTAGTAGCCATCATAAGTTAGTTTATAATAAAACAATAATATAGAAATACGTCTACTTGCACATATAGTAGCCATCATAAGTTCTTTTATAATAAAACAATCACATGGAAATACTTCTACTCGCATATATAGTACCCATCATACATTTTTTTTTATAATAAACCAATATTTTCTAGGTTAGTGTATTTTCAGTACTCTCAAATATTAGAATAATATAGAAAATACTTCTACTTGCAATATAGTAGTCATCATAAGTTCTATTATAATAAAACATTATTTTCTAGGTTAGGGTGTTTAAGTACTCTCAAATATTAGAATAATATAGAATATGTTTCTACTTGCAATATAGTAGCCATCACAAGTTTTTTTATAATAAAACAATAACATAGAAATACTTCTACTTGCACATATAGTAGCAATCATAAGTTCTTTTATAATAAAACAATAACATAGAAATACTTCCACTTGCATATGTAGTAGCCATCATAGGTATTTTTTATAATAAAACATTATTTTCTAGGTTAGGGTGTTTAAGTACTCTCAAATATTAGAATAATATAGAAAATGCTTCTACTTGCAATATAGTAGCCATCACAAGTTTTTTTATAATAAACCAATAATATATAAATACATCTATTTGCATATGTAGTAGCCATCATAAGTTCGTTTATAATAAAATAATAACATTTAAATACTTCTACTTGCATAAATATTTGCCATCATAAGTTGTTTTTATAATAAAACAATAATAGAGAAATACGTCTACTTGCACATATAGTAGCCATCATAAGTTCTTTTATAATAAAACAATCACATAGAAATGCTTCTACTCGCATATATAGTACCCATCATATGTTTTTTTTTATAATAAAACAATATTTTCTAGGTTAGTGTATTTTAAGTACTCTCAAATATTAGAATAATATAGAAAATACTTCTACTTGCACATATAGTAGCCATCATAAGTTATTTTATAATAAAACAATCACATAGAAATACTTCTACTTGCAATATAGTAGCCTTCATAAGTTCTTTTATAAAAATTCAATATTTTCTAGGTTAAAGCATTTTACGGTCTCGCAATCATTAGAATAATATAGAAAATATTTCTACTTGCACATATAGTAGCCATCATAAGTTCTTTTATTATAAAACAATAACACAGAAATACATCTACTTGCACATATAGCAGCCATCATAAGTTCTTTTATAATAAAACAATCACATAGAAATACTTCTACTTCCACATATAGTAGACATCATAAGTTATTCGTAATCAAACAATAACATAGAAATACTTCCACTTGCATATATAGTAGCCATCATAAGTTCGTTTATAATAAAAGAATAATATAGAAATACGTCTACTTGCACATATAGTAGCCATCATAAGTTCTTTCATAATAAAACAATAACATAGAAATACTTCTACTTGCACAAATAGTACCAATCATAAGTTCTTTTATAATTAAACAATAACATATAAATACTTCTACTTGCATATATAGTAGCCTTCATAAGTTCTTTCATAATAAAACAATAATATAGAAGTACTTCTACTTGCAATATAGTAGCCATCACAAGTTTTTTTATAATAAAACAATAACATAGAAATACTTCTACTTGCACATATAGTAGCCATCATAAGTTCTTTTATAATAAAACAATAACATAGAAATAATTCTACTCGCATATATAGTACCCATAATAGGTTTTTTTTATAATAAAACAATATTTTCTTGTATAGTGTATTTTCAGTACTCTCAAATATTAGAATAATATAGAAAATACTTCTACTTGCAATATAGTACCCATCATAGGTTTTTTTATAATAAAACATTATTTTCTAGGTTAGGGTATTTTAAGTACTCTCAAATATTAGAATAATATAGAAGTACTTCTACTTGCAGTATAGTAGCCATCACAAGTTTTTTTATAATAAAACAATAATATATAAATACATCTACTTGCATATGTAGTAGCCATCATAAGTTTGTTTATAATAAAACAATAATATAGAAATACTTCTACTTGCAATATAGTAGCCTTCATAAGTTCTTTTATAATAAAACAATATTTGCTAGGTTAGAGCATTTTACGGTCTCGCAAAAATTAGAACAATATAGAAAATACTTCCACTTGCACATAGAGTAGCCATCATAAGTTTTTGTTATAATAAAACAATAATATAGAAATACTATTTCTTCCACATATAGTAGCCATTATAAGCTCTTTTATAATAAAACAATAACATAGAAATACTTCCACTTGCATATATAGTAGCCATCACAAGTTCTTTTATAATCAAACAATAACATAGAAATACTTCTACTTGTATATGTAGTAGCCATCATAAGTTCGTTTATAATAAAACAATAATATAGAAGTACTTCTACTTGCACATATAGTAGCCATCACAAGTTCTTTTATAATAAAACAATAACATAGAAATACTTCTACTTGCACATATAGTAGCCATCATAAGTTATTTTATAATAAAACAATCACATAGAAATAATTCTACTCGCATATATAGTACCCATCATAGGTTTTTTTTTATAATAAAACAATATTTTCTGGTATAGTGTATTTTCAGTACTCTCAAATATTAGAATAATATAGAAAATACTTCAACTTGCAATATTGTACCCATCATAGGTTTTTTTATAATAAAACATTATTTTCTAGGTTAGGGTATTTTAAGTACTCTCAAATATTAGAATAATATAGAAGTACTTCTACTTGCAATATAGTAGCCATCACAGGTTTTTTTATAATAAAACAATAATATATAAATACATCTACTTGCATATGTAGTAGCCATCATAAGTTTGTTTATAATAAAACAATAATATAGAAATACTTCTACTTGCAATATAGTAGCCTTCATAAGTTCTTTTATAATAAAACAATATTTGCTAGGTTAGAGCATTTTACGGTCTCGCAAAAATTAGAATAATATAGAAAATACTTCCACTTGCACATAGAGTAGCCATCATAAGTTTTTGTTATAATAAAACAATAATACAGAAATACTATTTCTTCCACATATAGTAGCCATTATAAGCTCTTTATAATAAAACAATAACATAGAAATACTTCCACTTGCATATATAGTAGCCATCACAAGTTCTTTTATAATAAAACAATAACATAGAAATACTTCCACTTGCATATGTAGTAGCCATCATAAGTTAGTTTATAATAAAACAATAATATAGAAATACGTCTACTTGCACATATAGTAGCCATCATAAGTTCTTTTATAATAAAACAATCACATGGAAATACTTCTACTCGCATATATAGTACCCATCATACATTTTTTTTTATAATAAACCAATATTTTCTAGGTTAGTGTATTTTCAGTACTCTCAAATATTAGAATAATATAGAAAATACTTCTACTTGCAATATAGTAGTCATCATAAGTTCTATTATAATAAAACATTATTTTCTAGGTTAGGGTGTTTAAGTACTCTCAAATATTAGAATAATATAGAATATGTTTCTACTTGCAATATAGTAGCCATCACAAGTTTTTTTATAATAAAACAATAACATAGAAATACTTCTACTTGCACATATAGTAGCAATCATAAGTTCTTTTATAATAAAACAATAACATAGAAATACTTCCACTTGCATATGTAGTAGCCATCATAGGTATTTTTTATAATAAAACATTATTTTCTAGGTTAGGGTGTTTAAGTACTCTCAAATATTAGAATAATATAGAAAATGCTTCTACTTGCAATATAGTAGCCATCACAAGTTTTTTTATAATAAACCAATAATATATAAATACATCTATTTGCATATGTAGTAGCCATCATAAGTTCGTTTATAATAAAATAATAACATTTAAATACTTCTACTTGCATAAATATTTGCCATCATAAGTTGTTTTTATAATAAAACAATAATAGAGAAATACGTCTACTTGCACATATAGTAGCCATCATAAGTTCTTTTATAATAAAACAATCACATAGAAATACTTCTACTCGCATATATAGTACCCATCATATGTTTTTTTTTATAATAAAACAATATTTTCTAGGTTAGTGTATTTTAAGTACTCTCAAATATTAGAATAATATAGAAAATACTTCTACTTGCACATATAGTAGCCATCATAAGTTATTTTATAATAAAACAATCACATAGAAATACTTCTACTTGCAATATAGTAGCCTTCATAAGTTCTTTTATAAAAATTCAATATTTTCTAGGTTAAAGCATTTTACGGTCTCGCAATCATTAGAATAATATAGAAAATATTTCTACTTGCACATATAGTAGCCATCATAAGTTCTTTTATTATAAAACAATAACACAGAAATACATCTACTTGCACATATAGCAGCCATCATAAGTTCTTTTATAATAAAACAATCACATAGAAATACTTCTACTTCCACATATAGTAGACATCATAAGTTATTCGTAATCAAACAATAACATAGAAATACTTCCACTTGCATATATAGTAGCCATCATAAGTTCGTTTATAATAAAAGAATAATATAGAAATACGTCTACTTGCACATATAGTAGCCATCATAAGTTCTTTCATAATAAAACAATAACATAGAAATACTTCTACTTGCACAAATAGTACCAATCATAAGTTCTTTTATAATTAAACAATAACATATAAATACTTCTACTTGCATATATAGTAGCCTTCATAAGTTCTTTCATAATAAAACAATAATATAGAAGTACTTCTACTTGCAATATAGTAGCCATCACAAGTTTTTTTATAATAAAACAATAACATAGAAATACTTCTACTTGCACATATAGTAGCCATCATAAGTTCTTTTATAATAAAACAATAACATAGAAATAATTCTACTCGCATATATAGTACCCATAATAGGTTTTTTTTATAATAAAACAATATTTTCTTGTATAGTGTATTTTCAGTACTCTCAAATATTAGAATAATATAGAAAATACTTCTACTTGCAATATAGTACCCATCATAGGTTTTTTTATAATAAAACATTATTTTCTAGGTTAGGGTATTTTAAGTACTCTCAAATATTAGAATAATATAGAAGTACTTCTACTTGCAGTATAGTAGCCATCACAAGTTTTTTTATAATAAAACAATAATATATAAATACATCTACTTGCATATGTAGTAGCCATCATAAGTTTGTTTATAATAAAACAATAATATAGAAATACTTCTACTTGCAATATAGTAGCCTTCATAAGTTCTTTTATAATAAAACAATATTTGCTAGGTTAGAGCATTTTACGGTCTCGCAAAAATTAGAACAATATAGAAAATACTTCCACTTGCACATAGAGTAGCCATCATAAGTTTTTGTTATAATAAAACAATAATATAGAAATACTATTTCTTCCACATATAGTAGCCATTATAAGCTCTTTTATAATAAAACAATAACATAGAAATACTTCCACTTGCATATATAGTAGCCATCACAAGTTCTTTTATAATCAAACAATAACATAGAAATACTTCTACTTGTATATGTAGTAGCCATCATAAGTTCGTTTATAATAAAACAATAATATAGAAGTACTTCTACTTGCACATATAGTAGCCATCACAAGTTCTTTTATAATAAAACAATAACATAGAAATACTTCTACTTGCACATATAGTAGCCATCATAAGTTCTTTTATAATAAAACAATAACATAGAAATAATTCTACTCGCATATATAGTACCCATAATAGGTTTTTTTTATAATAAAACAATATTTTCTTGTATAGTGTATTTTCAGTACTCTCAAATATTAGAATAATATAGAAAATACTTCTACTTGCAATATAGTACCCATCATAGGTTTTTTTATAATAAAACATTATTTTCTAGGTTAGGGTATTTTAAGTACTCTCAAATATTAGAATAATATAGAAGTACTTCTACTTGCAGTATAGTAGCCATCACAAGTTTTTTTATAATAAAACAATAATATATAAATACATCTACTTGCATATGTAGTAGCCATCATAAGTTTGTTTATAATAAAACAATAATATAGAAATACTTCTACTTGCAATATAGTAGCCTTCATAAGTTCTTTTATAATAAAACAATATTTGCTAGGTTAGAGCATTTTACGGTCTCGCAAAAATTAGAACAATATAGAAAATACTTCCACTTGCACATAGAGTAGCCATCATAAGTTTTTGTTATAATAAAACAATAATATAGAAATACTATTTCTTCCACATATAGTAGCCATTATAAGCTCTTTTATAATAAAACAATAACATAGAAATACTTCCACTTGCATATATAGTAGCCATCACAAGTTCTTTTATAATCAAACAATAACATAGAAATACTTCTACTTGTATATGTAGTAGCCATCATAAGTTCGTTTATAATAAAACAATAATATAGAAGTACTTCTACTTGCACATATAGTAGCCATCACAAGTTCTTTTATAATAAAACAATAACATAGAAATACTTCTACTTGCACATATAGTAGCCATCATAAGTTATTTTATAATAAAACAATCACATAGAAATAATTCTACTCGCATATATAGTACCCATCATAGGTTTTTTTTTATAATAAAACAATATTTTCTGGTATAGTGTATTTTCAGTACTCTCAAATATTAGAATAATATAGAAAATACTTCAACTTGCAATGTTGTACCCATCATAGGTTTTTTTATAATAAAACATTATTTTCTAGGTTAGGGTATTTTAAGTACTCTCAAATATTAGAATAATATAGAAGTACTTCTACTTGCAATATAGTAGCCATCACAAGTTTTTTTATAATAAAACAATAATATATAAATACATCTACTTGCATATGTAGTAGCCATCATAAGTTTGTTTATAATAAAACAATAATATAGAAATACTTCTACTTGCAATATAGTAGCCTTCATAAGTTCTTTTATAATAAAACAATATTTGCTAGGTTAGAGCATTTTACGGTCTCGCAAAAATTAGAATAATATAGAAAATACTTCCACTTGCACATAGAGTAGCCATCATAAGTTTTTGTTATAATAAAACAATAATACAGAAATACTATTTCTTCCACATATAGTAGCCATTATAAGCTCTTTATAATAAAACAATAACATAGAAATACTTCCACTTGCATATATAGTAGCCATCACAAGTTCTTTTATAATAAAACAATAACATAGAAATACTTCCACTTGCATATGTAGTAGCCATCATAAGTTAGTTTATAATAAAACAATAATATAGAAATACGTCTACTTGCACATATAGTAGCCATCATAAGTTCTTTTATAATAAAACAATCACATGGAAATACTTCTACTCGCATATATAGTACCCATCATACATTTTTTTTTATAATAAACCAATATTTTCTAGGTTAGTGTATTTTCAGTACTCTCAAATATTAGAATAATATAGAAAATACTTCTACTTGCAATATAGTAGTCATCATAAGTTCTATTATAATAAAACATTATTTTCTAGGTTAGGGTGTTTAAGTACTCTCAAATATTAGAATAATATAGAATATGTTTCTACTTGCAATATAGTAGCCATCACAAGTTTTTTTATAATAAAACAATAACATAGAAATACTTCTACTTGCACATATAGTAGCAATCATAAGTTCTTTTATAATAAAACAATAACATAGAAATACTTCCACTTGCATATGTAGTAGCCATCATAGGTATTTTTTATAATAAAACATTATTTTCTAGGTTAGGGTGTTTAAGTACTCTCAAATATTAGAATAATATAGAAAATGCTTCTACTTGCAATATAGTAGCCATCACAAGTTTTTTTATAATAAACCAATAATATATAAATACATCTATTTGCATATGTAGTAGCCATCATAAGTTCGTTTATAATAAAATAATAACATTTAAATACTTCTACTTGCATAAATATTTGCCATCATAAGTTGTTTTTATAATAAAACAATAATAGAGAAATACGTCTACTTGCACATATAGTAGCCATCATAAGTTCTTTTATAATAAAACAATCACATAGAAATACTTCTACTCGCATATATAGTACCCATCATATGTTTTTTTTTATAATAAAACAATATTTTCTAGGTTAGTGTATTTTAAGTACTCTCAAATATTAGAATAATATAGAAAATACTTCTACTTGCACATATAGTAGCCATCATAAGTTATTTTATAATAAAACAATCACATAGAAATACTTCTACTTGCAATATAGTAGCCTTCATAAGTTCTTTTATAAAAATTCAATATTTTCTAGGTTAAAGCATTTTACGGTCTCGCAATCATTAGAATAATATAGAAAATATTTCTACTTGCACATATAGTAGCCATCATAAGTTCTTTTATTATAAAACAATAACACAGAAATACATCTACTTGCACATATAGCAGCCATCATAAGTTCTTTTATAATAAAACAATCACATAGAAATACTTATACTTCCACATATAGTAGACATCATAAGTTATTCGTAATCAAACAATAACATAGAAATACTTCCACTTGCATATATAGTAGCCATCATAAGTTCGTTTATAATAAAAGAATAATATAGAAATACGTCTACTTGCACATATAGTAGCCATCATAAGTTCTTTCATAATAAAACAATAACATAGAAATACTTCTACTTGCACAAATAGTACCAATCATAAGTTCTTTTATAATTAAACAATAACATATAAATACTTCTACTTGCATATATAGTAGCCTTCATAAGTTCTTTCATAATAAAACAATAATATAGAAGTACTTCTACTTGCAATATAGTAGCCATCACAAGTTTTTTTATAATAAAACAATAACATAGAAATACTTCTACTTGCACATATAGTAGCCATCATAAGTTCTTTTATAATAAAACAATAACATAGAAATAATTCTACTCGCATATATAGTACCCATAATAGGTTTTTTTTATAATAAAACAATATTTTCTTGTATAGTGTATTTTCAGTACTCTCAAATATTAGAATAATATAGAAAATACTTCTACTTGCAATATAGTACCCATCATAGGTTTTTTTATAATAAAACATTATTTTCTAGGTTAGGGTATTTTAAGTACTCTCAAATATTAGAATAATATAGAAGTACTTCTACTTGCAGTATAGTAGCCATCACAAGTTTTTTTATAATAAAACAATAATATATAAATACATCTACTTGCATATGTAGTAGCCATCATAAGTTTGTTTATAATAAAACAATAATATAGAAATACTTCTACTTGCAATATAGTAGCCTTCATAAGTTCTTTTATAATAAAACAATATTTGCTAGGTTAGAGCATTTTACGGTCTCGCAAAAATTAGAACAATATAGAAAATACTTCCACTTGCACATAGAGTAGCCATCATAAGTTTTTGTTATAATAAAACAATAATATAGAAATACTATTTCTTCCACATATAGTAGCCATTATAAGCTCTTTTATAATAAAACAATAACATAGAAATACTTCCACTTGCATATATAGTAGCCATCACAAGTTCTTTTATAATCAAACAATAACATAGAAATACTTCTACTTGCATATGTAGTAGCCATCATAAGTTCGTTTATAATAAAACAATAATATAGAAGTACTTCTACTTGCACATATAGTAGCCATCACAAGTTATTTTATAATAAAACAATAACATAGAAATACGTCTACTTGCACATATAGTAGCCATCATAAGTTATTTTATAATAAAACAATCACATAGAAATAATTCTACTCGCATATATAGTACCCATCATAGGTTTTTTTTTATAATAAAACAATATTTTCTGGTATAGTGTATTTTCAGCACTCTCAAATATTAGAATAATATAGAAAATACTTCAACTTGCAATATTGTACCCATCATAGGTTTTTTTATAATAAAACATTATTTTCTAGGTTAGGGTATTTTAAGTACTCTCAAATATTAGAATAATATAGAAGTACTTCTACTTGCAATATAGTAGCCATCACAAGTTTTTTTATAATAAAACAATAATATATAAATACATCTACTTGCATATGTAGTAGCCATCATAAGTTTGTTTATAATAAAACAATAATATAGAAATACTTCTACTTGCAATATAGTAGCCTTCATAAGTTCTTTTATAATAAAACAATATTTGCTAGGTTAGAGCATTTTACGGTCTCGCAAAAATTAGAATAATATAGAAAATACTTCCACTTGCACATAGAGTAGCCATCATAAGTTTTTGTTATAATAAAACAATAATACAGAAATACTATTTCTTCCACATATAGTAGCCATTATAAGCTCTTTATAATAAAACAATAACATAGAAATACTTCCACTTGCATATATAGTAGCCATCACAAGTTCTTTTATAATAAAACAATAACATAGAAATACTTCCACTTGCATATGTAGTAGCCATCATAAGTTAGTTTATAATAAAACAATAATATAGAAATACGTCTACTTGCACATATAGTAGCCATCATAAGTTCTTTTATAATAAAACAATCACATGGAAATACTTCTACTCGCATATATAGTACCCATCATACATTTTTTTTTATAATAAACCAATATTTTCTAGGTTAGTGTATTTTCAGTACTCTCAAATATTAGAATAATATAGAAAATACTTCTACTTGCAATATAGTAGTCATCATAAGTTCTATTATAATAAAACATTATTTTCTAGGTTAGGGTGTTTAAGTACTCTCAAATATTAGAATAATATAGAATATGTTTCTACTTGCAATATAGTAGCCATCACAAGTTTTTTTATAATAAAACAATAACATAGAAATACTTCTACTTGCACATATAGTAGCAATCATAAGTTCTTTTATAATAAAACAATAACATAGAAATACTTCCACTTGCATATGTAGTAGCCATCATAGGTATTTTTTATAATAAAACATTATTTTCTAGGTTAGGGTGTTTAAGTACTCTCAAATATTAGAATAATATAGAAAATGCTTCTACTTGCAATATAGTAGCCATCACAAGTTTTTTTATAATAAACCAATAATATATAAATACATCTATTTGCATATGTAGTAGCCATCATAAGTTCGTTTATAATAAAATAATAACATTTAAATACTTCTACTTGCATAAATATTTGCCATCATAAGTTGTTTTTATAATAAAACAATAATAGAGAAATACGTCTACTTGCACATATAGTAGCCATCATAAGTTCTTTTATAATAAAACAATCACATAGAAATACTTCTACTCGCATATATAGTACCCATCATATGTTTTTTTTTATAATAAAACAATATTTTCTAGGTTAGTGTATTTTAAGTACTCTCAAATATTAGAATAATATAGAAAATACTTCTACTTGCACATATAGTAGCCATCATAAGTTATTTTATAATAAAACAATCACATAGAAATACTTCTACTTGCAATATAGTAGCCTTCATAAGTTCTTTTATAAAAATTCAATATTTTCTAGGTTAAAGCATTTTACGGTCTCGCAATCATTAGAATAATATAGAAAATATTTCTACTTGCACATATAGTAGCCATCATAAGTTCTTTTATTATAAAACAATAACACAGAAATACATCTACTTGCACATATAGCAGCCATCATAAGTTCTTTTATAATAAAACAATCACATAGAAATACTTCTACTTCCACATATAGTAGACATCATAAGTTATTCGTAATCAAACAATAACATAGAAATACTTCCACTTGCATATATAGTAGCCATCATAAGTTCGTTTATAATAAAAGAATAATATAGAAATACGTCTACTTGCACATATAGTAGCCATCATAAGTTCTTTCATAATAAAACAATAACATAGAAATACTTCTACTTGCACAAATAGTACCAATCATAAGTTCTTTTATAATTAAACAATAACATATAAATACTTCTACTTGCATATATAGTAGCCTTCATAAGTTCTTTCATAATAAAACAATAATATAGAAGTACTTCTACTTGCAATATAGTAGCCATCACAAGTTTTTTTATAATAAAACAATAACATAGAAATACTTCTACTTGCACATATAGTAGCCATCATAAGTTCTTTTATAATAAAACAATAACATAGAAATAATTCTACTCGCATATATAGTACCCATAATAGGTTTTTTTTATAATAAAACAATATTTTCTTGTATAGTGTATTTTCAGTACTCTCAAATATTAGAATAATATAGAAAATACTTCTACTTGCAATATAGTACCCATCATAGGTTTTTTTTATAATAAAACATTATTTTCTAGGTTAGGGTATTTTAAGTACTCTCAAATATTAGAATAATATAGAAGTACTTCTACTTGCAGTATAGTAGCCATCACAAGTTTTTTTATAATAAAACAATAATATATAAATACATCTACTTGCATATGTAGTAGCCATCATAAGTTTGTTTATAATAAAACAATAATATAGAAATACTTCTACTTGCAATATAGTAGCCTTCATAAGTTCTTTTATAATAAAACAATATTTGCTAGGTTAGAGCATTTTACGGTCTCGCAAAAATTAGAACAATATAGAAAATACTTCCACTTGCACATAGAGTAGCCATCATAAGTTTTTGTTATAATAAAACAATAATATAGAAATACTATTTCTTCCACATATAGTAGCCATTATAAGCTCTTTTATAATAAAACAATAACATAGAAATACTTCCACTTGCATATATAGTAGCCATCACAAGTTCTTTTATAATCAAACAATAACATAGAAATACTTCTACTTGCATATGTAGTAGCCATCATAAGTTCGTTTATAATAAAACAATCACATAGAAATACTTATACTTCCACATATAGTAGACATCATAAGTTATTCGTAATCAAACAATATCATAGAAATACTTCCACTTGCATATGTAGTAGCCATCATAAGTTAGTTTATAATAAAACAATAATATAGAAATACGTCTACTTGCACATATAGTAGCCATCATAAGTTCTTTTATAATAAAACAATCACATGGAAATACTTCTACTCGCATATATAGTACCGATCATACATTTTTTTTTATAATAAACCAATATTTTCTAGGTTAGTGTATTTTCAGTACTCTCAAATATTAGAATAATATAGAAAATACTTCTACTTGCATTATTGTACCCATCATAGGTTTTTTTATAATAAAACATTATTTTCTAGGTTAGGGTATTTTAAGTACTCTCAAATATTAGAATAATATAGAAGTACTTCTACTTGCAATATAGTAGCCATCACAAGTTTTTTTATAATAAAACAATAATATATAAATACATCTACTTGCATATGTAGTAGCCATCATAAGTTTGTTTATAATAAAACAATAATATAGAAATACTTCTACTTGCAATATAGTAGCCTTCATAAGTTCTTTTATAATAAAACAATATTTGCTAGGTTAGAGCATTTTACGGTCTCGCAAAAATTAGAATAATATAGAAAATACTTCCACTTGCACATAGAGTAGCCATCATAAGTTTTTGTTATAATAAAACAATAATACAGAAATACTATTTCTTCCACATATAGTAGCCATTATAAGCTCTTTATAATAAAACAATAACATAGAAATACTTCCACTTGCATATATAGTAGCCATCACAAATTCTTTTATAATAAAACAATAACATAGAAATACTTCCACTTGCATATGTAGTAGCCATCATAAGTTAGTTTATAATAAAACAATAATATAGAAATACGTCTACTTGCACATATAGTAGCCATCATAAGTTCTTTTATAATAAAACAATCACATGGAAATACTTCTACTCGCATATATAGTACCCATCATACATTTTTTTTTATAATAAACCAATATTTTCTAGGTTAGTGTATTTTCAGTACTCTCAAATATTAGAATAATATAGAAAATACTTCTACTTGCAATATAGTAGTCATCATAAGTTCTATTATAATAAAACATTATTTTCTAGGTTAGGGTGTTTAAGTACTCTCAAATATTAGAATAATATAGAATATGTTTCTACTTGCAATATAGTAGCCATCACAAGTTTTTAATTATAAAAAAACAATAACATAGAAATACTTCTACTTGCACATATAGTAGCAATCATAAGTTCTTTTATAATAAAACAATAACATAGAAATACTTCCACTTGCATATGTAGTAGCCATCATAGGTATTTTTTATAATAAAACATTATTTTCTAGGTTAGGGTGTTTAAGTACTCTCAAATATTAGAATAATATAGAAAATGCTTCTACTTGCAATATAGTAGCCATCACAAGTTTTTTTATAATAAACCAATAATATATAAATACATCTATTTGCATATGTAGTAGCCATCATAAGTTCGTTTATAATAAAATAATAACATTTAAATACTTCTACTTGCATAAATATTTGCCATCATAAGTTGTTTTTATAATAAAACAATAATAGAGAAATACGTCTACTTGCACATATAGTAGCCATCATAAGTTCTTTTATAATAAAACAATCACATAGAAATACTTCTACTCGCATATATAGTACCCATCATATGTTTTTTTTTTATAATAAAACAATATTTTCTAGGTTAGTGTATTTTAAGTACTCTCAAATATTAGAATAATATAGAAAATACTTCTACTTGCACATATAGTAGCCATCATAAGTTATTTTATAATAAAACAATCACATAGAAATACTTCTACTTGCAATATAGTAGCCTTCATAAGTTCTTTTATAAAAATTCAATATTTTCTAGGTTAAAGCATTTTACGGTCTCGCAATCATTAGAATAATATAGAAAATATTTCTACTTGCACATACAGTAGCCATCATAAGTTCTTTTATTATAAAACAATAACACAGAAATACATCTACTTGCACATATAGCAGCCATCATAAGTTCTTTTATAATAAAACAATCACATAGAAATACTTATACTTCCACATATAGTAGACATCATAAGTTATTCGTAATCAAACAATATCATAGAAATACTTCCACTTGCATATGTAGTAGCCATCATAAGTTAGTTTATAATAAAACAATAATATAGAAATACGTCTACTTGCACATATAGTAGCCATCATAAGTTCTTTTATAATAAAACAATCACATGGAAATACTTCTACTCGCATATATAGTACCGATCATACATTTTTTTTTATAATAAACCAATATTTTCTAGGTTAGTGTATTTTCAGTACTCTCAAATATTAGAATAATATAGAAAATACTTCTACTTGCATTATTGTACCCATCATAGGTTTTTTTATAATAAAACATTATTTTCTAGGTTAGGGTATTTTAAGTACTCTCAAATATTAGAATAATATAGAAGTACTTCTACTTGCAATATAGTAGCCATCACAAGTTTTTTTATAATAAAACAATAATATATAAATACATCTACTTGCATATGTAGTAGCCATCATAAGTTTGTTTATAATAAAACAATAATATAGAAATACTTCTACTTGCAATATAGTAGCCTTCATAAGTTCTTTTATAATAAAACAATATTTGCTAGGTTAGAGCATTTTACGGTCTCGCAAAAATTAGAATAATATAGAAAATACTTCCACTTGCACATAGAGTAGCCATCATAAGTTTTTGTTATAATAAAACAATAATACAGAAATACTATTTCTTCCACATATAGTAGCCATTATAAGCTCTTTATAATAAAACAATAACATAGAAATACTTCCACTTGCATATATAGTAGCCATCACAAGTTCTTTTATAATAAAACAATAACATAGAAATACTTCCACTTGCATATGTAGTAGCCATCATAAGTTAGTTTATAATAAAACAATAATATAGAAATACGTCTACTTGCACATATAGTAGCCATCATAAGTTCTTTTATAATAAAACAATCACATGGAAATTCTTCTACTGGCATATATAGTACCCATCATACATTTTTTTTTATAATAAACCAATATTTTCTAGGTTAGTGTATTTTCAGTACTCTCAAATATTAGAATAATATAGAAAATACTTCTACTTGCAATATAGTAGTCATCATAAGTTCTATTATAATAAAACAATATTTTCTAGGTTAGGGTGTTTAAGTACTCTCAAATATTAGAATAATATAGAAAATGCTTCTACTTGCAATATAGTAGCCATCACAAGTTCTTTTATAATCAAACAATAACATAGAAATACTTCCACTTGCATATATAGTAGCCATCACAAGTTCTTTTATAATAAAACAATAACATAGAAATACTTCCACTTGCATATGTAGTAGCCATCATAAGTTAGTTTATAATAAAACAATAATATAGAAATACGTCTACTTGCACATATAGTAGCCATCATAAGTTCTTTTATAATAAAACAATCACATGGAAATACTTCTACTCGCATATATAGTACCCATCATACATTTTTTTTTATAATAAACCAATATTTTCTAGGTTAGTGTATTTTCAGTACTCTCAAATATTAGAATAATATAGAAAATACTTCTACTTGCAATATAGTAGTCATCATAAGTTCTATTATAATAAAACATTATTTTCTAGGTTAGGGTGTTTAAGTACTCTCAAATATTAGAATAATATAGAATATGTTTCTACTTGCAATATAGTAGCCATCACAAGTTTTTTTATAATAAAACAATAACATAGAAATACTTCTACTTGCACATATAGTAGCAATCATAAGTTCTTTTATAATAAAACAATCACATAGAAATACTTCTACTCGCATATATAGTACCCATCATAGGTATTTTTTATAATAAAACATTATTTTCTAGGTTAGGGTGTTTAAGTACTCTCAAATATTAGAATAATATAGAAAATGCTTCTACTTGCAATATAGTAGCCATCACAAGTTTTTTTATAATAAACCAATAATATATAAATACATCTATTTGCATATATAGTAGCCATCATAAGTTCGTTTATAATATAACTATAATATAGAAATACTTCTACTTGCACATATAGTAGCGATCATAAGTTATTTTAAAGTAAAACAATATTTTCTATGTTAGACTATTTTAAGTACTCTCAAATATGCGAATAATATAGAAAATACTTCTACTTGCACATATAGTAGCCATCACAAGTTCTTTTATAATAACATAATAACATTTAAATACTTCTACTTGCATAAATATTTGCCATCATAAGTTGTTTTTATAATAAAACAATAATAGAGAAATACGTCTACTTGCACATATAGTAGCCATCATAAGTTCTTTTATAATAAAACAATCACATAGAAATACTTCTACTCGCATATATAGTACCCATCATATGTTTTTTTTTATAATAAAACAATAATATATAAATACATCTACTTGCATATGTAGTAGCCATCATAAGTTCGTTTATAATAAAACAATAATATAGAAATGCTTCTACTTGCAATATAGTAGCTATCACAAGTTTTTTTTATAATAAACCAATAATATATAAATACATCTATTTGCATATGTAGTAGCCATCATAAGTTCGTTTATAATAAAACAATAATATAGAATTACGTCTACTTGCACATATAGTAGCCATCATAAGTTCTTTTATAATAAACCAATCACATAGAAGTACTTCTACTCGCATATATAGTACCCATTATAGGTTTTTTTTATAATAAAATAATATTTTCTAGGTTAGTGTATTTACAGTACTCTCAAATATTAGAATAATATAGAAAATACTTCTACTTGCACATATAGTAGCCATCACAAGTTCTTTTATAACAAAATAATAACATTTAAATACATCTACTTGCATAAATATTTGCCATCATAAGTTGTTTTTATAATAAAACAATAATAGAGAAATACGTCTACTTGCACATATAGTAGCCATCATAAGTTGTTTTATAATAAAACAATCACATAGAAATACTTCTACTTGCAATATAGTAGCCTTCATAAGTTCTTTTATAATAAAACAATATTTGCTAGGTTAGAGCATTTTACGGTCTCGCAAAAATTAGAATAATATAGAAAATACTTCCACTTGCACATAGAGTAGCCATCATAAGTTTTTGTTATAATAAAACAATAATATAGAAATACTATTTCTTCCACATATAGTAGCCATTATAAGGTCTTTTATAATAAAACAATAACATAGAAATACTTCCACTTGCATATATAGTAGCCATCATAAGTTCGTTTATAATATAACTATAATATAGAAATACTTCTACTTGCACATATAGTAGCGATCATAAGTTATTTTAAAGTAAAACAATATTTTCTATGTTAGACTATTTTAAGTACTCTCAAATATGCGAATAATATAGAAAATACTTCTACTTGCACATATAGTAGCCATCACAAGTTCTTTTATAATAAAATAATAACATTTAAATACTTCTACTTGCATAAATATTTGCCATCATAAGTTGTTTTTATAATAAAACAATAATAGAGAAATACGTCTACTTGCACATATAGTAGCCATCATAAGTTCTTTTATAATAAAACAATCACATAGAAATACTTCTACTCGCATATATAGTACCCATCATATGTTTTTTTTTATAATAAAACAATATTTGCTAGGTTAGAGCATTTTACGGTCTCGCAAAAATTAGAATAATATAGAAAATACTTCCACTTGCACATAGAGTAGCCATCATAAGTTTTTGTTATAATAAAACAATAATACAGAAATACTATTTCTTCCACATATAGTAGCCATTATAAGCTCTTTTATAATAAAACAATAACATAGAAATACTTCCACTTGCATATATAGTAGCCATCACAAGTTCTTTTATAATAAAACAATAATATAGAAATACGTCTACTTGCACATATAGTAGCCATCATAAGTTCTTTTATAATAAAACAATCACATGGAAATACTTCTACTCGCATATATAGTACCCATCATACATTTTTTTTTATAATAAACCAATATTTTCTAGGTTAGTGTATTTTCAGTACTCTCAAATATTAGAATAATATAGAAAATACTTCTACTTGCAATATTGTACCCATCATAGGTTTTTTTATAATAAAACATTATTTTCTAGGTTAGGGTATTTTAAGTACTCTCAAATATTAGAATAATATAGAAGTACTTCTACTTGCAATATAGTAGCCATCACAAGTTTTTTTATAATAAAACAATAATATATAAATACATCTACTTGCATATGTAGTAGCCATCATAAGTTTGTTTATAATAAAACAATAATATAGAAATACTTCTACTTGCAATATAGTAGCCTTCATAAGTTCTTTTATAATAAAACAATATTTGCTAGGTTAGAGCATTTTACGGTCTCGCAAAAATTAGAATAATATAGAAAATACTTCCACTTGCACATAGAGTAGCCATCATAAGTTTTTGTTATAATAAAACAATAATATAGAAATACTATTTCTTCCACATATAGTAGCCATTATAAGCTCTTTTATAATAAAACAATAACATAGAAATACTTCCACTTGCATATATAGTAGCCATCACAAGTTCTTTTATAATAAAACAATAACATAGAAATACTTCCACTTGCATATGTAGTAGCCATCATAAGTTAGTTTATAATAAAACAATAATATAGAAATACGTCTACTTGCACATATAGTAGCCATCATAAGTTCTTTTATAATAAAACAATCACATGGAAATACTTCTACTCGCATATATAGTACCCATCATACATTTTTTTTTATAATAAACCAATATTTTCTAGGTTAGTGTATTTTCAGTACTCTCAAATATTAGAATAATATAGAAAATACTTCTACTTGCAATATAGTAGTCATCATAAGTTCTATTATAATAAAACATTATTTTCTAGGTTAGGGTGTTTAAGTACTCTCAAATATTAGAATAATATAGAATACGTTTCTACTTGCAATATAGTAGCCATCACAAGTTTTTTTATAATAAAACAATAACATAGAAATACTTCTACTTGCACATATAGTAGCAATCATAAGTTCTTTTATAATAAAACAATCACATAGAAATACTTCTACTCGCATATATAGTACCCATCATAGGTATTTTTTATAATAAAACATTATTTTCTAGGTTAGGGTGTTTAAGTACTCTCAAATATTAGAATAATATAGAAAATGCTTCTACTTGCAATATAGTAGCCATCACAAGTTTTTTTATAATAAACCAATAATATATAAATACATCTATTTGCATATATAGTAGCCATCATAAGTTCGTTTATAATATAACTATAATATAGAAATACTTCTACTTGCACATATAGTAGCGATCATAAGTTATTTTAAAGTAAAACAATATTTTCTATGTTAGACTATTTTAAGTACTCTCAAATATGCGAATAATATAGAAAATACTTCTACTTGCAATATAGTAGCCATCACAAGTTCTTTTATAATCAAACAATAACATAGAAATACGTCTACTTGCACATATAGTAGCCATCATAAGTTCTTTTATAATAAAACAATCACATAGAAATACTTCTACTCGCATATATAGTACCCATCATATGTTTTTTTTATAATAAAACAATATTTTCTAGGTTAGTGTATTTTAAGTACTCTCAAATATTAGAATAATATAGAAAATACTTCTACTTGCACATATAGTAGCCATTATTAGTTCTTTTATGATAAAACAATGACATAGAAATACTTCTACTTGCATATATATTAGCCATCATAAGTTTTTTTTATAATAAACCAATATTTTCTAGGTTAGTGTATTTTCAGTACTCTCTAGTATTAGAATAATATAGAAACTTCTTCTGCTTCCAATATAGTAGCCATCACAAGTTCTTTTATAATAAAACAATAACACAGAAATACTTCTACTTGCACATATTGTAGCAATCATAAGTTCTTTTATAATCAAACAATAATATAGAAATACTTCTACTTGCATATGTAGTAGCCATGATAAGTTCGTTTATAATAAAACAATAATACAGAAATACTTCTACTTGAACATATAGTAGCCATCATAAGTTATTTTATAATAAAACAATCACATAGAAATAATTCTACTCGCATATATAGTACCCATCATAGGTTTTTTTTATAATAAAACAATATTTTCTGGTATAGTGTATTTTCAGTACTCTCAAATATTAGAATAATATATAAAATACTTCTACTTGCAATATAGTACCCATCATAGGTTTTTTTATAATAAAACATTATTTTCTAGGTTAGGGTATTTTAACTACTCTCAAATATTAGAATAATATAGAAAATGCTTCTACTTGCAATATAGTAGCCATCACAAGTTCTTTTATAATCAAACAATAACATAGAAATACTTCTACTTGCATATGTAGTAGCCATCATAAGTTCGTTTATAATAAAACAATAATATAGAAGTACTTCTACTTGCACATATAATAGCCATCACAAGTTCTTTTATAATAAAACAATAACATAGAAATACTTCTACTTGCACATATAGTAGCCATCATAAGTTCTTTTATAATAAAACAATCACATAGAAATAATTCTACTCGCATATATAGTACCCATCATAGGTTTTTTTTTATAATAAAACAATATTTTCTGGTATAGTGTATTTTCAGTACTCTCAAATATTAGAATAATATAGAAAATACTTCTACTTGCAATATTGTACCCATCATAGGTTTTTTTATAATAAAACATTATTTTCTAGGTTAGGGTATTTTAAGTACTCTCAAATATTAGAATAATATAGAAGTACTTCTACTTGCAATATAGTAGCCATCACAAGTTTTTTTATAATAAAACAATAATATATAAATACATCTACTTGCATATGTAGTAGCCATCATAAGTTTGTTTATAATAAAACAATAATATAGAAATACTTCTACTTGCAATATAGTAGCCTTCATAAGTTCTTTTATAATAAAACAATATTTGCTAGGTTAGAGCATTTTACGGTCTCGCAAAAATTAGAATAATATAGAAAATACTTCCACTTGCACATAGAGTAGCCATCATAAGTTTTTGTTATAATAAAACAATAATATAGAAATACAATTTCTTCCACATATAGTAGCCATTATAAGCTCTTTTATAATAAAACAATAACATAGAAATACTTCCACTTGCATATATAGTAGCCATCACAAGTTCTTTTATAATAAAACAATAACATAGAAATACTTCCACTTGCATATGTAGTAGCCATCATAAGTTAGTTTATAATAAAACAATAATATAGAAATACGTCTACTTGCACATATAGTAGCAATCATAAGTTCTTTTATAATAAAACAATCACATGGAAATACTTCTACTCGCATATATAGTACCCATCATACATTTTTTTTTATAATAAACCAATATTTTCTAGGTTAGTGTATTTTCAGTACTCTCAAATATTAGAATAATATAGAAAATACTTCTACTTGCAATATAGTAGTCATCATAAGTTCTATTATAATAAAACATTATTTTCTAGGTTAGGGTGTTTAAGTACTCTCAAATATTAGAATAATATAGAATACGTTTCTACTTGCAATATAGTAGCCATCACAAGTTTTTTTATAATAAAACAATAACATAGAAATACTTCTACTTGCACATATAGTAGCAATCATAAGTTCTTTTATAATAAAACAATCACATAGAAATACTTCTACTCGCATATATAGTACCCATCATAGGTATTTTTTATAATAAAACATTATTTTCTAGGTTAGGGTGTTTAAGTACTCTCAAATATTAGAATAATATAGAAAATGCTTCTACTTGCAATATAGTAGCCATCACAAGTTTTTTTATAATAAACCAATAATATATAAATACATCTATTTGCATATATAGTAGCCATCATAAGTTCGTTTATAATATAACTATAATATAGAAATACTTCTACTTGCACATATAGTAGCGATCATAAGTTATTTTAAAGTAAAACAATATTTTCTATGTTAGACTATTTTAAGTACTCTCAAATATGCGAATAATATAGAAAATACTTCTACTTGCAATATAGTAGCCATCACAAGTTCTTTTATAATCAAACAATAACATAGAAATACGTCTACTTGCACATATAGTAGCCATCATAAGTTCTTTTATAATAAAACAATCACATAGAAATACTTCTACTCGCATATATAGTACCCATCATATGTTTTTTTTATAATAAAACAATATTTTCTAGGTTAGTGTATTTTAAGTACTCTCAAATATTAGAATAATATAGAAAATACTTCTACTTGCACATATAGTAGCCATTATTAGTTCTTTTATGATAAAACAATGACATAGAAATACTTCTACTTGCATATATATTAGCCATCATAAGTTTTTTTTATAATAAACCAATATTTTCTAGGTTAGTATATTTTCAGTACTCTCTAGTATTAGAATAATATAGAAACTTCTTCTGCTTCCAATATAGTAGCCATCACAAGTTCTTTTATAATAAAACAATAACACAGAAATACTTCTACTTGCACATATTGTAGCAATCATAAGTTCTTTTATAATCAAACAATAATATAGAAATACTTCTACTTGCATATGTAGTAGCCATGATAAGTTCGTTTATAATAAAACAATAATACAGAAATACTTCTACTTGAACATATAGTAGCCATCATAAGTTATTTTATAATAAAACAATCACATAGAAATAATTCTACTCGCATATATAGTACCCATCATAGGTTTTTTTTATAATAAAACAATATTTTCTGGTATAGTGTATTTTCAGTACTCTCAAATATTAGAATAATATATAAAATACTTCTACTTGCAATATAGTACCCATCATAGGTTTTTTTATAATAAAACATTATTTTCTAGGTTAGGGTATTTTAACTACTCTCAAATATTAGAATAATATAGAAAATGCTTCTACTTGCAATATAGTAGCCATCACAAGTTCTTTTATAATCAAACAATAACATAGAAATACTTCTACTTGCATATGTAGTAGCCATCATAAGCTCTTTTATAATAAAACAATAACATAGAAATACTTCCACTTGCATATATAGTAGCCATCACAAGTTCTTTTATAATAAAACAATAATATAGAAATACGTCTACTTGCACATATAGTAGCCATCATAAGTTCTTTTATAATAAAACAATCACATGGAAATACTTCTACTCGCATATATAGTACCCATCATACATTTTTTTTTATAATAAACCAATATTTTCTAGGTTAGTGTATTTTCAGTACTCTCAAATATTAGAATAATATAGAAAATACTTCTACTTGCAATATTGTACCCATCATAGGTTTTTTTATAATAAAACATTATTTTCTAGGTTAGGGTATTTTAAGTACTCTCAAATATTAGAATAATATAGAAGTACTTCTACTTGCAATATAGTAGCCATCACAAGTTTTTTTATAATAAAACAATAATATATAAATACATCTACTTGCATATGTAGTAGCCATCATAAGTTTGTTTATAATAAAACAATAATATAGAAATACTTCTACTTGCAATATAGTAGCCTTCATAAGTTCTTTTATAATAAAACAATATTTGCTAGGTTAGAGCATTTTACGGTCTCGCAAAAATTAGAATAATATAGAAAATACTTCCACTTGCACATAGAGTAGCCATCATAAGTTTTTGTTATAATAAAACAATAATATAGAAATACTATTTCTTCCACATATAGTAGCCATTATAAGCTCTTTTATAATAAAACAATAACATAGAAATACTTCCACTTGCATATATAGTAGCCATCACAAGTTCTTTTATAATAAAACAATAACATAGAAATACTTCCACTTGCATATGTAGTAGCCATCATAAGTTAGTTTATAATAAAACAATAATATAGAAATACGTCTACTTGCACATATAGTAGCCATCATAAGTTCTTTTATAATAAAACAATCACATGGAAATACTTCTACTCGCATATATAGTACCCATCATACATTTTTTTTTATAATAAACCAATATTTTCTAGGTTAGTGTATTTTCAGTACTCTCAAATATTAGAATAATATAGAAAATACTTCTACTTGCAATATAGTAGTCATCATAAGTTCTATTATAATAAAACATTATTTTCTAGGTTAGGGTGTTTAAGTACTCTCAAATATTAGAATAATATAGAATACGTTTCTACTTGCAATATAGTAGCCATCACAAGTTTTTTTATAATAAAACAATAACATAGAAATACTTCTACTTGCACATATAGTAGCAATCATAAGTTCTTTTATAATAAAACAATCACATAGAAATACTTCTACTCGCATATATAGTACCCATCATAGGTATTTTTTATAATAAAACATTATTTTCTAGGTTAGGGTGTTTAAGTACTCTCAAATATTAGAATAATATAGAAAATGCTTCTACTTGCAATATAGTAGCCATCACAAGTTTTTTTATAATAAACCAATAATATATAAATACATCTATTTGCATATATAGTAGCCATCATAAGTTCGTTTATAATATAACTATAATATAGAAATACTTCTACTTGCACATATAGTAGCGATCATAAGTTATTTTAAAGTAAAACAATATTTTCTATGTTAGACTATTTTAAGTACTCTCAAATATGCGAATAATATAGAAAATACTTCTACTTGCAATATAGTAGCCATCACAAGTTCTTTTATAATCAAACAATAACATAGAAATACGTCTACTTGCACATATAGTAGCCATCATAAGTTCTTTTATAATAAAACAATCACATAGAAATACTTCTACTCGCATATATAGTACCCATCATATGTTTTTTTTATAATAAAACAATATTTTCTAGGTTAGTGTATTTTAAGTACTCTCAAATATTAGAATAATATAGAAAATACTTCTACTTGCACATATAGTAGCCATTATTAGTTCTTTTATGATAAAACAATGACATAGAAATACTTCTACTTGCATATATATTAGCCATCATAAGTTTTTTTTATAATAAACCAATATTTTCTAGGTTAGTGTATTTTCAGTACTCTCTAGTATTAGAATAATATAGAAACTTCTTCTGCTTCCAATATAGTAGCCATCACAAGTTCTTTTATAATAAAACAATAACACAGAAATACTTCTACTTGCACATATTGTAGCAATCATAAGTTCTTTTATAATCAAACAATAATATAGAAATACTTCTACTTGGATATGTAGTAGCCATGATAAGTTCGTTTATAATAAAACAATAATACAGAAATACTTCTACTTGAACATATAGTAGCCATCATAAGTTATTTTATAATAAAACAATCACATAGAAATAATTCTACTCGCATATATAGTACCCATCATAGGTTTTTTTTATAATAAAACAATATTTTCTGGTATAGTGTATTTTCAGTACTCTCAAATATTAGAATAATATATAAAATACTTCTACTTGCAATATAGTACCCATCATAGGTTTTTTTATAATAAAACATTATTTTCTAGGTTAGGGTATTTTAACTACTCTCAAATATTAGAATAATATAGAAAATGCTTCTACTTGCAATATAGTAGCCATCACAAGTTCTTTTATAATCAAACAATAACATAGAAATACTTCTACTTGCATATGTAGTAGCCATCATAAGTTCGTTTATAATAAAACAATAATATAGAAGTACTTCTACTTGCACATATAATAGCCATCACAAGTTCTTTTATAATAAAACAATAACATAGAAATACTTCTACTTGCACATATAGTAGCCATCATAAGTTCTTTTATAATAAAACAATCACATAGAAATAATTCTACTCGCATATATAGTACCCATCATAGGTTTTTTTTTATAATAAAACAATATTTTCTGGTATAGTGTATTTTCAGTACTCTCAAATATTAGAATAATATAGAAAATACTTCTACTTGCAATATTGTACCCATCATAGGTTTTTTTATAATAAAACATTATTTTCTAGGTTAGGGTATTTTAAGTACTCTCAAATATTAGAATAATATAGAAGTACTTCTACTTGCAATATAGTAGCCATCACAAGTTTTTTTATAATAAAACAATAATATATAAATACATCTACTTGCATATGTAGTAGCCATCATAAGTTTGTTTATAATAAAACAATAATATAGAAATACTTCTACTTGCAATATAGTAGCCTTCATAAGTTCTTTTATAATAAAACAATATTTGCTAGGTTAGAGCATTTTACGGTCTCGCAAAAATTAGAATAATATAGAAAATACTTCCACTTGCACATAGAGTAGCCATCATAAGTTTTTGTTATAATAAAACAATAATATAGAAATACAATTTCTTCCACATATAGTAGCCATTATAAGCTCTTTTATAATAAAACAATAACATAGAAATACTTCCACTTGCATATATAGTAGCCATCACAAGTTCTTTTATAATAAAACAATAACATAGAAATACTTCCACTTGCATATGTAGTAGCCATCATAAGTTAGTTTATAATAAAACAATAATATAGAAATACGTCTACTTGCACATATAGTAGCAATCATAAGTTCTTTTATAATAAAACAATCACATGGAAATACTTCTACTCGCATATATAGTACCCATCATACATTTTTTTTTATAATAAACCAATATTTTCTAGGTTAGTGTATTTTCAGTACTCTCAAATATTAGAATAATATAGAAAATACTTCTACTTGCAATATAGTAGTCATCATAAGTTCTATTATAATAAAACATTATTTTCTAGGTTAGGGTGTTTAAGTACTCTCAAATATTAGAATAATATAGAATACGTTTCTACTTGCAATATAGTAGCCATCACAAGTTTTTTTATAATAAAACAATAACATAGAAATACTTCTACTTGCACATATAGTAGCAATCATAAGTTCTTTTATAATAAAACAATCACATAGAAATACTTCTACTCGCATATATAGTACCCATCATAGGTATTTTTTATAATAAAACATTATTTTCTAGGTTAGGGTGTTTAAGTACTCTCAAATATTAGAATAATATAGAAAATGCTTCTACTTGCAATATAGTAGCCATCACAAGTTTTTTTATAATAAACCAATAATATATAAATACATCTATTTGCATATATAGTAGCCATCATAAGTTCGTTTATAATATAACTATAATATAGAAATACTTCTACTTGCACATATAGTAGCGATCATAAGTTATTTTAAAGTAAAACAATATTTTCTATGTTAGACTATTTTAAGTACTCTCAAATATGCGAATAATATAGAAAATACTTCTACTTGCAATATAGTAGCCATCACAAGTTCTTTTATAATCAAACAATAACATAGAAATACGTCTACTTGCACATATAGTAGCCATCATAAGTTCTTTTATAATAAAACAATCACATAGAAATACTTCTACTCGCATATATAGTACCCATCATATGTTTTTTTTATAATAAAACAATATTTTCTAGGTTAGTGTATTTTAAGTACTCTCAAATATTAGAATAATATAGAAAATACTTCTACTTGCACATATAGTAGCCATTATTAGTTCTTTTATGATAAAACAATGACATAGAAATACTTCTACTTGCATATATATTAGCCATCATAAGTTTTTTTTATAATAAACCAATATTTTCTAGGTTAGTATATTTTCAGTACTCTCTAGTATTAGAATAATATAGAAACTTCTTCTGCTTCCAATATAGTAGCCATCACAAGTTCTTTTATAATAAAACAATAACACAGAAATACTTCTACTTGCACATATTGTAGCAATCATAAGTTCTTTTATAATCAAACAATAATATAGAAATACTTCTACTTGCATATGTA
This sequence comes from Priocnemis perturbator, assembly GCA_963942575.1. Lineage (NCBI taxonomy): Eukaryota > Metazoa > Arthropoda > Insecta > Hymenoptera > Pompilidae > Priocnemis > Priocnemis perturbator. The sequence goes on along the minus strand of OZ012643.1, from coordinate 7,844,326 downwards.
GTAGCCATGATAAGTTCGTTTATAATAAAACAATAATACAGAAATACTTCTACTTGAACATATAGTAGCCATCATAAGTTATTTTATAATAAAACAATCACATAGAAATAATTCTACTCGCATATATAGTACCCATCATAGGTTTTTTTTATAATAAAACAATATTTTCTGGTATAGTGTATTTTCAGTACTCTCAAATATTAGAATAATATATAAAATACTTCTACTTGCAATATAGTACCCATCATAGGTTTTTTTATAATAAAACATTATTTTCTAGGTTAGGGTATTTTAACTACTCTCAAATATTAGAATAATATAGAAAATGCTTCTACTTGCAATATAGTAGCCATCACAAGTTCTTTTATAATCAAACAATAACATAGAAATACTTCTACTTGCATATGTAGTAGCCATCATAAGCTCTTTTATAATAAAACAATAACATAGAAATACTTCCACTTGCATATATAGTAGCCATCACAAGTTCTTTTATAATAAAACAATAATATAGAAATACGTCTACTTGCACATATAGTAGCCATCATAAGTTCTTTTATAATAAAACAATCACATGGAAATACTTCTACTCGCATATATAGTACCCATCATACATTTTTTTTTATAATAAACCAATATTTTCTAGGTTAGTGTATTTTCAGTACTCTCAAATATTAGAATAATATAGAAAATACTTCTACTTGCAATATTGTACCCATCATAGGTTTTTTTATAATAAAACATTATTTTCTAGGTTAGGGTATTTTAAGTACTCTCAAATATTAGAATAATATAGAAGTACTTCTACTTGCAATATAGTAGCCATCACAAGTTTTTTTATAATAAAACAATAATATATAAATACATCTACTTGCATATGTAGTAGCCATCATAAGTTTGTTTATAATAAAACAATAATATAGAAATACTTCTACTTGCAATATAGTAGCCTTCATAAGTTCTTTTATAATAAAACAATATTTGCTAGGTTAGAGCATTTTACGGTCTCGCAAAAATTAGAATAATATAGAAAATACTTCCACTTGCACATAGAGTAGCCATCATAAGTTTTTGTTATAATAAAACAATAATATAGAAATACTATTTCTTCCACATATAGTAGCCATTATAAGCTCTTTTATAATAAAACAATAACATAGAAATACTTCCACTTGCATATATAGTAGCCATCACAAGTTCTTTTATAATAAAACAATAACATAGAAATACTTCCACTTGCATATGTAGTAGCCATCATAAGTTAGTTTATAATAAAACAATAATATAGAAATACGTCTACTTGCACATATAGTAGCCATCATAAGTTCTTTTATAATAAAACAATCACATGGAAATACTTCTACTCGCATATATAGTACCCATCATACATTTTTTTTTATAATAAACCAATATTTTCTAGGTTAGTGTATTTTCAGTACTCTCAAATATTAGAATAATATAGAAAATACTTCTACTTGCAATATAGTAGTCATCATAAGTTCTATTATAATAAAACATTATTTTCTAGGTTAGGGTGTTTAAGTACTCTCAAATATTAGAATAATATAGAATACGTTTCTACTTGCAATATAGTAGCCATCACAAGTTTTTTTATAATAAAACAATAACATAGAAATACTTCTACTTGCACATATAGTAGCAATCATAAGTTCTTTTATAATAAAACAATCACATAGAAATACTTCTACTCGCATATATAGTACCCATCATAGGTATTTTTTATAATAAAACATTATTTTCTAGGTTAGGGTGTTTAAGTACTCTCAAATATTAGAATAATATAGAAAATGCTTCTACTTGCAATATAGTAGCCATCACAAGTTTTTTTATAATAAACCAATAATATATAAATACATCTATTTGCATATATAGTAGCCATCATAAGTTCGTTTATAATATAACTATAATATAGAAATACTTCTACTTGCACATATAGTAGCGATCATAAGTTATTTTAAAGTAAAACAATATTTTCTATGTTAGACTATTTTAAGTACTCTCAAATATGCGAATAATATAGAAAATACTTCTACTTGCAATATAGTAGCCATCACAAGTTCTTTTATAATCAAACAATAACATAGAAATACGTCTACTTGCACATATAGTAGCCATCATAAGTTCTTTTATAATAAAACAATCACATAGAAATACTTCTACTCGCATATATAGTACCCATCATATGTTTTTTTTATAATAAAACAATATTTTCTAGGTTAGTGTATTTTAAGTACTCTCAAATATTAGAATAATATAGAAAATACTTCTACTTGCACATATAGTAGCCATTATTAGTTCTTTTATGATAAAACAATGACATAGAAATACTTCTACTTGCATATATATTAGCCATCATAAGTTTTTTTTATAATAAACCAATATTTTCTAGGTTAGTATATTTTCAGTACTCTCTAGTATTAGAATAATATAGAAACTTCTTCTGCTTCCAATATAGTAGCCATCACAAGTTCTTTTATAATAAAACAATAACACAGAAATACTTCTACTTGCACATATTGTAGCAATCATAAGTTCTTTTATAATCAAACAATAATATAGAAATACTTCTACTTGCATATGTAGTAGCCATGATAAGTTCGTTTATAATAAAACAATAATACAGAAATACTTCTACTTGAACATATAGTAGCCATCATAAGTTATTTTATAATAAAACAATCACATAGAAATAATTCTACTCGCATATATAGTACCCATCATAGGTTTTTTTTATAATAAAACAATATTTTCTGGTATAGTGTATTTTCAGTACTCTCAAATATTAGAATAATATATAAAATACTTCTACTTGCAATATAGTACCCATCATAGGTTTTTTTATAATAAAACATTATTTTCTAGGTTAGGGTATTTTAACTACTCTCAAATATTAGAATAATATAGAAAATGCTTCTACTTGCAATATAGTAGCCATCACAAGTTCTTTTATAATCAAACAATAACATAGAAATACTTCTACTTGCATATGTAGTAGCCATCATAAGTTCGTTTATAATAAAACAATAATATAGAAGTACTTCTACTTGCACATATAATAGCCATCACAAGTTCTTTTATAATAAAACAATAACATAGAAATACTTCTACTTGCACATATAGTAGCCATCATAAGTTCTTTTATAATAAAACAATCACATAGAAATAATTCTACTCGCATATATAGTACCCATCATAGGTTTTTTTTTATAATAAAACAATATTTTCTGGTATAGTGTATTTTCAGTACTCTCAAATATTAGAATAATATAGAAAATACTTCTACTTGCAATATTGTACCCATCATAGGTTTTTTTATAATAAAACATTATTTTCTAGGTTAGGGTATTTTAAGTACTCTCAAATATTAGAATAATATAGAAGTACTTCTACTTGCAATATAGTAGCCATCACAAGTTTTTTTATAATAAAACAATAATATATAAATACATCTACTTGCATATGTAGTAGCCATCATAAGTTTGTTTATAATAAAACAATAATATAGAAATACTTCTACTTGCAATATAGTAGCCTTCATAAGTTCTTTTATAATAAAACAATATTTGCTAGGTTAGAGCATTTTACGGTCTCGCAAAAATTAGAATAATATAGAAAATACTTCCACTTGCACATAGAGTAGCCATCATAAGTTTTTGTTATAATAAAACAATAATATAGAAATACAATTTCTTCCACATATAGTAGCCATTATAAGCTCTTTTATAATAAAACAATAACATAGAAATACTTCCACTTGCATATATAGTAGCCATCACAAGTTCTTTTATAATAAAACAATAACATAGAAATACTTCCACTTGCATATGTAGTAGCCATCATAAGTTAGTTTATAATAAAACAATAATATAGAAATACGTCTACTTGCACATATAGTAGCCATCATAAGTTCTTTTATAATAAAACAATCACATGGAAATACTTCTACTCGCATATATAGTACCCATCATACATTTTTTTTTATAATAAACCAATATTTTCTAGGTTAGTGTATTTTCAGTACTCTCAAATATTAGAATAATATAGAAAATACTTCTACTTGCAATATAGTAGTCATCATAAGTTCTATTATAATAAAACATTATTTTCTAGGTTAGGGTGTTTAAGTACTCTCAAATATTAGAATAATATAGAATATGTTTCTACTTGCAATATAGTAGCCATCACAAGTTTTTTTATAATAAAACAATAACATAGAAATACTTCTACTTGCACATATAGTAGCAATCATAAGTTCTTTTATAATAAAACAATCACATAGAAATACTTCTACTCGCATATATAGTACCCATCATAGGTATTTTTTATAATAAAACATTATTTTCTAGGTTAGGGTGTTTAAGTACTCTCAAATATTAGAATAATATAGAAAATGCTTCTACTTGCAATATAGTAGCCATCACAAGTTTTTTTATAATAAACCAATAATATATAAATACATCTATTTGCATATGTAGTAGCCATCATAAGTTCGTTTATAATAAAACAATAATATAGAAAATACTTCTACTTGCACATATAGTAGCCATCACAAGTTCTTTTATAATAAAACAATAACACAGAAATACTTCTACTTGCACATATTGTAGCAATCATAAGTTCTTTTATAATCAAACAATAATATAGAAATACTTCTACTTGCATATGTAGTAGCCATGATAAGTTCGTTTATAATAAAACAATAATACAGAAATACTTCTACTTGAACATATAGTAGCGATCATAAGTTCTTTTATAATCAAACAATAACATGCTAGGTTAGAGCATTTTACGGTCTCGCAAAAATTAGAATAATATAGAAAATACTTCCACTTGCACATAGAGTAGCCATCATAAGTTTTTGTTATAATAAAACAATAATATAGAAATACTATTTCTTCCACATATAGTAGCCATTATAAGCTCTTTTATAATAAAACAATAACATAGAAATACTTTTACTCGCATATATAGTACCCATCATAGGTTTTTTTTATAATAAAACAATAATATATAAATACATCTACTTGCATATGTAGTAGCCATCATAAGTTCTTTTATAATAAACCAATCACATAGAAGTACTTCTACTCGCATATATAGTACCCATTATAGGTTTTTTTTATAATAAAATAATATTTTCTAGGTTAGTGTATTTACAGTACTCTCAAATATTAGAATAATATAGAAAATACTTCTACTTGCACATATAGTAGCCATCACAAGTTCTTTTATAACAAAATAATAACATTTAAATACATCTACTTGCATAAATATTTGCCATCATAAGTTGTTTTTATAATAAAACAATAATAGAGAAATACGTCTACTTGCACATAGAGTAGCCATCATAAGTTTTTGTTATAATAAAACAATAATATAGAAATACTATTTCTTCCACATATAGTAGCCATTATAAGCTCTTTTATAATAAAACAATATCATAGAAATACTTCCACTTGCATATATAGTAGCCATCACAAGTTCTTTTATAATAAAACAATAACATAGAAATACTTCCACTTGCATATGTAGTAGCCATCATAAGTTAGTTTATAATAAAACAATAATATAGAAATACGTCTACTTGCACATATAGTAGCCATCATAAGTTCTTTTATAATAAAACAATCACATGGAAATACTTCTACTCGCATATATAGTACCCATCATACATTTTTTTTTATAATAAACCAATATTTTCTAGGTTAGTGTATTTTCAGTACTCTCAAATATTAGAATAATATAGAAAATACTTCTACTTGCAATATAGTAGTCATCATAAGTTCTATTATAATAAAACATTATTTTCTAGGTTAGGGTGTTTAAGTACTCTCAAATATTAGAATAATATAGAATATGTTTCTACTTGCAATATAGTAGCCATCACAAGTTTTTTTATAATAAAACAATAACATAGAAATACTTCTACTTGCACATATAGTAGCAATCATAAGTTCTTTTATAATAAAACAATCACATAGAAATACTTCTACTCGCATATATAGTACCCATCATAGGTATTTTTTATAATAAAACATTATTTTCTAGGTTAGGGTGTTTAAGTACTCTCAAATATTAGAATAATATAGAAAATGCTTCTACTTGCAATATAGTAGCCATCACAAGTTTTTTTATAATAAACCAATAATATATAAATACATCTATTTGCATATGTAGTAGCCATCATAAGTTCGTTTATAATAAAATAATAACATTTAAATACTTCTACTTGCATAAATATTTGCCATCATAAGTTGTTTTTATAATAAAACAATAATAGAGAAATACGTCTACTTGCACATATAGTAGCCATCATAAGTTCTTTTATAATAAAACAATCACATAGAAATACTTCTACTCGCATATATAGTACCCATCATATGTTTTTTTTTATAATAAAACAATATTTTCTAGGTTAGTGTATTTTAAGTACTCTCAAATATTAGAATAATATAGAAAATACTTCTACTTGCACATATAGTAGCCATCATAAGTTATTTTATAATAAAACAATCACATAGAAATACTTCTACTTGCAATATAGTAGCCTTCATAAGTTCTTTTATAAAAATTCAATATTTTCTAGGTTAAAGCATTTTACGGTCTCGCAATCATTAGAATAATATAGAAAATATTTCTACTTGCACATATAGTAGCCATCATAAGTTCTTTTATTATAAAACAATAACACAGAAATACATCTACTTGCACATATAGCAGCCATCATAAGTTCTTTTATAATAAAACAATCACATAGAAATACTTATACTTCCACATATAGTAGACATCATAAGTTATTCGTAATCAAACAATAACATAGAAATACTTCCACTTGCATATATAGTAGCCATCATAAGTTCGTTTATAATAAAAGAATAATATAGAAATACGTCTACTTGCACATATAGTAGCCATCATAAGTTCTTTCATAATAAAACAATAACATAGAAATACTTCTACTTGCACAAATAGTACCAATCATAAGTTCTTTTATAATTAAACAATAACATATAAATACTTCTACTTGCATATATAGTAGCCTTCATAAGTTCTTTCATAATAAAACAATAATATAGAAGTACTTCTACTTGCAATATAGTAGCCATCACAAGTTTTTTTATAATAAAACAATAACATAGAAATACTTCTACTTGCACATATAGTAGCCATCATAAGTTCTTTTATAATAAAACAATAACATAGAAATAATTCTACTCGCATATATAGTACCCATAATAGGTTTTTTTTATAATAAAACAATATTTTCTTGTATAGTGTATTTTCAGTACTCTCAAATATTAGAATAATATAGAAAATACTTCTACTTGCAATATAGTACCCATCATAGGTTTTTTTATAATAAAACATTATTTTCTAGGTTAGGGTATTTTAAGTACTCTCAAATATTAGAATAATATAGAAGTACTTCTACTTGCAGTATAGTAGCCATCACAAGTTTTTTTATAATAAAACAATAATATATAAATACATCTACTTGCATATGTAGTAGCCATCATAAGTTTGTTTATAATAAAACAATAATATAGAAATACTTCTACTTGCAATATAGTAGCCTTCATAAGTTCTTTTATAATAAAACAATATTTGCTAGGTTAGAGCATTTTACGGTCTCGCAAAAATTAGAACAATATAGAAAATACTTCCACTTGCACATAGAGTAGCCATCATAAGTTTTTGTTATAATAAAACAATAATATAGAAATACTATTTCTTCCACATATAGTAGCCATTATAAGCTCTTTTATAATAAAACAATAACATAGAAATACTTCCACTTGCATATATAGTAGCCATCACAAGTTCTTTTATAATCAAACAATAACATAGAAATACTTCTACTTGCATATGTAGTAGCCATCATAAGTTCGTTTATAATAAAACAATAATATAGAAGTACTTCTACTTGCACATATAGTAGCCATCACAAGTTATTTTATAATAAAACAATAACATAGAAATACGTCTACTTGCACATATAGTAGCCATCATAAGTTATTTTATAATAAAACAATCACATAGAAATAATTCTACTCGCATATATAGTACCCATCATAGGTTTTTTTTTATAATAAAACAATATTTTCTGGTATAGTGTATTTTCAGCACTCTCAAATATTAGAATAATATAGAAAATACTTCAACTTGCAATATTGTACCCATCATAGGTTTTTTTATAATAAAACATTATTTTCTAGGTTAGGGTATTTTAAGTACTCTCAAATATTAGAATAATATAGAAGTACTTCTACTTGCAATATAGTAGCCATCACAAGTTTTTTTATAATAAAACAATAATATATAAATACATCTACTTGCATATGTAGTAGCCATCATAAGTTTGTTTATAATAAAACAATAATATAGAAATACTTCTACTTGCAATATAGTAGCCTTCATAAGTTCTTTTATAATAAAACAATATTTGCTAGGTTAGAGCATTTTACGGTCTCGCAAAAATTAGAATAATATAGAAAATACTTCCACTTGCACATAGAGTAGCCATCATAAGTTTTTGTTATAATAAAACAATAATACAGAAATACTATTTCTTCCACATATAGTAGCCATTATAAGCTCTTTATAATAAAACAATAACATAGAAATACTTCCACTTGCATATATAGTAGCCATCACAAGTTCTTTTATAATAAAACAATAACATAGAAATACTTCCACTTGCATATGTAGTAGCCATCATAAGTTAGTTTATAATAAAACAATAATATAGAAATACGTCTACTTGCACATATAGTAGCCATCATAAGTTCTTTTATAATAAAACAATCACATGGAAATACTTCTACTCGCATATATAGTACCCATCATACATTTTTTTTTATAATAAACCAATATTTTCTAGGTTAGTGTATTTTCAGTACTCTCAAATATTAGAATAATATAGAAAATACTTCTACTTGCAATATAGTAGTCATCATAAGTTCTATTATAATAAAACATTATTTTCTAGGTTAGGGTGTTTAAGTACTCTCAAATATTAGAATAATATAGAATATGTTTCTACTTGCAATATAGTAGCCATCACAAGTTTTTTTATAATAAAACAATAACATAGAAATACTTCTACTTGCACATATAGTAGCAATCATAAGTTCTTTTATAATAAAACAATAACATAGAAATACTTCCACTTGCATATGTAGTAGCCATCATAGGTATTTTTTATAATAAAACATTATTTTCTAGGTTAGGGTGTTTAAGTACTCTCAAATATTAGAATAATATAGAAAATGCTTCTACTTGCAATATAGTAGCCATCACAAGTTTTTTTATAATAAACCAATAATATATAAATACATCTATTTGCATATGTAGTAGCCATCATAAGTTCGTTTATAATAAAATAATAACATTTAAATACTTCTACTTGCATAAATATTTGCCATCATAAGTTGTTTTTATAATAAAACAATAATAGAGAAATACGTCTACTTGCACATATAGTAGCCATCATAAGTTCTTTTATAATAAAACAATCACATAGAAATACTTCTACTCGCATATATAGTACCCATCATATGTTTTTTTTTATAATAAAACAATATTTTCTAGGTTAGTGTATTTTAAGTACTCTCAAATATTAGAATAATATAGAAAATACTTCTACTTGCACATATAGTAGCCATCATAAGTTATTTTATAATAAAACAATCACATAGAAATACTTCTACTTGCAATATAGTAGCCTTCATAAGTTCTTTTATAAAAATTCAATATTTTCTAGGTTAAAGCATTTTACGGTCTCGCAATCATTAGAATAATATAGAAAATATTTCTACTTGCACATATAGTAGCCATCATAAGTTCTTTTATTATAAAACAATAACACAGAAATACATCTACTTGCACATATAGCAGCCATCATAAGTTCTTTTATAATAAAACAATCACATAGAAATACTTCTACTTCCACATATAGTAGACATCATAAGTTATTCGTAATCAAACAATAACATAGAAATACTTCCACTTGCATATATAGTAGCCATCATAAGTTCGTTTATAATAAAAGAATAATATAGAAATACGTCTACTTGCACATATAGTAGCCATCATAAGTTCTTTCATAATAAAACAATAACATAGAAATACTTCTACTTGCACAAATAGTACCAATCATAAGTTCTTTTATAATTAAACAATAACATATAAATACTTCTACTTGCATATATAGTAGCCTTCATAAGTTCTTTCATAATAAAACAATAATATAGAAGTACTTCTACTTGCAATATAGTAGCCATCACAAGTTTTTTTATAATAAAACAATAACATAGAAATACTTCTACTTGCACATATAGTAGCCATCATAAGTTCTTTTATAATAAAACAATAACATAGAAATAATTCTACTCGCATATATAGTACCCATAATAGGTTTTTTTTATAATAAAACAATATTTTCTTGTATAGTGTATTTTCAGTACTCTCAAATATTAGAATAATATAGAAAATACTTCTACTTGCAATATAGTACCCATCATAGGTTTTTTTTATAATAAAACATTATTTTCTAGGTTAGGGTATTTTAAGTACTCTCAAATATTAGAATAATATAGAAGTACTTCTACTTGCAGTATAGTAGCCATCACAAGTTTTTTTATAATAAAACAATAATATATAAATACATCTACTTGCATATGTAGTAGCCATCATAAGTTTGTTTATAATAAAACAATAATATAGAAATACTTCTACTTGCAATATAGTAGCCTTCATAAGTTCTTTTATAATAAAACAATATTTGCTAGGTTAGAGCATTTTACGGTCTCGCAAAAATTAGAACAATATAGAAAATACTTCCACTTGCACATAGAGTAGCCATCATAAGTTTTTGTTATAATAAAACAATAATATAGAAATACTATTTCTTCCACATATAGTAGCCATTATAAGCTCTTTTATAATAAAACAATAACATAGAAATACTTCCACTTGCATATATAGTAGCCATCACAAGTTCTTTTATAATCAAACAATAACATAGAAATACTTCTACTTGCATATGTAGTAGCCATCATAAGTTCGTTTATAATAAAACAATCACATAGAAATACTTATACTTCCACATATAGTAGACATCATAAGTTATTCGTAATCAAACAATATCATAGAAATACTTCCACTTGCATATGTAGTAGCCATCATAAGTTAGTTTATAATAAAACAATAATATAGAAATACGTCTACTTGCACATATAGTAGCCATCATAAGTTCTTTTATAATAAAACAATCACATGGAAATACTTCTACTCGCATATATAGTACCGATCATACATTTTTTTTTATAATAAACCAATATTTTCTAGGTTAGTGTATTTTCAGTACTCTCAAATATTAGAATAATATAGAAAATACTTCTACTTGCATTATTGTACCCATCATAGGTTTTTTTATAATAAAACATTATTTTCTAGGTTAGGGTATTTTAAGTACTCTCAAATATTAGAATAATATAGAAGTACTTCTACTTGCAATATAGTAGCCATCACAAGTTTTTTTATAATAAAACAATAATATATAAATACATCTACTTGCATATGTAGTAGCCATCATAAGTTTGTTTATAATAAAACAATAATATAGAAATACTTCTACTTGCAATATAGTAGCCTTCATAAGTTCTTTTATAATAAAACAATATTTGCTAGGTTAGAGCATTTTACGGTCTCGCAAAAATTAGAATAATATAGAAAATACTTCCACTTGCACATAGAGTAGCCATCATAAGTTTTTGTTATAATAAAACAATAATACAGAAATACTATTTCTTCCACATATAGTAGCCATTATAAGCTCTTTATAATAAAACAATAACATAGAAATACTTCCACTTGCATATATAGTAGCCATCACAAGTTCTTTTATAATAAAACAATAACATAGAAATACTTCCACTTGCATATGTAGTAGCCATCATAAGTTAGTTTATAATAAAACAATAATATAGAAATACGTCTACTTGCACATATAGTAGCCATCATAAGTTCTTTTATAATAAAACAATCACATGGAAATACTTCTACTCGCATATATAGTACCCATCATACATTTTTTTTTATAATAAACCAATATTTTCTAGGTTAGTGTATTTTCAGTACTCTCAAATATTAGAATAATATAGAAAATACTTCTACTTGCAATATAGTAGTCATCATAAGTTCTATTATAATAAAACATTATTTTCTAGGTTAGGGTGTTTAAGTACTCTCAAATATTAGAATAATATAGAATATGTTTCTACTTGCAATATAGTAGCCATCACAAGTTTTTTTATAATAAAACAATAACATAGAAATACTTCTACTTGCACATATAGTAGCAATCATAAGTTCTTTTATAATAAAACAATAACATAGAAATACTTCCACTTGCATATGTAGTAGCCATCATAGGTATTTTTTATAATAAAACATTATTTTCTAGGTTAGGGTGTTTAAGTACTCTCAAATATTAGAATAATATAGAAAATGCTTCTACTTGCAATATAGTAGCCATCACAAGTTTTTTTATAATAAACCAATAATATATAAATACATCTATTTGCATATGTAGTAGCCATCATAAGTTCGTTTATAATAAAATAATAACATTTAAATACTTCTACTTGCATAAATATTTGCCATCATAAGTTGTTTTTATAATAAAACAATAATAGAGAAATACGTCTACTTGCACATATAGTAGCCATCATAAGTTCTTTTATAATAAAACAATCACATAGAAATACTTCTACTCGCATATATAGTACCCATCATATGTTTTTTTTTTTATAATAAAACAATATTTTCTAGGTTAGTGTATTTTAAGTACTCTCAAATATTAGAATAATATAGAAAATACTTCTACTTGCACATATAGTAGCCATCATAAGTTATTTTATAATAAAACAATCACATAGAAATACTTCTACTTGCAATATAGTAGCCTTCATAAGTTCTTTTATAAAAATTCAATATTTTCTAGGTTAAAGCATTTTACGGTCTCGCAATCATTAGAATAATATAGAAAATATTTCTACTTGCACATACAGTAGCCATCATAAGTTCTTTTATTATAAAACAATAACACAGAAATACATCTACTTGCACATATAGCAGCCATCATAAGTTCTTTTATAATAAAACAATCACATAGAAATACTTATACTTCCACATATAGTAGACATCATAAGTTATTCGTAATCAAACAATATCATAGAAATACTTCCACTTGCATATGTAGTAGCCATCATAAGTTAGTTTATAATAAAACAATAATATAGAAATACGTCTACTTGCACATATAGTAGCCATCATAAGTTCTTTTATAATAAAACAATCACATGGAAATACTTCTACTCGCATATATAGTACCGATCATACATTTTTTTTTATAATAAACCAATATTTTCTAGGTTAGTGTATTTTCAGTACTCTCAAATATTAGAATAATATAGAAAATACTTCTACTTGCATTATTGTACCCATCATAGGTTTTTTTATAATAAAACATTATTTTCTAGGTTAGGGTATTTTAAGTACTCTCAAATATTAGAATAATATAGAAGTACTTCTACTTGCAATATAGTAGCCATCACAAGTTTTTTTATAATAAAACAATAATATATAAATACATCTACTTGCATATGTAGTAGCCATCATAAGTTTGTTTATAATAAAACAATAATATAGAAATACTTCTACTTGCAATATAGTAGCCTTCATAAGTTCTTTTATAATAAAACAATATTTGCTAGGTTAGAGCATTTTACGGTCTCGCAAAAATTAGAATAATATAGAAAATACTTCCACTTGCACATAGAGTAGCCATCATAAGTTTTTGTTATAATAAAACAATAATACAGAAATACTATTTCTTCCACATATAGTAGCCATTATAAGCTCTTTATAATAAAACAATAACATAGAAATACTTCCACTTGCATATATAGTAGCCATCACAAGTTCTTTTATAATAAAACAATAACATAGAAATACTTCCACTTGCATATGTAGTAGCCATCATAAGTTAGTTTATAATAAAACAATAATATAGAAATACGTCTACTTGCACATATAGTAGCCATCATAAGTTCTTTTATAATAAAACAATCACATGGAAATTCTTCTACTGGCATATATAGTACCCATCATACATTTTTTTTTATAATAAACCAATATTTTCTAGGTTAGTGTATTTTCAGTACTCTCAAATATTAGAATAATATAGAAAATACTTCTACTTGCAATATAGTAGTCATCATAAGTTCTATTATAATAAAACAATATTTTCTAGGTTAGGGTGTTTAAGTACTCTCAAATATTAGAATAATATAGAAAATGCTTCTACTTGCAATATAGTAGCCATCACAAGTTCTTTTATAATCAAACAATAACATAGAAATACTTCCACTTGCATATATAGTAGCCATCACAAGTTCTTTTATAATAAAACAATAACATAGAAATACTTCCACTTGCATATGTAGTAGCCATCATAAGTTAGTTTATAATAAAACAATAATATAGAAATACGTCTACTTGCACATATAGTAGCCATCATAAGTTCTTTTATAATAAAACAATCACATGGAAATACTTCTACTCGCATATATAGTACCCATCATACATTTTTTTTTATAATAAACCAATATTTTCTAGGTTAGTGTATTTTCAGTACTCTCAAATATTAGAATAATATAGAAAATACTTCTACTTGCAATATAGTAGTCATCATAAGTTCTATTATAATAAAACATTATTTTCTAGGTTAGGGTGTTTAAGTACTCTCAAATATTAGAATAATATAGAATATGTTTCTACTTGCAATATAGTAGCCATCACAAGTTTTTTTATAATAAAACAATAACATAGAAATACTTCTACTTGCACATATAGTAGCAATCATAAGTTCTTTTATAATAAAACAATCACATAGAAATACTTCTACTCGCATATATAGTACCCATCATAGGTATTTTTTATAATAAAACATTATTTTCTAGGTTAGGGTGTTTAAGTACTCTCAAATATTAGAATAATATAGAAAATGCTTCTACTTGCAATATAGTAGCCATCACAAGTTTTTTTATAATAAACCAATAATATATAAATACATCTATTTGCATATATAGTAGCCATCATAAGTTCGTTTATAATATAACTATAATATAGAAATACTTCTACTTGCACATATAGTAGCGATCATAAGTTATTTTAAAGTAAAACAATATTTTCTATGTTAGACTATTTTAAGTACTCTCAAATATGCGAATAATATAGAAAATACTTCTACTTGCACATATAGTAGCCATCACAAGTTCTTTTATAATAACATAATAACATTTAAATACTTCTACTTGCATAAATATTTGCCATCATAAGTTGTTTTTATAATAAAACAATAATAGAGAAATACGTCTACTTGCACATATAGTAGCCATCATAAGTTCTTTTATAATAAAACAATCACATAGAAATACTTCTACTCGCATATATAGTACCCATCATATGTTTTTTTTTATAATAAAACAATATTTTCTAGGTTAGTGTATTTTAAGTACTCTCAAATATTAGAATAATATAGAAAATACTTCTACTTGCACATATAGTAGCCATTATTAGTTCTTTTATGATAAAACAATGACATAGAAATACTTCTACTTGCATATATATTAGCCATCATAAGTTTTTTTTATAATAAACCAATATTTTCTAGGTTAGTGTATTTTCAGTACTCTCAAATATTAGAATAATATAGAAACTTCTTCTGCTTCCAATATAGTAGCCATCACAAGTTCTTTTATAATAAAACAATAACACAGAAATACTTCTACTTGCACATATTGTAGCAATCATAAGTTCTTTTATAATCAAACAATAATATAGAAATACTTCTACTTGCATATGTAGTAGACATGATAAGTTCGTTTATAATAAAACAATAATACAGAAATACTTCTACTTGAACATATAGTAGCCATCATAAGTTATTTTATAATAAAACAATCACATAGAAATAATTCTACTCGCATATATAGTACCCATCATAGGTTTTTTTTATAATAAAACAATATTTTCTGGTATAGTGTATTTTCAGTACTCTCAAATATTAGAATAATATATAAAATACTTCTACTTGCAATATAGTACCCATCATAGGTTTTTTTATAATAAAACATTATTTTCTAGGTTAGGGTATTTTAACTACTCTCAAATATTAGAATAATATAGAAAATGCTTCTACTTGCAATATAGTAGCCATCACAAGTTCTTTTATAATCAAACAATAACATAGAAATACTTCTACTTGCATATGTAGTAGCCATCATAAGTTCGTTTATAATAAAACAATAATATAGAAGTACTTCTACTTGCACATATAATAGCCATCACAAGTGCTTTTATAATAAAACAATAACATAGAAATACTTCTACTTGCACATATAGTAGCCATCATAAGTTCTTTTATAATAAAACAATCACATAGAAATAATTCTACTCGCATATATAGTACCCATCATAGGTTTTTTTTTATAATAAAACAATATTTTCTGGTATAGTGTATTTTCAGTACTCTCAAATATTAGAATAATATAGAAAATACTTCTACTTGCAATATTGTACCCATCATAGGTTTTTTTATAATAAAACATTATTTTCTAGGTTAGGGTATTTTAAGTACTCTCAAATATTAGAATAATATAGAAGTACTTTTACTTGCAATATAGTAGCCATCACAAGTTTTTTTATAATAAAACAATAATATATAAATACATCTACTTGCATATGTAGTAGCCATCATAAGTTTGTTTATAATAAAACAATAATATAGAAATACTTCTACTTGCAATATAGTAGCCTTCATAAGTTCTTTTATAATAAAACAATATTTGCTAGGTTAGAGCATTTTACGGTCTCGCAAAAATTAGAATAATATAGAAAATACTTCCACTTGCACATAGAGTAGCCATCATAAGTTTTTGTTATAATAAAACAATAATATAGAAATACAATTTCTTCCACATATAGTAGCCATTATAAGCTCTTTTATAATAAAACAATAACATAGAAATACTTCCACTTGCATATATAGTAGCCATCACAAGTTCTTTTATAATAAAACAATAACATAGAAATACTTCCACTTGCATATGTAGTAGCCATCATAAGTTAGTTTATAATAAAACAATAATATAGAAATACGTCTACTTGCACATATAGTAGCCATCATAAGTTCTTTTATAATAAAACAATCACATGGAAATACTTCTACTCGCATATATAGTACCCATCATACATTTTTTTTTATAATAAACCAATATTTTCTAGGTTAGTGTATTTTCAGTACTCTCAAATATTAGAATAATATAGAAAATACTTCTACTTGCAATATAGTAGTCATCATAAGTTCTATTATAATAAAACATTATTTTCTAGGTTAGGGTGTTTAAGTACTCTCAAATATTAGAATAATATAGAATATGTTTCTACTTGCAATATAGTAGCCATCACAAGTTTTTTTATAATAAAACAATAACATAGAAATACTTCTACTTGCACATATAGTAGCAATCATAAGTTCTTTTATAATAAAACAATCACATAGAAATACTTCTACTCGCATATATAGTACCCATCATAGGTATTTTTTTATAATAAAACATTATTTTCTAGGTTAGGGTGTTTAAGTACTCTCAAATATTAGAATAATATAGAAAATGCTTCTACTTGCAATATAGTAGCCATCACAAGTTTTTTTATAATAAACCAATAATATATAAATACATCTATTTGCATATGTAGTAGCCATCATAAGTTCGTTTATAATAAAACAATAATATAGAAAATACTTCTACTTGCACATATAGTAGCCATCACAAGTTCTTTTATAATAAAACAATAACACAGAAATACTTCTACTTGCACATATTGTAGCAATCATAAGTTCTTTTATAATCAAACAATAATATAGAAATACTTCTACTTGCATATGTAGTAGCCATGATAAGTTCGTTTATAATAAAACAATAATACAGAAATACTTCTACTTGAACATATAGTAGCGATCATAAGTTCTTTTATAATCAAACAATAACATGCTAGGTTAGAGCATTTTACGGTCTCGCAAAAATTAGAATAATATAGAAAATACTTCCACTTGCACATAGAGTAGCCATCATAAGTTCTTTTATAATAAAACAATCACATAGAAATACTTCTACTCGCATATATAGTACCCATCATATGTTTTTTTTTATAATAAAACAATATTTGCTAGGTTAGAGCATTTTACGGTCTCGCAAAAATTAGAATAATATAGAAAATACTTCCACTTGCACATAGAGTAGCCATCATAAGTTTTTGTTATAATAAAACAATAATATAGAAATACTATTTCTTCCACATATAGTAGCCATTATAAGGTCTTTTATAATAAAACAATAACATAGAAATACTTCCACTTGCATATATAGTAGCCATCATAAGTTCGTTTATAATATAACTATAATATAGAAATACTTCTACTTGCACATATAGTAGCGATCATAAGTTATTTTAAAGTAAAACAATATTTTCTATGTTAGACTATTTTAAGTACTCTCAAATATGCGAATAATATAGAAAATACTTCTACTTGCACATATAGTAGCCATCACAAGTTCTTTTATAATAAAATAATAACATTTAAATACTTCTACTTGCATAAATATTTGCCATCATAAGTTGTTTTTATAATAAAACAATAATAGAGAAATACGTCTACTTGCACATATAGTAGCCATCGTAAGTTCTTTTATAATAAAACAATCACATAGAAATACTTCTACTCGCATATATAGTACCCATCATATGTTTTTTTTTATAATAAAACAATATTTGCTAGGTTAGAGCATTTTACGGTCTCGCAAAAATTAGAATAATATAGAAAATACTTCCACTTGCACATAGAGTAGCCATCATAAGTTTTTGTTATAATAAAACAATAATACAGAAATACTATTTCTTCCACATATAGTAGCCATTATAAGCTCTTTTATAATAAAACAATAACATAGAAATACTTCCACTTGCATATATAGTAGCCATCACAAGTTCTTTTATAATAAAACAATAACATAGAAATACTTCCACTTGCATATGTAGTAGCCATCATAAGTTAGTTTATAATAAAACAATAATATAGAAATACGTCTACTTGCACATATAGTAGCCATCATAAGTTCTTTTATAATAAAACAATCACATGGAAATACTTCTACTCGCATATATAGTACCCATCATACATTTTTTTTTATAATAAACCAATATTTTCTAGGTTAGTGTATTTTCAGTACTCTCAAATATTAGAATAATATAGAAAATACTTCTACTTGCAATATTGTACCCATCATAGGTTTTTTTATAATAAAACATTATTTTCTAGGTTAGGGTATTTTAAGTACTCTCAAATATTAGAATAATATAGAAGTACTTCTACTTGCAATATAGTAGCCATCACAAGTTTTTTTATAATAAAACAATAATATATAAATACATCTACTTGCATATGTAGTAGCCATCATAAGTTTGTTTATAATAAAACAATAATATAGAAATACTTCTACTTGCATATGTAGTAGCCATGATAAGTTCGTTTATAATAAAACAATAATACAGAAATACTTCTACTTGAACATATAGTAGCGATCATAAGTTCTTTTATAATCAAACAATAACATGCTAGGTTAGAGCATTTTACGGTCTCGCAAAAATTAGAATAATATAGAAAATACTTCCACTTGCACATAGAGTAGCCATCATAAGTTTTTGTTATAATAAAACAATAATATAGAAATACTATTTCTTCCACATATAGTAGCCATTATAAGCTCTTTTATAATAAAACAATAACATAGAAATACTTCTACTCGCATATATAGTACCCATCATAGGTTTTTTTTATAATAAAACAATAATATATAAATACATCTACTTGCATATGTAGTAGCCATCATAAGTTCGTTTATAATAAAACAATAATATAGAAATGCTTCTACTTGCAATATAGTAGCTATCACAAGTTTTTTTTATAATAAACCAATAATATATAAATACATCTATTTGCATATGTAGTAGCCATCATAAGTTCGTTTATAATAAAACAATAATATAGAATTACGTCTACTTGCACATATAGTAGCCATCATAAGTTCTTTTATAATAAACCAATCACATAGAAGTACTTCTACTCGCATATATAGTACCCATTATAGGTTTTTTTTATAATAAAATAATATTTTCTAGGTTAGTGTATTTACAGTACTCTCAAATATTAGAATAATATAGAAAATACTTCTACTTGCACATATAGTAGCCATCACAAGTTCTTTTATAACAAAATAATAACATTTAAATACATCTACTTGCATAAATATTTGCCATCATAAGTTGTTTTTATAATAAAACAATAATAGAGAAATACGTCTACTTGCACATATAGTAGCCATCATAAGTTGTTTTATAATAAAACAATCACATAGAAATACTTCTACTTGCAATATAGTAGCCTTCATAAGTTCTTTTATAATAAAACAATATTTGCTAGGTTAGAGCATTTTACGGTCTCGCAAAAATTAGAATAATATAGAAAATACTTCCACTTGCACATAGAGTAGCCATCATAAGTTTTTGTTATAATAAAACAATAATATAGAAATACTATTTCTTCCACATATAGTAGCCATTATAAGGTCTTTTATAATAAAACAATAACATAGAAATACTTCCACTTGCATATATAGTAGCCATCATAAGTTCGTTTATAATATAACTATAATATAGAAATACTTCTACTTGCACATATAGTAGCGATCATAAGTTATTTTAAAGTAAAACAATATTTTCTATGTTAGACTATTTTAAGTACTCTCAAATATGCGAATAATATAGAAAATACTTCTACTTGCACATATAGTAGCCATCACAAGTTCTTTTATAATAAAATAATAACATTTAAATACTTCTACTTGCATAAATATTTGCCATCATAAGTTGTTTTTATAATAAAACAATAATAGAGAAATACGTCTACTTGCACATATAGTAGCCATCATAAGTTCTTTTATAATAAAACAATCACATAGAAATACTTCTACTCGCATATATAGTACCCATCATATGTTTTTTTTTATAATAAAACAATATTTGCTAGGTTAGAGCATTTTACGGTCTCGCAAAAATTAGAATAATATAGAAAATACTTCCACTTGCACATAGAGTAGCCATCATAAGTTTTTGTTATAATAAAACAATAATACAGAAATACTATTTCTTCCACATATAGTAGCCATTATAAGCTCTTTTATAATAAAACAATAACATAGAAATACTTCCACTTGCATATATAGTAGCCATCACAAGTTCTTTTATAATAAAACAATAATATAGAAATACGTCTACTTGCACATATAGTAGCCATCATAAGTTCTTTTATAATAAAACAATCACATGGAAATACTTCTACTCGCATATATAGTACCCATCATACATTTTTTTTTATAATAAACCAATATTTTCTAGGTTAGTGTATTTTCAGTACTCTCAAATATTAGAATAATATAGAAAATACTTCTACTTGCAATATTGTACCCATCATAGGTTTTTTTATAATAAAACATTATTTTCTAGGTTAGGGTATTTTAAGTACTCTCAAATATTAGAATAATATAGAAGTACTTCTACTTGCAATATAGTAGCCATCACAAGTTTTTTTATAATAAAACAATAATATATAAATACATCTACTTGCATATGTAGTAGCCATCATAAGTTTGTTTATAATAAAACAATAATATAGAAATACTTCTACTTGCAATATAGTAGCCTTCATAAGTTCTTTTATAATAAAACAATATTTGCTAGGTTAGAGCATTTTACGGTCTCGCAAAAATTAGAATAATATAGAAAATACTTCCACTTGCACATAGAGTAGCCATCATAAGTTTTTGTTATAATAAAACAATAATATAGAAATACTATTTCTTCCACATATAGTAGCCATTATAAGCTCTTTTATAATAAAACAATAACATAGAAATACTTCCACTTGCATATATAGTAGCCATCACAAGTTCTTTTATAATAAAACAATAACATAGAAATACTTCCACTTGCATATGTAGTAGCCATCATAAGTTAGTTTATAATAAAACAATAATATAGAAATACGTCTACTTGCACATATAGTAGCCATCATAAGTTCTTTTATAATAAAACAATCACATGGAAATACTTCTACTCGCATATATAGTACCCATCATACATTTTTTTTTATAATAAACCAATATTTTCTAGGTTAGTGTATTTTCAGTACTCTCAAATATTAGAATAATATAGAAAATACTTCTACTTGCAATATAGTAGTCATCATAAGTTCTATTATAATAAAACATTATTTTCTAGGTTAGGGTGTTTAAGTACTCTCAAATATTAGAATAATATAGAATACGTTTCTACTTGCAATATAGTAGCCATCACAAGTTTTTTTATAATAAAACAATAACATAGAAATACTTCTACTTGCACATATAGTAGCAATCATAAGTTCTTTTATAATAAAACAATCACATAGAAATACTTCTACTCGCATATATAGTACCCATCATAGGTATTTTTTATAATAAAACATTATTTTCTAGGTTAGGGTGTTTAAGTACTCTCAAATATTAGAATAATATAGAAAATGCTTCTACTTGCAATATAGTAGCCATCACAAGTTTTTTTATAATAAACCAATAATATATAAATACATCTATTTGCATATATAGTAGCCATCATAAGTTCGTTTATAATATAACTATAATATAGAAATACTTCTACTTGCACATATAGTAGCGATCATAAGTTATTTTAAAGTAAAACAATATTTTCTATGTTAGACTATTTTAAGTACTCTCAAATATGCGAATAATA
Source organism: Priocnemis perturbator (assembly GCA_963942575.1). Classification (NCBI taxonomy): domain Eukaryota; kingdom Metazoa; phylum Arthropoda; class Insecta; order Hymenoptera; family Pompilidae; genus Priocnemis; species Priocnemis perturbator. The sequence continues at coordinate 7,821,331 of OZ012643.1, read as the reverse complement.
TAGAAAATACTTCTACTTGCAATATAGTAGCCATCACAAGTTCTTTTATAATCAAACAATAACATAGAAATACGTCTACTTGCACATATAGTAGCCATCATAAGTTCTTTTATAATAAAACAATCACATAGAAATACTTCTACTCGCATATATAGTACCCATCATATGTTTTTTTTATAATAAAACAATATTTTCTAGGTTAGTGTATTTTAAGTACTCTCAAATATTAGAATAATATAGAAAATACTTCTACTTGCACATATAGTAGCCATTATTAGTTCTTTTATGATAAAACAATGACATAGAAATACTTCTACTTGCATATATATTAGCCATCATAAGTTTTTTTTATAATAAACCAATATTTTCTAGGTTAGTGTATTTTCAGTACTCTCTAGTATTAGAATAATATAGAAACTTCTTCTGCTTCCAATATAGTAGCCATCACAAGTTCTTTTATAATAAAACAATAACACAGAAATACTTCTACTTGCACATATTGTAGCAATCATAAGTTCTTTTATAATCAAACAATAATATAGAAATACTTCTACTTGCATATGTAGTAGCCATGATAAGTTCGTTTATAATAAAACAATAATACAGAAATACTTCTACTTGAACATATAGTAGCCATCATAAGTTATTTTATAATAAAACAATCACATAGAAATAATTCTACTCGCATATATAGTACCCATCATAGGTTTTTTTTATAATAAAACAATATTTTCTGGTATAGTGTATTTTCAGTACTCTCAAATATTAGAATAATATATAAAATACTTCTACTTGCAATATAGTACCCATCATAGGTTTTTTTATAATAAAACATTATTTTCTAGGTTAGGGTATTTTAACTACTCTCAAATATTAGAATAATATAGAAAATGCTTCTACTTGCAATATAGTAGCCATCACAAGTTCTTTTATAATCAAACAATAACATAGAAATACTTCTACTTGCATATGTAGTAGCCATCATAAGTTCGTTTATAATAAAACAATAATATAGAAGTACTTCTACTTGCACATATAATAGCCATCACAAGTTCTTTTATAATAAAACAATAACATAGAAATACTTCTACTTGCACATATAGTAGCCATCATAAGTTCTTTTATAATAAAACAATCACATAGAAATAATTCTACTCGCATATATAGTACCCATCATAGGTTTTTTTTTATAATAAAACAATATTTTCTGGTATAGTGTATTTTCAGTACTCTCAAATATTAGAATAATATAGAAAATACTTCTACTTGCAATATTGTACCCATCATAGGTTTTTTTATAATAAAACATTATTTTCTAGGTTAGGGTATTTTAAGTACTCTCAAATATTAGAATAATATAGAAGTACTTCTACTTGCAATATAGTAGCCATCACAAGTTTTTTTATAATAAAACAATAATATATAAATACATCTACTTGCATATGTAGTAGCCATCATAAGTTTGTTTATAATAAAACAATAATATAGAAATACTTCTACTTGCAATATAGTAGCCTTCATAAGTTCTTTTATAATAAAACAATATTTGCTAGGTTAGAGCATTTTACGGTCTCGCAAAAATTAGAATAATATAGAAAATACTTCCACTTGCACATAGAGTAGCCATCATAAGTTTTTGTTATAATAAAACAATAATATAGAAATACAATTTCTTCCACATATAGTAGCCATTATAAGCTCTTTTATAATAAAACAATAACATAGAAATACTTCCACTTGCATATATAGTAGCCATCACAAGTTCTTTTATAATAAAACAATAACATAGAAATACTTCCACTTGCATATGTAGTAGCCATCATAAGTTAGTTTATAATAAAACAATAATATAGAAATACGTCTACTTGCACATATAGTAGCAATCATAAGTTCTTTTATAATAAAACAATCACATGGAAATACTTCTACTCGCATATATAGTACCCATCATACATTTTTTTTTATAATAAACCAATATTTTCTAGGTTAGTGTATTTTCAGTACTCTCAAATATTAGAATAATATAGAAAATACTTCTACTTGCAATATAGTAGTCATCATAAGTTCTATTATAATAAAACATTATTTTCTAGGTTAGGGTGTTTAAGTACTCTCAAATATTAGAATAATATAGAATACGTTTCTACTTGCAATATAGTAGCCATCACAAGTTTTTTTATAATAAAACAATAACATAGAAATACTTCTACTTGCACATATAGTAGCAATCATAAGTTCTTTTATAATAAAACAATCACATAGAAATACTTCTACTCGCATATATAGTACCCATCATAGGTATTTTTTATAATAAAACATTATTTTCTAGGTTAGGGTGTTTAAGTACTCTCAAATATTAGAATAATATAGAAAATGCTTCTACTTGCAATATAGTAGCCATCACAAGTTTTTTTATAATAAACCAATAATATATAAATACATCTATTTGCATATATAGTAGCCATCATAAGTTCGTTTATAATATAACTATAATATAGAAATACTTCTACTTGCACATATAGTAGCGATCATAAGTTATTTTAAAGTAAAACAATATTTTCTATGTTAGACTATTTTAAGTACTCTCAAATATGCGAATAATATAGAAAATACTTCTACTTGCAATATAGTAGCCATCACAAGTTCTTTTATAATCAAACAATAACATAGAAATACGTCTACTTGCACATATAGTAGCCATCATAAGTTCTTTTATAATAAAACAATCACATAGAAATACTTCTACTCGCATATATAGTACCCATCATATGTTTTTTTTATAATAAAACAATATTTTCTAGGTTAGTGTATTTTAAGTACTCTCAAATATTAGAATAATATAGAAAATACTTCTACTTGCACATATAGTAGCCATTATTAGTTCTTTTATGATAAAACAATGACATAGAAATACTTCTACTTGCATATATATTAGCCATCATAAGTTTTTTTTATAATAAACCAATATTTTCTAGGTTAGTATATTTTCAGTACTCTCTAGTATTAGAATAATATAGAAACTTCTTCTGCTTCCAATATAGTAGCCATCACAAGTTCTTTTATAATAAAACAATAACACAGAAATACTTCTACTTGCACATATTGTAGCAATCATAAGTTCTTTTATAATCAAACAATAATATAGAAATACTTCTACTTGCATATGTAGTAGCCATGATAAGTTCGTTTATAATAAAACAATAATACAGAAATACTTCTACTTGAACATATAGTAGCCATCATAAGTTATTTTATAATAAAACAATCACATAGAAATAATTCTACTCGCATATATAGTACCCATCATAGGTTTTTTTTATAATAAAACAATATTTTCTGGTATAGTGTATTTTCAGTACTCTCAAATATTAGAATAATATATAAAATACTTCTACTTGCAATATAGTACCCATCATAGGTTTTTTTATAATAAAACATTATTTTCTAGGTTAGGGTATTTTAACTACTCTCAAATATTAGAATAATATAGAAAATGCTTCTACTTGCAATATAGTAGCCATCACAAGTTCTTTTATAATCAAACAATAACATAGAAATACTTCTACTTGCATATGTAGTAGCCATCATAAGCTCTTTTATAATAAAACAATAACATAGAAATACTTCCACTTGCATATATAGTAGCCATCACAAGTTCTTTTATAATAAAACAATAATATAGAAATACGTCTACTTGCACATATAGTAGCCATCATAAGTTCTTTTATAATAAAACAATCACATGGAAATACTTCTACTCGCATATATAGTACCCATCATACATTTTTTTTTATAATAAACCAATATTTTCTAGGTTAGTGTATTTTCAGTACTCTCAAATATTAGAATAATATAGAAAATACTTCTACTTGCAATATTGTACCCATCATAGGTTTTTTTATAATAAAACATTATTTTCTAGGTTAGGGTATTTTAAGTACTCTCAAATATTAGAATAATATAGAAGTACTTCTACTTGCAATATAGTAGCCATCACAAGTTTTTTTATAATAAAACAATAATATATAAATACATCTACTTGCATATGTAGTAGCCATCATAAGTTTGTTTATAATAAAACAATAATATAGAAATACTTCTACTTGCAATATAGTAGCCTTCATAAGTTCTTTTATAATAAAACAATATTTGCTAGGTTAGAGCATTTTACGGTCTCGCAAAAATTAGAATAATATAGAAAATACTTCCACTTGCACATAGAGTAGCCATCATAAGTTTTTGTTATAATAAAACAATAATATAGAAATACTATTTCTTCCACATATAGTAGCCATTATAAGCTCTTTTATAATAAAACAATAACATAGAAATACTTCCACTTGCATATATAGTAGCCATCACAAGTTCTTTTATAATAAAACAATAACATAGAAATACTTCCACTTGCATATGTAGTAGCCATCATAAGTTAGTTTATAATAAAACAATAATATAGAAATACGTCTACTTGCACATATAGTAGCCATCATAAGTTCTTTTATAATAAAACAATCACATGGAAATACTTCTACTCGCATATATAGTACCCATCATACATTTTTTTTTATAATAAACCAATATTTTCTAGGTTAGTGTATTTTCAGTACTCTCAAATATTAGAATAATATAGAAAATACTTCTACTTGCAATATAGTAGTCATCATAAGTTCTATTATAATAAAACATTATTTTCTAGGTTAGGGTGTTTAAGTACTCTCAAATATTAGAATAATATAGAATACGTTTCTACTTGCAATATAGTAGCCATCACAAGTTTTTTTATAATAAAACAATAACATAGAAATACTTCTACTTGCACATATAGTAGCAATCATAAGTTCTTTTATAATAAAACAATCACATAGAAATACTTCTACTCGCATATATAGTACCCATCATAGGTATTTTTTATAATAAAACATTATTTTCTAGGTTAGGGTGTTTAAGTACTCTCAAATATTAGAATAATATAGAAAATGCTTCTACTTGCAATATAGTAGCCATCACAAGTTTTTTTATAATAAACCAATAATATATAAATACATCTATTTGCATATATAGTAGCCATCATAAGTTCGTTTATAATATAACTATAATATAGAAATACTTCTACTTGCACATATAGTAGCGATCATAAGTTATTTTAAAGTAAAACAATATTTTCTATGTTAGACTATTTTAAGTACTCTCAAATATGCGAATAATATAGAAAATACTTCTACTTGCAATATAGTAGCCATCACAAGTTCTTTTATAATCAAACAATAACATAGAAATACGTCTACTTGCACATATAGTAGCCATCATAAGTTCTTTTATAATAAAACAATCACATAGAAATACTTCTACTCGCATATATAGTACCCATCATATGTTTTTTTTATAATAAAACAATATTTTCTAGGTTAGTGTATTTTAAGTACTCTCAAATATTAGAATAATATAGAAAATACTTCTACTTGCACATATAGTAGCCATTATTAGTTCTTTTATGATAAAACAATGACATAGAAATACTTCTACTTGCATATATATTAGCCATCATAAGTTTTTTTTATAATAAACCAATATTTTCTAGGTTAGTGTATTTTCAGTACTCTCTAGTATTAGAATAATATAGAAACTTCTTCTGCTTCCAATATAGTAGCCATCACAAGTTCTTTTATAATAAAACAATAACACAGAAATACTTCTACTTGCACATATTGTAGCAATCATAAGTTCTTTTATAATCAAACAATAATATAGAAATACTTCTACTTGGATATGTAGTAGCCATGATAAGTTCGTTTATAATAAAACAATAATACAGAAATACTTCTACTTGAACATATAGTAGCCATCATAAGTTATTTTATAATAAAACAATCACATAGAAATAATTCTACTCGCATATATAGTACCCATCATAGGTTTTTTTTATAATAAAACAATATTTTCTGGTATAGTGTATTTTCAGTACTCTCAAATATTAGAATAATATATAAAATACTTCTACTTGCAATATAGTACCCATCATAGGTTTTTTTATAATAAAACATTATTTTCTAGGTTAGGGTATTTTAACTACTCTCAAATATTAGAATAATATAGAAAATGCTTCTACTTGCAATATAGTAGCCATCACAAGTTCTTTTATAATCAAACAATAACATAGAAATACTTCTACTTGCATATGTAGTAGCCATCATAAGTTCGTTTATAATAAAACAATAATATAGAAGTACTTCTACTTGCACATATAATAGCCATCACAAGTTCTTTTATAATAAAACAATAACATAGAAATACTTCTACTTGCACATATAGTAGCCATCATAAGTTCTTTTATAATAAAACAATCACATAGAAATAATTCTACTCGCATATATAGTACCCATCATAGGTTTTTTTTTATAATAAAACAATATTTTCTGGTATAGTGTATTTTCAGTACTCTCAAATATTAGAATAATATAGAAAATACTTCTACTTGCAATATTGTACCCATCATAGGTTTTTTTATAATAAAACATTATTTTCTAGGTTAGGGTATTTTAAGTACTCTCAAATATTAGAATAATATAGAAGTACTTCTACTTGCAATATAGTAGCCATCACAAGTTTTTTTATAATAAAACAATAATATATAAATACATCTACTTGCATATGTAGTAGCCATCATAAGTTTGTTTATAATAAAACAATAATATAGAAATACTTCTACTTGCAATATAGTAGCCTTCATAAGTTCTTTTATAATAAAACAATATTTGCTAGGTTAGAGCATTTTACGGTCTCGCAAAAATTAGAATAATATAGAAAATACTTCCACTTGCACATAGAGTAGCCATCATAAGTTTTTGTTATAATAAAACAATAATATAGAAATACAATTTCTTCCACATATAGTAGCCATTATAAGCTCTTTTATAATAAAACAATAACATAGAAATACTTCCACTTGCATATATAGTAGCCATCACAAGTTCTTTTATAATAAAACAATAACATAGAAATACTTCCACTTGCATATGTAGTAGCCATCATAAGTTAGTTTATAATAAAACAATAATATAGAAATACGTCTACTTGCACATATAGTAGCAATCATAAGTTCTTTTATAATAAAACAATCACATGGAAATACTTCTACTCGCATATATAGTACCCATCATACATTTTTTTTTATAATAAACCAATATTTTCTAGGTTAGTGTATTTTCAGTACTCTCAAATATTAGAATAATATAGAAAATACTTCTACTTGCAATATAGTAGTCATCATAAGTTCTATTATAATAAAACATTATTTTCTAGGTTAGGGTGTTTAAGTACTCTCAAATATTAGAATAATATAGAATACGTTTCTACTTGCAATATAGTAGCCATCACAAGTTTTTTTATAATAAAACAATAACATAGAAATACTTCTACTTGCACATATAGTAGCAATCATAAGTTCTTTTATAATAAAACAATCACATAGAAATACTTCTACTCGCATATATAGTACCCATCATAGGTATTTTTTATAATAAAACATTATTTTCTAGGTTAGGGTGTTTAAGTACTCTCAAATATTAGAATAATATAGAAAATGCTTCTACTTGCAATATAGTAGCCATCACAAGTTTTTTTATAATAAACCAATAATATATAAATACATCTATTTGCATATATAGTAGCCATCATAAGTTCGTTTATAATATAACTATAATATAGAAATACTTCTACTTGCACATATAGTAGCGATCATAAGTTATTTTAAAGTAAAACAATATTTTCTATGTTAGACTATTTTAAGTACTCTCAAATATGCGAATAATATAGAAAATACTTCTACTTGCAATATAGTAGCCATCACAAGTTCTTTTATAATCAAACAATAACATAGAAATACGTCTACTTGCACATATAGTAGCCATCATAAGTTCTTTTATAATAAAACAATCACATAGAAATACTTCTACTCGCATATATAGTACCCATCATATGTTTTTTTTATAATAAAACAATATTTTCTAGGTTAGTGTATTTTAAGTACTCTCAAATATTAGAATAATATAGAAAATACTTCTACTTGCACATATAGTAGCCATTATTAGTTCTTTTATGATAAAACAATGACATAGAAATACTTCTACTTGCATATATATTAGCCATCATAAGTTTTTTTTATAATAAACCAATATTTTCTAGGTTAGTATATTTTCAGTACTCTCTAGTATTAGAATAATATAGAAACTTCTTCTGCTTCCAATATAGTAGCCATCACAAGTTCTTTTATAATAAAACAATAACACAGAAATACTTCTACTTGCACATATTGTAGCAATCATAAGTTCTTTTATAATCAAACAATAATATAGAAATACTTCTACTTGCATATGTAGTAGCCATGATAAGTTCGTTTATAATAAAACAATAATACAGAAATACTTCTACTTGAACATATAGTAGCCATCATAAGTTATTTTATAATAAAACAATCACATAGAAATAATTCTACTCGCATATATAGTACCCATCATAGGTTTTTTTTATAATAAAACAATATTTTCTGGTATAGTGTATTTTCAGTACTCTCAAATATTAGAATAATATATAAAATACTTCTACTTGCAATATAGTACCCATCATAGGTTTTTTTATAATAAAACATTATTTTCTAGGTTAGGGTATTTTAACTACTCTCAAATATTAGAATAATATAGAAAATGCTTCTACTTGCAATATAGTAGCCATCACAAGTTCTTTTATAATCAAACAATAACATAGAAATACTTCTACTTGCATATGTAGTAGCCATCATAAGCTCTTTTATAATAAAACAATAACATAGAAATACTTCCACTTGCATATATAGTAGCCATCACAAGTTCTTTTATAATAAAACAATAATATAGAAATACGTCTACTTGCACATATAGTAGCCATCATAAGTTCTTTTATAATAAAACAATCACATGGAAATACTTCTACTCGCATATATAGTACCCATCATACATTTTTTTTTATAATAAACCAATATTTTCTAGGTTAGTGTATTTTCAGTACTCTCAAATATTAGAATAATATAGAAAATACTTCTACTTGCAATATTGTACCCATCATAGGTTTTTTTATAATAAAACATTATTTTCTAGGTTAGGGTATTTTAAGTACTCTCAAATATTAGAATAATATAGAAGTACTTCTACTTGCAATATAGTAGCCATCACAAGTTTTTTTATAATAAAACAATAATATATAAATACATCTACTTGCATATGTAGTAGCCATCATAAGTTTGTTTATAATAAAACAATAATATAGAAATACTTCTACTTGCAATATAGTAGCCTTCATAAGTTCTTTTATAATAAAACAATATTTGCTAGGTTAGAGCATTTTACGGTCTCGCAAAAATTAGAATAATATAGAAAATACTTCCACTTGCACATAGAGTAGCCATCATAAGTTTTTGTTATAATAAAACAATAATATAGAAATACTATTTCTTCCACATATAGTAGCCATTATAAGCTCTTTTATAATAAAACAATAACATAGAAATACTTCCACTTGCATATATAGTAGCCATCACAAGTTCTTTTATAATAAAACAATAACATAGAAATACTTCCACTTGCATATGTAGTAGCCATCATAAGTTAGTTTATAATAAAACAATAATATAGAAATACGTCTACTTGCACATATAGTAGCCATCATAAGTTCTTTTATAATAAAACAATCACATGGAAATACTTCTACTCGCATATATAGTACCCATCATACATTTTTTTTTATAATAAACCAATATTTTCTAGGTTAGTGTATTTTCAGTACTCTCAAATATTAGAATAATATAGAAAATACTTCTACTTGCAATATAGTAGTCATCATAAGTTCTATTATAATAAAACATTATTTTCTAGGTTAGGGTGTTTAAGTACTCTCAAATATTAGAATAATATAGAATACGTTTCTACTTGCAATATAGTAGCCATCACAAGTTTTTTTATAATAAAACAATAACATAGAAATACTTCTACTTGCACATATAGTAGCAATCATAAGTTCTTTTATAATAAAACAATCACATAGAAATACTTCTACTCGCATATATAGTACCCATCATAGGTATTTTTTATAATAAAACATTATTTTCTAGGTTAGGGTGTTTAAGTACTCTCAAATATTAGAATAATATAGAAAATGCTTCTACTTGCAATATAGTAGCCATCACAAGTTTTTTTATAATAAACCAATAATATATAAATACATCTATTTGCATATATAGTAGCCATCATAAGTTCGTTTATAATATAACTATAATATAGAAATACTTCTACTTGCACATATAGTAGCGATCATAAGTTATTTTAAAGTAAAACAATATTTTCTATGTTAGACTATTTTAAGTACTCTCAAATATGCGAATAATATAGAAAATACTTCTACTTGCAATATAGTAGCCATCACAAGTTCTTTTATAATCAAACAATAACATAGAAATACGTCTACTTGCACATATAGTAGCCATCATAAGTTCTTTTATAATAAAACAATCACATAGAAATACTTCTACTCGCATATATAGTACCCATCATATGTTTTTTTTATAATAAAACAATATTTTCTAGGTTAGTGTATTTTAAGTACTCTCAAATATTAGAATAATATAGAAAATACTTCTACTTGCACATATAGTAGCCATTATTAGTTCTTTTATGATAAAACAATGACATAGAAATACTTCTACTTGCATATATATTAGCCATCATAAGTTTTTTTTATAATAAACCAATATTTTCTAGGTTAGTGTATTTTCAGTACTCTCTAGTATTAGAATAATATAGAAACTTCTTCTGCTTCCAATATAGTAGCCATCACAAGTTCTTTTATAATAAAACAATAACACAGAAATACTTCTACTTGCACATATTGTAGCAATCATAAGTTCTTTTATAATCAAACAATAATATAGAAATACTTCTACTTGCATATGTAGTAGCCATGATAAGTTCGTTTATAATAAAACAATAATACAGAAATACTTCTACTTGAACATATAGTAGCCATCATAAGTTATTTTATAATAAAACAATCACATAGAAATAATTCTACTCGCATATATAGTACCCATCATAGGTTTTTTTTATAATAAAACAATATTTTCTGGTATAGTGTATTTTCAGTACTCTCAAATATTAGAATAATATATAAAATACTTCTACTTGCAATATAGTACCCATCATAGGTTTTTTTATAATAAAACATTATTTTCTAGGTTAGGGTATTTTAACTACTCTCAAATATTAGAATAATATAGAAAATGCTTCTACTTGCAATATAGTAGCCATCACAAGTTCTTTTATAATCAAACAATAACATAGAAATACTTCTACTTGCATATGTAGTAGCCATCATAAGTTCGTTTATAATAAAACAATAATATAGAAGTACTTCTACTTGCACATATAATAGCCATCACAAGTTCTTTTATAATAAAACAATAACATAGAAATACTTCTACTTGCACATATAGTAGCCATCATAAGTTCTTTTATAATAAAACAATCACATAGAAATAATTCTACTCGCATATATAGTACCCATCATAGGTTTTTTTTTATAATAAAACAATATTTTCTGGTATAGTGTATTTTCAGTACTCTCAAATATTAGAATAATATAGAAAATACTTCTACTTGCAATATTGTACCCATCATAGGTTTTTTTATAATAAAACATTATTTTCTAGGTTAGGGTATTTTAAGTACTCTCAAATATTAGAATAATATAGAAGTACTTCTACTTGCAATATAGTAGCCATCACAAGTTTTTTTATAATAAAACAATAATATATAAATACATCTACTTGCATATGTAGTAGCCATCATAAGTTTGTTTATAATAAAACAATAATATAGAAATACTTCTACTTGCAATATAGTAGCCTTCATAAGTTCTTTTATAATAAAACAATATTTGCTAGGTTAGAGCATTTTACGGTCTCGCAAAAATTAGAATAATATAGAAAATACTTCCACTTGCACATAGAGTAGCCATCATAAGTTTTTGTTATAATAAAACAATAATATAGAAATACAATTTCTTCCACATATAGTAGCCATTATAAGCTCTTTTATAATAAAACAATAACATAGAAATACTTCCACTTGCATATATAGTAGCCATCACAAGTTCTTTTATAATAAAACAATAACATAGAAATACTTCCACTTGCATATGTAGTAGCCATCATAAGTTAGTTTATAATAAAACAATAATATAGAAATACGTCTACTTGCACATATAGTAGCAATCATAAGTTCTTTTATAATAAAACAATCACATGGAAATACTTCTACTCGCATATATAGTACCCATCATACATTTTTTTTTATAATAAACCAATATTTTCTAGGTTAGTGTATTTTCAGTACTCTCAAATATTAGAATAATATAGAAAATACTTCTACTTGCAATATAGTAGTCATCATAAGTTCTATTATAATAAAACATTATTTTCTAGGTTAGGGTGTTTAAGTACTCTCAAATATTAGAATAATATAGAATACGTTTCTACTTGCAATATAGTAGCCATCACAAGTTTTTTTATAATAAAACAATAACATAGAAATACTTCTACTTGCACATATAGTAGCAATCATAAGTTCTTTTATAATAAAACAATCACATAGAAATACTTCTACTCGCATATATAGTACCCATCATAGGTATTTTTTATAATAAAACATTATTTTCTAGGTTAGGGTGTTTAAGTACTCTCAAATATTAGAATAATATAGAAAATGCTTCTACTTGCAATATAGTAGCCATCACAAGTTTTTTTATAATAAACCAATAATATATAAATACATCTATTTGCATATATAGTAGCCATCATAAGTTCGTTTATAATATAACTATAATATAGAAATACTTCTACTTGCACATATAGTAGCGATCATAAGTTATTTTAAAGTAAAACAATATTTTCTATGTTAGACTATTTTAAGTACTCTCAAATATGCGAATAATATAGAAAATACTTCTACTTGCAATATAGTAGCCATCACAAGTTCTTTTATAATCAAACAATAACATAGAAATACGTCTACTTGCACATATAGTAGCCATCATAAGTTCTTTTATAATAAAACAATCACATAGAAATACTTCTACTCGCATATATAGTACCCATCATATGTTTTTTTTATAATAAAACAATATTTTCTAGGTTAGTGTATTTTAAGTACTCTCAAATATTAGAATAATATAGAAAATACTTCTACTTGCACATATAGTAGCCATTATTAGTTCTTTTATGATAAAACAATGACATAGAAATACTTCTACTTGCATATATATTAGCCATCATAAGTTTTTTTTATAATAAACCAATATTTTCTAGGTTAGTGTATTTTCAGTACTCTCTAGTATTAGAATAATATAGAAACTTCTTCTGCTTCCAATATAGTAGCCATCACAAGTTCTTTTATAATAAAACAATAACACAGAAATACTTCTACTTGCACATATTGTAGCAATCATAAGTTCTTTTATAATCAAACAATAATATAGAAATACTTCTACTTGGATATGTAGTAGCCATGATAAGTTCGTTTATAATAAAACAATAATACAGAAATACTTCTACTTGAACATATAGTAGCCATCATAAGTTATTTTATAATAAAACAATCACATAGAAATAATTCTACTCGCATATATAGTACCCATCATAGGTTTTTTTTATAATAAAACAATATTTTCTGGTATAGTGTATTTTCAGTACTCTCAAATATTAGAATAATATATAAAATACTTCTACTTGCAATATAGTACCCATCATAGGTTTTTTTATAATAAAACATTATTTTCTAGGTTAGGGTATTTTAACTACTCTCAAATATTAGAATAATATAGAAAATGCTTCTACTTGCAATATAGTAGCCATCACAAGTTCTTTTATAATCAAACAATAACATAGAAATACTTCTACTTGCATATGTAGTAGCCATCATAAGTTCGTTTATAATAAAACAATAATATAGAAGTACTTCTACTTGCACATATAATAGCCATCACAAGTTCTTTTATAATAAAACAATAACATAGAAATACTTCTACTTGCACATATAGTAGCCATCATAAGTTCTTTTATAATAAAACAATCACATAGAAATAATTCTACTCGCATATATAGTACCCATCATAGGTTTTTTTTTATAATAAAACAATATTTTCTGGTATAGTGTATTTTCAGTACTCTCAAATATTAGAATAATATAGAAAATACTTCTACTTGCAATATTGTACCCATCATAGGTTTTTTTATAATAAAACATTATTTTCTAGGTTAGGGTATTTTAAGTACTCTCAAATATTAGAATAATATAGAAGTACTTCTACTTGCAATATAGTAGCCATCACAAGTTTTTTTATAATAAAACAATAATATATAAATACATCTACTTGCATATGTAGTAGCCATCATAAGTTTGTTTATAATAAAACAATAATATAGAAATACTTCTACTTGCAATATAGTAGCCTTCATAAGTTCTTTTATAATAAAACAATATTTGCTAGGTTAGAGCATTTTACGGTCTCGCAAAAATTAGAATAATATAGAAAATACTTCCACTTGCACATAGAGTAGCCATCATAAGTTTTTGTTATAATAAAACAATAATATAGAAATACAATTTCTTCCACATATAGTAGCCATTATAAGCTCTTTTATAATAAAACAATAACATAGAAATACTTCCACTTGCATATATAGTAGCCATCACAAGTTCTTTTATAATAAAACAATAACATAGAAATACTTCCACTTGCATATGTAGTAGCCATCATAAGTTAGTTTATAATAAAACAATAATATAGAAATACGTCTACTTGCACATATAGTAGCAATCATAAGTTCTTTTATAATAAAACAATCACATGGAAATACTTCTACTCGCATATATAGTACCCATCATACATTTTTTTTTATAATAAACCAATATTTTCTAGGTTAGTGTATTTTCAGTACTCTCAAATATTAGAATAATATAGAAAATACTTCTACTTGCAATATAGTAGTCATCATAAGTTCTATTATAATAAAACATTATTTTCTAGGTTAGGGTGTTTAAGTACTCTCAAATATTAGAATAATATAGAATACGTTTCTACTTGCAATATAGTAGCCATCACAAGTTTTTTTATAATAAAACAATAACATAGAAATACTTCTACTTGCACATATAGTAGCAATCATAAGTTCTTTTATAATAAAACAATCACATAGAAATACTTCTACTCGCATATATAGTACCCATCATAGGTATTTTTTATAATAAAACATTATTTTCTAGGTTAGGGTGTTTAAGTACTCTCAAATATTAGAATAATATAGAAAATGCTTCTACTTGCAATATAGTAGCCATCACAAGTTTTTTTATAATAAACCAATAATATATAAATACATCTATTTGCATATATAGTAGCCATCATAAGTTCGTTTATAATATAACTATAATATAGAAATACTTCTACTTGCACATATAGTAGCGATCATAAGTTATTTTAAAGTAAAACAATATTTTCTATGTTAGACTATTTTAAGTACTCTCAAATATGCGAATAATATAGAAAATACTTCTACTTGCAATATAGTAGCCATCACAAGTTCTTTTATAATCAAACAATAACATAGAAATACGTCTACTTGCACATATAGTAGCCATCATAAGTTCTTTTATAATAAAACAATCACATAGAAATACTTCTACTCGCATATATAGTACCCATCATATGTTTTTTTTATAATAAAACAATATTTTCTAGGTTAGTGTATTTTAAGTACTCTCAAATATTAGAATAATATAGAAAATACTTCTACTTGCACATATAGTAGCCATTATTAGTTCTTTTATGATAAAACAATGACATAGAAATACTTCTACTTGCATATATATTAGCCATCATAAGTTTTTTTTATAATAAACCAATATTTTCTAGGTTAGTATATTTTCAGTACTCTCTAGTATTAGAATAATATAGAAACTTCTTCTGCTTCCAATATAGTAGCCATCACAAGTTCTTTTATAATAAAACAATAACACAGAAATACTTCTACTTGCACATATTGTAGCAATCATAAGTTCTTTTATAATCAAACAATAATATAGAAATACTTCTACTTGCATATGTAGTAGCCATGATAAGTTCGTTTATAATAAAACAATAATACAGAAATACTTCTACTTGAACATATAGTAGCCATCATAAGTTATTTTATAATAAAACAATCACATAGAAATAATTCTACTCGCATATATAGTACCCATCATAGGTTTTTTTTATAATAAAACAATATTTTCTGGTATAGTGTATTTTCAGTACTCTCAAATATTAGAATAATATATAAAATACTTCTACTTGCAATATAGTACCCATCATAGGTTTTTTTATAATAAAACATTATTTTCTAGGTTAGGGTATTTTAACTACTCTCAAATATTAGAATAATATAGAAAATGCTTCTACTTGCAATATAGTAGCCATCACAAGTTCTTTTATAATCAAACAATAACATAGAAATACTTCTACTTGCATATGTAGTAGCCATCATAAGCTCTTTTATAATAAAACAATAACATAGAAATACTTCCACTTGCATATATAGTAGCCATCACAAGTTCTTTTATAATAAAACAATAATATAGAAATACGTCTACTTGCACATATAGTAGCCATCATAAGTTCTTTTATAATAAAACAATCACATGGAAATACTTCTACTCGCATATATAGTACCCATCATACATTTTTTTTTATAATAAACCAATATTTTCTAGGTTAGTGTATTTTCAGTACTCTCAAATATTAGAATAATATAGAAAATACTTCTACTTGCAATATTGTACCCATCATAGGTTTTTTTATAATAAAACATTATTTTCTAGGTTAGGGTATTTTAAGTACTCTCAAATATTAGAATAATATAGAAGTACTTCTACTTGCAATATAGTAGCCATCACAAGTTTTTTTATAATAAAACAATAATATATAAATACATCTACTTGCATATGTAGTAGCCATCATAAGTTTGTTTATAATAAAACAATAATATAGAAATACTTCTACTTGCAATATAGTAGCCTTCATAAGTTCTTTTATAATAAAACAATATTTGCTAGGTTAGAGCATTTTACGGTCTCGCAAAAATTAGAATAATATAGAAAATACTTCCACTTGCACATAGAGTAGCCATCATAAGTTTTTGTTATAATAAAACAATAATATAGAAATACTATTTCTTCCACATATAGTAGCCATTATAAGCTCTTTTATAATAAAACAATAACATAGAAATACTTCCACTTGCATATATAGTAGCCATCACAAGTTCTTTTATAATAAAACAATAACATAGAAATACTTCCACTTGCATATGTAGTAGCCATCATAAGTTAGTTTATAATAAAACAATAATATAGAAATACGTCTACTTGCACATATAGTAGCCATCATAAGTTCTTTTATAATAAAACAATCACATGGAAATACTTCTACTCGCATATATAGTACCCATCATACATTTTTTTTTATAATAAACCAATATTTTCTAGGTTAGTGTATTTTCAGTACTCTCAAATATTAGAATAATATAGAAAATACTTCTACTTGCAATATAGTAGTCATCATAAGTTCTATTATAATAAAACATTATTTTCTAGGTTAGGGTGTTTAAGTACTCTCAAATATTAGAATAATATAGAATACGTTTCTACTTGCAATATAGTAGCCATCACAAGTTTTTTTATAATAAAACAATAACATAGAAATACTTCTACTTGCACATATAGTAGCAATCATAAGTTCTTTTATAATAAAACAATCACATAGAAATACTTCTACTCGCATATATAGTACCCATCATAGGTATTTTTTATAATAAAACATTATTTTCTAGGTTAGGGTGTTTAAGTACTCTCAAATATTAGAATAATATAGAAAATGCTTCTACTTGCAATATAGTAGCCATCACAAGTTTTTTTATAATAAACCAATAATATATAAATACATCTATTTGCATATATAGTAGCCATCATAAGTTCGTTTATAATATAACTATAATATAGAAATACTTCTACTTGCACATATAGTAGCGATCATAAGTTATTTTAAAGTAAAACAATATTTTCTATGTTAGACTATTTTAAGTACTCTCAAATATGCGAATAATATAGAAAATACTTCTACTTGCAATATAGTAGCCATCACAAGTTCTTTTATAATCAAACAATAACATAGAAATACGTCTACTTGCACATATAGTAGCCATCATAAGTTCTTTTATAATAAAACAATCACATAGAAATACTTCTACTCGCATATATAGTACCCATCATATGTTTTTTTTATAATAAAACAATATTTTCTAGGTTAGTGTATTTTAAGTACTCTCAAATATTAGAATAATATAGAAAATACTTCTACTTGCACATATAGTAGCCATTATTAGTTCTTTTATGATAAAACAATGACATAGAAATACTTCTACTTGCATATATATTAGCCATCATAAGTTTTTTTTATAATAAACCAATATTTTCTAGGTTAGTGTATTTTCAGTACTCTCTAGTATTAGAATAATATAGAAACTTCTTCTGCTTCCAATATAGTAGCCATCACAAGTTCTTTTATAATAAAACAATAACACAGAAATACTTCTACTTGCACATATTGTAGCAATCATAAGTTCTTTTATAATCAAACAATAATATAGAAATACTTCTACTTGCATATGTAGTAGCCATGATAAGTTCGTTTATAATAAAACAATAATACAGAAATACTTCTACTTGAACATATAGTAGCCATCATAAGTTATTTTATAATAAAACAATCACATAGAAATAATTCTACTCGCATATATAGTACCCATCATAGGTTTTTTTTATAATAAAACAATATTTTCTGGTATAGTGTATTTTCAGTACTCTCAAATATTAGAATAATATATAAAATACTTCTACTTGCAATATAGTACCCATCATAGGTTTTTTTATAATAAAACATTATTTTCTAGGTTAGGGTATTTTAACTACTCTCAAATATTAGAATAATATAGAAAATGCTTCTACTTGCAATATAGTAGCCATCACAAGTTCTTTTATAATCAAACAATAACATAGAAATACTTCTACTTGCATATGTAGTAGCCATCATAAGTTCGTTTATAATAAAACAATAATATAGAAGTACTTCTACTTGCACATATAATAGCCATCACAAGTTCTTTTATAATAAAACAATAACATAGAAATACTTCTACTTGCACATATAGTAGCCATCATAAGTTCTTTTATAATAAAACAATCACATAGAAATAATTCTACTCGCATATATAGTACCCATCATAGGTTTTTTTTTATAATAAAACAATATTTTCTGGTATAGTGTATTTTCAGTACTCTCAAATATTAGAATAATATAGAAAATACTTCTACTTGCAATATTGTACCCATCATAGGTTTTTTTATAATAAAACATTATTTTCTAGGTTAGGGTATTTTAAGTACTCTCAAATATTAGAATAATATAGAAGTACTTCTACTTGCAATATAGTAGCCATCACAAGTTTTTTTATAATAAAACAATAATATATAAATACATCTACTTGCATATGTAGTAGCCATCATAAGTTTGTTTATAATAAAACAATAATATAGAAATACTTCTACTTGCAATATAGTAGCCTTCATAAGTTCTTTTATAATAAAACAATATTTGCTAGGTTAGAGCATTTTACGGTCTCGCAAAAATTAGAATAATATAGAAAATACTTCCACTTGCACATAGAGTAGCCATCATAAGTTTTTGTTATAATAAAACAATAATATAGAAATACAATTTCTTCCACATATAGTAGCCATTATAAGCTCTTTTATAATAAAACAATAACATAGAAATACTTCCACTTGCATATATAGTAGCCATCACAAGTTCTTTTATAATAAAACAATAACATAGAAATACTTCCACTTGCATATGTAGTAGCCATCATAAGTTAGTTTATAATAAAACAATAATATAGAAATACGTCTACTTGCACATATAGTAGCAATCATAAGTTCTTTTATAATAAAACAATCACATGGAAATACTTCTACTCGCATATATAGTACCCATCATACATTTTTTTTTATAATAAACCAATATTTTCTAGGTTAGTGTATTTTCAGTACTCTCAAATATTAGAATAATATAGAAAATACTTCTACTTGCAATATAGTAGTCATCATAAGTTCTATTATAATAAAACATTATTTTCTAGGTTAGGGTGTTTAAGTACTCTCAAATATTAGAATAATATAGAATACGTTTCTACTTGCAATATAGTAGCCATCACAAGTTTTTTTATAATAAAACAATAACATAGAAATACTTCTACTTGCACATATAGTAGCAATCATAAGTTCTTTTATAATAAAACAATCACATAGAAATACTTCTACTCGCATATATAGTACCCATCATAGGTATTTTTTATAATAAAACATTATTTTCTAGGTTAGGGTGTTTAAGTACTCTCAAATATTAGAATAATATAGAAAATGCTTCTACTTGCAATATAGTAGCCATCACAAGTTTTTTTATAATAAACCAATAATATATAAATACATCTATTTGCATATATAGTAGCCATCATAAGTTCGTTTATAATATAACTATAATATAGAAATACTTCTACTTGCACATATAGTAGCGATCATAAGTTATTTTAAAGTAAAACAATATTTTCTATGTTAGACTATTTTAAGTACTCTCAAATATGCGAATAATATAGAAAATACTTCTACTTGCAATATAGTAGCCATCACAAGTTCTTTTATAATCAAACAATAACATAGAAATACGTCTACTTGCACATATAGTAGCCATCATAAGTTCTTTTATAATAAAACAATCACATAGAAATACTTCTACTCGCATATATAGTACCCATCATATGTTTTTTTTATAATAAAACAATATTTTCTAGGTTAGTGTATTTTAAGTACTCTCAA
Organism: Priocnemis perturbator; assembly: GCA_963942575.1. Lineage (NCBI taxonomy): Eukaryota > Metazoa > Arthropoda > Insecta > Hymenoptera > Pompilidae > Priocnemis > Priocnemis perturbator. The sequence continues at coordinate 7,800,284 of OZ012643.1, read as the reverse complement.
ATATTAGAATAATATAGAAAATACTTCTACTTGCACATATAGTAGCCATTATTAGTTCTTTTATGATAAAACAATGACATAGAAATACTTCTACTTGCATATATATTAGCCATCATAAGTTTTTTTTATAATAAACCAATATTTTCTAGGTTAGTATATTTTCAGTACTCTCTAGTATTAGAATAATATAGAAACTTCTTCTGCTTCCAATATAGTAGCCATCACAAGTTCTTTTATAATAAAACAATAACACAGAAATACTTCTACTTGCACATATTGTAGCAATCATAAGTTCTTTTATAATCAAACAATAATATAGAAATACTTCTACTTGCATATGTAGTAGCCATGATAAGTTCGTTTATAATAAAACAATAATACAGAAATACTTCTACTTGAACATATAGTAGCCATCATAAGTTATTTTATAATAAAACAATCACATAGAAATAATTCTACTCGCATATATAGTACCCATCATAGGTTTTTTTTATAATAAAACAATATTTTCTGGTATAGTGTATTTTCAGTACTCTCAAATATTAGAATAATATATAAAATACTTCTACTTGCAATATAGTACCCATCATAGGTTTTTTTATAATAAAACATTATTTTCTAGGTTAGGGTATTTTAACTACTCTCAAATATTAGAATAATATAGAAAATGCTTCTACTTGCAATATAGTAGCCATCACAAGTTCTTTTATAATCAAACAATAACATAGAAATACTTCTACTTGCATATGTAGTAGCCATCATAAGTTCGTTTATAATAAAACAATAATATAGAAGTACTTCTACTTGCACATATAATAGCCATCACAAGTTCTTTTATAATAAAACAATAACATAGAAATACTTCTACTTGCACATATAGTAGCCATCATAAGTTCTTTTATAATAAAACAATCACATAGAAATAATTCTACTCGCATATATAGTACCCATCATAGGTTTTTTTTTATAATAAAACAATATTTTCTGGTATAGTGTATTTTCAGTACTCTCAAATATTAGAATAATATAGAAAATACTTCTACTTGCAATATTGTACCCATCATAGGTTTTTTTATAATAAAACATTATTTTCTAGGTTAGGGTATTTTAAGTACTCTCAAATATTAGAATAATATAGAAGTACTTCTACTTGCAATATAGTAGCCATCACAAGTTTTTTTATAATAAAACAATAATATATAAATACATCTACTTGCATATGTAGTAGCCATCATAAGTTTGTTTATAATAAAACAATAATATAGAAATACTTCTACTTGCAATATAGTAGCCTTCATAAGTTCTTTTATAATAAAACAATATTTGCTAGGTTAGAGCATTTTACGGTCTCGCAAAAATTAGAATAATATAGAAAATACTTCCACTTGCACATAGAGTAGCCATCATAAGTTTTTGTTATAATAAAACAATAATATAGAAATACAATTTCTTCCACATATAGTAGCCATTATAAGCTCTTTTATAATAAAACAATAACATAGAAATACTTCCACTTGCATATATAGTAGCCATCACAAGTTCTTTTATAATAAAACAATAACATAGAAATACTTCCACTTGCATATGTAGTAGCCATCATAAGTTAGTTTATAATAAAACAATAATATAGAAATACGTCTACTTGCACATATAGTAGCCATCATAAGTTCTTTTATAATAAAACAATCACATGGAAATACTTCTACTCGCATATATAGTACCCATCATACATTTTTTTTTATAATAAACCAATATTTTCTAGGTTAGTGTATTTTCAGTACTCTCAAATATTAGAATAATATAGAAAATACTTCTACTTGCAATATAGTAGTCATCATAAGTTCTATTATAATAAAACATTATTTTCTAGGTTAGGGTGTTTAAGTACTCTCAAATATTAGAATAATATAGAATATGTTTCTACTTGCAATATAGTAGCCATCACAAGTTTTTTTATAATAAAACAATAACATAGAAATACTTCTACTTGCACATATAGTAGCAATCATAAGTTCTTTTATAATAAAACAATCACATAGAAATACTTCTACTCGCATATATAGTACCCATCATAGGTATTTTTTATAATAAAACATTATTTTCTAGGTTAGGGTGTTTAAGTACTCTCAAATATTAGAATAATATAGAAAATGCTTCTACTTGCAATATAGTAGCCATCACAAGTTTTTTTATAATAAACCAATAATATATAAATACATCTATTTGCATATGTAGTAGCCATCATAAGTTCGTTTATAATAAAACAATAATATAGAAAATACTTCTACTTGCACATATAGTAGCCATCACAAGTTCTTTTATAATAAAACAATAACACAGAAATACTTCTACTTGCACATATTGTAGCAATCATAAGTTCTTTTATAATCAAACAATAATATAGAAATACTTCTACTTGCATATGTAGTAGCCATGATAAGTTCGTTTATAATAAAACAATAATACAGAAATACTTCTACTTGAACATATAGTAGCGATCATAAGTTCTTTTATAATCAAACAATAACATGCTAGGTTAGAGCATTTTACGGTCTCGCAAAAATTAGAATAATATAGAAAATACTTCCACTTGCACATAGAGTAGCCATCATAAGTTTTTGTTATAATAAAACAATAATATAGAAATACTATTTCTTCCACATATAGTAGCCATTATAAGCTCTTTTATAATAAAACAATAACATAGAAATACTTTTACTCGCATATATAGTACCCATCATAGGTTTTTTTTATAATAAAACAATAATATATAAATACATCTACTTGCATATGTAGTAGCCATCATAAGTTCTTTTATAATAAACCAATCACATAGAAGTACTTCTACTCGCATATATAGTACCCATTATAGGTTTTTTTTATAATAAAATAATATTTTCTAGGTTAGTGTATTTACAGTACTCTCAAATATTAGAATAATATAGAAAATACTTCTACTTGCACATATAGTAGCCATCACAAGTTCTTTTATAACAAAATAATAACATTTAAATACATCTACTTGCATAAATATTTGCCATCATAAGTTGTTTTTATAATAAAACAATAATAGAGAAATACGTCTACTTGCACATAGAGTAGCCATCATAAGTTTTTGTTATAATAAAACAATAATATAGAAATACTATTTCTTCCACATATAGTAGCCATTATAAGCTCTTTTATAATAAAACAATATCATAGAAATACTTCCACTTGCATATATAGTAGCCATCACAAGTTCTTTTATAATAAAACAATAACATAGAAATACTTCCACTTGCATATGTAGTAGCCATCATAAGTTAGTTTATAATAAAACAATAATATAGAAATACGTCTACTTGCACATATAGTAGCCATCATAAGTTCTTTTATAATAAAACAATCACATGGAAATACTTCTACTCGCATATATAGTACCCATCATACATTTTTTTTTATAATAAACCAATATTTTCTAGGTTAGTGTATTTTCAGTACTCTCAAATATTAGAATAATATAGAAAATACTTCTACTTGCAATATAGTAGTCATCATAAGTTCTATTATAATAAAACATTATTTTCTAGGTTAGGGTGTTTAAGTACTCTCAAATATTAGAATAATATAGAATATGTTTCTACTTGCAATATAGTAGCCATCACAAGTTTTTTTATAATAAAACAATAACATAGAAATACTTCTACTTGCACATATAGTAGCAATCATAAGTTCTTTTATAATAAAACAATCACATAGAAATACTTCTACTCGCATATATAGTACCCATCATAGGTATTTTTTATAATAAAACATTATTTTCTAGGTTAGGGTGTTTAAGTACTCTCAAATATTAGAATAATATAGAAAATGCTTCTACTTGCAATATAGTAGCCATCACAAGTTTTTTTATAATAAACCAATAATATATAAATACATCTATTTGCATATGTAGTAGCCATCATAAGTTCGTTTATAATAAAATAATAACATTTAAATACTTCTACTTGCATAAATATTTGCCATCATAAGTTGTTTTTATAATAAAACAATAATAGAGAAATACGTCTACTTGCACATATAGTAGCCATCATAAGTTCTTTTATAATAAAACAATCACATAGAAATACTTCTACTCGCATATATAGTACCCATCATATGTTTTTTTTTATAATAAAACAATATTTTCTAGGTTAGTGTATTTTAAGTACTCTCAAATATTAGAATAATATAGAAAATACTTCTACTTGCACATATAGTAGCCATCATAAGTTATTTTATAATAAAACAATCACATAGAAATACTTCTACTTGCAATATAGTAGCCTTCATAAGTTCTTTTATAAAAATTCAATATTTTCTAGGTTAAAGCATTTTACGGTCTCGCAATCATTAGAATAATATAGAAAATATTTCTACTTGCACATATAGTAGCCATCATAAGTTCTTTTATTATAAAACAATAACACAGAAATACATCTACTTGCACATATAGCAGCCATCATAAGTTCTTTTATAATAAAACAATCACATAGAAATACTTATACTTCCACATATAGTAGACATCATAAGTTATTCGTAATCAAACAATAACATAGAAATACTTCCACTTGCATATATAGTAGCCATCATAAGTTCGTTTATAATAAAAGAATAATATAGAAATACGTCTACTTGCACATATAGTAGCCATCATAAGTTCTTTCATAATAAAACAATAACATAGAAATACTTCTACTTGCACAAATAGTACCAATCATAAGTTCTTTTATAATTAAACAATAACATATAAATACTTCTACTTGCATATATAGTAGCCTTCATAAGTTCTTTCATAATAAAACAATAATATAGAAGTACTTCTACTTGCAATATAGTAGCCATCACAAGTTTTTTTATAATAAAACAATAACATAGAAATACTTCTACTTGCACATATAGTAGCCATCATAAGTTCTTTTATAATAAAACAATAACATAGAAATAATTCTACTCGCATATATAGTACCCATAATAGGTTTTTTTTATAATAAAACAATATTTTCTTGTATAGTGTATTTTCAGTACTCTCAAATATTAGAATAATATAGAAAATACTTCTACTTGCAATATAGTACCCATCATAGGTTTTTTTATAATAAAACATTATTTTCTAGGTTAGGGTATTTTAAGTACTCTCAAATATTAGAATAATATAGAAGTACTTCTACTTGCAGTATAGTAGCCATCACAAGTTTTTTTATAATAAAACAATAATATATAAATACATCTACTTGCATATGTAGTAGCCATCATAAGTTTGTTTATAATAAAACAATAATATAGAAATACTTCTACTTGCAATATAGTAGCCTTCATAAGTTCTTTTATAATAAAACAATATTTGCTAGGTTAGAGCATTTTACGGTCTCGCAAAAATTAGAACAATATAGAAAATACTTCCACTTGCACATAGAGTAGCCATCATAAGTTTTTGTTATAATAAAACAATAATATAGAAATACTATTTCTTCCACATATAGTAGCCATTATAAGCTCTTTTATAATAAAACAATAACATAGAAATACTTCCACTTGCATATATAGTAGCCATCACAAGTTCTTTTATAATCAAACAATAACATAGAAATACTTCTACTTGCATATGTAGTAGCCATCATAAGTTCGTTTATAATAAAACAATAATATAGAAGTACTTCTACTTGCACATATAGTAGCCATCACAAGTTATTTTATAATAAAACAATAACATAGAAATACGTCTACTTGCACATATAGTAGCCATCATAAGTTATTTTATAATAAAACAATCACATAGAAATAATTCTACTCGCATATATAGTACCCATCATAGGTTTTTTTTTATAATAAAACAATATTTTCTGGTATAGTGTATTTTCAGCACTCTCAAATATTAGAATAATATAGAAAATACTTCAACTTGCAATATTGTACCCATCATAGGTTTTTTTATAATAAAACATTATTTTCTAGGTTAGGGTATTTTAAGTACTCTCAAATATTAGAATAATATAGAAGTACTTCTACTTGCAATATAGTAGCCATCACAAGTTTTTTTATAATAAAACAATAATATATAAATACATCTACTTGCATATGTAGTAGCCATCATAAGTTTGTTTATAATAAAACAATAATATAGAAATACTTCTACTTGCAATATAGTAGCCTTCATAAGTTCTTTTATAATAAAACAATATTTGCTAGGTTAGAGCATTTTACGGTCTCGCAAAAATTAGAATAATATAGAAAATACTTCCACTTGCACATAGAGTAGCCATCATAAGTTTTTGTTATAATAAAACAATAATACAGAAATACTATTTCTTCCACATATAGTAGCCATTATAAGCTCTTTATAATAAAACAATAACATAGAAATACTTCCACTTGCATATATAGTAGCCATCACAAGTTCTTTTATAATAAAACAATAACATAGAAATACTTCCACTTGCATATGTAGTAGCCATCATAAGTTAGTTTATAATAAAACAATAATATAGAAATACGTCTACTTGCACATATAGTAGCCATCATAAGTTCTTTTATAATAAAACAATCACATGGAAATACTTCTACTCGCATATATAGTACCCATCATACATTTTTTTTTATAATAAACCAATATTTTCTAGGTTAGTGTATTTTCAGTACTCTCAAATATTAGAATAATATAGAAAATACTTCTACTTGCAATATAGTAGTCATCATAAGTTCTATTATAATAAAACATTATTTTCTAGGTTAGGGTGTTTAAGTACTCTCAAATATTAGAATAATATAGAATATGTTTCTACTTGCAATATAGTAGCCATCACAAGTTTTTTTATAATAAAACAATAACATAGAAATACTTCTACTTGCACATATAGTAGCAATCATAAGTTCTTTTATAATAAAACAATAACATAGAAATACTTCCACTTGCATATGTAGTAGCCATCATAGGTATTTTTTATAATAAAACATTATTTTCTAGGTTAGGGTGTTTAAGTACTCTCAAATATTAGAATAATATAGAAAAGGCTTCTACTTGCAATATAGTAGCCATCACAAGTTTTTTTATAATAAACCAATAATATATAAATACATCTATTTGCATATGTAGTAGCCATCATAAGTTCGTTTATAATAAAATAATAACATTTAAATACTTCTACTTGCATAAATATTTGCCATCATAAGTTGTTTTTATAATAAAACAATAATAGAGAAATACGTCTACTTGCACATATAGTAGCCATCATAAGTTCTTTTATAATAAAACAATCACATAGAAATACTTCTACTCGCATATATAGTACCCATCATATGTTTTTTTTTATAATAAAACAATATTTTCTAGGTTAGTGTATTTTAAGTACTCTCAAATATTAGAATAATATAGAAAATACTTCTACTTGCACATATAGTAGCCATCATAAGTTATTTTATAATAAAACAATCACATAGAAATACTTCTACTTGCAATATAGTAGCCTTCATAAGTTCTTTTATAAAAATTCAATATTTTCTAGGTTAAAGCATTTTACGGTCTCGCAATCATTAGAATAATATAGAAAATATTTCTACTTGCACATATAGTAGCCATCATAAGTTCTTTTATTATAAAACAATAACACAGAAATACATCTACTTGCACATATAGCAGCCATCATAAGTTCTTTTATAATAAAACAATCACATAGAAATACTTCTACTTCCACATATAGTAGACATCATAAGTTATTCGTAATCAAACAATAACATAGAAATACTTCCACTTGCATATATAGTAGCCATCATAAGTTCGTTTATAATAAAAGAATAATATAGAAATACGTCTACTTGCACATATAGTAGCCATCATAAGTTCTTTCATAATAAAACAATAACATAGAAATACTTCTACTTGCACAAATAGTACCAATCATAAGTTCTTTTATAATTAAACAATAACATATAAATACTTCTACTTGCATATATAGTAGCCTTCATAAGTTCTTTCATAATAAAACAATAATATAGAAGTACTTCTACTTGCAATATAGTAGCCATCACAAGTTTTTTTATAATAAAACAATAACATAGAAATACTTCTACTTGCACATATAGTAGCCATCATAAGTTCTTTTATAATAAAACAATAACATAGAAATAATTCTACTCGCATATATAGTACCCATAATAGGTTTTTTTTATAATAAAACAATATTTTCTTGTATAGTGTATTTTCAGTACTCTCAAATATTAGAATAATATAGAAAATACTTCTACTTGCAATATAGTACCCATCATAGGTTTTTTTTATAATAAAACATTATTTTCTAGGTTAGGGTATTTTAAGTACTCTCAAATATTAGAATAATATAGAAGTACTTCTACTTGCAGTATAGTAGCCATCACAAGTTTTTTTATAATAAAACAATAATATATAAATACATCTACTTGCATATGTAGTAGCCATCATAAGTTTGTTTATAATAAAACAATAATATAGAAATACTTCTACTTGCAATATAGTAGCCTTCATAAGTTCTTTTATAATAAAACAATATTTGCTAGGTTAGAGCATTTTACGGTCTCGCAAAAATTAGAACAATATAGAAAATACTTCCACTTGCACATAGAGTAGCCATCATAAGTTTTTGTTATAATAAAACAATAATATAGAAATACTATTTCTTCCACATATAGTAGCCATTATAAGCTCTTTTATAATAAAACAATAACATAGAAATACTTCCACTTGCATATATAGTAGCCATCACAAGTTCTTTTATAATCAAACAATAACATAGAAATACTTCTACTTGCATATGTAGTAGCCATCATAAGTTCGTTTATAATAAAACAATCACATAGAAATACTTATACTTCCACATATAGTAGACATCATAAGTTATTCGTAATCAAACAATATCATAGAAATACTTCCACTTGCATATGTAGTAGCCATCATAAGTTAGTTTATAATAAAACAATAATATAGAAATACGTCTACTTGCACATATAGTAGCCATCATAAGTTCTTTTATAATAAAACAATCACATGGAAATACTTCTACTCGCATATATAGTACCGATCATACATTTTTTTTTATAATAAACCAATATTTTCTAGGTTAGTGTATTTTCAGTACTCTCAAATATTAGAATAATATAGAAAATACTTCTACTTGCATTATTGTACCCATCATAGGTTTTTTTATAATAAAACATTATTTTCTAGGTTAGGGTATTTTAAGTACTCTCAAATATTAGAATAATATAGAAGTACTTCTACTTGCAATATAGTAGCCATCACAAGTTTTTTTATAATAAAACAATAATATATAAATACATCTACTTGCATATGTAGTAGCCATCATAAGTTTGTTTATAATAAAACAATAATATAGAAATACTTCTACTTGCAATATAGTAGCCTTCATAAGTTCTTTTATAATAAAACAATATTTGCTAGGTTAGAGCATTTTACGGTCTCGCAAAAATTAGAATAATATAGAAAATACTTCCACTTGCACATAGAGTAGCCATCATAAGTTTTTGTTATAATAAAACAATAATACAGAAATACTATTTCTTCCACATATAGTAGCCATTATAAGCTCTTTATAATAAAACAATAACATAGAAATACTTCCACTTGCATATATAGTAGCCATCACAAGTTCTTTTATAATAAAACAATAACATAGAAATACTTCCACTTGCATATGTAGTAGCCATCATAAGTTAGTTTATAATAAAACAATAATATAGAAATACGTCTACTTGCACATATAGTAGCCATCATAAGTTCTTTTATAATAAAACAATCACATGGAAATACTTCTACTCGCATATATAGTACCCATCATACATTTTTTTTTATAATAAACCAATATTTTCTAGGTTAGTGTATTTTCAGTACTCTCAAATATTAGAATAATATAGAAAATACTTCTACTTGCAATATAGTAGTCATCATAAGTTCTATTATAATAAAACATTATTTTCTAGGTTAGGGTGTTTAAGTACTCTCAAATATTAGAATAATATAGAATATGTTTCTACTTGCAATATAGTAGCCATCACAAGTTTTTTTATAATAAAACAATAACATAGAAATACTTCTACTTGCACATATAGTAGCAATCATAAGTTCTTTTATAATAAAACAATAACATAGAAATACTTCCACTTGCATATGTAGTAGCCATCATAGGTATTTTTTATAATAAAACATTATTTTCTAGGTTAGGGTGTTTAAGTACTCTCAAATATTAGAATAATATAGAAAATGCTTCTACTTGCAATATAGTAGCCATCACAAGTTTTTTTATAATAAACCAATAATATATAAATACATCTATTTGCATATGTAGTAGCCATCATAAGTTCGTTTATAATAAAATAATAACATTTAAATACTTCTACTTGCATAAATATTTGCCATCATAAGTTGTTTTTATAATAAAACAATAATAGAGAAATACGTCTACTTGCACATATAGTAGCCATCATAAGTTCTTTTATAATAAAACAATCACATAGAAATACTTCTACTCGCATATATAGTACCCATCATATGTTTTTTTTTTTATAATAAAACAATATTTTCTAGGTTAGTGTATTTTAAGTACTCTCAAATATTAGAATAATATAGAAAATACTTCTACTTGCACATATAGTAGCCATCATAAGTTATTTTATAATAAAACAATCACATAGAAATACTTCTACTTGCAATATAGTAGCCTTCATAAGTTCTTTTATAAAAATTCAATATTTTCTAGGTTAAAGCATTTTACGGTCTCGCAATCATTAGAATAATATAGAAAATATTTCTACTTGCACATACAGTAGCCATCATAAGTTCTTTTATTATAAAACAATAACACAGAAATACATCTACTTGCACATATAGCAGCCATCATAAGTTCTTTTATAATAAAACAATCACATAGAAATACTTATACTTCCACATATAGTAGACATCATAAGTTATTCGTAATCAAACAATATCATAGAAATACTTCCACTTGCATATATAGTAGCCATCATAAGTTAGTTTATAATAAAACAATAATATAGAAATACGTCTACTTGCACATATAGTAGCCATCATAAGTTCTTTTATAATAAAACAATCACATGGAAATACTTCTACTCGCATATATAGTACCGATCATACATTTTTTTTTATAATAAACCAATATTTTCTAGGTTAGTGTATTTTCAGTACTCTCAAATATTAGAATAATATAGAAAATACTTCTACTTGCATTATTGTACCCATCATAGGTTTTTTTATAATAAAACATTATTTTCTAGGTTAGGGTATTTTAAGTACTCTCAAATATTAGAATAATATAGAAGTACTTCTACTTGCAATATAGTAGCCATCACAAGTTTTTTTATAATAAAACAATAATATATAAATACATCTACTTGCATATGTAGTAGCCATCATAAGTTTGTTTATAATAAAACAATAATATAGAAATACTTCTACTTGCAATATAGTAGCCTTCATAAGTTCTTTTATAATAAAACAATATTTGCTAGGTTAGAGCATTTTACGGTCTCGCAAAAATTAGAATAATATAGAAAATACTTCCACTTGCACATAGAGTAGCCATCATAAGTTTTTGTTATAATAAAACAATAATACAGAAATACTATTTCTTCCACATATAGTAGCCATTATAAGCTCTTTATAATAAAACAATAACATAGAAATACTTCCACTTGCATATATAGTAGCCATCACAAGTTCTTTTATAATAAAACAATAACATAGAAATACTTCCACTTGCATATGTAGTAGCCATCATAAGTTAGTTTATAATAAAACAATAATATAGAAATACGTCTACTTGCACATATAGTAGCCATCATAAGTTCTTTTATAATAAAACAATCACATGGAAATTCTTCTACTGGCATATATAGTACCCATCATACATTTTTTTTTATAATAAACCAATATTTTCTAGGTTAGTGTATTTTCAGTACTCTCAAATATTAGAATAATATAGAAAATACTTCTACTTGCAATATAGTAGTCATCATAAGTTCTATTATAATAAAACAATATTTTCTAGGTTAGGGTGTTTAAGTACTCTCAAATATTAGAATAATATAGAAAATGCTTCTACTTGCAATATAGTAGCCATCACAAGTTCTTTTATAATCAAACAATAACATAGAAATACTTCCACTTGCATATATAGTAGCCATCACAAGTTCTTTTATAATAAAACAATAACATAGAAATACTTCCACTTGCATATGTAGTAGCCATCATAAGTTAGTTTATAATAAAACAATAATATAGAAATACGTCTACTTGCACATATAGTAGCCATCATAAGTTCTTTTATAATAAAACAATCACATGGAAATACTTCTACTCGCATATATAGTACCCATCATACATTTTTTTTTATAATAAACCAATATTTTCTAGGTTAGTGTATTTTCAGTACTCTCAAATATTAGAATAATATAGAAAATACTTCTACTTGCAATATAGTAGTCATCATAAGTTCTATTATAATAAAACATTATTTTCTAGGTTAGGGTGTTTAAGTACTCTCAAATATTAGAATAATATAGAATATGTTTCTACTTGCAATATAGTAGCCATCACAAGTTTTTTTATAATAAAACAATAACATAGAAATACTTCTACTTGCACATATAGTAGCAATCATAAGTTCTTTTATAATAAAACAATCACATAGAAATACTTCTACTCGCATATATAGTACCCATCATAGGTATTTTTTATAATAAAACATTATTTTCTAGGTTAGGGTGTTTAAGTACTCTCAAATATTAGAATAATATAGAAAATGCTTCTACTTGCAATATAGTAGCCATCACAAGTTTTTTTATAATAAACCAATAATATATAAATACATCTATTTGCATATATAGTAGCCATCATAAGTTCGTTTATAATATAACTATAATATAGAAATACTTCTACTTGCACATATAGTAGCGATCATAAGTTATTTTAAAGTAAAACAATATTTTCTATGTTAGACTATTTTAAGTACTCTCAAATATGCGAATAATATAGAAAATACTTCTACTTGCACATATAGTAGCCATCACAAGTTCTTTTATAATAACATAATAACATTTAAATACTTCTACTTGCATAAATATTTGCCATCATAAGTTGTTTTTATAATAAAACAATAATAGAGAAATACGTCTACTTGCACATATAGTAGCCATCATAAGTTCTTTTATAATAAAACAATCACATAGAAATACTTCTACTCGCATATATAGTACCCATCATATGTTTTTTTTTATAATAAAACAATATTTTCTAGGTTAGTGTATTTTAAGTACTCTCAAATATTAGAATAATATAGAAAATACTTCTACTTGCACATATAGTAGCCATTATTAGTTCTTTTATGATAAAACAATGACATAGAAATACTTCTACTTGCATATATATTAGCCATCATAAGTTTTTTTTATAATAAACCAATATTTTCTAGGTTAGTGTATTTTCAGTACTCTCAAATATTAGAATAATATAGAAACTTCTTCTGCTTCCAATATAGTAGCCATCACAAGTTCTTTTATAATAAAACAATAACACAGAAATACTTCTACTTGCACATATTGTAGCAATCATAAGTTCTTTTATAATCAAACAATAATATAGAAATACTTCTACTTGCATATGTAGTAGACATGATAAGTTCGTTTATAATAAAACAATAATACAGAAATACTTCTACTTGAACATATAGTAGCCATCATAAGTTCTTTTATAATAAAACAATCACATAGAAATAATTCTACTCGCATATATAGTACCCATCATAGGTTTTTTTTTATAATAAATCAATATTTTCTGGTATAGTGTATTTTCAGTACTCTCAAATATTAGAATAATATAGAAAATACTTCTACTTGCAATATTGTACCCATCATAGGTTTTTTTATAATAAAACATTATTTTCTAGGTTAGGGTATTTTAAGTACTCTCAAATATTAGAATAATATAGAAGTACTTTTACTTGCAATATAGTAGCCATCACAAGTTTTTTTATAATAAAACAATAATATATAAATACATCTACTTGCATATGTAGTAGCCATCATAAGTTTGTTTATAATAAAACAATAATATAGAAATACTTCTACTTGCAATATAGTAGCCTTCATAAGTTCTTTTATAATAAAACAATATTTGCTAGGTTAGAGCATTTTACGGTCTCGCAAAAATTAGAATAATATAGAAAATACTTCCACTTGCACATAGAGTAGCCATCATAAGTTTTTGTTATAATAAAACAATAATATAGAAATACAATTTCTTCCACATATAGTAGCCATTATAAGCTCTTTTATAATAAAACAATAACATAGAAATACTTCCACTTGCATATATAGTAGCCATCACAAGTTCTTTTATAATAAAACAATAACATAGAAATACTTCCACTTGCATATGTAGTAGCCATCATAAGTTAGTTTATAATAAAACAATAATATAGAAATACGTCTACTTGCACATATAGTAGCCATCATAAGTTCTTTTATAATAAAACAATCACATGGAAATACTTCTACTCGCATATATAGTACCCATCATACATTTTTTTTTATAATAAACCAATATTTTCTAGGTTAGTGTATTTTCAGTACTCTCAAATATTAGAATAATATAGAAAATACTTCTACTTGCAATATAGTAGTCATCATAAGTTCTATTATAATAAAACATTATTTTCTAGGTTAGGGTGTTTAAGTACTCTCAAATATTAGAATAATATAGAATATGTTTCTACTTGCAATATAGTAGCCATCACAAGTTTTTTTATAATAAAACAATAACATAGAAATACTTCTACTTGCACATATAGTAGCAATCATAAGTTCTTTTATAATAAAACAATCACATAGAAATACTTCTACTCGCATATATAGTACCCATCATAGGTATTTTTTTATAATAAAACATTATTTTCTAGGTTAGGGTGTTTAAGTACTCTCAAATATTAGAATAATATAGAAAATGCTTCTACTTGCAATATAGTAGCCATCACAAGTTTTTTTATAATAAACCAATAATATATAAATACATCTATTTGCATATGTAGTAGCCATCATAAGTTCGTTTATAATAAAACAATAATATAGAAAATACTTCTACTTGCACATATAGTAGCCATCACAAGTTCTTTTATAATAAAACAATAACACAGAAATACTTCTACTTGCACATATTGTAGCAATCATAAGTTCTTTTATAATCAAACAATAATATAGAAATACTTCTACTTGCATATGTAGTAGCCATGATAAGTTCGTTTATAATAAAACAATAATACAGAAATACTTCTACTTGAACATATAGTAGCGATCATAAGTTCTTTTATAATCAAACAATAACATGCTAGGTTAGAGCATTTTACGGTCTCGCAAAAATTAGAATAATATAGAAAATACTTCCACTTGCACATAGAGTAGCCATCATAAGTTCTTTTATAATAAAACAATCACATAGAAATACTTCTACTCGCATATAT
Source organism: Priocnemis perturbator (assembly GCA_963942575.1). NCBI lineage: Eukaryota > Metazoa > Arthropoda > Insecta > Hymenoptera > Pompilidae > Priocnemis > Priocnemis perturbator. Next base: position 7,784,742 of record OZ012643.1, on the reverse strand, counting down.
AGTACCCATCATATGTTTTTTTTTATAATAAAACAATATTTGCTAGGTTAGAGCATTTTACGGTCTCGCAAAAATTAGAATAATATAGAAAATACTTCCACTTGCACATAGAGTAGCCATCATAAGTTTTTGTTATAATAAAACAATAATATAGAAATACTATTTCTTCCACATATAGTAGCCATTATAAGGTCTTTTATAATAAAACAATAACATAGAAATACTTCCACTTGCATATATAGTAGCCATCATAAGTTCGTTTATAATATAACTATAATATAGAAATACTTCTACTTGCACATATAGTAGCGATCATAAGTTATTTTAAAGTAAAACAATATTTTCTATGTTAGACTATTTTAAGTACTCTCAAATATGCGAATAATATAGAAAATACTTCTACTTGCACATATAGTAGCCATCACAAGTTCTTTTATAATAAAATAATAACATTTAAATACTTCTACTTGCATAAATATTTGCCATCATAAGTTGTTTTTATAATAAAACAATAATAGAGAAATACGTCTACTTGCACATATAGTAGCCATCGTAAGTTCTTTTATAATAAAACAATCACATAGAAATACTTCTACTCGCATATATAGTACCCATCATATGTTTTTTTTTATAATAAAACAATATTTGCTAGGTTAGAGCATTTTACGGTCTCGCAAAAATTAGAATAATATAGAAAATACTTCCACTTGCACATAGAGTAGCCATCATAAGTTTTTGTTATAATAAAACAATAATACAGAAATACTATTTCTTCCACATATAGTAGCCATTATAAGCTCTTTTATAATAAAACAATAACATAGAAATACTTCCACTTGCATATATAGTAGCCATCACAAGTTCTTTTATAATAAAACAATAACATAGAAATACTTCCACTTGCATATGTAGTAGCCATCATAAGTTAGTTTATAATAAAACAATAATATAGAAATACGTCTACTTGCACATATAGTAGCCATCATAAGTTCTTTTATAATAAAACAATCACATGGAAATACTTCTACTCGCATATATAGTACCCATCATACATTTTTTTTTATAATAAACCAATATTTTCTAGGTTAGTGTATTTTCAGTACTCTCAAATATTAGAATAATATAGAAAATACTTCTACTTGCAATATTGTACCCATCATAGGTTTTTTTATAATAAAACATTATTTTCTAGGTTAGGGTATTTTAAGTACTCTCAAATATTAGAATAATATAGAAGTACTTCTACTTGCAATATAGTAGCCATCACAAGTTTTTTTATAATAAAACAATAATATATAAATACATCTACTTGCATATGTAGTAGCCATCATAAGTTTGTTTATAATAAAACAATAATATAGAAATACTTCTACTTGCATATGTAGTAGCCATGATAAGTTCGTTTATAATAAAACAATAATACAGAAATACTTCTACTTGAACATATAGTAGCGATCATAAGTTCTTTTATAATCAAACAATAACATGCTAGGTTAGAGCATTTTACGGTCTCGCAAAAATTAGAATAATATAGAAAATACTTCCACTTGCACATAGAGTAGCCATCATAAGTTTTTGTTATAATAAAACAATAATATAGAAATACTATTTCTTCCACATATAGTAGCCATTATAAGCTCTTTTATAATAAAACAATAACATAGAAATACTTCTACTCGCATATATAGTACCCATCATAGGTTTTTTTTATAATAAAACAATAATATATAAATACATCTACTTGCATATGTAGTAGCCATCATAAGTTCGTTTATAATAAAACAATAATATAGAAATGCTTCTACTTGCAATATAGTAGCTATCACAAGTTTTTTTTATAATAAACCAATAATATATAAATACATCTATTTGCATATGTAGTAGCCATCATAAGTTCGTTTATAATAAAACAATAATATAGAATTACGTCTACTTGCACATATAGTAGCCATCATAAGTTCTTTTATAATAAACCAATCACATAGAAGTACTTCTACTCGCATATATAGTACCCATTATAGGTTTTTTTTATAATAAAATAATATTTTCTAGGTTAGTGTATTTACAGTACTCTCAAATATTAGAATAATATAGAAAATACTTCTACTTGCACATATAGTAGCCATCACAAGTTCTTTTATAACAAAATAATAACATTTAAATACATCTACTTGCATAAATATTTGCCATCATAAGTTGTTTTTATAATAAAACAATAATAGAGAAATACGTCTACTTGCACATATAGTAGCCATCATAAGTTGTTTTATAATAAAACAATCACATAGAAATACTTCTACTTGCAATATAGTAGCCTTCATAAGTTCTTTTATAATAAAACAATATTTGCTAGGTTAGAGCATTTTACGGTCTCGCAAAAATTAGAATAATATAGAAAATACTTCCACTTGCACATAGAGTAGCCATCATAAGTTTTTGTTATAATAAAACAATAATATAGAAATACTATTTCTTCCACATATAGTAGCCATTATAAGGTCTTTTATAATAAAACAATAACATAGAAATACTTCCACTTGCATATATAGTAGCCATCATAAGTTCGTTTATAATATAACTATAATATAGAAATACTTCTACTTGCACATATAGTAGCGATCATAAGTTATTTTAAAGTAAAACAATATTTTCTATGTTAGACTATTTTAAGTACTCTCAAATATGCGAATAATATAGAAAATACTTCTACTTGCACATATAGTAGCCATCACAAGTTCTTTTATAATAAAATAATAACATTTAAATACTTCTACTTGCATAAATATTTGCCATCATAAGTTGTTTTTATAATAAAACAATAATAGAGAAATACGTCTACTTGCACATATAGTAGCCATCATAAGTTCTTTTATAATAAAACAATCACATAGAAATACTTCTACTCGCATATATAGTACCCATCATATGTTTTTTTTTATAATAAAACAATATTTGCTAGGTTAGAGCATTTTACGGTCTCGCAAAAATTAGAATAATATAGAAAATACTTCCACTTGCACATAGAGTAGCCATCATAAGTTTTTGTTATAATAAAACAATAATACAGAAATACTATTTCTTCCACATATAGTAGCCATTATAAGCTCTTTTATAATAAAACAATAACATAGAAATACTTCCACTTGCATATATAGTAGCCATCACAAGTTCTTTTATAATAAAACAATAATATAGAAATACGTCTACTTGCACATATAGTAGCCATCATAAGTTCTTTTATAATAAAACAATCACATGGAAATACTTCTACTCGCATATATAGTACCCATCATACATTTTTTTTTATAATAAACCAATATTTTCTAGGTTAGTGTATTTTCAGTACTCTCAAATATTAGAATAATATAGAAAATACTTCTACTTGCAATATTGTACCCATCATAGGTTTTTTTATAATAAAACATTATTTTCTAGGTTAGGGTATTTTAAGTACTCTCAAATATTAGAATAATATAGAAGTACTTCTACTTGCAATATAGTAGCCATCACAAGTTTTTTTATAATAAAACAATAATATATAAATACATCTACTTGCATATGTAGTAGCCATCATAAGTTTGTTTATAATAAAACAATAATATAGAAATACTTCTACTTGCAATATAGTAGCCTTCATAAGTTCTTTTATAATAAAACAATATTTGCTAGGTTAGAGCATTTTACGGTCTCGCAAAAATTAGAATAATATAGAAAATACTTCCACTTGCACATAGAGTAGCCATCATAAGTTTTTGTTATAATAAAACAATAATATAGAAATACTATTTCTTCCACATATAGTAGCCATTATAAGCTCTTTTATAATAAAACAATAACATAGAAATACTTCCACTTGCATATATAGTAGCCATCACAAGTTCTTTTATAATAAAACAATAACATAGAAATACTTCCACTTGCATATGTAGTAGCCATCATAAGTTAGTTTATAATAAAACAATAATATAGAAATACGTCTACTTGCACATATAGTAGCCATCATAAGTTCTTTTATAATAAAACAATCACATGGAAATACTTCTACTCGCATATATAGTACCCATCATACATTTTTTTTTATAGTAAACCAATATTTTCTAGGTTAGTGTATTTTCAGTACTCTCAAATATTAGAATAATATAGAAAATACTTCTACTTGCAATATAGTAGTCATCATAAGTTCTATTATAATAAAACATTATTTTCTAGGTTAGGGTGTTTAAGTACTCTCAAATATTAGAATAATATAGAATACGTTTCTACTTGCAATATAGTAGCCATCACAAGTTTTTTTATAATAAAACAATAACATAGAAATACTTCTACTTGCACATATAGTAGCAATCATAAGTTCTTTTATAATAAAACAATCACATAGAAATACTTCTACTCGCATATATAGTACCCATCATAGGTATTTTTTATAATAAAACATTATTTTCTAGGTTAGGGTGTTTAAGTACTCTCAAATATTAGAATAATATAGAAAATGCTTCTACTTGCAATATAGTAGCCATCACAAGTTTTTTTATAATAAACCAATAATATATAAATACATCTATTTGCATATATAGTAGCCATCATAAGTTCGTTTATAATATAACTATAATATAGAAATACTTCTACTTGCACATATAGTAGCGATCATAAGTTATTTTAAAGTAAAACAATATTTTCTATGTTAGACTATTTTAAGTACTCTCAAATATGCGAATAATATAGAAAATACTTCTACTTGCAATATAGTAGCCATCACAAGTTCTTTTATAATCAAACAATAACATAGAAATACGTCTACTTGCACATATAGTAGCCATCATAAGTTCTTTTATAATAAAACAATCACATAGAAATACTTCTACTCGCATATATAGTACCCATCATATGTTTTTTTTATAATAAAACAATATTTTCTAGGTTAGTGTATTTTAAGTACTCTCAAATATTAGAATAATATAGAAAATACTTCTACTTGCACATATAGTAGCCATTATTAGTTCTTTTATGATAAAACAATGACATAGAAATACTTCTACTTGCATATATATTAGCCATCATAAGTTTTTTTTATAATAAACCAATATTTTCTAGGTTAGTGTATTTTCAGTACTCTCTAGTATTAGAATAATATAGAAACTTCTTCTGCTTCCAATATAGTAGCCATCACAAGTTCTTTTATAATAAAACAATAACACAGAAATACTTCTACTTGCACATATTGTAGCAATCATAAGTTCTTTTATAATCAAACAATAATATAGAAATACTTCTACTTGCATATGTAGTAGCCATGATAAGTTCGTTTATAATAAAACAATAATACAGAAATACTTCTACTTGAACATATAGTAGCCATCATAAGTTATTTTATAATAAAACAATCACATAGAAATAATTCTACTCGCATATATAGTACCCATCATAGGTTTTTTTTATAATAAAACAATATTTTCTGGTATAGTGTATTTTCAGTACTCTCAAATATTAGAATAATATATAAAATACTTCTACTTGCAATATAGTACCCATCATAGGTTTTTTTATAATAAAACATTATTTTCTAGGTTAGGGTATTTTAACTACTCTCAAATATTAGAATAATATAGAAAATGCTTCTACTTGCAATATAGTAGCCATCACAAGTTCTTTTATAATCAAACAATAACATAGAAATACTTCTACTTGCATATGTAGTAGCCATCATAAGTTCGTTTATAATAAAACAATAATATAGAAGTACTTCTACTTGCACATATAATAGCCATCACAAGTTCTTTTATAATAAAACAATAACATAGAAATACTTCTACTTGCACATATAGTAGCCATCATAAGTTCTTTTATAATAAAACAATCACATAGAAATAATTCTACTCGCATATATAGTACCCATCATAGGTTTTTTTTTATAATAAAACAATATTTTCTGGTATAGTGTATTTTCAGTACTCTCAAATATTAGAATAATATAGAAAATACTTCTACTTGCAATATTGTACCCATCATAGGTTTTTTTATAATAAAACATTATTTTCTAGGTTAGGGTATTTTAAGTACTCTCAAATATTAGAATAATATAGAAGTACTTCTACTTGCAATATAGTAGCCATCACAAGTTTTTTTATAATAAAACAATAATATATAAATACATCTACTTGCATATGTAGTAGCCATCATAAGTTTGTTTATAATAAAACAATAATATAGAAATACTTCTACTTGCAATATAGTAGCCTTCATAAGTTCTTTTATAATAAAACAATATTTGCTAGGTTAGAGCATTTTACGGTCTCGCAAAAATTAGAATAATATAGAAAATACTTCCACTTGCACATAGAGTAGCCATCATAAGTTTTTGTTATAATAAAACAATAATATAGAAATACAATTTCTTCCACATATAGTAGCCATTATAAGCTCTTTTATAATAAAACAATAACATAGAAATACTTCCACTTGCATATATAGTAGCCATCACAAGTTCTTTTATAATAAAACAATAACATAGAAATACTTCCACTTGCATATGTAGTAGCCATCATAAGTTAGTTTATAATAAAACAATAATATAGAAATACGTCTACTTGCACATATAGTAGCAATCATAAGTTCTTTTATAATAAAACAATCACATGGAAATACTTCTACTCGCATATATAGTACCCATCATACATTTTTTTTTATAATAAACCAATATTTTCTAGGTTAGTGTATTTTCAGTACTCTCAAATATTAGAATAATATAGAAAATACTTCTACTTGCAATATAGTAGTCATCATAAGTTCTATTATAATAAAACATTATTTTCTAGGTTAGGGTGTTTAAGTACTCTCAAATATTAGAATAATATAGAATACGTTTCTACTTGCAATATAGTAGCCATCACAAGTTTTTTTATAATAAAACAATAACATAGAAATACTTCTACTTGCACATATAGTAGCAATCATAAGTTCTTTTATAATAAAACAATCACATAGAAATACTTCTACTCGCATATATAGTACCCATCATAGGTATTTTTTATAATAAAACATTATTTTCTAGGTTAGGGTGTTTAAGTACTCTCAAATATTAGAATAATATAGAAAATGCTTCTACTTGCAATATAGTAGCCATCACAAGTTTTTTTATAATAAACCAATAATATATAAATACATCTATTTGCATATATAGTAGCCATCATAAGTTCGTTTATAATATAACTATAATATAGAAATACTTCTACTTGCACATATAGTAGCGATCATAAGTTATTTTAAAGTAAAACAATATTTTCTATGTTAGACTATTTTAAGTACTCTCAAATATGCGAATAATATAGAAAATACTTCTACTTGCAATATAGTAGCCATCACAAGTTCTTTTATAATCAAACAATAACATAGAAATACGTCTACTTGCACATATAGTAGCCATCATAAGTTCTTTTATAATAAAACAATCACATAGAAATACTTCTACTCGCATATATAGTACCCATCATATGTTTTTTTTATAATAAAACAATATTTTCTAGGTTAGTGTATTTTAAGTACTCTCAAATATTAGAATAATATAGAAAATACTTCTACTTGCACATATAGTAGCCATTATTAGTTCTTTTATGATAAAACAATGACATAGAAATACTTCTACTTGCATATATATTAGCCATCATAAGTTTTTTTTTATAATAAACCAATATTTTCTAGGTTAGTATATTTTCAGTACTCTCTAGTATTAGAATAATATAGAAACTTCTTCTGCTTCCAATATAGTAGCCATCACAAGTTCTTTTATAATAAAACAATAACACAGAAATACTTCTACTTGCACATATTGTAGCAATCATAAGTTCTTTTATAATCAAACAATAATATAGAAATACTTCTACTTGCATATGTAGTAGCCATGATAAGTTCGTTTATAATAAAACAATAATACAGAAATACTTCTACTGGAACATATAGTAGCCATCATAAGTTATTTTATAATAAAACAATCACATAGAAATAATTCTACTCGCATATATAGTACCCATCATAGGTTTTTTTTATAATAAAACAATATTTTCTGGTATAGTGTATTTTCAGTACTCTCAAATATTAGAATAATATATAAAATACTTCTACTTGCAATATAGTACCCATCATAGGTTTTTTTATAATAAAACATTATTTTCTAGGTTAGGGTATTTTAACTACTCTCAAATATTAGAATAATATAGAAAATGCTTCTACTTGCAATATAGTAGCCATCACAAGTTCTTTTATAATCAAACAATAACATAGAAATACTTCTACTTGCATATGTAGTAGCCATGATAAGTTCGTTTATAATAAAACAATAATACAGAAATACTTCTACTTGAACATATAGTAGCGATCATAAGTTCTTTTATAATCAAACAATAACATGCTAGGTTAGAGCATTTTACGGTCTCGCAAAAATTAGAATAATATAGAAAATACTTCCACTTGCACATAGAGTAGCCATCATAAGTTTTTGTTATAATAAAACAATAATATAGAAATACTATTTCTTCCACATATAGTAGCCATTATAAGCTCTTTTATAATAAAACAATAACATAGAAATACTTTTACTCGCATATATAGTACCCATCATAGGTTTTTTTTATAATAAAACAATAATATATAAATACATCTACTTGCATATGTAGTAGCCATCATAAGTTCTTTTATAATAAACCAATCACATAGAAGTACTTCTACTCGCATATATAGTACCCATTATAGGTTTTTTTTATAATAAAATAATATTTTCTAGGTTAGTGTATTTACAGTACTCTCAAATATTAGAATAATATAGAAAATACTTCTACTTGCACATATAGTAGCCATCACAAGTTCTTTTATAACAAAATAATAACATTTAAATACATCTACTTGCATAAATATTTGCCATCATAAGTTGTTTTTATAATAAAACAATAATAGAGAAATACGTCTACTTGCACATAGAGTAGCCATCATAAGTTTTTGTTATAATAAAACAATAATATAGAAATACTATTTCTTCCACATATAGTAGCCATTATAAGCTCTTTTATAATAAAACAATATCATAGAAATACTTCCACTTGCATATATAGTAGCCATCACAAGTTCTTTTATAATAAAACTATAACATAGAAATACTTCCACTTGCATATGTAGTAGCCATCATAAGTTAGTTTATAATAAAACAATAATATAGAAATACGTCTACTTGCACATATAGTAGCCATCATAAGTTCTTTTATAATAAAACAATCACATGGAAATACTTCTACTCGCATATATAGTACCCATCATACATTTTTTTTTATAATAAACCAATATTTTCTAGGTTAGTGTATTTTCAGTACTCTCAAATATTAGAATAATATAGAAAATACTTCTACTTGCAATATAGTAGTCATCATAAGTTCTATTATAATAAAACATTATTTTCTAGGTTAGGGTGTTTAAGTACTCTCAAATATTAGAATAATATAGAATATGTTTCTACTTGCAATATAGTAGCCATCACAAGTTTTTTTATAATAAAACAATAACATAGAAATACTTCTACTTGCACATATAGTAGCAATCATAAGTTCTTTTATAATAAAACAATCACATAGAAATACTTCTACTCGCATATATAGTACCCATCATAGGTATTTTTTATAATAAAACATTATTTTCTAGGTTAGGGTGTTTAAGTACTCTCAAATATTAGAATAATATAGAAAATGCTTCTACTTGCAATATAGTAGCCATCACAAGTTTTTTTATAATAAACCAATAATATATAAATACATCTATTTGCATATGTAGTAGCCATCATAAGTTCGTTTATAATAAAACAATAATATAGAATTACGTCTACTTGCACATATAGTAGCCATCATAAGTTCTTTTATAATAAACCAATCACATAGAAGTACTTCTACTCGCATATATAGTACCCATTATAGGTTTTTTTTATAATAAAATAATATTTTCTAGGTTAGTGTATTTACAGTACTCTCAAATATTAGAATAATATAGAAAATACTTCTACTTGCACATATAGTAGCCATCACAAGTTCTTTTATAACAAAATAATAACATTTAAATACATCTACTTGCATAAATATTTGCCATCATAAGTTGTTTTTATAATAAAACAATAATAGAGAAATACGTCTACTTGCACATATAGTAGCCATCATAAGTTGTTTTATAATAAAACAATCACATAGAAATACTTCTACTCGCATATATAGTACCCATCATAGGTATTTTTTATAATAAAACATTATTTTCTAGGTTAGGGTGTTTAAGTACTCTCAAATATTAGAATAATATAGAAAATGCTTCTACTTGCAATATAGTAGCCATCACAAGTTTTTTTATAATAAACCAATAATATATAAATACATCTATTTGCATATGTAGTAGCCATCATAAGTTCGTTTATAATAAAACAATAATATAGAAAATACTTCTACTTGCACATATAGTAGCCATCACAAGTTCTTTTATAATAAAACAATAACACAGAAATACTTCTACTTGCACATATTGTAGCAATCATAAGTTCTTTTATAATCAAACAATAATATAGAAATACTTCTACTTGCATATGTAGTAGCCATGATAAGTTCCTTTATAATAAAACAATAATACAGAAATACTTCTACTTGAACATATAGTAGCGATCATAAGTTCTTTTATAATCAAACAATAACATGCTAGGTTAGAGCATTTTACGGTCTCGCAAAAATTAGAATAATATAGAAAATACTTCCACTTGCACATAGAGTAGCCATCATAAGTTTTTGTTATAATAAAACAATAATATAGAAATACTATTTCTTCCACATATAGTAGCCATTATAAGCTCTTTTATAATAAAACAATAACATAGAAATACTTCTACTCGCATATATAGTACCCATCATAGGTTTTTTTTATAATAAAACAATAATATATAAATACATCTCCTTGCATATGTAGTAGCCATCATAAGTTCGTTTATAATAAAACAATAATATAGAAATGCTTCTACTTGCAATATAGTAGCTATCACAAGTTTTTTTTATAATAAACCAATAATATATAAATACATCTATTTGCATATGTAGTAGCCATCATAAGTTCGTTTATAATAAAACAATAATATAGAATTACGTCTACTTGCACATATAGTAGCCATCATAAGTTCTTTTATAATAAACCAATCACATAGAAGTACTTCTACTCGCATATATAGTACCCATTATAGGTTTTTTTTATAATAAAATAATATTTTCTAGGTTAGTGTATTTACAGTACTCTCAAATATTAGAATAATATAGAAAATACTTCTACTTGCACATATAGTAGCCATCACAAGTTCTTTTATAACAAAATAATAACATTTAAATACATCTACTTGCATAAATATTTGCCATCATAAGTTGTTTTTATAATAAAACAATAATAGAGAAATACGTCTACTTGCACATATAGTAGCCATCATAAGTTGTTTTATAATAAAACAATCACATAGAAATACTTCTACTCGCATATATAGTACCCATCATAAGTTTTTTTTATAATAAAACAATACTTTCTAGGTTAGTGTATTTTAAGTACTCTCAAATATTAGAATAATATAGAAAATACTTCTACTTGCACATATAGTAGCCATCATAAGTTCTTTTATAATAAAACAATCACATAGAAATAATTCTACTCGCATATATAGTACCCATCATAGGTTTTTTTTTATAATAAAACAATATTTTCTGGTATAGTGTATTTTCAGTACTCTCAAATATTAGAATAATATAGAAAATACTTCTACTTGCACATATAGTAGCCATTATTAGTTCTTTTATGATAAAACAATGACATAGAAATACTTCTACTTGCAATATAGTAGCCTTCATAAGTTCTTTTATAATAAAACAATATCATAGAAATACTTCCACTTGCATATATAGTACCCATCATAGGTATTTTTTATAATAAAACATTATTTTCTAGGTTAGGGTGTTTAAGTACTCTCAAATATTAGAATAATATAGAAAATGCTTCTACTTGCAATATAGTAGCCATCACAAGTTTTTTTATAATAAACCAATAATATATAAATACATCTATTTGCATATGTAGTAGCCATCATAAGTTCGTTTATAATAAAACAATAATATAGAAAATACTTCTACTTGCACATATAGTAGCCATCACAAGTTCTTTTATAATAAAACAATAACACAGAAATACTTCTACTTGCACATATTGTAGCAATCATAAGTTCTTTTATAATCAAACAATAATATAGAAATACTTCTACTTGCATATGTAGTAGCCATGATAAGTTCCTTTATAATAAAACAATAATACAGAAATACTTCTACTTGAACATATAGTAGCGATCATAAGTTCTTTTATAATCAAACAATAACATGCTAGGTTAGAGCATTTTACGGTCTCGCAAAAATTAGAATAATATAGAAAATACTTCCACTTGCACATAGAGTAGCCATCATAAGTTTTTGTTATAATAAAACAATAATATAGAAATACTATTTCTTCCACATATAGTAGCCATTATAAGCTCTTTTATAATAAAACAATAACATAGAAATACTTCTACTCGCATATATAGTACCCATCATAGGTTTTTTTTATAATAAAACAATAATATATAAATACATCTCCTTGCATATGTAGTAGCCATCATAAGTTCGTTTATAATAAAACAATAATATAGAAATGCTTCTACTTGCAATATAGTAGCTATCACAAGTTTTTTTTATAATAAACCAATAATATATAAATACATCTATTTGCATATGTAGTAGCCATCATAAGTTCGTTTATAATAAAACAATAATATAGAATTACGTCTACTTGCACATATAGTAGCCATCATAAGTTCTTTTATAATAAACCAATCACATAGAAGTACTTCTACTCGCATATATAGTACCCATTATAGGTTTTTTTTATAATAAAATAATATTTTCTAGGTTAGTGTATTTACAGTACTCTCAAATATTAGAATAATATAGAAAATACTTCTACTTGCACATATAGTAGCCATCACAAGTTCTTTTATAACAAAATAATAACATTTAAATACATCTACTTGCATAAATATTTGCCATCATAAGTTGTTTTTATAATAAAACAATAATAGAGAAATACGTCTACTTGCACATATAGTAGCCATCATAAGTTGTTTTATAATAAAACAATCACATAGAAATACTTCTACTCGCATATATAGTACCCATCATAGGTATTTTTTATAATAAAACATTATTTTCTAGGTTAGGGTGTTTAAGTACTCTCAAATATTAGAATAATATAGAAAATGCTTCTACTTGCAATATAGTAGCCATCACAAGTTTTTTTATAATAAACCAATAATATATAAATACATCTATTTGCATATGTAGTAGCCATCATAAGTTCGTTTATAATAAAACAATAATATAGAAAATACTTCTACTTGCACATATAGTAGCCATCACAAGTTCTTTTATAATAAAACAATAACACAGAAATACTTCTACTTGCACATATTGTAGCAATCATAAGTTCTTTTATAATCAAACAATAATATAGAAATACTTCTACTTGCATATGTAGTAGCCATGATAAGTTCCTTTATAATAAAACAATAATACAGAAATACTTCTACTTGAACATATAGTAGCGATCATAAGTTCTTTTATAATCAAACAATAACATGCTAGGTTAGAGCATTTTACGGTCTCGCAAAAATTAGAATAATATAGAAAATACTTCCACTTGCACATAGAGTAGCCATCATAAGTTTTTGTTATAATAAAACAATAATATAGAAATACTATTTCTTCCACATATAGTAGCCATTATAAGCTCTTTTATAATAAAACAATAACATAGAAATACTTCTACTCGCATATATAGTACCCATCATTGGTTTTTTTTATAATAAAACAATAATATATAAATACATCTCCTTGCATATGTAGTAGCCATCATAAGTTCGTTTATAATAAAACAATAATATAGAAATGCTTCTACTTGCAATATAGTAGCTATCACAAGTTTTTTTTATAATAAACCAATAATATATAAATACATCTATTTGCATATGTAGTAGCCATCATAAGTTCGTTTATAATAAAACAATAATATAGAATTACGTCTACTTGCACATATAGTAGCCATCATAAGTTCTTTTATAATAAACCAATCACATAGAAGTACTTCTACTCGCATATATAGTACCCATTATAGGTTTTTTTTATAATAAAATAATATTTTCTAGGTTAGTGTATTTACAGTACTCTCAAATATTAGAATAATATAGAAAATACTTCTACTTGCACATATAGTAGCCATCACAAGTTCTTTTATAACAAAATAATAACATTTAAATACATCTACTTGCATAAATATTTGCCATCATAAGTTGTTTTTATAATAAAACAATAATAGAGAAATACGTCTACTTGCACATATAGTAGCCATCATAAGTTGTTTTATAATAAAACAATCACATAGAAATACTTCTACTCGCATATATAGTACCCATCATAAGTTTTTTTTATAATAAAACAATACTTTCTAGGTTAGTGTATTTTAAGTACTCTCAAATATTAGAATAATATAGAAAATACTTCTACTTGCACATATAGTAGCCATCATAAGTTCTTTTATAATAAAACAATCACATAGAAATAATTCTACTCGCATATATAGTACCCATCATAGGTTTTTTTTTATAATAAAACAATATTTTCTGGTATAGTGTATTTTCAGTACTCTCAAATATTAGAATAATATAGAAAATACTTCTACTTGCACATATAGTAGCCATTATTAATTCTTTTATGATAAAACAATGACATAGAAATACTTCTACTTGCAATATAGTAGCCTTCATAAGTTCTTTTATAATAAAACAATATTTGCTAGGTTAGAGCATTTTACGGTCTCGCAAAAATTAGAATAATATAGAAAATACTTCCACTTGCACATAGAGTAGCCATCATAAGTTTTTGTTATAATAAAGCAATAATATAGAAATACTATTTCTTCCACATATAGTAGCCATTATAAGGTCTTTTATAATAAAACAATAACATAGAAATACTTCCACTTGCATATATAGTAGCCATCATAAGTTCGTTTATAATATAACTATAATATAGAAATACTTCTACTTGCAGATATAGTAGCGATCATAAGTTATTTTAAAGTAAAACAATATTTTCTATGTTAGACTATTTTAAGTACTCTCAAATATGCGAATAATATAGAAAATACTTCTACTTGCACATATAGTAGCCATCACAAGTTCTTTTATAATAAAATAATAACATTTAAATACTTCTACTTGCATAAATATTTGCCATCATAAGTTGTTTTTATAATAAAACAATAATAGAGAAATACGTCTACTTGCACATATAGTAGCCATCATAAGTTCTTTTATAATAAAACAATCACATAGAAATACTTCTACTCGCATATATAGTACCCATCATAAGTTTTTTTTATAATAAAACAATACTTTCTAGGTTAGTGTATTTTACGGTCTCGCAAAAATTAGAATAATATAGAAAATACTTCCACTTGCACATAGAGTAGCCATCATAAGTTTTTGTTATAATAAAACAATAATATAGAAATACTATTTCTTCCACATATAGTAGCCATTATAAGCTCTTTTATAATAAAACAATATCATAGAAATACTTCCACTTGCATATATAGTAGCCATCACAAGTTCTTTTATAATAAAACAATAACATAGAAATACTTCCACTTGCATATGTAGTAGCCATCATAAGTTAGTTTATAATAAAACAATAATATAGAAATACGTCTACTTGCACATATAGTAGCCATCATAAGTTCTTTTATAATAAAACAATCACATGGAAATACTTCTACTCGCATATATAGTACCCATCATACATTTTTTTTTATAATAAACCAATATTTTCTAGGTTAGTGTATTTTCAGTACTCTCAAATATTAGAATAATATAGAAAATACTTCTACTTGCAATATAGTAGTCATCATAAGTTCTATTATAATAAAACATTATTTTCTAGGTTAGGGTGTTTAAGTACTCTCAAATATTAGAATAATATAGAATATGTTTCTACTTGCAATATAGTAGCCATCACAAGTTTTTTTATAATAAAACAATAACATAGAAATACTTCTACTTGCACATATAGTAGCAATCATAAGTTCTTTTATAATAAAACAATCACATAGAAATACTTCTACTCGCATATATAGTACCCATCATAGGTATTTTTTATAATAAAACATTATTTTCTAGGTTAGGGTGTTTAAGTACTCTCAAATATTAGAATAATATAGAAAATGCTTCTACTTGCAATATAGTAGCCATCACAAGTTTTTTTATAATAAACCAATAATATATAAATACATCTATTTGCATATGTAGTAGCCATCATAAGTTCGTTTATAATAAAACAATAATATAGAAAATACTTCTACTTGCACATATAGTAGCCATCACAAGTTCTTTTATAATAAAACAATAACACAGAAATACTTCTACTTGCACATATTGTAGCAATCATAAGTTCTTTTATAATCAAACAATAATATAGAAATACTTCTACTTGCATATGTAGTAGCCATGATAAGTTCCTTTATAATAAAACAATAATGCAGAAATACTTCTACTTGAACATATAGTAGCGATCATAAGTTCTTTTATAATCAAACAATAACATGCTAGGTTAGAGCATTTTACGGTCTCGCAAAAATTAGAATAATATAGAAAATACTTCCACTTGCACATAGAGTAGCCATCATAAGTTTTTGTTATAATAAAACAATAATATAGAAATACTATTTCTTCCACATATAGTAGCCATTATAAGCTCTTTTATAATAAAACAATAACATAGAAATACTTCTACTCGCATATATAGTACCCATCATAGGTTTTTTTTATAATAAAACAATAATATATAAATACATCTCCTTGCATATGTAGTAGCCATCATAAGTTCGTTTATAATAAAACAATAATATAGAAATGCTTCTACTTGCAATATAGTAGCTATCACAAGTTTTTTTTATAATAAACCAATAATATATAAATACATCTATTTGCATATGTAGTAGCCATCATAAGTTCGTTTATAATAAAACAATAATATAGAATTACGTCTACTTGCACATATAGTAGCCATCATAAGTTCTTTTATAATAAACCAATCACATAGAAGTACTTCTACTCGCATATATAGTACCCATTATAGGTTTTTTTTATAATAAAATAATATTTTCTAGGTTAGTGTATTTACAGTACTCTCAAATATTAGAATAATATAGAAAATACTTCTACTTGCACATATAGTAGCCATCACAAGTTCTTTTATAACAAAATAATAACATTTAAATACATCTACTTGCATAAATATTTGCCATCATAAGTTGTTTTTATAATAAAACAATAATAGAGAAATACGTCTACTTGCACATATAGTAGCCATCATAAGTTGTTTTATAATAAAACAATCACATAGAAATACTTCTACTCGCATATATAGTACCCATCATAGGTATTTTTTATAATAAAACATTATTTTCTAGGTTAGGGTGTTTAAGTACTCTCAAATATTAGAATAATATAGAAAATGCTTCTACTTGCAATATAGTAGCCATCACAAGTTTTTTTATAATAAACCAATAATATATAAATACATCTATTTGCATATGTAGTAGCCATCATAAGTTCGTTTATAATAAAACAATAATATAGAAAATACTTCTACTTGCACATATAGTAGCCATCACAAGTTCTTTTATAATAAAACAATAACACAGAAATACTTCTACTTGCACATATTGTAGCAATCATAAGTTCTTTTATAATCAAACAATAATATAGAAATACTTCTACTTGCATATGTAGTAGCCATGATAAGTTCCTTTATAATAAAACAATAATACAGAAATACTTCTACTTGAACATATAGTAGCGATCATAAGTTCTTTTATAATCAAACAATAACATGCTAGGTTAGAGCATTTTACGGTCTCGCAAAAATTAGAATAATATAGAAAATACTTCCACTTGCACATAGAGTAGCCATCATAAGTTTTTGTTATAATAAAACAATAATATAGAAATACTATTTCTTCCACATATAGTAGCCATTATAAGCTCTTTTATAATAAAACAATCACATAGAAATACTTCTACTCGCATATATAGTACCCATCATAAGTTTTTTTTATAATAAAACAATACTTTCTAGGTTAGTGTATTTTAAGTACTCTCAAATATTAGAATAATATAGAAAATACTTCTACTTGCACATATAGTAGCCATCATAAGTTCTTTTATAATAAAACAATCACATAGAAATAATTCTACTCGCATATATAGTACCCATCATAGGTTTTTTTTTATAATAAAACAATATTTTCTGGTATAGTGTATTTTCAGTACTCTCAAATATTAGAATAATATAGAAAATACTTCTACTTGCACATATAGTAGCCATTATTAGTTCTTTTATGATAAAACAATGACATAGAAATACTTCTACTTGCAATATAGTAGCCTTCATAAGTTCTTTTATAATAAAACAATATCATAGAAATACTTCCACTTGCATATATAGTACCCATCATAGGTATTTTTTATAATAAAACATTATTTTCTAGGTTAGGGTGTTTAAGTACTCTCAAATATTAGAATAATATAGAAAATGCTTCTACTTGCAATATAGTAGCCATCACAAGTTTTTTTATAATAAACCAATAATATATAAATACATCTATTTGCATATGTAGTAGCCATCATAAGTTCGTTTATAATAAAACAATAATATAGAAAATACTTCTACTTGCACATATAGTAGCCATCACAAGTTCTTTTATAATAAAACAATAACACAGAAATACTTCTACTTGCACATATTGTAGCAATCATAAGTTCTTTTATAATCAAACAATAATATAGAAATACTTCTACTTGCATATGTAGTAGCCATGATAAGTTCCTTTATAATAAAACAATAATACAGAAATACTTCTACTTGAACATATAGTAGCGATCATAAGTTCTTTTATAATCAAACAATAACATGCTAGGTTAGAGCATTTTACGGTCTCGCAAAAATTAGAATAATATAGAAAATACTTCCACTTGCACATAGAGTAGCCATCATAAGTTTTTGTTATAATAAAACAATAATATAGAAATACTATTTCTTCCACATATAGTAGCCATTATAAGCTCTTTTATAATAAAACAATAACATAGAAATACTTCTACTCGCATATATAGTACCCATCATAGGTTTTTTTTATAATAAAACAATAATATATAAATACATCTCCTTGCATATGTAGTAGCCATCATAAGTTCGTTTATAATAAAACAATAATATAGAAATGCTTCTACTTGCAATATAGTAGCTATCACAAGTTTTTTTTATAATAAACCAATAATATATAAATACATCTATTTGCATATGTAGTAGCCATCATAAGTTCGTTTATAATAAAACAATAATATAGAATTACGTCTACTTGCACATATAGTAGCCATCATAAGTTCTTTTATAATAAACCAATCACATAGAAGTACTTCTACTCGCATATATAGTACCCATTATAGGTTTTTTTTATAATAAAATAATATTTTCTAGGTTAGTGTATTTACAGTACTCTCAAATATTAGAATAATATAGAAAATACTTCTACTTGCACATATAGTAGCCATCACAAGTTCTTTTATAACAAAATAATAACATTTAAATACATCTACTTGCATAAATATTTGCCATCATAAGTTGTTTTTATAATAAAACAATAATAGAGAAATACGTCTACTTGCACATATAGTAGCCATCATAAGTTGTTTTATAATAAAACAATCACATAGAAATACTTCTACTCGCATATATAGTACCCATCATAGGTATTTTTTATAATAAAACATTATTTTCTAGGTTAGGGTGTTTAAGTACTCTCAAATATTAGAATAATATAGAAAATGCTTCTACTTGCAATATAGTAGCCATCACAAGTTTTTTTATAATAAACCAATAATATATAAATACATCTATTTGCATATGTAGTAGCCATCATAAGTTCGTTTATAATAAAACAATAATATAGAAAATACTTCTACTTGCACATATAGTAGCCATCACAAGTTCTTTTATAATAAAACAATAACACAGAAATACTTCTACTTGCACATATTGTAGCAATCATAAGTTCTTTTATAATCAAACAATAATATAGAAATACTTCTACTTGCATATGTAGTAGCCATGATAAGTTCCTTTATAATAAAACAATAATACAGAAATACTTCTACTTGAACATATAGTAGCGATCATAAGTTCTTTTATAATCAAACAATAACATGCTAGGTTAGAGCATTTTACGGTCTCGCAAAAATTAGAATAATATAGAAAATACTTCCACTTGCACATAGAGTAGCCATCATAAGTTTTTGTTATAATAAAACAATAATATAGAAATACTATTTCTTCCACATATAGTAGCCATTATAAGCTCTTTTATAATAAAACAATCACATAGAAATACTTCTACTCGCATATATAGTACCCATCATAAGTTTTTTTTATAATAAAACAATACTTTCTAGGTTAGTGTATTTTAAGTACTCTCAAATATTAGAATAATATAGAAAATACTTCTACTTGCACATATAGTAGCCATCATAAGTTCTTTTATAATAAAACAATCACATAGAAATAATTCTACTCGCATATATAGTACCCATCATAGGTTTTTTTTTATAATAAAACAATATTTTCTGGTATAGTGTATTTTCAGTACTCTCAAATATTAGAATAATATAGAAAATACTTCTACTTGCACATATAGTAGCCATTATTAGTTCTTTTATGATAAAACAATGACATAGAAATACTTCTACTTGCAATATAGTAGCCTTCATAAGTTCTTTTATAATAAAACAATATCATAGAAATACTTCCACTTGCATATATAGTACCCATCATAGGTATTTTTTATAATAAAACATTATTTTCTAGGTTAGGGTGTTTAAGTACTCTCAAATATTAGAATAATATAGAAAATGCTTCTACTTGCAATATAGTAGCCATCACAAGTTTTTTTATAATAAACCAATAATATATAAATACATCTATTTGCATATGTAGTAGCCATCATAAGTTCGTTTATAATAAAACAATAATATAGAAAATACTTCTACTTGCACATATAGTAGCCATCACAAGTTCTTTTATAATAAAACAATAACACAGAAATACTTCTACTTGCACATATTGTAGCAATCATAAGTTCTTTTATAATCAAACAATAATATAGAAATACTTCTACTTGCATATGTAGTAGCCATGATAAGTTCCTTTATAATAAAACAATAATACAGAAATACTTCTACTTGAACATATAGTAGCGATCATAAGTTCTTTTATAATCAAACAATAACATGCTAGGTTAGAGCATTTTACGGTCTCGCAAAAATTAGAATAATATAGAAAATACTTCCACTTGCACATAGAGTAGCCATCATAAGTTTTTGTTATAATAAAACAATAATATAGAAATACTATTTCTTCCACATATAGTAGCCATTATAAGCTCTTTTATAATAAAACAATAACATAGAAATACTTCTACTCGCATATATAGTACCCATCATAGGTTTTTTTTATAATAAAACAATAATATATAAATACATCTCCTTGCATATGTAGTAGCCATCATAAGTTCGTTTATAATAAAACAATAATATAGAAATGCTTCTACTTGCAATATAGTAGCTATCACAAGTTTTTTTTATAATAAACCAATAATATATAAATACATCTATTTGCATATGTAGTAGCCATCATAAGTTCGTTTATAATAAAACAATAATATAGAATTACGTCTACTTGCACATATAGTAGCCATCATAAGTTCTTTTATAATAAACCAATCACATAGAAGTACTTCTACTCGCATATATAGTACCCATTATAGGTTTTTTTTATAATAAAATAATATTTTCTAGGTTAGTGTATTTACAGTACTCTCAAATATTAGAATAATATAGAAAATACTTCTACTTGCACATATAGTAGCCATCACAAGTTCTTTTATAACAAAATAATAACATTTAAATACATCTACTTGCATAAATATTTGCCATCATAAGTTGTTTTTATAATAAAACAATAATAGAGAAATACGTCTACTTGCACATATAGTAGCCATCATAAGTTGTTTTATAATAAAACAATCACATAGAAATACTTCTACTCGCATATATAGTACCCATCATAAGTTTTTTTTATAATAAAACAATACTTTCTAGGTTAGTGTATTTTAAGTACTCTCAAATATTAGAATAATATAGAAAATACTTCTACTTGCACATATAGTAGCCATCATAAGTTCTTTTATAATAAAACAATCACATAGAAATAATTCTACTCGCATATATAGTACCCATCATAGGTTTTTTTTTATAATAAAACAATATTTTCTGGTATAGTGTATTTTCAGTACTCTCAAATATTAGAATAATATAGAAAATACTTCTACTTGCACATATAGTAGCCATTATTAGTTCTTTTATGATAAAACAATGACATAGAAATACTTCTACTTGCAATATAGTAGCCTTCATAAGTTCTTTTATAATAAAACAATATTTGCTAGGTTAGAGCATTTTACGGTCTCGCAAAAATTAGAATAATATAGAAAATACTTCCACTTGCACATAGAGTAGCCATCATAAGTTTTTGTTATAATAAAACAATAATATAGAAATACTATTTCTTCCACATATAGTAACCATTATAAGGTCTTTTATAATAAAACAATAACATAGAAATACTTCCACTTGCATATATTGTAGCCATCATAAGTTCGTTTATAATATAACTATAATATAGAAATACTTCTACTTGCACATATAGTAGCGATCATAAGTTATTTTAAAGTAAAACAATATTTTCTATGTTAGACTATTTTAAGTACTCTCAAATATGCGAATAATATAGAAAATACTTCTACTTGCACATATAGTAGCCATCACAAGTTCTTTTATAATAAAATAATAACATTTAAATACTTCTACTTGCATAAATATTTGCCATCATAAGTTGTTTTTATAATAAAACAATAATAGAGAAATACGTCTACTTGCACATATAGTAGCCATCATAAGTTCTTTTATAATAAAACAATCACATAGAAATACTTCTACTCGCATATATAGTACCCATCATATGTTTTTTTTTATAATAAAACAATATTTGCTAGGTTAGAGCATTTTACGGTCTCGCAAAAATTAGAATAATATAGAAAATACTTCCACTTGCACATAGAGTAGCCATCATAAGTTTTTGTTATAATAAAACAATAATACAGAAATACTATTTCTTCCACATATAGTAGCCATTATAAGCTCTTTTATAATAAAACAATAACATAGAAATACTTCCACTTGCATATATAGTAGCCATCACAAGTTCTTTTATAATAAAACAATAACATAGAAATACTTCCACTTGCATATGTAGTAGCCATCATAAGTTAGTTTATAATAAAACAATAATATAGAAATACGTCTACTTGCACATATAGTAGCCATCATAAGTTCTTTTATAATAAAACAATCACATGGAAATACTTCTACTCGCATATATAGTACCCATCATACATTTTTTTTTATAATAAACCAATATTTTCTAGGTTAGTGTATTTTCAGTACTCTCAAATATTAGAATAATATAGAAAATACTTCTACTTGCACATATAGTAGCCATTATTAGTTCTTTTATGATAAAACAATGACATAGAAATACTTCTACTTGCAATATAGTAGCCTTCATAAGTTCTTTTATAATAAAACAATATTTGCTAGGTTAGAGCATTTTACGGTCTCGCAAAAATTAGAATAATATAGAAAATACTTCCACTTGCACATAGAGTAGCCATCATAAGTTTTTGTTATAATAAAACAATAATATAGAAATACTATTTCTTCCACATATAGTAGCCATTATAAGGTCTTTTATAATAAAACAATAACATAGAAATACTTCCACTTGCATATATAGTAGCCATCATAAGTTCGTTTATAATATAACTATAATATAGAAATACTTCTACTTGCACATATAGTAGCGATCATAAGTTATTTTAAAGTAAAACAATATTTTCTATGTTAGACTATTTTAAGTACTCTCAAATATGCGAATAATAGAGAAATACGTCTACTTGCACATATAGTAGCCATCATAAGTTCTTTTATAATAAAACAATCACATAGAAATACTTCTACTCGCATATATAGTACCCATCATATGTTTTCTTTTATAATAAAACAATATTTGCTAGGTTAGAGCATTTTACGGTCTCGCAAAAATTAGAATAATATAGAAAATACTTCCACTTGCACATAGAGTAGCCATCATAAGTTTTTGTTATAATAAAACAATAATACAGAAATACTATTTCTTCCACATATAGTAGCCATTATAAGCTCTTTTATAATAAAACAATAACATAGAAATACTTCCACTTGCATATATAGTAGCCATCACAAGTTCTTTTATAATAAAACAATAACATAGAAATACTTCCACTTGCATATGTAGTAGCCATCATAAGTTAGTTTATAATAAAACAATAATATAGAAATACGTCTACTTGCACATATAGTAGCCATCATAAGTTCTTTTATAATAAAACAATCACATGGAAATACTTCTACTCGCATATATAGTACCCATCATACATTTTTTTTTATAATAAACCAATATTTTCTAGGTTAGTGTATTTTCAGTACTCTCAAATATTAGAATAATATAGAAAATACTTCTACTTGCAATATTGTACCCATCATAGGTTTTTTTATAATAAAACATTATTTTCTAGGTTAGGGTATTTTAAGTACTCTCAAATATTAGAATAATATAGAAGTACTTCTACTTGCAATATAGTAGCCATCACAAGTTTTTTTATAATAAAACAATACCATAGAAATACTTCCACTTGCATATGTAGTAGCCATCATAAGTTAGTTTATAATAAAACAATAATATAGAAATACGTCTACTTGCACATATAGTAGCCATCATAAGTTCTTTTATAATAAAACAATCACATGGAAATACTTCTACTCGCATATATAGTAGTCATCATAAGTTCTATTATAATAAAACATTATTTTCTAGGTTAGGGTGTTTAAGTACTCTCAAATATTAGAATAATATAGAATATGTTTCTACTTGCAATATAGTAGCCATCACAAGTTTTTTTATAATAAAATAATAACATAGAAATACTTCTACTTGCACATATAGTAGCAATCATAAGTTCTTTTATAATAAAACAATAACATAGAAATACTTCCACTTGCATATGTAGTAGCCATCATAGGTATTTTTTATAATAAAACATTATTTTCTAGGTTAGGGTGTTTAAGTACTCTCAAATATTAGAATAATATAGAAAATGCTTCTACTTGCAATATAGTAGCCATCACAAGTTTTTTTATAATAAACCAATAATATATAAATACATCTATTTGCATATGTAGTAGCCATCATAAGTTCGTTTATAATAAAACAATAATATAGAAAATACTTCTACTTGCACATATAGTAGCCATCACAAGTTCTTTTATAATAAAACAATAACACAGAAATACTTCTACTTGCACATATTGTAGCAATCATAAGTTCTTTTATAATCAAACAATAATATAGAAATACTTCTACTTGCATATGTAGTAGCCATGATAAGTTCCTTTATAATAAAACAATAATACAGAAATACTTCTACTTGAACATATAGTAGCGATCATAAGTTCTTTTATAATCAAACAATAACATGCTAGGTTAGAGCATTTTACGGTCTCGCAAAAATTAGAATAATATAGAAAATACTTCCACTTGCACATAGAGTAGCCATCATAAGTTTTTGTTATAATAAAACAATAATATAGAAATACTATTTCTTCCACATATAGTAGCCATTATAAGCTCTTTTATAATAAAACAATAACATAGAAATACTTCTACTCGCATATATAGTACCCATCATAGGTTTTTTTTATAATAAAACAATAATATATAAATACATCTCCTTGCATATGTAGTAGCCATCATAAGTTCGTTTATAATAAAACAATAATATAGAAATGCTTCTACTTGCAATATAGTAGCTATCACAAGTTTTTTTTATAATAAACCAATAATATATAAATACATCTATTTGCATATGTAGTAGCCATCATAAGTTCGTTTATAATAAAACAATAATATAGAATTACGTCTACTTGCACATATAGTAGCCATCATAAGTTCTTTTATAATAAACCAATCACATAGAAGTACTTCTACTCGCATATATAGTACCCATTATAGGTTTTTTTTATAATAAAATAATATTTTCTAGGTTAGTGTATTTACAGTACTCTCAAATATTAGAATAATATAGAAAATACTTCTACTTGCACATATAGTAGCCATCACAAGTTCTTTTATAACAAAATAATAACATTTAAATACATCTACTTGCATAAATATTTGCCATCATAAGTTGTTTTTATAATAAAACAATAATAGAGAAATACGTCTACTTGCACATATAGTAGCCATCATAAGTTGTTTTATAATAAAACAATCACATAGAAATACTTCTACTCGCATATATAGTACCCATCATAAGTTTTTTTTATAATAAAACAATACTTTCTAGGTTAGTGTATTTTAAGTACTCTCAAATATTAGAATAATATAGAAAATACTTCTACTTGCACATATAGTAGCCATCATAAGTTCTTTTATAATAAAACAATCACATAGAAATAATTCTACTCGCATATATAGTACCCATCATAGGTTTTTTTTTATAATAAAACAATATTTTCTGGTATAGTGTATTTTCAGTACTCTCAAATATTAGAATAATATAGAAAATACTTCTACTTGCACATATAGTAGCCATTATTAGTTCTTTTATGATAAAACAATGACATAGAAATACTTCTACTTGCAATATAGTAGCCTTCATAAGTTCTTTTATAATAAAACAATATTTGCTAGGTTAGAGCATTTTACGGTCTCGCAAAAATTAGAATAATATAGAAAATACTTCCACTTGCACATAGAGTAGCCATCATAAGTTTTTGTTATAATAAAACAATAATATAGAAATACTATTTCTTCCACATATAGTAACCATTATAAGGTCTTTTATAATAAAACAATAACATAGAAATACTTCCACTTGCATATATTGTAGCCATCATAAGTTCGTTTATAATATAACTATAATATAGAAATACTTCTACTTGCACATATAGTAGCGATCATAAGTTATTTTAAAGTAAAACAATATTTTCTATGTTAGACTATTTTAAGTACTCTCAAATATGCGAATAATATAGAAAATACTTCTACTTGCACATATAGTAGCCATCACAAGTTCTTTTATAATAAAATAATAACATTTAAATACTTCTACTTGCATAAATATTTGCCATCATAAGTTGTTTTTATAATAAAACAATAATAGAGAAATACGTCTACTTGCACATATAGTAGCCATCATAAGTTCTTTTATAATAAAACAATCACATAGAAATACTTCTACTCGCATATATAGTACCCATCATATGTTTTTTTTTATAATAAAACAATATTTGCTAGGTTAGAGCATTTTACGGTCTCGCAAAAATTAGAATAATATAGAAAATACTTCCACTTGCACATAGAGTAGCCATCATAAGTTTTTGTTATAATAAAACAATAATACAGAAATACTATTTCTTCCACATATAGTAGCCATTATAAGCTCTTTTATAATAAAACAATAACATAGAAATACTTCCACTTGCATATATAGTAGCCATCACAAGTTCTTTTATAATAAAACAATAACATAGAAATACTTCCACTTGCATATGTAGTAGCCATCATAAGTTAGTTTATAATAAAACAATAATATAGAAATACGTCTACTTGCACATATAGTAGCCATCATAAGTTCTTTTATAATAAAACAATCACATGGAAATACTTCTACTCGCATATATAGTACCCATCATACATTTTTTTTTATAATAAACCAATATTTTCTAGGTTAGTGTATTTTCAGTACTCTCAAATATTAGAATAATATAGAAAATACTTCTACTTGCACATATAGTAGCCATTATTAGTTCTTTTATGATAAAACAATGACATAGAAATACTTCTACTTGCAATATAGTAGCCTTCATAAGTTCTTTTATAATAAAACAATATTTGCTAGGTTAGAGCATTTTACGGTCTCGCAAAAATTAGAATAATATAGAAAATACTTCCACTTGCACATAGAGTAGCCATCATAAGTTTTTGTTATAATAAAACAATAATATAGAAATACTATTTCTTCCACATATAGTAGCCATTATAAGGTCTTTTATAATAAAACAATAACATAGAAATACTTCCACTTGCATATATAGTAGCCATCATAAGTTCGTTTATAATATAACTATAATATAGAAATACTTCTACTTGCACATATAGTAGCGATCATAAGTTATTTTAAAGTAAAACAATATTTTCTATGTTAGACTATTTTAAGTACTCTCAAATATGCGAATAATAGAGAAATACGTCTACTTGCACATATAGTAGCCATCATAAGTTCTTTTATAATAAAACAATCACATAGAAATACTTCTACTCGCATATATAGTACCCATCATATGTTTTCTTTTATAATAAAACAATATTTGCTAGGTTAGAGCATTTTACGGTCTCGCAAAAATTAGAATAATATAGAAAATACTTCCACTTGCACATAGAGTAGCCATCATAAGTTTTTGTTATAATAAAACAATAATACAGAAATACTATTTCTTCCACATATAGTAGCCATTATAAGCTCTTTTATAATAAAACAATAACATAGAAATACTTCCACTTGCATATATAGTAGCCATCACAAGTTCTTTTATAATAAAACAATAACATAGAAATACTTCCACTTGCATATGTAGTAGCCATCATAAGTTAGTTTATAATAAAACAATAATATAGAAATACGTCTACTTGCACATATAGTAGCCATCATAAGTTCTTTTATAATAAAACAATCACATGGAAATACTTCTACTCGCATATATAGTACCCATCATACATTTTTTTTTATAATAAACCAATATTTTCTAGGTTAGTGTATTTTCAGTACTCTCAAATATTAGAATAATATAGAAAATACTTCTACTTGCAATATTGTACCCATCATAGGTTTTTTTATAATAAAACATTATTTTCTAGGTTAGGGTATTTTAAGTACTCTCAAATATTAGAATAATATAGAAGTACTTCTACTTGCAATATAGTAGCCATCACAAGTTTTTTTATAATAAAACAATAACATAGAAATACTTCCACTTGCATATGTAGTAGCCATCATAAGTTAGTTTATAATAAAACAATAATATAGAAATACGTCTACTTGCACATATAGTAGCCATCATAAGTTCTTTTATAATAAAACAATCACATGGAAATACTTCTACTCGCATATATAGTAGTCATCATAAGTTCTATTATAATAAAACATTATTTTCTAGGTTAGGGTGTTTAAGTACTCTCAAATATTAGAATAATATAGAATATGTTTCTACTTGCAATATAGTAGCCATCACAAGTTTTTTTATAATAAAATAATAACATAGAAATACTTCTACTTGCACATATAGTAGCAATCATAAGTTCTTTTATAATAAAACAATAACATAGAAATACTTCCACTTGCATATGTAGTAGCCATCATAGGTATTTTTTATAATAAAACATTATTTTCTAGGTTAGGGTGTTTAAGTACTCTCAAATATTAGAATAATATAGAAAATGCTTCTACTTGCAATATAGTAGCCATCACAAGTTTTTTTATAATAAACCAATAATATATAAATACATCTATTTGCATATGTAGTAGCCATCATAAGTTCGTTTATAATAAAATAATAACATTTAAATACTTCTACTTGCATAAATATTTGCCATCATAAGTTGTTTTTATAATAAAACAATAATAGAGAAATACGTCTACTTGCACATATAGTAGCCATCATAAGTTCTTTTATAATAAAACAATCACATAGAAATACTTCTACTCGCATATATAGTACCCATCATATGTTTTTTTTTATAATAAAACAATATTTTCTAGGTTAGTGTATTTTAAGTACTCTCAAATATTAGAATAATATAGAAAATACTTCTACTTGCACATATAGTAGCCATCATAAGTTATTTTATAATAAAACAATCACATAGAAATACTTCTACTTGCAATATAGTAGCCTTCATAAGTTCTTTTATAAAAATTCAATATTTTCTAGGTTAAAGCATTTTACGGTCTCGCAATCATTAGAATAATATAGAAAATATTTCTACTTGCACATATAGTAGCCATCATAAGTTCTTTTATTATAAAACAATAACACAGAAATACATCTACTTGCACATATAGCAGCCATCATAAGTTCTTTTTATAATAAAACAATCACATAGAAATACTTCTACTTCCACATATAGTAGACATCATAAGTTATTCGTAATCAAACAATAACATAGAAATACTTCCACTTGCATATATAGTAGCCATCATAAGTTCGTTTATAATAAAAGAATAATATAGAAATACGTCTACTTGCACATATAGTAGCCATCATAAGTTCTTTCATAATAAAACAATAACATAGAAATACTTCTACTTGCACAAATAGTACCAATCATAAGTTCTTTTATAATTAAACAATAACATATAAATACTTCTACTTGCATATATAGTAGCCTTCATAAGTTCTTTCATAATAAAACAATAATATAGAAGTACTTCTACTTGCAATATAGTAGCCATCACAAGTTTTTTTATAATAAAACAATAACATAGAAATACTTCTACTTGCACATATAGTAGCCATCATAAGTTCTTTTATAATAAAACAATAACATAGAAATAATTCTACTCGCATATATAGTACCCATAATAGGTTTTTTTTATAATAAAACAATATTTTCTTGTATAGTGTATTTTCAGTACTCTCAAATATTAGAATAATATAGAAAATACTTCTACTTGCAATATAGTACCCATCATAGGTTTTTTTATAATAAAACATTATTTTCTAGGTTAGGGTATTTTAAGTACTCTCAAATATTAGAATAATATAGAAGTACTTCTACTTGCAGTATAGTAGCCATCACAAGTTTTTTTATAATAAAACAATAATATATAAATACATCTACTTGCATATGTAGTAGCCATCATAAGTTTGTTTATAATAAAACAATAATATAGAAATACTTCTACTTGCAATATAGTAGCCTTCATAAGTTCTTTTATAATAAAACAATATTTGCTAGGTTAGAGCATTTTACGGTCTCGCAAAAATTAGAACAATATAGAAAATACTTCCACTTGCACATAGAGTAGCCATCATAAGTTTTTGTTATAATAAAACAATAATATAGAAATACTATTTCTTCCACATATAGTAGCCATTATAAGCTCTTTTATAATAAAACAATAACATAGAAATACTTCCACTTGCATATATAGTAGCCATCACAAGTTCTTTTATAATCAAACAATAACATAGAAATACTTCTACTTGCATATGTAGTAGCCATCATAAGTTCGTTTATAATAAAACAATAATATAGAAGTACTTCTACTTGCACATATAGTAGCCATCACAAGTTCTTTTATAATAAAACAATAACATAGAAATACTTCTACTTGCACATATAGTAGCCATCATAAGTTATTTTATAATAAAACAATCACTTAGAAATAATTCTACTCGCATATATAGTACCCATCATAGGTTTTTTTTTATAATAAAACAATATTTTCTGGTATAGTGTATTTTCAGTACTCTCAAATATTAGAATAATATAGAAAATACTTCAACTTGCAATATTGTACCCATCATAGGTTTTTTTATATTAAAACATTATTTTCTAGGTTAGGGTATTTTAAGTACTCTCAAATATTAGAATAATATAGAAGTACTTCTACTTGCAATATAGTAGCCATCACAAGTTTTTTTTATAATAAAACAATAATATATAAATACATCTACTTGCATATGTAGTAGCCATCATAAGTTTGTTTATAATAAAACAATAATATAGAAATACTTCTACTTGCAATATAGTAGCCTTCATAAGTTCTTTTATAATAAAACAATATTTGCTAGGTTAGAGCATTTTACGGTCTCGCAAAAATTAGAATAATATAGAAAATACTTCCACTTGCACATAGAGTAGCCATCATAAGTTTTTGTTATAATAAAACAATAATACAGAAATACTATTTCTTCCACATATAGTAGCCATTATAAGCTCTTTATAATAAAACAATAACATAGAAATACTTCTACTTGCACATATAGTAGCCATCACAAGTTCTTTTATAATAAAACAATAACATAGAAATACTTCTACTTGCACATATAGTAGCCATCATAAGTTATTTTATAATAAAACAATCACATAGAAATAATTCTACTCGCATATATAGTACCCATCATAGGTTTTTTTTTATAATAAAACAATATTTTCTGGTATAGTGTATTTTCAGTACTCTCAAATATTAGAATAATATAGAAAATACTTCAACTTGCAATATTGTACCCATCATAGGTTTTTTTATAATAAAACATTATTTTCTAGGTTAGGGTATTTTAAGTACTCTCAAATATTAGAATAATATAGAAGTACTTCTACTTGCAATATAGTAGCCATCACAAGTTTTTTTTATAATAAAACAATAATATAACAATAATATATAAATACATCTACTTGCATATGTAGTAGCCATCATAAGTTTGTTTATAATAAAACAATAATATAGAAATACTTCTACTTGCAATATAGTAGCCTTCATAAGTTCTTTTATAATAAAACAATATTTGCTAGGTTAGAGCATTTTACGGTCTCGCAAAAATTAGAATAATATAGAAAATACTTCCACTTGCACATAGAGTAGCCATCATAAGTTTTTGTTATAATAAAACAATAATACAGAAATACTATTTCTTCCACATATAGTAGCCATTATAAGCTCTTTATAATAAAACAATAACATAGAAATACTTCCACTTGCATATATAGTAGCCATCACAAGTTCTTTTATAATAAAACAATAACATAGAAATACTTCCACTTGCATATGTAGTAGCCATCATAAGTTAGTTTATAATAAAACAATAATATAGAAATACGTCTACTTGCACATATAGTAGCCATCATAAGTTCTTTTATAATAAAACAATCACATGGAAATACTTCTAATCGCATATATAGTACCCATCATACATTTTTTTTTATAATAAACCAATATTTTCTAGGTTAGTGTATTTTCAGTACTCTCAAATATTAGAATAATATAGAAAATACTTCTACTTGCAATATTGTACCCATCATAGGTTTTTTTATAATAAAACATTATTTTCTAGGTTAGGGTATTTTAAGTACTCTCAAATATTAGAATAATATAGAAGTACTTCTACTTGCAATATAGTAGCCATCACAAGTTTTTTTATAATAAAACAATAATATATAAATACATCTACTTGCATATGTAGTAGCCATCATAAGTTTGTTTATAATAAAACAATAATATAGAAATACTTCTACTTGCAATATAGTAGCCTTCATAAGTTCTTTTATAATAAAACAATATTTGCTAGGTTAGAGCATTTTACGGTCTCGCAAAAATTAGAATAATATAGAAAATACTTCCACTTGCACATAGAGTAGCCATCATAAGTTTTTGTTATAATAAAACAATAATATAGAAATACTATTTCTTCCACATATAGTAGCCATTATAAGCTCTTTTATAATTAAAGAATAACATAGAAATACTTCCACTTGCATATATAGTAGCCATCACAAGTTCTTTTATAATAAAACAATAACATAGAAATACTTCCACTTGCATATGTAGTAGCCATCATAAGTTAGTTTATAATAAAACAATAATATAGAAATACGTCTACTTGCACATATAGTAGCCATCATAAGTTCTTTTATAATAAAACAATCACATGGAAATACTTCTACTCGCATATATAGTACCCATCATACATTTTTTTTTATAATAAACCAATATTTTCTAGGTTAGTGTATTTTCAGTACTCTCAAATATTAGAATAATATAGAAAATACTTCTACTTGCAATATAGTAGTCATCATAAGTTCTATTATAATAAAACATTATTTTCTAGGTTAGGGTGTTTAAGTACTCTCAAATATTAGAATAATATAGAATATGTTTCTACTTGCAATATAGTAGCCATCACAAGTTTTTTTATAATAAAACAATAACATAGAAATACTTCTACTTGCACATATAGTAGCAATCATAAGTTCTTTTATAATAAAACAATCACATAGAAATACTTCTACTCGCATATATAGTACCCATCATAGGTATTTTTTATAATAAAACATTATTATCTAGGTTAGGGTGTTTAAGTACTCTCAAATATTAGAATAATATAGAAAATGCTTCTACTTGCAATATAGTAGCCATCACAAGTTTTTTTATAATAAACCAATAATATATAAATACATCTATTTGCATATGTAGTAGCCATCATAAGTTCGTTTATAATAAAACAATAATATAGAAAATACTTCTACTTGCACATATAGTAGCCATCACAAGTTCTTTTATAATAAAACAATAACACAGAAATACTTCTACTTGCACATATTGTAGCAATCATAAGTTCTTTTATAATCAAACAATAATATAGAAATACTTCTACTTGCATATGTAGTAGCCATGATAAGTTCGTTTATAATAAAACAATAATACAGAAATACTTCTACTTGAACATATAGTAGCCATCATAAGTTATTTTATAATAAAACAATCACATAGAAATAATTCTACTCGCATATATAGTACCCATCATAGGTTTTTTTTATAATAATTCAATATTTTCTGGTATAGTGTATTTTCAGTACTCTCAAATATTAGAATAATATATAAAATACTTCTACTTGCAATATAGTACCCATCATAGGTTTTTTTATAATAAAACATTATTTTCTAGGTTAGGGTATTTTAACTACTCTCAAATATTAGAATAATATAGAAAATGCTTCTACTTGCAATATAGTAGCCATCACAAGTTCTTTTATAATCAAACAATAACATAGAAATACTTCTACTTGCATATGTAGTAGCCATCATAAGTTCGTTTATAATAAAACAATAATATAGAAGTACTTCTACTTGCACATATAATAGCC
Organism: Priocnemis perturbator; assembly: GCA_963942575.1. Taxonomy (NCBI): domain Eukaryota; kingdom Metazoa; phylum Arthropoda; class Insecta; order Hymenoptera; family Pompilidae; genus Priocnemis; species Priocnemis perturbator. The sequence goes on along the minus strand of OZ012643.1, from coordinate 7,749,427 downwards.
ATCACAAGTTCTTTTATAATAAAACAATAACATAGAAATACTTCTACTTGCACATATAGTAGCCATCATAAGTTCTTTTATAATAAAACTATCACATAGAAATAATTCTACTCGCATATATAGTACCCATCATAGGTTTTTTTTTATAATAAAACAATATTTTCTGGTATAGTGTATTTTCAGTACTCTCAAATATTAGAATAATATAGAAAATACTTCTACTTGCAATATTGTACCCATCATAGGTTTTTTTATAATAAAACAATAATATATAAATACATCTACTTGCATATGTAGTAGCCATCACAAGTTCTTTTATAATAAAACAATAACATAGAAATACTTCCACTTGCATATGTAGTAGCCATCATAAGTTAGTTTATAATAAAACAATAATATAGAAATACGTCTACTTGCACATATAGTAGCCATCATAAGTTCTTTTATAATAAAACAATCACATGGAAATACTTCTACTCGCATATATAGTACCCATCATACTTTTTTTTTTATAATAAACCAATATTTTCTAGGTTAGTGTATTTTCAGTACTCTCAAATATTAGAATAATATAGAAAATGCTTCTGCTTCCAATATAGTAGCCATCACAAGTTCTTTTATAATAAAACAATAACATAGAAATACTTCTACTTGCACATATTGTAGCAATCATAAGTTCTTTTATAATCAAACAATAACATAGAAATACTTCTACTTGCATATGTAGTAGCCATCATAAGTTCGTTTATAATAAAACAATAATATAGAAATACTTCTACTTGCACATATAGTAGCGATCATAAGTTCTTTTATAATCAAACAATAACATGCTAGGTTAGAGCATTTTACGGTCTCGCAAAAATTAGAATAATATAGAAAATACTTCCACTTGCACATAGAGTAGCCATCATAAGTTTTTGTTATAATAAAACAATAATATAGAAATACTATTTACTTCCACATATAGTAGCCATTATAAGCTCTTTTATAATAAAACAATAACATAGAAATACTTCTACTCGCATATATAGTACCCATCATACGTTTTTTTTATAATAAAACAATAATATATAAATACATCTACTTGCATATGTAGTAGCCATCATAAGTTCGTTTATAATAAAACAATAATATAGAAATGCTTCTACTTGCAATATAGTAGCTATCACAAGTTTTTTTTATAATAAACCAATAATATATAAATACATCTATTTGCATATGTAGTAGCCATCATAAGTTCGTTTATAATAAAACAATAATATAGAATTACGTCTACTTGCACATATAGTAGCCATCATAAGTTCTTTTATAATAAACCAATCACATAGAAGTACTTCTACTCGCATATATAGTACCCATCATAGGTTTTTTTTATAATAAAATAATATTTTCTAGGTTAGTGTATTTACAGTACTCTCAAATATTAGAATAATATAGAAAATACTTCTACTTGCACATATAGTAGCCATCACAAGTTCTTTTATAACAAAATAATAACATTTAAATACATCTACTTGCATAAATATTTGCCATCATAAGTTGTTTTTATAATAAAACAATAATAGAGAAATACGTCTACTTGCACATATAGTAGCCATCATAAGTTGTTTTATAATAAAACAATCACATAGAAATACTTCTACTCGCATATATAGTACCCATCATAGGTTTTTTTTTATAATAAAACAATATTTTCTGGTATAGTGTATTTTCAGTACTCTCAAATATTAGAATAATATAGAAAATACTTCTACTTGCAATATAGTACCCATCATAGGTTTTTTTATAATAAAACATTATTTTCTAGGTTAGGGTATTTTAACTACTCTCAAATATTAGAATAATATAGAAAATGCTTCTACTTGCAATATTGTACCCATCATAGGTTTTTTTATAATAAAACATTATTTTCTAGGTTAGGGTATTTTAAGTACTCTCAAATATTAGAATAATATAGAAGTACTTCTACTTGCAATATAGTAGCCATCACAAGTTTTTTTATAATAAAACAATAACATAGAAATACTTCCACTTGCATATGTAGTAGCCATCATAAGTTAGTTTATAATAAAACAATAATATAGAAATACGTCTACTTGCACATATAGTAGCCATCATAAGTTCTTTTATAATAAAACAATCACATGGAAATACTTCTACTCGCATATATAGTAGTCATCATAAGTTCTATTATAATAAAACATTATTTTCTAGGTTAGGGTGTTTAAGTACTCTCAAATATTAGAATAATATAGAATATGTTTCTACTTGCAATATAGTAGCCATCACAAGTTTTTTTATAATAAAATAATAACATAGAAATACTTCTACTTGCACATATAGTAGCAATCATAAGTTCTTTTATAATAAAACAATAACATAGAAATACTTCCACTTGCATATGTAGTAGCCATCATAGGTATTTTTTATAATAAAACATTATTTTCTAGGTTAGGGTGTTTAAGTACTCTCAAATATTAGAATAATATAGAAAATGCTTCTACTTGCAATATAGTAGCCATCACAAGTTTTTTTATAATAAACCAATAATATATAAATACATCTATTTGCATATGTAGTAGCCATCATAAGTTCGTTTATAATAAAATAATAACATTTAAATACTTCTACTTGCATAAATATTTGCCATCATAAGTTGTTTTTATAATAAAACAATAATAGAGAAATACGTCTACTTGCACATATAGTAGCCATCATAAGTTCTTTTATAATAAAACAATCACATAGAAATACTTCTACTCGCATATATAGTACCCATCATATGTTTTTTTTTATAATAAAACAATATTTTCTAGGTTAGTGTATTTTAAGTACTCTCAAATATTAGAATAATATAGAAAATACTTCTACTTGCACATATAGTAGCCATCATAAGTTATTTTATAATAAAACAATCACATAGAAATACTTCTACTTGCAATATAGTAGCCTTCATAAGTTCTTTTATAAAAATTCAATATTTTCTAGGTTAAAGCATTTTACGGTCTCGCAATCATTAGAATAATATAGAAAATATTTCTACTTGCACATATAGTAGCCATCATAAGTTCTTTTATTATAAAACAATAACACAGAAATACATCTACTTGCACATATAGCAGCCATCATAAGTTCTTTTTATAATAAAACAATCACATAGAAATACTTCTACTTCCACATATAGTAGACATCATAAGTTATTCGTAATCAAACAATAACATAGAAATACTTCCACTTGCATATATAGTAGCCATCATAAGTTCGTTTATAATAAAAGAATAATATAGAAATACGTCTACTTGCACATATAGTAGCCATCATAAGTTCTTTCATAATAAAACAATAACATAGAAATACTTCTACTTGCACAAATAGTACCAATCATAAGTTCTTTTATAATTAAACAATAACATATAAATACTTCTACTTGCATATATAGTAGCCTTCATAAGTTCTTTCATAATAAAACAATAATATAGAAGTACTTCTACTTGCAATATAGTAGCCATCACAAGTTTTTTTATAATAAAACAATAACATAGAAATACTTCTACTTGCACATATAGTAGCCATCATAAGTTCTTTTATAATAAAACAATAACATAGAAATAATTCTACTCGCATATATAGTACCCATAATAGGTTTTTTTTATAATAAAACAATATTTTCTTGTATAGTGTATTTTCAGTACTCTCAAATATTAGAATAATATAGAAAATACTTCTACTTGCAATATAGTACCCATCATAGGTTTTTTTATAATAAAACATTATTTTCTAGGTTAGGGTATTTTAAGTACTCTCAAATATTAGAATAATATAGAAGTACTTCTACTTGCAAGTATAGTAGCCATCACAAGTTTTTTTATAATAAAACAATAATATATAAATACATCTACTTGCATATGTAGTAGCCATCATAAGTTTGTTGTATAATAAAACAATAATATAGAAATACTTCTACTTGCAATATAGTAGCCTTCATAAGTTCTTTTATAATAAAACAATATTTGCTAGGTTAGAGCATTTTACGGTCTCGCAAAAATTAGAACAATATAGAAAATACTTCCACTTGCACATAGAGTAGCCATCATAAGTTTTTGTTATAATAAAACAATAATATAGAAATACTATTTCTTCCACATATAGTAGCCATTATAAGCTCTTTTATAATAAAACAATAACATAGAAATACTTCCACTTGCATATATAGTAGCCATCACAAGTTCTTTTATAATCAAACAATACATAGAAATACTTCTACTTGCATATGTAGTAGCCATCATAAGTTCGTTTATAATAAAACAATAATATAGAAGTACTTCTACTTGCACATATAGTAGCCATCACAAGTTCTTTTATAATAAAACAATAACATAGAAATACTTCTACTTGCACATATAGTAGCCATCATAAGTTATTTTATAATAAAACAATCACTTAGAAATAATTCTACTCGCATATATAGTACCCATCATAGGTTTTTTTTTATAATAAAACAATATTTTCTGGTATAGTGTATTTTCAGTACTCTCAAATATTAGAATAATATAGAAAATACTTCAACTTGCAATATTGTACCCATCATAGGTTTTTTTATATTAAAACATTATTTTCTAGGTTAGGGTATTTTAAGTACTCTCAAATATTAGAATAACTATAGAAGTACTTCTACTTGCAATATAGTAGCCATCACAAGTTTTTTTTATAATAAAACAATAATATATAAATACATCTACTTGCATATGTAGTAGCCATCATAAGTTTGTTTATATAAAACAATAATATAGAAATACTTCTACTTGCAATATAGTAGCCTTCATAAGTTCTTTTATAATAAAACAATATTTGCTAGGTTAGAGCATTTTACGGTCTCGCAAAAATTAGAATAATATAGAAAATACTTCACTTGCACATAGAGTAGCCATCATAAGTTTTTGTTATAATAAAACAATAATACAGAAATACTATTTCTTCCACATATAGTAGCCATTATAAGCTCTTTATAATAAAACAATAACATAGAAATACTTCTACTTGCACATATAGTAGCCATCACAAGTTCTTTTATAATAAAACAATAACATAGAAATACTTCTACTTGCACATATAGTAGCCATCATAAGTATTTTATAATAAAACAATCACATAGAAATAATTCTACTCGCATATATAGTACCCATCATAGGTTTTTTTTATAATAAAACAATATTTTCTGGTATAGTGTATTTTCAGTACTCTCAAAATATTAGAATAATATAGAAAATACTTCAACTTGCAATATTGTACCCATCATAGGTTTTTTTATAATAAAACATTATTTTCTAGGTTAGGGTATTTTAAGTACTCTCAAATATTAGAATAATATAGAAGTACTTCTACTTGCAATATAGTAGCCATCACAAGTTTTTTTTATAATAAAACAATAATATAACAATAATATATAAATACATCTACTTGCATATGTAGTAGCCATCATAAGTTTGTTTATAATAAAACAATAATATAGAAATACTTCTACTTGCAATATAGTAGCCTTCATAAGTTCTTTTATAATAAAACAATATTTGCTAGGTTAGAGCATTTTACGGTCTCGCAAAAATTAGAATAATATAGAAAATACTTCCACTTGCACATAGAGTAGCCATCATAAGTTTTTGTTATAATAAAACAATAATACAGAAATACTATTTCTTCCACATATAGTAGCCATTATAAGCTCTTTATAATAAAACAATAACATAGAAATACTTCCACTTGCATATATAGTAGCCATCACAAGTTCTTTTATAATAAAACAATAACATAGAAATACTTCCACTTGCATATGTAGTAGCCATCATAAGTTAGTTTATAATAAAACAATAATATAGAAATACGTCTACTTGCACATATAGTAGCCATCATAAGTTCTTTTATAATAAAACAATCACATGGAAATACTTCTAATCGCATATATAGTACCCATCATACATTTTTTTTATAATAAACCAATATTTTCTAGGTTAGTGTATTTTCAGTACTCTCAAATATTAGAATAATATAGAAAATACTTCTACTTGCAATATTGTACCCATCATAGGTTTTTTTATAATAAAACATTATTTTCTAGGTTAGGGTATTTTAAGTACTCTCAAATATTAGAATAATATAGAAGTACTTCTACTTGCAATATAGTAGCCATCACAAGTTTTTTTATAATAAAACAATAATATATAAATACATCTACTTGCATATGTAGTAGCCATCATAAGTTTGTTTATAATAAAACAATAATATAGAAATACTTCTACTTGCAATATAGTAGCCTTCATAAGTTCTTTTATAATAAAACAATATTTGCTAGGTTAGAGCATTTTACGGTCTCGCAAAAATTAGAATAATATAGAAAATACTTCCACTTGCACATAGAGTAGCCATCATAAGTTTTTGTTATAATAAAACAATAATATAGAAATACTATTTCTTCCACATATAGTAGCCATTATAAGCTCTTTTATAATTAAAGAATAACATAGAAATACTTCCACTTGCATATATAGTAGCCATCACAAGTTCTTTTATAATAAAACAATAACATAGAAATACTTCCACTTGCATATGTAGTAGCCATCATAAGTTAGTTTATAATAAAACAATAATATAGAAATACGTCTACTTGCACATATAGTAGCCATCATAAGTTCTTTTATAATAAAACAATCACATGGAAATACTTCTACTCGCATATATAGTACCCATCATACATTTTTTTTTATAATAAACCAATATTTTCTAGGTTAGTGTATTTTCAGTACTCTCAAATATTAGAATAATATAGAAAATACTTCTACTTGCAATATAGTAGTCATCATAAGTTCTATTATAATAAAACATTATTTTCTAGGTTAGGGTGTTTAAGTACTCTCAAATATTAGAATAATATAGAATATGTTTCTACTTGCAATATAGTAGCCATCACAAGTTTTTTTATAATAAAACAATAACATAGAAATACTTCTACTTGCACATATAGTAGCAATCATAAGTTCTTTTATAATAAAACAATCACATAGAAATACTTCTACTCGCATATATAGTACCCATCATAGGTATTTTTTATAATAAAACATTATTATCTAGGTTAGGGTGTTTAAGTACTCTCAAATATTAGAATAATATAGAAAATGCTTCTACTTGCAATATAGTAGCCATCACAAGTTTTTTTATAATAAACCAATAATATATAAATACATCTATTTGCATATGTAGTAGCCATCATAAGTTCGTTTATAATAAAACAATAATATAGAAAATACTTCTACTTGCACATATAGTAGCCATCACAAGTTCTTTTATAATAAAACAATAACACAGAAATACTTCTACTTGCACATATTGTAGCAATCATAAGTTCTTTTATAATCAAACAATAATATAGAAATACTTCTACTTGCATATGTAGTAGCCATGATAAGTTCGTTTATAATAAAACAATAATACAGAAATACTTCTACTTGAACATATAGTAGCCATCATAAGTTATTTTATAATAAAACAATCACATAGAAATAATTCTACTCGCATATATAGTACCCATCATAGGTTTTTTTTATAATAATTCAATATTTTCTGGTATAGTGTATTTTCAGTACTCTCAAATATTAGAATAATATATAAAATACTTCTACTTGCAATATAGTACCCATCATAGGTTTTTTTATAATAAAACATTATTTTCTAGGTTAGGGTATTTTAACTACTCTCAAATATTAGAATAATATAGAAAATGCTTCTACTTGCAATATAGTAGCCATCACAAGTTCTTTTATAATCAAACAATAACATAGAAATACTTCTACTTGCATATGTAGTAGCCATCATAAGTTCGTTTATAATAAAACAATAATATAGAAGTACTTCTACTTGCACATATAATAGCCATCACAAGTTCTTTTATAATAAAACAATAACATAGAAATACTTCTACTTGCACATATAGTAGCCATCATAAGTTCTTTTATAATAAAACTATCACATAGAAATAATTCTACTCGCATATATAGTACCCATCATAGGTTTTTTTTTATAATAAAACAATATTTTCTGGTATAGTGTATTTTCAGTACTCTCAAATATTAGAATAATATAGAAAATACTTCTACTTGCAATATTGTACCCATCATAGGTTTTTTTATAATAAAACAATAATATATAAATACATCTACTTGCATATGTAGTAGCCATCACAAGTTCTTTTATAATAAAACAATAACATAGAAATACTTCCACTTGCATATGTAGTAGCCATCATAAGTTAGTTTATAATAAAACAATAATATAGAAATACGTCTACTTGCACATATAGTAGCCATCATAAGTTCTTTTATAATAAAACAATCACATGGAAATACTTCTACTCGCATATATAGTACCCATCATACTTTTTTTTTTATAATAAACCAATATTTTCTAGGTTAGTGTATTTTCAGTACTCTCAAATATTAGAATAATATAGAAAATGCTTCTGCTTCCAATATAGTAGCCATCACAAGTTCTTTTATAATAAAACAATAACATAGAAATACTTCTACTTGCACATATTGTAGCAATCATAAGTTCTTTTATAATCAAACAATAACATAGAAATACTTCTACTTGCATATGTAGTAGCCATCATAAGTTCGTTTATAATAAAACAATAATATAGAAATACTTCTACTTGCACATATAGTAGCGATCATAAGTTCTTTTATAATCAAACAATAACATGCTAGGTTAGAGCATTTTACGGTCTCGCAAAAATTAGAATAATATAGAAAATACTTCCACTTGCACATAGAGTAGCCATCATAAGTTTTTGTTATAATAAAACAATAATATAGAAATACTATTTACTTCCACATATAGTAGCCATTATAAGCTCTTTTATAATAAAACAATAACATAGAAATACTTCTACTCGCATATATAGTACCCATCATACGTTTTTTTTATAATAAAACAATAATATATAAATACATCTACTTGCATATGTAGTAGCCATCATAAGTTCGTTTATAATAAAACAATAATATAGAAATGCTTCTACTTGCAATATAGTAGCTATCACAAGTTTTTTTTATAATAAACCAATAATATATAAATACATCTATTTGCATATGTAGTAGCCATCATAAGTTCGTTTATAATAAAACAATAATATAGAATTACGTCTACTTGCACATATAGTAGCCATCATAAGTTCTTTTATAATAAACCAATCACATAGAAGTACTTCTACTCGCATATATAGTACCCATCATAGGTTTTTTTTATAATAAAATAATATTTTCTAGGTTAGTGTATTTACAGTACTCTCAAATATTAGAATAATATAGAAAATACTTCTACTTGCACATATAGTAGCCATCACAAGTTCTTTTATAACAAAATAATAACATTTAAATACATCTACTTGCATAAATATTTGCCATCATAAGTTGTTTTTATAATAAAACAATAATAGAGAAATACGTCTACTTGCACATATAGTAGCCATCATAAGTTGTTTTATAATAAAACAATCACATAGAAATACTTCTACTCGCATATATAGTACCCATCATAGGTTTTTTTTTATAATAAAACAATATTTTCTGGTATAGTGTATTTTCAGTACTCTCAAATATTAGAATAATATAGAAAATACTTCTACTTGCAATATTGTACCCATCATAGGTTTTTTTATAATAAAACATTATTTTCTAGGTTAGGGTATTTTAAGTACTCTCAAATATTAGAATAATATAGAAGTACTTCCACTTGCACATAGAGTAGCCATCATAAGTTTTTGTTATAATAAAACAATAATATAGAAATACTATTTCTTCCACATATAGTAGCCATTATAAGCTCTTTTATAATAAAACAATAACATAGAAATACTTCCACTTGCATATATAGTAGCCATCACAAGTTCTTTTATAATAAAACAATAACATAGAAATACTTCCACTTGCATATGTAGTAGCCATCATAAGTTAGTTTATAATAAAACAATAATATAGAAATACGTCTACTTGCACATATAGTAGCCATCATAAGTTCTTTTATAATAAAACAATCACATGGAAATACTTCTACTCGCATATATAGTACCCATCATACATTTTTTTTTATAATAAACCAATATTTTCTAGGTTAGTGTATTTTCAGTACTCTCAAATATTAGAATAATATAGAAAATACTTCTACTTGCAATATAGTAGTCATCATAAGTTCTATTATAATAAAACATTATTTTCTAGGTTAGGGTGTTTAAGTACTCTCAAATATTAGAATAATATAGAATATGTTTCTACTTGCAATATAGTAGCCATCACAAGTTTTTTTATAATAAAACAATAACATAGAAATACTTCTACTTGCACATATAGTAGCAATCATAAGTTCTTTTATAATAAAACAATCACATAGAAATACTTCTACTCGCATATATAGTACCCATCATAGGTATTTTTTATAATAAAACATTATTTTCTAGGTTAGGGTGTTTAAGTACTCTCAAATATTAGAATAATATAGAAAATGCTTCTACTTGCAATATAGTAGCCATCACAAGTTTTTTTATAATAAACCAATAATATATAAATACATCTATTTGCATATGTAGTAGCCATCATAAGTTCGTTTATAATAAAACAATAATATAGAAAATACTTCTACTTGCACATATAATAGCCATCACAAGTTCTTTTATAATAAAACAATAACACAGAAATACTTCTACTTGCACATATTGTAGCAATCATAAGTTCTTTTATAATCAAACAATAATATAGAAATACTTCTACTTGCATATGTAGTAGCCATGATAAGTTCGTTTATAATAAAACAATAATACAGAAATACTTCTACTTGAACATATAGTAGCCATCATAAGTTATTTTATAATAAAACAATCACATAGAAATAATTCTACTCGCATATATAGTACCCATCATAGGTTTTTTTTATAATAATTCAATATTTTCTGGTATAGTGTATTTTCAGTACTCTCAAATATTAGAATAATATATAAAATACTTCTACTTGCAATATAGTACCCATCATAGGTTTTTTTATAATAAAACATTATTTTCTAGGTTAGGGTATTTTAACTACTCTCAAATATTAGAATAATATAGAAAATGCTTCTACTTGCAATATAGTAGCCATCACAAGTTCTTTTATAATCAAACAATAACATAGAAATACTTGTACTTGCATATGTAGTAGCCATCATAAGTTCGTTTATAATAAAACAATAATATAGAAGTACTTCTACTTGCACATATAATAGCCATCACAAGTTCTTTTATAATAAAACAATAACATAGAAATACTTCTACTTGCACATATAGTAGCCATCATAAGTTCTTTTATAATAAAACAATCACATAGAAATAATTCTACTCGCATATATAGTACCCATCATAGGTTTTTTTTTATAATAAAACAATATTTTCTGGTATAGTGTATTTTCAGTACTCTCAAATATTAGAATAATATAGAAAATACTTCTACTTGCAATATTGTACCCATCATAGGTTTTTTTATAATAAAACAATAATATATAAATACATCTACTTGCATATGTAGTAGCCATCACAAGTTCTTTTATAATAAAACAATAACATAGAAATACTTCCACTTGCATATGTAGTAGCCATCATAAGTTAGTTTATAATAAAACAATAATATAGAAATACGTCTACTTGCACATATAGTAGCCATCATAAGTTCTTTTATAATAAAACAATCACATGGAAATACTTCTACTCGCATATATAGTACCCATCATACATTTTTTTTTATAATAAACCAATATTTTCTAGGTTAGTGTATTTTCAGTACTCTCAAATATTAGAATAATATAGAAAATGCTTCTGCTTCCAATATAGTAGCCATCACAAGTTCTTTTATAATAAAACAATAACATAGAAATACTTCTACTTGCACATATTGTAGCAATCATAAGTTCTTTTATAATCAAACAATAACATAGAAATACTTCTACTTGCATATGTAGTAGCCATCATAAGTTCGTTTATAATAAAACAATAATATAGAAATACTTCTACTTGCACATATAGTAGCGATCATAAGTTCTTTTATAATCAAACAATAACATGCTAGGTTAGAGCATTTTACGGTCTCGCAAAAATTAGAATAATATAGAAAATACTTCCACTTGCACATAGAGTAGCCATCATAAGTTTTTGTTATAATAAAACAATAATATAGAAATACTATTTCTTCCACATATAGTAGCCATTATAAGCTCTTTTATAATAAAACAATAACATAGAAATACTTCTACTCGCATATATAGTACCCATCATAGGTTTTTTTTATAATAAAACAATAATATATAAATACATCTACTTGCATATGTAGTAGCCATCATAAGTTCGTTTATAATAAAACAATAATATAGAAATGCTTCTACTTGCAATATAGTAGCTATCACAAGTTTTTTTTATAATAAACCAATAATATATAAATACATCTATTTGCATATGTAGTAGCCATCATAAGTTCGTTTATAATAAAACAATAATATAGAATTACGTCTACTTGCACATATAGTAGCCATCATAAGTTCTTTTATAATAAACCAATCACATAGAAGTACTTCTACTCGCATATATAGTACCCATCATAGGTTTTTTTTTATAATAAAATAATATTTTCTAGGTTAGTGTATTTACAGTACTCTCAAATATTAGAATAATATAGAAAATACTTCTACTTGCACATATAGTAGCCATCACAAGATCTTTTATAATAAAACAATAACACAGAAATACTTCTACTTGCACATATTGTAGCAATCATAAGTTCTTTTATAATCAAACAATAATATAGAAATACTTCTACTTGCATATGTAGTAGCCATGATAAGTTCGTTTATAATAAAACAATAATACAGAAATACCTCTACTTGCACATATAGTAGCCATCATAAGTTATTTTATAATAAAACAATCACATAGAAATAATTCTACTCGCATATATAGTACCCATCATAGGTTTTTTTTATAATAAAACAATGTTTTCTGGTATAGTGTATTTTCAGTACTCTCAAATATTAGAATAATATATAAAATACTTCTACTTGCAATATAGTAGCCATCACAAGTTTTTTTATAATAAACCAATAATATATAAATACATCTATTTGCATATGTAGTAGCCATCATAAGTTCGTTTATAATAAAATAATAACATTTAAATACTTCTACTTGCATAAATATTTGCCATCATAAGTTGTTTTTATAATAAAACAATAATAGAGAAATACGTCTACTTGCACATATAGTAGCCATCATAAGTTCTTTTATAATAAAACAATCACATAGAAATACTTCTACTCGCATATATAGTACCCATCATATGTTTTTTTTTATAATAAAACAATATTTTCTAGGTTAGTGTATTTTAAGTACTCTCAAATATTAGAATAATATAGAAAATACTTCTACTTGCACATATAGTAGCCATCATAAGTTATTTTATAATAAAACAATCACATAGAAATACTTCTACTTGCAATATAGTAGCCTTCATAAGTTCTTTTATAAAAATTCAATATTTTCTAGGTTAAAGCATTTTACGGTCTCGCAATCATTAGAATAATATAGAAAATATTTCTACTTGCACATATAGTAGCCATCATAAGTTCTTTTATTATAAAACAATAACACAGAAATACATCTACTTGCACATATAGCAGCCATCATAAGTTCTTTTTATAATAAAACAATCACATAGAAATACTTCTACTTCCACATATAGTAGACATCATAAGTTATTCGTAATCAAACAATAACATAGAAATACTTCCACTTGCATATATAGTAGCCATCATAAGTTCGTTTATAATAAAAGAATAATATAGAAATACGTCTACTTGCACATATAGTAGCCATCATAAGTTCTTTCATAATAAAACAATAACATAGAAATACTTCTACTTGCACAAATAGTACCAATCATAAGTTCTTTTATAATTAAACAATAACATATAAATACTTCTACTTGCATATATAGTAGCCTTCATAAGTTCTTTCATAATAAAACAATAATATAGAAGTACTTCTACTTGCAATATAGTAGCCATCACAAGTTTTTTTATAATAAAACAATAACATAGAAATACTTCTACTTGCACATATAGTAGCCATCATAAGTTCTTTTATAATAAAACAATAACATAGAAATAATTCTACTCGCATATATAGTACCCATAATAGGTTTTTTTTATAATAAAACAATATTTTCTTGTATAGTGTATTTTCAGTACTCTCAAATATTAGAATAATATAGAAAATACTTCTACTTGCAATATAGTACCCATCATAGGTTTTTTTATAATAAAACATTATTTTCTAGGTTAGGGTATTTTAAGTACTCTCAAATATTAGAATAATATAGAAGTACTTCTACTTGCAGTATAGTAGCCATCACAAGTTTTTTTATAATAAAACAATAATATATAAATACATCTACTTGCATATGTAGTAGCCATCATAAGTTTGTTTATAATAAAACAATAATATAGAAATACTTCTACTTGCAATATAGTAGCCTTCATAAGTTCTTTTATAATAAAACAATATTTGCTAGGTTAGAGCATTTTACGGTCTCGCAAAAATTAGAACAATATAGAAAATACTTCCACTTGCACATAGAGTAGCCATCATAAGTTTTTGTTATAATAAAACAATAATATAGAAATACTATTTCTTCCACATATAGTAGCCATTATAAGCTCTTTTATAATAAAACAATAACATAGAAATACTTCCACTTGCATATATAGTAGCCATCACAAGTTCTTTTATAATCAAACAATAACATAGAAATACTTCTACTTGCACATATAGTAGCAATCATAAGTTCTTTTATAATAAAACAATCACATAGAAATACTTCTACTCGCATATATAGTACCCATCATAGGTATTTTTTATAATAAAACATTATTATCTAGGTTAGGGTGTTTAAGTACTCTCAAATATTAGAATAATATAGAAAATGCTTCTACTTGCAATATAGTAGCCATCACAAGTTTTTTTATAATAAACCAATAATATATAAATACATCTATTTGCATATGTAGTAGCCATCATAAGTTCGTTTATAATAAAACAATAATATAGAAAATACTTCTACTTGCACATATAGTAGCCATCACAAGTTCTTTTATAATAAAACAATAACACAGAAATACTTCTACTTGCACATATTGTAGCAATCATAAGTTCTTTTATAATCAAACAATAATATAGAAATACTTCTACTTGCATATGTAGTAGCCATGATAAGTTCGTTTATAATAAAACAATAATACAGAAATACTTCTACTTGAACATATAGTAGCCATCATAAGTTATTTTATAATAAAACAATCACATAGAAATAATTCTACTCGCATATATAGTACCCATCATAGGTTTTTTTTATAATAATTCAATATTTTCTGGTATAGTGTATTTTCAGTACTCTCAAATATTAGAATAATATATAAAATACTTCTACTTGCAATATAGTACCCATCATAGGTTTTTTTATAATAAAACATTATTTTCTAGGTTAGGGTATTTTAACTACTCTCAAATATTAGAATAATATAGAAAATGCTTCTACTTGCAATATAGTAGCCATCACAAGTTCTTTTATAATCAAACAATAACATAGAAATACTTCTACTTGCATATGTAGTAGCCATCATAAGTTCGTTTATAATAAAACAATAATATAGAAGTACTTCTACTTGCACATATAATAGCCATCACAAGTTCTTTTATAATAAAACAATAACATAGAAATACTTCTACTTGCACATATAGTAGCCATCATAAGTTCTTTTATAATAAAACTATCACATAGAAATAATTCTACTCGCATATATAGTACCCATCATAGGTTTTTTTTTATAATAAAACAATATTTTCTGGTATAGTGTATTTTCAGTACTCTCAAATATTAGAATAATATAGAAAATACTTCTACTTGCAATATTGTACCCATCATAGGTTTTTTTATAATAAAACAATAATATATAAATACATCTACTTGCATATGTAGTAGCCATCACAAGTTCTTTTATAATAAAACAATAACATAGAAATACTTCCACTTGCATATGTAGTAGCCATCATAAGTTAGTTTATAATAAAACAATAATATAGAAATACGTCTACTTGCACATATAGTAGCCATCATAAGTTCTTTTATAATAAAACAATCACATGGAAATACTTCTACTCGCATATATAGTACCCATCATACTTTTTTTTTTATAATAAACCAATATTTTCTAGGTTAGTGTATTTTCAGTACTCTCAAATATTAGAATAATATAGAAAATGCTTCTGCTTCCAATATAGTAGCCATCACAAGTTCTTTTATAATAAAACAATAACATAGAAATACTTCTACTTGCACATATTGTAGCAATCATAAGTTCTTTTATAATCAAACAATAACATAGAAATACTTCTACTTGCATATGTAGTAGCCATCATAAGTTCGTTTATAATAAAACAATAATATAGAAATACTTCTACTTGCACATATAGTAGCGATCATAAGTTCTTTTATAATCAAACAATAACATGCTAGGTTAGAGCATTTTACGGTCTCGCAAAAATTAGAATAATATAGAAAATACTTCCACTTGCACATAGAGTAGCCATCATAAGTTTTTGTTATAATAAAACAATAATATAGAAATACTATTTACTTCCACATATAGTAGCCATTATAAGCTCTTTTATAATAAAACAATAACATAGAAATACTTCTACTCGCATATATAGTACCCATCATACGTTTTTTTTATAATAAAACAATAATATATAAATACATCTACTTGCATATGTAGTAGCCATCATAAGTTCGTTTATAATAAAACAATAATATAGAAATGCTTCTACTTGCAATATAGTAGCTATCACAAGTTTTTTTTATAATAAACCAATAATATATAAATACATCTATTTGCATATGTAGTAGCCATCATAAGTTCGTTTATAATAAAACAATAATATAGAATTACGTCTACTTGCACATATAGTAGCCATCATAAGTTCTTTTATAATAAACCAATCACATAGAAGTACTTCTACTCGCATATATAGTACCCATCATAGGTTTTTTTTATAATAAAATAATATTTTCTAGGTTAGTGTATTTACAGTACTCTCAAATATTAGAATAATATAGAAAATACTTCTACTTGCACATATAGTAGCCATCACAAGTTCTTTTATAACAAAATAATAACATTTAAATACATCTACTTGCATAAATATTTGCCATCATAAGTTGTTTTTATAATAAAACAATAATAGAGAAATACGTCTACTTGCACATATAGTAGCCATCATAAGTTGTTTTATAATAAAACAATCACATAGAAATACTTCTACTCGCATATATAGTACCCATCATAGGTTTTTTTTTATAATAAAACAATATTTTCTGGTATAGTGTATTTTCAGTACTCTCAAATATTAGAATAATATAGAAAATACTTCTACTTGCAATATTGTACCCATCATAGGTTTTTTTATAATAAAACATTATTTTCTAGGTTAGGGTATTTTAAGTACTCTCAAATATTAGAATAATATAGAAGTACTTCTACTTGCAATATAGTAGCCATCACAAGTTTTTTTATAATAAAACAATAATATATGAATACATCTACTTGCATATGTAGTAGCCATCATAAGTTTGTTTATAATAAAACAATAATATAGAAATACTTCTACTTGCAATATAGTAGCCTTCATAAGTTCTTTTATAATAAAACAATATTTGCTAGGTTAGAGCATTTTACGGTCTCGCAAAAATTAGAATAATATAGAAAATACTTCCACTTGCACATAGAGTAGCCATCATAAGTTTTTGTTATAATAAAACAATAATATAGAAATACTATTTCTTCCACATATAGTAGCCATTATAAGCTCTTTTATAATAAAACAATAACATAGAAATACTTCCACTTGCATATATAGTAGCCATCACAAGTTCTTTTATAATAAAACAATAACATAGAAATACTTCCACTTGCATATGTAGTAGCCATCATAAGTTAGTTTATAATAAAACAATAATATAGAAATACGTCTACTTGCACATATAGTAGCCATCATAAGTTCTTTTATAATAAAACAATCACATGGAAATACTTCTACTCGCATATATAGTACCCATCATACATTTTTTTTTATAATAAACCAATATTTTCTAGGTTAGTGTATTTTCAGTACTCTCAAATATTAGAATAATATAGAAAATACTTCTACTTGCAATATAGTAGTCATCATAAGTTCTATTATAATAAAACATTATTTTCTAGGTTAGGGTGTTTAAGTACTCTCAAATATTAGAATAATATAGAATATGTTTCTACTTGCAATATAGTAGCCATCACAAGTTTTTTTATAATAAAACAATAACATAGAAATACTTCTACTTGCACATATAGTAGCAATCATAAGTTCTTTTATAATAAAACAATCACATAGAAATACTTCTACTCGCATATATAGTACCCATCATAGGTATTTTTTATAATAAAACATTATTTTCTAGGTTAGGGTGTTTAAGTACTCTCAAATATTAGAATAATATAGAAAATGCTTCTACTTGCAATATAGTAGCCATCACAAGTTTTTTTATAATAAACCAATAATATATAAATACATCTATTTGCATATGTAGTAGCCATCATAAGTTCGTTTATAATAAAACAATAATATAGAAAATACTTCTACTTGCACATATAATAGCCATCACAAGTTCTTTTATAATAAAACAATAACACAGAAATACTTCTACTTGCACATATTGTAGCAATCATAAGTTCTTTTATAATCAAACAATAATATAGAAATACTTCTACTTGCATATGTAGTAGCCATGATAAGTTCGTTTATAATAAAACAATAATACAGAAATACTTCTACTTGAACATATAGTAGCCATCATAAGTTATTTTATAATAAAACAATCACATAGAAATAATTCTACTCGCATATATAGTACCCATCATAGGTTTTTTTTATAATAATTCAATATTTTCTGGTATAGTGTATTTTCAGTACTCTCAAATATTAGAATAATATATAAAATACTTCTACTTGCAATATAGTACCCATCATAGGTTTTTTTATAATAAAACATTATTTTCTAGGTTAGGGTATTTTAACTACTCTCAAATATTAGAATAATATAGAAAATGCTTCTACTTGCAATATAGTAGCCATCACAAGTTCTTTTATAATCAAACAATAACATAGAAATACTTGTACTTGCATATGTAGTAGCCATCATAAGTTCGTTTATAATAAAACAATAATATAGAAGTACTTCTACTTGCACATATAATAGCCATCACAAGTTCTTTTATAATAAAACAATAACATAGAAATACTTCTACTTGCACATATAGTAGCCATCATAAGTTCTTTTATAATAAAACAATCACATAGAAATAATTCTACTCGCATATATAGTACCCATCATAGGTTTTTTTTTATAATAAAACAATATTTTCTGGTATAGTGTATTTTCAGTACTCTCAAATATTAGAATAATATAGAAAATACTTCTACTTGCAATATTGTACCCATCATAGGTTTTTTTATAATAAAACAATAATATATAAATACATCTACTTGCATATGTAGTAGCCATCACAAGTTCTTTTATAATAAAACAATAACATAGAAATACTTCCACTTGCATATGTAGTAGCCATCATAAGTTAGTTTATAATAAAACAATAATATAGAAATACGTCTACTTGCACATATAGTAGCCATCATAAGTTCTTTTATAATAAAACAATCACATGGAAATACTTCTACTCGCATATATAGTACCCATCATACATTTTTTTTTATAATAAACCAATATTTTCTAGGTTAGTGTATTTTCAGTACTCTCAAATATTAGAATAATATAGAAAATGCTTCTGCTTCCAATATAGTAGCCATCACAAGTTCTTTTATAATAAAACAATAACATAGAAATACTTCTACTTGCACATATTGTAGCAATCATAAGTTCTTTTATAATCAAACAATAACATAGAAATACTTCTACTTGCATATGTAGTAGCCATCATAAGTTCGTTTATAATAAAACAATAATATAGAAATACTTCTACTTGCACATATAGTAGCGATCATAAGTTCTTTTATAATCAAACAATAACATGCTAGGTTAGAGCATTTTACGGTCTCGCAAAAATTAGAATAATATAGAAAATACTTCCACTTGCACATAGAGTAGCCATCATAAGTTTTTGTTATAATAAAACAATAATATAGAAATACTATTTCTTCCACATATAGTAGCCATTATAAGCTCTTTTATAATAAAACAATAACATAGAAATACTTCTACTCGCATATATAGTACCCATCATAGGTTTTTTTTATAATAAAACAATAATATATAAATACATCTACTTGCATATGTAGTAGCCATCATAAGTTCGTTTATAATAAAACAATAATATAGAAATGCTTCTACTTGCAATATAGTAGCTATCACAAGTTTTTTTTATAATAAACCAATAATATATAAATACATCTATTTGCATATGTAGTAGCCATCATAAGTTCGTTTATAATAAAACAATAATATAGAATTACGTCTACTTGCACATATAGTAGCCATCATAAGTTCTTTTATAATAAACCAATCACATAGAAGTACTTCTACTCGCATATATAGTACCCATCATAGGTTTTTTTTTATAATAAAATAATATTTTCTAGGTTAGTGTATTTACAGTACTCTCAAATATTAGAATAATATAGAAAATACTTCTACTTGCACATATAGTAGCCATCACAAGATCTTTTATAATAAAACAATAACACAGAAATACTTCTACTTGCACATATTGTAGCAATCATAAGTTCTTTTATAATCAAACAATAATATAGAAATACTTCTACTTGCATATGTAGTAGCCATGATAAGTTCGTTTATAATAAAACAATAATACAGAAATACCTCTACTTGCACATATAGTAGCCATCATAAGTTATTTTATAATAAAACAATCACATAGAAATAATTCTACTCGCATATATAGTACCCATCATAGGTTTTTTTTATAATAAAACAATGTTTTCTGGTATAGTGTATTTTCAGTACTCTCAAATATTAGAATAATATATAAAATACTTCTACTTGCAATATAGTACCCATCATAGGTTTTTTTATAATAAAACATTATTTTCTAGGTTAGGGTATTTTAACTACTCTCAAATATTAGAATAATATAGAAAATGCTTCTACTTGCAATATAGTAGCCATCACAAGTTCTTTTATAATCAAACAATAACATAGAAATACTTCTACTTGCATATGTAGTAGCCATCATAAGTTCGTTTATAATAAAACAATAATATAGAAGTACTTCTACTTGCAATATAGTAGCCATCACAAGTTTTTTTTATAATAAAACAATAATATATAAATACATCTACTTGCATATGTAGTAGCCATCATAAGTTTGTTTATAATAAAACAATAATATAGAAATACTTCTACTTGCAATATAGTAGCCTTCATAAGTTCTTTTATAATAAAACAATATTTGCTAGGTTAGAGCATTTTACGGTCTCGCAAAAATTAGAATAATATAGAAAATACTTCCACTTGCACATAGAGTGGCCATCATAAGTTTTTGTTATAATAAAACAATAATATAGAAATACTATTTCTTCCACATATAGTAGCCATTATAAGCTCTTTTATAATAAAACAATAACATAGAAATACTTCCACTTGCATATATAGTAGCCATCACAAGTTCTTTTATAATAAAACAATAACATAGAAATACTTCCACTTGCATATGTAGTAGCCATCATAAGTTAGTTTATAATAAAACAATAATATAGAAATACGTCTACTTGCACATATAGTAGCCATCATAAGTTCTTTTATAATAAAACAATCACATGGAAATACTTCTACTCGCATATATAGTACCCATCATACATTTTTTTTTATAATAAACCAATATTTTCTAGGTTAGTGTATTTTCAGTACTCTCAAATATTAGAATAATATAGAAAATACTTCTACTTGCAATATAGTAGTCATCATAAGTTCTATTATAATAAAACATTATTTTCTAGGTTAGGGTGTTTAAGTACTCTCAAATATTAGAATAATATAGAATATGTTTCTACTTGCAATATAGTAGCCATCACAAGTTTTTTTATAATAAAACAATAACATAGAAATACTTCTACTTGCACATATAGTAGCAATCATAAGTTCTTTTATAATAAAACAATAACATAGAAATACTTCCACTTGCATATGTAGTAGCCATCATAGGTATTTTTTATAATAAAACATTATTTTCTAGGTTAGGGTGTTTAAGTACTCTCAAATATTAGAATAATATAGAAAATGCTTCTACTTGCAATATAGTAGCCATCACAAGTTTTTTTATAATAAACCAATAATATATAAATACATCTATTTGCATATGTAGTAGCCATCATAAGTTCGTTTATAATAAAATAATAACATTTAAATACTTCTACTTGCATAAATATTTGCCATCATAAGTTGTTTTTATAATAAAACAATAATAGAGAAATACGTCTACTTGCACATATAGTAGCCATCATAAGTTCTTTTATAATAAAACAATCACATAGAAATACTTCTACTCGCATATATAGTACCCATCATATGTTTTTTTTTATAATAAAACAATATTTTCTAGGTTAGTGTATTTTAAGTACTCTCAAATATTAGAATAATATAGAAAATACTTCTACTTGCACATATAGTAGCCATTATTAGTTCTTTTATGATAAAACAATGACATAGAAATACTTCTACTTGCATATATATTAGCCATCATAAGTTTTTTTATAATAAACCAATATTTTCTAGGTTAGTGTATTTTCAGTACTCTCAAATATTAGAATAATAAAAAAAATGCTTCTGCTTCCAATATAGTAGCCATCACAAGTTCTTTTATAATAAAACAATAACACAGAAATACTTCTACTTGCACATATTGTAGCAATCATAAGTTCTTTTATAATCAAACAATAATATAGAAATACTTCTACTTGCATATGTAGTAGCCATGATAAGTTCGTTTATAATAAAACAATAATACAGAAATACTTCTACTTGCACATATAGTAGGCATCATAAGTTATTTTATAATAAAACAATCACATAGAAATAATTCTACTCGCATATATAGTACCCATCATAGTTTTTTTTTATAATAAAACAATATTTTCTGGTATAGTGTATTTTCAGTACTCTCAAATATTAGAATAATATATAAAATACTTCTACTTGCAATATAGTACCCATCATAGGTTTTTTTATAATAAAACATTATTTTCTAGGTTAGGGTATTTTAACTACTCTCAAATATTAGAATAATATAGAAAATGCTTCTACTTGCAATATAGTAGCCATCACAAGTTCTTTTATAATCAAACAATAACATAGAAATACTTCTACTTGCATATGTAGTAGCCATCATAAGTTCGTTTATAATAAAACAATAATATAGAAGTACTTCTACTTGCACATATAATAGCCATCACAAGTTCTTTTATAATAAAACAATAACATAGAAATACTTCTACTTGCACATATAGTAGCCATCATAAGTTCTTTTATAATAAAACAATCACATAGAAATAATTCTACTCGCATATATAGTACCCATCATAGGTTTTTTTTTATAATAAAACAATATTTTCTGGTATAGTGTATTTTCAGTACTCTCAAATATTAGAATAATATAGAAAATACTTCTACTTGCAATATTGTACCCATCATAGGTTTTTTTATAATAAAACATTATTTTCTAGGTTAGGGTATTTTAAGTACTCTCAAATATTAGAATAATATAGAAGTACTTCTACTTGCAATATAGTAGCCATCACAAGTTTTTTTATAATAAAACAATAATATATAAATACATCTACTTGCATATATAGTAGCCATCATAAGTTTGTTTATAATAAAACAATAATATAGAAATACTTCTACTTGCAATATAGTAGCCTTCATAAGTTCTTTTATAATAAAACAATATTTGCTAGGTTAGAGCATTTTACGGTCTCGCAAAAATTAGAATAATATAGAAAATACTTCCACTTGCACATAGAGTAGCCATCATAAGTTTTTGTTATAATAAAACAATAATATAGAAATACTATTTCTTCCACATATAGTAGCCATTATAAGCTCTTTTATAATAAAACAATAACATAGAAATACTTCCACTTGCATATATAGTAGCCATCACAAGTTCTTTTATAATAAAACAATAACTCAGAAATACTTCTACTTGCACATATTGTAGCAATCATAAGTTCTTTTATAATCAAACAATAATATAGAAATACTTCTACTTGCATATGTAGTAGCCATGATAAGTTCGTTTATAATAAAACAATAATACAGAAATACCTCTACTTGCACATATAGTAGCCATCATAAGTTATTTTATAATAAAACAATCACATAGAAATAATTCTACTCGCATATATAGTACCCATCATAGGTTTTTTTTATAATAAAACAATGTTTTCTGGTATAGTGTATTTTCAGTACTCTCAAATATTAGAATAATATATAAAATACTTCTACTTGCAATATAGTACCCATCATAGGTTTTTTTATAATACTACATTATTTTCTAGGTTAGGGTATTTTAACTACTCTCAAATATTAGAATAATATAGAAAATGCTTCTACTTGCAATATAGTAGCCATCACAAGTTCTTTTATAATCAAACAATAACATAGAAATACTTCTACTTGCATATGTAGTAGCCATCATAAGTTCGTTTATAATAAAACAATAATATAGAAGTACTTCTACTTGCACATATAATAGCCATCACAAGTTCTTTTATAATAAAACAATAACATAGAAATACTTCTACTTGCACATATAGTAGCCATCATAAGTTCTTTTATAATAAAACAATCACATAGAAATAATTCTACTCGCATATATAGTACCCATCATAGGTTTTTTTTTATAATAAAATAATATTTTCTGGTATAGTGTATTTTCAGTACTCTCAAATATTAGAATAATATAGAAAATACTTCTACTTGCAATATTGTACCCATCATAGGTTTTTTTATAATAAAACATTATTTTCTAGGTTAGGGTATTTTAAGTACTCTCAAATATTAGAATAATATAGAAGTACTTCTACTTGCAATATAGTAGCCATCACAAGTTTTTTTATAATAAAACAATAATATATAAATACATCTACTTGCATATGTAGTAGCCATCATAAGTTTGTTTATAATAAAACAATAATATAGAAATACTTCTACTTGCAATATAGTAGCCTTCATAAGTTCTTTTATAATAAAACAATATTTGCTAGGTTAGAGCATTTTACGGTCTCGCAAAAATTAGAATAATATAGAAAATACATCCACTTGCACATAGAGTGGCCATCATAAGTTTTTGTTATAATAAAACAATAATATAGAAATACTATTTCTTCCACATATAGTAGCCATTATAAGCTCTTTTATAATAAAACAATAACATAGAAATACTTCCACTTGCATATATAGTAGCCATCACAAGTTCTTTTATAATAAAACAATAACATAGAAATACTTCCACTTGCATATGTAGTAGCCATCATAAGTTAGTTTATAATAAAACAATAATATAGAAATACGTCTACTTGCACATATAGTAGCCATCATAAGTTCTTTTATAATAAAACAATCACATGGAAATACTTCTACTCGCATATATAGTACCCATCATACATTTTTTTTTATAATAAACCAATATTTTCTAGGTTAGTGTATTTTCAGTACTCTCAAATATTAGAATAATATAGAAAATACTTCTACTTGCAATATAGTAGTCATCATAAGTTCTATTATAATAAAACATTATTTTCTAGGTTAGGGTGTTTAAGTACTCTCAAATATTAGAATAATATAGAATATGTTTCTACTTGCAATATAGTAGCCATCACAAGTTTTTTTATAATAAAACAATAACATAGAAATACTTCTACTTGCACATATAGTAGCAATCATAAGTTCTTTTATAATAAAACAATAACATAGAAATACTTCCACTTGCATATGTAGTAGCCATCATAGGTATTTTTTATAATAAAACATTATTTTCTAGGTTAGGGTGTTTAAGTACTCTCAAATATTAGAATAATATAGAAAATGCTTCTACTTGCAATATAGTAGCCATCACAAGTTTTTTTATAATAAACCAATAATATATAAATACATCTATTTGCATATGTAGTAGCCATCATAAGTTCGTTTATAATAAAATAATAACATTTAAATACTTCTACTTGCATAAATATTTGCCATCATAAGTTGTTTTTATAATAAAACAATAATAGAGAAATACGTCTACTTGCACATATAGTAGCCATCATAAGTTCTTTTATAATAAAACAATCACATAGAAATACTTCTACTCGCATATATAGTACCCATCATGTGTTTTTTTTTATAATAAAACAATATTTTCTAGGTTAGTGTATTTTAAGTACTCTCAAATATTAGAATAATATAGAAAATACTTCTACTTGCACATATAGTAGCCATTATTAGTTCTTTTATGATAAAACAATGACATAGAAATACTTCTACTTGCATATATATTAGCCATCATAAGTTTTTTTATAATAAACCAATATTTTCTAGGTTAGTGTATTTTCAGTACTCTCAAATATTAGAATAATAAAAAAAATGCTTCTGCTTCCAATATAGTAGCCATCACAAGTTCTTTTATAATAAAACAATAACACAGAAATACTTCTACTTGCACATATTGTAGCAATCATAAGTTCTTTTATAATCAAACAATAATATAGAAATACTTCTACTTGCGTATGTAGTAGCCATGATAAGTTCGTTTATAATAAAACAATAATACAGAAATACTTCTACTTGCACATATAGTAGCCATCATAAGTTATTTTATAATAAAACAATCACATAGAAATAATTCTACTCGCATATATAGTACCCATCATAGTTTTTTTTTATAATAAAACAATATTTTCTGGTATAGTGTATTTTCAGTACTCTCAAATATTAGAATAATATATAAAATACTTCTACTTGCAATATAGTACCCATCATAGGTTTTTTTTATAATAAAACATTATTTTCTAGGTTAGGGTATTTTAACTACTCTCAAATATTAGAATAATATAGAAAATGCTTCTACTTGCAATATAGTAGCCATCACAAGTTCTTTTATAATCAAACAATAACATAGAAATACTTCTACTTGCATATGTAGTAGCCATCATAAGTTCGTTTATAATAAAACAATAATATAGAAATACTTCTACTTGCAATATAGTAGCCTTCATAAGTTCTTTTATAATAAAACAATATTTGCTAGGTTAGAGCATTTTACGGTCTCGCAAAAATTAGAATAATATAGAAAATACTTCCACTTGCACATAGAGTAGCCATCATAAGTTTTTGTTATAATAAAACAATAATATAGAAATACTATTTCTTCCACATATAGTAGCCATTATAAGCTCTTTTATAATAAAACAATAACATAGAAATACTTCCACTTGCATATATAGTAGCCATCACAAGTTCTTTTATAATAAAACAATAACACAGAAATACTTCTACTTGCACATATTGTAGCAATCATAAGTTCTTTTATAATCAAACAATAATATAGAAATACTTCTACTTGCATATGTAGTAGCCATGATAAGTTCGTTTATAATAAAACAATAATACAGAAATACCTCTACTTGCACATATAGTAGCCATCATAAGTTATTTTATAATAAAACAATCACATAGAAATAATTCTACTCGCATATATAGTACCCATCATAGGTTTTTTTTTATAATAAAACAATGTTTTCTGGTATAGTGTATTTTCAGTACTCTCAAATATTAGAATAATATATAAAATACTTCTACTTGCAATATAGTACCCATCATAGGTTTTTTTATAATAAAACATTATTTTCTAGGTTAGGGTATTTTAACTACTCTCAAATATTAGAATAATATAGAAAATGCTTCTACTTGCAATATAGTAGCCATCACAAGTTCTTTTATAATCAAACAATAACATAGAAATACTTCTACTTGCATATGTAGTAGCCATCATAAGTTCGTTTATAATAAAACAATGATATAGAAGTACTTCTACTTGCACATATAATAGCCATCACAAGTTCTTTTATAATAAAACAATAACATAGAAATACTTCTACTTGCACATATAGTAGCCATCATAAGTTCTTTTATAATAAAACAATCACATAGAAATAATTCTACTCGCATATATAGTACCCATCATAGGTTTTTTTTTATAATAAAACAATATTTTCTGGTATAGTGTATTTTCAGTACTCTCAAATATTAGAATAATATAGAAAATACTTCTACTTGCAATATTGTACCCATCATAGGTTTTTTTATAATAAAACATTATTTTCTAGGTTAGGGTATTTTAAGTACTCTCAAATATTAGAATAATATAGAAGTACTTCTACTTGCAATATAGTAGCCATCACAAGTTTTTTTATAATAAAACAATAATATATAAATACATCTACTTGCATATGTAGTAGCCATCATAAGTTTGTTTATAATAAAACAATAATATAGAAATACTTCTACTTGCAATATAGTAGCCTTCATAAGTTCTTTTATAATAAAACAATATTTGCTAGGTTAGAGCATTTTACGGTCTCGCAAAAATTAGAATAATATAGAAAATACTTCCACTTGCACATAGAGTGGCCATCATAAGTTTTTGTTATAATAAAACAATAATATAGAAATACTATTTCTTCCACATATAGTAGCCATTATAAGCTCTTTTATAATAAAACAATAACATAGAAATACTTCCACTTGCATATATAGTAGCCATCACAAGTTCTTTTATAATAAAACAATAACATAGAAATACTTCCACTTGCATATGTAGTAGCCATCATAAGTTAGTTTATAATAAAACAATAATATAGAAATACGTCTACTTGCACATATAGTAGCCATCATAAGTTCTTTTATAATAAAACAATCACATGGAAATACTTCTACTCGCATATATAGTACCCATCATACATTTTTTTTTATAATAAACCAATATTTTCTAGGTTAGTGTATTTTCAGTACTCTCAAATATTAGAATAATATAGAAAATACTTCTACTTGCAATATAGTAGTCATCATAAGTTCTATTATAATAAAACATTATTTTCTAGGTTAGGGTGTTTAAGTACTCTCAAATATTAGAATAATATAGAATATGTTTCTACTTGCAATATAGTAGCCATCACAAGTTTTTTTATAATAAAACAATAACATAGAAATACTTCTACTTGCACATATAGTAGCAATCATAAGTTCTTTTATAATAAAACAATAACATAGAAATACTTCCACTTGCATATGTAGTAGCCATCATAGGTATTTTTTATAATAAAACATTATTTTCTAGGTTAGGGTGTTTAAGTACTCTCAAATATTAGAATAATATAGAAAATGCTTCTACTTGCAATATAGTAGCCATCACAAGTTTTTTTATAATAAACCAATAATATATAAATACATCTATTTGCATATGTAGTAGCCATCATAAGTTCGTTTATAATAAAATAATAACATTTAAATACTTCTACTTGCATAAATATTTGCCATCATAAGTTGTTTTTATAATAAAACAATAATAGAGAAATACGTCTACTTGCACATATAGTAGCCATCATAAGTTCTTTTATAATAAAACAATCACATAGAAATACTTCTACTCGCATATATAGTACCCATCATATGTTTTTTTTTATAATAAAACAATATTTTCTAGGTTAGTGTATTTTAAGTACTCTCAAATATTAGAATAATATAGAAAATACTTCTACTTGCACATATAGTAGCCATTATTAGTTCTTTTATGATAAAACAATGACATAGAAATACTTCTACTTGCATATATATTAGCCATCATAAGTTTTTTTATAATAAACCAATATTTTCTAGGTTAGTGTATTTTCAGTACTCTCAAATATTAGAATAATAAAGAAAATGCTTCTGCTTCCAATATAGTAGCCATCACAAGTTCTTTTATAATAAAACAATAACACAGAAATACTTCTACTTGCACATATTGTAGCAATCATAAGTTCTTTTATAATCAAACAATAATATAGAAATACTTCTACTTGCATATGTAGTAGCCATGATAAGTTCGTTTATAATAAAACAATAATACAGAAATACTTCTACTTGCACATATAGTAGCCATCATAAGTTATTTTATAATAAAACAATCACATAGAAATAATTCTACTCGCATATATAGTACCCATCATAGGTTTTTTTATAATAAAACAATATTTTCTGGTATAGTGTATTTTCAGTACTCTCAAATATTAGAATAATATATAAAATACTTCTACTTGCAATATAGTACCCATCATAGGTTTTTTTATAATAAAACATTATTTTCTAGGTTAGGGTATTTTAACTACTCTCAAATATTAGAATAATATAGAAAATGCTTCTACTTGCAATATAGTAGCCATCACAAGTTCTTTTATAATCAAACAATAACATAGAAATACTTCTACTTGCATATGTAGTAGCCATCATAAGTTCGTTTATAATAAAACAATAATATAGAAGTACTTCTAATTGCACATATAATAGCCATCACAAGTTCTTTTATAATAAAACAATAACATAGAAATACTTCTACTTGCACATATAGTAGCCATCATAAGTTCTTTTATAATAAAACAATCACATAGAAATAATTCTACTCGCATGTATAGTACCCATCATAGGTTTTTTTTTATAATAAAACAATATTTTCTGGTATAGTGTATTTTCAGTACTCTCAAATATTAGAATAATAAAGAAAATGCTTCTGCTTCCAATATAGTAGCCATCACAAGTTCTTTTATAATAAAACAATAACACAGAAATACTTCTACTTGCACATATTGTAGCAATCATAAGTTCTTTTATAATCAAACAATAATATAGAAATACTTCTACTTGCATATGTAGTAGCCATCATAAGTTCTTTTATAATAAAACAATAACACAGAAATACTTCTACTTGCACATATTGTAGCAATCATAAGTTCTTTTATAATCAAACAATAATATAGAAATACTTCTACTTGCATATGTAGTAGCCATGATAAGTTCGTTTATAATAAAACAATAATACAGAAATACTTCTACTTGCACATATAGTAGCCATCATAAGTTATTTTATAATAAAACAATCACATAGAAATAATTCTACTCGCATATATAGTACCCATCATAGGTTTTTTTTATAATAAAACAATATTTTCTGGTATAGTGTATTTTCAGTACTCTCAAATATTAGAATAATTTATAAAATACTTCTACTTGCAATATAGTACCCATCATAGGTTTTTTTATAATAAAACATTATTTTCTAGGTTAGGGTATTTTAACTACTCTCAAATATTAGAATAATATAGAAAATGCTTCTACTTGCAATATAGTAGCCATCAGAAGTTCTTTTATAATCAAACAATAACATAGAAATACTTCCACTTGCATATGTAGTAGCCATCATAAGTTAGTTTATAATAAAACAATAATATAGAAATACGTCTACTTGCACATATAGTAGCCATCATAAGTTCTTTTATAATAAAACAATCACATGGAAATACTTCTACTCGCATATATAGTACCCATCATACATTTTTTTTTATAATAAACCAATATTTTCTAGGTTAGTGTATTTTCAGTACTCTCAAATATTAGAATAATATAGAAAATACTTCTACTTGCAATATAGTAGTCATCATAAGTTCTATTATAATAAAACATTATTTTCTAGGTTAGGGTGTTTAAGTACTCTCAAATATTAGAATAATATAGAATATGTTTCTACTTGCAATATAGTAGCCATCACAAGTTTTTTTATAATAAAACAATAACATAGAAATACTTCTACTTGCACATATAGTAGCAATCATAAGTTCTTTTATAATAAAACAATCACATAGAAATACTTCTACTCGCATATATAGTACCCATCATAGGTATTTTTTATAATAAAACATTATTTTCTAGGTTAGGGTGTTTAAGTACTCTCAAATATTAGAATAATATAGAAAATGCTTCTACTTGCAATATAGTAGCCATCACAAGTTTTTTTATAATAAACCAATAATATATAAATACATCTATTTGCATATGTAGTAGCCATCATAAGTTCGTTTATAATAAAATAATAACATTTAAATACTTCTACTTGCATAAATATTTGCCATCATAAGTTGTTTTTATAATAAAACAATAATAGAGAAATACGTCTACTTGCACATATAGTAGCCATCATAAGTTCTTTTATAATAAAACAATCACATAGAAATACTTCTACTCGCATATATAGTACCCATCATATGTTTTTTTTTATAATAAAACAATATTTTCTAGGTTAGTGTATTTTAAGTACTCTCAAATATTAGAATAATATAGAAAATACTTCTACTTGCACATATAGTAGCCATTATTAGTTCTTTTATGATAAAACAATGACATAGAAATACTTCTACTTGCATATATATTAGCCATCATAAGTTTTTTTATAATAAACCAATATTTTCTAGGTTAGTGTATTTTCAGTACTCTCAAATATTAGAATAATAAAGAAAATGCTTCTGCTTCCAATATAGTAGCCATCACAAGTTCTTTTATAATAAAACAATAACACAGAAATACTTCTACTTGCACATATTGTAGCAATCATAAGTTCTTTTATAATCAAACAATAATATAGAAATACTTCTACTTGCATATGTAGTAGCCATGATAAGTTCGTTTATAATAAAACAATAATACAGAAATACTTCTACTTGCACATATAGTAGCCATCATAAGTTATTTTATAATAAAACAATCACATAGAAATAATTCTACTCGCATATATAGTACCCATCATAGGTTTTTTTATAATAAAACAATATTTTCTGGTATAGTGTATTTTCAGTACTCTCAAATATTAGAATAATATATAAAATACTTCTACTTGCAATATAGTACCCATCATAGGTTTTTTTATAATAAAACATTATTTTCTAGGTTAGGGTATTTTAACTACTCTCAAATATTAGAATAATATAGAAAATGCTTCTACTTGCAATATAGTAGCCATCACAAGTTCTTTTATAATCAAACAATAACATAGAAATACTTCTACTTGCATATGTAGTAGCCATCATAAGTTCGTTTATAATAAAACAATAATATAGAAGTACTTCTACTTGCACATATAATAGCCATCACAAGTTCTTTTATAATAAAACAATAACATAGAAATACTTCTACTTGCACATATAGTAGCCATCATAAGTTCTTTTATAATAAAACAATCACATAGAAATAATTCTACTCGCATATATAGTACCCATCATAGGTTTTTTTTTATAATAAAACAATATTTTCTGGTATAGTGTATTTTCAGTACTCTCAAATATTAGAATAATAAAGAAAATGCTTCTGCTTCCAATATAGTAGCCATCACAAGTTCTTTTATAATAAAACAATAACACAGAAATACTTCTACTTGCACATATTGTAGCAATCATAAGTTCTTTTATAATCAAACAATAATATAGAAATACTTCTACTTGCATATGTAGTAGCCATCATAAGTTCTTTTATAATAAAACAATAACACAGAAATACTTCTACTTGCACATATTGTAGCAATCATAAGTTCTTTTATAATCAAACAATAATATAGAAATACTTCTACTTGCATATGTAGTAGCCATGATAAGTTCGTTTATAATAAAACAATAATACAGAAATACTTCTACTTGCACATATAGTAGCCATCATAAGTTATTTTATAATAAAACAATCACATAGAAATAATTCTACTCGCATATATAGTACCCATCATAGGTTTTTTTTATAATAAAACAATATTTTCTGGTATAGTGTATTTTCAGTACTCTCAAATATTAGAATAATTTATAAAATACTTCTACTTGCAATATAGTACCCATCATAGGTTTTTTTATAATAAAACATTATTTTCTAGGTTAGGGTATTTTAACTACTCTCAAATATTAGAATAATATAGAAAATGCTTCTACTTGCAATATAGTAGCCATCACAAGTTCTTTTATAATCAAACAATAACATAGAAATACTTCCACTTGCATATGTAGTAGCCATCATAAGTTAGTTTATAATAAAACAATAATATAGAAATTCGTCTACTTGCACATATAGTAGCCATCATAAGTTCTTTTATAATAAAACAATCACATGGAAATACTTCTACTCGCATATATAGTACCCATCATACATTTTTTTTTATAATAAACCAATATTTTCTAGGTTAGTGTATTTTCAGTACTCTCAAATATTAGAATAATATAGAAAATACTTCTACTTGCAATATAGTAGTCATCATAAGTTCTATTATAATAAAACATTATTTTCTAGGTTAGGGTGTTTAAGTACTCTCAAATATTAGAATAATATAGAATATGTTTCTACTTGCAATATAGTAGCCATCACAAGTTTTTTTATAATAAAACAATAACATAGAAATACTTCTACTTGCACATATAGTAGCAATCATAAGTTCTTTTATAATAAAACAATCACATAGAAATACTTCTACTCGCATATATAGTACCCATCATAGGTATTTTTTATAATAAAACATTATTTTCTAGGTTAGGGTGTTTAAGTACTCTCAAATATTAGAATAATATAGAAAATGCTTCTACTTGCAATATAGTAGCCATCACAAGTTTTTTTATAATAAACCAATAATATATAAATACATCTATTTGCATATGTAGTAGCCATCATAAGTTCGTTTATAATAAAACAATAATATAGAAAATACTTCTACTTGCACATATAGTAGCCATCACAAGTTCTTTTATAATAAAATAATAACATTTAAATACTTCTACTTGCATAAATATTTGCCATCATAAGTTGTTTTTATAATAAAACAATAATAGAGAAATACGTCTACTTGCACATATAGTAGCCATCATAAGTTCTTTTATAATAAAACAATCACATAGAAATACTTCTACTCGCATATATAGTACCCATCATATGTTTTTTTTTATAATAAAACAATATTTTCTAGGTTAGTGTATTTTAAGTACTCTCAAATATTAGAATAATATAGAAAATACTTCTACTTGCACATATAGTAGCCATTATTAGTTCTTTTATGATAAAACAATGACATAGAAATACTTCTACTTGCATATATATTAGCCATCATAAGTTTTTTTATAATAAACCAATATTTTCTAGGTTAGTGTATTTTCAGTACTCTCAAATATTAGAATAATAAAAAAAATGCTTCTGCTTCCAATATAGTAGCCATCACAAGTTCTTTTATAATAAAACAATAACACAGAAATACTTCTACTTGCACATATTGTAGCAATCATAAGTTCTTTTATAATCAAACAATAATATAGAAATACTTCTACTTGCATATGTAGTAGCCATGATAAGTTCGTTTATAATAAAACAATAATACAGAAATACTTCTACTTGCACATATAGTAGCCATCATAAGTTATTTTATAATAAAACAAACACATAGAAATAATTATACTCGCATATATAGTACCCATCATAGTTTTTTTTTATAATAAAACAATATTTTCTGGTATAGTGTATTTTCAGTACTCTCAAATATTAGAATAATATATAAAATACTTCTACTTGCAATATAGTTCCCATCATAGGTTTTTTTATAATAAAACATTATTTTCTAGGTTAGGGTATTTTAACTACTCTCAAATATTAGAATAATATAGAAAATGCTTCTACTTGCAATATAGTAGCCATCACAAGTTCTTTTATAATCAAACAATAACATAGAAATACTTCTACTTGCATATGTAGTAGCCATCATAAGTTCGTTTATAATAAAACAATAATATAGAAGTACTTCTACTTGCACATATAATAGCCATCACAAGTTCTTTTATAATAAAACAATAACATAGAAATACTTCTACTTGCACATATAGTAGCCATCATAAGTTCTTTTATAATAAAACAATCACATAGAAATAATTCTACTCGCATATATAGTACCCATCATAGGTTTTTTTTTATAATAAAACAATATTTTCTGGTATAGTGTATTTTCAGTACTCTCAAATATTAGAATAATATAGAAAATACTTCTACTTGCAATATTGTACCCATCATAGGTTTTTTTATAATAAAACATTATTTTCTAGGTTAGGGTATTTTAAGTACTCTCAAATATTAGAATAATATAGAAGTACTTCTACTTGCAATATAGTAGCCATCACAAGTTTTTTTATAATAAAACAATAATATATAAATACATCTACTTACATATGTAGTAGCCATCATAAGTTTGTTTATAATAAAACAATAATATAGAAATACTTCTACTTGCAATATAGTAGCCTTCATAAGTTCTTTTATAATAAAACAATATTTGCTAGGTTAGAGCATTTTACGGTCTCGCAAAAATTAGAATAATATAGAAAATACTTCCACTTGCACATAGAGTAGCCATCATAAGTTTTTGTTATAATAAAACAATAATATAGAAATACTATTTCTTCCACATATAGTAGCCATTATAAGCTCTTTTATAATAAAACAATAACATAGAAATACTTCCACTTGCATATATAGTAGCCATCACAAGTTCTTTTATAATAAAACAATAACACAGAAATACTTCTACTTGCACATATTGTAGCAATCATAAGTTCTTTTATAATCAAACAATAATATAGAAATACTTCTACTTGCATATGTAGTAGCCATGATAAGTTCGTTTATAATAAAACAATAATACAGAAATACCTCTACTTGCACATATAGTAGCCATCATAAGTTATTTTATAATAAAACAATCACATAGAAATAATTCTACTCGCATATATAGTACCCATCATAGGTTTTTTTTATAATAAAACAATGTTTTCTGGTATAGTGTATTTTCAGTACTCTCAAATATTAGAATAATATATAAAATACTTCTACTTGCAATATAGTACCCATCATAGGTTTTTTTATAATAAAACATTATTTTCTAGGTTAGGGTATTTTAACTACTCTCAAATATTAGAATAATATAGAAAATGCTTCTACTTGCAATATAGTAGCCATCACAAGTTCTTTTATAATCAAACAATAACATAGAAATACTTCTACTTGCATATGTAGTAGCCATCATAAGTTCGTTTATAATAAAACAATAATATAGAAGTACTTCTACTTGCACATATAATAGCCATCACAAGTTCTTTTATAATAAAACAATAACATAGAAATACTTCTACTTGCACATATAGTAGCCATCATAAGTTCTTTTATAATAAAACAATCACATAGAAATAATTCTACTCGCATATATAGTACCCATCATAGGTTTTTTTTTATAATAAAACAATATTTTCTGGTATAGTGTATTTTCAGTACTCTCAAATATTAGAATAATATAGAAAATACTTCTACTTGCAATATAGTACCCATCATAGGTTTTTTTATAATAAAACATTATTTTCTAGGTTAGGGTATTTTAACTACTCTCAAATATTAGAATAATATAGAAAATGCTTCTACTTGCAATATAGTAGCCATCACAAGTTCTTTTATAATCAAACAATAACATAGAAATACTTCCACTTGCATATGTAGTAGCCATCATAAGTTAGTTTATAATAAAACAATAATATAGAAATTCGTCTACTTGCACATATAGTAGCCATCATAAGTTCTTTTATAATAAAACAATCACATGGAAATACTTCTACTCGCATATATAGTACCCATCATACATTTTTTTTTATAATAAACCAATATTTTCTAGGTTAGTGTATTTTCAGTACTCTCAAATATTAGAATAATATAGAAAATACTTCTACTTGCAATATAGTAGTCATCATAAGTTCTATTATAATAAAACATTATTTTCTAGGTTAGGGTGTTTAAGTACTCTCAAATATTAGAATAATATAGAATATGTTTCTACTTGCAATATAGTAGCCATCACAAGTTTTTTTATAATAAAACAATAACATAGAAATACTTCTACTTGCACATATAGTAGCAATCATAAGTTCTTTTATAATAAAACAATCACATAGAAATACTTCTACTCGCATATATAGTACCCATCATAGGTATTTTTTATAATAAAAAATTTTTTTCTAGGTTAGGGTGTTTAAGTACTCTCAAATATTAGAATAATATAGAAAATGCTTCTACTTGCAATATAGTAGCCATCACAAGTTTTTTTATAATAAACCAATAATATATAAATACATCTATTTGCATATGTAGTAGCCATCATAAGTTCGTTTATAATAAAACAATAATATAGAAAATACTTCTACTTGCACATATAGTAGCCATCACAAGTTCTTTTATAATAAAATAATAACATTTAAATACTTCTACTTGCATAAATATTTGCCATCATAAGTTGTTTTTATAATAAAACAATAATAGAGAAATACGTCTACTTGCACATATAGTAGCCATCATAAGTTCTTTTATAATAAAACAATCACATAGAAATACTTCTACTCGCATATATAGTACCCATCATATGTTTTTTTTTATAATAAAACAATATTTTCTAGGTTAGTGTATTTTAAGTACTCTCAAATATTAGAATAATATAGAAAATACTTCTACTTGCACATATAGTAGCCATTATTAGTTCTTTTATGATAAAACAATGACATAGAAATACTTCTACTTGCATATATATTAGCCATCATAAGTTTTTTTATAATAAACCAATATTTTCTAGGTTAGTGTATTTTCAGTACTCTCAAATATTAGAATAATAAAAAAAATGCTTCTGCTTCCAATATAGTAGCCATCACAAGTTCTTTTATAATAAAACAATAACACAGAAATACTTCTACTTGCACATATTGTAGCAATCATAAGTTCTTTTATAATCAAACAATAATATAGAAATACTTCTACTTGCATATGTAGTAGCCATGATAAGTTCGTTTATAATAAAACAATAATACAGAAATACTTCTACTTGCACATATAGTAGCCATCATAAGTTATTTTATAATAAAACAAACACATAGAAATAATTATACTCGCATATATAGTACCCATCATAGTTTTTTTTTATAATAAAACAATATTTTCTGGTATAGTGTATTTTCAGTACTCTCAAATATTAGAATAATATATAAAATACTTCTACTTGCAATATAGTTCCCATCATAGGTTTTTTTATAATAAAACATTATTTTCTAGGTTAGGGTATTTTAACTACTCTCAAATATTAGAATAATATAGAAAATGCTTCTACTTGCAATATAGTAGCCATCACAAGTTCTTTTATAATCAAACAATAACATAGAAATACTTCTACTTGCATATGTAGTAGCCATCATAAGTTCGTTTATAATAAAACAATAATATAGAAGTACTTCTACTTGCACATATAATAGCCATCACAAGTTCTTTTATAATAAAACAATAACATAGAAATACTTCTACTTGCACATATAGTAGCCATCATAAGTTCTTTTATAATAAAACAATCACATAGAAATAATTCTACTCGCATATATAGTACCCATCATAGGTTTTTTTTTATAATAAAACAATATTTTCTGGTATAGTGTATTTTCAGTACTCTCAAATATTAGAATAATATAGAAAATACTTCTACTTGCAATATTGTACCCATCATAGGTTTTTTTATAATAAAACATTATTTTCTAGGTTAGGGTATTTTAAGTACTCTCAAATATTAGAATAATATAGAAGTACTTCTACTTGCAATATAGTAGCCATCACAAGTTTTTTTATAATAAAACAATAATATATAAATACATCTACTTACATATGTAGTAGCCATCATAAGTTTGTTTATAATAAAACAATAATATAGAAATACTTCTACTTGCAATATAGTAGCCTTCATAAGTTCTTTTATAATAAAACAATATTTGCTAGGTTAGAGCATTTTACGGTCTCGCAAAAATTAGAATAATATAGAAAATACTTCCACTTGCACATAGAGTAGCCATCATAAGTTTTTGTTATAATAAAACAATAATATAGAAATACTATTTCTTCCACATATAGTAGCCATTATAAGCTCTTTTATAATAAAACAATAACATAGAAATACTTCCACTTGCATATATAGTAGCCATCACAAGTTCTTTTATAATAAAACAATAACACAGAAATACTTCTACTTGCACATATTGTAGCAATCATAAGTTCTTTTATAATCAAACAATAATATAGAAATACTTCTACTTGCATATGTAGTAGCCATGATAAGTTCGTTTATAATAAAACAATAATACAGAAATACCTCTACTTGCACATATAGTAGCCATCATAAGTTATTTTATAATAAAACAATCACATAGAAATAATTCTACTCGCATATATAGTACCCATCATAGGTTTTTTTTATAATAAAACAATGTTTTCTGGTATAGTGTATTTTCAGTACTCTCAAATATTAGAATAATATATAAAATACTTCTACTTGCAATATAGTACCCATCATAGGTTTTTTTATAATAAAACATTATTTTCTAGGTTAGGGTATTTTAACTACTCTCAAATATTAGAATAATATAGAAAATGCTTCTACTTGCAATATAGTAGCCATCACAAGTTCTTTTATAATCAAACAATAACATAGAAATACTTCTACTTGCATATGTAGTAGCCATCATAAGTTCGTTTATAATAAAACAATAATATAGAAGTACTTCTACTTGCACATATAATAGCCATCACAAGTTCTTTTATAATAAAACAATAACATAGAAATACTTCTACTTGCACATATAGTAGCCATCATAAGTTCTTTTATAATAAAACAATCACATAGAAATAATTCTACTCGCATATATAGTACCCATCATAGGTTTTTTTTTATAATAAAACAATATTTTCTGGTATAGTGTATTTTCAGTACTCTCAAATATTAGAATAATATAGAAAATACTTCTACTTGCAATATTGTACCCATCATAGGTTTTTTTATAATAAAACATTATTTTCTAGGTTAGGGTATTTTAAGTACTCTCAAATATTAGAATAATATAGAAGTACTTCTACTTGCAATATAGTAGCCATCACAAGTTTTTTTATAATAAAACAATAATATATAAATACATCTACTTGCATATGTAGTAGCCATCATAAGTTTGTTTATAATAAAACAATAATATAGAAATACTTCTACTTGCAATATAGTAGCCTTCATAAGTTCTTTTATAATAAAACAATATTTGCTAGGTTAGAGCATTTTACGGTCTCGCAAAAATTAGAATAATATAGAAAATACTTCCACTTGCACATAGAGTGGCCATCATAAGTTTTTGTTATAATAAAACAATAATATAGAAATACTATTTCTTCCACATATAGTAGCCATTATAAGCTCTTTTATAATAAAACAATAACATAGAAATACTTCCACTTGCATATATAGTAGCCATCACAAGTTCTTTTATAATAAAACAATAACATAGAAATACTTCCACTTGCATATGTAGTAGCCATCATAAGTTAGTTTATAATAAAACAATAATATAGAAATACGTCTACTTGCACATATAGTAGCCATCATAAGTTCTTTTATAATAAAACAATCACATGGAAATACTTCTACTCGCATATATAGTACCCATCATACATTTTTTTTTATAATAAACCAATATTTTCTAGGTTAGTGTATTTTCAGTACTCTCAAATATTAGAATAATATAGAAAATACTTCTACTTGCAATATAGTAGTCATCATAAGTTCTATTATAATAAAACATTATTTTCTAGGTTAGGGTGTTTAAGGACTCTCAAATATTAGAATAATATAGAATATGTTTCTACTTGCAATATAGTAGCCATCACAAGTTTTTTTATAATAAAACAATAACATAGAAATACTTCTACTTGCACATATAGTAGCAATCATAATTTCTTTTATAATAAAACAATAACATAGAAATACTTCCACTTGCATATGTAGTAGCCATCATAGGTATTTTTTATAATAAAACATTATTTTCTAGGTTAGGGTGTTTAAGTACTCTCAAATATTAGAATAATATAGAAAATGCTTCTACTTGCAATATAGTAGCCATCACAAGTTTTTTTATAATAAACCAATAATATATAAATACATCTATTTGCATATGTAGTAGCCATCATAAGTTCGTTTATAATAAAATAATAACATTTAAATACTTCTACTTGCATAAATATTTGCCATCATAAGTTGTTTTTATAATAAAACAATAATAGAGAAATACGTCTACTTGCACATATAGTAGCCATCATAAGTTCTTTTATAATAAAACAATCACATAGAAATACT
The DNA here is from genome assembly GCA_963942575.1 of Priocnemis perturbator. Lineage (NCBI taxonomy): Eukaryota > Metazoa > Arthropoda > Insecta > Hymenoptera > Pompilidae > Priocnemis > Priocnemis perturbator. The sequence goes on along the minus strand of OZ012643.1, from coordinate 7,706,928 downwards.
TCTACTCGCATATATAGTACCCATCATATGTTTTTTTTTATAATAAAACAATATTTTCTAGGTTAGTGTATTTTAAGTACTCTCAAATATTAGAATAATATAGAAAATACTTCTACTTGCACATATAGTAGCCATTATTAGTTCTTTTATGATAAAACAATGACATAGAAATACTTCTACTTGCATATATATTAGCCATCATAAGTTTTTTTATAATAAACCAATATTTTCTAGGTTAGTGTATTTTCAGTACTCTCAAATATTAGAATAATATAGAAAATACTTCTACTTGCAATATAGTAGTCATCATAAGTTCTATTATAATAAAACATTATTTTCTAGGTTAGGGTGTTTAAGTACTCTCAAATATTAGAATAATATAGAATATGTTTCTACTTGCAATATAGTAGCCATCACAAGTTTTTTTATAATAAAACAATAACATAGAAATACTTCTACTTGCACATATAGTAGCAATCATAAGTTCTTTTATAATAAAACAATCACATAGAAATACTTCTACTCGCATATATAGTACCCATCATAGGTATTTTTTATAATAAAACATTATTTTCTAGGTTAGGGTGTTTAAGTACTCTCAAATATTAGAATAATATAGAAAATGCTTCTACTTGCAATATAGTAGCCATCACAAGTTTTTTTATAATAAACCAATAATATATAAATACATCTATTTGCATATGTAGTAGCCATCATAAGTTCGTTTATAATAAAATAATAACATTTAAATACTTCTACTTGCATAAATATTTGCCATCATAAGTTGTTTTTATAATAAAACAATAATAGAGAAATACGTCTACTTGCACATATAGTAGCCATCATAAGTTCTTTTATAATAAAACAATCACATAGAAATACTTCTACTCGCATATATAGTACCCATCATATGTTTTTTTTTATAATAAAACAATATTTTCTAGGTTAGTGTATTTTAAGTACTCTCAAATATTAGAATAATATAGAAAATACTTCTACTTGCACATATAGTAGCCATTATTAGTTCTTTTATGATAAAACAATGACATAGAAATACTTCTACTTGCATATATATTAGCCATCATAAGTTTTTTTATAATAAACCAATATTTTCTAGGTTAGTGTATTTTCAGTACTCTCAAATATTAGAATAATAAAGAAAATGCTTCTGCTTCCAATATAGTAGCCATCACAAGTTCTTTTATAATAAAACAATAACACAGAAATACTTCTACTTGCACATATTGTAGCAATCATAAGTTCTTTTATAATCAAACAATAATATAGAAATACTTCTACTTGCATATGTAGTAGCCATGATAAGTTCGTTTATAATAAAACAATAATACAGAAATACTTCTACTTGCACATATAGTAGCCATCATAAGTTATTTTATAATAAAACAATCACATAGAAATAATTCTACTCGCATATATAGTACCCATCATAGGTTTTTTTATAATAAAACAATATTTTCTGGTATAGTGTATTTTCAGTACTCTCAAATATTAGAATAATATATAAAATACTTCTACTTGCAATATAGTACCCATCATAGGTTTTTTTATAATAAAACATTATTTTCTAGGTTAGGGTATTTTAACTACTCTCAAATATTAGAATAATATAGAAAATGCTTCTACTTGCAATATAGTAGCCATCACAAGTTCTTTTATAATCAAACAATAACATAGAAATACTTCTACTTGCATATGTAGTAGCCATCATAAGTTCGTTTATAATAAAACAATAATATAGAAGTACTTCTACTTGCACATATAATAGCCATCACAAGTTCTTTTATAATAAAACAATAACATAGAAATACTTCTACTTGCACATATAGTAGCCATCATAAGTTCTTTTATAATAAAACAATCACATAGAAATAATTCTACTCGCATATATAGTACCCATCATAGGTTTTTTTTTATAATAAAACAATATTTTCTGGTATAGTGTATTTTCAGTACTCTCAAATATTAGAATAATAAAGAAAATGCTTCTGCTTCCAATATAGTAGCCATCACAAGTTCTTTTATAATAAAACAATAACACAGAAATACTTCTACTTGCACATATTGTAGCAATCATAAGTTCTTTTATAATCAAACAATAATATAGAAATACTTCTACTTGCATATGTAGTAGCCATCATAAGTTCTTTTATAATAAAACAATAACACAGAAATACTTCTACTTGCACATATTGTAGCAATCATAAGTTCTTTTATAATCAAACAATAATATAGAAATACTTCTACTTGCATATGTAGTAGCCATGATAAGTTCGTTTATAATAAAACAATAATACAGAAATACTTCTACTTGCACATATAGTAGCCATCATAAGTTATTTTATAATAAAACAATCACATAGAAATAATTCTACTCGCATATATAGTACCCATCATAGGTTTTTTTTATAATAAAACAATATTTTCTGGTATAGTGTATTTTCAGTACTCTCAAATATTAGAATAATTTATAAAATACTTCTACTTGCAATATAGTACCCATCATAGGTTTTTTTATAATAAAACATTATTTTCTAGGTTAGGGTATTTTAACTACTCTCAAATATTAGAATAATATAGAAAATGCTTCTACTTGCAATATAGTAGCCATCACAAGTTCTTTTATAATCAAACAATAACATAGAAATACTTCCACTTGCATATGTAGTAGCCATCATAAGTTAGTTTATAATAAAACAATAATATAGAAATTCGTCTACTTGCACATATAGTAGCCATCATAAGTTCTTTTATAATAAAACAATCACATGGAAATACTTCTACTCGCATATATAGTACCCATCATACATTTTTTTTTATAATAAACCAATATTTTCTAGGTTAGTGTATTTTCAGTACTCTCAAATATTAGAATAATATAGAAAATACTTCTACTTGCAATATAGTAGTCATCATAAGTTCTATTATAATAAAACATTATTTTCTAGGTTAGGGTGTTTAAGTACTCTCAAATATTAGAATAATATAGAATATGTTTCTACTTGCAATATAGTAGCCATCACAAGTTTTTTTATAATAAAACAATAACATAGAAATACTTCTACTTGCACATATAGTAGCAATCATAAGTTCTTTTATAATAAAACAATCACATAGAAATACTTCTACTCGCATATATAGTACCCATCATAGGTATTTTTTATAATAAAACATTATTTTCTAGGTTAGGGTGTTTAAGTACTCTCAAATATTAGAATAATATAGAAAATGCTTCTACTTGCAATATAGTAGCCATCACAAGTTTTTTTATAATAAACCAATAATATATAAATACATCTATTTGCATATGTAGTAGCCATCATAAGTTCGTTTATAATAAAACAATAATATAGAAAATACTTCTACTTGCACATATAGTAGCCATCACAAGTTCTTTTATAATAAAATAATAACATTTAAATACTTCTACTTGCATAAATATTTGCCATCATAAGTTGTTTTTATAATAAAACAATAATAGAGAAATACGTCTACTTGCACATATAGTAGCCATCATAAGTTCTTTTATAATAAAACAATCACATAGAAATACTTCTACTCGCATATATAGTACCCATCATATGTTTTTTTTTATAATAAAACAATATTTTCTAGGTTAGTGTATTTTAAGTACTCTCAAATATTAGAATAATATAGAAAATACTTCTACTTGCACATATAGTAGCCATTATTAGTTCTTTTATGATAAAACAATGACATAGAAATACTTCTACTTGCATATATATTAGCCATCATAAGTTTTTTTATAATAAACCAATATTTTCTAGGTTAGTGTATTTTCAGTACTCTCAAATATTAGAATAATAAAAAAAATGCTTCTGCTTCCAATATAGTAGCCATCACAAGTTCTTTTATAATAAAACAATAACACAGAAATACTTCTACTTGCACATATTGTAGCAATCATAAGTTCTTTTATAATCAAACAATAATATAGAAATACTTCTACTTGCATATGTAGTAGCCATGATAAGTTCGTTTATAATAAAACAATAATACAGAAATACTTCTACTTGCACATATAGTAGCCATCATAAGTTATTTTATAATAAAACAAACACATAGAAATAATTATACTCGCATATATAGTACCCATCATAGTTTTTTTTTATAATAAAACAATATTTTCTGGTATAGTGTATTTTCAGTACTCTCAAATATTAGAATAATATATAAAATACTTCTACTTGCAATATAGTTCCCATCATAGGTTTTTTTATAATAAAACATTATTTTCTAGGTTAGGGTATTTTAACTACTCTCAAATATTAGAATAATATAGAAAATGCTTCTACTTGCAATATAGTAGCCATCACAAGTTCTTTTATAATCAAACAATAACATAGAAATACTTCTACTTGCATATGTAGTAGCCATCATAAGTTCGTTTATAATAAAACAATAATATAGAAGTACTTCTACTTGCACATATAATAGCCATCACAAGTTCTTTTATAATAAAACAATAACATAGAAATACTTCTACTTGCACATATAGTAGCCATCATAAGTTCTTTTATAATAAAACAATCACATAGAAATAATTCTACTCGCATATATAGTACCCATCATAGGTTTTTTTTTATAATAAAACAATATTTTCTGGTATAGTGTATTTTCAGTACTCTCAAATATTAGAATAATATAGAAAATACTTCTACTTGCAATATTGTACCCATCATAGGTTTTTTTATAATAAAACATTATTTTCTAGGTTAGGGTATTTTAAGTACTCTCAAATATTAGAATAATATAGAAGTACTTCTACTTGCAATATAGTAGCCATCACAAGTTTTTTTATAATAAAACAATAATATATAAATACATCTACTTACATATGTAGTAGCCATCATAAGTTTGTTTATAATAAAACAATAATATAGAAATACTTCTACTTGCAATATAGTAGCCTTCATAAGTTCTTTTATAATAAAACAATATTTGCTAGGTTAGAGCATTTTACGGTCTCGCAAAAATTAGAATAATATAGAAAATACTTCCACTTGCACATAGAGTAGCCATCATAAGTTTTTGTTATAATAAAACAATAATATAGAAATACTATTTCTTCCACATATAGTAGCCATTATAAGCTCTTTTATAATAAAACAATAACATAGAAATACTTCCACTTGCATATATAGTAGCCATCACAAGTTCTTTTATAATAAAACAATAACACAGAAATACTTCTACTTGCACATATTGTAGCAATCATAAGTTCTTTTATAATCAAACAATAATATAGAAATACTTCTACTTGCATATGTAGTAGCCATGATAAGTTCGTTTATAATAAAACAATAATACAGAAATACCTCTACTTGCACATATAGTAGCCATCATAAGTTATTTTATAATAAAACAATCACATAGAAATAATTCTACTCGCATATATAGTACCCATCATAGGTTTTTTTTATAATAAAACAATGTTTTCTGGTATAGTGTATTTTCAGTACTCTCAAATATTAGAATAATATATAAAATACTTCTACTTGCAATATAGTACCCATCATAGGTTTTTTTATAATAAAACATTATTTTCTAGGTTAGGGTATTTTAACTACTCTCAAATATTAGAATAATATAGAAAATGCTTCTACTTGCAATATAGTAGCCATCACAAGTTCTTTTATAATCAAACAATAACATAGAAATACTTCTACTTGCATATGTAGTAGCCATCATAAGTTCGTTTATAATAAAACAATAATATAGAAGTACTTCTACTTGCACATATAATAGCCATCACAAGTTCTTTTATAATAAAACAATAACATAGAAATACTTCTACTTGCACATATAGTAGCCATCATAAGTTCTTTTATAATAAAACAATCACATAGAAATAATTCTACTCGCATATATAGTACCCATCATAGGTTTTTTTTTATAATAAAACAATATTTTCTGGTATAGTGTATTTTCAGTACTCTCAAATATTAGAATAATATAGAAAATACTTCTACTTGCAATATAGTACCCATCATAGGTTTTTTTATAATAAAACATTATTTTCTAGGTTAGGGTATTTTAACTACTCTCAAATATTAGAATAATATAGAAAATGCTTCTACTTGCAATATAGTAGCCATCACAAGTTCTTTTATAATCAAACAATAACATAGAAATACTTCCACTTGCATATGTAGTAGCCATCATAAGTTAGTTTATAATAAAACAATAATATAGAAATTCGTCTACTTGCACATATAGTAGCCATCATAAGTTCTTTTATAATAAAACAATCACATGGAAATACTTCTACTCGCATATATAGTACCCATCATACATTTTTTTTTATAATAAACCAATATTTTCTAGGTTAGTGTATTTTCAGTACTCTCAAATATTAGAATAATATAGAAAATACTTCTACTTGCAATATAGTAGTCATCATAAGTTCTATTATAATAAAACATTATTTTCTAGGTTAGGGTGTTTAAGTACTCTCAAATATTAGAATAATATAGAATATGTTTCTACTTGCAATATAGTAGCCATCACAAGTTTTTTTATAATAAAACAATAACATAGAAATACTTCTACTTGCACATATAGTAGCAATCATAAGTTCTTTTATAATAAAACAATCACATAGAAATACTTCTACTCGCATATATAGTACCCATCATAGGTATTTTTTATAATAAAACATTATTTTCTAGGTTAGGGTGTTTAAGTACTCTCAAATATTAGAATAATATAGAAAATGCTTCTACTTGCAATATAGTAGCCATCACAAGTTTTTTTATAATAAACCAATAATATATAAATACATCTATTTGCATATGTAGTAGCCATCATAAGTTCGTTTATAATAAAACAATAATATAGAAAATACTTCTACTTGCACATATAGTAGCCATCACAAGTTCTTTTATAATAAAATAATAACATTTAAATACTTCTACTTGCATAAATATTTGCCATCATAAGTTGTTTTTATAATAAAACAATAATAGAGAAATACGTCTACTTGCACATATAGTAGCCATCATAAGTTCTTTTATAATAAAACAATCACATAGAAATACTTCTACTCGCATATATAGTACCCATCATATGTTTTTTTTTATAATAAAACAATATTTTCTAGGTTAGTGTATTTTAAGTACTCTCAAATATTAGAATAATATAGAAAATACTTCTACTTGCACATATAGTAGCCATTATTAGTTCTTTTATGATAAAACAATGACATAGAAATACTTCTACTTGCATATATATTAGCCATCATAAGTTTTTTTATAATAAACCAATATTTTCTAGGTTAGTGTATTTTCAGTACTCTCAAATATTAGAATAATAAAAAAAATGCTTCTGCTTCCAATATAGTAGCCATCACAAGTTCTTTTATAATAAAACAATAACACAGAAATACTTCTACTTGCACATATTGTAGCAATCATAAGTTCTTTTATAATCAAACAATAATATAGAAATACTTCTACTTGCATATGTAGTAGCCATGATAAGTTCGTTTATAATAAAACAATAATACAGAAATACTTCTACTTGCACATATAGTAGCCATCATAAGTTATTTTATAATAAAACAAACACATAGAAATAATTATACTCGCATATATAGTACCCATCATAGTTTTTTTTTATAATAAAACAATATTTTCTGGTATAGTGTATTTTCAGTACTCTCAAATATTAGAATAATATATAAAATACTTCTACTTGCAATATAGTTCCCATCATAGGTTTTTTTATAATAAAACATTATTTTCTAGGTTAGGGTATTTTAACTACTCTCAAATATTAGAATAATATAGAAAATGCTTCTACTTGCAATATAGTAGCCATCACAAGTTCTTTTATAATCAAACAATAACATAGAAATACTTCTACTTGCATATGTAGTAGCCATCATAAGTTCGTTTATAATAAAACAATAATATAGAAGTACTTCTACTTGCACATATAATAGCCATCACAAGTTCTTTTATAATAAAACAATAACATAGAAATACTTCTACTTGCACATATAGTAGCCATCATAAGTTCTTTTATAATAAAACAATCACATAGAAATAATTCTACTCGCATATATAGTACCCATCATAGGTTTTTTTTTATAATAAAACAATATTTTCTGGTATAGTGTATTTTCAGTACTCTCAAATATTAGAATAATATAGAAAATACTTCTACTTGCAATATTGTACCCATCATAGGTTTTTTTATAATAAAACATTATTTTCTAGGTTAGGGTATTTTAAGTACTCTCAAATATTAGAATAATATAGAAGTACTTCTACTTGCAATATAGTAGCCATCACAAGTTTTTTTATAATAAAACAATAATATATAAATACATCTACTTACATATGTAGTAGCCATCATAAGTTTGTTTATAATAAAACAATAATATAGAAATACTTCTACTTGCAATATAGTAGCCTTCATAAGTTCTTTTATAATAAAACAATATTTGCTAGGTTAGAGCATTTTACGGTCTCGCAAAAATTAGAATAATATAGAAAATACTTCCACTTGCACATAGAGTAGCCATCATAAGTTTTTGTTATAATAAAACAATAATATAGAAATACTATTTCTTCCACATATAGTAGCCATTATAAGCTCTTTTATAATAAAACAATAACATAGAAATACTTCCACTTGCATATATAGTAGCCATCACAAGTTCTTTTATAATAAAACAATAACACAGAAATACTTCTACTTGCACATATTGTAGCAATCATAAGTTCTTTTATAATCAAACAATAATATAGAAATACTTCTACTTGCATATGTAGTAGCCATGATAAGTTCGTTTATAATAAAACAATAATACAGAAATACCTCTACTTGCACATATAGTAGCCATCATAAGTTATTTTATAATAAAACAATCACATAGAAATAATTCTACTCGCATATATAGTACCCATCATAGGTTTTTTTTATAATAAAACAATGTTTTCTGGTATAGTGTATTTTCAGTACTCTCAAATATTAGAATAATATATAAAATACTTCTACTTGCAATATAGTACCCATCATAGGTTTTTTTATAATAAAACATTATTTTCTAGGTTAGGGTATTTTAACTACTCTCAAATATTAGAATAATATAGAAAATGCTTCTACTTGCAATATAGTAGCCATCACAAGTTCTTTTATAATCAAACAATAACATAGAAATACTTCTACTTGCATATGTAGTAGCCATCATAAGTTCGTTTATAATAAAACAATAATATAGAAGTACTTCTACTTGCACATATAATAGCCATCACAAGTTCTTTTATAATAAAACAATAACATAGAAATACTTCTACTTGCACATATAGTAGCCATCATAAGTTCTTTTATAATAAAACAATCACATAGAAATAATTCTACTCGCATATATAGTACCCATCATAGGTTTTTTTTTATAATAAAACAATATTTTCTGGTATAGTGTATTTTCAGTACTCTCAAATATTAGAATAATATAGAAAATACTTCTACTTGCAATATTGTACCCATCATAGGTTTTTTTATAATAAAACATTATTTTCTAGGTTAGGGTATTTTAAGTACTCTCAAATATTAGAATAATATAGAAGTACTTCTACTTGCAATATAGTAGCCATCACAAGTTTTTTTATAATAAAACAATAATATATAAATACATCTACTTGCATATGTAGTAGCCATCATAAGTTTGTTTATAATAAAACAATAATATAGAAATACTTCTACTTGCAATATAGTAGCCTTCATAAGTTCTTTTATAATAAAACAATATTTGCTAGGTTAGAGCATTTTACGGTCTCGCAAAAATTAGAATAATATAGAAAATACTTCCACTTGCACATAGAGTGGCCATCATAAGTTTTTGTTATAATAAAACAATAATATAGAAATACTATTTCTTCCACATATAGTAGCCATTATAAGCTCTTTTATAATAAAACAATAACATAGAAATACTTCCACTTGCATATATAGTAGCCATCACAAGTTCTTTTATAATAAAACAATAACATAGAAATACTTCCACTTGCATATGTAGTAGCCATCATAAGTTAGTTTATAATAAAACAATAATATAGAAATACGTCTACTTGCACATATAGTAGCCATCATAAGTTCTTTTATAATAAAACAATCACATGGAAATACTTCTACTCGCATATATAGTACCCATCATACATTTTTTTTTATAATAAACCAATATTTTCTAGGTTAGTGTATTTTCAGTACTCTCAAATATTAGAATAATATAGAAAATACTTCTACTTGCAATATAGTAGTCATCATAAGTTCTATTATAATAAAACATTATTTTCTAGGTTAGGGTGTTTAAGGACTCTCAAATATTAGAATAATATAGAATATGTTTCTACTTGCAATATAGTAGCCATCACAAGTTTTTTTATAATAAAACAATAACATAGAAATACTTCTACTTGCACATATAGTAGCAATCATAATTTCTTTTATAATAAAACAATAACATAGAAATACTTCCACTTGCATATGTAGTAGCCATCATAGGTATTTTTTATAATAAAACATTATTTTCTAGGTTAGGGTGTTTAAGTACTCTCAAATATTAGAATAATATAGAAAATGCTTCTACTTGCAATATAGTAGCCATCACAAGTTTTTTTATAATAAACCAATAATATATAAATACATCTATTTGCATATGTAGTAGCCATCATAAGTTCGTTTATAATAAAATAATAACATTTAAATACTTCTACTTGCATAAATATTTGCCATCATAAGTTGTTTTTATAATAAAACAATAATAGAGAAATACGTCTACTTGCACATATAGTAGCCATCATAAGTTCTTTTATAATAAAACAATCACATAGAAATACTTCTACTCGCATATATAGTACCCATCATATGTTTTTTTTTATAATAAAACAATATTTTCTAGGTTAGTGTATTTTAAGTACTCTCAAATATTAGAATAATATAGAAAATACTTCTACTTGCACATATAGTAGCCATTATTAGTTCTTTTATGATAAAACAATGACATAGAAATACTTCTACTTGCATATATATTAGCCATCATAAGTTTTTTTATAATAAACCAATATTTTCTAGGTTAGTGTATTTTCAGTACTCTCAAATATTAGAATAATAAAGAAAATGCTTCTGCTTCCAATATAGTAGCCATCACAAGTTCTTTTATAATAAAACAATAACACAGAAATACTTCTACTTGCACATATTGTAGCAATCATAAGTTCTTTTATAATCAAACAATAATATAGAAATACTTCTACTTGCATATGTAGTAGCCATGATAAGTTCGTTTATAATAAAACAATAATACAGAAATACTTCTACTTGCACATATAGTAGCCATCATAAGTTATTTTATAATAAAACAATCACATAGAAATAATTCTACTCGCATATATAGTACCCATCATAGGTTTTTTTATAATAAAACAATATTTTCTGGTATAGTGTATTTTCAGTACTCTCAAATATTAGAATAATATATAAAATACTTCTACTTGCAATATAGTACCCATCATAGGTTTTTTTATAATAAAACATTATTTTCTAGGTTAGGGTATTTTAACTACTCTCAAATATTAGAATAATATAGAAAATGCTTCTACTTGCAATATAGTAGCCATCACAAGTTCTTTTATAATCAAACAATAACATAGAAATACTTCTACTTGCATATGTAGTAGCCATCATAAGTTCGTTTATAATAAAACAATAATATAGAAGTACTTCTACTTGCACATATAATAGCCATCACAAGTTCTTTTATAATAAAACAATAACATAGAAATACTTCTACTTGCACATATAGTAGCCATCATAAGTTCTTTTATAATAAAACAATCACATAGAAATAATTCTACTCGCATATATAGTACCCATCATAGGTTTTTTTTTATAATAAAACAATATTTTCTGGTATAGTGTATTTTCAGTACTCTCAAATATTAGAATAATAAAGAAAATGCTTCTGCTTCCAATATAGTAGCCATCACAAGTTCTTTTATAATAAAACAATAACACAGAAATACTTCTACTTGCACATATTGTAGCAATCATAAGTTCTTTTATAATCAAACAATAATATAGAAATACTTCTACTTGCATATGTAGTAGCCATCATAAGTTCTTTTATAATAAAACAATAACACAGAAATACTTCTACTTGCACATATTGTAGCAATCATAAGTTCTTTTATAATCAAACAATAATATAGAAATACTTCTACTTGCATATGTAGTAGCCATGATAAGTTCGTTTATAATAAAACAATAATACAGAAATACTTCTACTTGCACATATAGTAGCCATCATAAGTTATTTTATAATAAAACAATCACATAGAAATAATTCTACTCGCATATATAGTACCCATCATAGGTTTTTTTTATAATAAAACAATATTTTCTGGTATAGTGTATTTTCAGTACTCTCAAATATTAGAATAATTTATAAAATACTTCTACTTGCAATATAGTACCCATCATAGGTGTTTTTATAATAAAACATTATTTTCTAGGTTAGGGTATTTTAACTACTCTCAAATATTAGAATAATATAGAAAATGCTTCTACTTGCAATATAGTAGCCATCACAAGTTCTTTTATAATCAAACAATAACATAGAAATACTTCTACTTGCATATGTAGTAGCCATCATAAGTTCGTTTATAATAAAACAATAATGTAGAAGTACTTCTACTTGCACATATAATAGCCATCACAAGTTCTTTTATAATAAAACAATAACATAGAAATACTTCTACTTGCACATATAGTAGCCATCATAAGTTCTTTTATAATAAAACAATCACATAGAAATAATTCTACTCGCATATATAGTACCCATCATAGGTTTTTTTTTATAATAAAACAATATTTTCTGGTATAGTGTATTTTCAGTACTCTCAAATATTAGAATAATATAGAAAATACTTCTACTTGCAATATTGTACCCATCATAGGTTTTTTTTATAATAAAACATTATTTTCTAGGTTAGGGTATTTTAAGTACTCTCAAATATTAGAATAATATAGAAGTACTTCTACTTGCAATATAGTAGCCATCACAAGTTTTTTTATAATAAAACAATAATATATAAATACATCTACTTGCATATGTAGTAGCCATCATAAGTTTGTTTATAATAAAACAATAATATAGAAATACTTCTACTTGCAATATAGTAGCCTTCATAAGTTCTTTTATAATAAAACAATATTTGCTAGGTTAGAGCATTTTACGGTCTCGCAAAAATTAGAATAATATAGAAAATACTTCCACTTGCACATAGAGTGGCCATCATAAGTTTTTGTTATAATAAAACAATAATATAGAAATACTATTTCTTCCACATATAGTAGCCATTATAAGCTCTTTTATAATAAAACAATAACATAGAAATACTTCCACTTGCATATATAGTAGCCATCACAAGTTCTTTTATAATAAAACAATAACATAGAAATACTTCCACTTGCATATGTAGTAGCCATCATAAGTTAGTTTATAATAAAACAATAATATAGAAATACGTCTACTTGCACATATAGTAGCCATCATAAGTTCTTTTATAATAAAACAATCACATGGAAATACTTCTACTCGCATATATAGTACCCATCATACATTTTTTTTTATAATAAACCAATATTTTCTAGGTTAGTGTATTTTCAGTACTCTCAAATATTAGAATAATATAGAAAATACTTCTACTTGCAATATAGTAGTCATCATAAGTTCTATTATAATAAAACATTATTTTCTAGGTTAGGGTGTTTAAGTACTCTCAAATATTAGAATAATATAGAATATGTTTCTACTTGCAATATAGTAGCCATCACAAGTTTTTTTATAATAAAACAATAACATAGAAATACTTCTACTTGCACATATAGTAGCAATCATAAGTTCTTTTATAATAAAACAATAACATAGAAATACTTCCACTTGCATATGTAGTAGCCATCATAGGTATTTTTTATAATAAAACATTATTTTCTAGGTTAGGGTGTTTAAGTACTCTCAAATATTAGAATAATATAGAAAATGCTTCTACTTGCAATATAGTAGCCATCACAAGTTTTTTTATAATAAACCAATAATATATAAATACATCTATTTGCATATGTAGTAGCCATCATAAGTTCGTTTATAATAAAATAATAACATTTAAATACTTCTACTTGCATAAATATTTGCCATCATAAGTTGTTTTTATAATAAAACAATAATAGAGAAATACGTCTACTTGCACATATAGTAGCCATCATAAGTTCTTTTATAATAAAACAATCACATAGAAATACTTCTACTCGCATATATAGTACCCATCATATGTTTTTTTTTATAATAAAACAATATTTTCTAGGTTAGTGTATTTTAAGTACTCTCAAATATTAGAATAATATAGAAAATACTTCTACTTGCACATATAGTAGCCATTATTAGTTCTTTTATGATAAAACAATGACATAGAAATACTTCTACTTGCATATATATTAGCCATCATAAGTTTTTTTATAATAAACCAATATTTTCTAGGTTAGTGTATTTTCAGTACTCTCAAATATTAGAATAATAAAGAAAATGCTTCTGCTTCCAATATAGTAGCTATCACAAGTTCTTTTATAATAAAACAATAACACAGAAATACTTCTACTTGCACATATTGTAGCAATCATAAGTTCTTTTATAATCAAACAATAATATAGAAATACTTCTACTTGCATATGTAGTAGCCATGATAAGTTCGTTTATAATAAAACAATAATACAGAAATACTTCTACTTGCACATATAGTAGCCATCATAAGTTATTTTATAATAAAACAATCACATAGAAATAATTCTACTCGCATATATAGTACCCATCATAGGTTTTTTTTATAATAAAACAATATTTTCTGGTATAGTGTATTTTCAGTACTCTCAAATATTAGAATAATATATAAAATACTTCTACTTGCAATATAGTACCCATCATAGGTGTTTTTATAATAAAACATTATTTTCTAGGTTAGGGTATTTTAACTACTCTCAAATATTAGAATAATATAGAAAATGCTTCTACTTGCAATATAGTAGCCATCACAAGTTCTTTTATAATCAAACAATAACATAGAAATACTTCTACTTGCATATGTAGTAGCCATCATAAGTTCGTTTATAATAAAACAATAATGTAGAAGTACTTCTACTTGCACATATAATAGCCATCACAAGTTCTTTTATAATAAAACAATAACATAGAAATACTTCTACTTGCACATATAGTAGCCATCATAAGTTCTTTTATAATAAAACAATCACATAGAAATAATTCTACTCGCATATATAGTACCCATCATAGGTTTTTTTTTATAATAAAACAATATTTTCTGGTATAGTGTATTTTCAGTACTCTCAAATATTAGAATAATATAGAAAATACTTCTACTTGCAATATTGTACCCATCATAGGTTTTTTTTATAATAAAACATTATTTTCTAGGTTAGGGTATTTTAAGTACACTCAAATATTAGAATAATATAGAAGTACTTCTACTTGCAATATAGTAGCCATCACAAGTTTTTTTATAATAAAACAATAATATATAAATACATCTACTTGCATATGTAGTAGCCATCATAAGTTTGTTTATAATAAAACAATAATATAGAAATACTTCTACTTGCAATATAGTAGCCTTCATAAGTTCTTTTATAATAAAACAATATTTGCTAGGTTAGAGCATTTTACGGTCTCGCAAAAATTAGAATAATATAGAAAATACTTCCACTTGCACATAGAGTAGCCATCATAAGTTTTTGTTATAATAAAACAATAATATAGAAATACTATTTCTTCCACATATAGTAGCCATTATAAGCTCTTTTATAATAAAACAATAACATAGAAATACTTCCACTTGCATATATAGTAGCCATCACATGTTCTTTTATAATAAAACAATAACATAGAAATACTTCCACTTGCATATGTAGTAGCCATCATAAGTTAGTTTATAATAAAACAATAATATAGAAATACGTCTACTTGCACATATAGTAGCCATCATAAGTTCTTTTATAATAAAACAATCACATGGAAATACTTCTACTCGCATATATAGTACCCATCATACATTTTTTTTTATAATAAATCAATATTTTCTAGGTTAGTGTATTTTCAGTACTCTCAAATATTAGAATAATATAGAAAATGCTTCTGCTTCCAATATAGTACCCATCACAAGTTCTTTTATAATAAAACAATAACATAGAAATACTTCTACTTGCACATATAGTAGCCATCATAAGTTCTTTTATAATAAAACAATCACATAGAAATAATTCTACTCGCATATATAGTACCCATCATAGGTTTTTTTTTATAATAAAACAATATTTTCTGGTATAGTGTTTTTTCAGTACTCTCAAATATTAGAATAATATAGAAAATACTTCTACTTGCAATATTGTACCCATCATAGGTTTTTTTATAATAAAACATTATTTTCTAGGTTAGGGTATTTTAAGTACTCTCAAATATTAGAATAATATAGAAGTACTTCTACTTGCAATATAGTAGCCATCACAAGTTTTTTTTATAATAAAACAATAATATATAAATACATCTACTTGCATATGTAGCAGCCATCATAAGTTTGTTTATAATAAAACAATAATATAGAAATACTTCTACTTGCAATATAGTAGCCTTCATAAGTTCTTTTATAATAAAACAATATTTGCTAGGTTAGAGCATTTTACGGTCTCGCAAAAATTAGAATAATATAGAAAATACTTCCACTTGCACATAGAGTGGCCATCATAAGTTTTTGTTATAATAAAACAATAATATAGAAATACTATTTCTTCCACATATAGTAGCCATTATAAGCTCTTTTATAATAAAACAATAACATAGAAATACTTCCACTTGCATATATAGTAGCCATCACAAGTTCTTTTATAATAAAACAATAACATAGAAATACTTCCACTTGCATATGTAGTAGCCATCATAAGTTAGTTTATAATAAAACAATAATATAGAAATACGTCTACTTGCACATATAGTAGCCATCATAAGTTCTTTTATAATAAAACAATCACGTGGAAATACTTCTACTCGCATATATAGTACCCATCATACATTTTTTTTTATAATAAACCAATATTTTCTAGGTTAGTGTATTTTCAGTACTCTCAAATATTAGAATAATATAGAAAATACTTCTACTTGCAATATAGTAGTCATCATAAGTTCTATTATAATAAAACATTATTTTCTAGGTTAGGGTGTTTAAGTACTCTCAAATATTAGAATAATATAGAATATGTTTCTACTTGCAATATAGTAGCCATCACAAGTTTTTTTATAATAAAACAATAACATAGAAATACTTCTACTTGCACATATAGTAGCAATCATAAGTTCTTTTATAATAAAACAATAACATAGAAATACTTCCACTTGCATATGTAGTAGCCATCATAGGTATTTTTTATAATAAAACATTATTTTCTAGGTTAGGGTGTTTAAGTACTCTCAAATATTAGAATAATATAGAAAATGCTTCTACTTGCAATATAGTAGCCATCACAAGTTTTTTTATAATAAACCAATAATATATAAATACATCTATTTGCATATGTAGTAGCCATCATAAGTTCGTTTATAATAAAATAATAACATTTAAATACTTCTACTTGCATAAATATTTGCCATCATAAGTTGTTTTTATAATAAAACAATAATAGAGAAATACGTCTACTTGCACATATAGTAGCCATCATAAGTTCTTTTATAATAAAACAATCACATAGAAATACTTCTACTCGCATATATAGTACCCATCATATGTTTTTTTTTATAATAAAACAATATTTTCTAGGTTAGTGTATTTTAAGTACTCTCAAATATTAGAATAATATAGAAAATACTTCTACTTGCACATATAGTAGCCATTATTAGTTCTTTTATGATAAAACAATGACATAGAAATACTTCTACTTGCATATATATTAGCCATCATAAGTTTTTTTATAATAAACCAATATTTTCTAGGTTAGTGTATTTTCAGTACTCTCAAATATTAGAATAATAAAGAAAATGCTTCTGCTTCCAATATAGTAGCCATCACAAGTTCTTTTATAATAAAACAATAACACAGAAATACTTCTACTTGCACATATTGTAGCAATCATAAGTTCTTTTATAATCAAACAATAATATAGAAATACTTCTACTTGCATATGTAGTAGCCATGATAAGTTCGTTTATAATAAAACAATAATACAGAAATACTTCTACTTGCACATATAGTAGCCATCATAAGTTATTTTATAATAAAACAATCACATAGAAATAATTCTACTCGCATATATAGTACCCATCATAGGTTTTTTTTATAATAAAACAATATTTTCTGGTATAGTGTATTTTCAGTACTCTCAAATATTAGAATAATATATAAAATACTTCTACTTGCAATATAGTACCCATCATAGGTGTTTTTATAATAAAACATTATTTTCTAGGTTAGGGTATTTTAACTACTCTCAAATATTAGAATAATATAGAAAATGCTTCTACTTGCAATATAGTAGCCATCACAAGTTCTTTTATAATCAAACAATAACATAGAAATACTTCTACTTGCATATGTAGTAGCCATCATAAGTTCGTTTATAATAAAACAATAATGTAGAAGTACTTCTACTTGCACATATAATAGCCATCACAAGTTCTTTTATAATAAAACAATAACATAGAAATACTTCTACTTGCACATATAGTAGCCATCATAAGTTCTTTTATAATAAAACAATCACATAGAAATAATTCTACTCGCATATATAGTACCCATCATAGGTTTTTTTTTATAATAAAACAATATTTTCTGGTATAGTGTATTTTCAGTACTCTCAAATATTAGAATAATATAGAAAATACTTCTACTTGCAATATTGTACCCATCATAGGTTTTTTTTATAATAAAACATTATTTTCTAGGTTAGGGTATTTTAAGTACTCTCAAATATTAGAATAATATAGAAGTACTTCTACTTGCAATATAGTAGCCATCACAAGTTTTTTTATAATAAAACAATAATATATAAATACATCTACTTGCATATGTAGTAGCCATCATAAGTTTGTTTATAATAAAACAATAATATAGAAATACTTCTACTTGCAATATAGTAGCCTTCATAAGTTCTTTTATAATAAAACAATATTTGCTAGGTTAGAGCATTTTACGGTCTCGCAAAAATTAGAATAATATAGAAAATACTTCCACTTGCACATAGAGTAGCCATCATAAGTTTTTGTTATAATAAAACAATAATATAGAAATACTATTTCTTCCACATATAGTAGCCATTATAAGCTCTTTTATAATAAAACAATAACATAGAAATACTTCCACTTGCATATATAGTAGCCATCACATGTTCTTTTATAATAAAACAATAACATAGAAATACTTCCACTTGCATATGTAGTAGCCATCATAAGTTAGTTTATAATAAAACAATAATATAGAAATACGTCTACTTGCACATATAGTAGCCATCATAAGTTCTTTTATAATAAAACAATCCCATGGAAATACTTCTACTCGCATATATAGTACCCATCATACATTTTTTTTTATAATAAATCAATATTTTCTAGGTTAGTGTATTTTCAGTACTCTCAAATATTAGAATAATATAGAAAATGCTTCTGCTTCCAATATAGTACCCATCACAAGTTCTTTTATAATAAAACAATAACATAGAAATACTTCTACTTGCACATATAGTAGC
This sequence comes from Priocnemis perturbator, assembly GCA_963942575.1. Taxonomy (NCBI): domain Eukaryota; kingdom Metazoa; phylum Arthropoda; class Insecta; order Hymenoptera; family Pompilidae; genus Priocnemis; species Priocnemis perturbator. Next base: position 7,687,086 of record OZ012643.1, on the reverse strand, counting down.
CATCATAAGTTCTTTTATAATAAAACAATCACATAGAAATAATTCTACTCGCATATATAGTACCCATCATAGGTTTTTTTTTATAATAAAACAATATTTTCTGGTATAGTGTTTTTTCAGTACTCTCAAATATTAGAATAATATAGAAAATACTTCTACTTGCAATATTGTACCCATCATAGGTTTTTTTATAATAAAACATTATTTTCTAGGTTAGGGTATTTTAAGTACTCTCAAATATTAGAATAATATAGAAGTACTTCTACTTGCAATATAGTAGCCATCACAAGTTTTTTTATAATAAAACAATAATATATAAATACATCTACTTGCATATGTAGTAGCCATCATAAGTTTGTTTATAATAAAACAATAATATAGAAATACTTCTACTTGCAATATAGTAGCCTTCATAAGTTCTTTTATAATAAAACAATATTTGCTAGGTTAGAGCATTTTACGGTCTCGCAAAAATTAGAATAATATAGAAAATACTTCCACTTGCACATAGAGTGGCCATCATAAGTTTTTGTTATAATAAAACAATAATATAGAAATACTATTTCTTCCACATATAGTAGCCATTATAAGCTCTTTTATAATAAAACAATAACATAGAAATACTTCCACTTGCATATATAGTAGCCATCACAAGTTCTTTTATAATAAAACAATAACATAGAAATACTTCCACTTGCATATGTAGTAGCCATCATAAGTTAGTTTATAATAAAACAATAATATAGAAATACGTCTACTTGCACATATAGTAGCCATCATAAGTTCTTTTATAATAAAACAATCACATGGAAATACTTCTACTCGCATATATAGTACCCATCATACATTTTTTTTTATAATAAACCAATATTTTCTAGATTAGTGTATTTTCAGTTCTCTCAAATATTAGAATAATATAGAAAATACTTCTACTTGCAATATAGTAGTCATCATAAGTTCTATTATAATAAAACATTATTTTCTAGGTTAGGGTGTTTAAGTACTCTCAAATATTAGAATAATATAGAAAATGCTTCTACTTGCAATATAGTAGCCATCACAAGTTTTTTTATAATAAACCAATAATATATAAATACATCTATTTGCATATGTAGTAGCCATCATAAGTTCGTTTATAATAAAATAATAACATTTAAATACTTCTACTTGCATAAATATTTGCCATCATAAGTTGTTTTTATAATAAAACAATAATAGAGAAATACGTCTACTTGCACATATAGTAGCCATCATAAGTTCTTTTATAATAAAACAATCACATAGAAATACTTCTACTCGCATATATAGTACCCATCATATGTTTTTTTTTATAATAAAACAATATTTTCTAGGTTAGTGTATTTTAAGTACTCTCAAATATTAGAATAATATAGAAAATACTTCTACTTGCACATATAGTAGCCATTATTAGTTCTTTTATGATAAAACAATGACATAGAAATACTTCTACTTGCATATATATTAGCCATCATAAGTTTTTTTATAATAAACCAATATTTTCTAGGTTAGTGTATTTTCAGTACTCTCAAATATTAGAATAATAAAGAAAATGCTTCTGCTTCCAATATAGTAGCCATCACAAGTTCTTTTATAATAAAACAATAACACAGAAATACTTCTACTTGCACATATTGTAGCAATCATAAGTTCTTTTATAATCAAACAATAATATAGAAATACTTCTACTTGCATATGTAGTAGCCATGATAAGTTCGTTTATAATAAAACAATAATACAGAAATACTTCTACTTGCACATATAGTAGCCATCATAAGTTATTTTATAATAAAACAATCACATAGAAATAATTCTACTCGCATATATAGTACCCATCATAGGTTTTTTTATAATAAAACAATATTTTCTGGTATAGTTTATTTTCAGTACTCTCAAATATTAGAATAATATATAAAATACTTCTACTTGCAATATAGTACCCATCATAGGTTTTTTTATAATAAAACATTATTTTCTAGGTTAGGGTATTTTAACTACTCTCAAATATTAGAATAATATAGAAAATGCTTCTACTTGCAATATAGTAGCCATCACAAGTTCTTTTATAATCAAACAATAACATAGAAATACTTCTACTTGCATATGTAGTAGCCATCATAAGTTCGTTTATAATAAAACAATAATATAGAAGTACTTCTACTTGCACATATAATAGCCATCACAAGTTCTTTTATAATAAAACAATAATACAGAAATACCTCTACTTGCACATATAGTAGCCATCATAAGTTATTTTATAATAAAACAATCACATAGAAATAATTCTACTCGCATATATAGTACCCATCATAGGTTTTTTTTATAATAAAACAATATTTTCTGGTATAGTGTATTTTCAGAACTCTCAAATATTAGAATAAGATATATAATACTTCTACTTGCAATATAGTACCCATCATAGGTTTTTTTATAATAAAACATTATTTTCTAGGTTAGGGTATTTTAACTACTCTCAAATATTAGAATAATATAGAAAATGCTTCTACTTGCAATATAGTAGCCATCACAAGTTCTTTTTTAATCAAACAATAACATAGAAATACTTCTACTTGCATATGTAGTAGCCATCATAAGTTCGTTTATAATAAAACAATAATATAGAAGTACTTCTACTTGCACATATAATAGCCATCACAAGTTCTTTTATAATAAAACAATAACATAGAAATACTTCTACTTGCACATATAGTAGCCATCATAAGTTCTTTTATAATAAAACAATCACATAGAAATAATTCTACTCGCATATATAGTACCCATCATAGGTTTTTTTTATAATAAAACAATATTTTCTGGTATAGTGTATTTTCAGTACTCTCAAATATTAGAATAATATAGAAAATACTTCTACTTGCAATATTGTACCCATCATAGGTTTTTTTATAATAAAACATTATTTTCTAGGTTAGGGTATTTTAAGTACTCTCAAATATTAGAATAATATAGAAGTACTTCTACTTGCAATATAGTAGCCATCACAAGTTTTTTTATAATAAAACAATAATATATAAATACATCTACTTGTATATGTAGTAGCCATCATAAGTTTGTTTATAATAAAACAATAATATAGAAATACTTCTACTTGCAATATAGTAGCCTTCATAAGTTCTTTTATAATAAAACAATATTTGCTAGGTTAGAGCATTTTACGGTCTCGCAAAAATTAGAATAATATAGAAAATACTTCCACTTGCACATAGAGTAGCCATCATAAGTTTTTGTTATAATAAAACAATAATATAGAAATACTATTTCTTCCACATATAGTAGCCATTATAAGCTCTTTTATAATAAAACAATAACATAGAAATACTTCCACTTGCATATATAGTAGCCATCACAAGTTCTTTTATAATAAAACAATAACATAGAAATACTTCCACTTGCATATGTAGTAGCCATCATAAGTTAGTTTATAATAAAACAATAATATAGAAATACGTCTACTTGCACATATAGTAGCCATCATAAGTTCTTTTATAATAAAACAATCACATGGAAATACTTCTACTCGCATATATAGTACCCATCATACATTTTTTTTTATAATAAACCAATATTTTCTAGGTTAGTGTATTTTCAGTACTCTCAAATATTAGAATAATATAGAAAATACTTCTACTTGCAATATAGTAGTCATCATAAGTTCTATTATAATAAAACATTATTTTCTAGGTTAGGGTGTTTAAGTACTCTCAAATATTAGAATAATATAGAATATGTTTCTACTTGCAATATAGTAGCCATCACAAGTTTTTTTATAATAAAACAATAACATAGAAATACTTCTACTTGCACATATAGTAGCAATCATAAGTTCTTTTATAATAAAACAATAACATAGAAATACTTCCACTTGCATATGTAGTAGCCATCATAGGTATTTTTTATAATAAAACATTATTTTCTAGGTTAGGGTGTTTAAGTACTCTCAAATATTAGAATAATATAGAAAATACTTCTACTTGCACATATAGTAGCCATTATTAGTTCTTTTATGATAAAACAATGACATAGAAATACTTCTACTTGCATATATATTAGCCATCATAAGTTTTTTTTATAATAAACCAATATTTTCTAGGTTAGTGTATTTTCAGTACTCTCAAATATTAGAATAATAAAGAAAATGCTTCTGCTTCCAATATAGTAGCCATCACAAGTTCTTTTATAATAAAACAATAACACAGAAATACTTCTACTTGCACATATTGTAGCAATCATAAGTTCTTTTATAATCAAACAATAATATAGAAATACTTCTACTTGCATATGTAGTAGCCATGATAAGTTCGTTTATAATAAAACAATAATACAGAAATACTTCTACTTGCACATATAGTACCCATCATAAGTTATTTTATAATAAAACAATCACATAGAAATAATTCTACTCGCATATATAGTACCCATCATAGGTTTTTTTTATAATAAAACAATATTTTCTGGTATAGTGTATTTTCAGTACTCTCAAATATTAGAATAATATATAAAATACTTCTACTTGCAATATAGTACCCATCATAGGTTTTTTTATAATAAAACATTATTTTCTAGGTTAGGGTATTTTAACTACTCTCAAATATTAGAATAATATAGAAAATGCTTCTACTTGCAATATAGTAGCCATCACAAGTTCTTTTTTAATCAAACAATAACATAGAAATACTTCTACTTGCATATGTAGTAGCCATCATAAGTTCGTTTATAATAAAACAATAATATAGAAGTACTTCTACTTGCACATATAATAGCCATCACAAGTTCTTTTATAATAAAACAATAACATAGAAATACTTCTACTTGCACATATAGTAGCCATCATAAGTTCTTTTATAATAAAACAATCACATAGAAATAATTCTACTCGCATATATAGTACCCATCATAGGTTTTTTTTATAATAAAACAATATTTTCTGGTATAGTGTATTTTCAGTACTCTCAAATATTAGAATGATATAGAAAATACTTCTACTTGCAATATTGTACCCATCATAGGTTTTTTTATAATAAAACATTATTTTCTAGGTTAGGGTATTTTAAGTACTCTCAAATATTAGAATAATATAGAAGTACTTCTACTTGCAATATAGTAGCCATCACATGTTCTTTTATAATAAAACAATAATATAGAAGTACTTCTACTTGCACATATAATAGCCATCACAAGTTCTTTTACAATAAAACAATAATATAGAAATACGTCTACTTGCACATATAGTAGCCATCATAAGTTCTTTTATAATAAAACAATCACATAGAAATAATTCTACTCGCATATATAGTACCCATCATAGGTTTTTTTTTATAATAAAACAATATTTTCTGGTATAGTGTATTTTCAGTACTCTCAAATATTAGAATAATATAGAAAATACTTCTACTTGCAATATTGTACCCATCATAGGTTTTTTTATAATAAAACATTATTTTCTAGGTTAGGGTATTTTAAGTACTCTCAAATATTAGAATAATATAGAAGTACTTCTACTTGCAATATAGTAGCCATCACAAGTTTTTTTATAATAAAACAATAATACATAAATACATCTACTTGCATATGTAGTAGCCATCATAAGTTTGTTTATAATAAAACAATAATATAGAAATACTTCTACTTGCAATATAGTAGCCTTCATAAGTTCTTTTATAATAAAACAATATTTGCTATGTTACGTCCTGCGTCCTCCACCCGCTTTTTTTACGATTATATTCTCGCAACGAGCTCATCGCACCGCGTATCTAATTAACTAGATGTAAGTCGTACAGGAACTGAAACGCGAGCCGCGGCACCGTGCCACCGAAATTCCTTCACGTAACGGTGACTCCCATCCGGGACGTAATCCGCGCCACGCGAAGGAATTACATAACGTCCGCGCACAATAGTAATGTAAGTAGAAATGTAAGAACGCTGACACCGAGTCAGCATAGGCTAACCCCAACGATCGACTAGCGATCCGCGGGAATGCATAGTTCCGAGAACGCCAACTTCCAAACGGAAGCTAGGGTGCCAGTTCCGCGAAGGACCTGGCGACCCTCAGCAAAATCCACCGCTTAAATAGAGCCACAAAAGCGAGCGATCAATCAATTACAATCCTCCGTTCTACAGTTAACGTCACGTTCGAGTCGGGCATTCACTTCCGTTAAACGCGTTCATCTAAGCTATCCAGCTCACTACAGTTAAGTGCTAGTTCAGTAAAACAGTTGTGAACCTCAAGCAAGTGTAACGACAGAAATACAACCCCATTTCGATCAAGGTAACCGTCGCAGCTATTAATCATCCGCCCCCACAACTATCTCCTTAGAGACGTCCGACCTTCCTCTGAAACCTCCTAACCAACGACCAGCGTAACTTCACCAAATCTCCGCGATAATTCGGTCAACTATCAGTACACTCTTTACTCGGCAGCTTCGGCTACACTCCCAGTCCTTCTCAGAGATCCCTGCGATCTGCGAGCCACCAGCGAGAGTTGATGCCCCCGGGCTCCCTTGCGGCAGCTCCCGTACCGCACTAGACGCGAGCGCTCTGATAGGGGCAACTAGCAGCGAGGTAACTGGGTAGCTTCTGGCTTCCTGCACCCCGCGCTTACTGCCCCGGTCGACCGCCCTCTTGGTTATGGGAAAACCTCTGGGTAAGTGAATTGGAACCAGCCGAAACCTCCGTAGTTTCGCCGTTTACGAACTCGGTAGGCATTACTTGTACCCATCCGCCGCATACCTGCGAGACCTAGTTGAGGGAGTCCCGTCCACGGTTACGGTGACGGAACTCTACGAGGACTCGGATATCGAGATACTAAACTAAATGTAACGACGATTCCACAATAAAGCCCGACCAAAGACTTTCAACGTCGACGTATTTCCCATTCCTTCCCCCCCGCGCACTTATAACCATTAAGGTAACCAGTAGGCCGGTTAAACCCCCGCCGAAGCACAAACAGTAGAGCCGTAACCATTCGGACCCATTTCTCCTATACCACGCGATACGTCGGTGAGCCGCTCCACCGACCAATACAAACAAATAGAGCCGTAACCATTCGGACGCATTTCTCCTATACCACGCGATACGTCGGTGAGCCGCTCCACTGACCAATACAAAATAGAGCCGTAACCATTCGGACGCATTTAGAGCCTAGACGAAGGACTCTTATACCACGCGATACGTCAGTGCGCCGCTCCACTGACCAATACAAACAAATAGAGCCGTAGCCATTCGGACGCATTTCTCCTATACCACGCGATACGTCGGTGAGCCGCTCCACTGACCAATACAAACGAACAGAGCCGTAACCATTCGGACGCATTTAGAGCCTAGACGAAGGACTCTTACACCACGCGATACGTCGGCGCGCCGCTCCGCTGACGGATAAGCCCCCTCTTACGGTGCGATACCCCTTTTCCGTCTGTCCTCGATCCCTGGTATACCCGGTGAACGCAGGGTGCCGAAAACGAGGACGTAACAGCTAGGTTAGAGCATTTTACGGTCTCGCAAAAATTAGAATAATATAGAAAATACTTCCACTTGCACATAGAGTAGCCAACATAAGTTTTTGTTATAATAAAACAATAATATAGAAATACTATTTCTTCCACATATAGTAGCCATTATAAGCTCTTTTATAATAAAACAATAACATAGAAATACTTCCACTTGCATATATAGTAGCCATCACAAGTTCTTTTATAATAAAACAATAACATAGAAATACTTCCACTTGCATATGTAGTAGCCATCATAAGTTAGTTTATAATAAAACAATAATATAGAAATACGTCTACTTGCACATATAGTAGCCATCATAAGTTCTTTTATAATAAAACAATCACATGGAAATACTTCTACTCGCATATATAGTACCCATCATACATTTTTTTTTATAATAAACCAATATTTTCTAGGTTAGTGTATTTTCAGTACTCTCAAATATTAGAATAATATAGAAAATACTTCTGCTTGCAATATAGTAGTCATCATAAGTTCTATTATAATAAAACATTATTTTCTAGGTTAGGGTGTTTAAGTACTCTCAAATATTAGAATAATATAGAATATGGTTCTACTTGCAATATAGTAGCCATCACAAGTTTTTTTATAATAAAACAATAACATAGAAATACTTCTACTTGCACATATAGTAGCAATCATAAGTTCTTTTATAATAAAACAATAACATAGAAATACTTCCACTTGCATATGTAGTAGCCATCATAGGTATTTTTTATAATAAAACATTATTTTCTAGGTTAGGGTGTTTAAGTACTCTCAAATATTAGAATAATATAGAAAATGCTTCTACTTGCAATATAGTAGCCATCACAAGTTTTTTTATAATAAACCAATAATATATAAATACATCTATTTGCATATGTAGTAGCCATCATAAGTTCGTTTATAATAAAACAATAATATAGAATTACGTCTACTTGCACATATAGTAGCCATCATAAGTTCTTTTATAATAAACCAATCACATAGAAGTACTTCTACTCGCATATATAGTACCCATCATAGGTTTTTTTTTTATAATAAAATAATATTTTCTAGGTTAGTGTATTTACAGTACTCTCAAATATTAGAATAATATAGAAAATACTTCTACTTGCACATATAGTAGCCATCACAAGATCTTTTATAATAAAACAATAACACAGAAATACTTCTACTTGCACATATTGTAGCAATCATAAGTTCTTTTATAATCAAACAATCACATAGAAATAATTCTACTCGCATATATAGTACCCATCATAGGTTTTTTTTTATAATAAAACAATATTTTCTGGTATAGTGTATTTTCAGTACTCTCAAATATTAGAATAATATAGAAAATACTTCTACTTGCAATATTGTACCCATCATAGGTTTTTTTATAATAAAACATTATTTTCTAGGTTAGGGTATTTTAAGTACTCTCAAATATTAGAATAATATAGAAGTACTTCTACTTGCAATATAGTAGCCATCACAAGTTTTTTTATAATAAAACAATAATATATAAATACATCTACTTGTATATGTAGTAGCCATCATAAGTTTGTTTATAATAAAACAATAATATAGAAATACTTCTACTTGCAATATAGTAGCCTTCATAAGTTCTTTTATAATAAAACAATATTTGCTAGGTTAGAGCATTTTACGGTCTCGCAAAAATTAGAATAATATAGAAAATACTTCCACTTGCACATAGAGTAGCCATCATAAGTTTTTGTTATAATAAAACAATAATATAGAAATACTATTTCTTCCACATATAGTAGCCATTATAAGCTCTTTTATAATAAAACAATAACATAGAAATACTTCCACTTGCATATATAGTAGCCATCACAAGTTCTTTTATAATAAAACAATAACATAGAAATACTTCCACTTGCATATGTAGTAGCCATCATAAGTTAGTTTATAATAAAACAATAATATAGAAATACGTCTACTTGCACATATAGTAGCCATCATAAGTTCTTTTATAATAAAACAATCACATGGAAATACTTCTACTCGCATATATAGTACCCATCATACATTTTTTTTTATAATAAACCAATATTTTCTAGGTTAGTGTATTTTCAGTACTCTCAAATATTAGAATAATATAGAAAATACTTCTACTTGCAATATAGTAGTCATCATAAGTTCTATTATAATAAAACATTATTTTCTAGGTTAGGGTGTTTAAGTACTCTCAAATATTAGAATAATATAGAATATGTTTCTACTTGCAATATAGTAGCCATCACAAGTTTTTTTATAATAAAACAATAACATAGAAATACTTCTACTTGCACATATAGTAGCAATCATAAGTTCTTTTATAATAAAACAATAACATAGAAATACTTCCACTTGCATATGTAGTAGCCATCATAGGTATTTTTTATAATAAAACATTATTTTCTAGGTTAGGGTGTTTAAGTACTCTCAAATATTAGAATAATATAGAAAATGCTTCTACTTGCAATATAGTAGCCATCACAAGTTTTTTTTATAATAAACCAATAATATATAAATACATCTATTTGCATATGTAGTAGCCATCATAAGTTCGTTTATAATAAAATAATAACATTTAAATACTTCTACTTGCATAAATATTTGCCATCATAAGTTGTTTTTATAATAAAACAATAATAGAGAAATACGTCTACTTGCACATATAGTAGCCATCATAAGTTCTTTTATAATAAAACAATCACATAGAAATACTTCTACTCGCATATATAGTACCCATCATATGTTTTTTTTTATAATAAAACAATATTTTCTAGGTTAGTGTATTTTAAGTACTCTCAAATATTAGAATAATATAGAAAATACTTCTACTTGCACATATAGTAGCCATTATTAGTTCTTTTATGATAAAACAATGACATAGAAATACTTCTACTTGCATATATATTAGCCATCATAAGTTTTTTTATAATAAACCAATATTTTCTAGGTTAGTGTATTTTCAGTACTCTCAAATATTAGAATAATAAAGAAAATGCTTCTGCTTCCAATATAGTAGCCATCACAAGTTCTTTTATAATAAAACAATAACACAGAAATACTTCTACTTGCACATATTGTAGCAATCATAAGTTCTTTTATAATCAAACAATAATATAGAAATACTTCTACTTGCATATGTAGTAGCCATGATAAGTTCGTTTATAATAAAACAATAATACAGAAATACTTCTACTTGCACATATAGTACCCATCATAAGTTATTTTATAATAAAACAATCACATAGAAATAATTCTACTCGCATATATAGTACCCATCATAGGTTTTTTTTATAATAAAACAATATTTTCTGGTATAGTGTATTTTCAGTACTCTCAAATATTAGAATAATATATAAAATACTTCTACTTGCAATATAGTACCCATCATAGGTTTTTTTATAATAAAACATTATTTTCTAGGTTAGGGTATTTTAACTACTCTCAAATATTAGAATAATATAGAAAATGCTTCTACTTGCAATATAGTAGCCATCACAAGTTCTTTTTTAATCAAACAATAACATAGAAATACTTCTACTTGCATATGTAGTAGCCATCATAAGTTCGTTTATAATAAAACAATAATATAGAAGTACTTCTACTTGCACATATAATAGCCATCACAAGTTCTTTTATAATAAAACAATAACATAGAAATACTTCTACTTGCACATATAGTAGCCATCATAAGTTCTTTTATAATAAAACAATCACATAGAAATAATTCTACTCGCATATATAGTACCCATCATAGGTTTTTTTTATAATAAAACAATATTTTCTGGTATAGTGTATTTTCAGTACTCTCAAATATTAGAATAATATAGAAAATACTTCTACTTGCAATATTGTACCCATCATAGGTTTTTTTATAATAAAACATTATTTTCTAGGTTAGGGTATTTTAAGTACTCTCAAATATTAGAATAATATAGAAGTACTTCTACTTGCAATATAGTAGCCATCACATGTTCTTTTATAATAAAACAATAATATAGAAGTACTTCTACTTGCACATATAATAGCCATCACAAGTTCTTTTATAATAAAACAATAATATAGAAATACGTCTACTTGCACATATAGTAGCCATCATAAGTTCTTTTATAATAAAACAATCACATAGAAATAATTCTACTCGCATATATAGTACCCATCATAGGTTTTTTTTTATAATAAAACAATATTTTCTGGTATAGTGTATTTTCAGTACTCTCAAATATTAGAATAATATAGAAAATACTTCTACTTGCAATATTGTACCCATCATAGGTTTTTTTATAATAAAACATTATTTTCTAGGTTAGGGTATTTTAAGTACTCTCAAATATTAGAATAATATAGAAGTACTTCTACTTGCAATATAGTAGCCATCACAAGTTTTTTTATAATAAAACAATAATATATAAATACATCTACTTGCATATGTAGTAGCCATCATAAGTTTGTTTATAATAAAACAATAATATAGAAATACTTCTACTTGCAATATAGTAGCCTTCATAAGTTCTTTTATAATAAAACAATATTTGCTAGGTTAGAGCATTTTACGGTCTCGCAAAAATTAGAATAATATAGAAAATACTTCCACTTGCACATAGAGTAGCCAACATAAGTTTTTGTTATAATAAAACAATAATATAGAAATACTATTTCTTCCACATATAGTAGCCATTATAAGCTCTTTTATAATAAAACAATAACATAGAAATACTTCCACTTGCATATATAGTAGCCATCACAAGTTCTTTTATAATAAAACAATAACATAGAAATACTTCCACTTGCATATGTAGTAGCCATCATAAGTTAGTTTATAATAAAACAATAATATAGAAATACGTCTACTTGCACATATAGTAGCCATCATAAGTTCTTTTATAATAAAACAATCACATGGAAATACTTCTACTCGCATATATAGTACCCATCATACATTTTTTTTTTATAATAAACCAATATTTTCTAGGTTAGTGTATTTTCAGTACTCTCAAATATTAGAATAATATAGAAAATACTTCTGCTTGCAATATAGTAGTCATCATAAGTTCTATTATAATAAAACATTATTTTCTAGGTTAGGGTGTTTAAGTACTCTCAAATATTAGAATAATATAGAATATGGTTCTACTTGCAATATAGTAGCCATCACAAGTTTTTTTATAATAAAACAATAACATAGAAATACTTCTACTTGCACATATAGTAGCAATCATAAGTTCTTTTATAATAAAACAATAACATAGAAATACTTCCACTTGCATATGTAGTAGCCATCATAGGTATTTTTTATAATAAAACATTATTTTCTAGGTTAGGATGTTTAAGTACTCTCAAATATTAGAATAATATAGAAAATGCTTCTACTTGCAATATAGTAGCCATCACAAGTTTTTTTATAATAAACCAATAATAGAGAAATACGTCTACTTGCACATATAGTAGCCATCATAAGTTCTTTTATAATAAAACAATCACATAGAAATACTTCTACTCGCATATATAGTACCCATCATATGTTTTTTTTTATAATAAAACAATATTTTCTAGGTTAGTGTATTTTAAGTACTCTCAAATATTAGAATAATATAGAAAATACTTCTACTTGCACATATAGTAGCCATTATTAGTTCTTTTATGATAAAACAATGACATAGAAATACTTCTACTTGCATATATATTAGCCATCATAAGTTTTTTTATAATAAACCAATATTTTCTAGGTTAGTGTATTTTCAGTACTCTCAAATATTAGAATAATAAAGAAAATGCTTCTGCTTCCAATATAGTAGCCATCACAAGTTCTTTTATAATAAAACAATAACACAGAAATACTTCTACTTGCACATATTGTAGCAATCATAAGTTCTTTTATAATCAAACAATAATATAGAAATACTTCTACTTGCATATGTAGTAGCCATGATAAGTTCGTTTATAATAAAACAATAATACAGAAATACTTCTACTTGCACATATAGTAGCCATCATAAGTTATTTTATAATAAAACAATCACATAGAAATAATTCTACTCGCATATATAGTACCCATCATAGGTTTTTTTTATAATAAAACAATATTTTCTGGTATAGTGTATTTTCAGTACTCTCAAATATTAGAATAATATATAAAATACTTCTACTTGCAATATAGTACCCATCATAGGTTTTTTTATAATAAAACATTATTTTCTAGGTTAGGGTATTTTAACTACTCTCAAATATTAGAATAATATAGAAAATGCTTCTACTTGCAATATAGTAGCCATCACAAGTTTTTTTATAATAAAACAATAATATATAAATACATCTACTTGCATATGTAGTAGCCATCATAAGTTTGTTTATAATAAAACAATAATATAGAAATACTTCTACTTTCAATATAGTAGCCTTCATAAGTTCTTTTATAATAAAACACTATTTGCTAGGTTAGAGCATTTTACGGTCTCGCAAAAATTAGAATAATATAGAAAATACTTCCACTTGCACATAGAGTAGCCATCATAAGTTTTTGTTATAATAAAACAATAATATAGAAATACTATTTCTTCCACATATAGTAGCCATTATAAGCTCTTTTATAATAAAACAATAACATAGAAATACTTCCACTTGCATATATAGTAGCCATCACAAGTTCTTTTATAATAAAACAATAATATAGAAATACTTCTACTTGCAATATAGTAGCCTTCATAAGTTCTTTTATAATAAAACAATAATATAGAAATACTTCTACTTGCAATATAGTAGCCTTCATAAGTTCTTTTATAATAAAACAATATTTTCTAGGTTAGAGCATTTTACGGTCTCGCAAAAATTAGAATAATATAGAAAATACTTCCACTTGCACATAGAGTAGCCATCATAAGTTTTTGTTATAATAAAACAATAATATAGAAATACTATTTCTTCCACATATAGTAGCCATTATAAGCTCTTTTATAATAAAACAGTAACATAGAAATACTTCCACTTGCACATATAGTAGCCATCGCACATATAGTTCTTTTATAATAAAACAATCACATAGAAATACTTCTACTCGCATATATAGTACCCATCATAGGTTTTTTTTTATAATAAAACAATATTTTCTTGGTTATTGTATTTTCAGTACTCTCAAATATTAGAATAATACAGAAAATGCTTCTACTTGCAATATAGTAGCCATCACAAGTTCTTTTATAATAAAACAATAATATATAAATACATCTATTTGCATATGTAGTAGCCATCATAAGTTCGTTTATAATAAAACAATAATATAGAATTACGTCTACTTGCACATATAGTAGCCATCATAAGTTCTTTTATAATAAACCAATCACATAGAAGTACTTCTACTCGCATATATAGTACGCTACTTGCACATATAGTAGCCATCATATGTTCTTTTATAATCAAACAATAACATAGAAATACTTCTACTTGCATATGTAGTAGCCATCATAAGTTCGTTTATAATAAAACAATAATATAGAAATACTTCTACTTGCACATATAGTAGCGATCATTAGTTCTTTTATAATCAAACAATAACATTGAAATACTTCTACTTGCACATATAGTAGCCATCATAAGTTATATGTAATCAAACAATAACATAGAAATACTTCTACTTGCACATATTGTAGCAATCATAAGTTCTTTTATAATCAAACAATAACATAGAAATACTTCTACTTGCATATGTAGTAGCCATCATAAGTTCGTTTATAATAAAACAATAATATAGAAATAGTTCTACTTGCACATATAGTAGCGATCATAAGTTCTTTTATAATCAAACAATAACATAGAAATACTTCTACTTGCACATATAGTAGCCATCATAAGTTATTTGTAATCAAACAATAACATAGAAATACTTCCACTTGCATATATAGTAGCCATCATAAGTTCGTTTATAATATAAGAATAACATAGAAATACTTCTATATGCATATATAGTACCCATCATAAGTTTTTTTTATAATAAAACAATACTTTCTAGGTTAGTGTATTTACAGTACTCTCAAATATTAGAATAATATAGAAATACTTCTACTTGCAATATAGTTATTTTAAGTTATCACAAGTTATTTTAAAGTAAAACAATATTTTCTATGTTAGACAATTTTAAGTACTCTCAAATATGAGAATAATATAGAAAATACTTCTACTTGCACATATAGTAGTCATCACAAGTTCTTTTATAATAAAACAATAATATAGAAATACTTCTACTTGCACATATAGTAGCGATCATAAGTTCTTTTATAATCAAACGATAATATAGAAATACTTCTACTCGCATATATAGTACCCATCATAGGTTTTTTTTGTAATAATACAATATTTTCTAGGTTAGTGTATTTTCAGTACTCTCAAATGTTAGAATAATATAGAAAATACTTCTACTTGCAATATAGTAGTCATCATAAGTTCTATTATAATAAAACATTATTTTCTAGGTTAGGGTGTTTAAGTACTCTCAAATATTAGAATAATATACAATATGTTTCTACTTGCAATATAGTAGCCATCACAAGTTTTTTTATAATAAAACAATAACATAGAAATACTTCTACTTGCACATATAGTAGCAATCATAAGTTCTTTTATAATAAAACAATCACATAGAAATACTTCTACTCGCATATGTAGTACCCATCATAGGTTTTTTTTATAATAAAACATTATTTTCTAGGTTAGGTTATATTAAGTACTCTCAAATATTAGAATAATATAGAAAATGCTTCTACTTGCAATATAGTAGCCATCACAAGTTTTTTTATAATAAACCAATAATATATAAATACATCTATTTGCATATGTAGTTGCCATCATAAGTTCGTTTATAATAAAACAATAATATAGAAATACGTCTACTTGCACATATAGTAGCGATCATAAGTTCTTTTATAATCAAACGATAATATAGAAATACTTCTACTCGCATATATAGTACCCATCATAGGTTTTTTTTGTAATAATACAATATTTTCTAGGTTAGTGTATTTTCAGTACTCTCAAATGTTAGAATAATATAGAAAATACTTCTACTTGCAATATAGTAGCCATCATAAGTTCTATTATAATAAAACATTATTTTCTAGGTTAGGGTGTTTAAGTACTCTCAAATATTAGAATAATATAGAATATGTTTCTACTTGCAACATAGTAGCCATCACAAGTTTTTTTATAATAAAACAATAACATAGAAATACTTCTACTTGCACATATAGTAGCAATCATAAGTTCTTTTATAATAAAACAATCACATAGAAATACTTCTACTCGCATATATAGTACCCATCATAGGTTTTTTTTTATAATAAAACATTATTTTCTAGGTTAGGTTATATTAAGTACTCTCAAATATCTGAATAATATAGAAAATGCTTCTACTTGCAATATAGTAGCGATCATAAGTTCTTTTATAATCAAACGATAATATAGAAATACTTCTACTCGCATATATAGTACCCATCATAGGTTTTTTTTGTAATAATACAATATTTTCTAGGTTAGTGTATTTTCAGTACTCTCAAATGTTAGAATAATATAGAAAATACTTCTACTTGCAATATAGTAGTCATCATAAGTTCTATTATAATAAAACATTATTTTCTAGGTTAGGGTGTTTAAGTACTCTCAAATATTAGAATAATATACAATATGTTTCTACTTGCAATATAGTAGCCATCACAAGTTTTTTTATAATAAAACAATAACATAGAAATACTTCTACTTGCACATATAGTAGCAATCATAAGTTCTTTTATAATAAAACAATCACATAGAAATACTTCTACTCGCATATATAGTACCCATCATAGGTTTTTTTTATAATAAAACATTATTTTCTAGGTTAGGTTATATTAAGTACTCTCAAATATTAGAATAATATAGAAAATGCTTCTACTTGCAATATAGTAGCCATCACAAGTTTTTTTATAATAAACCAATAATATATAAATACATCTATTTGCATATGTAGTTGCCATCATAAGTTCGTTTATAATAAAACAATAATATAGAAATACGTCTACTTGCACATATAGTAGCCATCATAAGTTCTTTTATAATAAAACAATCACATAGAAGTACTTCTACTCGCATATATAGTACCCATCATAGGTTTTTTTTATAATTAAATAATATTTTCTAGGTTAGTGTATTTACAGTACTCTCAAATATTAGAATAATATAGAAATACTTCTACTTGCAATATAGTTATTTTAAGTTATCATAAGTTATTTTAAAGTAAAACAATATTTTCTATGTTAGACTATTTTAAGTACTCTCAAATATGCGAATAATATAGAAAATACTTCTACTTGCACATATAGTAGCCATCACAAGTTCTTCTATAATAAAATAATAACATTTAAATACTTCTGCTTGCATAAATATTCGCCATCATAAGTTGTTTTTATAATAAAACAATAATAGAGAAATACGTCTACTTGCACATATAGTAGCCATCATAAGTTGTATGTAATCAAACACTAACATAGAAATACTTCTACTTGCACATATTGTAGCAATCATAAGTTCTTTTATAATCAAACAATAACATAGAAATACTTCTACTTGCATATGTAGTAGCCATCATAAGTTCGTTTATAATAAAACAATAATATAGAAATACTTCTACTTGCACATATAGTAGCGATCATAAGTTCTTTTATAATAAAACAATCACATAGAAATACTTCTACTCGCATATATAGTACCCATCATAAATTTTTTTTATACTAAACCAATATTTTCTAGGTTAGTGTATTTACAGTACTCTCAAATATTAGAATAATATAGAAAATGCTTCTGCTTCCAATATAGTAGCCATCACAAGTTCTTTTATAATAAAATAATAACATTTAAATACTTCTACTTGCATAAATATTTGCCATCATAAGTTGTTTTTATAATAAAACAATAATAGAGAAATACGTCTACTTGCACATATAGTAGCCATCATAAGTTCTTTTATAATAAAACAATCACATAGAAATACTTCTACTCGCATATATAGTACCCATCATATGTTTTTTTTTATAATAAAACAATATTTTCTAGGTTAGTGTATTTTAAGTACTCTCAAATATTAGAATAATATAGAAAATACTTCTACTTGCACATATAGTAGCCATTATTAGTTCTTTTATGATAAAACAATGACATAGAAATACTTCTACTTGCATATATATAAGCCGCCATACATTTTTTTTATAATAAACCAATATTTTCTAGGTTAGTGTATTTTCAGTACTCTCAAATATTAGAATAATACAGAAAATGCTTCTACTTGCAATATAGTAGCCATCACAAGTTCTTTTATAATAAAACAATAATATATAAATACATCTATTTGCATATGTAGTAGCCATCATAAGTTCGTTTATAATAAAACAATAATATAGAATTACGTCTACTTGCACATATAGTAGCCATCATAAGTTCTTTTATAATAAACCAATCACATAGAAGTACTTCTACTCGCATATATAGTACGCTACTTGCACATATAGTAGCCATCATATGTTCTTTTATAATCAAACAATAACATAGAAATACTTCTACTTGCATATGTAGTAGCCATCATAAGTTCGTTTATAATAAAACAATAATATAGAAATACTTCTACTTGCACATATAGTAGCGATCATAAGTTCTTTTATAATCAAACAATAACATGCTAGGTTAGAGCATTTTACGGTCTCGCAAAAATTAGAATAATATAGAAAATACTTCCACTTGCACATAGAGTAGCCATCATAAGTTTTTGTTATAATAAAACAATAATATAGAAATACTATTTCTTCCACATATAGTAGCCATTATAAGCTCTTTTATAATAAAACAATAACATAGAAATACTTCTACTCGCATATATAGTACCCATCATAGGTTTTTTTTATAATAAAACAATAATATATAAATACATCTACTTGCATATGTAGTAGCCATCATAAGTTCGTTTATAATAAAACAATAATATAGAAATACTTCTACTTGCACATATAGTAGCGATCATAAGTTCTTTTATAATCACACAATAACATAGAAATACTTCCACTTGCATATATAGTAGCCATCACAAGTTCTTTTATAATAAAACAATAACATAGAAATACTTCCACTTGCATATGTAGTAGCCATCATAAGTTAGTTTATAATAAAACAATAATATAGAAATACGTCTACTTGCACATATAGTAGCCATCATAAGTTCTTTTATAATAAAACAATCACATGGAAATACTTCTACTCGCATATATAGTACCCATCATAAATTTTTTTTTATACTAAACCAATATTTTCTAGGTTAGTGTATTTTCAGTACTCTCAAATATTAGAATAATATAGAAAATGCTTCTGCTTCCAATATAGTAGCCATCACAAGTTCTTTTATAATAAAACAATAACATAGAAATACTTCTACTTGCATATGTAGTAGCCATCATAAGTTCGTTTATAATAAAACAATAATATAGAAATACTTCTACTTGCACATATAGTAGCGATCATAAGTTCTTTTATAATCAAACAATAACATAGAAATACTTCTACTTGCACATATAGTAGCCATCATAAGTTATATGTAATCAAACAATAACATAGAAATACTTCTACTTGCACATATTGTAGCAATCATAAGTTCTTTTATAATCAAACAATAACATAGAAATACTTCTACTTGCATATGTAGTAGCCATCATAAGTTCGTTTATAATAAAAAAATAATATAGAAATACTTCTACTTGCACATATAGTAGCGATCATAAGTTCTTTTATAATCAAACAATAACATAGAAATACTTCTACTTGCACATATAGTAGCCATCATAAGTTATTTGTAATCAAACAATAACATAGAAATACTTCCACTTGCATATATAGTAGCCATCATAAGTTCGTTTATAATATAAGAATAACATAGAAATACTTCTATTTGCACAAATAGTAGCAATCATAAGTTTTTTTTATAATAAAACAATACTTTCTAGGTTAGTGTATTTTAAGTACTCTCAAATATTAGAATAATATAGAAAATACTTCTACTTGCACATATAGTAGCCATTATTAGTTATTTTATGATAAAACAATGACATAGAAATACTTCTACTTGCATATATATAAGCCAACATACATTTTTTTTATAATAAACCAATATTTTCTAGGTTAGTGTATTTTCAGTACTCTCAAATATTAGAATAATACAGAAAATGCTTCTACTTGCAATATAGTAGCCATCACAAGTTCTTTTATAATAAAACAATAATATAGAAATACTTCTACTTGCAATATAGTAGCCTTCATAAGTTCTTTTATAATAAAACAATATTTTCTAGGTTAGAGCATTTTACGGTCTCGCAAAAATTAGAATAATATAGAAAATACTTCCACTTGCACATAGAGTAGCCATCATAAGTTTTTGTTATAATAAAACAATAATATAGAAATACTATTTCTTCCACATATAGTAGCCATTATAAGCTCTTTTATAATAAAACAATAACATAGAAATACTTCTACTCGCATATATAGTACCCATAATAGGTTTTTTTTATAATAAAACAATAATATATAAATACATCTACTTGCATATGTAGTAGCCATCATAAGTTCGTTTATAATAAAACAATAATATAGAAATACTTCTACTTGCACATATAGTAGCGATCATAAGTTCTTTTATAATGAAACAATAACTTAGAAATACTTCCACTTGCATATATAGTAGCCATCACAAGTTCTTTTATAATAAAACAATAACATAGAAATACTTCCACTTGCATATGTAGTAGCATCATAAGTTAGTTTATAATAAAACAATAATATAGAAATACGTCTACTTGCACATATAGTAGCCATCATAAGTTCTTTTATAATAAAACAATCACATGGAAATACTTCTACTGACATATATAGTACCCATCATAAATTTTTTTTTATAATAAACCAATATTTTCTAGGTTAGTGTATTTTCAGTACTCTCAAATATTAGAATAATATAGAAAATGCTTCTGCTTCCAATATAGTAGCCATCACAAGTTCTTTTATAATAAAACAATAACGTAGAAATACTTCTACTTGCATATGTAGTAGCCATCATAAGTTCGTTTATAATAAAACAATAATATAGAAATACTTCTACTTGCACATATAGTAGCGATCATAAGTTCTTTTATAATCAAACAATAACTTAGAAATACTTCTACTTGCACATATAGTAGCCATCATAAGTTATATGTAATCAAACAATATCATAGAAATACTTCTACTTGCACATATTGTAGCAATCATAAGTTCTTTTATAATCAAACAATAACATAGAAATACTTCTACTTGCATATGTAGTAGCCATCATAAGTTCGTTTATAATAAAAAAATAATATAGAAATACTTCTACTTGCACATATAGTAGCGATCATAAGTTCTTTTATAATCAAACAATAACATAGAAATACTTCTACTTGCACAAATAGTAGCCATCATAAGTTATTTGTAATCAAACAATAACATAGAAATACTTCCACTTGCATATATAGTAGCCATCATAAGTTCGTTTATAATATAAGAATAACATAGAAATACTTCTATTTGCACAAATAGTAGCAATCATAAGTTTTTTTTATAATAAAACAATACTTTCTAGGTTAGTGTATTTTAAGTACTCTCAAATATTAGAATAATATAGAAAATACTTCTACTTGCACATATAGTAGCCATTATTAGTTATTTTATGATAAAACAATGACATAGAAATACTTCTACTTGCATATATAGTACCCATCATAGGTTTTTTTTTTATAATAAAGCAATATTTTCTAGGTTAGTGTATTTTCAGTACTCTCAAATATTAGAGTAATACAGAAAATGCTTCTACTTGCAATACAGTAGCCATCACAAGTTCTTTTATAATAAAACAATAATATAGAAATACTTCTACTTGCAATATAGTAGCCTTCATAAGTTCTTTTATAATAAAACAATATTTTCTAGGTTAGAGCATTTTACGGTCTCGCAAAAATTAGAATAATATAGAAAATACTTCCACTTGCACATAGAGTAGCCATCATAAGTTTTTGTTATAATAAAACAATAATATAGAAATACTATTTCTTCCACATATAGTAGCCATTATAAGCTCTTTTATAATAAAACAGTAACATAGAAATACTTCCACTTGCACATATAGTAGCCATCGCACATATAGTTCTTTTATAATAAAACAATCACATAGAAATACTTCTACTCGCATATATAGTACCCATCATAGGTTTTTTTTTATAATAAAACAATATTTTCTTGGTTATTGTATTTTCAGTACTCTCAAATATTAGAATAATACAGAAAATGCTTCTACTTGCAATATAGTAGCCATCACAAGTTCTTTTATAATAAAACAATAATATATAAATACATCTATTTGCATATGTAGTAGCCATCATAAGTTCGTTTATAATAAAACAATAATATAGAATTACGTCTACTTGCACATATAGTAGCCATCATAAGTTCTTTTATAATAAACCAATCACATAGAAGTACTTCTACTCGCATATATAGTACGCTACTTGCACATATAGTAGCCATCATATGTTCTTTTATAATCAAACAATAACATAGGAATACTTCTACTTGCATATGTAGTAGCCATCATAAGTTTGTTTATAATAAAACAATAATATAGAAATACTTCTACTTGCACATATAGTAGCGATCATAAGTTCTTTTATAATCAAACAATAACATGCTAGGTTAGAGCATTTTACGGTCTCGCAAAAATTAGAATAATATAGAAAATACTTCCACTTGCACATAGAGTAGCCATCATAAGTTTTTGTTATAATAAAACAATAATATAGAAATACTATTTCTTCCACATATAGTAGCCATTATAAGCTCTTTTATAATAAAACAATAACATAGAAATACTTCTACTCGCATATATAGTACCCATCATAGGTTTTTTTTATAATAAAACAATAATATATAAATACATCTACTTGCATATGTAGTAGCCATCATAAGTTCGTTTATAATAAAACAATAATATAGAAATACTTCTACTTGCACATATAGTAGCGATCATAAGTTCTTTTATAATGAAACAATAACATAGAAATACTTCCACTTGCATATATAGTAGCCATCATAGGTTCTTTTTGTAATAATACAATATTTTCTAGGTTAGTGAATTTTCAGTACTCTCAAATGTTAGAATAATATAGAAAATACTTCTACTTGCAATATAGTAGCGATCACAAGATCTTCTATAATAAAATAATAACATTTAAATACTTCTGCTTGCATAAATATTTGCCATCATAAGTTGTTTTTATAATAAAACAATAATAGAGAAATACGTCTACTTGCACATATAGTAGCCATCATAAGTTATATGTAATCAAACAATAACATAGAAATACTTCTACTTGCACATATTGTAGCAATCATAAGTTCTTTTATAATCAAACAATAACATAGAAATACTTCTACTTGCACATATAGTAGCCACCATAAGTTATTTGTAATCAAACAATAGCATAGAAATACTTCTACTTGCACATATAGTAGCCATCATAAGTTATTTGTAATCAAACAATAACATAGAAATACTTCCACTTGCACATATAGTAGCCATTATAAGCTCTTTTATAATAAAACAATAACATAGAAATACTTCCACTTGCATATATAGTAGCCATCACAAGTTCTTTTATAATAAAACAATAACATAGAAATACTTCCACTTGCATATGTAGTAGCCATCATAAGTTTGTTTATAATAAAACAATAATATAGAAATACTTCTACTTGCAATATAGTAGCCTTCATAAGTTCTTTTATAATAAAACAATATTTGCTAGGTTAGAGCATTTTACGGTCTCGCAAAAATTAGAATAATATAGAAAATACTTCCACTTGCACATAGAGTAGCCATCATAAGTTTTTGTTATAATAAAACAATAATATGGAAATACTATTTCTTCCACATATAGTAGCCATTATAAGCTCTTTTATAATAAAACAATAACATAGAAATACTTCCACTTGCATATATAGTAGCCATCACAAGTTCTTTTATAATAAAACAATAACATAGAAATACTTCCACTTGCATATGTAGTAGCCATCATAAGTTAGTTTATAATAAAACAATAATATAGAAATACGTCTACTTGCACATATAGTAGCCATCATAAGTTCTTTTATAATAAAACAATCACATGGAAATACTTCTACTCGCATATATAGTACCCATCATACATTTTTTTTTATAATAAACCAATATTTTCTAGGTTAGTGTATTTTCAGTACTCTCAAATATTAGAATAATATAGAAAATGCTTCTGCTTCCAATATAGTAGCCATCACAAGTTCTTTTATAATAAAACAATAACATAGAAATACTTCTACTTGCACATATTGTAGCAATCATAAGTTCTTTTATAATCAAACAATAACATAGAAATACTTCTACTTGCATATGTAGTAGCCATCATAAGTTCGTTTATAATAAAACAATAATATAGAAATACTTCTACTCGCATATATAGTACCCATCATAGGTTTTTTTTATAATAAAATAATATTTTCTAGGTTAGTGTATTTTAAGTACTCTCAAATATTAGAATAATATCGAAAATACTTCTACTTGCAATATAGTAGCCATCATAAGTTTTTTTATAATAAACCAATATTTTCTAGGTTAGTGTATTTATAGTACTCTCAAATATTAGAATAATATAGAAATACTTCTACTTGCAATATAGTTATTTTAAGTTATCATAAGTTATTTTAAAGTAAAACAATATTTTCTATGTTAGACAATTTTAAGTACTCTCAAATATGAGAATAATATAGAAAATACTTCTACTTGCACATATAGTAGTCATCACAAGTTCTCTTATAATAAAATAATAACATTTAAATACTTCTACTTGCATAAATATTTGCCATCATAAGTTGTTTTTTCTAATAAAACAATAATTGAGAAATACGTCTACTTGCACATATAGTAGCCATCATAAGTTCTTTTATTATAAAACAATCACATAGAAATACTTCTACTCGCATATATAGTACCCATCATATGTTTTTTTTTTATAATAAAGCAATATTTTCTAGGTTAGTGTATTTTCAGTACTCTCAAATATTAGAGTAATACAGAAAATGCTTCTACTTGCAATATAGTAGCCATCACAAGTTCTTTTATAATAAAACAATAATATAGAAATACTTCTACTTGCAATATAGTAGCCTTCATAAGTTCTTTTGTAATAAAACAATATTTGCTAGGTTAGAGCATTTTACGGTCTCAAAAAAATTAGAATAATATAAAAAATACTTCTACTTGCACATAGAGTAGCCATCATAAGTTTTTGTTATAATAAAACAATAATATAGAAATACTATTTCTTCCACATATAGTAGCCATTATAAACTCTTTTATAATAAAACAGTAACATAGAAATACTTCCACTTGCACATATAGTAGCCATCGCACATATAGTTCTTTTATAATAAAACAATCACATAGAAATACTTCTACTCGCATATATAGTACCCATCATAGGTTTTTTTTTATAATAAAACAATATTTTCTTGGTTATTGTATTTTCAGTACTCTCAAATATTAGAATAATACAGAAAATGCTTCTACTTGCAATATAGTAGCCATCACAAGTTCTTTTATAATAAAACAATAATATATAAATACATCTATTTGCATATGTAGTAGCCATCATAAGTTCGTTTATAATAAAACAATAATATAGAATTACGTCTACTTGCACATATAGTAGCCATCATAAGTTCTTTTATAATAAACCAATCACATAGAAGTACTTCTACTCGCATATATAGTACGCTACTTGCACATATAGTAGCCATCATAAGTTCTTTTATAATCAAACAATAACATAGAAATACTTCTACTTGCATATGTAGTAGCCATCATAAGTTCGTTTATAATAAAACAATAATATAGAAATACTTCTACTTGCACATATAGTAGCGATCATAAGTTCTTTTATAATCAAACAATAACATGCTAGGTTAGAGCATTTTACGGTCTCGCAAAAATTAGAATAATATAGAAAATACTTCCACTTGCACATAGAGTAGCCATCATAAGTTTTTGTTATAATAAAACAATAATATAGAAATACTATTTCTTCCACATATAGTAGCCATTATAAGCTCTTTTATAATAAAACAATAACATAGAAATACTTCTACTCGCATATATAGTACCCATCATAGGTTTTTTTTATAATAAAACAATAATATATAAATACATCTACTTGCATATGTAGTAGCCATCATAAGTTCGTTTATAATAAAACAATAATATAGAAATACTTCTACTTGCACATATAGTAGCGATAATAAGTTCTTTTATAATGAAACAATAACATAGAAATACTTCCACTTGCATATATAGTAGCCATCATAGGTTTTTTTTGTAATAATACAATATTTTCTAGGTTAGTGAATTTTCAGTACTCTCAAATGTTAGAATAATATAGAAAATACTTCTACTTGCAATATAGTAGCGATCATAAGTTCTTTTATAATCAAACGATAATATAGAAATACTTCTACTCGCATATATAGTACCCATCATAGGTTTTTTTTTGTAATAATACAATATTTTCTAGGTTAGTGAATTTTCAGTACTCTCAAATGTTAGAATAATTTAGAAAATACTTCTACTTGCAATATAGTAGCGATCACAAGATCTTCTATAATAAAATAATAACATTTAAATACTTCTGCTTGCATAAATATTTGCCATCATAAGTTGTTTTTATAATAAAACAATAATAGAGAAATACGTCTACTTGCACATATAGTAGCCATCATAAGTTATATGTAATCAAACAATAACATAGAAATACTTCTACTTGCACATATTGTAGCAATCATAAGTTCTTTTATAATCAAACAATAACATAGAAATACTTCTACTTGCATATGTAGTAGCCATCATAAGTTCTTTTATAATCAAACAATAACATAGAAATACTTCTACTTGCACATATAGTAGCCACCATAAGTTATTTGTAAGCAAACAATAGCATAGAAATACTTCTACTTGCACATATAGTAGCCATCATAAGTTATTTGTAATCAAACAATAACATAGAAATACTTCCACTTGCACATATAGTAGCGATCATAAGTTCGTTTATAATAAAACAATAATATAGAAGTACTTCTACTTGCACATATAATAGCCATCACAAGTTCTTTTATAATAAAACAATAACTTAGAAATACTTCTACTTGCACATATAGTAGCCATCATAAGTTCTTTTATAATAAAACAATCACATAGAAATAATTCTACTCGCATATATAGTACCCATCATAGGTTTTTTTTATAATAAAACAATATTTTCTGGTATAGTGTATTTTCAGTACTCTCAAATATTAGAATAATATAGAAAATACTTCTACTTGCAATATTGTACCCATCATAGGTTTTTTTATAATAAAACATTATTTTCTAGGTTAGGGTATTTTAAGTACTCTCAAATATTAGAATAATATAGAAGTACTTCTACTTGCAATATAGTAGCCATCACAAGTTTTTTTATAATAAAACAATAATATATAAATACATCTACTTGCATATGTAGTAGCCATCATAAGTTTGTTTATAATAAAACAATAATATAGAAATACTTCTACTTGTAATATAGTAGCCTTCATAAGTTCTTTTATAATAAAACAATATTTGCTAGGTTAGAGCATTTTACGGTCTCGCAAAAATTAGAATAATATAGAAAATACTTCCACTTGCACACAGAGTAGCCATCATAAGTTTTTGTTATAATAAAACAATAATATAGAAATACTATTTCTTCCACATATAGTAGCCATTATAAGCTCTTTTATAATAAAACAATAACATAGAAATACTTCCACTTGCATATATAGTAGCCATCACAAGTTCTTTTATAATAAAACAATAACATAGAAATACTTCCACTTGCATATGTAGTAGCCATCATAAGTTTGTTTATAATAAAACAATAATATAGAAATACTTCTACTTGCAATATAGTAGCCTTCATAAGTTCTTTTATAATAAAACAATATTTGCTAGGTTAGAGCATTTTACGGTCTCGCAAAAATTAGAATAATATAGAAAATACTTCCACTTGCACATAGAGTAGCCATCATAAGTTTTTGTTATAATAAAACAATAATATGGAAATACTATTTCTTCCACATATAGTAGCCATTATAAGCTCTTTTATAATAAAACAATAACATAGAAATACTTCCACTTGCATATATAGTAGCCATCACAAGTTCTTTTATAATAAAACAATAACATAGAAATACTTCCACTTGCATATGTAGTAGCCATCATAAGTTAGTTTATAATAAAACAATAATATAGAAATACGTCTACTTGCACATATAGTAGCCTCATAAGTTCTTTTATAATAAAACAATCACATGGAAATACTTCTACTCGCATATATAGTACCCATCATACATTTTTTTTTATAATAAACCAATATTTTCTAGGTTAGTGTATTTTCAGTACTCTCAAATATTAGAATAATATAGAAAATGCTTCTGCTTCCAATATAGTAGCCATCACAAGTTCTTTTATAATAAAACAATAACATAGAAATACTTCTACTTGCACATATTGTAGCAATCATAAGTTCTTTTATAATCAAACAATAACATAGAAATACTTCTACTTGCATATGTAGTAGCCATCATAAGTTCGTTTATAATAAAACAATAATATAGAAATACTTCTACTTGCACATATAGTAGCGATCATAAGTTCTTTTATAATCAAACAATAACATGCTAGGTTAGAGCATTTTACGGTCTCGCAAAAATTAGAATAATATAGAAAATACTTCCACTTGCACATAGAGTAGCCATCATAAGTTTTTGTTATAATAAAACAATAATATAGAAATACTATTTCTTCCACATATAGTAGCCATTATAAGCTCTTTTATAATAAAACAATAACATAGAAATACTTCTACTCGCATATATAGTACCCATCATAGGTTTTTTTTATAATAAAACAATAATATATAAATACATCTACTTGCATATGTAGTAGCCATCATAAGTTCGTTTATAATAAAACAATAATATAGAAATGCTTCTACTTGCAATATAGTAGCTATCACAAGTTTTTTTTATAATAAACCAATAATATATAAATACATCTATTTGCATATGTAGTAGCCATCATAAGTTCGTTTATAATAAAACAATAATATAGAATTACGTCTACTTGCACATATAGTAGCCATCATAAGTTCTTTTATAATAAACCAATCACATAGAAGTACTTCTACTCGCATATATAGTACCCATCATAGGTTTTTTTTATAATAAAATAATATTTTCTAGGTTAGTGTATTTACAGTACTCTCAAATATTAGAATAATATAGAAAATACTTCCACTTGCACACAGAGTAGCCATCATAAGTTTTTGTTATAATAAAACAATAATATAGAAATACTATTTCTTCCACATATAGTAGCCATTATAAGCTCTTTTATAATAAAACAATAACATAGAAATACTTCCACTTGCATATATAGTAGCCATCACAAGTTCTTTTATAATAAAACAATAACATAGAAATACTTCCACTTGCATATGTAGTAGCCATCATAAGTTTGTTTATAATAAAACAATAATATAGAAATACTTCTACTTGCAATATAGTAGCCTTCATAAGTTCTTTTATAATAAAACAATATTTGCTAGGTTAGAGCATTTTACGGTCTCGCAAAAATTAGAATAATATAGAAAATACTTCCACTTGCACATAGAGTAGCCATCATAAGTTTTTGTTATAATAAAACAATAATATAGAAATACTATTTCTTCCACATATAGTAGCCATTATAAGCTCTTTTATAATAAAACAATAACATAGAAATACTTCCACTTGCATATATAGTAGCCATCACAAGTTCTTTTATAATAAAACAATAACATAGAAATACTTCCACTTGCATATGTAGTAGCCATCATAAGTTAGTTTATAATAAAACAATAATATAGAAATACGTCTACTTGCACATATAGTAGCCATCATAAGTTCTTTTATAATAAACCAATCACATAGAAGTACTTCTACTCGCATATATAGTACGCTACTTGCACATATAGTAGCCATCATAAGTTCTTTTATAATAAAACAATCACATAGAAATAATTCTACTCGCATATATAGTACCCATCATAGGTTTTTTTTTATAATAAAACAATATTTTCTGGTATAGTGTATTTTCAGTACTCTCAAATATTAGAATAATATAGAAAATACTTCTACTTGCAATATTGTACCCATCATAGGTTTTTTTATAATAAAACATTATTTTCTAGGTTAGGGTATTTTAAGTACTCTCAAATATTAGAATAATATAGAAGTACTTCTACTTGCAATATAGTAGCCATCACAAGTTTTTTTATAATAAAACAATAATATATAAATACATCTACTTGCATATGTAGTAGCCATCATAAGTTTGTTTATAATAAAACAATAATATAGAAATACTTCTACTTGCAATATAGTAGCCTTCATAAGTTCTTTTATAATAAAACAATATTTGCTAGGTTAGAGCATTTTACGGTCTCGCAAAAATTAGAATAATATAGAAAATACTTCCACTTGCACATAGAGTAGCCATCATAAGTTTTTGTTATAATAAAACAATAATATAGAAATAATATTTCTTCCACATATAGTAGCCATTATAAGCTCTTTTATAATAAAACAATAAAATAGAAATACTTCCTGTTCGATCGTTTTGCTCGTCCGAAACCACGAAAGGGTCGGAAAGAGCAGCCGATCTAAAGTAGCGAAAGTGCGTTGGAAAAGACGGTCGTGTGGCTTGCTCGAGGGCAGGTTTTTTAAATAAAAATGCGCGGGTTTGATGTATAGCTCCCAGTCTTTATTCCCTACCTTGGAGGTCTCCAAAGATCTACAAACGCAGGCGAGAAAGTCTCACGAAAGAAACGTGGGGACGAGATCCCTAGACGGACCGTAGACGGAACGCACGTTCACTCAAAAAGACTAAGACTCGCAGAGATAAGCTCACTTGTTCGCAGAAAGAAGTATCCTCACCGGTAATTGGCTAACGACTAATTAACTGTCGCGAAGGTGCCCGATTCCGGGAAACAAGTCCCCCCCGCTCCCCGCTCCCGCAGCCCACGAGCTGCTCGATCCACCCGGGGCGGCGGAAGGGAGAGCGGGAGAGGATTTAACGACAGATCGGGTTAGACCCGAGCGGTACCGAGGCGGCCCGAAGCCGCTGATCGGTCGCGCTTTTAGAAACGTCGCAACATTCCGCCCGCCTCGTCGACGGACGAAACTAATCTAAGTAATTCGCGGAGAGATCGGTAGCGGAGCTACCGTCGCCGCCCGCCGTGAAGCGGCCGGGGGGCACGAAATCGGCCATTACGCATGGCAGAAAGGGACGCGAAGTGCAGTGCGTGAGTGAGAAAGTGACTCTATGAAATGTGCAGAAAAGGAAAGAAGAAAACGAAGAATCACGCTGCTCGAAGGTAAGACTAAATCTGAACTTAAAGCTAAGCTAAGAGTACACTTAACCTAAGACACGCAACGCGATATGTACAGGCGAAGATTTGTGGACGAGCCCTTCAGACGGACTCGGACGGGGTTTGCGCCGACGCGACCGGAAGCCGGCAGAGTTTCGTCACCGGTCGCTTGAAAGTCCCGGACACGGTGGTGAGCGTGACGACGCGAACAAGCCCGTCCAACCCAGGGTGGAGAGCGGTGACGCGGGCCAGCGGCCACTTGGTAGGCGGCAGAATCTCGCTTCGAACGAGCACGAGATCCCCGATGCGCACGTTGTCGACCGTATGCCGCCATTTTGTGAGTTGT
Source organism: Priocnemis perturbator (assembly GCA_963942575.1). Classification (NCBI taxonomy): domain Eukaryota; kingdom Metazoa; phylum Arthropoda; class Insecta; order Hymenoptera; family Pompilidae; genus Priocnemis; species Priocnemis perturbator. The sequence goes on along the minus strand of OZ012643.1, from coordinate 7,654,623 downwards.
TGCAGGTGGTGGAGGTATTCGACGCTCCATCGTCGCCAAAACTGGTAGCGCATCCGGGATAGCAGAGCCCAATGAGATAGCGGATGAGAGTCCGAGGAGTCCGCCGGGGAAGGCTCGGGCACGGCCACAGGAGGCTCGCCGACGAGCAGGGGCCCGGGTGTGAGAGCGGAAGCTGAGCGGAACATCGGGCGGAGCTCGGAGTCAGCACCCCGGAAGTTGGTCCCGTTGCCGCTGTCTAGATGACGACACGGGCCACGGCGGGACACCAGTCGTCGGAGGGCGTCTAGAAAAGAAGCGAAGGTAAAATCGGACGCTACTAAGGGTTGGATGGCACAAGATGCCAGACAGACAAGCAGGCATAGGTAGCCCTTATAAGATCGGCGTCCTCTTCCCGTTGTAGTGCGCAGCCGGACCGGCCCGCATAGTCGATACCCGACGTTTGACAGAGGCGTCCTTGGTGGGTCCGAGCGGCGGTTAACAGGCCCATCGGTTGGATGGCGGCGGCCGAACGAACGCGGGCGCAGCGATGGATCAGGAATCGCGTCACGCTGCCCGCGCTGAGGACCCAGGATCGCAGCGCCAACAACTTCCGGGTGAGGGCTTGTCCGCCGTGAGAGGAGCGGTCGTGCGCGACACGCACCCATCGGAGGGGGCAGGCGTCCAGGTAGGCGACGGTAAGGGAGCCCAGCCATCTCTGTCCGCGATTTCGGCAGTTGTGGACGAACCTCTTCCATCTCCCAGGACCGCTGTGGATCCCGTTCGAGATCCGCCCCAATGACGACGTGGTGCGCGGCGACGCTGGAAGAAGGGCCGCTCGCAGCCGGGGTAGGCGGGGAGTCGCCCATGAGGACCCATCCGAAGACGGTGAGGTGAGCCGAAGGACTGCCAGGAGGCCCCTGGAGTACGCCCCCACGCAGGACGCGTCCGAAGACGGGCGCGCCCAGTATGGCTTCCACCGGAGTCGTCGCACTCGGGCTCGGGTCCGCCAGCGGAATCCCTTGCAGGTGAGGCCAATTCAAAAGTGCGGTCGGCGAGGAGGCGACCCGAGCAGTCAGCTTATTCAGCACCAAGAGCCGCGGAATCTCTTCTGACCAAGCCGGCGTTCCTTTCGAGGTGAGGGTGACCGACACCGCTTCGGAGGCCGTTCCTGCAGGGGTGCCTTGCAGTCCCGTGATCGGCACATGGACGCGTCGACGAGGGAGGCCGAGCCCTCGCACCACCTTGGCCGAGAGAAAAGAAGCCTCCGATCCAGAGTCGAGTAACGCCCGGACGGTGAGTTGTTGACCGTTGGGGCCCTGGAGGGTTACGCAGGCCGTTGCCAAGAGCACGGGCTTGTGTGCTGAGTCGAACGTAGCGGTGGTGAGAGCGTTCACGTTCGTGGATGTTCCAGCGTCCGACGAGACGTCCAGCCGCTGCTCCGAGCGTGCGGCGGGAATCCGCCCACCGGCGGCCGGAGGCAAGTGCAGGAAGGTGTGGTGCCTCTCCCCACAAGTCTGGCAGGTGTTGGGCGACGGGCAGTGGCTGGCGTCGTGCCCTTGCTTGAAGCAATTGAAGCAGACGCCCTTACTCCGGACGAGGTCGCGACGCTGCCCCACTGTCATGGCACGGAACCTGCCGCAGTAATTGAAGACGTGAGCGCCTTGACAGAGCGAGCACTTACCCGACCCTACATTCGGGGTGGAGGTGGTGAGAGCGGAGACCGAACGTCCTCTGTTCGTCCGGGGAGGTGACGGGGCCCGTGACCGAGGTCCACCCGAGGCCGCTCCCGAGGCGTCGAGGGACCGCGCGCGCGTCTGCAGGAAATCTAGCAGCTGTTTTAAGGTAGGAAAGTCCGTGCTGTTCTCCAACGACGCTTCCCAGAGGAGGCGCGATGCTGAGTCCAACTTGTCCACCAGAATATGGACAAACCAGTCGTCCCATTGGTCGACGGGTCTCTTCAAGGAGCGAAAGGAGCGGACGGCCTGGTTGACGGTGGTGACAAGCCGCTTGATATCGGACGCGGCCGCCTTCACTACGGGAGGACACGACGAGAGAGCGCGCATGTGAGCGGACAAAATCACGCGACGGTTGTCGTACTGGGAGACGAGGTCATCCCATGCGGCGAGATAACCGGCTTCGCTCAGTTCGCAGTTGGCGACAAACGCGGCCGCCTCCCCCTCGAGGCACGTCTGCAGATATTGCAGCTTCTCCACGGCGGACACACCGGGAACGTCGTGTACCAGGGAGCGGAACAGATCCCGGAAGCCCTCCCAGGCGAGTTGATCTCCGGAGAACTTCGGCAGGCTGAGACGAGGCAGAGCGCTCAACTTGGCGGGAGCGGTGCCGGCAGAGGACGATGTAGGTAACGTAGCCGTTTCCTGCAGCGAATCCCAAATGCGCGCCTTCGCTTCAACGTAAGCGGTCTCAGTCTCCACGAACGTCTCGTCCAGATCCATCTCGCAGGTCGACACATCCTCGGAGGCCAGGAGGCTGTAGTGTCCTTCCACATATTTCTGCCAGTACCCGTCCAGCAGTTCGAGTCTCAGCCGCAGGTAGGTTGGAGGGATCTTCTCTTTACCGCTCTTGGCTAAGTTCTCCCAAAACCGTTCTATAAACCCCTTTGTAGCTCGATGCTTCGTGAGCTCGGTGTTGAAGGAGGGGCCCTTGCCCGAGGCGGAGGAAGTGCCTTGCATCGTGATGCAGATCAAGCGGGCACACACTAAACGGCGCGACACCTCGCGGGGCCGTGCAGGAACCACTCAGTTCACACGCGACCGTGAGACCGGACGGATCAAGCGCGGAGCGCGCGGACGAAGAGCCCGAGCGAGAGGGAACGAGCGGAGCCGAGCGTAGCCGAACGGCAGAGCGGAGTCGAGCGGAGACGGACGGGCCAAGCGGTGCCGAGCGTAACCGAGCAGAGGCGAGCTGAGCCGAGCAGCGAAACGAAGCCGCGTGCGGCCGAACCGGCGGGGCGGCGCCGAGCGGAACCGAGCGGAGCCGAGCGGAGGAGCGAACACCGAACCGAGCAGGCCCAAACGGAGCAGCACAAGTTCAAAACACCGGCAGTACAACACTTAGTCACTCGCGCACGTGGCCTTCGTGACCTTCCAGACACCTCACACAAACCAGCGACCAACCGTTCTTTTAAATCCGGCTCGAAGGACCAAAATGTTCGATCGTTTTGCTCGTCCGAAACCACGAAAGGGTCGGAAAGAGCAGCCGATCTAAAGTAGCGAAAGTGCGTTGGAAAAGACGGTCGTGTGGCTTGCTCGAGGGCAGGTTTTTTAAATAAAAATGCGCGGGTTTGATGTATAGCTCCCAGTCTTTATTCCCTACCTTGGAGGTCTCCAAAGATCTACAAACGCAGGCGAGAAAGTCTCACGAAAGAAACGTGGGGACGAGATCCCTAGACGGACCGTAGACGGAACGCACGTTCACTCAAAAAGACTAAGACTCGCAGAGATAAGCTCACTTGTTCGCAGAAAGAAGTATCCTCACCGGTAATTGGCTAACGACTAATTAACTGTCGCGAAGGTGCCCGATTCCGGGAAACAAGTCCCCCCCGCTCCCCGCTCCCGCAGCCCACGAGCTGCTCGATCCACCCGGGGCGGCGGAAGGGAGAGCGGGAGAGGATTTAACGACAGATCGGGTTAGACCCGAGCGGTACCGAGGCGGCCCGAAGCCGCTGATCGGTCGCGCTTTTAGAAACGTCGCAACACTTCCACTTGCATATATAGTAGCCATCACAAGTTCTTTTATAATAAAACAATAACATAGAAATACTTCCACTTGCATATGTAGTAGCCATCATAAGTTAGTTTAAAGTAAAACAATATTTTCTATGTTAGACTATTTTAAGTACTCTCAAATATGCGAATAATATAGAAAATACTTCTACTTGCACATATAGTAGCCATCACAAGTTCTTTTATAATAAAATAATAACATTTAAATACTTCTACTTGCATAAATATTTGCCATCATAAGTTGTTTTTATAATAAAACAATAATAGAGAAATACGTCTACTTGCATATATAGTATCCATCACAAGTTCTTTTATAATAAAACAATAATATAGAAATACTTCTACTCGCATATATAGTACCCATCATAGGTTTTTTTTAATAATAAAACAATATTTTCTGGTATAGTGTATTTTCAGTACTCTCAAATATTAGAATAATATAGAAAATACTTCTACTTGCAATATTGTACCCATCATAGGTTTTTTTATAATAAAACATTATTTTCTAGGTTAGGGTATTTTAAGTACTCTCAAATATTAGAATAATATAGAAGTACTTCTACTTGCAATATAGTAGCCGTCACAAGTTTTTTTTATAATAAAACAATAATATATAAATACATCTACTTGCATATGTAGTAGCCATCATAAGTTTGTTTATAATAAAACAATAATATAGAAATACTTCTACTTGCACATATAGTAGCGATCATAAGTTATTTTAAAGTAAAACAATATTTTCTATGTTAGACTATTTTAAGTACTCTCAAATATGCGAATAATATAGAAAATACTTCTACTTGCACATATAGTAGCCATCACAAGTTCTTTTATAATAAAATAATAACATTTAAATACTTCTACTTGCATAAATATTTGCCATCATAAGTTGTTTTTATAATAAAACAATAATAGAGAAATACGTCTACTTGCATATATAGTAGCCATCACAAGTTTTTTTATAATAAAACAATAACATAGAAATACTTCTACTTGCACATATTGTAGCAATCATAAGTTCTTTTATAATCAAACAATGACATAGAAATACTTCTACTTGCATATGTAGTAGCCATCATAAGTTCGTCTATAATAAAACAATAATATAGACATACTTCTACTTGCACATATAGTAGCGATCATAAGTTCTTTTATAATCAAACAATAACATAGAAATACTTCTACTTGCACATATAGTAGCCACCATAAGTTATTTGTAATCAAACAATAACATAGAAATACTTCTACTTGCAATATAGTAGCCATCACAAGTTCTTTTTTAATAAAACAACAATATAGAAATACTTCTACTTGCAATAGAGTAGCCTTCATAAGTTCTTTTATAATAAAACAATCACATAGAAATACTTCTACTCGCATATATAGTACCCATCATACATTTTTTTTATAATAAACCAATATTTTCTAGGTTAGTGTATTTTCAGTACTCTCAAATATTAGAATAATATAGAAAATGCTTCTGCTTCCAATATAGTAGCCATCACAAGTTCTTTTATAATAAAACAATAACATAGAAATACTTCTACTTGCACATATTGTAGCAATCATAAGTTCTTTTATAATCAAACAATAACATATAAATACTTCTACTTGCATATGTAGTAGCCATGATAAGTTCGTTTATAATAAAACAATAATATAGAAATACTTCTACTTGCACATATAGTAGCCATCATAAGTTCTTTTATAATAAAACAATCACATAGAAATAATTCTACTCGCATATATAGTACCCATCATAGGTTTTTTTTATAATAAAACAATATTTTCTGGTATAGTGTACTTTCAGTACTCTTAAATATTAGAATACTATATAAAATACTTCTACTTGTAATATAGTACCCATCATAGGTTTTTTATAATAAAACATTATTTTCTAGGTTAGGGTATTTTAACTACTCTCAAATATTAGAATAATATAGAAAATGCTTCTACTTGCAATATAGTAGCCATCACAAGTTCTTTTATAATCAAACAATAACATAGAAATACTTCTACTTGCATATGTAGTAGCCATCATAAGTCCGTTTATAATAAAACATTAATATAGAAGTACTTCTAATTGCACATATAGTATCCATCACAAGTTCTTTTATAATAAAACAATAACATAGAAATACTTCTACTTGCACATATAGTAGCCATCATAAGTTCTTTTATAATAAAACAATCACATAGAAATAATTCTACTCGCATATATAGTACCCATCATAGGTTTTTTTTTATAATAAAACAATATTTTCTGGTATAGTGTATTTTCAGTACTCTCAAATATTAGAATAATATAGAAAATACTTGTACTTGCAATATTGTACCCATCATAGGTTTTTTTATAATAAAACATTATTTTCTAGGTTAGGGTATTTTAAGTACTCTCAAATATTAGAATAATATAGAAGTACTTCTACTTGCAATATAGTAGCCATCACAAGTTTCTTTATAATAAAACAATAATATATAAATACATCTACTTGCATATGTAGTAGCCATCATAAGTTTGTTTATAATAAAACAATAATATAGAAATACTTCTACTTGCAATATAGTAGCCTTCATAAGTTCTTTTATAATAAAACAATATTTGCCAGGTTACAGCATTTTACGGTCTCGCAAAAATTAGAATAATATAGAAAATACTTCCACTTGCACATAGAGTAGCCATCATAAGTTTTTGTTATAATAAAACAATAATATAGAAATAATATTTCTTCCACATATAGTAGCCATTATAAGCTCTTTTATAATAAAACAATAACATAGAAATACTTCCACTTGCATATATAGTAGCCATCACAAGTTCTTTTATAATAAAACAATAACATAGAAATACTTCCACTTGCATATGTAGTAGCCATCATAAGTTAGTTTAAAGTAAAACAATATTTTCTATGTTAGACTATTTTAAGTACACTCAAATATGCGAATAATATAGAAAATACTTCTACTTGCACATATAGTAGCCATCACAAGTTCTTTTATAATAAAATAATAACATTTAAATACTTCTACTTGCATAAATATTTGCCATCATAAGTTGTTTTTATAATAAAACAATAATAGAGAAATACGTCTACTTGCATATATAGTATCCATCACAAGTTCTTTTATAATAAAACAATAATATAGAAATACTTCTACTCGCATATATAGTACCCATCATAGGTTTTTTTTAATAATAAAACAATATTTTCTGGTATAGTGTATTTTCAGTACTCTCAAATATTAGAATAATATAGAAAATACTTCTACTTGCAATATTGTACCCATCATAGGTTTTTTTATAATAAAACATTATTTTCTAGGTTAGGGTATTTTAAGTACTCTCAAATATTAGAATAATATAGAAGTACTTCTACTTGCAATATAGTAGCCGTCACAAGTTTTTTTTATAATAAAACAATAATATATAAATACATCTACTTGCATATGTAGTAGCCATCATAAGTTTGTTTATAATAAAACAATAATATAGAAATACTTCTACTTGCACATATAGTAGCGATCATAAGTTATTTTAAAGTAAAACAATATTTTCTATGTTAGACTATTTTAAGTACTCTCAAATATGCGAATAATATAGAAAATACTTCTACTTGCACATATAGTAGCCATCACAAGTTCTTTTATAATAAAATAATAACATTTAAATACTTCTACTTGCATAAATATTTGCCATCATAAGTTGTTTTTATAATAAAACAATAATAGAGAAATACGTCTACTTGCATATATAGTAGCCATCACAAGTTTTTTTATAATAAAACAATAACATAGAAATACTTCTACTTGCACATATTGTAGCAATCATAAGTTCTTTTATAATCAAACAATGACATAGAAATACTTCTACTTGCATATGTAGTAGCCATCATAAGTTCGTCTATAATAAAACAATAATATAGACATACTTCTACTTGCACATATAGTAGCGATCATAAGTTCTTTTATAATCAAACAATAACATAGAAATACTTCTACTTGCACATATAGTAGCCACCATAAGTTATTTGTAATCAAACAATAACATAGAAATACTTCTACTTGCAATATAGTAGCCATCACAAGTTCTTTTTTAATAAAACAACAATATAGAAATACTTCTACTTGCAATAGAGTAGCCTTCATAAGTTCTTTTATAATAAAACAATCACATAGAAATACTTCTACTCGCATATATAGTACCCATCATACATTTTTTTTATAATAAACCAATATTTTCTAGGTTAGTGTATTTTCAGTACTCTCAAATATTAGAATAATATAGAAAATGCTTCTGCTTCCAATATAGTAGCCATCACAAGTTCTTTTATAATAAAACAATAACATAGAAATACTTCTACTTGCACATATTGTAGCAATCATAAGTTCTTTTATAATCAAACAATAACATATAAATACTTCTACTTGCATATGTAGTAGCCATGATAAGTTCGTTTATAATAAAACAATAATATAGAAATACTTCTACTTGCACATATAGTAGCCATCATAAGTTCTTTTATAATAAAACAATCACATAGAAATAATTCTACTCGCATATATAGTACCCATCATAGGTTTTTTTTATAATAAAACAATATTTTCTGGTATAGTGTACTTTCAGTACTCTTAAATATTAGAATACTATATAAAATACTTCTACTTGTAATATAGTACCCATCATAGGTTTTTTATAATAAAACATTATTTTCTAGGTTAGGGTATTTTAAGTACTCTCAAATATTAGAATAATATAGAAGTACTTCTACTTGCAATATAGTAGCCATCACAAGTTTTTTTATAATAAAACAATAACATAGAAATACTTCTACTTGCACATATAGTAGCCATCATAAGTTCTTTTATAATAAAACAATCACATAGAAATAATTCTACTCGCATATATAGTACCCATCATAGGTTTTTTTTTATAATAAAACAATATTTTCTGGTATAGTGTATTTTCAGTACTCTCAAATATTAGAATAATATAGAAAATACTTGTACTTGCAATATTGTACCCATCATAGGTTTTTTTATAATAAAACATTATTTTCTAGGTTAGGGTATTTTAAGTACTCTCAAATATTAGAATAATATAGAAGTACTTCTACTTGCAATATAGTAGCCATCACAAGTTTCTTTATAATAAAACAATAATATATAAATACATCTACTTGCATATGTAGTAGCCATCATAAGTTTGTTTATAATAAAACAATAATATAGAAATACTTCTACTTGCAATATAGTAGCCTTCATAAGTTCTTTTATAATAAAACAATATTTGCTATGTTACGTCCTGCGTCCTCCACCCGCTTTTTTTACGATTATATTCTCGCAACGAGCTCATCGCACCGCGTATCTAATTAACTAGATGTAAGTCGTACAGGAACTGAAACGCGAGCCGCGGCACCGTGCCACCGAAATTCCTTCACGTAACGGTGACTCCCATCCGGGACGTAATCCGCGCCACGCGAAGGAATTACATAACGTCCGCGCACAATAGTAATGTAAGTAGAAATGTAAGAACGCTGACACCGAGTCAGCATAGGCTAACCCCAACGATCGACTAGCGATCCGCGGGAATGCATAGTTCCGAGAACGCCAACTTCCAAACGGAAGCTAGGGTGCCAGTTCCGCGAAGGACCTGGCGACCCTCAGCAAAATCCACCGCTTAAATAGAGCCACAAAAGCGAGCGATCAATCAATTACAATCCTCCGTTCTACAGTTAACGTCACGTTCGAGTCGGGCATTCACTTCCGTTAAACGCGTTCATCTAAGCTATCCAGCTCACTACAGTTAAGTGCTAGTTCAGTAAAACAGTTGTGAACCTCAAGCAAGTGTAACGACAGAAATACAACCCCATTTCGATCAAGGTAACCGTCGCAGCTATTAATCATCCGCCCCCACAACTATCTCCTTAGAGACGTCCGACCTTCCTCTGAAACCTCCTAACCAACGACCAGCGTAACTTCACCAAATCTCCGCGATAATTCGGTCAACTATCAGTACACTCTTTACTCGGCAGCTTCGGCTACACTCCCAGTCCTTCTCAGAGATCCCTGCGATCTGCGAGCCACCAGCGAGAGTTGATGCCCCCGGGCTCCCTTGCGGCAGCTCCCGTACCGCACTAGACGCGAGCGCTCTGATAGGGGCAACTAGCAGCGAGGTAACTGGGTAGCTTCTGGCTTCCTGCACCCCGCGCTTACTGCCCCGGTCGACCGCCCTCTTGGTTATGGGAAAACCTCTGGGTAAGTGAATTGGAACCAGCCGAAACCTCCGTAGTTTCGCCGTTTACGAACTCGGTAGGCATTACTTGTACCCATCCGCCGCATACCTGCGAGACCTAGTTGAGGGAGTCCCGTCCACGGTTACGGTGACGGAACTCTACGAGGACTCGGATATCGAGATACTAAACTAAATGTAACGACGATTCCACAATAAAGCCCGACCAAAGACTTTCAACGTCGACGTATTTCCCATTCCTTCCCCCCCGCGCACTTATAACCATTAAGGTAACCAGTAGGCCGGTTAAACCCCCGCCGAAGCACAAACAGTAGAGCCGTAACCATTCGGACCCATTTCTCCTATACCACGCGATACGTCGGTGAGCCGCTCCACCGACCAATACAAACAAATAGAGCCGTAACCATTCGGACGCATTTCTCCTATACCACGCGATACGTCGGTGAGCCGCTCCACTGACCAATACAAAATAGAGCCGTAACCATTCGGACGCATTTAGAGCCTAGACGAAGGACTCTTATACCACGCGATACGTCAGTGCGCCGCTCCACTGACCAATACAAACAAATAGAGCCGTAGCCATTCGGACGCATTTCTCCTATACCACGCGATACGTCGGTGAGCCGCTCCACTGACCAATACAAACGAACAGAGCCGTAACCATTCGGACGCATTTAGAGCCTAGACGAAGGACTCTTACACCACGCGATACGTCGGCGCGCCGCTCCGCTGACGGATAAGCCCCCTCTTACGGTGCGATACCCCTTTTCCGTCTGTCCTCGATCCCTGGTATACCCGGTGAACGCAGGGTGCCGAAAACGAGGACGTAACAGCTAGGTTAGAGCATTTTACGGTCTCGCAAAAATTAGAATAATATAGAAAATACTTCCACTTGCACATAGAGTAGCCAACATAAGTTTTTGTTATAATAAAACAATAATATAGAAATACTATTTCTTCCACATATAGTAGCCATTATAAGCTCTTTTATAATAAAACAATAACATAGAAATACTTCCACTTGCATATATAGTAGCCATCACAAGTTCTTTTATAATAAAACAATAACATAGAAATACTTCCACTTGCATATGTAGTAGCCATCATAAGTTAGTTTATAATAAAACAATAATATAGAAATACGTCTACTTGCACATATAGTAGCCATCATAAGTTCTTTTATAATAAAACAATCACATGGAAATACTTCTACTCGCATATATAGTACCCATCATACATTTTTTTTTATAATAAACCAATATTTTCTAGGTTAGTGTATTTTCAGTACTCTCAAATATTAGAATAATATAGAAAATACTTCTGCTTGCAATATAGTAGTCATCATAAGTTCTATTATAATAAAACATTATTTTCTAGGTTAGGGTGTTTAAGTACTCTCAAATATTAGAATAATATAGAATATGGTTCTACTTGCAATATAGTAGCCATCACAAGTTTTTTTATAATAAAACAATAACATAGAAATACTTCTACTTGCACATATAGTAGCAATCATAAGTTCTTTTATAATAAAACAATAACATAGAAATACTTCCACTTGCATATGTAGTAGCCATCATAGGTATTTTTTATAATAAAACATTATTTTCTAGGTTAGGGTGTTTAAGTACTCTCAAATATTAGAATAATATAGAAAATGCTTCTACTTGCAATATAGTAGCCATCACAAGTTTTTTTATAATAAACCAATAATATATAAATACATCTATTTGCATATGTAGTAGCCATCATAAGTTCGTTTATAATAAAACAATAATATAGAATTACGTCTACTTGCACATATAGTAGCCATCATAAGTTCTTTTATAATAAACCAATCACATAGAAGTACTTCTACTCGCATATATAGTACCCATCATAGGTTTTTTTTTATAATAAAATAATATTTTCTAGGTTAGTGTATTTACAGTACTCTCAAATATTAGAATAATATAGAAAATACTTCTACTTGCACATATAGTAGCCATCACAAGATCTTTTATAATAAAACAATAACACAGAAATACTTCTACTTGCACATATTGTAGCAATCATAAGTTCTTTTATAATCAAACAATCACATAGAAATAATTCTACTCGCATATATAGTACCCATCATAGGTTTTTTTTTATAATAAAACAATATTTTCTGGTATAGTGTATTTTCAGTACTCTCAAATATTAGAATAATATAGAAAATACTTCTACTTGCAATATTGTACCCATCATAGGTTTTTTTATAATAAAACATTATTTTCTAGGTTAGGGTATTTTAAGTACTCTCAAATATTAGAATAATATAGAAGTACTTCTACTTGCAATATAGTAGCCATCACAAGTTTTTTTATAATAAAACAATAATATATAAATACATCTACTTGTATATGTAGTAGCCATCATAAGTTTGTTTATAATAAAACAATAATATAGAAATACTTCTACTTGCAATATAGTAGCCTTCATAAGTTCTTTTATAATAAAACAATATTTGCTAGGTTAGAGCATTTTACGGTCTCGCAAAAATTAGAATAATATAGAAAATACTTCCACTTGCACATAGAGTAGCCATCATAAGTTTTTGTTATAATAAAACAATAATATAGAAATACTATTTCTTCCACATATAGTAGCCATTATAAGCTCTTTTATAATAAAACAATAACATAGAAATACTTCCACTTGCATATATAGTAGCCATCACAAGTTCTTTTATAATAAAACAATAACATAGAAATACTTCCACTTGCATATGTAGTAGCCATCATAAGTTAGTTTATAATAAAACAATAATATAGAAATACGTCTACTTGCACATATAGTAGCCATCATAAGTTCTTTTATAATAAAACAATCACATGGAAATACTTCTACTCGCATATATAGTACCCATCATACATTTTTTTTTATAATAAACCAATATTTTCTAGGTTAGTGTATTTTCAGTACTCTCAAATATTAGAATAATATAGAAAATACTTCTACTTGCAATATAGTAGTCATCATAAGTTCTATTATAATAAAACATTATTTTCTAGGTTAGGGTGTTTAAGTACTCTCAAATATTAGAATAATATAGAATATGTTTCTACTTGCAATATAGTAGCCATCACAAGTTTTTTTATAATAAAACAATAACATAGAAATACTTCTACTTGCACATATAGTAGCAATCATAAGTTCTTTTATAATAAAACAATAACATAGAAATACTTCCACTTGCATATGTAGTAGCCATCATAGGTATTTTTTATAATAAAACATTATTTTCTAGGTTAGGGTGTTTAAGTACTCTCAAATATTAGAATAATATAGAAAATGCTTCTACTTGCAATATAGTAGCCATCACAAGTTTTTTTTATAATAAACCAATAATATATAAATACATCTATTTGCATATGTAGTAGCCATCATAAGTTCGTTTATAATAAAATAATAACATTTAAATACTTCTACTTGCATAAATATTTGCCATCATAAGTTGTTTTTATAATAAAACAATAATAGAGAAATACGTCTACTTGCACATATAGTAGCCATCATAAGTTCTTTTATAATAAAACAATCACATAGAAATACTTCTACTCGCATATATAGTACCCATCATATGTTTTTTTTTATAATAAAACAATATTTTCTAGGTTAGTGTATTTTAAGTACTCTCAAATATTAGAATAATATAGAAAATACTTCTACTTGCACATATAGTAGCCATTATTAGTTCTTTTATGATAAAACAATGACATAGAAATACTTCTACTTGCATATATATTAGCCATCATAAGTTTTTTTATAATAAACCAATATTTTCTAGGTTAGTGTATTTTCAGTACTCTCAAATATTAGAATAATAAAGAAAATGCTTCTGCTTCCAATATAGTAGCCATCACAAGTTCTTTTATAATAAAACAATAACACAGAAATACTTCTACTTGCACATATTGTAGCAATCATAAGTTCTTTTATAATCAAACAATAATATAGAAATACTTCTACTTGCATATGTAGTAGCCATGATAAGTTCGTTTATAATAAAACAATAATACAGAAATACTTCTACTTGCACATATAGTACCCATCATAAGTTATTTTATAATAAAACAATCACATAGAAATAATTCTACTCGCATATATAGTACCCATCATAGGTTTTTTTTATAATAAAACAATATTTTCTGGTATAGTGTATTTTCAGTACTCTCAAATATTAGAATAATATATAAAATACTTCTACTTGCAATATAGTACCCATCATAGGTTTTTTTATAATAAAACATTATTTTCTAGGTTAGGGTATTTTAACTACTCTCAAATATTAGAATAATATAGAAAATGCTTCTACTTGCAATATAGTAGCCATCACAAGTTCTTTTTTAATCAAACAATAACATAGAAATACTTCTACTTGCATATGTAGTAGCCATCATAAGTTCGTTTATAATAAAACAATAATATAGAAGTACTTCTACTTGCACATATAATAGCCATCACAAGTTCTTTTATAATAAAACAATAACATAGAAATACTTCTACTTGCACATATAGTAGCCATCATAAGTTCTTTTATAATAAAACAATCACATAGAAATAATTCTACTCGCATATATAGTACCCATCATAGGTTTTTTTTATAATAAAACATTATTTTCTAGGTTAGGGTATTTTAAGTACTCTCAAATATTAGAATAATATAGAAGTACTTCTACTTGCAATATAGTAGCCATCACAAGTTTTTTTATAATAAAACAATAATATATAAATACATCTACTTGCATATGTAGTAGCCATCATAAGTTTGTTTATAATAAAACAATAATATAGAAATACTTCTACTTGCAATATAGTAGCCTTCATAAGTTCTTTTATAATAAAACAATATTTGCTAGGTTAGAGCATTTTACGGTCTCGCAAAAATTAGAATAATATAGAAAATACTTCCACTTGCACATAGAGTAGCCATCATAAGTTTTTGTTATAATAAAACAATAATATAGAAATACTATTTCTTCCACATATAGTAGCCATTATAAGCTCTTTTATAATAAAACAATAACATAGAAATACTTCCACTTGCATATATAGTAGCCATCACATGTTCTTTTATAATAAAACAATAATATAGAAATACGTCTACTTGCACATATAGTAGCCATCATAAGTTCTTTTATAATAAAACAATCACATGGAAATACTTCTACTCGCATATATAGTACCCATCATACATTTTTTTTTATAATAAATCAATATTTTCTAGGTTAGTGTATTTTCAGTACTCTCAAATATTAGAATAATATAGAAAATGCTTCTGCTTCCAATATAGTACCCATCACAAGTTCTTTTATAATAAAACAATAACATAGAAATACTTCTACTTGCACATATAGTAGCCATCATAAGTTCTTTTATAATAAAACAATCACATAGAAATAATTCTACTCGCATATATAGTACCCATCATAGGTTTTTTTTTATAATAAAACAATATTTTCTGGTATAGTGTTTTTTCAGTACTCTCAAATATTAGAATAATATAGAAAATACTTCTACTTGCAATATTGTACCCATCATAGGTTTTTTTATAATAAAACATTATTTTCTAGGTTAGGGTATTTTAAGTACTCTCAAATATTAGAATAATATAGAAGTACTTCTACTTGCAATATAGTAGCCATCACAAGTTTTTTTATAATAAAACAATAATATATAAATACATCTACTTGCATATGTAGTAGCCATCATAAGTTTGTTTATAATAAAACAATAATATAGAAATACTTCTACTTGCAATATAGTAGCCTTCATAAGTTCTTTTATAATAAAACAATATTTGCTAGGTTAGAGCATTTTACGGTCTCGCAAAAATTAGAATAATATAGAAAATACTTCCACTTGCACATAGAGTGGCCATCATAAGTTTTTGTTATAATAAAACAATAATATAGAAATACTATTTCTTCCACATATAGTAGCCATTATAAGCTCTTTTATAATAAAACAATAACATAGAAATACTTCCACTTGCATATATAGTAGCCATCACAAGTTCTTTTATAATAAAACAATAACATAGAAATACTTCCACTTGCATATGTAGTAGCCATCATAAGTTAGTTTATAATAAAACAATAATATAGAAATACGTCTACTTGCACATATAGTAGCCATCATAAGTTCTTTTATAATAAAACAATCACATGGAAATACTTCTACTCGCATATATAGTACCCATCATACATTTTTTTTTATAATAAACCAATATTTTCTAGATTAGTGTATTTTCAGTTCTCTCAAATATTAGAATAATATAGAAAATACTTCTACTTGCAATATAGTAGTCATCATAAGTTCTATTATAATAAAACATTATTTTCTAGGTTAGGGTGTTTAAGTACTCTCAAATATTAGAATAATATAGAAAATGCTTCTACTTGCAATATAGTAGCCATCACAAGTTTTTTTATAATAAACCAATAATATATAAATACATCTATTTGCATATGTAGTAGCCATCATAAGTTCGTTTATAATAAAATAATAACATTTAAATACTTCTACTTGCATAAATATTTGCCATCATAAGTTGTTTTTATAATAAAACAATAATAGAGAAATACGTCTACTTGCACATATAGTAGCCATCATAAGTTCTTTTATAATAAAACAATCACATAGAAATACTTCTACTCGCATATATAGTACCCATCATATGTTTTTTTTTATAATAAAACAATATTTTCTAGGTTAGTGTATTTTAAGTACTCTCAAATATTAGAATAATATAGAAAATACTTCTACTTGCACATATAGTAGCCATTATTAGTTCTTTTATGATAAAACAATGACATAGAAATACTTCTACTTGCATATATATTAGCCATCATAAGTTTTTTTATAATAAACCAATATTTTCTAGGTTAGTGTATTTTCAGTACTCTCAAATATTAGAATAATAAAGAAAATGCTTCTGCTTCCAATATAGTAGCCATCACAAGTTCTTTTATAATAAAACAATAACACAGAAATACTTCTACTTGCACATATTGTAGCAATCATAAGTTCTTTTATAATCAAACAATAATATAGAAATACTTCTACTTGCATATGTAGTAGCCATGATAAGTTCGTTTATAATAAAACAATAATACAGAAATACTTCTACTTGCACATATAGTAGCCATCATAAGTTATTTTATAATAAAACAATCACATAGAAATAATTCTACTCGCATATATAGTACCCATCATAGGTTTTTTTATAATAAAACAATATTTTCTGGTATAGTTTATTTTCAGTACTCTCAAATATTAGAATAATATATAAAATACTTCTACTTGCAATATAGTACCCATCATAGGTTTTTTTATAATAAAACATTATTTTCTAGGTTAGGGTATTTTAACTACTCTCAAATATTAGAATAATATAGAAAATGCTTCTACTTGCAATATAGTAGCCATCACAAGTTCTTTTATAATCAAACAATAACATAGAAATACTTCTACTTGCATATGTAGTAGCCATCATAAGTTCGTTTATAATAAAACAATAATATAGAAGTACTTCTACTTGCACATATAATAGCCATCACAAGTTCTTTTATAATAAAACAATAACATAGAAATACTTCTACTTGCACATATAGTAGCCATCATAAGTTCTTTTATAATAAAACAATCACATAGAAATAATTCTACTCGCATATATAGTACCCATCATAGGTTTTTTTTTATAATAAAACAATATTTTCTGGTATAGTGTATTTTCAGTACTCTCAAATATTAGAATAATAAAGAAAATGCTTCTGCTTCCAATATAGTAGCCATCACAAGTTCTTTTATAATAAAACAATAACACAGAAATACTTCTACTTGCACATATTGTAGCAATCATAAGTTCTTTTATAATCAAACAATAATATAGAAATACTTCTACTTGCATATGTAGTAGCCATCATAAGTTCTTTTATAATAAAACAATAACACAGAAATACTTCTACTTGCACATATTGTAGCAATCATAAGTTATTTTATAATAAAACAATCACATAGAAATAATTCTACTCGCATATATAGTACCCATCATAGGTTTTTTTTATAATAAAACAATATTTTCTGGTATAGTGTATTTTCAGTACTCTCAAATATTAGAATAATATATAAAATACTTCTACTTGCAATATAGTACCCATCATAGGTTTTTTTATAATAAAACATTATTTTCTAGGTTAGGGTATTTTAACTACTCTCAAATATTAGAATAATATAGAAAATGCTTCTACTTGCAATATAGTAGCCATCACAAGTTCTTTTATAATCAAACAATAACATAGAAATACTTCCACTTGCATATGTAGTAGCCATCATAAGTTAGTTTATAATAAAACAATAATATAGAAATACGTCTACTTGCACATATAGTAGCCATCATAAGTTCTTTTATAATAAAACAATCACATGGAAATACTTCTACTCGCATATATAGTACCCATCATACATTTTTTTTTATAATAAACCAATATTTTCTAGGTTAGTGTATTTTCAGTACTCTCAAATATTAGAATAATATAGAAAATACTTCTACTTGCAATATAGTAGTCATCATAAGTTCTATTATAATAAAACATTATTTTCTAGGTTAGGGTGTTTAAGTACTCTCAAATATTAGAATAATATAGAATATGTTTCTACTTGCAATATAGTAGCCATCACAAGTTTTTTTATAATAAAACAATAACATAGAAATACTTCTACTTGCACATATAGTAGCAATCATAAGTTCTTTTATAATAAAACAATCACATAGAAATACTTCTACTCGCATATATAGTACCCATCATAGGTATTTTTTATAATAAAACATTATTTTCTAGGTTAGGGTGTTTAAGTACTCTCAAATATTAGAATAATACAGAAAATGCTTCTACTTGCAATATAGTAGCCATCACAAGTTTTTTTATAATAAACCAATAATATATAAATACATCTATTTGCATATGTAGTAGCCATCATAAGTTCGTTTATAATAAAACAATAATATAGAAAATACTTCTACTTGCACATATAGTAGCCATCACAAGTTCTTTTATAATAAAATAATAACATTTAAATACTTCTACTTGCATAAATATTTGCCATCATAAGTTGTTTTTATAATAAAACAATAATAGAGAAATACGTCTACTTGCACATATAGTAGCCATCATAAGTTCTTTTATAATAAAACAATCACATAGAAATACTTCTACTCGCATATATAGTACCCATCATATGTTTTTTTTTATAATAAAACAATATTTTCTAGGTTAGTGTATTTTAAGTACTCTCAAATATTAGAATAATATAGAAAATACTTCTACTTGCACATATAGTAGCCATTATTAGTTCTTTTATGATAAAACAATGACATAGAAATACTTCTACTTGCATATATATTAGCCATCATAAGTTTTTTTATAATAAACCAATATTTTCTAGGTTAGTGTATTTTCAGTACTCTCAAATATTAGAATAATAAAGAAAATGCTTCTGCTTCCAATATAGTAGCCATCACAAGTTCTTTTATAATAAAACAATAACACAGAAATACTTCTACTTGCACATATTGTAGCAATCATAAGTTCTTTTATAATCAAACAATAATATAGAAATACTTCTACTTGCATATGTAATAGCCATGATAAGTTCGTTTATAATAAAACAATAATACAGAAATACTTCTACTTGCACATATAGTAGCCATCATAAGTTATTTTATAATAAAACAATCACATAGAAATAATTCTACTCGCATATATAGTACCCATCATAGGTTTTTTTTATAATAAAACAATATTTTCTGGTATAGTGTATTTTCAGTACTCTCAAATATTAGAATAATATATAAAATACTTCTACTTGCAATATAGTACCCATCATAGGTTTTTTTATAATAAAACATTATTTTCTAGGTTAGGGTATTTTAACTACTCTCAAATATTAGAATAATATAGAAAATGCTTCTACTTGCAATATAGTAGCCATCACAAGTTCTTTTATAATCAAACAATAACATAGAAATACTTCTCCTTGCATATGTAGTAGCCATCATAAGTTCGTTTATAATAAAACAATAATATAGAAGTACTTCTACTTGCACATATAATAGCCATCACAAGTTCTTTTATAATAAAACAATAATACAGAAATACCTCTACTTGCACATATAGTAGCCATCATAAGTTATTTTATAATAAAACAATCACATAGAAATAATTCTACTCGCATATATAGTACCCATCATAGGTTTTTTTTATAATAAAACAATATTTTCTGGTATAGTGTATTTTCAGAACTCTCAAATATTAGAATAAGATATATAATACTTCTACTTGCAATATAGTACCCATCATAGGTTTTTTTATAATAAAACATTATTTTCTAGGTTAGGGTATTTTAACTACTCTCAAATATTAGAATAATATAGAAAATGCTTCTACTTGCAATATAGTAGCCATCACAAGTTCTTTTTTAATCAAACAATAACATAGAAATACTTCTACTTGCATATGTAGTAGCCATCATAAGTTCGTTTATAATAAAACAATAATATAGAAGTACTTCTACTTGCACATATAATAGCCATCACAAGTTCTTTTATAATAAAACAATAACATAGAAATACTTCTACTTGCACATATAGTAGCCATCATAAGTTCTTTTATAATAAAACAATCACATAGAAATAATTCTACTCGCATATATAGTACCCATCATAGGTTTTTTTTATAATAAAACAATATTTTCTGGTATAGTGTATTTTCAGTACTCTCAAATATTAGAATAATATAGAAAATACTTCTACTTGCAATATTGTACCCATCATAGGTTTTTTTATAATAAAACATTATTTTCTAGGTTAGGGTATTTTAAGTACTCTCAAATATTAGAATAATATAGAAGTACTTCTACTTGCAATATAGTAGCCATCACAAGTTTTTTTTATAATAAAACAATAATATATAAATACATCTACTTGCATATGTAGTAGCCATCATAAGTTTGTTTATAATAAAACAATAATATAGAAATACTTCTACTTGCAATATAGTAGCCTTCATAAGTTCTTTTATAATAAAACAATATTTGCTATGTTACGTCCTGCGTCCTCCACCCGCTTTTTTTACGATTATATTCTCGCAACGAGCTCATCGCACCGCGTATCTAATTAACTAGATGTAAGTCGTACAGGAACTGAAACGCGAGCCGCGGCACCGTGCCACCGAAATTCCTTCACGTAACGGTGACTCCCATCCGGGACGTAATCCGCGCCACGCGAAGGAATTACATAACGTCCGCGCACAATAGTAATGTAAGTAGAAATGTAAGAACGCTGACACCGAGTCAGCATAGGCTAACCCCAACGATCGACTAGCGATCCGCGGGAATGCATAGTTCCGAGAACGCCAACTTCCAAACGGAAGCTAGGGTGCCAGTTCCGCGAAGGACCTGGCGACCCTCAGCAAAATCCACCGCTTAAATAGAGCCACAAAAGCGAGCGATCAATCAATTACAATCCTCCGTTCTACAGTTAACGTCACGTTCGAGTCGGGCATTCACTTCCGTTAAACGCGTTCATCTAAGCTATCCAGCTCACTACAGTTAAGTGCTAGTTCAGTAAAACAGTTGTGAACCTCAAGCAAGTGTAACGACAGAAATACAACCCCATTTCGATCAAGGTAACCGTCGCAGCTATTAATCATCCGCCCCCACAACTATCTCCTTAGAGACGTCCGACCTTCCTCTGAAACCTCCTAACCAACGACCAGCGTAACTTCACCAAATCTCCGCGATAATTCGGTCAACTATCAGTACACTCTTTACTCGGCAGCTTCGGCTACACTCCCAGTCCTTCTCAGAGATCCCTGCGATCTGCGAGCCACCAGCGAGAGTTGATGCCCCCGGGCTCCCTTGCGGCAGCTCCCGTACCGCACTAGACGCGAGCGCTCTGATAGGGGCAACTAGCAGCGAGGTAACTGGGTAGCTTCTGGCTTCCTGCACCCCGCGCTTACTGCCCCGGTCGACCGCCCTCTTGGTTATGGGAAAACCTCTGGGTAAGTGAATTGGAACCAGCCGAAACCTCCGTAGTTTCGCCGTTTACGAACTCGGTAGGCATTACTTGTACCCATCCGCCGCATACCTGCGAGACCTAGTTGAGGGAGTCCCGTCCACGGTTACGGTGACGGAACTCTACGAGGACTCGGATATCGAGATACTAAACTAAATGTAACGACGATTCCACAATAAAGCCCGACCAAAGACTTTCAACGTCGACGTATTTCCCATTCCTTCCCCCCCGCGCACTTATAACCATTAAGGTAACCAGTAGGCCGGTTAAACCCCCGCCGAAGCACAAACAGTAGAGCCGTAACCATTCGGACCCATTTCTCCTATACCACGCGATACGTCGGTGAGCCGCTCCACCGACCAATACAAACAAATAGAGCCGTAACCATTCGGACGCATTTCTCCTATACCACGCGATACGTCGGTGAGCCGCTCCACTGACCAATACAAAATAGAGCCGTAACCATTCGGACGCATTTAGAGCCTAGACGAAGGACTCTTATACCACGCGATACGTCAGTGCGCCGCTCCACTGACCAATACAAACAAATAGAGCCGTAGCCATTCGGACGCATTTCTCCTATACCACGCGATACGTCGGTGAGCCGCTCCACTGACCAATACAAACGAACAGAGCCGTAACCATTCGGACGCATTTAGAGCCTAGACGAAGGACTCTTACACCACGCGATACGTCGGCGCGCCGCTCCGCTGACGGATAAGCCCCCTCTTACGGTGCGATACCCCTTTTCCGTCTGTCCTCGATCCCTGGTATACCCGGTGAACGCAGGGTGCCGAAAACGAGGACGTAACAGCTAGGTTAGAGCATTTTACGGTCTCGCAAAAATTAGAATAATATAGAAAATACTTCCACTTGCACATAGAGTAGCCAACATAAGTTTTTGTTATAATAAAACAATAATATAGAAATACTATTTCTTCCACATATAGTAGCCATTATAAGCTCTTTTATAATAAAACAATAACATAGAAATACTTCCACTTGCATATATAGTAGCCATCACAAGTTCTTTTATAATAAAACAATAACATAGAAATACTTCCACTTGCATATGTAGTAGCCATCATAAGTTAGTTTATAATAAAACAATAATATAGAAATACGTCTACTTGCACATATAGTAGCCATCATAAGTTCTTTTATAATAAAACAATCACATGGAAATACTTCTACTCGCATATATAGTACCCATCATACATTTTTTTTTATAATAAACCAATATTTTCTAGGTTAGTGTATTTTCAGTACTCTCAAATATTAGAATAATATAGAAAATACTTCTGCTTGCAATATAGTAGTCATCATAAGTTCTATTATAATAAAACATTATTTTCTAGGTTAGGGTGTTTAAGTACTCTCAAATATTAGAATAATATAGAATATGGTTCTACTTGCAATATAGTAGCCATCACAAGTTTTTTTATAATAAAACAATAACATAGAAATACTTCTACTTGCACATATAGTAGCAATCATAAGTTCTTTTATAATAAAACAATAACATAGAAATACTTCCACTTGCATATGTAGTAGCCATCATAGGTATTTTTTATAATAAAACATTATTTTCTAGGTTAGGGTGTTTAAGTACTCTCAAATATTAGAATAATATAGAAAATGCTTCTACTTGCAATATAGTAGCCATCACAAGTTTTTTTATAATAAACCAATAATATATAAATACATCTATTTGCATATGTAGTAGCCATCATAAGTTCGTTTATAATAAAACAATAATATAGAATTACGTCTACTTGCACATATAGTAGCCATCATAAGTTCTTTTATAATAAACCAATCACATAGAAGTACTTCTACTCGCATATATAGTACCCATCATAGGTTTTTTTTTATAATAAAATAATATTTTCTAGGTTAGTGTATTTACAGTACTCTCAAATATTAGAATAATATAGAAAATACTTCTACTTGCACATATAGTAGCCATCACAAGATCTTTTATAATAAAACAATAACACAGAAATACTTCTACTTGCACATATTGTAGCAATCATAAGTTCTTTTATAATCAAACAATCACATAGAAATAATTCTACTCGCATATATAGTACCCATCATAGGTTTTTTTTTATAATAAAACAATATTTTCTGGTATAGTGTATTTTCAGTACTCTCAAATATTAGAATAATATAGAAAATACTTCTACTTGCAATATTGTACCCATCATAGGTTTTTTTATAATAAAACATTATTTTCTAGGTTAGGGTATTTTAAGTACTCTCAAATATTAGAATAATATAGAAGTACTTCTACTTGCAATATAGTAGCCATCACAAGTTTTTTTATAATAAAACAATAATATATAAATACATCTACTTGTATATGTAGTAGCCATCATAAGTTTGTTTATAATAAAACAATAATATAGAAATACTTCTACTTGCAATATAGTAGCCTTCATAAGTTCTTTTATAATAAAACAATATTTGCTAGGTTAGAGCATTTTACGGTCTCGCAAAAATTAGAATAATATAGAAAATACTTCCACTTGCACATAGAGTAGCCATCATAAGTTTTTGTTATAATAAAACAATAATATAGAAATACTATTTCTTCCACATATAGTAGCCATTATAAGCTCTTTTATAATAAAACAATAACATAGAAATACTTCCACTTGCATATATAGTAGCCATCACAAGTTCTTTTATAATAAAACAATAACATAGAAATACTTCCACTTGCATATGTAGTAGCCATCATAAGTTAGTTTATAATAAAACAATAATATAGAAATACGTCTACTTGCACATATAGTAGCCATCATAAGTTCTTTTATAATAAAACAATCACATGGAAATACTTCTACTCGCATATATAGTACCCATCATACATTTTTTTTTATAATAAACCAATATTTTCTAGGTTAGTGTATTTTCAGTACTCTCAAATATTAGAATAATATAGAAAATACTTCTACTTGCAATATAGTAGTCATCATAAGTTCTATTATAATAAAACATTATTTTCTAGGTTAGGGTGTTTAAGTACTCTCAAATATTAGAATAATATAGAATATGTTTCTACTTGCAATATAGTAGCCATCACAAGTTTTTTTATAATAAAACAATAACATAGAAATACTTCTACTTGCACATATAGTAGCAATCATAAGTTCTTTTATAATAAAACAATAACATAGAAATACTTCCACTTGCATATGTAGTAGCCATCATAGGTATTTTTTATAATAAAACATTATTTTCTAGGTTAGGGTGTTTAAGTACTCTCAAATATTAGAATAATATAGAAAATGCTTCTACTTGCAATATAGTAGCCATCACAAGTTTTTTTTTATAATAAACCAATAATATATAAATACATCTATTTGCATATGTAGTAGCCATCATAAGTTCGTTTATAATAAAATAATAACATTTAAATACTTCTACTTGCATAAATATTTGCCATCATAAGTTGTTTTTATAATAAAACAATAATAGAGAAATACGTCTACTTGCACATATAGTAGCCATCATAAGTTCTTTTATAATAAAACAATCACATAGAAATACTTCTACTCGCATATATAGTACCCATCATATGTTTTTTTTTATAATAAAACAATATTTTCTAGGTTAGTGTATTTTAAGTACTCTCAAATATTAGAATAATATAGAAAATACTTCTACTTGCACATATAGTAGCCATTATTAGTTCTTTTATGATAAAACAATGACATAGAAATACTTCTACTTGCATATATATTAGCCATCATAAGTTTTTTTATAATAAACCAATATTTTCTAGGTTAGTGTATTTTCAGTACTCTCAAATATTAGAATAATAAAGAAAATGCTTCTGCTTCCAATATAGTAGCCATCACAAGTTCTTTTATAATAAAACAATAACACAGAAATACTTCTACTTGCACATATTGTAGCAATCATAAGTTCTTTTATAATCAAACAATAATATAGAAATACTTCTACTTGCATATGTAGTAGCCATGATAAGTTCGTTTATAATAAAACAATAATACAGAAATACTTCTACTTGCACATATAGTACCCATCATAAGTTATTTTATAATAAAACAATCACATAGAAATAATTCTACTCGCATATATAGTACCCATCATAGGTTTTTTTTATAATAAAACAATATTTTCTGGTATAGTGTATTTTCAGTACTCTCAAATATTAGAATAATATAGAAAATACTTCTACTTGCAATATTGTACCCATCATAGGTTTTTTTATAATAAAACATTATTTTCTAGGTTAGGGTATTTTAAGTACTCTCAAATATTAGAATAATATAGAAGTACTTCTACTTGCAATATAGTAGCCATCACATGTTCTTTTATAATAAAACAATAATATAGAAGTACTTCTACTTGCACATATAATAGCCATCACAAGTTCTTTTATAATAAAACAATAATATAGAAATACGTCTACTTGCACATATAGTAGCCATCATAAGTTCTTTTATAATAAAACAATCACATAGAAATAATTCTACTCGCATATATAGTACCCATCATAGGTTTTTTTTTATAATAAAACAATATTTTCTGGTATAGTGTATTTTCAGTACTCTCAAATATTAGAATAATATAGAAAATACTTCTACTTGCAATATTGTACCCATCATAGGTTTTTTTATAATAAAACATTATTTTCTAGGTTAGGGTATTTTAAGTACTCTCAAATATTAGAATAATATAGAAGTACTTCTACTTGCAATATAGTAGCCATCACAAGTTTTTTTATAATAAAACAATAATATATAAATACATCTACTTGCATATGTAGTAGCCATCATAAGTTTGTTTATAATAAAACAATAATATAGAAATACTTCTACTTGCAATATAGTAGCCTTCATAAGTTCTTTTATAATAAAACAATATTTGCTAGGTTAGAGCATTTTACGGTCTCGCAAAAATTAGAATAATATAGAAAATACTTCCACTTGCACATAGAGTAGCCAACATAAGTTTTTGTTATAATAAAACAATAATATAGAAATACTATTTCTTCCACATATAGTAGCCATTATAAGCTCTTTTATAATAAAACAATAACATAGAAATACTTCCACTTGCATATATAGTAGCCATCACAAGTTCTTTTATAATAAAACAATAACATAGAAATACTTCCACTTGCATATGTAGTAGCCATCATAAGTTAGTTTATAATAAAACAATAATATAGAAATACGTCTACTTGCACATATAGTAGCCATCATAAGTTCTTTTATAATAAAACAATCACATGGAAATACTTCTACTCGCATATATAGTACCCATCATACATTTTTTTTTTATAATAAACCAATATTTTCTAGGTTAGTGTATTTTCAGTACTCTCAAATATTAGAATAATATAGAAAATACTTCTGCTTGCAATATAGTAGTCATCATAAGTTCTATTATAATAAAACATTATTTTCTAGGTTAGGGTGTTTAAGTACTCTCAAATATTAGAATAATATAGAATATGGTTCTACTTGCAATATAGTAGCCATCACAAGTTTTTTTATAATAAAACAATAACATAGAAATACTTCTACTTGCACATATAGTAGCAATCATAAGTTCTTTTATAATAAAACAATAACATAGAAATACTTCCACTTGCATATGTAGTAGCCATCATAGGTATTTTTTATAATAAAACATTATTTTCTAGGTTAGGGTATTTTAAGTACTCTCAAATATTAGAATAATATAGAAGTACTTCTACTTGCAATATAGTAGCCATCACAAGTTTTTTTATAATAAAACAATAATATATAAATACATCTACTTGCATATGTAGTAGCCATCATAAGTTTGTTTATAATAAAACAATAATATAGAAATACTTCTACTTGCAATATAGTAGCCTTCATAAGTTCTTTTATAATAAAACAATATTTGCTATGTTACGTCCTGCGTCCTCCACCCGCTTTTTTTACGATTATATTCTCGCAACGAGCTCATCGCACCGCGTATCTAATTAACTAGATGTAAGTCGTACAGGAACTGAAACGCGAGCCGCGGCACCGTGCCACCGAAATTCCTTCACGTAACGGTGACTCCCATCCGGGACGTAATCCGCGCCACGCGAAGGAATTACATAACGTCCGCGCACAATAGTAATGTAAGTAGAAATGTAAGAACGCTGACACCGAGTCAGCATAGGCTAACCCCAACGATCGACTAGCGATCCGCGGGAATGCATAGTTCCGAGAACGCCAACTTCCAAACGGAAGCTAGGGTGCCAGTTCCGCGAAGGACCTGGCGACCCTCAGCAAAATCCACCGCTTAAATAGAGCCACAAAAGCGAGCGATCAATCAATTACAATCCTCCGTTCTACAGTTAACGTCACGTTCGAGTCGGGCATTCACTTCCGTTAAACGCGTTCATCTAAGCTATCCAGCTCACTACAGTTAAGTGCTAGTTCAGTAAAACAGTTGTGAACCTCAAGCAAGTGTAACGACAGAAATACAACCCCATTTCGATCAAGGTAACCGTCGCAGCTATTAATCATCCGCCCCCACAACTATCTCCTTAGAGACGTCCGACCTTCCTCTGAAACCTCCTAACCAACGACCAGCGTAACTTCACCAAATCTCCGCGATAATTCGGTCAACTATCAGTACACTCTTTACTCGGCAGCTTCGGCTACACTCCCAGTCCTTCTCAGAGATCCCTGCGATCTGCGAGCCACCAGCGAGAGTTGATGCCCCCGGGCTCCCTTGCGGCAGCTCCCGTACCGCACTAGACGCGAGCGCTCTGATAGGGGCAACTAGCAGCGAGGTAACTGGGTAGCTTCTGGCTTCCTGCACCCCGCGCTTACTGCCCCGGTCGACCGCCCTCTTGGTTATGGGAAAACCTCTGGGTAAGTGAATTGGAACCAGCCGAAACCTCCGTAGTTTCGCCGTTTACGAACTCGGTAGGCATTACTTGTACCCATCCGCCGCATACCTGCGAGACCTAGTTGAGGGAGTCCCGTCCACGGTTACGGTGACGGAACTCTACGAGGACTCGGATATCGAGATACTAAACTAAATGTAACGACGATTCCACAATAAAGCCCGACCAAAGACTTTCAACGTCGACGTATTTCCCATTCCTTCCCCCCCGCGCACTTATAACCATTAAGGTAACCAGTAGGCCGGTTAAACCCCCGCCGAAGCACAAACAGTAGAGCCGTAACCATTCGGACCCATTTCTCCTATACCACGCGATACGTCGGTGAGCCGCTCCACCGACCAATACAAACAAATAGAGCCGTAACCATTCGGACGCATTTCTCCTATACCACGCGATACGTCGGTGAGCCGCTCCACTGACCAATACAAAATAGAGCCGTAACCATTCGGACGCATTTAGAGCCTAGACGAAGGACTCTTATACCACGCGATACGTCAGTGCGCCGCTCCACTGACCAATACAAACAAATAGAGCCGTAGCCATTCGGACGCATTTCTCCTATACCACGCGATACGTCGGTGAGCCGCTCCACTGACCAATACAAACGAACAGAGCCGTAACCATTCGGACGCATTTAGAGCCTAGACGAAGGACTCTTACACCACGCGATACGTCGGCGCGCCGCTCCGCTGACGGATAAGCCCCCTCTTACGGTGCGATACCCCTTTTCCGTCTGTCCTCGATCCCTGGTATACCCGGTGAACGCAGGGTGCCGAAAACGAGGACGTAACAGCTAGGTTAGAGCATTTTACGGTCTCGCAAAAATTAGAATAATATAGAAAATACTTCCACTTGCACATAGAGTAGCCATCATAAGTTTTTGTTATAATAAAACAATAATATAGAAATACTATTTCTTCCACATATAGTAGCCATTATAAGCTCTTTTATAATAAAACAATAACATAGAAATACTTCCACTTGCATATATAGTAGCCATCACAAGTTCTTTTATAATAAAACAATAACATAGAAATACTTCCACTTGCATATGTAGTAGCCATCATAAGTTAGTTTATAATAAAACAATAATATAGAAATACGTCTACTTGCACATATAGTAGCCATCATAAGTTCTTTTATAATAAAACAATCACATGGAAATACTTCTACTCGCATATATAGTACCCATCATACATTTTTTTTTATAATAAACCAATATTTTCTAGGTTAGTGTATTTTCAGTACTCTCAAATATTAGAATAATATAGAAAATACTTCTACTTGCAATATAGTAGTCATCATAAGTTCTATTATAATAAAACATTATTTTCTAGGTTAGGGTGTTTAAGTACTCTCAAATATTAGAATAATATAGAATATGTTTCTACTTGCAATATAGTAGCCATCACAAGTTTTTTTATAATAAAACAATAACATAGAAATACTTCTACTTGCACATATAGTAGCAATCATAAGTTCTTTTATAATAAAACAATAACATAGAAATACTTCCACTTGCATATGTAGTAGCCATCATAGGTATTTTTTATAATAAAACATTATTTTCTAGGTTAGGGTGTTTAAGTACTCTCAAATATTAGAATAATATAGAAAATGCTTCTACTTGCAATATAGTAGCCATCACAAGTTTTTTTTATAATAAACCAATAATATATAAATACATCTATTTGCATATGTAGTAGCCATCATAAGTTCGTTTATAATAAAATAATAACATTTAAATACTTCTACTTGCATAAATATTTGCCATCATAAGTTGTTTTTATAATAAAACAATAATAGAGAAATACGTCTACTTGCACATATAGTAGCCATCATAAGTTCTTTTATAATAAAACAATCACATAGAAATACTTCTACTCGCATATATAGTACCCATCATATGTTTTTTTTTATAATAAAACAATATTTTCTAGGTTAGTGTATTTTAAGTACTCTCAAATATTAGAATAATATAGAAAATACTTCTACTTGCACATATAGTAGCCATTATTAGTTCTTTTATGATAAAACAATGACATAGAAATACTTCTACTTGCATATATATTAGCCATCATAAGTTTTTTTATAATAAACCAATATTTTCTAGGTTAGTGTATTTTCAGTACTCTCAAATATTAGAATAATAAAGAAAATGCTTCTGCTTCCAATATAGTAGCCATCACAAGTTCTTTTATAATAAAACAATAACACAGAAATACTTCTACTTGCACATATTGTAGCAATCATAAGTTCTTTTATAATCAAACAATAATATAGAAATACTTCTACTTGCATATGTAGTAGCCATGATAAGTTCGTTTATAATAAAACAATAATACAGAAATACTTCTACTTGCACATATAGTACCCATCATAAGTTATTTTATAATAAAACAATCACATAGAAATAATTCTACTCGCATATATAGTACCCATCATAGGTTTTTTTTATAATAAAACAATATTTTCTGGTATAGTGTATTTTCAGTACTCTCAAATATTAGAATAATATATAAAATACTTCTACTTGCAATATAGTACCCATCATAGGTTTTTTTATAATAAAACATTATTTTCTAGGTTAGGGTATTTTAACTACTCTCAAATATTAGAATAATATAGAAAATGCTTCTACTTGCAATATAGTAGCCATCACAAGTTCTTTTTTAATCAAACAATAACATAGAAATACTTCTACTTGCATATGTAGTAGCCATCATAAGTTCGTTTATAATAAAACAATAATATAGAAGTACTTCTACTTGCACATATAATAGCCATCACAAGTTCTTTTATAATAAAACAATAACATAGAAATACTTCTACTTGCACATATAGTAGCCATCATAAGTTCTTTTATAATAAAACAATCACATAGAAATAATTCTACTCGCATATATAGTACCCATCATAGGTTTTTTTTATAATAAAACAATATTTTCTGGTATAGTGTATTTTCAGTACTCTCAAATATTAGAATAATATAGAAAATACTTCTACTTGCAATATTGTACCCATCATAGGTTTTTTTATAATAAAACATTATTTTCTAGGTTAGGGTATTTTAAGTACTCTCAAATATTAGAATAATATAGAAGTACTTCTACTTGCAATATAGTAGCCATCACATGTTCTTTTATAATAAAACAATAATATAGAAGTACTTCTACTTGCACATATAATAGCCATCACAAGTTCTTTTATAATAAAACAATAATATAGAAATACGTCTACTTGCACATATAGTAGCCATCATAAGTTCTTTTATAATAAAACAATCACATAGAAATAATTCTACTCGCATATATAGTACCCATCATAGGTTTTTTTTTATAATAAAACAATATTTTCTGGTATAGTGTATTTTCAGTACTCTCAAATATTAGAATAATATAGAAAATACTTCTACTTGCAATATTGTACCCATCATAGGTTTTTTTATAATAAAACATTATTTTCTAGGTTAGGGTATTTTAAGTACTCTCAAATATTAGAATAATATAGAAGTACTTCTACTTGCAATATAGTAGCCATCACAAGTTTTTTTATAATAAAACAATAATATATAAATACATCTACTTGCATATGTAGTAGCCATCATAAGTTTGTTTATAATAAAACAATAATATAGAAATACTTCTACTTGCAATATAGTAGCCTTCATAAGTTCTTTTATAATAAAACAATATTTGCTAGGTTAGAGCATTTTACGGTCTCGCAAAAATTAGAATAATATAGAAAATACTTCCACTTGCACATAGAGTAGCCAACATAAGTTTTTGTTATAATAAAACAATAATATAGAAATACTATTTCTTCCACATATAGTAGCCATTATAAGCTCTTTTATAATAAAACAATAACATAGAAATACTTCCACTTGCATATATAGTAGCCATCACAAGTTCTTTTATAATAAAACAATAACATAGAAATACTTCCACTTGCATATGTAGTAGCCATCATAAGTTAGTTTATAATAAAACAATAATATAGAAATACGTCTACTTGCACATATAGTAGCCATCATAAGTTCTTTTATAATAAAACAATCACATGGAAATACTTCTACTCGCATATATAGTACCCATCATACATTTTTTTTTTATAATAAACCAATATTTTCTAGGTTAGTGTATTTTCAGTACTCTCAAATATTAGAATAATATAGAAAATACTTCTGCTTGCAATATAGTAGTCATCATAAGTTCTATTATAATAAAACATTATTTTCTAGGTTAGGGTGTTTAAGTACTCTCAAATATTAGAATAATATAGAATATGGTTCTACTTGCAATATAGTAGCCATCACAAGTTTTTTTATAATAAAACAATAACATAGAAATACTTCTACTTGCACATATAGTAGCAATCATAAGTTCTTTTATAATAAAACAATAACATAGAAATACTTCCACTTGCATATGTAGTAGCCATCATAGGTATTTTTTATAATAAAACATTATTTTCTAGGTTAGGGTATTTTAAGTACTCTCAAATATTAGAATAATATAGAAGTACTTCTACTTGCAATATAGTAGCCATCACAAGTTTTTTTATAATAAAACAATAATATATAAATACATCTACTTGCATATGTAGTAGCCATCATAAGTTTGTTTATAATAAAACAATAATATAGAAATACTTCTACTTGCAATATAGTAGCCTTCATAAGTTCTTTTATAATAAAACAATATTTGCTATGTTACGTCCTGCGTCCTCCACCCGCTTTTTTTACGATTATATTCTCGCAACGAGCTCATCGCACCGCGTATCTAATTAACTAGATGTAAGTCGTACAGGAACTGAAACGCGAGCCGCGGCACCGTGCCACCGAAATTCCTTCACGTAACGGTGACTCCCATCCGGGACGTAATCCGCGCCACGCGAAGGAATTACATAACGTCCGCGCACAATAGTAATGTAAGTAGAAATGTAAGAACGCTGACACCGAGTCAGCATAGGCTAACCCCAACGATCGACTAGCGATCCGCGGGAATGCATAGTTCCGAGAACGCCAACTTCCAAACGGAAGCTAGGGTGCCAGTTCCGCGAAGGACCTGGCGACCCTCAGCAAAATCCACCGCTTAAATAGAGCCACAAAAGCGAGCGATCAATCAATTACAATCCTCCGTTCTACAGTTAACGTCACGTTCGAGTCGGGCATTCACTTCCGTTAAACGCGTTCATCTAAGCTATCCAGCTCACTACAGTTAAGTGCTAGTTCAGTAAAACAGTTGTGAACCTCAAGCAAGTGTAACGACAGAAATACAACCCCATTTCGATCAAGGTAACCGTCGCAGCTATTAATCATCCGCCCCCACAACTATCTCCTTAGAGACGTCCGACCTTCCTCTGAAACCTCCTAACCAACGACCAGCGTAACTTCACCAAATCTCCGCGATAATTCGGTCAACTATCAGTACACTCTTTACTCGGCAGCTTCGGCTACACTCCCAGTCCTTCTCAGAGATCCCTGCGATCTGCGAGCCACCAGCGAGAGTTGATGCCCCCGGGCTCCCTTGCGGCAGCTCCCGTACCGCACTAGACGCGAGCGCTCTGATAGGGGCAACTAGCAGCGAGGTAACTGGGTAGCTTCTGGCTTCCTGCACCCCGCGCTTACTGCCCCGGTCGACCGCCCTCTTGGTTATGGGAAAACCTCTGGGTAAGTGAATTGGAACCAGCCGAAACCTCCGTAGTTTCGCCGTTTACGAACTCGGTAGGCATTACTTGTACCCATCCGCCGCATACCTGCGAGACCTAGTTGAGGGAGTCCCGTCCACGGTTACGGTGACGGAACTCTACGAGGACTCGGATATCGAGATACTAAACTAAATGTAACGACGATTCCACAATAAAGCCCGACCAAAGACTTTCAACGTCGACGTATTTCCCATTCCTTCCCCCCCGCGCACTTATAACCATTAAGGTAACCAGTAGGCCGGTTAAACCCCCGCCGAAGCACAAACAGTAGAGCCGTAACCATTCGGACCCATTTCTCCTATACCACGCGATACGTCGGTGAGCCGCTCCACCGACCAATACAAACAAATAGAGCCGTAACCATTCGGACGCATTTCTCCTATACCACGCGATACGTCGGTGAGCCGCTCCACTGACCAATACAAAATAGAGCCGTAACCATTCGGACGCATTTAGAGCCTAGACGAAGGACTCTTATACCACGCGATACGTCAGTGCGCCGCTCCACTGACCAATACAAACAAATAGAGCCGTAGCCATTCGGACGCATTTCTCCTATACCACGCGATACGTCGGTGAGCCGCTCCACTGACCAATACAAACGAACAGAGCCGTAACCATTCGGACGCATTTAGAGCCTAGACGAAGGACTCTTACACCACGCGATACGTCGGCGCGCCGCTCCGCTGACGGATAAGCCCCCTCTTACGGTGCGATACCCCTTTTCCGTCTGTCCTCGATCCCTGGTATACCCGGTGAACGCAGGGTGCCGAAAACGAGGACGTAACAGCTAGGTTAGAGCATTTTACGGTCTCGCAAAAATTAGAATAATATAGAAAATACTTCCACTTGCACATAGAGTAGCCAACATAAGTTTTTGTTATAATAAAACAATAATATAGAAATACTATTTCTTCCACATATAGTAGCCATTATAAGCTCTTTTATAATAAAACAATAACATAGAAATACTTCCACTTGCATATATAGTAGCCATCACAAGTTCTTTTATAATAAAACAATAACATAGAAATACTTCCACTTGCATATGTAGTAGCCATCATAAGTTAGTTTATAATAAAACAATAATATAGAAATACGTCTACTTGCACATATAGTAGCCATCATAAGTTCTTTTATAATAAAACAATCACATGGAAATACTTCTACTCGCATATATAGTACCCATCATACATTTTTTTTTATAATAAACCAATATTTTCTAGGTTAGTGTATTTTCAGTACTCTCAAATATTAGAATAATATAGAAAATACTTCTGCTTGCAATATAGTAGTCATCATAAGTTCTATTATAATAAAACATTATTTTCTAGGTTAGGGTGTTTAAGTACTCTCAAATATTAGAATAATATAGAATATGGTTCTACTTGCAATATAGTAGCCATCACAAGTTTTTTTATAATAAAACAATAACATAGAAATACTTCTACTTGCACATATAGTAGCAATCATAAGTTCTTTTATAATAAAACAATAACATAGAAATACTTCCACTTGCATATGTAGTAGCCATCATAGGTTTTTTTTTATAATAAAACAATATTTTCTGGTATAGTGTATTTTCAGTACTCTCAAATATTAGAATAATATAGAAAATACTTCTACTTGCAATATTGTACCCATCATAGGTTTTTTTATAATAAAACATTATTTTCTAGGTTAGGGTATTTTAAGTACTCTCAAATATTAGAATAATATAGAAGTACTTCTACTTGCAATATAGTAGCCATCACAAGTTTTTTTATAATAAAACAATAATATATAAATACATCTACTTGTATATGTAGTAGCCATCATAAGTTTGTTTATAATAAAACAATAATATAGAAATACTTCTACTTGCAATATAGTAGCCTTCATAAGTTCTTTTATAATAAAACAATATTTGCTAGGTTAGAGCATTTTACGGTCTCGCAAAAATTAGAATAATATAGAAAATACTTCCACTTGCACATAGAGTAGCCATCATAAGTTTTTGTTATAATAAAACAATAATATAGAAATACTATTTCTTCCACATATAGTAGCCATTATAAGCTCTTTTATAATAAAACAATAACATAGAAATACTTCCACTTGCATATATAGTAGCCATCACAAGTTCTTTTATAATAAAACAATAACATAGAAATACTTCCACTTGCATATGTAGTAGCCATCATAAGTTAGTTTATAATAAAACAATAATATAGAAATACGTCTACTTGCACATATAGTAGCCATCATAAGTTCTTTTATAATAAAACAATCACATGGAAATACTTCTACTCGCATATATAGTACCCATCATACATTTTTTTTTATAATAAACCAATATTTTCTAGGTTAGTGTATTTTCAGTACTCTCAAATATTAGAATAATATAGAAAATACTTCTACTTGCAATATAGTAGTCATCATAAGTTCTATTATAATAAAACATTATTTTCTAGGTTAGGGTGTTTAAGTACTCTCAAATATTAGAATAATATAGAATATGTTTCTACTTGCAATATAGTAGCCATCACAAGTTTTTTTATAATAAAACAATAACATAGAAATACTTCTACTTGCACATATAGTAGCAATCATAAGTTCTTTTATAATAAAACAATAACATAGAAATACTTCCACTTGCATATGTAGTAGCCATCATAGGTATTTTTTATAATAAAACATTATTTTCTAGGTTAGGGTGTTTAAGTACTCTCAAATATTAGAATAATATAGAAAATGCTTCTACTTGCAATATAGTAGCCATCACAAGTTTTTTTTATAATAAACCAATAATATATAAATACATCTATTTGCATATGTAGTAGCCATCATAAGTTCGTTTATAATAAAATAATAACATTTAAATACTTCTACTTGCATAAATATTTGCCATCATAAGTTGTTTTTATAATAAAACAATAATAGAGAAATACGTCTACTTGCACATATAGTAGCCATCATAAGTTCTTTTATAATAAAACAATCACATAGAAATACTTCTACTCGCATATATAGTACCCATCATATGTTTTTTTTTATAATAAAACAATATTTTCTAGGTTAGTGTATTTTAAGTACTCTCAAATATTAGAATAATATAGAAAATACTTCTACTTGCACATATAGTAGCCATTATTAGTTCTTTTATGATAAAACAATGACATAGAAATACTTCTACTTGCATATATATTAGCCATCATAAGTTTTTTTATAATAAACCAATATTTTCTAGGTTAGTGTATTTTCAGTACTCTCAAATATTAGAATAATAAAGAAAATGCTTCTGCTTCCAATATAGTAGCCATCACAAGTTCTTTTATAATAAAACAATAACACAGAAATACTTCTACTTGCACATATTGTAGCAATCATAAGTTCTTTTATAATCAAACAATAATATAGAAATACTTCTACTTGCATATGTAGTAGCCATGATAAGTTCGTTTATAATAAAACAATAATACAGAAATACTTCTACTTGCACATATAGTACCCATCATAAGTTATTTTATAATAAAACAATCACATAGAAATAATTCTACTCGCATATATAGTACCCATCATAGGTTTTTTTTATAATAAAACAATATTTTCTGGTATAGTGTATTTTCAGTACTCTCAAATATTAGAATAATATAGAAAATACTTCTACTTGCAATATTGTACCCATCATAGGTTTTTTTATAATAAAACATTATTTTCTAGGTTAGGGTATTTTAAGTACTCTCAAATATTAGAATAATATAGAAGTACTTCTACTTGCAATATAGTAGCCATCACATGTTCTTTTATAATAAAACAATAATATAGAAGTACTTCTACTTGCACATATAATAGCCATCACAAGTTCTTTTATAATAAAACAATAATATAGAAATACGTCTACTTGCACATATAGTAGCCATCATAAGTTCTTTTATAATAAAACAATCACATAGAAATAATTCTACTCGCATATATAGTACCCATCATAGGTTTTTTTTTATAATAAAACAATATTTTCTGGTATAGTGTATTTTCAGTACTCTCAAATATTAGAATAATATAGAAAATACTTCTACTTGCAATATTGTACCCATCATAGGTTTTTTTATAATAAAACATTATTTTCTAGGTTAGGGTATTTTAAGTACTCTCAAATATTAGAATAATATAGAAGTACTTCTACTTGCAATATAGTAGCCATCACAAGTTTTTTTATAATAAAACAATAATATATAAATACATCTACTTGCATATGTAGTAGCCATCATAAGTTTGTTTATAATAAAACAATAATA
Source organism: Priocnemis perturbator (assembly GCA_963942575.1). Taxonomy (NCBI): domain Eukaryota; kingdom Metazoa; phylum Arthropoda; class Insecta; order Hymenoptera; family Pompilidae; genus Priocnemis; species Priocnemis perturbator. The sequence goes on along the minus strand of OZ012643.1, from coordinate 7,615,643 downwards.
TAGAAATACTTCTACTTGCAATATAGTAGCCTTCATAAGTTCTTTTATAATAAAACAATATTTGCTAGGTTAGAGCATTTTACGGTCTCGCAAAAATTAGAATAATATAGAAAATACTTCCACTTGCACATAGAGTAGCCAACATAAGTTTTTGTTATAATAAAACAATAATATAGAAATACTATTTCTTCCACATATAGTAGCCATTATAAGCTCTTTTATAATAAAACAATAACATAGAAATACTTCCACTTGCATATATAGTAGCCATCACAAGTTCTTTTATAATAAAACAATAACATAGAAATACTTCCACTTGCATATGTAGTAGCCATCATAAGTTAGTTTATAATAAAACAATAATATAGAAATACGTCTACTTGCACATATAGTAGCCATCATAAGTTCTTTTATAATAAAACAATCACATGGAAATACTTCTACTCGCATATATAGTACCCATCATACATTTTTTTTTTATAATAAACCAATATTTTCTAGGTTAGTGTATTTTCAGTACTCTCAAATATTAGAATAATATAGAAAATACTTCTGCTTGCAATATAGTAGTCATCATAAGTTCTATTATAATAAAACATTATTTTCTAGGTTAGGGTGTTTAAGTACTCTCAAATATTAGAATAATATAGAATATGGTTCTACTTGCAATATAGTAGCCATCACAAGTTTTTTTATAATAAAACAATAACATAGAAATACTTCTACTTGCACATATAGTAGCAATCATAAGTTCTTTTATAATAAAACAATAACATAGAAATACTTCCACTTGCATATGTAGTAGCCATCATAGGTATTTTTTATAATAAAACATTATTTTCTAGGTTAGGGTATTTTAAGTACTCTCAAATATTAGAATAATATAGAAGTACTTCTACTTGCAATATAGTAGCCATCACAAGTTTTTTTATAATAAAACAATAATATATAAATACATCTACTTGCATATGTAGTAGCCATCATAAGTTTGTTTATAATAAAACAATAATATAGAAATACTTCTACTTGCAATATAGTAGCCTTCATAAGTTCTTTTATAATAAAACAATATTTGCTATGTTACGTCCTGCGTCCTCCACCCGCTTTTTTTACGATTATATTCTCGCAACGAGCTCATCGCACCGCGTATCTAATTAACTAGATGTAAGTCGTACAGGAACTGAAACGCGAGCCGCGGCACCGTGCCACCGAAATTCCTTCACGTAACGGTGACTCCCATCCGGGACGTAATCCGCGCCACGCGAAGGAATTACATAACGTCCGCGCACAATAGTAATGTAAGTAGAAATGTAAGAACGCTGACACCGAGTCAGCATAGGCTAACCCCAACGATCGACTAGCGATCCGCGGGAATGCATAGTTCCGAGAACGCCAACTTCCAAACGGAAGCTAGGGTGCCAGTTCCGCGAAGGACCTGGCGACCCTCAGCAAAATCCACCGCTTAAATAGAGCCACAAAAGCGAGCGATCAATCAATTACAATCCTCCGTTCTACAGTTAACGTCACGTTCGAGTCGGGCATTCACTTCCGTTAAACGCGTTCATCTAAGCTATCCAGCTCACTACAGTTAAGTGCTAGTTCAGTAAAACAGTTGTGAACCTCAAGCAAGTGTAACGACAGAAATACAACCCCATTTCGATCAAGGTAACCGTCGCAGCTATTAATCATCCGCCCCCACAACTATCTCCTTAGAGACGTCCGACCTTCCTCTGAAACCTCCTAACCAACGACCAGCGTAACTTCACCAAATCTCCGCGATAATTCGGTCAACTATCAGTACACTCTTTACTCGGCAGCTTCGGCTACACTCCCAGTCCTTCTCAGAGATCCCTGCGATCTGCGAGCCACCAGCGAGAGTTGATGCCCCCGGGCTCCCTTGCGGCAGCTCCCGTACCGCACTAGACGCGAGCGCTCTGATAGGGGCAACTAGCAGCGAGGTAACTGGGTAGCTTCTGGCTTCCTGCACCCCGCGCTTACTGCCCCGGTCGACCGCCCTCTTGGTTATGGGAAAACCTCTGGGTAAGTGAATTGGAACCAGCCGAAACCTCCGTAGTTTCGCCGTTTACGAACTCGGTAGGCATTACTTGTACCCATCCGCCGCATACCTGCGAGACCTAGTTGAGGGAGTCCCGTCCACGGTTACGGTGACGGAACTCTACGAGGACTCGGATATCGAGATACTAAACTAAATGTAACGACGATTCCACAATAAAGCCCGACCAAAGACTTTCAACGTCGACGTATTTCCCATTCCTTCCCCCCCGCGCACTTATAACCATTAAGGTAACCAGTAGGCCGGTTAAACCCCCGCCGAAGCACAAACAGTAGAGCCGTAACCATTCGGACCCATTTCTCCTATACCACGCGATACGTCGGTGAGCCGCTCCACCGACCAATACAAACAAATAGAGCCGTAACCATTCGGACGCATTTCTCCTATACCACGCGATACGTCGGTGAGCCGCTCCACTGACCAATACAAAATAGAGCCGTAACCATTCGGACGCATTTAGAGCCTAGACGAAGGACTCTTATACCACGCGATACGTCAGTGCGCCGCTCCACTGACCAATACAAACAAATAGAGCCGTAGCCATTCGGACGCATTTCTCCTATACCACGCGATACGTCGGTGAGCCGCTCCACTGACCAATACAAACGAACAGAGCCGTAACCATTCGGACGCATTTAGAGCCTAGACGAAGGACTCTTACACCACGCGATACGTCGGCGCGCCGCTCCGCTGACGGATAAGCCCCCTCTTACGGTGCGATACCCCTTTTCCGTCTGTCCTCGATCCCTGGTATACCCGGTGAACGCAGGGTGCCGAAAACGAGGACGTAACAGCTAGGTTAGAGCATTTTACGGTCTCGCAAAAATTAGAATAATATAGAAAATACTTCCACTTGCACATAGAGTAGCCAACATAAGTTTTTGTTATAATAAAACAATAATATAGAAATACTATTTCTTCCACATATAGTAGCCATTATAAGCTCTTTTATAATAAAACAATAACATAGAAATACTTCCACTTGCATATATAGTAGCCATCACAAGTTCTTTTATAATAAAACAATAACATAGAAATACTTCCACTTGCATATGTAGTAGCCATCATAAGTTAGTTTATAATAAAACAATAATATAGAAATACGTCTACTTGCACATATAGTAGCCATCATAAGTTCTTTTATAATAAAACAATCACATGGAAATACTTCTACTCGCATATATAGTACCCATCATACATTTTTTTTTATAATAAACCAATATTTTCTAGGTTAGTGTATTTTCAGTACTCTCAAATATTAGAATAATATAGAAAATACTTCTGCTTGCAATATAGTAGTCATCATAAGTTCTATTATAATAAAACATTATTTTCTAGGTTAGGGTGTTTAAGTACTCTCAAATATTAGAATAATATAGAATATGGTTCTACTTGCAATATAGTAGCCATCACAAGTTTTTTTATAATAAAACAATAACATAGAAATACTTCTACTTGCACATATAGTAGCAATCATAAGTTCTTTTATAATAAAACAATAACATAGAAATACTTCCACTTGCATATGTAGTAGCCATCATAGGTTTTTTTTTATAATAAAACAATATTTTCTGGTATAGTGTATTTTCAGTACTCTCAAATATTAGAATAATATAGAAAATACTTCTACTTGCAATATTGTACCCATCATAGGTTTTTTTATAATAAAACATTATTTTCTAGGTTAGGGTATTTTAAGTACTCTCAAATATTAGAATAATATAGAAGTACTTCTACTTGCAATATAGTAGCCATCACAAGTTTTTTTATAATAAAACAATAATATATAAATACATCTACTTGTATATGTAGTAGCCATCATAAGTTTGTTTATAATAAAACAATAATATAGAAATACTTCTACTTGCAATATAGTAGCCTTCATAAGTTCTTTTATAATAAAACAATATTTGCTAGGTTAGAGCATTTTACGGTCTCGCAAAAATTAGAATAATATAGAAAATACTTCCACTTGCACATAGAGTAGCCATCATAAGTTTTTGTTATAATAAAACAATAATATAGAAATACTATTTCTTCCACATATAGTAGCCATTATAAGCTCTTTTATAATAAAACAATAACATAGAAATACTTCCACTTGCATATATAGTAGCCATCACAAGTTCTTTTATAATAAAACAATAACATAGAAATACTTCCACTTGCATATGTAGTAGCCATCATAAGTTAGTTTATAATAAAACAATAATATAGAAATACGTCTACTTGCACATATAGTAGCCATCATAAGTTCTTTTATAATAAAACAATCACATGGAAATACTTCTACTCGCATATATAGTACCCATCATACATTTTTTTTTATAATAAACCAATATTTTCTAGGTTAGTGTATTTTCAGTACTCTCAAATATTAGAATAATATAGAAAATACTTCTACTTGCAATATAGTAGTCATCATAAGTTCTATTATAATAAAACATTATTTTCTAGGTTAGGGTGTTTAAGTACTCTCAAATATTAGAATAATATAGAATATGTTTCTACTTGCAATATAGTAGCCATCACAAGTTTTTTTATAATAAAACAATAACATAGAAATACTTCTACTTGCACATATAGTAGCAATCATAAGTTCTTTTATAATAAAACAATAACATAGAAATACTTCCACTTGCATATGTAGTAGCCATCATAGGTATTTTTTATAATAAAACATTATTTTCTAGGTTAGGGTGTTTAAGTACTCTCAAATATTAGAATAATATAGAAAATGCTTCTACTTGCAATATAGTAGCCATCACAAGTTTTTTTTATAATAAACCAATAATATATAAATACATCTATTTGCATATGTAGTAGCCATCATAAGTTCGTTTATAATAAAATAATAACATTTAAATACTTCTACTTGCATAAATATTTGCCATCATAAGTTGTTTTTATAATAAAACAATAATAGAGAAATACGTCTACTTGCACATATAGTAGCCATCATAAGTTCTTTTATAATAAAACAATCACATAGAAATACTTCTACTCGCATATATAGTACCCATCATATGTTTTTTTTTATAATAAAACAATATTTTCTAGGTTAGTGTATTTTAAGTACTCTCAAATATTAGAATAATATAGAAAATACTTCTACTTGCACATATAGTAGCCATTATTAGTTCTTTTATGATAAAACAATGACATAGAAATACTTCTACTTGCATATATATTAGCCATCATAAGTTTTTTTATAATAAACCAATATTTTCTAGGTTAGTGTATTTTCAGTACTCTCAAATATTAGAATAATAAAGAAAATGCTTCTGCTTCCAATATAGTAGCCATCACAAGTTCTTTTATAATAAAACAATAACACAGAAATACTTCTACTTGCACATATTGTAGCAATCATAAGTTCTTTTATAATCAAACAATAATATAGAAATACTTCTACTTGCATATGTAGTAGCCATGATAAGTTCGTTTATAATAAAACAATAATACAGAAATACGTCTACTTGCACATATAGTAGCCATCATAAGTTCTTTTATAATAAAACAATCACATGGAAATACTTCTACTCGCATATATAGTACCCATCATACATTTTTTTTTATAATAAACCAATATTTTCTAGGTTAGTGTATTTTCAGTACTCTCAAATATTAGAATAATATAGAAAATACTTCTGCTTGCAATATAGTAGTCATCATAAGTTCTATTATAATAAAACATTATTTTCTAGGTTAGGGTGTTTAAGTACTCTCAAATATTAGAATAATATAGAATATGGTTCTACTTGCAATATAGTAGCCATCACAAGTTTTTTTATAATAAAACAATAACATAGAAATACTTCTACTTGCACATATAGTAGCAATCATAAGTTCTTTTATAATAAAACAATAACATAGAAATACTTCCACTTGCATATGTAGTAGCCATCATAGGTTTTTTTTTATAATAAAACAATATTTTCTGGTATAGTGTATTTTCAGTACTCTCAAATATTAGAATAATATAGAAAATACTTCTACTTGCAATATTGTACCCATCATAGGTTTTTTTATAATAAAACATTATTTTCTAGGTTAGGGTATTTTAAGTACTCTCAAATATTAGAATAATATAGAAGTACTTCTACTTGCAATATAGTAGCCATCACAAGTTTTTTTATAATAAAACAATAATATATAAATACATCTACTTGTATATGTAGTAGCCATCATAAGTTTGTTTATAATAAAACAATAATATAGAAATACTTCTACTTGCAATATAGTAGCCTTCATAAGTTCTTTTATAATAAAACAATATTTGCTAGGTTAGAGCATTTTACGGTCTCGCAAAAATTAGAATAATATAGAAAATACTTCCACTTGCACATAGAGTAGCCATCATAAGTTTTTGTTATAATAAAACAATAATATAGAAATACTATTTCTTCCACATATAGTAGCCATTATAAGCTCTTTTATAATAAAACAATAACATAGAAATACTTCCACTTGCATATATAGTAGCCATCACAAGTTCTTTTATAATAAAACAATAACATAGAAATACTTCCACTTGCATATGTAGTAGCCATCATAAGTTAGTTTATAATAAAACAATAATATAGAAATACGTCTACTTGCACATATAGTAGCCATCATAAGTTCTTTTATAATAAAACAATCACATGGAAATACTTCTACTCGCATATATAGTACCCATCATACATTTTTTTTTATAATAAACCAATATTTTCTAGGTTAGTGTATTTTCAGTACTCTCAAATATTAGAATAATATAGAAAATACTTCTACTTGCAATATAGTAGTCATCATAAGTTCTATTATAATAAAACATTATTTTCTAGGTTAGGGTGTTTAAGTACTCTCAAATATTAGAATAATATAGAATATGTTTCTACTTGCAATATAGTAGCCATCACAAGTTTTTTTATAATAAAACAATAACATAGAAATACTTCTACTTGCACATATAGTAGCAATCATAAGTTCTTTTATAATAAAACAATAACATAGAAATACTTCCACTTGCATATGTAGTAGCCATCATAGGTATTTTTTATAATAAAACATTATTTTCTAGGTTAGGGTGTTTAAGTACTCTCAAATATTAGAATAATATAGAAAATGCTTCTACTTGCAATATAGTAGCCATCACAAGTTTTTTTTATAATAAACCAATAATATATAAATACATCTATTTGCATATGTAGTAGCCATCATAAGTTCGTTTATAATAAAATAATAACATTTAAATACTTCTACTTGCATAAATATTTGCCATCATAAGTTGTTTTTATAATAAAACAATAATAGAGAAATACGTCTACTTGCACATATAGTAGCCATCATAAGTTCTTTTATAATAAAACAATCACATAGAAATACTTCTACTCGCATATATAGTACCCATCATATGTTTTTTTTTATAATAAAACAATATTTTCTAGGTTAGTGTATTTTAAGTACTCTCAAATATTAGAATAATATAGAAAATACTTCTACTTGCACATATAGTAGCCATTATTAGTTCTTTTATGATAAAACAATGACATAGAAATACTTCTACTTGCATATATATTAGCCATCATAAGTTTTTTTATAATAAACCAATATTTTCTAGGTTAGTGTATTTTCAGTACTCTCAAATATTAGAATAATAAAGAAAATGCTTCTGCTTCCAATATAGTAGCCATCACAAGTTCTTTTATAATAAAACAATAACACAGAAATACTTCTACTTGCACATATTGTAGCAATCATAAGTTCTTTTATAATCAAACAATAATATAGAAATACTTCTACTTGCATATGTAGTAGCCATGATAAGTTCGTTTATAATAAAACAATAATACAGAAATACTTCTACTTGCACATATAGTACCCATCATAAGTTATTTTATAATAAAACAATCACATAGAAATAATTCTACTCGCATATATAGTACCCATCATACATTTTTTTTTATAATAAACCAATATTTTCTAGGTTAGTGTATTTTCAGTACTCTCAAATATTAGAATAATATAGAAAATACTTCTACTTGCAATATAGTAGTCATCATAAGTTCTATTATAATAAAACATTATTTTCTAGGTTAGGGTGTTTAAGTACTCTCAAATATTAGAATAATATAGAATATGTTTCTACTTGCAATATAGTAGCCATCACAAGTTTTTTTATAATAAAACAATAACATAGAAATACTTCTACTTGCACATATAGTAGCAATCATAAGTTCTTTTATAATAAAACAATAACATAGAAATACTTCCACTTGCATATGTAGTAGCCATCATAGGTATTTTTTATAATAAAACATTATTTTCTAGGTTAGGGTGTTTAAGTACTCTCAAATATTAGAATAATATAGAAAATGCTTCTACTTGCAATATAGTAGCCATCACAAGTTTTTTTTATAATAAACCAATAATATATAAATACATCTATTTGCATATGTAGTAGCCATCATAAGTTCGTTTATAATAAAATAATAACATTTAAATACTTCTACTTGCATAAATATTTGCCATCATAAGTTGTTTTTATAATAAAACAATAATAGAGAAATACGTCTACTTGCACATATAGTAGCCATCATAAGTTCTTTTATAATAAAACAATCACATAGAAATACTTCTACTCGCATATATAGTACCCATCATATGTTTTTTTTTATAATAAAACAATATTTTCTAGGTTAGTGTATTTTAAGTACTCTCAAATATTAGAATAATATAGAAAATACTTCTACTTGCACATATAGTAGCCATTATTAGTTCTTTTATGATAAAACAATGACATAGAAATACTTCTACTTGCATATATATTAGCCATCATAAGTTTTTTTATAATAAACCAATATTTTCTAGGTTAGTGTATTTTCAGTACTCTCAAATATTAGAATAATAAAGAAAATGCTTCTGCTTCCAATATAGTAGCCATCACAAGTTCTTTTATAATAAAACAATAACACAGAAATACTTCTACTTGCACATATTGTAGCAATCATAAGTTCTTTTATAATCAAACAATAATATAGAAATACTTCTACTTGCATATGTAGTAGCCATGATAAGTTCGTTTATAATAAAACAATAATACAGAAATACTTCTACTTGCACATATAGTACCCATCATAAGTTATTTTATAATAAAACAATCACATAGAAATAATTCTACTCGCATATATAGTACCCATCATAGGTTTTTTTTATAATAAAACAATATTTTCTGGTATAGTGTATTTTCAGTACTCTCAAATATTAGAATAATATATAAAATACTTCTACTTGCAATATAGTACCCATCATAGGTTTTTTTATAATAAAACATTATTTTCTAGGTTAGGGTATTTTAACTACTCTCAAATATTAGAATAATATAGAAAATGCTTCTACTTGCAATATAGTAGCCATCACAAGTTCTTTTTTAATCAAACAATAACATAGAAATACTTCTACTTGCATATGTAGTAGCCATCATAAGTTCGTTTATAATAAAACAATAATATAGAAGTACTTCTACTTGCACATATAATAGCCATCACAAGTTCTTTTATAATAAAACAATAACATAGAAATACTTCTACTTGCACATATAGTAGCCATCATAAGTTCTTTTATAATAAAACAATCACATAGAAATAATTCTACTCGCATATATAGTACCCATCATAGGTTTTTTTTATAATAAAACAATATTTTCTGGTATAGTGTATTTTCAGTACTCTCAAATATTAGAATAATATAGAAAATACTTCTACTTGCAATATTGTACCCATCATAGGTTTTTTTATAATAAAACATTATTTTCTAGGTTAGGGTATTTTAAGTACTCTCAAATATTAGAATAATATAGAAGTACTTCTACTTGCAATATAGTAGCCATCACATGTTCTTTTATAATAAAACAATAATATAGAAGTACTTCTACTTGCACATATAATAGCCATCACAAGTTCTTTTATAATAAAACAATAATATAGAAATACGTCTACTTGCACATATAGTAGCCATCATAAGTTCTTTTATAATAAAACAATCACATAGAAATAATTCTACTCGCATATATAGTACCCATCATAGGTTTTTTTTTATAATAAAACAATATTTTCTGGTATAGTGTATTTTCAGTACTCTCAAATATTAGAATAATATAGAAAATACTTCTACTTGCAATATTGTACCCATCATAGGTTTTTTTATAATAAAACATTATTTTCTAGGTTAGGGTATTTTAAGTACTCTCAAATATTAGAATAATATAGAAGTACTTCTACTTGCAATATAGTAGCCATCACAAGTTTTTTTATAATAAAACAATAATATATAAATACATCTACTTGCATATGTAGTAGCCATCATAAGTTTGTTTATAATAAAACAATAATATAGAAATACTTCTACTTGCAATATAGTAGCCTTCATAAGTTCTTTTATAATAAAACAATATTTGCTAGGTTAGAGCATTTTACGGTCTCGCAAAAATTAGAATAATATAGAAAATACTTCCACTTGCACATAGAGTAGCCAACATAAGTTTTTGTTATAATAAAACAATAATATAGAAATACTATTTCTTCCACATATAGTAGCCATTATAAGCTCTTTTATAATAAAACAATAACATAGAAATACTTCCACTTGCATATATAGTAGCCATCACAAGTTCTTTTATAATAAAACAATAACATAGAAATACTTCCACTTGCATATGTAGTAGCCATCATAAGTTAGTTTATAATAAAACAATAATATAGAAATACGTCTACTTGCACATATAGTAGCCATCATAAGTTCTTTTATAATAAAACAATCACATGGAAATACTTCTACTCGCATATATAGTACCCATCATACATTTTTTTTTTATAATAAACCAATATTTTCTAGGTTAGTGTATTTTCAGTACTCTCAAATATTAGAATAATATAGAAAATACTTCTGCTTGCAATATAGTAGTCATCATAAGTTCTATTATAATAAAACATTATTTTCTAGGTTAGGGTGTTTAAGTACTCTCAAATATTAGAATAATATAGAATATGGTTCTACTTGCAATATAGTAGCCATCACAAGTTTTTTTATAATAAAACAATAACATAGAAATACTTCTACTTGCACATATAGTAGCAATCATAAGTTCTTTTATAATAAAACAATAACATAGAAATACTTCCACTTGCATATGTAGTAGCCATCATAGGTATTTTTTATAATAAAACATTATTTTCTAGGTTAGGATGTTTAAGTACTCTCAAATATTAGAATAATATAGAAAATGCTTCTACTTGCAATATAGTAGCCATCACAAGTTTTTTTATAATAAACCAATAATAGAGAAATACGTCTACTTGCACATATAGTAGCCATCATAAGTTCTTTTATAATAAAACAATCACATAGAAATACTTCTACTCGCATATATAGTACCCATCATATGTTTTTTTTTATAATAAAACAATATTTTCTAGGTTAGTGTATTTTAAGTACTCTCAAATATTAGAATAATATAGAAAATACTTCTACTTGCACATATAGTAGCCATTATTAGTTCTTTTATGATAAAACAATGACATAGAAATACTTCTACTTGCATATATATTAGCCATCATAAGTTTTTTTATAATAAACCAATATTTTCTAGGTTAGTGTATTTTCAGTACTCTCAAATATTAGAATAATAAAGAAAATGCTTCTGCTTCCAATATAGTAGCCATCACAAGTTCTTTTATAATAAAACAATAACACAGAAATACTTCTACTTGCACATATTGTAGCAATCATAAGTTCTTTTATAATCAAACAATAATATAGAAATACTTCTACTTGCATATGTAGTAGCCATGATAAGTTCGTTTATAATAAAACAATAATACAGAAATACTTCTACTTGCACATATAGTAGCCATCATAAGTTATTTTATAATAAAACAATCACATAGAAATAATTCTACTCGCATATATAGTACCCATCATAGGTTTTTTTTATAATAAAACAATATTTTCTGGTATAGTGTATTTTCAGTACTCTCAAATATTAGAATAATATATAAAATACTTCTACTTGCAATATAGTACCCATCATAGGTTTTTTTATAATAAAACATTATTTTCTAGGTTAGGGTATTTTAACTACTCTCAAATATTAGAATAATATAGAAAATGCTTCTACTTGCAATATAGTAGCCATCACAAGTTTTTTTATAATAAAACAATAATATATAAATACATCTACTTGCATATGTAGTAGCCATCATAAGTTTGTTTATAATAAAACAATAATATAGAAATACTTCTACTTTCAATATAGTAGCCTTCATAAGTTCTTTTATAATAAAACACTATTTGCTAGGTTAGAGCATTTTACGGTCTCGCAAAAATTAGAATAATATAGAAAATACTTCCACTTGCACATAGAGTAGCCATCATAAGTTTTTGTTATAATAAAACAATAATATAGAAATACTATTTCTTCCACATATAGTAGCCATTATAAGCTCTTTTATAATAAAACAATAACATAGAAATACTTCCACTTGCATATATAGTAGCCATCACAAGTTCTTTTATAATAAAACAATAATATAGAAATACTTCTACTTGCAATATAGTAGCCTTCATAAGTTCTTTTATAATAAAACAATAATATAGAAATACTTCTACTTGCAATATAGTAGCCTTCATAAGTTCTTTTATAATAAAACAATATTTTCTAGGTTAGAGCATTTTACGGTCTCGCAAAAATTAGAATAATATAGAAAATACTTCCACTTGCACATAGAGTAGCCATCATAAGTTTTTGTTATAATAAAACAATAATATAGAAATACTATTTCTTCCACATATAGTAGCCATTATAAGCTCTTTTATAATAAAACAGTAACATAGAAATACTTCCACTTGCACATATAGTAGCCATCGCACATATAGTTCTTTTATAATAAAACAATCACATAGAAATACTTCTACTCGCATATATAGTACCCATCATAGGTTTTTTTTTATAATAAAACAATATTTTCTTGGTTATTGTATTTTCAGTACTCTCAAATATTAGAATAATACAGAAAATGCTTCTACTTGCAATATAGTAGCCATCACAAGTTCTTTTATAATAAAACAATAATATATAAATACATCTATTTGCATATGTAGTAGCCATCATAAGTTCGTTTATAATAAAACAATAATATAGAATTACGTCTACTTGCACATATAGTAGCCATCATAAGTTCTTTTATAATAAACCAATCACATAGAAGTACTTCTACTCGCATATATAGTACGCTACTTGCACATATAGTAGCCATCATATGTTCTTTTATAATCAAACAATAACATAGAAATACTTCTACTTGCATATGTAGTAGCCATCATAAGTTCGTTTATAATAAAACAATAATATAGAAATACTTCTACTTGCACATATAGTAGCGATCATTAGTTCTTTTATAATCAAACAATAACATTGAAATACTTCTACTTGCACATATAGTAGCCATCATAAGTTATATGTAATCAAACAATAACATAGAAATACTTCTACTTGCACATATTGTAGCAATCATAAGTTCTTTTATAATCAAACAATAACATAGAAATACTTCTACTTGCATATGTAGTAGCCATCATAAGTTCGTTTATAATAAAACAATAATATAGAAATAGTTCTACTTGCACATATAGTAGCGATCATAAGTTCTTTTATAATCAAACAATAACATAGAAATACTTCTACTTGCACATATAGTAGCCATCATAAGTTATTTGTAATCAAACAATAACATAGAAATACTTCCACTTGCATATATAGTAGCCATCATAAGTTCGTTTATAATATAAGAATAACATAGAAATACTTCTATATGCATATATAGTACCCATCATAAGTTTTTTTTATAATAAAACAATACTTTCTAGGTTAGTGTATTTACAGTACTCTCAAATATTAGAATAATATAGAAATACTTCTACTTGCAATATAGTTATTTTAAGTTATCACAAGTTATTTTAAAGTAAAACAATATTTTCTATGTTAGACAATTTTAAGTACTCTCAAATATGAGAATAATATAGAAAATACTTCTACTTGCACATATAGTAGTCATCACAAGTTCTTTTATAATAAAACAATAATATAGAAATACTTCTACTTGCACATATAGTAGCGATCATAAGTTCTTTTATAATCAAACGATAATATAGAAATACTTCTACTCGCATATATAGTACCCATCATAGGTTTTTTTTGTAATAATACAATATTTTCTAGGTTAGTGTATTTTCAGTACTCTCAAATGTTAGAATAATATAGAAAATACTTCTACTTGCAATATAGTAGTCATCATAAGTTCTATTATAATAAAACATTATTTTCTAGGTTAGGGTGTTTAAGTACTCTCAAATATTAGAATAATATACAATATGTTTCTACTTGCAATATAGTAGCCATCACAAGTTTTTTTATAATAAAACAATAACATAGAAATACTTCTACTTGCACATATACTAGCAATCATAAGTTCTTTTATAATAAAACAATCACATAGAAATACTTCTACTCGCATATATAGTACCCATCATAGGTTTTTTTTATAATAAAACATTATTTTCTAGGTTAGGTTATATTAAGTACTCTCAAATATTAGAATAATATAGAAAATGCTTCTACTTGCAATATAGTAGCCATCACAAGTTTTTTTATAATAAACCAATAATATATAAATACATCTATTTGCATATGTAGTTGCCATCATAAGTTCGTTTATAATAAAACAATAATATAGAAATACGTCTACTTGCACATATAGTAGCGATCATAAGTTCTTTTATAATCAAACGATAATATAGAAATACTTCTACTCGCATATATAGTACCCATCATAGGTTTTTTTTGTAATAATACAATATTTTCTAGGTTAGTGTATTTTCAGTACTCTCAAATGTTAGAATAATATAGAAAATACTTCTACTTGCAATATAGTAGCCATCATAAGTTCTATTATAATAAAACATTATTTTCTAGGTTAGGGTGTTTAAGTACTCTCAAATATTAGAATAATATAGAATATGTTTCTACTTGCAACATAGTAGCCATCACAAGTTTTTTTATAATAAAACAATAACATAGAAATACTTCTACTTGCACATATAGTAGCAATCATAAGTTCTTTTATAATAAAACAATCACATAGAAATACTTCTACTCGCATATATAGTACCCATCATAGGTTTTTTTTTATAATAAAACATTATTTTCTAGGTTAGGTTATATTAAGTACTCTCAAATATCTGAATAATATAGAAAATGCTTCTACTTGCAATATAGTAGCGATCATAAGTTCTTTTATAATCAAACGATAATATAGAAATACTTCTACTCGCATATATAGTACCCATCATAGGTTTTTTTTGTAATAATACAATATTTTCTAGGTTAGTGTATTTTCAGTACTCTCAAATGTTAGAATAATATAGAAAATACTTCTACTTGCAATATAGTAGTCATCATAAGTTCTATTATAATAAAACATTATTTTCTAGGTTAGGGTGTTTAAGTACTCTCAAATATTAGAATAATATACAATATGTTTCTACTTGCAATATAGTAGCCATCACAAGTTTTTTTTTAATAAAACAATAACATAGAAATACTTCTACTTGCACATATAGTAGCAATCATAAGTTCTTTTATAATAAAACAATCACATAGAAATACTTCTACTCGCATATATAGTACCCATCATAGGTTTTTTTTATAATAAAACATTATTTTCTAGGTTAGGTTATATTAAGTACTCTCAAATATTAGAATAATATAGAAAATGCTTCTACTTGCAATATAGTAGCCATCACAAGTTTTTTTATAATAAACCAATAATATATAAATACATCTATTTGCATATGTAGTTGCCATCATAAGTTCGTTTATAATAAAACAATAATATAGAAATACGTCTACTTGCACATATAGTAGCCATCATAAGTTCTTTTATAATAAAACAATCACATAGAAGTACTTCTACTCGCATATATAGTACCCATCATAGGTTTTTTTTATAATTAAATAATATTTTCTAGGTTAGTGTATTTACAGTACTCTCAAATATTAGAATAATATAGAAATACTTCTACTTGCAATATAGTTATTTTAAGTTATCATAAGTTATTTTAAAGTAAAACAATATTTTCTATGTTAGACTATTTTAAGTACTCTCAAATATGCGAATAATATAGAAAATACTTCTACTTGCACATATAGTAGCCATCACAAGTTCTTCTATAATAAAATAATAACATTTAAATACTTCTGCTTGCATAAATATTCGCCATCATAAGTTGTTTTTATAATAAAACAATAATAGAGAAATACGTCTACTTGCACATATAGTAGCCATCATAAGTTGTATGTAATCAAACACTAACATAGAAATACTTCTACTTGCACATATTGTAGCAATCATAAGTTCTTTTATAATCAAACAATAACATAGAAATACTTCTACTTGCATATGTAGTAGCCATCATAAGTTCGTTTATAATAAAACAATAATATAGAAATACTTCTACTTGCACATATAGTAGCGATCATAAGTTCTTTTATAATCAAACAATAACATAGAAATACTTCTACTTGCACATATAGTAGCCATCATAAGTTATTTGTAATCAAACAATAACATAGAAATACTTCCACTTGCATATATAGTAGCCATCATAAGTTCGTCTATAATATAAGAATAACATAGAAATACTTCTATTTGCATATATAGTACCCATCATAAGTTTTTTTTATAATAAAACAATACTTTCTAGGTTAGTGTAGTTTCAGTACTCTCAAATATTAGAATAATACAGAAAATGCTTCTACTTGCAATATAGTAGCCATCACAAGTTCTTTTATAATAAAACAATAATATAGAAATACTTCTACTTGCAATATAGTAGCCTTCATAAGTTCTTTTGTAATAACACAATATTTGCTAGGTTAGAGCATTTTACGGTCTCAAAAAAATTAGAATAATATAGAAAATACTTCTACTTGCACATAGAGTAGCCATCATAAGTTTTTGTTATAATAAAACAATAATATAGAAATACTATTTCTTCCACATATAGTAGCCATTATAAGCTCTTTTATAATAAAACAATAACATAGAAATACTTCCACTTACACATATAGTAGCCATCATAAGTTCTTTTATAATAAAACAATCACATAGAAATACTTCTACTCGCATATATAGTACCCATCATAAATTTTTTTTATAATAAACCAATATTTTCTAGGTTAGTGTATTTTCAGTACTCTCAAATATTAGAATAATATAGAAAATGCTTCTGCTTCCAATATAGTAGCCATCACAAGTTCTTTTATAATAAAACAATAACATAGAAATACTTCTACTTGCACATATTGTAGCAATCATAAGTTCTTTTATAATCAAACAATGACATAGAAATACTTCTACTTGCATATGTAGTAGCCATCATAAGTTCGTCTATAATAAAACAATAATATAGACATACTTCTACTTGCACATATAGTAGCGATCATAAGTTCTTTTATAATCAAACAATAACATAGAAATACTTCTACTTGCACATATAGTAGCCACCATAAGTTATTTGTAATCAAACAATAGCATAGAAATACTTCTACTTGCAATATAGTAGCCATCACAAGTTCTTTTATAATAAAACAACAATATAGAAATACTTCTACTTGCAATATAGTAGCCTTCATAAGTTCTTTTATAATAAAACAATCACATAGAAATACTTCTACTCGCATATATAGTACCCATCATAAATTTTTTTTATACTAAACCAATATTTTCTAGGTTAGTGTATTTACAGTACTCTCAAATATTAGAATAATATAGAAAATGCTTCTGCTTCCAATATAGTAGCCATCACAAGTTCTTTTATAATAAAATAATAACATTTAAATACTTCTACTTGCATAAATATTTGCCATCATAAGTTGTTTTTATAATAAAACAATAATAGAGAAATACGTCTACTTGCACATATAGTAGCCATCATAAGTTCTTTTATAATAAAACAATCACATAGAAATACTTCTACTCGCATATATAGTACCCATCATATGTTTTTTTTTATAATAAAACAATATTTTCTAGGTTAGTGTATTTTAAGTACTCTCAAATATTAGAATAATATAGAAAATACTTCTACTTGCACATATAGTAGCCATTATTAGTTCTTTTATGATAAAACAATGACATAGAAATACTTCTACTTGCATATATATAAGCCGCCATACATTTTTTTTATAATAAACCAATATTTTCTAGGTTAGTGTATTTTCAGTACTCTCAAATATTAGAATAATACAGAAAATGCTTCTACTTGCAATATAGTAGCCATCACAAGTTCTTTTATAATAAAACAATAATATATAAATACATCTATTTGCATATGTAGTAGCCATCATAAGTTCGTTTATAATAAAACAATAATATAGAATTACGTCTACTTGCACATATAGTAGCCATCATAAGTTCTTTTATAATAAACCAATCACATAGAAGTACTTCTACTCGCATATATAGTACGCTACTTGCACATATAGTAGCCATCATATGTTCTTTTATAATCAAACAATAACATAGAAATACTTCTACTTGCATATGTAGTAGCCATCATAAGTTCGTTTATAATAAAACAATAATATAGAAATACTTCTACTTGCACATATAGTAGCGATCATAAGTTCTTTTATAATCAAACAATAACATGCTAGGTTAGAGCATTTTACGGTCTCGCAAAAATTAGAATAATATAGAAAATACTTCCACTTGCACATAGAGTAGCCATCATAAGTTTTTGTTATAATAAAACAATAATATAGAAATACTATTTCTTCCACATATAGTAGCCATTATAAGCTCTTTTATAATAAAACAATAACATAGAAATACTTCTACTCGCATATATAGTACCCATCATAGGTTTTTTTTATAATAAAACAATAATATATAAATACATCTACTTGCATATGTAGTAGCCATCATAAGTTCGTTTATAATAAAACAATAATATAGAAATACTTCTACTTGCACATATAGTAGCGATCATAAGTTCTTTTATAATCACACAATAACATAGAAATACTTCCACTTGCATATATAGTAGCCATCACAAGTTCTTTTATAATAAAACAATAACATAGAAATACTTCCACTTGCATATGTAGTAGCCATCATAAGTTAGTTTATAATAAAACAATAATATAGAAATACGTCTACTTGCACATATAGTAGCCATCATAAGTTCTTTTATAATAAAACAATCACATGGAAATACTTCTACTCGCATATATAGTACCCATCATAAATTTTTTTTTATACTAAACCAATATTTTCTAGGTTAGTGTATTTTCAGTACTCTCAAATATTAGAATAATATAGAAAATGCTTCTGCTTCCAATATAGTAGCCATCACAAGTTCTTTTATAATAAAACAATAACATAGAAATACTTCTACTTGCATATGTAGTAGCCATCATAAGTTCGTTTATAATAAAACAATAATATAGAAATACTTCTACTTGCACATATAGTAGCGATCATAAGTTCTTTTATAATCAAACAATAACATAGAAATACTTCTACTTGCACATATAGTAGCCATCATAAGTTATATGTAATCAAACAATAACATAGAAATACTTCTACTTGCACATATTGTAGCAATCATAAGTTCTTTTATAATCAAACAATAACATAGAAATACTTCTACTTGCATATGTAGTAGCCATCATAAGTTCGTTTATAATAAAAAAATAATATAGAAATACTTCTACTTGCACATATAGTAGCGATCATAAGTTCTTTTATAATCAAACAATAACATAGAAATACTTCTACTTGCACATATAGTAGCCATCATAAGTTATTTGTAATCAAACAATAACATAGAAATACTTCCACTTGCATATATAGTAGCCATCATAAGTTCGTTTATAATATAAGAATAACATAGAAATACTTCTATTTGCACAAATAGTAGCAATCATAAGTTTTTTTTATAATAAAACAATACTTTCTAGGTTAGTGTATTTTAAGTACTCTCAAATATTAGAATAATATAGAAAATACTTCTACTTGCACATATAGTAGCCATTATTAGTTATTTTATGATAAAACAATGACATAGAAATACTTCTACTTGCATATATATAAGCCAACATACATTTTTTTTATAATAAACCAATATTTTCTAGGTTAGTGTATTTTCAGTACTCTCAAATATTAGAATAATACAGAAAATGCTTCTACTTGCAATATAGTAGCCATCACAAGTTCTTTTATAATAAAACAATAATATAGAAATACTTCTACTTGCAATATAGTAGCCTTCATAAGTTCTTTTATAATAAAACAATATTTTCTAGGTTAGAGCATTTTACGGTCTCGCAAAAATTAGAATAATATAGAAAATACTTCCACTTGCACATAGAGTAGCCATCATAAGTTTTTGTTATAATAAAACAATAATATAGAAATACTATTTCTTCCACATATAGTAGCCATTATAAGCTCTTTTATAATAAAACAATAACATAGAAATACTTCTACTCGCATATATAGTACCCATAATAGGTTTTTTTTATAATAAAACAATAATATATAAATACATCTACTTGCATATGTAGTAGCCATCATAAGTTCGTTTATAATAAAACAATAATATAGAAATACTTCTACTTGCACATATAGTAGCGATCATAAGTTCTTTTATAATGAAACAATAACTTAGAAATACTTCCACTTGCATATATAGTAGCCATCACAAGTTCTTTTATAATAAAACAATAACATAGAAATACTTCCACTTGCATATGTAGTAGCATCATAAGTTAGTTTATAATAAAACAATAATATAGAAATACGTCTACTTGCACATATAGTAGCCATCATAAGTTCTTTTATAATAAAACAATCACATGGAAATACTTCTACTGACATATATAGTACCCATCATAAATTTTTTTTTATAATAAACCAATATTTTCTAGGTTAGTGTATTTTCAGTACTCTCAAATATTAGAATAATATAGAAAATGCTTCTGCTTCCAATATAGTAGCCATCACAAGTTCTTTTATAATAAAACAATAACGTAGAAATACTTCTACTTGCATATGTAGTAGCCATCATAAGTTCGTTTATAATAAAACAATAATATAGAAATACTTCTACTTGCACATATAGTAGCGATCATAAGTTCTTTTATAATCAAACAATAACTTAGAAATACTTCTACTTGCACATATAGTAGCCATCATAAGTTATATGTAATCAAACAATATCATAGAAATACTTCTACTTGCACATATTGTAGCAATCATAAGTTCTTTTATAATCAAACAATAACATAGAAATACTTCTACTTGCATATGTAGTAGCCATCATAAGTTCGTTTATAATAAAAAAATAATATAGAAATACTTCTACTTGCACATATAGTAGCGATCATAAGTTCTTTTATAATCAAACAATAACATAGAAATACTTCTACTTGCACAAATAGTAGCCATCATAAGTTATTTGTAATCAAACAATAACATAGAAATACTTCCACTTGCATATATAGTAGCCATCATAAGTTCGTTTATAATATAAGAATAACATAGAAATACTTCTATTTGCACAAATAGTAGCAATCATAAGTTTTTTTTATAATAAAACAATACTTTCTAGGTTAGTGTATTTTAAGTACTCTCAAATATTAGAGTAATACAGAAAATGCTTCTACTTGCAATACAGTAGCCATCACAAGTTCTTTTATAATAAAACAATAATATAGAAATACTTCTACTTGCAATATAGTAGCCTTCATAAGTTCTTTTATAATAAAACAATATTTTCTAGGTTAGAGCATTTTACGGTCTCGCAAAAATTAGAATAATATAGAAAATACTTCCACTTGCACATAGAGTAGCCATCATAAGTTTTTGTTATAATAAAACAATAATATAGAAATACTATTTCTTCCACATATAGTAGCCATTATAAGCTCTTTTATAATAAAACAGTAACATAGAAATACTTCCACTTGCACATATAGTAGCCATCGCACATATAGTTCTTTTATAATAAAACAATCACATAGAAATACTTCTACTCGCATATATAGTACCCATCATAGGTTTTTTTTTATAATAAAACAATATTTTCTTGGTTATTGTATTTTCAGTACTCTCAAATATTAGAATAATACAGAAAATGCTTCTACTTGCAATATAGTAGCCATCACAAGTTCTTTTATAATAAAACAATAATATATAAATACATCTATTTGCATATGTAGTAGCCATCATAAGTTCGTTTATAATAAAACAATAATATAGAATTACGTCTACTTGCACATATAGTAGCCATCATAAGTTCTTTTATAATAAACCAATCACATAGAAGTACTTCTACTCGCATATATAGTACGCTACTTGCACATATAGTAGCCATCATATGTTCTTTTATAATCAAACAATAACATAGGAATACTTCTACTTGCATATGTAGTAGCCATCATAAGTTTGTTTATAATAAAACAATAATATAGAAATACTTCTACTTGCACATATAGTAGCGATCATAAGTTCTTTTATAATCAAACAATAACATGCTAGGTTAGAGCATTTTACGGTCTCGCAAAAATTAGAATAATATAGAAAATACTTCCACTTGCACATAGAGTAGCCATCATAAGTTTTTGTTATAATAAAACAATAATATAGAAATACTATTTCTTCCACATATAGTAGCCATTATAAGCTCTTTTATAATAAAACAATAACATAGAAATACTTCTACTCGCATATATAGTACCCATCATAGGTTTTTTTTATAATAAAACAATAATATATAAATACATCTACTTGCATATGTAGTAGCCATCATAAGTTCGTTTATAATAAAACAATAATATAGAAATACTTCTACTTGCACATATAGTAGCGATCATAAGTTCTTTTATAATGAAACAATAACATAGAAATACTTCCACTTGCATATATAGTAGCCATCATAGGTTTTTTTTGTAATAATACAATATTTTCTAGGTTAGTGAATTTTCAGTACTCTCAAATGTTAGAATAATATAGAAAATACTTCTACTTGCAATATAGTAGCGATCACAAGATCTTCTATAATAAAATAATAACATTTAAATACTTCTGCTTGCATAAATATTTGCCATCATAAGTTGTTTTTATAATAAAACAATAATAGAGAAATACGTCTACTTGCACATATAGTAGCCATCATAAGTTATATGTAATCAAACAATAACATAGAAATACTTCTACTTGCACATATTGTAGCAATCATAAGTTCTTTTATAATCAAACAATAACATAGAAATACTTCTACTTGCACATATAGTAGCCACCATAAGTTATTTGTAATCAAACAATAGCATAGAAATACTTCTACTTGCACATATAGTAGCCATCATAAGTTATTTGTAATCAAACAATAACATAGAAATACTTCCACTTGCACATATAGTAGCCATTATAAGCTCTTTTATAATAAAACAATAACATAGAAATACTTCCACTTGCATATATAGTAGCCATCACAAGTTCTTTTATAATAAAACAATAACATAGAAATACTTCCACTTGCATATGTAGTAGCCATCATAAGTTTGTTTATAATAAAACAATAATATAGAAATACTTCTACTTGCAATATAGTAGCCTTCATAAGTTCTTTTATAATAAAACAATATTTGCTAGGTTAGAGCATTTTACGGTCTCGCAAAAATTAGAATAATATAGAAAATACTTCCACTTGCACATAGAGTAGCCATCATAAGTTTTTGTTATAATAAAACAATAATATGGAAATACTATTTCTTCCACATATAGTAGCCATTATAAGCTCTTTTATAATAAAACAATAACATAGAAATACTTCCACTTGCATATATAGTAGCCATCACAAGTTCTTTTATAATAAAACAATAACATAGAAATACTTCCACTTGCATATGTAGTAGCCATCATAAGTTAGTTTATAATAAAACAATAATATAGAAATACGTCTACTTGCACATATAGTAGCCATCATAAGTTCTTTTATAATAAAACAATCACATGGAAATACTTCTACTCGCATATATAGTACCCATCATACATTTTTTTTTATAATAAACCAATATTTTCTAGGTTAGTGTATTTTCAGTACTCTCAAATATTAGAATAATATAGAAAATGCTTCTGCTTCCAATATAGTAGCCATCACAAGTTCTTTTATAATAAAACAATAACATAGAAATACTTCTACTTGCACATATTGTAGCAATCATAAGTTCTTTTATAATCAAACAATAACATAGAAATACTTCTACTTGCATATGTAGTAGCCATCATAAGTTCGTTTATAATAAAACAATAATATAGAAATACTTCTACTCGCATATATAGTACCCATCATAGGTTTTTTTTATAATAAAATAATATTTTCTAGGTTAGTGTATTTTAAGTACTCTCAAATATTAGAATAATATCGAAAATACTTCTACTTGCAATATAGTAGCCATCATAAGTTTTTTTATAATAAACCAATATTTTCTAGGTTAGTGTATTTACAGTACTCTCAAATATTAGAATAATATAGAAATACTTCTACTTGCAATATAGTTATTTTAAGTTATCATAAGTTATTTTAAAGTAAAACAATATTTTCTATGTTAGACAATTTTAAGTACTCTCAAATATGAGAATAATATAGAAAATACTTCTACTTGCACATATAGTAGTCATCACAAGTTCTTTTATAATAAAATAATAACATTTAAATACTTCTACTTGCATAAATATTTGCCATCATAAGTTGTTTTTTCTAATAAAACAATAATTGAGAAATACGTCTACTTGCACATATAGTAGCCATCATAAGTTCTTTTATTATAAAACAATCACATAGAAATACTTCTACTCGCATATATAGTACCCATCATATGTTTTTTTTTTATAATAAAGCAATATTTTCTAGGTTAGTGTATTTTCAGTACTCTCAAATATTAGAGTAATACAGAAAATGCTTCTACTTGCAATATAGTAGCCATCACAAGTTCTTTTATAATAAAACAACAATATAGAAATACTTCTACTTGCAATATAGTAGCCTTCATAAGTTCTTTTGTAATAAAACAATATTTGCTAGGTTAGAGCATTTTACGGTCTCAAAAAAATTAGAATAATATAAAAAATACTTCTACTTGCACATAGAGTAGCCATCATAAGTTTTTGTTATAATAAAACAATAATATAGAAATACTATTTCTTCCACATATAGTAGCCATTATAAGCTCTTTTATAATAAAACAGTAACATAGAAATACTTCCACTTGCACATATAGTAGCCATCGCACATATAGTTCTTTTATAATAAAACAATCACATAGAAATACTTCTACTCGCATATATAGTACCCATCATAGGTTTTTTTTTATAATAAAACAATATTTTCTTGGTTATTGTATTTTCAGTACTCTCAAATATTAGAATAATACAGAAAATGCTTCTACTTGCAATATAGTAGCCATCACAATTTCTTTTATAATAAAACAATAATATATAAATACATCTATTTGCATATGTAGTAGCCATCATAAGTTCGTTTATAATAAAACAATAATATAGAATTACGTCTACTTGCACATATAGTAGCCATCATAAGTTCTTTTATAATAAACCAATCACATAGAAGTACTTCTACTCGCATATATAGTACGCTACTTGCACATATAGTAGCCATCATAAGTTCTTTTATAATCAAACAATAACATAGAAATACTTCTACTTGCATATGTAGTAGCCATCATAAGTTCGTTTATAATAAAACAATAATATAGAAATACTTCTACTTGCACATATAGTAGCGATCATAAGTTCTTTTATAATCAAACAATAACATGCTAGGTTAGAGCATTTTACGGTCTCGCAAAAATTAGAATAATATAGAAAATACTTCCACTTGCACATAGAGTAGCCATCATAAGTTTTTGTTATAATAAAACAATAATATAGAAATACTATTTCTTCCACATATAGTAGCCATTATAAGCTCTTTTATAATAAAACAATAACATAGAAATACTTCTACTCGCATATATAGTACCCATCATAGGTTTTTTTTATAATAAAACAATAATATATAAATACATCTACTTGCATATGTAGTAGCCATCATAAGTTCGTTTATAATAAAACAATAATATAGAAATACTTCTACTTGCACATATAGTAGCGATAATAAGTTCTTTTATAATGAAACAATAACATAGAAATACTTCCACTTGCATATATAGTAGCCATCATAGGTTTTTTTTGTAATAATACAATATTTTCTAGGTTAGTGAATTTTCAGTACTCTCAAATGTTAGAATAATATAGAAAATACTTCTACTTGCAATATAGTAGCGATCATAAGTTCTTTTATAATCAAACGATAATATAGAAATACTTCTACTCGCATATATAGTACCCATCATAGGTTTTTTTTGTAATAATACAATATTTTCTAGGTTAGTGAATTTTCAGTACTCTCAAATGTTAGAATAATTTAGAAAATACTTCTACTTGCAATATAGTAGCGATCACAAGATCTTCTATAATAAAATAATAACATTTAAATACTTCTGCTTGCATAAATATTTGCCATCATAAGTTGTTTTTATAATAAAACAATAATAGAGAAATACGTCTACTTGCACATATAGTAGCCATCATAAGTTATATCTAATCAAACAATAACATAGAAATACTTCTACTTGCACATATTGTAGCAATCATAAGTTCTTTTATAATCAAACAATAACATAGAAATACTTCTACTTGCATATGTAGTAGCCATCATAAGTTCTTTTATAATCAAACAATAACATAGAAATACTTCTACTTGCACATATAGTAGCCACCATAAGTTATTTGTAAGCAAACAATAGCATAGAAATACTTCTACTTGCACATATAGTAGCCATCATAAGTTATTTGTAATCAAACAATAACATAGAAATACTTCCACTTGCACATATAGTAGCGATCATAAGTTCGTTTATAATAAAACAATAATATAGAAGTACTTCTACTTGCACATATAATAGCCATCACAAGTTCTTTTATAATAAAACAATAACTTAGAAATACTTCTACTTGCACATATAGTAGCCATCATAAGTTCTTTTATAATAAAACAATCACATAGAAATAATTCTACTCGCATATATAGTACCCATCATAGGTTTTTTTTATAATAAAACAATATTTTCTGGTATAGTGTACTTTCAGTACTCTTAAATATTAGAATACTATATAAAATACTTCTACTTGTAATATAGTACCCATCATAGGTTTTTTATAATAAAACATTATTTTCTAGGTTAGGGTATTTTAACTACTCTCAAATATTAGAATAATATAGAAAATGCTTCTACTTGCAATATAGTAGCCATCACAAGTTCTTTTATAATCAAACAATAACATAGAAATACTTCTACTTGCATATGTAGTAGCCATCATAAGTCCGTTTATAATAAAACATTAATATAGAAGTACTTCTAATTGCACATATAGTATCCATCACAAGTTCTTTTATAATAAAACAATAACATAGAAATACTTCTACTTGCACATATAGTAGCCATCATAAGTTCTTTTATAATAAAACAATCACATAGAAATAATTCTACTCGCATATATAGTACCCATCATAGGTTTTTTTTTATAATAAAACAATATTTTCTGGTATAGTGTATTTTCAGTACTCTCAAATATTAGAATAATATAGAAAATACTTGTACTTGCAATATTGTACCCATCATAGGTTTTTTTATAATAAAACATTATTTTCTAGGTTAGGGTATTTTAAGTACTCTCAAATATTAGAATAATATAGAAGTACTTCTACTTGCAATATAGTAGCCATCACAAGTTTCTTTATAATAAAACAATAATATATAAATACATCTACTTGCATATGTAGTAGCCATCATAAGTTTGTTTATAATAAAACAATAATATAGAAATACTTCTACTTGCAATATAGTAGCCTTCATAAGTTCTTTTATAATAAAACAATATTTGCCAGGTTACAGCATTTTACGGTCTCGCAAAAATTAGAATAATATAGAAAATACTTCCACTTGCACATAGAGTAGCCATCATAAGTTTTTGTTATAATAAAACAATAATATAGAAATAATATTTCTTCCACATATAGTAGCCATTATAAGCTCTTTTATAATAAAACAATAACATAGAAATACTTCCACTTGCATATATAGTAGCCATCACAAGTTCTTTTATAATAAAACAATAACATAGAAATACTTCCACTTGCATATGTAGTAGCCATCATAAGTTAGTTTAAAGTAAAACAATATTTTCTATGTTAGACTATTTTAAGTACTCTCAAATATGCGAATAATATAGAAAATACTTCTACTTGCACATATAGTAGCCATCACAAGTTCTTTTATAATAAAATAATAACATTTAAATACTTCTACTTGCATAAATATTTGCCATCATAAGTTGTTTTTATAATAAAACAATAATAGAGAAATACGTCTACTTGCATATATAGTATCCATCACAAGTTCTTTTATAATAAAACAATAATATAGAAATACTTCTACTCGCATATATAGTACCCATCATAGGTTTTTTTTAATAATAAAACAATATTTTCTGGTATAGTGTATTTTCAGTACTCTCAAATATTAGAATAATATAGAAAATACTTCTACTTGCAATATTGTACCCATCATAGGTTTTTTTATAATAAAACATTATTTTCTAGGTTAGGGTATTTTAAGTACTCTCAAATATTAGAATAATATAGAAGTACTTCTACTTGCAATATAGTAGCCGTCACAAGTTTTTTTTATAATAAAACAATAATATATAAATACATCTACTTGCATATGTAGTAGCCATCATAAGTTTGTTTATAATAAAACAATAATATAGAAATACTTCTACTTGCACATATAGTAGCGATCATAAGTTATTTTAAAGTAAAACAATATTTTCTATGTTAGACTATTTTAAGTACTCTCAAATATGCGAATAATATAGAAAATACTTCTACTTGCACATATAGTAGCCATCACAAGTTCTTTTATAATAAAATAATAACATTTAAATACTTCTACTTGCATAAATATTTGCCATCATAAGTTGTTTTTATAATAAAAAAATAATAGAGAAATACGTCTACTTGCATATATAGTAGCCATCACAAGTTTTTTTATAATAAAACAATAACATAGAAATACTTCTACTTGCACATATTGTAGCAATCATAAGTTCTTTTATAATCAAACAATGACATAGAAATACTTCTACTTGCATATGTAGTAGCCATCATAAGTTCGTCTATAATAAAACAATAATATAGACATACTTCTACTTGCACATATAGTAGCGATCATAAGTTCTTTTATAATCAAACAATAACATAGAAATACTTCTACTTGCACATATAGTAGCCACCATAAGTTATTTGTAATCAAACAATAACATAGAAATACTTCTACTTGCAATATAGTAGCCATCACAAGTTCTTTTTTAATAAAACAACAATATAGAAATACTTCTACTTGCAATAGAGTAGCCTTCATAAGTTCTTTTATAATAAAACAATCACATAGAAATACTTCTACTCGCATATATAGTACCCATCATACATTTTTTTTATAATAAACCAATATTTTCTAGGTTAGTGTATTTTCAGTACTCTCAAATATTAGAATAATATAGAAAATGCTTCTGCTTCCAATATAGTAGCCATCACAAGTTCTTTTATAATAAAACAATAACATAGAAATACTTCTACTTGCACATATTGTAGCAATCATAAGTTCTTTTATAATCAAACAATAACATATAAATACTTCTACTTGCATATGTAGTAGCCATGATAAGTTCGTTTATAATAAAACAATAATATAGAAATACTTCTACTTGCACATATAGTAGCCATCATAAGTTCTTTTATAATAAAACAATCACATAGAAATAATTCTACTCGCATATATAGTACCCATCATAGGTTTTTTTTATAATAAAACAATATTTTCTGGTATAGTGTACTTTCAGTACTCTTAAATATTAGAATACTATATAAAATACTTCTACTTGTAATATAGTACCCATCATAGGTTTTTTATAATAAAACATTATTTTCTAGGTTAGGGTATTTTAACTACTCTCAAATATTAGAATAATATAGAAAATGCTTCTACTTGCAATATAGTAGCCATCACAAGTTCTTTTATAATCAAACAATAACATAGAAATACTTCTACTTGCATATGTAGTAGCCATCATAAGTCCGTTTATAATAAAACATTAATATAGAAGTACTTCTAATTGCACATATAGTATCCATCACAAGTTCTTTTATAATAAAACAATAACATAGAAATACTTCTACTTGCACATATAGTAGCCATCATAAGTTCTTTTATAATAAAACAATCACATAGAAATAATTCTACTCGCATATATAGTACCCATCATAGGTTTTTTTTTATAATAAAACAATATTTTCTGGTATAGTGTATTTTCAGTACTCTCAAATATTAGAATAATATAGAAAATACTTGTACTTGCAATATTGTACCCATCATAGGTTTTTTTATAATAAAACATTATTTTCTAGGTTAGGGTATTTTAAGTACTCTCAAATATTAGAATAATATAGAAGTACTTCTACTTGCAATATAGTAGCCATCACAAGTTTCTTTATAATAAAACAATAATATATAAATACATCTACTTGCATATGTAGTAGCCATCATAAGTTTGTTTATAATAAAACAATAATATAGAAATACTTCTACTTGCAATATAGTAGCCTTCATAAGTTCTTTTATAATAAAACAATATTTGCCAGGTTACAGCATTTTACGGTCTCGCAAAAATTAGAATAATATAGAAAATACTTCCACTTGCACATAGAGTAGCCATCATAAGTTTTTGTTATAATAAAACAATAATATAGAAATACTATTTCTTCCACATATAGTAGCCATTATAAGCTCTTTTATAATAAAACAATAACATAGAAATACTTCCACTTGCATATATAGTAGCCATCACAAGTTCTTTTATAATAAAACAATAATATAGAAATACTTCTACTTGCAATATAGTAGCCTTCATAAGTTCGTTTATAATAAAACAATAATATAGAAATGCTTCTACTCGCATATATAGTACCCATCATATGTTTTTTTTTATAATAAAGCAATATTTTCTAGGTTAGTGTATTTTCAGTACTCTCAAATATTAGAGTAACACAGAAAATGCTTCTACTTGCAATATAGTAGCCATCACAAGTTCTTTTATAATAAAACAATAATATAGAAATACTTCTACTTGCAATATAGTAGCCTTCATAAGTTCTTTTATAATAAAACAATATTTGCTAGGTTAGAGCATTTTACGGTCTCGCAAAAATTAGAATAATATAGAAAATACTTCCACTTGCACATAGAGTAGCCATCATAAGTTTTTGTTATAATAAAACAATAATATAGAAATACTATTTCTTCCACATATAGTAGCCATTATAAGCTCTTTTATAATAAAACAATAACATAGAAATACTTCCACTTGCGTATATAGTAGCCATCACAAGTTCTTTTATAATAAAACAATAATATAGATATACTTCTACTTGCAATATAGTAGCCTTCATAAGTTCTTTTATAATAAAACAATATTTGCTAGGTTAGAGCATTTTACGGTCTCGCAAAAATTAGAATAATATAGAAAATACTTCCACTTGCACATAGAGTAGCCATTATAAGTTTTTGTTATAATAAAACAATAATATAGAAATACTATTTCTTCCACATATAGTAGCCATTATAAGCTCTTTTATAATAAAACAATAACATAGAAATACTTCTACTCGCATATATAGTACCCATCATAGGTTTTTTTTATAATAAAATAATATTTTCTAGGTTAGTGTATTTACAGTACTCTCAAATTTTAGAATAATATAGAAAATACTTCTACTTGCACATATAGTAGCCATCACAAGTTCTTTTATAACAAAATAATAACATTTAAATACTTCTACTTGCATAAATATTTGCCATCATAAGTTGTTTTTATAATAAAACAATAATAGAGAAATACGTCTACTTGCACATATAGTAGCCATCATAAGTTCTTTTATAATAAAACAATCACATAGAAGTACTTCAACTCGCATATATAGTACCCATCATAGGTTTTTTTTATAATAAAATAATATTTTCTAGGTTACTGTATTTACAGTACTCTCAAATATTAGAATAATATAGAAATACTTCTACTTGCAATATAGTTATTTTAAGTTATCATAAGTTATTTTAAAGTAAAACAATATTTTCTATGTTAGACAATTTTAAGTACTCTCAAATATGAGAATAATATAGAAAATACTTCTACTTGCACATCTAGTAGTCATCACAAGTTCTTTTATAATAAAATAATAACATTTAAATATTTCTACTTGCATAAATATTTGCCATCATAAGTTGTTTTTATAATAAAACAATAATTGAGAAATACGTCTACTTTCACATATAGTAGCCATCATAAGTTCTTTTATTATTAAACAATCACATAGAAATACTTCTACTCGCATATATAGTACCCATCATATGTTTTTTTTTATAATAAAACAATATTTTATAGGTTAGTGTATTTTAAGTACTCTCAAATATTAGAATAATATAGAAAATGCTTCTGCTTCCAATATAGTAGCCATCACAAGTTCTTTTATACTCAAACAATAACATAGAAATACTTCTACTTGCATATGTAGTAGCCATCATAAGTTCTTTTATAATAAAACAATAATATAGAAATACTTCTACTTGCAATATAGTAGCCTTCATAAGTTCTTTTATAATAAAACAATATTTGCTAGGTTAGAGCATTTTACGGTCTCGCAAAAATTAGAATAATATAGAAAATACTTCCACTTGCACATAGAGTAGCCATCATAAGTTTTTGTTATAATAAAACAATAATATAGAAATACTATTTCTTCCACATATAGTAGCCATTATAAGCTCTTTTATAATAAAACAATAACATAGAAATACTTCTACTCGCATATATAGTACCCATCATAGGTTTTTTTTATAATAAAACAATAATATATAAATACATCTACTTGCATATGTAGTAGCCATCATAAGTTCGTTTATAATAAAACAATAATATAGAAATGCTTCTACTTGCAATATAGTAGCTATCACAAGTTTTTTTATAATAAACCAATAATATATAAATACATCTATTTGCATATGTAGTAGCCATCATAAGTTCGTTTATAATAAAACAATATTATAGAAATACGTCTACTTGCACATATAGTAGCCATCATAAGTTCTTTTATAATAAAACAATCACATAGAAGTACTTCTACTCGCATATATAGTACCCATCATAGGTATTTTTTTATAATAAAACAATATTTTCTTGGTTATTGTATTTTCAGTACTCTCAAATATTAGAATAATACAGAAAATGCTTCTACTTGCAATATAGTAGCCATCACAAGTTCTTTTATAATAAAACAATAATATAGAAATACTTCTACTTGCAATATAGTAGCCTTCATAAGTTCTTTTGTAATAAAACAATCACATAGAAATACTTCTACTCGCATATATAGTACCCATATTAATTTTTTTTATAATAAACCAATATTTTCTAGGTTAGTGTATTTTCAGTATTCTCAAATATTAGAATAATATAGAAAATGCTTCTGCTTCCAATATAGTAGCCATCACAAATTCTTTTATAATAAAACAATAACATAGAAATACTTCTACTTGCACATATTGTAGCAATCATAAGTTCTTTTATAATCAAACAATGACATAGAAATACTTCTACTTGCATATGTAGTAGCCATCATAAGTTCGTCTATAATAAAACAATAATATAGACATACTTCTACTTGCACATATAGTAGCGATCATAAGTTCTTTTATAATCAAACAATAACATAGAAATACTTCTACTTGCACATATAGTAGCCACCATAAGTTATTTGTACTCAAACAATAACATAGAAATACTTCTACTTGCAATATAGTAGCCATCACAAGTTCTTTTTTAATAAAACAACAATATAGAAATACTTCTACTTGCAATAGAGTAGCCTTCATAAGTTCTTTTATAATAAAACAATCACATAGAAATACTTCTACTCGCATATATAGTACCCATCATACATTTTTTTTATAATAAACCAATATTTTCTAGGTTAGTGTATTTTCAGTACTCTCAAATATTAGAATAATATAGAAAATGCTTCTGCTTCCAATATAGTAGCCATCACAAGTTCTTTTATAATAAAACAATAACATAGAAATACTTCTACTTGCACATATTGTAGCAATCATAAGTTCTTTTATAATCAAACAATAACATATAAATACTTCTACTTGCATATGTAGTAGCCATGATAAGTTCGTTTATAATAAAACAATAATATAGAAATACTTCTACTTGCACATATAGTAGCCATCATAAGTTCTTTTATAATAAAACAATCACATAGAAATAATTCTACTCGCATATATAGTACCCATCATAGGTTTTTTTTATAATAAAACAATATTTTCTGGTATAGTGTACTTTCAGTACTCTCAAATATTAGAATACTATATAAAATACTTCTACTTGTAATATAGTACCCATCATAGGTTTTTTATAATAAAACATTATTTTCTAGGTTAGGGTATTTTAACTACTCTCAAATATTAGAATAATATAGAAAATGCTTCTACTTGCAATATAGTAGCCATCACAAGTTCTTTTATAATCAAACAATAACATAGAAATACTTCTACTTGCATATGTAGTAGCCATCATAAGTCCGTTTATAATAAAACAATAATATAGAAGTACTTCTAATTGCACATATAGTAGCCATCACAAGTTCTTTTATAATAAAACAATAACATAGAAATACTTCTACTTGCACATATAGTAGCCATCATAAGTTCTTTTATAATAAAACAATCACATAGAAATAATTCTACTCGCATATATAGTACCCATCATAGGTTTTTTTTTATAATAAAACAATATTTTCTGGTATAGTGTATTTTCAGTACTCTCAAATATTAGAATAATATAGAAAATACTTGTACTTGCAATATTGTACCCATCATAGGTTTTTTTATAATAAAACATTATTTTCTAGGTTAGGGTATTTTAAGTACTCTCAAATATTAGAATAATATAGAAGTACTTCTACTTGCAATATAGTAGCCATCACAAGTTTCTTTATAATAAAACAATAATATATAAATACATCTACTTGCATATGTAGTAGCCATCATAAGTTTGTTTATAATAAAACAATAATATAGAAATACTTCTACTTGCAATATAGTAGCCTTCATAAGTTCTTTTATAATAAAACAATATTTGCCAGGTTACAGCATTTTACGGTCTCGCAAAAATTAGAATAATATAGAAAATACTTCCACTTGCACATAGAGTAGCCATCATAAGTTTTTGTTATAATAAAACAATAATATAGAAATACTATTTCTTCCACATATAGTAGCCATTATAAGCTCTTTTATAATAAAACAATAACATAGAAATACTTCCACTTGCATATATAGTAGCCATCACAAGTTCTTTTATAATAAAACAATAATATAGAAATACTTCTACTTGCAATATAGTAGCCTTCATAAGTTCGTTTATAATAAAACAATAATATAGAAATGCTTCTATTCGCATATATAGTACCCATCATATGTTTTTTTTTATAATAAAGCAATATTTTCTAGGTTAGCGTATTTTCAGTACTCTCAAATATTAGAGTAATACAGAAAATGCTTCTACTTGCAATATAGTAGCCATCACAAGTTCTTTTATAATAAAACAATAATATAGAAATACTTCTACTTGCAATATAGTAGCCTTCATAAGTTCTTTTATAATAAAACAATATTTGCTAGGTTAGAGCATTTTACGATCTCGCAAAAATTAGAATAATATAGAAAATACTTCCACTTGCACATAGAGTAGCCATCATAAGTTTTTGTTATAATAAAACAATAATATAGAAATACTATTTCTTCCACATATAGTAGCCATTATAAGCTCTTTTATAATAAAACAATAACATAGAAATACTTCCACTTGCGTATATAGTAGCCATCACAAGTTCTTTTATAATAAAACAATAATATAGAAATACTTCTACTTGCAATATAGTAGCCTTCATAAGTTCTTTTATAATAAAACAATATTTGCTAGGTTAGAGCATTTTACGGTCTCGCAAAAATTAGAATAATATAGAAAATACTTCCACTTGCACATAGAGTAGCCATTATAAGTTTTTGTTATAATAAAACAATAATATAGAAATACTATTTCTTCCACATATAGTAGCCATTATAAGCTCTTTTATAATAAAACAATAACATAGAAATACTTCTACTCGCATATATAGTACCCATCATAGGTTTTTTAATAATAAAACAATAATATATAAATACATCTTCTTGCATATGTAGTAGCCATCATAAGTTCGTTTATAATAAAACAATAATATAGAAATGCTTCTACTTGCAATATAGTAGCTATCACAAGTTTTTTTATAATAAACCAATAATATAT
The DNA here is from genome assembly GCA_963942575.1 of Priocnemis perturbator. Lineage (NCBI taxonomy): Eukaryota > Metazoa > Arthropoda > Insecta > Hymenoptera > Pompilidae > Priocnemis > Priocnemis perturbator. The sequence continues at coordinate 7,578,878 of OZ012643.1, read as the reverse complement.
AAATACATCTATTTGCATATGTAGTAGCCATCATAAGTTCGTTTATAATAAAACAATATTATAGAAATACGTCTACTTGCACATATAGTAGCCATCATAAGTTCTTTTATAATAAAACAATCACATAGAAGTACTTCTACTCGCATATATAGTACCCATCATAGGTTTTTTTTATAATAAAATAATATTTTCTAGGTTAGTGTATTTACAGTACTCTCAAATTTTAGAATAATATAGAAAATACTTCTACTTGCACATATAGTAGCCATCACAAGTTCTTTTATAACAAAATAATAACATTTAAATACTTCTACTTGCATAAATATTTGCCATCATAAGTTGTTTTTATAATAAAACAATAATAGAGAAATACGTCTACTTGCACATATAGTAGCCATCATAAGTTCTTTTATAATAAAACAATCACATAGAAATACTTCTACTCGCACATATAGTACCCATCATATGTTTTTTTTATAATAAAACAATATTTTCTAGGTTAGTGTATTTTAAGTACTCTCAAATATTAGAATAATATAGAAAATGCTTCTGCTTCCAATATAGTAGCCATCACAAGTTCTTTTATAATAAAACAATAACATAGAAATACTTCTACTTGCATATGTAGTAGCCATCATAAGTTCGTTTATAATAAAACAATAATATAGAAATACTTCTACTTGCACATATAGTAGCGATCATAAGTTCTTTTATAATCAAACAATAACATAGAAATACTTCTACTTGCACATATAGTAGCCATCATAAGTTATATGTAATCAAACAATAACATAGAAATACTTCTACTTGCACATATTGTAGCAATCATAAGTTCTTTTATAATCAAACAATAACATAGAAATACTACCACTTGCATATATAGTAGCCATCACAAGTTCTTTTATAATAAAACAATAACATAGCAATACTTCCACTTGCATATGTAGTAGCCATCATAAGTTAGTTTATAATAAAACAATAATATAGAAATACGTCTACTTGCACATATAGTAGCCATCATAAGTTCTTTTATAATAAAACAATCACATGGAAATACTTCTACTCGCATATATAGTAACCATCATAAATTTGTTTTATTATAAACCAATATTTTCTAGGTTAGTGTATTTTCAGTACAATCAAATATTAGAATTATATAGAAAATACTTCTACTTGCAATATTGTACCCATCGTAGGTTTTTTTTATAATAAAACATTATTTTCTAGGTTAGGGTATTTTAAGTACTCTCAAATATTAGAATAATATAGAAGTACTTCTACTTGCAATATAGTAGCCATCACAAGTTTTTTTATAATAAAACAATAACATAGAAATACTTCCACTTGCATATATAGTAGCCATCACAAGTTCTTTTATAATAAAACTATAACATAGAAATACTTCCACTTGCATATGTAGTAGCCATCATAAGTTAGTTTATAATAAAACAATAATATAGAAATACGTCTACTTGCACATATAGTAGCCATCATAAGTTCTTTTATAATAAAACAATCACATGGAAATACTTCTACTCGCATATATAGAACCCATCATAAATTTGTTTTATTATAAACCAATATTTTCTAGGTTAGTGTATTTTCAGTACAATCAAATATTAGAATTATATAGAAAATACTTCTACTTGCAATATTGTACCCATCGTAGGTTTTTTTTATAATAAAACATTATTTTCTAGGTTAGGGTATTTTAAGTACTCTCAAATATTAGAATAATATAGAAGTACTTCTACTTGCAATATAGTAGCCATCACAAGTTTTTTTATAATAAAACAATAACATAGAAATACTTCCACTTGCATATATAGTAGCCATCACAAGTTCTTTTATAATAAAACTATAACATAGAAATACTTCCACTTGCATATGTAGTAGCCATCATAAGTTAGTTTATAATAAAACAATAATATAGAAATACGTCTACTTGCACATATAGTAGCCATCATAAGTTCTTTTATAATAAAACAATCACATGGAAATACTTCTACTCGCATATATAGAACCCATCATAAATTTTTTTTATTATAAACCAATATTTTCTAGGTTAGTGTATTTTCAGTACTCTCAAATATTAGAATAATATAGAAAATGCTTCTGCTTCCAATATAGTAGCCATCACAAGTTCTTTTATAATAAAACAATAACATAGAAATACTTCTATTTGCACATATTGTAGCAATCATAAGTTCTTTTATAATCAAACAATAACATAGAAATACTTCTACTTGCATATGTAGTAGCCATCATAAGTTCGTTTATAATAAAACAATAATATAGAAATACTTCTACTTGCACATATAGTAGCGATCATAAGTTCTTTTATAATCAAACAATAACATAGAAATACTTCTACTTGCACATATAGTAGCCATCATAAGTTATATGTAATCAAACAATAACATAGAAATACTTCTACTTGCACATATTGTAGCAATCATAAGTTCTTTTATAATCAAACAATAACATAGAAATACTTTCACTTGCATATGTAGTAGCCATCATAAGTTAGTTTATAATAAAACAATAATATAGAAATACGTCTACTTGCACATATAGTAGCCATCATAAGTTCTTTTATAATAAAACAATCACATGGAAATACTTCTACTCGCATATATAGTACCCATCATAAATTTGTTTTATTATAAACCAATATTTTCTAGGTTAGTGTATTTTCAGTACAATCAAATATTAGAATTATATAGAAAATACTTCTACTTGCAATATTGTACCCATCGTAGGTTTTTTTTTATAATAAAACATTATTTTCTAGGTTAGGGTATTTTAAGTACTCTCAAATATTAGAATAATATAGAAGTACTTCTACTTGCAATATAGTAGCCATCACAAGTTTTTTTATAATAAAACAATAACATAGAAATACTTCCACTTGCATATATAGTAGCCATCACAAGTTCTTTTATAATAAAACAATAACATAGAAATACTTCCACTTGCATATGTAGTAGCCATCATAAGTTAGTTTATAATAAAACAATAATATAGAAATACGTCTACTTGCACATATAGTAGCCATCATAAGTTCTTTTATAATAAAACAATCACATGGAAATACTTCTACTCGCATATATAGAACCCATCATACATTTTTTTTATTATAAACCAATATTTTCTAGGTTAGTGTATTTTCAGTACTCTCAAATATTAGAATAATATAGAAAATGCTTCTGCTTCCAATATAGTAGCCATCACAAGTTCTTTTATAATAAAACAATAACATAGAAATACTTTTACTTGCACATATTGTAGCAATCATAAGTTCTTTTATAATCAAACAAGAACATAGAAATACTTCTACTTGCACATATAGTAGCCATCATAAGTTCTTTTATAATAAAACAATCACATAGAAATAATTCTACTCGCATATATAGTACCCATCATAGGTTTTTTTTTATAATAAAACAATATTTTCTGGTATAGTGTATTTTCAGTACAATCAAATATTAGAATTATATAGAAAATACTTCTACTTGCAATATTGTACCCATCATAGGTATTTTTTATAATAAAACATTATTTTCTAGGTTAGGGTATTTTAAGTACTCTCAAATATTAGAATAATATAGAAGTACTTCTACTTGCAATATAGTAGCCATCACAAGTTTTTTTATAATAAAACAATAACATAGAAATACTTCCACTTGCATATATAGTAGCCATCACAAGTTCTTTTATAATAAAACAATAACATAGAAATACTTCCACTTGCATATGTAGTAGCCATCATAAGTTAGTTTATAATAAAACAATAATATAGAAATACGTCTACTTGCACATATAGTAGCCATCATAAGTTCTTTTATAATAAAACAATCACATGGAAATACTTCTACTCGCATATATAGTACCCATCATAAATTTGTTTTATTATAAACCAATATTTTCTAGGTTAGTGTATTTTCAGTACAATCAAATATTAGAATTATATAGAAAATACTTCTACTTGCAATATTGTACCCATCGTAGGTTTTTTTTTATAATAAAACATTATTTTCTAGGTTAGGGTATTTTAAGTACTCTCAAATATTAGAATAATATAGAAGTACTTCTACTTGCAATATAGTAGCCATCACAAGTTTTTTTATAATAAAACAATAACATAGAAATACTTCCACTTGCATATATAGTAGCCATCACAAGTTCTTTTATAATAAAACAATAACATAGAAATACTTCCACTTGCATATGTAGTAGCCATCATAAGTTAGTTTATAATAAAACAATAATATAGAAATACGTCTACTTGCACATATAGTAGCCATCATAAGTTCTTTTATAATAAAACAATCACATGGAAATACTTCTACTCGCATATATAGAACCCATCATACATTTTTTTTATTATAAACCAATATTTTCTAGGTTAGTGTATTTTCAGTACTCTCAAATATTAGAATAATATAGAAAATGCTTCTGCTTCCAATATAGTAGCCATCACAAGTTCTTTTATAATAAAACAATAACATAGAAATACTTTTACTTGCACATATTGTAGCAATCATAAGTTCTTTTATAATCAAACAAGAACATAGAAATACTTCTACTTGCATATGTAGTAGCCATCATAAGTTCGTTTATAATAAAACAATAATATAGAAATACTTCTACTTGCACATATAGTAGCGATCATAAGTTCTTTTATAATCAAACAATAACATAGAAATACTTCTACTTGCACATATAGTAGCCATCATAAGTTATATGTAATCAAACAATAACATAGAAATACTTCTACTTGCACATATTGTAGCAATCATAAGTTCTTTTATAATCAAACAATAACATAGAAATACTTCCACTTGCATATGTAGTAGCCATCATAAGTTAGTTTATAATAAAACAATAATATAGAAATACGTCTACTTGCACATATAGTAGCCATCATAAGTTCTTTTATAATAAAACAATCACATGGAAATACTTCTACTCGCATATATAGTACCCATCATAAATTTGTTTTATTATAAACCAATATTTTCTAGGTTAGTGTATTTTCAGTACAATCAAATATTAGAATTATATAGAAAATACTTCTACTTGCAATATTGTACCCATCGTAGGTTTTTTTTATAATAAAACATTATTTTCTAGGTTAGGGTATTTTAAGTACTCTCAAATATTAGAATAATATAGAAGTACTTCTACTTGCAATATAGTAGCCATCACAAGTTTGTTTATAATAAAACAATAACATAGAAATACTTCCACTTGCATATATAGTAGCCATCACAAGTTCTTTTATAATAAAACAATAACATAGAAATACTTCCACTTGCATATGTAGTAGCCATCATAAGTTAGTTTATAATAAAACAATAATATAGAAATACGTCTACTTGCACATATAGTAGCCATCATAAGTTCTTTTATAATAAAACAATCACTTGGAAATACTTCTACTCGCATATATAGAACCCATCATAAATTTTTTTTATTATAAAACAATATTTTCTGGTATAGTGTATTTTCAGTACTCTCAAATATTAGAATAATATATAAAATACTTCTACTTGCAATATAGTACCCATCATAGGTTTTTTTATAATAAAACATTATTTTCTAGGTTAGGGTATTTTAAGTACTCTCAAATATTAGAATAATATAGAAAATGCTTCTACTTGCAATATAGTAGCCATCACAAGTTCTTTTATAATAAAACAATCAGATGGAAATACTTCTACTCGCATATATAGTACCCATCATACATTTTTTTTATAATAAACCAATATTTTCTAGGTTAGTGTATTTTCAGTACTCTCAAATATTAGAATAATATAGAAAATGCTTCTGCTTCCAATATAGTAGCCATCACAAGTTCTTTTATAATAAAACAATAACATAGAAATACTTCTACTTGCACATATTGTAGCAATCATAAGTTCTTTTATAATCAAACAATAACATAGAAATACTTCTACTTGCATATGTAGTAGCCATCATAAGTTCGTTTATAATAAAACAATAATATAGAAATACATCTACTTGCACATATAGTAGCGATCATAAGTTCTTTTATAATCAAACGATAATATAGAAATACTTCTACTCGCATATATAGTACCCATCATAGGTTTTTTTTGTAATAAAACAATATTTTCTAGGTTAGTGTATTTTCAGTACTCTCAAACGTTAGAATAATATAGAAAATACTTCTACCTGCAATATAGTAGCCATCATAAGTTCTATTATAATAAAACATTATTTTCTAGGTTAGGGTGTTTAAGTACTCTCAAATATTAGAATAATATAGAATATGTTTCAACTTGCAATATAGTAGCCATCACAAGTTTCTTTATAATAAAACAATAACATAGAAATACTTCTACTTGCAATATAGGAGCCATCACAAGTTTTTTTTATAATAAACCAATAATATATAAATACATCTATTTGCATATGTAGTAGCCATCATAAGTTCGTTTATAATAAAACAATAATATAGAAGTACTTCTACTTGCACATATAGTAGCCATCACAAGTTCTTTTATAATAAAACAATAACATAGAAATACTTCTACTTGCACATATAGTAGCCATCATAAGTTCTTTTATAATAAAACAATCACATAGAAATAATTCTACTCGCATATATAGTACCCATCATAGGTTTTTTTTTATAATAAAACAATATTTTCTGGTATAGTGTATTTTCAGTACAATCAAATATTAGAATTATATAGAAAATACTTCTACTTGCAATATTGTACCCATCATAGGTATTTTTTATAATAAAACATTATTTTCTAGGTTAGGGTATTTTAAGTACTCTCAAATATTAGAATAATATAGAAGTACTTCTACTTGCAATATAGTAGCCATCACAAGTTTTTTTATAATAAAACAATAACATAGAAATACTTCCACTTGCATATATAGTAGCCATCACAAGTTCTTTTATAATAAAACAATAACATAGAAATACTTCCACTTGCATATGTAGTAGCCATCATAAGTTAGTTTATAATAAAACAATAATATAGAAATACGTCTACTTGCACATATAGTAGCCATCATAAGTTCTTTTATAATAAAACAATCACATGGAAATACTTCTACTCGCATATATAGTACCCATCATAAATTTGTTTTATTATAAACCAATATTTTCTAGGTTAGTGTATTTTCAGTACAATCAAATATTAGAATTATATAGAAAATACTTCTACTTGCAATATTGTACCCATCGTAGGTTTTTTTTATAATAAAACATTATTTTCTAGGTTAGGGTATTTTAAGTACTCTCAAATATTAGAATAATATAGAAGTACTTCTACTTGCAATATAGTAGCCATCACAAGTTTTTTTATAATAAAACAATAACATAGAAATACTTCCACTTGCATATATAGTCGCCATCACAAGTTCTTTTATAATAAAACTATAACATAGAAATACTTCCACTTGCATATGTAGTAGCCATCATAAGTTAGTTTATAATAAAACAATAATATAGAAATACGTCTACTTGCACATATAATAGCCATCATAAGTTCTTTTATAATAAAACAATCACATGGAAATACTTCTACTCGCATATATAGAACCCATCATAAATTTTTTTTATTATAAACCAATATTTTCTAGGTTAGTGTATTTTCAGTACTCTCAAATATTAGAATAATATAGAAAATGCTTCTGCTTCCAATATAGTAGCCATCACAAGTTCTTTTATAATAAAACAATAACATAGAAATACTTCTACTTGCACATATTGTAGCAATCATAAGTTCTTTTATAATCAAACAATAACATAGAAATACTTCTACTTGCATATGTAGTAGCCATGATAAGTTCGTTTATAATAAATCAATAATATAGAAATACTTCTACTTGCACATATAGTAGCCATCATAAGTTCTTTTATAATAAAACAATATTTTCTGGTATAGTGTATTTTCAGTACTCTCAAATATTAGAATAATATATAAAATGCTTCTGCTTCCAATATAGTAGCCATCACAAGTTCTTTTATAATAAAACAATAACATAGAAATACTTCTACTTGCACATATTGTAGCAATCATAAGTTCTTTTATAATCAAACAATAACATAGAAATACTTCTACTTGCATATGTAGTAGCCATCATAAGTTCGTTTATAATCAAACAATAACATAGAAATACTTCTACTTGCACATATAGTAGCCATCATAAGTTATTTGTAATCAAACAATAACATAGAAATACTTCTACTTGCACATATAGTAGCCATCATAAGTTATTTGTAATCAAACAATAACATAGAAATACTTCCACTTGCATATATAGTAGCCATCATAAGTTTGTTTATAATATAAGAATAATATAGAAATACGTCTACTTGCACATATAGTAGCCATCATAAGTTCTTTTATAATAAAACAATCACATAGAAATACTTCTACTCGCATATATAGTAGCCATCATAAGTTCGTTTATAATAAAACAATAATATAGAAATGCTTCTACTTGCACATATAGTAGCCATCACAAGTTCTTTTATAACAAAATAATAACATTTAAATACTTCTACTTGCATAAATATTTGCCATCATAAGTTGTTTTAAAATAAAACAATAATAGAGAAATACGCCTACTTGCACATATAGTAGCCATCATAAGTTCTTTTATAATAAAACAATCACATAGAAATACTTCTACTCGCACATATAGTACCCATCATATGTTTTTTTTATAATAAAACAATATTTTCTAGGTTAGTGTATTTTAAGTACTCTCAAATATTAGAATAATATCGAAAATACTTCTACTTGCAATATAGTAGCCATCATAAGTTTTTTTATAATAGACCAATATTTTCTAGGTTAGTGTATTTACAGTACTCTCAAATATTAGAATAATATAGAAATACTTCTACTTGCAATATAGTTATTTTAAGTTATCATAAGTTATTTTAATGTAAAACAATATTTTCTATGTTAGACAATTTTAAGTACTCTCAAATATGAGAATAATATATAAAATACTTCTACTTGCAATATAGTACCCATCATAGGTTTTTTTTAATAATAAAACAATATTTTCTGGTATAGTGTATTTTCAGTACTCTCAAATATTAGAATAATATAGAAAATACTTCTACTTGCAATATTGTACCCATCATAGGTTTTTTTATAATAAAACATTATTTTCTAGGTTAGGGTATTTTAAGTACTCTCAAATATTAGAATAATATAGAAGTACTTCTACTTGCAATATAGTAGCCGTCACAAGTTTTTTTTATAATAAAACAATAATATATAAATACATCTACTTGCATATGTAGTAGCCATCATAAGTTTGTTTATAATAAAACAATAATATAGAAATACTTCTACTTGCACATATAGTAGCGATCATAAGTTATTTTAAAGTAAAACAATATTTTCTATGTTAGACTATTTTAAGTACTCTCAAATATGCGAATAATATAGAAAATACTTCTACTTGCACATATAATAGCCATCACAAGTTCTTTTATAATAAAATAATAACATTTAAATACTTCTACTTGCATAAATATTTGCCATCATAAGTTGTTTTTATAATAAAACAATAATAGAGAAATACGTCTACTTGCATATATAGTAGCCATCACAAGTTTTTTTATAATAAAACAATAACATAGAAATACTTCTACTTGCACATATTGTAGCAATCATAAGTTCTTTTATAATCAAACAATGACATAGAAATACTTCTACTTGCATATGTAGTAGCCATCATAAGTTCGTCTATAATAAAACAATAATATAGACATACTTCTACTTGCACATATAGTAGCGATCATAAGTTCTTTTATAATCAAACAATAACATAGAAATACTTCTACTTGCACATATAGTAGCCACCATAAGTTATTTGTAATCAAACAATAACATAGAAATACTTCTACTTGCAATATAGTAGCCATCACAAGTTCTTTTTTAATAAAACAACAATATAGAAATACTTCTACTTGCAATAGAGTAGCCTTCATAAGTTCTTTTATAATAAAACAATCACATAGAAATACTTCTACTCGCATATATAGTACCCATCATACATTTTTTTTATAATAAACCAATATTTTCTAGGTTAGTGTATTTTCAGTACTCTCAAATATTAGAATAATATAGAAAATGCTTCTGCTTCCAATATAGTAGCCATCACAAGTTCTTTTATAATAAAACAATAACATAGAAATACTTCTACTTGCACATATTGTAGCAATCATAAGTTCTTTTATAATCAAACAATAACATATAAATACTTCTACTTGCATATGTAGTAGCCATGATAAGTTCGTTTATAATAAAACAATAATATAGAAATACTTCTACTTGCACATATAGTAGCCATCATAAGTTCTTTTATAATAAAACAATCACATAGAAATAATTCTACTCGCATATATAGTACCCATCATAGGTTTTTTTTATAATAAAACAATATTTTCTGGTATAGTGTACTTTCAGTACTCTTAAATATTAGAATACTATATAAAATACTTCTACTTGTAATATAGTACCCATCATAGGTTTTTTATAATAAAACATTATTTTCTAGGTTAGGGTATTTTAACTACTCTCAAATATTAGAATAATATAGAAAATGCTTCTACTTGCAATATAGTAGCCATCACAAGTTCTTTTATAATCAAACAATAACATAGAAATACTTCTACTTGCATATGTAGTAGCCATCATAAGTCCGTTTATAATAAAACATTAATATAGAAGTACTTCTAATTGCACATATAGTATCCATCACAAGTTCTTTTATAATAAAACAATAACATAGAAATACTTCTACTTGCACATATAGTAGCCATCATAAGTTCTTTTATAATAAAACAATCACATAGAAATAATTCTACTCGCATATATAGTACCCATCATAGGTTTTTTTTTATAATAAAACAATATTTTCTGGTATAGTGTATTTTCAGTACTCTCAAATATTAGAATAATATAGAAAATACTTGTACTTGCAATATTGTACCCATCATAGGTTTTTTTATAATAAAACATTATTTTCTAGGTTAGGGTATTTTAAGTACTCTCAAATATTAGAATAATATAGAAGTACTTCTACTTGCAATATAGTAGCCATCACAAGTTTCTTTATAATAAAACAATAATATATAAATACATCTACTTGCATATGTAGTAGCCATCATAAGTTTGTTTATAATAAAACAATAATATAGAAATACTTCTACTTGCAATATAGTAGCCTTCATAAGTTCTTTTATAATAAAACAATATTTGCCAGGTTACAGCATTTTACGGTCTCGCAAAAATTAGAATAATATAGAAAATACTTCCACTTGCACATAGAGTAGCCATCATAAGTTTTTGTTATAATAAAACAATAATATAGAAATAATATTTCTTCCACATATAGTAGCCATTATAAGCTCTTTTATAATAAAACAATAACATAGAAATACTTCCACTTGCATATATAGTAGCCATCACAAGTTCTTTTATAATAAAACAATAACATAGAAATACTTCCACTTGCATATGTAGTAGCCATCATAAGTTAGTTTAAAGTAAAACAATATTTTCTATGTTAGACTATTTTAAGTACTCTCAAATATGCGAATAATATAGAAAATACTTCTACTTGCACATATAGTAGCCATCACAAGTTCTTTTATAATAAAATAATAACATTTAAATACTTCTACTTGCATAAATATTTGCCATCATAAGTTGTTTTTATAATAAAACAATAATAGAGAAATACGTCTACTTGCATATATAGTATCCATCACAAGTTCTTTTATAATAAAACAATAATATAGAAATACTTCTACTCGCATATATAGTACCCATCATAGGTTTTTTTTAATAATAAAACAATATTTTCTGGTATAGTGTATTTTCAGTACTCTCAAATATTAGAATAATATAGAAAATACTTCTACTTGCAATATTGTACCCATCATAGGTTTTTTTATAATAAAACATTATTTTCTAGGTTAGGGTATTTTAAGTACTCTCAAATATTAGAATAATATAGAAGTACTTCTACTTGCAATATAGTAGCCGTCACAAGTTTTTTTTATAATAAAACAATAATATATAAATACATCTACTTGCATATGTAGTAGCCATCATAAGTTTGTTTATAATAAAACAATAATATAGAAATACTTCTACTTGCACATATAGTAGCGATCATAAGTTATTTTAAAGTAAAACAATATTTTCTATGTTAGACTATTTTAAGTACTCTCAAATATGCGAATAATATAGAAAATACTTCTACTTGCACATATAGTAGCCATCACAAGTTCTTTTATAATAAAATAATAACATTTAAATACTTCTACTTGCATAAATATTTGCCATCATAAGTTGTTTTTATAATAAAAAAATAATAGAGAAATACGTCTACTTGCATATATAGTAGCCATCACAAGTTTTTTTATAATAAAACAATAACATAGAAATACTTCTACTTGCACATATTGTAGCAATCATAAGTTCTTTTATAATCAAACAATGACATAGAAATACTTCTACTTGCATATGTAGTAGCCATCATAAGTTCGTCTATAATAAAACAATAATATAGACATACTTCTACTTGCACATATAGTAGCGATCATAAGTTCTTTTATAATCAAACAATAACATAGAAATACTTCTACTTGCACATATAGTAGCCACCATAAGTTATTTGTAATCAAACAATAACATAGAAATACTTCTACTTGCAATATAGTAGCCATCACAAGTTCTTTTTTAATAAAACAACAATATAGAAATACTTCTACTTGCAATAGAGTAGCCTTCATAAGTTCTTTTATAATAAAACAATCACATAGAAATACTTCTACTCGCATATATAGTACCCATCATACATTTTTTTTATAATAAACCAATATTTTCTAGGTTAGTGTATTTTCAGTACTCTCAAATATTAGAATAATATAGAAAATGCTTCTGCTTCCAATATAGTAGCCATCACAAGTTCTTTTATAATAAAACAATAACATAGAAATACTTCTACTTGCACATATTGTAGCAATCATAAGTTCTTTTATAATCAAACAATAACATATAAATACTTCTACTTGCATATGTAGTAGCCATGATAAGTTCGTTTATAATAAAACAATAATATAGAAATACTTCTACTTGCACATATAGTAGCCATCATAAGTTCTTTTATAATAAAACAATCACATAGAAATAATTCTACTCGCATATATAGTACCCATCATAGGTTTTTTTTATAATAAAACAATATTTTCTGGTATAGTGTACTTTCAGTACTCTTAAATATTAGAATACTATATAAAATACTTCTACTTGTAATATAGTACCCATCATAGGTTTTTTATAATAAAACATTATTTTCTAGGTTAGGGTATTTTAACTACTCTCAAATATTAGAATAATATAGAAAATGCTTCTACTTGCAATATAGTAGCCATCACAAGTTCTTTTATAATCAAACAATAACATAGAAATACTTCTACTTGCATATGTAGTAGCCATCATAAGTCCGTTTATAATAAAACATTAATATAGAAGTACTTCTAATTGCACATATAGTATCCATCACAAGTTCTTTTATAATAAAACAATAACATAGAAATACTTCTACTTGCACATATAGTAGCCATCATAAGTTCTTTTATAATAAAACAATCACATAGAAATAATTCTACTCGCATATATAGTACCCATCATAGGTTTTTTTTTATAATAAAACAATATTTTCTGGTATAGTGTATTTTCAGTACTCTCAAATATTAGAATAATATAGAAAATACTTGTACTTGCAATATTGTACCCATCATAGGTTTTTTTATAATAAAACATTATTTTCTAGGTTAGGGTATTTTAAGTACTCTCAAATATTAGAATAATATAGAAGTACTTCTACTTGCAATATAGTAGCCATCACAAGTTTCTTTATAATAAAACAATAATATATAAATACATCTACTTGCATATGTAGTAGCCATCATAAGTTTGTTTATAATAAAACAATAATATAGAAATACTTCTACTTGCAATATAGTAGCCTTCATAAGTTCTTTTATAATAAAACAATATTTGCCAGGTTACAGCATTTTACGGTCTCGCAAAAATTAGAATAATATAGAAAATACTTCCACTTGCACATAGAGTAGCCATCATAAGTTTTTGTTATAATAAAACAATAATATAGAAATACTATTTCTTCCACATATAGTAGCCATCATAAGTTCTTTTATAATAAAACAATCACATGGAAATACTTCTACTCGCATATATAGTAACCATCATAAATTTGTTTTATTATAAACCAATATTTTCTAGGTTAGTGTATTTTCAGTACAATCAAATATTAGAATTATATAGAAAATACTTCTACTTGCAATATTGTACCCATCGTAGGTTTTTTTTATAATAAAACATTATTTTCTAGGTTAGGGTATTTTAAGTACTCTCAAATATTAGAATAATATAGAAGTACTTCTACTTGCAATATAGTAGCCATCACAAGTTTTTTTATAATAAAACAATAACATAGAAATACTTCCACTTGCATATATAGTAGCCATCACAAGTTCTTTTATAATAAAACTATAACATAGAAATACTTCCACTTGCATATGTAGTAGCCATCATAAGTTAGTTTATAATAAAACAATAATATAGAAATACGTCTACTTGCACATATAGTAGCCATCATAAGTTCTTTTATAATAAAACAATCACATGGAAATACTTCTACTCGCATATATAGAACCCATCATAAATTTGTTTTATTATAAACCAATATTTTCTAGGTTAGTGTATTTTCAGTACAATCAAATATTAGAATTATATAGAAAATACTTCTACTTGCAATATTGTACCCATCGTAGGTTTTTTTTATAATAAAACATTATTTTCTAGGTTAGGGTATTTTAAGTACTCTCAAATATTAGAATAATATAGAAGTACTTCTACTTGCAATATAGTAGCCATCACAAGTTTTTTTATAATAAAACAATAACATAGAAATACTTCCACTTGCATATATAGTAGCCATCACAAGTTCTTTTATAATAAAACTATAACATAGAAATACTTCCACTTGCATATGTAGTAGCCATCATAAGTTAGTTTATAATAAAACAATAATATAGAAATACGTCTACTTGCACATATAGTAGCCATCATAAGTTCTTTTATAATAAAACAATCACATGGAAATACTTCTACTCGCATATATAGAACCCATCATAAATTTTTTTTATTATAAACCAATATTTTCTAGGTTAGTGTATTTTCAGTACTCTCAAATATTAGAATAATATAGAAAATGCTTCTGCTTCCAATATAGTAGCCATCACAAGTTCTTTTATAATAA
Organism: Priocnemis perturbator; assembly: GCA_963942575.1. Lineage (NCBI taxonomy): Eukaryota > Metazoa > Arthropoda > Insecta > Hymenoptera > Pompilidae > Priocnemis > Priocnemis perturbator. Next base: position 7,563,506 of record OZ012643.1, on the reverse strand, counting down.
AACAATAACATAGAAATACTTCTATTTGCACATATTGTAGCAATCATAAGTTCTTTTATAATCAAACAATAACATAGAAATACTTCTACTTGCATATGTAGTAGCCATCATAAGTTCGTTTATAATAAAACAATAATATAGAAATACTTCTACTTGCACATATAGTAGCGATCATAAGTTCTTTTATAATCAAACAATAACATAGAAATACTTCTACTTGCACATATAGTAGCCATCATAAGTTATATGTAATCAAACAATAACATAGAAATACTTCTACTTGCACATATTGTAGCAATCATAAGTTCTTTTATAATCAAACAATAACATAGAAATACTTTCACTTGCATATGTAGTAGCCATCATAAGTTAGTTTATAATAAAACAATAATATAGAAATACGTCTACTTGCACATATAGTAGCCATCATAAGTTCTTTTATAATAAAACAATCACATGGAAATACTTCTACTCGCATATATAGTACCCATCATAAATTTGTTTTATTATAAACCAATATTTTCTAGGTTAGTGTATTTTCAGTACAATCAAATATTAGAATTATATAGAAAATACTTCTACTTGCAATATTGTACCCATCGTAGGTTTTTTTTTATAATAAAACATTATTTTCTAGGTTAGGGTATTTTAAGTACTCTCAAATATTAGAATAATATAGAAGTACTTCTACTTGCAATATAGTAGCCATCACAAGTTTTTTTATAATAAAACAATAACATAGAAATACTTCCACTTGCATATATAGTAGCCATCACAAGTTCTTTTATAATAAAACAATAACATAGAAATACTTCCACTTGCATATGTAGTAGCCATCATAAGTTAGTTTATAATAAAACAATAATATAGAAATACGTCTACTTGCACATATAGTAGCCATCATAAGTTCTTTTATAATAAAACAATCACATGGAAATACTTCTACTCGCATATATAGAACCCATCATACATTTTTTTTATTATAAACCAATATTTTCTAGGTTAGTGTATTTTCAGTACTCTCAAATATTAGAATAATATAGAAAATGCTTCTGCTTCCAATATAGTAGCCATCACAAGTTCTTTTATAATAAAACAATAACATAGAAATACTTTTACTTGCACATATTGTAGCAATCATAAGTTCTTTTATAATCAAACAAGAACATAGAAATACTTCTACTTGCACATATAGTAGCCATCATAAGTTCTTTTATAATAAAACAATCACATAGAAATAATTCTACTCGCATATATAGTACCCATCATAGGTTTTTTTTTATAATAAAACAATATTTTCTGGTATAGTGTATTTTCAGTACAATCAAATATTAGAATTATATAGAAAATACTTCTACTTGCAATATTGTACCCATCATAGGTATTTTTTATAATAAAACATTATTTTCTAGGTTAGGGTATTTTAAGTACTCTCAAATATTAGAATAATATAGAAGTACTTCTACTTGCAATATAGTAGCCATCACAAGTTTTTTTATAATAAAACAATAACATAGAAATACTTCCACTTGCATATATAGTAGCCATCACAAGTTCTTTTATAATAAAACAATAACATAGAAATACTTCCACTTGCATATGTAGTAGCCATCATAAGTTAGTTTATAATAAAACAATAATATAGAAATACGTCTACTTGCACATATAGTAGCCATCATAAGTTCTTTTATAATAAAACAATCACATGGAAATACTTCTACTCGCATATATAGTACCCATCATAAATTTGTTTTATTATAAACCAATATTTTCTAGGTTAGTGTATTTTCAGTACAATCAAATATTAGAATTATATAGAAAATACTTCTACTTGCAATATTGTACCCATCGTAGGTTTTTTTTATAATAAAACATTATTTTCTAGGTTAGGGTATTTTAAGTACTCTCAAATATTAGAATAATATAGAAGTACTTCTACTTGCAATATAGTAGCCATCACAAGTTTTTTTATAATAAAACAATAACATAGAAATACTTCCACTTGCATATATAGTAGCCATCACAAGTTCTTTTATAATAAAACAATAACATAGAAATACTTCCACTTGCATATGTAGTAGCCATCATAAGTTAGTTTATAATAAAACAATAATATAGAAATACGTCTACTTGCACATATAGTAGCCATCATAAGTTCTTTTATAATAAAACAATCACATGGAAATACTTCTACTCGCATATATAGAACCCATCATACATTTTTTTTATTATAAACCAATATTTTCTAGGTTAGTGTATTTTCAGTACTCTCAAATATTAGAATAATATAGAAAATGCTTCTGCTTCCAATATAGTAGCCATCACAAGTTCTTTTATAATAAAACAATAACATAGAAATACTTTTACTTGCACATATTGTAGCAATCATAAGTTCTTTTATAATCAAACAAGAACATAGAAATACTTCTACTTGCATATGTAGTAGCCATCATAAGTTCGTTTATAATAAAACAATAATATAGAAATACTTCTACTTGCACATATAGTAGCGATCATAAGTTCTTTTATAATCAAACAATAACATAGAAATACTTCTACTTGCACATATAGTAGCCATCATAAGTTATATGTAATCAAACAATAACATAGAAATACTTCTACTTGCACATATTGTAGCAATCATAAGTTCTTTTATAATCAAACAATAACATAGAAATACTTCCACTTGCATATGTAGTAGCCATCATAAGTTAGTTTATAATAAAACAATAATATAGAAATACGTCTACTTGCACATATAGTAGCCATCATAAGTTCTTTTATAATAAAACAATCACATGGAAATACTTCTACTCGCATATATAGTACCCATCATAAATTTGTTTTATTATAAACCAATATTTTCTAGGTTAGTGTATTTTCAGTACAATCAAATATTAGAATTATATAGAAAATACTTCTACTTGCAATATTGTACCCATCGTAGGTTTTTTTTATAATAAAACATTATTTTCTAGGTTAGGGTATTTTAAGTACTCTCAAATATTAGAATAATATAGAAGTACTTCTACTTGCAATATAGTAGCCATCACAAGTTTGTTTATAATAAAACAATAACATAGAAATACTTCCACTTGCATATATAGTAGCCATCACAAGTTCTTTTATAATAAAACAATAACATAGAAATACTTCCACTTGCATATGTAGTAGCCATCATAAGTTAGTTTATAATAAAACAATAATATAGAAATACGTCTACTTGCACATATAGTAGCCATCATAAGTTCTTTTATAATAAAACAATCACTTGGAAATACTTCTACTCGCATATATAGAACCCATCATAAATTTTTTTTATTATAAAACAATATTTTCTGGTATAGTGTATTTTCAGTACTCTCAAATATTAGAATAATATATAAAATACTTCTACTTGCAATATAGTACCCATCATAGGTTTTTTTATAATAAAACATTATTTTCTAGGTTAGGGTATTTTAAGTACTCTCAAATATTAGAATAATATAGAAAATGCTTCTACTTGCAATATAGTAGCCATCACAAGTTCTTTTATAATAAAACAATCAGATGGAAATACTTCTACTCGCATATATAGTACCCATCATACATTTTTTTTATAATAAACCAATATTTTCTAGGTTAGTGTATTTTCAGTACTCTCAAATATTAGAATAATATAGAAAATGCTTCTGCTTCCAATATAGTAGCCATCACAAGTTCTTTTATAATAAAACAATAACATAGAAATACTTCTACTTGCACATATTGTAGCAATCATAAGTTCTTTTATAATCAAACAATAACATAGAAATACTTCTACTTGCATATGTAGTAGCCATCATAAGTTCGTTTATAATAAAACAATAATATAGAAATACATCTACTTGCACATATAGTAGCGATCATAAGTTCTTTTATAATCAAACGATAATATAGAAATACTTCTACTCGCATATATAGTACCCATCATAGGTTTTTTTTGTAATAAAACAATATTTTCTAGGTTAGTGTATTTTCAGTACTCTCAAACGTTAGAATAATATAGAAAATACTTCTACCTGCAATATAGTAGCCATCATAAGTTCTATTATAATAAAACATTATTTTCTAGGTTAGGGTGTTTAAGTACTCTCAAATATTAGAATAATATAGAATATGTTTCAACTTGCAATATAGTAGCCATCACAAGTTTCTTTATAATAAAACAATAACATAGAAATACTTCTACTTGCAATATAGGAGCCATCACAAGTTTTTTTTATAATAAACCAATAATATATAAATACATCTATTTGCATATGTAGTAGCCATCATAAGTTCGTTTATAATAAAACAATAATATAGAAGTACTTCTACTTGCACATATAGTAGCCATCACAAGTTCTTTTATAATAAAACAATAACATAGAAATACTTCTACTTGCACATATAGTAGCCATCATAAGTTCTTTTATAATAAAACAATCACATAGAAATAATTCTACTCGCATATATAGTACCCATCATAGGTTTTTTTTTATAATAAAACAATATTTTCTGGTATAGTGTATTTTCAGTACAATCAAATATTAGAATTATATAGAAAATACTTCTACTTGCAATATTGTACCCATCATAGGTATTTTTTATAATAAAACATTATTTTCTAGGTTAGGGTATTTTAAGTACTCTCAAATATTAGAATAATATAGAAGTACTTCTACTTGCAATATAGTAGCCATCACAAGTTTTTTTATAATAAAACAATAACATAGAAATACTTCCACTTGCATATATAGTAGCCATCACAAGTTCTTTTATAATAAAACAATAACATAGAAATACTTCCACTTGCATATGTAGTAGCCATCATAAGTTAGTTTATAATAAAACAATAATATAGAAATACGTCTACTTGCACATATAGTAGCCATCATAAGTTCTTTTATAATAAAACAATCACATGGAAATACTTCTACTCGCATATATAGTACCCATCATAAATTTGTTTTATTATAAACCAATATTTTCTAGGTTAGTGTATTTTCAGTACAATCAAATATTAGAATTATATAGAAAATACTTCTACTTGCAATATTGTACCCATCGTAGGTTTTTTTTATAATAAAACATTATTTTCTAGGTTAGGGTATTTTAAGTACTCTCAAATATTAGAATAATATAGAAGTACTTCTACTTGCAATATAGTAGCCATCACAAGTTTTTTTATAATAAAACAATAACATAGAAATACTTCCACTTGCATATATAGTCGCCATCACAAGTTCTTTTATAATAAAACTATAACATAGAAATACTTCCACTTGCATATGTAGTAGCCATCATAAGTTAGTTTATAATAAAACAATAATATAGAAATACGTCTACTTGCACATATAATAGCCATCATAAGTTCTTTTATAATAAAACAATCACATGGAAATACTTCTACTCGCATATATAGAACCCATCATAAATTTTTTTTATTATAAACCAATATTTTCTAGGTTAGTGTATTTTCAGTACTCTCAAATATTAGAATAATATAGAAATACTTCTACTTGCAATATAGTTATTTTAAGTTATCATAAGTTATTTTAATGTAAAACAATATTTTCTATGTTAGACAATTTTAAGTACTCTCAAATATGAGAATAATATAGAAAATACTTCTAGTTGCACATATAGTAGCCATCACAAGTTCTTTTATAATAAAATAATAACATTTAAATACTTCTACTTGCATAAATATTTGCCATCATAAGTTGTTTTTATAATAAAACAATAACATAGAAATACTTCCACTTGCATATATAGTAGCCATCACAAGTTCTTTTATAATAAAACAATAACATAGAAATACTTCCACTTGCATATGTAGTAGCCATCATAAGTTAGTTTATAATAAAACAATAATATAGAAATACGTCTACTTGCACAAATAGTAGCCATCATAAGTTCTTTTATAATAAAACAATCACATGGAAATACTTCTACTCGCATATATAGTACCCATCATAAATTTTTTTTTATAATAAACCAATATTTTCTAGGTTAGTGTATTTTCAGTACTCTCAAATATTAGAATAATATAGAAAATGCTTCTGCTTCCAATATAGTAGCCATCACAAGTTCTTTTATAATAAAACAATAACATAGAAATACATCTACTTGCACATATTGTAGCAATCATAAGTTCTTTTATAATCAAACAATAACATAGAAATACTTCTACTTGCATATGTAGTAGCCATCATAAGTTCGTTTATAATGAAACAATAATATAGAAATACTTCTACTTGCACATTTAGTAGCGATCATAAGTTCTTTTATAATCAAACAATAACATAGAAATACTTCTACTTGCACATATAGTAGCCATCATAAGTTATATGTAATCAAACAATAACATAGAAATACTTCTACCTGCACATATTGTAGCAATCATAAGTTCATTTATAATCAAACAATAACATAGAAATACTTCCACTTGCATATATAGTAGCCATCATAAGTTCGTTTATAATATAAGAATAACATAGAAATACTTCTATTTGCACATATAGTAGCAATCATAAGTTCGTTTATAATAAAACAATAATATAGAAATACTTCTACTCGCATATATAGTACCCATCATAGGTTTTTTTTATAATAAAACAATAATATATAAATACATCTACTTGCATATGTATTAGCCATCATAAGTTCGTTTATAATAAAACAATAATATAGAAATGCTTCTACTTGCACATATAGTAGCCATCACAAGTTCTTTTATAATAAACCAATAATATATAAATACATCTACTTGCATATGTAGTAGCCACCATAAGTTTGTTTATAATAAAACAATAATATAGAAATACTTCTACTTGCAATATAGTAGCCTTCATAAGTTCTTTTATAATAAAACAATATTTGCTAGGTTAGAGCATTTTACGGTCTCGCAAAAATTAGAATAATATAGAAAATACTTCCACTTGCACATATAGTAGACATCACATTTTTTTTATAATAAAACAATAACATAGAAATACTTCTACTTGCATATATAGTAGCCATTATAAGCTCTTTTATAATAAAACAATAACATAGAAATACTTCCACTTGCATATATAGTAGCCATCACAAGTTCTTTTATAATAAAATAATAACATAGAATTCCACTTGCATATATAGTAGCCATCATAAGTTCGTTTATAATAAAACAATAATATAGAAATACGTCTACTTGCAATATAGTAGCCTTCATAAGTTCTTTTATATTAAAACAATAATATATAAATACATCTACTTGCATATGTAGTAGCCATCACAAGTTCTTTTATAATAAAACAATAACATAGAAATACTTCTGCTTGCATATATAGTAGCCATCATAAGTTCTTTTATAATAAAACAATATTTGCTAGGTTAGTGTATTTTCAGTACCGTCAAATATTAGAATAATACAGAAAATGCTTCTACTTGCAATATAGTAGCCATCACAAGTTCTTTTATAATAAAACAACAATATAGAAATACTTCTACTTGCAATATAGTAGCCTTCATAAGTTCTTTTATAATAAAACAATATTTGCTAGGTGAGAGCATTTTACGGTCTCGCAAAAATTAGAATAATATAGAAAATACTTCTACTTGCGCATAGAGTAGCCATCATAAGTTTTTGTTATAATAAAACAATAATATAGAAATACTATTTCTTCCACATATAGTAGCCATTATAAGCTCTTTTATAATAAAACAATAACATAGAAATACTTCCACTTGCATTTATAGTAGCCATCACAAGTTTTTTTATAATAAAACAATAACATTGAAATACTTCTACTTTCACATATAGTAGCAATCATAAGTTCTTTTATAATCAAACAATAACATATAAATACATCTACTTGCATATGTAGTAGTCATCATAAGTTCGTTTATAATAAAACAATAATATAGAAATACTTCTACTTGCACATATAGTAGCAATCATAAGTGCTTTTATAATCTAACAATAACATAGAAATACTTCTGCTTGCATATATAGTAGCCATCATAAGTTCTTTTATAATAAAACAATATTTGCTAGGTTAGTGTATTTTCAGTACTCTCAAATATTAGAATAATACAGAAAATGCTTCTACTTGCAATATAGTAGCCATCACAAGTTCTTTTATAATGAAACAACAATATAGAAATACTTCTACTTGCAATAGAGTAGCCATCATAAGTTTTTGTTATAATAAAACAATAATATAGAAATACTATTTCTTCCACATATAGTAGCCATTATAAGCTCTTTTATAATAAAACAATAACGTAGAAATACTTCCACTTGCATATATAGTAGCCATCACAAGTTCTTTTTAAATAAAACATTAACATAGAAATACTTCTACTTGCACATATAGTAGCCATCATAAGTTATTTGTACTCAAACAATAATATAGAAATACTATTTCTTCCACATATAGTAGCCAATATAAGCTCTTTTATAATAAAACAATAACATAGAAATACTTCCACTTGCATATATAGTAGCCATCACAAGTTCTTTTATAATAAAACAATAACATAGAAATACGTCTACTTGCATATATAGTACCCATCATAAATTTTTTTATAATAAACCAATATTGTCTAGGTTAGTGTATTTTCAGTACTCTCAAATTTTAGAATAATATAGAAAATGCTTTTGCTTGCAATATATTAGCCATCACAAGTTCTTTTATAATAAAACAATAACATAGAAATACTTCTACTTGCACATATAGTAGCCATCATAAGTTATTTGTAATTAAACAATAACATAGAAATACTTTCACTTGCATATATAGTAGCCATCATAAGTTCGTTTATAATAAAACAATAATATAGAAATACGTCTACTTGCACATATAGTAGCCATCATAAGTTCTTTTAGAATAAAACAATCACATAGGAATACTTCTCCTCGCATATATAGTACCCATCATAGGTTTTTTTTTTTAATAAAACAATATTTTCTAGGTTAGTGTATTTTCAGTACTCTCAAATATTAGAATAATATAGAAAATACTTCTACTTGCAATATAGTAGCCATCATAATTTCTTTTATAATAAAACAATAACATAGAAATACTTCTACTTGCACATATTGTAGCAATCATAAGTTCTTTTATAATCAAACAATAACATAGAAATACTTCTACTTGCATATGCAGTAGCCATGATAAGTTCGTTTATAATAAAACAATAATATAGAAATACTTCTACTTGCACATATAGTAGCCATCATAGGTTTTTTTTGTAATAAAACAATATTTTCTAGGTTAGTGTATTTTCAGTACTCTCAAACGTTAGAATAATATAGAAAATACTTCTACCTGCAATATAGTAGCCATCATAAGTTCTATTATAATAAAACATTATTTTCTAGGTTAGGGTGTTTAAGTACTCTCAAATATTAGAATAATATAGAATATGTTTCAACTTGCAATATAGTAGCCATCACAAGTTTCTTTATAATAAAACAATAACATAGAAATACTTCTACTTGCAATATAGGAGCCATCACAAGTTTTTTTTATAATAAACCAATAATATATAAATACATCTATTTGCATATGTAGTAGCCATCATAAGTTCGTTTATAATAAAACAATAATATAGAAGTACTTCTACTTGCACATATAGTAGCCATCACAAGTTCTTTTATAATAAAACAATAACATAGAAATACTTCTACTTGCACATATAGTAGCCATCATAAGTTCTTTTATAATAAAACAATCACATAGAAATAATTCTACTCGCATATATAGTACCCATCATAGGTTTTTTTTTATAATAAAACAATATTTTCTGGTATAGTGTATTTTCAGTACAATCAAATATTAGAATTATATAGAAAATACTTCTACTTGCAATATTGTACCCATCATAGGTATTTTTTATAATAAAACATTATTTTCTAGGTTAGGGTATTTTAAGTACTCTCAAATATTAGAATAATATAGAAGTACTTCTACTTGCAATATAGTAGCCATCACAAGTTTTTTTATAATAAAACAATAACATAGAAATACTTCCACTTGCATATATAGTAGCCATCACAAGTTCTTTTATAATAAAACAATAACATAGAAATACTTCCACTTGCATATGTAGTAGCCATCATAAGTTAGTTTATAATAAAACAATAATATAGAAATACGTCTACTTGCACATATAGTAGCCATCATAAGTTCTTTTATAATAAAACAATCACATGGAAATACTTCTACTCGCATATATAGTACCCATCATAAATTTGTTTTATTATAAACCAATATTTTCTAGGTTAGTGTATTTTCAGTACAATCAAATATTAGAATTATATAGAAAATACTTCTACTTGCAATATTGTACCCATCGTAGGTTTTTTTTATAATAAAACATTATTTTCTAGGTTAGGGTATTTTAAGTACTCTCAAATATTAGAATAATATAGAAGTACTTCTACTTGCAATATAGTAGCCATCACAAGTTTTTTTATAATAAAACAATAACATAGAAATACTTCCACTTGCATATATAGTCGCCATCACAAGTTCTTTTATAATAAAACTATAACATAGAAATACTTCCACTTGCATATGTAGTAGCCATCATAAGTTAGTTTATAATAAAACAATAATATAGAAATACGTCTACTTGCACATATAATAGCCATCATAAGTTCTTTTATAATAAAACAATCACATGGAAATACTTCTACTCGCATATATAGAACCCATCATAAATTTTTTTTATTATAAACCAATATTTTCTAGGTTAGTGTATTTTCAGTACTCTCAAATATTAGAATAATATAGAAATACTTCTACTTGCAATATAGTTATTTTAAGTTATCATAAGTTATTTTAATGTAAAACAATATTTTCTATGTTAGACAATTTTAAGTACTCTCAAATATGAGAATAATATAGAAAATACTTCTAGTTGCACATATAGTAGCCATCACAAGTTCTTTTATAATAAAATAATAACATTTAAATACTTCTACTTGCATAAATATTTGCCATCATAAGTTGTTTTTATAATAAAACAATAACATAGAAATACTTCCACTTGCATATATAGTAGCCATCACAAGTTCTTTTATAATAAAACAATAACATAGAAATACTTCCACTTGCATATGTAGTAGCCATCATAAGTTAGTTTATAATAAAACAATAATATAGAAATACGTCTACTTGCACAAATAGTAGCCATCATAAGTTCTTTTATAATAAAACAATCACATGGAAATACTTCTACTCGCATATATAGTACCCATCATAAATTTTTTTTTATAATAAACCAATATTTTCTAGGTTAGTGTATTTTCAGTACTCTCAAATATTAGAATAATATAGAAAATGCTTCTGCTTCCAATATAGTAGCCATCACAAGTTCTTTTATAATAAAACAATAACATAGAAATACATCTACTTGCACATATTGTAGCAATCATAAGTTCTTTTATAATCAAACAATAACATAGAAATACTTCTACTTGCATATGTAGTAGCCATCATAAGTTCGTTTATAATGAAACAATAATATAGAAATACTTCTACTTGCACATTTAGTAGCGATCATAAGTTCTTTTATAATCAAACAATAACATAGAAATACTTCTACTTGCACATATAGTAGCCATCATAAGTTATATGTAATCAAACAATAACATAGAAATACTTCTACCTGCACATATTGTAGCAATCATAAGTTCATTTATAATCAAACAATAACATAGAAATACTTCCACTTGCATATATAGTAGCCATCATAAGTTCGTTTATAATATAAGAATAACATAGAAATACTTCTATTTGCACATATAGTAGCAATCATAAGTTCGTTTATAATAAAACAATAATATAGAAATACTTCTACTCGCATATATAGTACCCATCATAGGTTTTTTTTATAATAAAACAATAATATATAAATACATCTACTTGCATATGTATTAGCCATCATAAGTTCGTTTATAATAAAACAATAATATAGAAATGCTTCTACTTGCACATATAGTAGCCATCACAAGTTCTTTTATAATAAACCAATAATATATAAATACATCTACTTGCATATGTAGTAGCCACCATAAGTTTGTTTATAATAAAACAATAATATAGAAATACTTCTACTTGCAATATAGTAGCCTTCATAAGTTCTTTTATAATAAAACAATATTTGCTAGGTTAGAGCATTTTACGGTCTCGCAAAAATTAGAATAATATAGAAAATACTTCCACTTGCACATATAGTAGACATCACATTTTTTTTATAATAAAACAATAACATAGAAATACTTCTACTTGCATATATAGTAGCCATTATAAGCTCTTTTATAATAAAACAATAACATAGAAATACTTCCACTTGCATATATAGTAGCCATCACAAGTTCTTTTATAATAAAATAATAACATAGAATTCCACTTGCATATATAGTAGCCATCATAAGTTCGTTTATAATAAAACAATAATATAGAAATACGTCTACTTGCAATATAGTAGCCTTCATAAGTTCTTTTATATTAAAACAATAATATATAAATACATCTACTTGCATATGTAGTAGCCATCACAAGTTCTTTTATAATAAAACAATAACATAGAAATACTTCTGCTTGCATATATAGTAGCCATCATAAGTTCTTTTATAATAAAACAATATTTGCTAGGTTAGTGTATTTTCAGTACCGTCAAATATTAGAATAATACAGAAAATGCTTCTACTTGCAATATAGTAGCCATCACAAGTTCTTTTATAATAAAACAACAATATAGAAATACTTCTACTTGCAATATAGTAGCCTTCATAAGTTCTTTTATAATAAAACAATATTTGCTAGGTGAGAGCATTTTACGGTCTCGCAAAAATTAGAATAATATAGAAAATACTTCTACTTGCGCATAGAGTAGCCATCATAAGTTTTTGTTATAATAAAACAATAATATAGAAATACTATTTCTTCCACATATAGTAGCCATTATAAGCTCTTTTATAATAAAACAATAACATAGAAATACTTCCACTTGCATTTATAGTAGCCATCACAAGTTTTTTTATAATAAAACAATAACATTGAAATACTTCTACTTTCACATATAGTAGCAATCATAAGTTCTTTTATAATCAAACAATAACATATAAATACATCTACTTGCATATGTAGTAGTCATCATAAGTTCGTTTATAATAAAACAATAATATAGAAATACTTCTACTTGCACATATAGTAGCAATCATAAGTGCTTTTATAATCTAACAATAACATAGAAATACTTCTGCTTGCATATATAGTAGCCATCATAAGTTCTTTTATAATAAAACAATATTTGCTAGGTTAGTGTATTTTCAGTACTCTCAAATATTAGAATAATACAGAAAATGCTTCTACTTGCAATATAGTAGCCATCACAAGTTCTTTTATAATGAAACAACAATATAGAAATACTTCTACTTGCAATAGAGTAGCCATCATAAGTTTTTGTTATAATAAAACAATAATATAGAAATACTATTTCTTCCACATATAGTAGCCATTATAAGCTCTTTTATAATAAAACAATAACGTAGAAATACTTCCACTTGCATATATAGTAGCCATCACAAGTTCTTTTTAAATAAAACATTAACATAGAAATACTTCTACTTGCACATATAGTAGCCATCATAAGTTATTTGTACTCAAACAATAATATAGAAATACTATTTCTTCCACATATAGTAGCCAATATAAGCTCTTTTATAATAAAACAATAACATAGAAATACTTCCACTTGCATATATAGTAGCCATCACAAGTTCTTTTATAATAAAACAATAACATAGAAATACGTCTACTTGCATATATAGTACCCATCATAAATTTTTTTATAATAAACCAATATTGTCTAGGTTAGTGTATTTTCAGTACTCTCAAATTTTAGAATAATATAGAAAATGCTTTTGCTTGCAATATATTAGCCATCACAAGTTCTTTTATAATAAAACAATAACATAGAAATACTTCTACTTGCACATATAGTAGCCATCATAAGTTATTTGTAATTAAACAATAACATAGAAATACTTTCACTTGCATATATAGTAGCCATCATAAGTTCGTTTATAATAAAACAATAATATAGAAATACGTCTACTTGCACATATAGTAGCCATCATAAGTTCTTTTAGAATAAAACAATCACATAGGAATACTTCTCCTCGCATATATAGTACCCATCATAGGTTTTTTTTTTTAATAAAACAATATTTTCTAGGTTAGTGTATTTTCAGTACTCTCAAATATTAGAATAATATAGAAAATACTTCTACTTGCAATATAGTAGCCATCATAATTTCTTTTATAATAAAACAATAACATAGAAATACTTCTACTTGCACATATTGTAGCAATCATAAGTTCTTTTATAATCAAACAATAACATAGAAATACTTCTACTTGCATATGCAGTAGCCATGATAAGTTCGTTTATAATAAAACAATAATATAGAAATACTTCTACTTGCACATATAGTAGCCATCATAAGTTCTTTTATAATAAAACAATATTTTCTGGTATAGTGTATTTTCAGTACTCTCAAATATTAGAATAATATATAAAATACTTCTACTTGCAATATAGTACCCATCATAGGTTTTTTTTATAATAAAACATTATTTTCTAGGTTAGGGTATTTTAAGTACTCTCAAATATTAGAATAATATAGAAGTACTTCTACTTGCAATATAGTAGCCATCACAAGTTTTTTTATAATAAACCAATAATATATAAATACATCTACTTGCATATGTAGTAGCCATCATAAGTTTGTTTATAATAAAACAATAATATAGATATACTTCTACTTGCAATATAGTAGCCTTCATAAGTTCTTTTATAATAAAACAATATTTGCTAGGTTAGAGCATTTTACGGTCTCGCAAAAATTAGAATAATATAGAAAATACTTCCACTTGCACATAGAGTAGCCATCATAAGTTTTTGTTATAATAAAACAATAATATAGAAATACTATTTCTTCCACATATAGTAGCCATTATAAGCTCTTTTATAATAAAACAATAACATAGAAATACTTCCACTTGCATATATAGTAGCCATCACAAGTTCTTTTATAATAAAACAATAACATAGAAATACTTCCACTTGCATATGTAGTAGCCATCATAAGTTAGTTTATAATAAAACAATAATATAGAAATACGTCTACTTGCACAAATAGTAGCCATCATAAGTTCTTTTATAATAAAACAATCACATGGAAATACTTCTACTCGCATATATAGTACCCACCATAAATTTTTTTTTATAATAAACCAATATTTTCTAGGTTAGTGTATTTTCAGTACTCTCAAATATTAGAATAATATAGAAAATGCTTCTGCTTCCAATATAGTAGCCATCACAAGTTCTTTTATAATAAAACAATAACATAGAAATACATCTACTTGCACATATTGTAGCAATCATAAGTTCTTTTATAATCAAACAATAACATAGAAATACTTCTACTTGCATATGTAGTAGCCATCATAAGTTCGTTTATAATGAAACAATAATATAGAAATACTTCTACTTGCACATTTAGTAGCGATCATAAGTTCTTTTATAATCAAACAATAACATAGAAATACTTCTACTTGCACATATAGTAGCCATCATAAGTTATATGTAATCAAACAATAACATAGAAATACTTCTACCTGCACATATTGTAGCAATCATAAGTTCATTTATAATCAAACAATAACATAGAAATACTTCCACTTGCATATATAGTAGCCATCATAAGTTCGTTTATAATATAAGAATAACATAGAAATACTTCTATTTGCACATATAGTAGCAATCATAAGTTCGTTTATAATAAAACAATAATATAGAAATACTTCTACTCGCATATATAGTACCCATCATAGGTTTTTTTTATAATAAAACAATAATATATAAATACATCTACTTGCATATGTATTAGCCATCATAAGTTCGTTTATAATAAAACAATAATATAGAAATGCTTCTACTTGCACATATAGTAGCCATCACAAGTTCTTTTATAATAAACCAATAATATATAAATACATCTACTTGCATATGTAGTAGCCACCATAAGTTTGTTTATAATAAAACAATAATATAGAAATACTTCTACTTGCAATATAGTAGCCTTCATAAGTTCTTTTATAATAAAACAATATTTGCTAGGTTAGAGCATTTTACGGTCTCGCAAAAATTAGAATAATATAGAAAATACTTCCACTTGCACATATAGTAGACATCACATTTTTTTTATAATAAAACAATAACATAGAAATACTTCTACTTGCATATATAGTAGCCATTATAAGCTCTTTTATAATAAAACAATAACATAGAAATACTTCCACTTGCATATATAGTAGCCATCACAAGTTCTTTTATAATAAAATAATAACATAGAATTCCACTTGCATATATAGTAGCCATCATAAGTTCGTTTATAATAAAACAATAATATAGAAATACGTCTACTTGCACATATAGTAGCCATCATAAGTTCTTTTATAATAAAACAATCACATAGAAATACTTCTACTTGCACATATAGTAGCAATTATAAGTTCTTTTATAATCTAACAATAACATAGAAATACTTCTGCTTGCATATATAGTAGCCATCATAAGTTCGTTTATAATATAACAATAACATAGAAATACTTCTACTTGCACATATAGTAGCAATCATAAGTTCTTTTATAATCAAACAATAACATAGAAATACTTCTACTTGCATATATAGTAGCCATCATAAGTTCGTTTATAATATAACAATAATATAGAAATACGTCTACTTGCAATATAGTAGCCTTCATAAGTTCTTTTATATTAAAACAATAATATATAAATACTTCTACTTGCAATATAGTAGCCATCATAATTTCTATTATAATAAAACGTTATTTTCTAGGTTGGGGTATTTTAAGTACTCTCAAATATTAGAATAATATAGAAAATGCTTCTACTTGCAATATAGTAGCCATCACAAGTTTTTTTATATTAAAACAATAACATAGAAATACTTCTACTTGCACATATAGTAACAATCATAAGTTCTTTTATAATCAAACAATAACAAAGAAATACGTCTACTTGCACATATAGTAGCCATCATAAGTTCTTTTATAATCAAACAATAACATAGAAATACTTCTACTTGCATATATAGTTGCCATCATAAGTTCGTTTATAATATAACAATAATATAGAAATACGACTACTTGCAATATAGTAGCCTTCATAAGTTCTTTTATAATAAAACAATAACATAGAAATACTTCCCCTTGCATATACAGTAGCCATCATAAGTTCTTTTATAATAAAACAATAACATAGAAATACTTCTACTTGCACATAGAGTAGCCATCATAAGTTTTTGTTATAATAAAACAATAATATAGAAATACTATTTCTTCCACATATAGTAGCCATTATAAGCTCTTTTATAATAAAACAATAACATAGAAATACTTCCACTTGCATTTATAGTAGCCATCACAAGTTTTTTTTATAATAAAACAATAACATTGAAATACTTCTACTTGCACATATAGTAGCAATCATAAGTTCTTTTATAATCTAACAATAACATAGAAATACTTCTGCTTGCATATATAGTAGCCTTCATAAGTTCTTTTATAATAAAACAATTACATAGAAATACTTCTACTTGCACATATAGTAGCCATCATAAGTTATTTGTAATCAAACAATAACATAGAAATACTTCCACTTGCATATATAGTAGCCATCATAAGCTCGTTTATAATATAAGAATAATATAGAAATACGTCTACTTGCACATATAGTAGCCATCATAAGTTCTTTTATAATAAAACAATCACATAGAAATACTTCTACTCGCATATATAGTACCCATCATAGGTTTTTTTTATAATAAAAGAATATTTTCTAGGTTAGTGTATTTTCAGTACTCTCAAAAATTAGAATAATACAGAAAACACTTCTACATGCACATAGAGTAGCCATCATAAGTTCTTTTATAATAAAACAATAACATAGAAATACTTCTACTTGCATATATAGTAGCCATCATAATTTTTTTTTATAATAAACCAATATTTTCTAGGTTAGTGTATTTACAGTACTCTCAAATATTAGAATAATATAGAAATACTTCTTCTTGCAATATAGTTATTTTAAGTTATCATAAGGTATTTTAAAGTAAAAAAATATTTTCTATGTTAGACTATTTTAAGTACTCTCAAATATGAGAATAATATAGAAAATACTTCTACTTGCACATATAGTAGCCATCACAAGTTCTTTTATAATAAAACAATAATATAGAAATACTATTTCTTCCACATATAGTAGCCATTATAAGCTCTTTTATAATAAAACAATAACATAGAAATACTTCCACTTGCATATATAGTAGCCATCACAAGTTTTTTTATAATAAAACAATAACATTGAAATACTTCTACTTGCACATATAGTAGCAATCATAAGTTCTTTTATAATCAAACAAGAACATATAAATACATCTACTTGCATATGTAGTAGTCATCATAAGTTCGTTTATAATAAAACAATAATATAGAAATACTTCTACTTGCACATATAGTAGCAATCATAAGTTCTTTTATAATCAAACAATAACATAGAAATACTTCTGCTTGCATATATAGTAGCCATCATAAGTTCTTTTATAATAAAACAATATTTGCTAGGTTAGTGTATTTTCAGTACCCTCAAATATTAGAATAATACAGAAAATGCTTCTACTTGCAATATAGTAGCCATCACAAGTTCTTTTATAATAAAACAACAATATAGAAATACTTCTACTTGCAATATAGTAGCCTTCATAAGTTCTTTTATAATAAAACAATATTTGCTAGGTGAGAGCATTTTACGGTCTCGCAAAAATTAGAATAATATAGAAAATACTTCTACTTGCGCATAGAGTAGCCATCATAAGTTTTTGTTATAATAAAACAATAATATAGAAATACTATTTCTTCCACATATAGTAGCCATTATAAGCTCTTTTATAATAAAACAATAACATAGAAATACTTCCACTTGCATTTATAGTAGCCATCACAAGTTTTTTTATAATAAAACAATAACATTGAAATACTTCTACCTGCACATATTGTAGCAATCATAAGTTCATTTATAATCAAACAATAACATAGAAATACTTCCACTTGCATATATAGTAGCCATCATAAGTTCGTTTATAATATAAGAATAACATAGAAATACTTCTATTTGCACATATAGTAGCAATCATAAGTTCGTTTATAATAAAACAATAATATAGAAATACTTCTACTCGCATATATAGTACCCATCATAGGTTTTTTTTATAATAAAACAATAATATATAAATACATCTACTTGCATATGTATTAGCCATCATAAGTTCGTTTATAATAAAACAATAATATAGAAATGCTTCTACTTGCACATATAGTAGCCATCACAAGTTCTTTTATAATAAACCAATAATATATAAATACATCTACTTGCATATGTAGTAGCCACCATAAGTTTGTTTATAATAAAACAATAATATAGAAATACTTCTACTTGCAATATAGTAGCCTTCATAAGTTCTTTTATAATAAAACAATATTTGCTAGGTTAGAGCATTTTACGGTCTCGCAAAAATTAGAATAATATAGAAAATACTTCCACTTGCACATATAGTAGCCATCACATTTTTTTTATAATAAAACAATAACATAGAAATACTTCTACTTGCATATATAGTAGCCATTATAAGCTCTTTTATAATAAAACAATAACATAGAAATACTTCCACTTGCATATATAGTAGCCATCACAAGTTCTTTTATAATAAAATAATAACATAGAATTCCACTTGCATATATAGTAGCCATCATAAGTTCGTTTATAATAAAACAATAATATAGAAATACTTCTACTTGCACATATAGTAGCAATTATAAGTTCTTTTATAATCTAACAATAACATAGAAATACTTCTGCTTGCATATATAGTAGCCATCATAAGTTCGTTTATAATATAACAATAACATAGAAATACTTCTACTTGCACATATAGTAGCAATCATAAGTTCTTTTATAATCAAACAATAACATAGAAATACTTCTACTTGCATATATAGTAGCCATCATAAGTTCGTTTATAATATAACAATAATATAGAAATACGTCTACTTGCAATATAGTAGCCTTCATAAGTTCTTTTATATTAAAACAATAATATATAAATACATCTACTTGCATATGTAGTAGCCATCACAAGTTCTTTTATAATAAAACAATAACATAGAAATACTTCTGCTTGCATATATAGTAGCCATCATAAGTTCTTTTATAATAAAACAATATTTGCTAGGTTAGTGTATTTTCAGTACCGTCAAATATTAGAATAATACAGAAAATGCTTCTACTTGCAATATAGTAGCCATCACAAGTTCTTTTATAATAAAACAACAATATAGAAATACTTCTACTTGCAATATAGTAGCCTTCATAAGTTCTTTTATAATAAAACAATAACATAGAAATACTTCCACTTGCATTTATAGTAGCCATCACAATTTTTTTTATAATAAAACAATAACATTGAAATACTTCTACTTTCACATATAGTAGCAATCATAAGTTCTTTTATAATCAAACAATAACATATAAATACATCTACTTGCATATGTAGTAGTCATCATAAGTTCGTTTATAATAAAACAATAATATAGAAATACTTCTACTTGCACATATAGTAGCAATCATAAGTGCTTTTATAATCTAACAATAACATAGAAATACTTCTGCTTGCATATATAGTAGCCATCATAAGTTCTTTTATAATAAAACAATATTTGCTAGGTTAGTGTATTTTCAGTACTCTCAAATATTAGAATAATACAGAAAATGCTTCTACTTGCAATATAGTAGCCATCACAAGTTCTTTTATAATGAAACAACAATATAGAAATACTTCTACTTGCAATAGAGTAGCCATCATAAGTTTTTGTTATAATAAAACAATAATATAGAAATACTATTTCTTCCACATATAGTAGCCATTATAAGCTCTTTTATAATAAAACAATAACGTAGAAATACTTCCACTTGCATATATAGTAGCCATCACAAGTTCTTTTTAAATAAAACATTAACATAGAAATACTTCTACTTGCACATATAGTAGCCATCATAAGTTATTTGTACTCAAACAATAATATAGAAATACTATTTCTTCCACATATAGTAGCCAATATAAGCTCTTTTATAATAAAACAATAACATAGAAATACTTCCACTTGCATATATAGTAGCCATCACAAGTTCTTTTATAATAAAACAATAACATAGAAATACGTCTACTTGCATATATAGTACCCATCATAAATTTTTTTATAATAAACCAATATTGTCTAGGTTAGTGTATTTTCAGTACTCTCAAATTTTAGAATAATATAGAAAATGCTTTTGCTTGCAATATATTAGCCATCACAAGTTCTTTTATAATAAAACAATAACATAGAAATACTTCTACTTGCACATATAGTAGCCATCATAAGTTATTTGTAATTAAACAATAACATAGAAATACTTTCACTTGCATATATAGTAGCCATCATAAGTTCGTTTATAATAAAACAATAATATAGAAATACGTCTACTTGCACATATAGTAGCCATCATAAGTTCTTTTAGAATAAAACAATCACATAGGAATACTTCTCCTCGCATATATAGTACCCATCATAGGTTTTTTTTTTTTAATAAAACAATATTTTCTAGGTTAGTGTATTTTCAGTACTCTCAAATATTAGAATAATATAGAAAATACTTCTACTTGCAATATAGTAGCCATCATAATTTCTATTATAATAAAACGTTATTTTCTAGGTTGGGGTATTTTAAGTACTCTCAAATATTAGAATAATATAGAAAATGCTTCTACTTGCAATATAGTAGCCATCACAAGTTTTTTTATATTAAAACAATAACATAGAAATACTTCTACTTGCACATATAGTAACAATCATAAGTTCTTTTATAATCAAACAATAACAAAGAAATACGTCTACTTGCACATATAGTAGCCATCATAAGTTCTTTTATAATCAAACAATAACATAGAAATACTTCTACTTGCATATATAGTTGCCATCATAAGTTCGTTTATAATATAACAATAATATAGAAATACGACTACTTGCAATATAGTAGCCTTCATAAGTTCTTTTATAATAAAACAATAACATAGAAATACTTCCCCTTGCATATACAGTAGCCATCATAAGTTCTTTTATAATAAAACAATAACATAGAAATACTTCTACTTGCACATAGAGTAGCCATCATAAGTTTTTGTTATAATAAAACAATAATATAGAAATACTATTTCTTCCACATATAGTAGCCATTATAAGCTCTTTTATAATAAAACAATAACATAGAAATACTTCCACTTGCATTTATAGTAGCCATCACAAGTTTTTTTTATAATAAAACAATAACATTGAAATACTTCTACTTGCACATATAGTAGCAATCATAAGTTCTTTTATAATCTAACAATAACATAGAAATACTTCTGCTTGCATATATAGTAGCCTTCATAAGTTCTTTTATAATAAAACAATTACATAGAAATACTTCCACTTGCATATATAGTAGCCATCATAAGTTCGTTTATAATATAAGAATAACATAGAAATACTTCTATTTGCACATATAGTAGCAATCATAAGTTCGTTTATAATAAAACAATAATATAGAAATACTTCTACTCGCATATATAGTACCCATCATAGGTTTTTTTTATAATAAAACAATAATATATAAATACATCTACTTGCATATGTATTAGCCATCATAAGTTCGTTTATAATAAAACAATAATATAGAAATGCTTCTACTTGCACATATAGTAGCCATCACAAGTTCTTTTATAATAAACCAATAATATATAAATACATCTACTTGCATATGTAGTAGCCACCATAAGTTTGTTTATAATAAAACAATAATATAGAAATACTTCTACTTGCAATATAGTAGCCTTCATAAGTTCTTTTATAATAAAACAATATTTGCTAGGTTAGAGCATTTTACGGTCTCGCAAAAATTAGAATAATATAGAAAATACTTCCACTTGCACATATAGTAGACATCACATTTTTTTTATAATAAAACAATAACATAGAAATACTTCTACTTGCATATATAGTAGCCATTATAAGCTCTTTTATAATAAAACAATAACATAGAAATACTTCCACTTGCATATATAGTAGCCATCACAAGTTCTTTTATAATAAAATAATAACATAGAATTCCACTTGCATATATAGTAGCCATCATAAGTTCGTTTATAATAAAACAATAATATAGAAATACGTCTACTTGCACATATAGTAGCCATCATAAGTTCTTTTATAATAAAACAATCACATAGAAATACTTCTACTTGCACATATAGTAGCAATTATAAGTTCTTTTATAATCTAACAATAACATAGAAATACTTCTGCTTGCATATATAGTAGCCATCATAAGTTCGTTTATAATATAACAATAACATAGAAATACTTCTACTTGCACATATAGTAGCAATCATAAGTTCTTTTATAATCAAACAATAACATAGAAATACTTCTACTTGCATATATAGTAGCCATCATAAGTTCGTTTATAATATAACAATAATATAGAAATACGTCTACTTGCAATATAGTAGCCTTCATAAGTTCTTTTATATTAAAACAATAATATATAAATACTTCTACTTGCAATATAGTAGCCATCATAATTTCTATTATAATAAAACGTTATTTTCTAGGTTGGGGTATTTTAAGTACTCTCAAATATTAGAATAATATAGAAAATGCTTCTACTTGCAATATAGTAGCCATCACAAGTTTTTTTATATTAAAACAATAACATAGAAATACTTCTACTTGCACATATAGTAACAATCATAAGTTCTTTTATAATCAAACAATAACAAAGAAATACGTCTACTTGCACATATAGTAGCCATCATAAGTTCTTTTATAATCAAACAATAACATAGAAATACTTCTACTTGCATATATAGTTGCCATCATAAGTTCGTTTATAATATAACAATAATATAGAAATACGACTACTTGCAATATAGTAGCCTTCATAAGTTCTTTTATAATAAAACAATAACATAGAAATACTTCCCCTTGCATATACAGTAGCCATCATAAGTTCTTTTATAATAAAACAATAACATAGAAATACTTCTACTTGCACATAGAGTAGCCATCATAAGTTTTTGTTATAATAAAACAATAATATAGAAATACTATTTCTTCCACATATAGTAGCCATTATAAGCTCTTTTATAATAAAACAATAACATAGAAATACTTCCACTTGCATTTATAGTAGCCATCACAAGTTTTTTTTATAATAAAACAATAACATTGAAATACTTCTACTTGCACATATAGTAGCAATCATAAGTTCTTTTATAATCTAACAATAACATAGAAATACTTCTGCTTGCATATATAGTAGCCTTCATAAGTTCTTTTATAATAAAACAATTACATAGAAATACTTCTACTTGCACATATAGTAGCCATCATAAGTTATTTGTAATCAAACAATAACATAGAAATACTTCCACTTGCATATATAGTAGCCATCATAAGCTCGTTTATAATATAAGAATAATATAGAAATACGTCTACTTGCACATATAGTAGCCATCATAAGTTCTTTTATAATAAAACAATCACATAGAAATACTTCTACTCGCATATATAGTACCCATCATAGGTTTTTTTTATAATAAAAGAATATTTTCTAGGTTAGTGTATTTTCAGTACTCTCAAAAATTAGAATAATACAGAAAACACTTCTACATGCACATAGAGTAGCCATCATAAGTTCTTTTATAATAAAACAATAACATAGAAATACTTCTACTTGCATATATAGTAGCCATCATAATTTTTTTTTATAATAAACCAATATTTTCTAGGTTAGTGTATTTACAGTACTCTCAAATATTAGAATAATATAGAAATACTTCTTCTTGCAATATAGTTATTTTAAGTTATCATAAGGTATTTTAAAGTAAAAAAATATTTTCTATGTTAGACTATTTTAAGTACTCTCAAATATGAGAATAATATAGAAAATACTTCTACTTGCACATATAGTAGCCATCACAAGTTCTTTTATAATAAAACAATAATATAGAAATACTATTTCTTCCACATATAGTAGCCATTATAAGCTCTTTTATAATAAAACAATAACATAGAAATACTTCCACTTGCATATATAGTAGCCATCACAAGTTTTTTTATAATAAAACAATAACATTGAAATACTTCTACTTGCACATATAGTAGCAATCATAAGTTCTTTTATAATCAAACAAGAACATATAAATACATCTACTTGCATATGTAGTAGTCATCATAAGTTCGTTTATAATAAAACAATAATATAGAAATACTTCTACTTGCACATATAGTAGCAATCATAAGTTCTTTTATAATCAAACAATAACATAGAAATACTTCTGCTTGCATATATAGTAGCCATCATAAGTTCTTTTATAATAAAACAATATTTGCTAGGTTAGTGTATTTTCAGTACCCTCAAATATTAGAATAATACAGAAAATGCTTCTACTTGCAATATAGTAGCCATCACAAGTTCTTTTATAATAAAACAACAATATAGAAATACTTCTACTTGCAATATAGTAGCCTTCATAAGTTCTTTTATAATAAAACAATATTTGCTAGGTGAGAGCATTTTACGGTCTCGCAAAAATTAGAATAATATAGAAAATACTTCTACTTGCGCATAGAGTAGCCATCATAAGTTTTTGTTATAATAAAACAATAATATAGAAATACTATTTCTTCCACATATAGTAGCCATTATAAGCTCTTTTATAATAAAACAATAACATAGAAATACTTCCACTTGCATTTATAGTAGCCATCACAAGTTTTTTTATAATAAAACAATAACATTGAAATACTTCTACCTGCACATATTGTAGCAATCATAAGTTCATTTATAATCAAACAATAACATAGAAATACTTCCACTTGCATATATAGTAGCCATCATAAGTTCGTTTATAATATAAGAATAACATAGAAATACTTCTATTTGCACATATAGTAGCAATCATAAGTTCGTTTATAATAAAACAATAATATAGAAATACTTCTACTCGCATATATAGTACCCATCATAGGTTTTTTTTATAATAAAACAATAATATATAAATACATCTACTTGCATATGTATTAGCCATCATAAGTTCGTTTATAATAAAACAATAATATAGAAATGCTTCTACTTGCACATATAGTAGCCATCACAAGTTCTTTTATAATAAACCAATAATATATAAATACATCTACTTGCATATGTAGTAGCCACCATAAGTTTGTTTATAATAAAACAATAATATAGAAATACTTCTACTTGCAATATAGTAGCCTTCATAAGTTCTTTTATAATAAAACAATATTTGCTAGGTTAGAGCATTTTACGGTCTCGCAAAAATTAGAATAATATAGAAAATACTTCCACTTGCACATATAGTAGCCATCACATTTTTTTTATAATAAAACAATAACATAGAAATACTTCTACTTGCATATATAGTAGCCATTATAAGCTCTTTTATAATAAAACAATAACATAGAAATACTTCCACTTGCATATATAGTAGCCATCACAAGTTCTTTTATAATAAAATAATAACATAGAATTCCACTTGCATATATAGTAGCCATCATAAGTTCGTTTATAATAAAACAATAATATAGAAATACGTCTACTTGCACATATAGTAGCCATCATAAGTTCTTTTATAATAAAACAATCACATAGAAATACTTCTACTTGCACATATAGTAGCAATTATAAGTTCTTTTATAATCTAACAATAACATAGAAATACTTCTGCTTGCATATATAGTAGCAATCATAAGTTCTTTTATAATCAAACAATAACATAGAAATACTTCTACTTGCATATATAGTAGCCATCATAAGTTCGTTTATAATATAACAATAATATAGAAATACGTCTACTTGCAATATAGTAGCCTTCATAAGTTCTTTTATATTAAAACAATAATATATAAATACATCTACTTGCATATGTAGTAGCCATCACAAGTTCTTTTATAATAAAACAATAACATAGAAATACTTCTGCTTGCATATATAGTAGCCATCATAAGTTCTTTTATAATAAAACAATATTTGCTAGGTTAGTGTATTTTCAGTACCGTCAAATATTAGAATAATACAGAAAATGCTTCTACTTGCAATATAGTAGCCATCACAAGTTCTTTTATAATAAAACAACAATATAGAAATACTTCTACTTGCAATATAGTAGCCTTCATAAGTTCTTTTATAATAAAACAATAACATAGAAATACTTCCACTTGCATTTATAGTAGCCATCACAATTTTTTTTATAATAAAACAATAACATTGAAATACTTCTACTTTCACATATAGTAGCAATCATAAGTTCTTTTATAATCAAACAATAACATATAAATACATCTACTTGCATATGTAGTAGTCATCATAAGTTCGTTTATAATAAAACAATAATATAGAAATACTTCTACTTGCACATATAGTAGCAATCATAAGTGCTTTTATAATCTAACAATAACATAGAAATACTTCTGCTTGCATATATAGTAGCCATCATAAGTTCTTTTATAATAAAACAATATTTGCTAGGTTAGTGTATTTTCAGTACTCTCAAATATTAGAATAATACAGAAAATGCTTCTACTTGCAATATAGTAGCCATCACAAGTTCTTTTATAATGAAACAACAATATAGAAATACTTCTACTTGCAATAGAGTAGCCATCATAAGTTTTTGTTATAATAAAACAATAATATAGAAATACTATTTCTTCCACATATAGTAGCCATTATAAGCTCTTTTATAATAAAACAATAACGTAGAAATACTTCCACTTGCATATATAGTAGCCATCACAAGTTCTTTTTAAATAAGACATTAACATAGAAATACTTCTACTTGCACATATAGTAGCCATCATAAGTTATTTGTACTCAAACAATAATATAGAAATACTATTTCTTCCACATATAGTAGCCAATATAAGCTCTTTTATAATAAAACAATAACATAGAAATACTTCCACTTGCATATATAGTAGCCATCACAAGTTCTTTTATAATAAAACAATAACATAGAAATACGTCTACTTGCATATATAGTACCCATCATAAATTTTTTTATAATAAACCAATATTGTCTAGGTTAGTGTATTTTCAGTACTCTCAAATTTTAGAATAATATAGAAAATGCTTTTGCTTGCAATATATTAGCCATCACAAGTTCTTTTATAATAAAACAATAACATAGAAATACTTCTACTTGCACATATAGTAGCCATCATAAGTTATTTGTAATTAAACAATAACATAGAAATACTTTCACTTGCATATATAGTAGCCATCATAAGTTCGTTTATAATAAAACAATAATATAGAAATACGTCTACTTGCACATATAGTAGCCATCATAAGTTCTTTTAGAATAAAACAATCACATAGGAATACTTCTCCTCGCATATATAGTACCCATCATAGGTTTTTTTTTTTTAATAAAACAATATTTTCTAGGTTAGTGTATTTTCAGTACTCTCAAATATTAGAATAATATAGAAAATACTTCTACTTGCAATATAGTAGCCATCATAATTTCTATTATAATAAAACGTTATTTTCTAGGTTGGGGTATTTTAAGTACTCTCAAATATTAGAATAATATAGAAAATGCTTCTACTTGCAATATAGTAGCCATCACAAGTTTTTTTATATTAAAACAATAACATAGAAATACTTCTACTTGCACATATAGTAACAATCATAAGTTCTTTTATAATCAAACAATAACAAAGAAATACGTCTACTTGCACATATAGTAGCCATCATAAGTTCTTTTATAATCAAACAATAACATAGAAATACTTCTACTTGCATATATAGTTGCCATCATAAGTTCGTTTATAGTATAACAATAATATAGAAATACGACTACTTGCAATATAGTAGCCTTCATAAGTTCTTTTATAATAAAACAATAACATAGAAATACTTCCCCTTGCATATACAGTAGCCATCATAAGTTCTTTTATAATAAAACAATAACATAGAAATACTTCTACTTGCACATAGAGTAGCCATCATAAGTTTTTGTTATAATAAAACAATAATATAGAAATACTATTTCTTCCACATATAGTAGCCATTATAAGCTCTTTTATAATAAAACAATAACATAGAAATACTTCCACTTGCATTTATAGTAGCCATCACAAGTTTTTTTTATAATAAAACAATAACATTGAAATACTTCTACTTGCACATATAGTAGCAATCATAAGTTCTTTTATAATCTAACAATAACATAGAAATACTTCTGCTTGCATATATAGTAGCCTTCATAAGTTCTTTTATAATAAAACAATTACATAGAAATACTTCTACTTGCACATATAGTAGCCATCATAAGTTATTTGTAATCAAACAATAACATAGAAATACTTCCACTTGCATATATAGTAGCCATCATAAGCTCGTTTATAATATAAGAATAATATAGAAATACGTCTACTTGCACATATAGTAGCCATCATAAGTTCTTTTATAATAAAACAATCACATAGAAATACTTCTACTCGCATATATAGTACCCATCATATGATTTTTTTTATAATAAATCAATATTTTCTAGGTTAGTATATTTTCAGTACTCTCAAATATTAGAATAATACAGAAAACGCTTCTACTTGCAATATAGTAGCCATCACAAGTTCTTTTATAATAAAACAATAATATAGAAATACTTCTACTTGCAATATAGTAGCCTTCATAAGTTCTTTTATAATAAAACTTAATGTGCTAGGTTAGAGCATTTTACGGTCTCGCAAAAATTAGAATAATATAGAAAATACTTCTACTTGCACATAGAGTAGCCATCATAAGTTTTTGTTATAATAAAACAATAATATAGAAATACTATTTCTTCCACATATAGTAGCCATTATAAGCTCTTTTATAATAAAACAATAACATAGAAATACTTCCACTTGCATATATAGTAGCCATCACAAGTTCGTTTATAATAAAACAATAACATAGAAATACGTCTACTTGCATATATAGTACCCATCATAAATTTTTTTATAATAAACCAATATTGTCTAGGTTAGTGTATTTTCAGTACTCTCAAATTTTAGAATAATATAGAAAATGCTTCTACTTGCAATATAGTAGCCATCACAAGTTCTTTTATAATAAAACAACATTATAGAAATACTTCTACTTTCAATATAGTAGCCTTCATAAGTTCTTTTATAATAAAACAATATTTGCTAGGTTAGAGCATTTTACGGTCTCGCAAAAATTAGAATAATATAGAAAATACTTCTACTTGCGCATAGAGTAGCCATCATAAGTTTTTGTTATAATAAAACAATAATGTAGAAATACTATTTCTTCCACATATAGTAGCCATTATAAGCTCTTTTATAATATAAGAATAATATAGAAATACGTCTACTTGCACATATAGTAGCCATCATAAGTTCTTTTATAATAAAACAATCACATAGAAATACTTCTACTCGCATATATAGTACCCATCATAGGTTTTTTTTATAATAAAAGAATATTTTCTAGGTTAGTGTATTTTCAGTACTCTCAAAAATTAGAATAATACAGAAAACACTTCTACATGCACATAGAGTAGCCATCATAAGTTCTTTTATAATAAAACAATAACATAGAAATACTTCTACTTGCATATATAGTAGCCATCATAATTTTTTTTTATAATAAACCAATATTTTCTAGGTTAGTGTATTTACAGTACTCTCAAATATTAGAATAATATAGAAATACTTCTTCTTGCAATATAGTTATTTTAAGTTATCATAAGGTATTTTAAAGTAAAAAAATATTTTCTATGTTAGACTATTTTAAGTACTCTCAAATATGAGAATAATATAGAAAATACTTCTACTTGCACATATAGTAGCCATCACAAGTTCTTTTATAATAAAACAATAATATAGAAATACTATTTCTTCCACATATAGTAGCCATTATAAGCTCTTTTATAATAAAACAATAACATAGAAATACTTCCACTTGCATATATAGTAGCCATCACAAGTTTTTTTATAATAAAACAATAACATTGAAATACTTCTACTTGCACATATAGTAGCCATTATAAGCTCTTTTATAATATAAGAATAATATAGAAATACGTCTACTTGCACATATAGTAGCCATCATAAGTTCTTTTATAATAAAACAATAACATAGAAATACTTCCACTTGCATATATAGTAGCCATCATAAGCTCGTTTATAATATAAGAATAATATAGAAATACGTCTACTTGCACATATAGTAGCCATCACAAGTTCTTTTATAATAAAACAATAACATAGAAATACGTCTACTTGCATATATAGTACCCATCATAAATTTTTTTATAATAAACCAATATTTTCTAGGTTAGTGTATTTTCAGTACTCTCAAAAATTAGAATAATACAGAAAACACTTCTACATGCAAATAGAGTAGCCATCATAAGTTCTTTTATAATAAAACAATAACATAGAAATACTTCTACTTGCATATATAGTAGCCATCATAATTTTTTTTTATAATAAACCAATATTTTCTAGGTTAGAGTATTTACAGTACTCTCAAATATTAGAATAATATAGAAATACTTCTTCTTGCAATATAGTTATTTTAAGTTATCATAAGGTATTTTAAAGTAAAAAAATATTTTCTATGTTAGACTATTTTAAGTACTCTCAAATATGAGAATAATATAGAAAATACTTCTACTTGCACATATAGTAGCCATCACAAGTTCTTTTATAATAAAACAATAATATAGAAATACTATTTCTTCCACATATAGTAGCCATTATAAGCTCTTTTATAATAAAACAATAACATAGAAATACTTCCACTTGCATATATAGTAGCCATCAGAAGTTTTTTTATAATAAAACAATAACATTGAAATACTTCTACTTGCACATATAGTAGCAATCATAAGTTCTTTTATAATCAAACAAGAACATATAAATACATCTACTTGCATATGTAGTAGTCATCATAAGTTCGTTTATAATAAAACAATAATATAGAAATACTTCTACTTGCACATATAGTAGCAATCATAAGTTCTTTTATAATCAAACAATAACATAGAAATACTTCTCCTCGCATATATAGTACCCATCATAGGTTTTTTTTTTAATAAAACAATATTTTCTAGGTTAGTGTATTTTCAGTACTCTCAAATATTAGAATAATATAGAAAATACTTCTACTTGCAATATAGTAGCCATCATAATTTCTATTATAATAAAACGTTATTTTCTAGGTTGGGGTATTTTAAGTACTCTCAAATATTAGAATAATATAGAAAATGCTTCTACTTGCAATATAGTAGCCATCACAAGTTTTTTTATATTAAAACAATAACATAGAAATACTTCTACTTGCACATATAGTAGCAATCATAAGTTCTTTTATAATCAAACAATAACAAAGAAATACGTCTACTTGCACATATAGTAGCCATCATAAGTTCTTTTATAATCAAACAATAACATAGAAATACTTCTACTTGCATATATAGTTGCCATCATAAGTTCGTTTATAATATAACAATAATATAGAAATACGACTACTTGCAATATAGTAGCCTTCATAAGTTCTTTTATAATAAAACAATAACATAGAAATACTTCCCCTTGCATATACAGTAGCCATCATAAGTTCTTTTATAATAAAACAATAACATAGAAATACTTCTACTTGCACATAGAGTAGCCATCATAAGTTTTTGTTATAATAAAACAATAATATAGAAATACTATTTCTTCCACATATAGTAGCCATTATAAGCTCTTTTATAATAAAACAATAACATAGAAATACTTCCACTTGCATTTATAGTAGCCATCACAAGTTTTTTTATAATAAAACAATAACATTGAAATACTTCTACTTGCACATATAGTAGCAAACATAAGTTCTTTTATAATCTAACAATAACATAGAAATACTTCTGCTTGCATATATAGTAGCCTTCATAAGTTCTTTTATAATAAAACAATTACATAGAAATACTTCTACTTGCACATATAGTAGCCATCATAAGTTATTTGTAATCAAACAATAACATAGAAATACTTCCACTTACATATATAGTAGCCATCATAAGCTCGTTTATAATATAAGAATAATATAGAAATACGTCTACTTGCACATATAGTAGCCATCATAAGTTCTTTTATAATAAAACAATCACATAGAAATACTTCTACTCGCATATATAGTACCCATCATATGATTTTTTTTATAATAAATCAATATTTTCTAGGTTAGTATATTTTCAGTACTCTCAAATATTAGAATAATACAGAAAACGCTTCTACTTGCAATATAGTAGCCATCACAAGTTCTTTTATAATAAAACAATAATATAGAAATACTTCTACTTGCAATATAGTAGCCTTCATAAGTTCTTTTATAATAAAACTTAATGTGCTAGGTTAGAGCATTTTACGGTCTCGCAAAAATTAGAATAATATAGAAAATACTTCTACTTGCACATAGAGTAGCCATCATAAGTTTTTGTTATAATAAAACAATAATATAGAAATACTATTTCTTCCACATATAGTAGCCATTATAAGCTCTTTTATAATAAAACAATAACATAGAAATACTTCCACTTGCATATATAGTAGCCATCACAAGTTCGTTTATAATAAAACAATAACATAGAAATACGTCTACTTGCATATATAGTACCCATCATAAATTTTTTTATAATAAACCAATATTGTCTAGGTTAGTGTATTTTCAGTACTCTCAAATTTTAGAATAATATAGAAAATGCTTCTACTTGCAATATAGTAGCCATCACAAGTTCTTTTATAATAAAACAACAATATAGAAATACTTCTACTTTCAATATAGTAGCCTTCATAAGTTCTTTTATAATAAAACAATATTTGCTAGGTTAGAGCATTTTACGGTCTCGCAAAAATTAGAATAATATAGAAAATACTTCTACTTGCGCATAGAGTAGCCATCATAAGTTTTTGTTATAATAAAACAATAATGTAGAAATACTATTTCTTCCACATATAGTAGCCATTATTAGTTCTTTTATAATAAAACAATGACATAGAAATACTTCTACTTGCATATATATTAGCCATCATACATTTTTTTTATAATAAATCAATATTTTCTAGGTTAGTATATTTTCAGTACTCTCAAATATTAGAATAATACAGAAAACGCTTCTACTTGCAATATAGTAGCCATCACAAGTTCTTTTATAATAAAACAATAATATAGAAATACTTCTACTTGCAATATAGTAGCCTTCATAAGTTCTTTTATAATAAAACTTAATGTGCTAGGTTAGAGCATTTTACGGTCTCGCAAAAATTAGAATAATATAGAAAATACTTCTACTTGCACATAGAGTAGCCATCATAAGTTTTTGTTATAATAAAACAATAATATAGAAATACTATTTCTTCCACATATAGTAGCCATTATAAGCTCTTTTATAATAAAACAATAACATAGAAATACTTCCACTTGCATATATAGTAGCCATCACAAGTTCGTTTATAATAAAACAATAACATAGAAATACGTCTACTTGCATATATAGTACCCATCATAAATTTTTTTATAATAAACCAATATTGTCTAGGTTAGTGTATTTTCAGTACTCTCAAATTTTAGAATAATATAGAAAATGCTTCTACTTGCAATATAGTAGCCATCACAAGTTCTTTTATAATAAAACAACAATATAGAAATACTTCTACTTTCAATATAGTAGCCTTCATAAGTTCTTTTATAATAAAACAATATTTGCTAGGTTAGAGCATTTTACGGTCTCGCAAAAATTAGAATAATATAGAAAATACTTCTACTTGCGCATAGAGTAGCCATCATAAGTTTTTGTTATAATAAAACAATAATGTAGAAATACTATTTCTTCCACATATAGTAGCCATTATAAGCTCTTTTATAATATAAGAATAATATAGAAATACGTCTACTTGCACATATAGTAGCCATCATAAGTTCTTTTATAATAAAACAATCACATAGAAATACGTCTACTTGCATATATAGTACCCATCATAAATTTTTTTATAATAAACCAATATTGTCTAGGTTAGTGTATTTTCAGTACTCTCAAAAATTAGAATAATACAGAAAACACTTCTACATGCACATAGAGTAGCCATCATAAGTTCTTTTATAATAAAACAATAACATAGAAATACTTCTACTTGCATATATAGTAGCCATCATAATTTTTTTTTATAATAAACCAATATTTTCTAGGTTAGTGTATTTACAGTACTCTCAAATATTAGAATAATATAGAAATACTTCTTCTTGCAATATAGTTATTTTAAGTTATCATAAGGTATTTTAAAGTAAAAAAATATTTTCTATGTTAGACTATTTTAAGTACTCTCAAATATGAGAATAATATAGAAAATACTTCTACTTGCACATATAGTAGCCATCACAAGTTCTTTTATAATAAAACAATAATATAGAAATACTATTTCTTCCACATATAGTAGCCATTATAAGCTCTTTTATAATAAAACAATAACATAGAAATACTTCCACTTGCATATATAGTAGCCATCACAAGTTTTTTTATAATAAAACAATAACATTGAAATACTTCTACTTGCACATATAGTAGCAATCATAAGTTCTTTTATAATCAAACAATATTTGCTAGGTGAGAGCATTTTACGGTCTCGCAAAAATTAGAATAATATAGAAAATACTTCTACATGCGCATAGAGTAGCCATCATAAGTTTTTGTTATAATAAAACAATAATATAGAAATACTATTTCTTCCACATATAGTAGCCATTATAAGCTCTTTTATAATAAAACAATAACATAGAAATACTTCCACTTGCATTTATAGTAGCCATCACAAGTTTTTTTATAATAAAACAATAACATTGAAATACTTCTACTTGCACATATAGTAGCAATCATAAGTTATTTGTAATCAAACAATAACATAGAAATACTTTCACTTGCATATATAGTAGCCATCATAAGTTCGTTTATAATAAAACAATAATATAGAAATACGTCTACTTGCACATATAGTAGCCATCATAAGTTCTTTTAGAATAAAACAATCACATAGAAATACTTCTCCTCGCATATATAGTACCCATCATAGGTTTTTTTTTTTAATAAAACAATATTTTCTAGGTTAGTGTATTTTCAGTACTCTCAAATATTAGAATAATATAGAAAATACTTCTACTTGCAATATAGTAGCCATCATAATTTCTATTATAATAAAACGTTATTTTCTAGGTTGGGGTATTTTAAGTACTCTCAAATATTAGAATAATATAGAAAATGCTTCTACTTGCAATATAGTAGCCATCACAAGTGTTTTTATATTAAAACAATAACATAGAAATACTTCTACTTGCACATATAGTAGCAATCATAAGTTCTTTTATAATCAAACAATAACAAAGAAATACGTCTACTTGCACATATAGTAGCCATCATAAGTTCTTTTATAATCAAACAATAACATAGAAATACTTCTACTTGCATATATAGTTGCCATCATAAGTTCGTTTATAATATAACAATAATATAGAAATACGACTACTTGCAATATAGTAGCCTTCATAAGTTCTTTTATAATAAAACAATAACATAGAAATACTTCCCCTTGCATATACAGTAGCCATCATAAGTTCTTTTATAATAAAACAATAACATAGAAATACTTCTTCTTGCACATAGAGTAGCCATCATAAGTTTTTGTTATAATAAAACAATAATATAGAAATACTATTTCTTCCACATATAGTAGCCATTATAAGCTCTTTTATAATAAAACAATAACATAGAAATACTTCCACTTGCATTTATACTAGCCATCACAAGTTTTTTTTATAATAAAACAATAACATAGAAATACTTCCACTTGCATATATAGTAGCCATCATAAGCTCGTTTATAATATAAGAATAATATAGAAATACGTCTACTTGCACATATAGTAGCCATCATAAGTTCTTTTATAATAAAACAATCACATAGAAATACTTCTACTCGCATATATAGTACCCATCATAGGTTTTTTTTTTATAATAAAACAATATTTTCTAGGTTAGTGTATTTTAAGTTCTCTCAAATATTAGAATAATATCGAAAATACTTCTACTTGCAATATAGTAGCAATCATAAGTTCTTTTATAATCAAACGATAATATAGAAATACTTCTACTCGCATATATAGCACCCATCATAGGTTTTTTTTATAATAAAACAATATTTTCTAGGTTAGTGTATTTTCAGTACTCTCAAATATTAGAATAATATAGAAAATACTTCTACTTGCAATATAGTAGCCAACATAAGTTCTATTATAATAAAACATTATTTTCTAGGTTAGGGTATTTTAAGTACTCTCAAATATTAGAATAATATAGAAAATGTTTCTACTTGCAATATAGTAGCCATCACAAGTTCTTTTATAATCAAACAATAACATAGAAATACTTCTACTTGCACATATAGTAGCAATCATAAGTTCTTTTATAATCAAACAATAACATAGAAATACTTCTACTTGCATATATCGTAGCCATCACAAGTTCTTTTATAATAAAACAATGACATAGAAATACTTCTACTTGCATATATATTAGCCATCATACATTTTTTTTATAATAAATCAATATTTTCTAGGTTAGTATATTTTCAGTACTCTCAAATATTAGAATAATACAGAAAACGCTTCTACTTGCAATATAGTAGCCATCACAAGTTCTTTTATAATAAAACAATAATATAGAAATACTTCTACTTGCAATATAGTAGCCTTCATAAGTTCTTTAATAATAAAACTTAATGTGCTAGGTTAGAGCATTTTACGGTCTCGCAAAAATTAGAATAATATAGAAAATACTTCTACTTGCACATAGAGTAGCCATCATAAGTTTTTGTTATAATAAAACAATAATATAGAAATACTATTTCTTCCACATATAGTAGCCATTATAAGCTCTTTTATAATAAAACAATAACATAGAAATACTTCCACTTGCATATATAGTAGCCATCACAAGTTCGTTTATAATAAAACAATAACATAGAAATACGTCTACTTGCATATATAGTACCCATCATAAATTTTTTTATAATAAACCAATATTGTCTAGGTTAGTGTATTTTCAGTACTCTCAAATTTTAGAATAATATAGAAAATGCTTCTACTTGCAATATAGTAGCCATCACAAGTTCTTTTATAATAAAACAACAATATAGAAATACTTCTACTTTCAATATAGTAGCCTTCATAAGTTCTTTTATAATAAAACAATATTTGCTAGGTTAGAGCATTTTACGGTCTCGCAAAAATTAGAATAATATAGAAAATACTTCTACTTGCGCATAGAGTAGCCATCATAAGTTTTTGTTATAATAAAACAATAATGTAGAAATACTATTTCTTCCACATATAGTAGCCATCACAAGTTTTTTTATAATAAAACAATAACATAGAAATACTTCTACTTGCACATATAGTAGCAATCATAAGTTCTTTTATAATAAAACAATCACATAGAAATACTTCTACTCGCATATATAGTACCCATCATAGGTTTTTTTTATAATAAAACATTATTTTCTAGGTTAGGTTATATTAAGTACTCTCAAATATTAGAATAATATAGAAAATGCTTCTACTTGCAATATAGTAGCGATCATAAGTTCTTTTATAATCAAACGATAATATAGAAATACTTCTACTCGCATATATAGTACCCATCATAGGTTTTGTTTGTAATAATACAATATTTTCTAGGTTAGTGTATTTTCAGTACTCTCAAATGTTAGAATAATATAGAAAATACTTCTACTTGCAATATAGTAGCCATTATAAGTTCTATTATAATAAAACATTATTTTCTAGGTTAGGGTGTTTAAGTACTCTCAAATATTAGAATAATATAGAATATGTTTCAACTTGCAATATAGTAGCCATCACAAGTTTTTTTATAATAAAACAATAACATAGAAATACTTCTACTTGCACATATAGTAGCAATCATAAGTTCTTTTATAATAAAACAATCACATAGAAATACTTCTACTCGCATATATAGTACCCATCATAGGTTTTTTTTTATAATAAAACATTATTTTCTAGGTTAGGTTATATTAAGTACTCTCAAATATTAGAATAATATAGAAAATGCTTCTACTTGCAATATAGTAGCCATCACAAGTTCTTTTATAATAAAACAATAATATAGAAATACTTCTACTTGCAATATAGTAGCCTTCATAAGTTCTTTTATAATAAAACTTAATGTGCTAGGTTAGAGCATTTTACGGTCTCGCAAAAATTAGAATAATATAGAAAATACTTCTACTTGC
Source organism: Priocnemis perturbator (assembly GCA_963942575.1). Classification (NCBI taxonomy): domain Eukaryota; kingdom Metazoa; phylum Arthropoda; class Insecta; order Hymenoptera; family Pompilidae; genus Priocnemis; species Priocnemis perturbator. The sequence continues at coordinate 7,523,887 of OZ012643.1, read as the reverse complement.
ACATAGAGTAGCCATCATAAGTTTTTGTTATAATAAAACAATAATATAGAAATACTATTTCTTCCACATATAGTAGCCATTATAAGCTCTTTTATAATAAAACAATAACATAGAAATACTTCCACTTGCATATATAGTAGCCTTCATAAGTTCTTTTATAATAAAACAATATTTGCTAGGTTAGAGCATTTTACGGTCTCGCAAAAATTAGAATAATATAGAAAATACTTCTACTTGCGCATAGAGTAGCCATCATAAGTTTTTGTTATAATAAAACAATAATGTAGAAATACTATTTCTTCCACATATAGTAGCCATCACAAGTTTTTTTATAATAAAACAATAACATAGAAATACTTCTACTTGCACATATAGTAGCAATCATAAGTTCTTTTATAATAAAACAATCACATAGAAATACTTCTACTCGCATATATAGTACCCATCATAGGTTTTTTTTTATAATAAAACATTATTTTCTAGGTTAGGTTATATTAAGTACTCTCAAATATTAGAATAATATAGAAAATGCTTCTACTTGCAATATAGTAGCGATCATAAGTTCTTTTATAATCAAACGATAATATAGAAATACTTCTACTCGCATATATAGTACCCATCATAGGTTTTTTTTTGTAATAATACAATATTTTCTAGGTTAGTGTATTTTCAGTACTCTCAAATGTTAGAATAATATAGAAAATACTTCTACTTGCAATATAGTAGCCATTATAAGTTCTATTATAATAAAACATTATTTTCTAGGTTAGGGTGTTTAAGTACTCTCAAATATTAGAATAATATAGAATATGTTTCAACTTGCAATATAGTAGCCATCACAAGTTTTTTTATAATAAAACAATAACATAGAAATACTTCCACTTGCATATATAGTAGCCATCACAAGTTCTTTTATAATAAAACTATAACATAGAAATACTTCCACTTGCATATGTAGTAGCCATCATAAGTTAGTTTATAATAAAACAATAATATAGAAATACGTCTACTTGCACATATAGTAGCCATCATAAGTTCTTTTATAATAAAACAATCACATGGAAATACTTCTACTCGCTTATATAGAACCCATCATAAATTTTTTTTATTATAAACCAATATTTTCTAGGTTAGTGTATTTTCAGTACTCTCAAATATTAGAATAATATAGAAAATGCTTCTGCTTCCAATATAGTAGCCATCACAAGTTCTTTTATAATAAAACAATAACATAGAAATACTTCTATTTGCACATATTGTAGCAATCATAAGTTCTATTATAATCAAACAATAACATAGAAATACTTCTACTTGCATATGTAGTAGCCATCATAAGTTCGTTTATAATAAAACAATAATATAGAAATACTTCTACTTGCACATATAGTAGCGATCATAAGTTCTTTTATAATCAAACAATAACATAGAAATACTTCTACTTGCACATATAGTAGCCATCATAAGTTATATGTAATCAAACAATAACATAGAAATACTTCTACTTGCACATATTGTAGCAATCATAAGTTCTTTTATAATCAAACAATAACATAGAAATACTTCCACTTGCATATGTAGTAGCCATCATAAGTTAGTTTATAATAAAACAATAATATAGAAATACGTCTACTTGCACATATAGTAGCCATCATAAGTTCTTTTATAATAAAACAATCACATGGAAATACTTCTACTCGCATATATAGTACCCATCATAAATTTGTTTTATTATAAACCAATATTTTCTAGGTTAGTGTATTTTCAGTACAATCAAATATTAGAATTATATAGAAAATACTTCTACTTGCAATATTGTACCCATCGTAGGTTTTTTTTATAATAAAACATTATTTTCTAGGTTAGGGTATTTTAAGTACTCTCAAATATTAGAATAATATAGAAGTACTTCTACTTGCAATATAGTAGCCATCACAAGTTTTTTTATAATAAAACAATAACATAGAAATACTTCCACTTGCATATATAGTAGCCATCACAAGTTCTTTTATAATAAAACAATAACATAGAAATACTTCCACTTGCATATGTAGTAGCCATCATAAGTTAGTTTATAATAAAACAATAATATAGAAATACGTCTACTTGCACATATAGTAGCCATCATAAGTTCTTTTATAATAAAACAATCACATGGAAATACTTCTACTCGCATATATAGAACCCATCATAAATTTGTTTTATTATAAACCAATATTTTCTAGGTTAGTGTATTTTCAGTACTCTCAAATATTAGAATAATATAGAAAATGCTTCTGCTTCCAATATAGTAGCCATCACAAGTTCTTTTATAATAAAACAATAACATAGAAATACTTCTACTTGCACATATTGTAGCAATCATAAGTTCTTTTATAATCAAACAATACCATAGAAATACTTCTACTTGCATATGTAGTAGCCATCATAAGTTCGTTTATAATAAAACAATAATATAGAAATACTTCTACTTGCACATATAGTAGCGATCATAAGTTCTTTTATAATCAAACAATAACATAGAAATACTTCTACTTGCACATATAGTAGCCATCATAAGTTATATGTAATCAAACAATAACATAGAAATACTTCTACTTGCACATATTGTAGCAATCATAAGTTCTTTTATAATCAAACAATAACATAGAAATACTTCCACTTGCATATGTAGTAGCCATCATAAGTTAGTTTATAATAAAACAATAATATAGAAATACGTCTACTTGCACATATAGTAGCCATCATAAGTTCTTTTATAATAAAACAATCACATGGAAATACTTCTACTCGCATATATAGTACCCATCATAAATTTGTTTTATTATAAACCAATATTTTCTAGGTTAGTGTATTTTCAGTACAATCAAATATTAGAATTATATAGAAAATACTTCTACTTGCAATATTGTACCCATCGTAGGTTTTTTTTATAATAAAACATTATTTTCTAGGTTAGGGTATTTTAAGTACTCTCAAATATTAGAATAATATAGAAGTACTTCTACTTGCAATATAGTAGCCATCACAAGTTTTTTTATAAGAAAACAATAACATAGAAATACTTCCACTTGCATATATAGTAGCCATCACAAGTTCTTTTATAATAAAACAATAACATAGAAATACTTCCACTTGCATATGTAGTAGCCATCATAAGTTAGTTTATAATAAAACAATAATATAGAAATACGTCTACTTGCACATATAGTAGCCATCATAAGTTCTTTTATAATAAAACAATCACATGGAAATACTTCTACTCGCATATATAGTACCCATCATAAATTTGTTTTATTATAAACCAATATTTTCTAGGTTAGTGTATTTTCAGTACAATCAAATATTAGAATTATATAGAAAATACTTCTACTTGCAATATTGTACCCATCGTAGGTTTTTTTTATAATAAAGCATTATTTTCTAGGTTAGGGTATTTTAAGTACTCTCAAATATTAGAATAATATAGAAGTACTTCTACTTGCAATATAGTAGCCATCACAAGTTTTTTTATAATAAAACAATAACATAGAAATACTTCCACTTGCATATATAGTAGCCATCACAAGTTCTTTTATAATAAAACAATAACATAGAAATACTTCCACTTGCATATGTAGTAGCCATCATAAGTTAGTTTATAATAAAACAATAATATAGAAATACGTCTACTTACACATATAGTAGCCATCATAAGTTCTTTTATAATAAAACAATCACATGGAAATACTTCTACTCGCATATATAGAACCCATCATAAATTTTTTTTATTATAAACCAATATTTTCTAGGTTAGTGTATTTTCAGTACTCTCAAATATTAGAATAATATAGAAAATGCTTCTGCTTCCAATATAGTAGCCATCACAAGTTCTTTTATAATAAAACAATAACATAGAAATACTTCTACTTGCACATATTGTAGCAATCATAAGTTCTTTTATAATCAAACAATAACATAGAAATACTTCTACTTGCATATGTAGTAGCCATCATAAGTTCGTTTATAATAAAACAATAATATAGAAATACTTCTACTTGCACATATAGTAGCGATCATAAGTTCTTTTATAATCAAACAATAACATAGAAATACTTCTACTTGCACATATAGTAGCCATCATAAGTTATATGTAATCAAACAATAACATAGAAATACTTCTACTTGCACATATTGTAGCAATCATAAGTTTTTTTATAATCAAACAATAACATAGAAATACTTCCACTTGCATATGTAGTAGCCATCATAAGTTAGTTTATAATAAAACAATAATATAGAAATACGTCTACTTGCACATATAGTAGCCATCATAAGTTCTTTTATAATAAAACAATCACATGGAAATACTTCTACTCGCATATATAGTACCCATCATAAATTTGTTTTATTATAAACCAATATTTTCTAGGTTAGTGTATTTTCAGTACAATCAAATATTAGAATTATATAGAAAATACTTCTACTTGCAATATTGTACCCATCGTAGGTTTTTTTTATAATAAAACATTATTTTCTAGGTTAGGGTATTTTAAGTACTCTCAAATATTAGAATAATATAGAAGTACTTCTACTTGCAATATAGTAGCCATCACAAGTTTTTTTATAATAAAACAATAACATAGAAATACTTCCACTTGCATATATAGTAGCCATCACAAGTTCTTTTATAATGAAACAATAACATAGAAATACTTCCACTTGCATATGTAGTAGCCATCATAAGTTAGTTTATAATAAAAAAATAATATAGAAATACGTCTACTTGCACATATAGTAGCCATCATAAGTTCTTTTATAATAAAACAATTACATGGAAATACTTCTACTCGCATATATAGAACCCATCATACATTTTTTTTATTATAAAACAATATTTTCTGGTATAGTGTATTTTCAGTACTCTCAAATATTAGAATAATATATAAAATACTTCTACTTGCAATATAGTACCCATCATAGGTTTTTTTTATAATAAAACATTATTTTCTAGGTTAGGGTATTTTAAGTACTCTCAAATATTAGAATAATATAGAAAATGCTTCTACTTGCAATATAGTAGCCATCACAAGTTCTTTTATAATAAAACAATCAGATGGAAATACTTCTACTCGCATATATAGTACCCATCATACATTTTTTTTATAATAAACCAATATTTTCTAGGTTAGTGTATTTTCAGTACTCTGAAATATTAGAATAATATAGAAAATGCTTCTGCTTCCAATATGGTAGCCATCACAAGTTCTTTTATAATAAAACAATAACATAGAAATACTTCTACTTGCACATATTGTAGCAATCATAAGTTCTTTTATAATCAAACAATAACATAGAAATACTTCTACTTGCATATGTAGTAGCCATCATAAGTTCGTTTATAATAAAACAATAATATAGAAATACTTCTACTTGCACATATAGTAGCGATCATAAGTTCTTTTATAATCAAACAATAACATAGAAATACATCTACTTGCACATATAGTAGCCATCATAAGTTATTTGTAATCAAACAATAACATAGAAATACTTCCACTTGCATATATAGTAGCCATCGTTCGTTTATAATATAACAATAATATAGAAATACTTCTACTTGCACATATAGTAGCGATCATAAGTTTTTTTATAATCAAACGATAATATAGAAATACTTCTACTCGCATATATAGTACCCATCATAGGTTTTTTTTGTAATAAAACAATATTTTCTAGGTTAGTGTATTTTCAGTACTCTCAAATGTTAGAATAATATAGAAAATACTTCTACCTGCAATATAGTAGCCATCATAAGTTCTATTATAATAAAACATTATTTTCTAGGTTAGGGTGTTTAAGTACTCTCAAATATTAGAATAATATAGAATATGTTTCAACTTGCAATATAGTAGCCATCACAAGTTTTTTTATAATAAAACAATAACATAGAAATACTTCTACTTGCAATATAGTAGCCATCACAAGTTTTTTTTTATAATAAACCAATAATATATAAATACATTTATTTGCATATGTAGTAGCCATCATAAGTTCGTTTATAATAAAACAATAATATAGAAATACGTCTACTTGCACATATAGTAGCCATCATAGGTTTTTTTTATAATAAAACAATAATATATAAATACATCTACTTGCATATGTAGTAGCCATCATAAGTTCGTTTATAATAAAACAATAATATAGAAATGCTTCAACTTGCACATATAGTAGCCAACACAAGTTCTTTTATAACAAAATAATAACATTTAAATACTTCTACTGGCATAAATATTTGCCATCATAAGTTGTTTTAAAATAAAACAATAATAGAGAAATACGCCTACTTGCACATATAGTAGCCATCATAAGTTCTTTTATAATAAAACAATCACATAGAAATACTTCTACTCGCACATATAGTACCCATCATATGTTTTTTTTATAATAAAACAATATTTTCTAGGTTAGTGTATTTTAAGTACTCTCAAATATTAGAATAATATCGAAAATACTTCTACTTGCAATATAGTAGCCATCATAAGTTTTTTTATAATAAACCAATATTTTCTAGGTTAGTGTATTTACAGTACTCTCAAATATTAGAATAATATAGAAATACTTCTACTTGCAATATAGTTGTTTTAAGTTATCATAAGTTATTTTAAAGTAAAACAATATTTTCTATGTTAGACAATTTTAAGTACTCTCAAATATGAGAATAATATAGAAAATACTTCTAGTTGCACATATAGTAGCCATCACAAGTTCTTTTATAATAAAATAATAACATTTAAATACTTCTACTTGCATAAATATTTGCCATCATAAGTTGTTTTTATAATAAAACAATAACAGAGAAATACTTCTACTCGCATATATAGCACCCATCATAAATTTTTTTGATAATAAACCAATATTTTCTAGGTTAGTGTATTTTCAGTACTCTCAAATATTAGAATAATATAGAAAATGCTTCTGCTTCCAATATAGTAGCCATCACAAGTTCTTTTATAATAAAACAATAACATAGAAATACTTCTACTTGCACATATTGTAGCAATCATAAGTTCTTTTATAATCAAACAATAACATAGAAATACTTCTACTTGCATATGTAGTAGCCATGATAAGTTCGTTTATAATAAAACAATAATATAGAAATACTTCTACTTGCACATATAGTAGCCATCATAAGTTCTTTTATAATAAAACAATATTTTCTGGTATAGCGTATTTTCAGTACTCTCAAATATTAGAATAATATTTAAAATACTTCTACTTGCAATATAGTACCCATCATAGGTTTTTTTATAATAAAACATTATTTTCTAGGTTAGGGTATTTTAAGTACTCTCAAATATTAGAATAATATAGAAGTACTTCTACTTGCAATATAGTAGCCATCACAAGTTTTTTTATAATAAACCAATAATATATAAATACATCTACTTGCATATGTAGTAGCCATCATAAGTTAGTTTATAATAAAACAATAATATAGAAATACGTCTACTTGCACATATAGTAGCCATCATAAGTTCTTTTATAATAAAACAATCACATGGAAATACTTCTACTCGCATATATAGTACCCATCATAAATTTGTTTTATTATAAACCAATATTTTCTAGGTTAGTGTATTTTCAGTACAATCAAATATTAGAATTATATAGAAAATACTTCTACTTGCAATATTGTACCCATCGTAGGTTTTTTTTATAATAAAACATTATTTTCTAGGTTAGGGTATTTTAAGTACTCTCAAATATTAGAATAATATAGAAGTACTTCTACTTGCAATATAGTAGCCATCACAAGTTTTTTTATAATAAAACAATAACATAGAAATACTTCCACTTGCATATATAGTAGCCATCACAAGTTCTTTTATAATAAAACAATAACATAGAAATACTTCCACTTGCATATGTAGTAGCCATCATAAGTTAGTTTATAATAAAACAATAATATAGAAATACGTCTACTTGCACATATAGTAGCCATCATAAGTTCTTTTATAATAAAACAATCACATGGAAATACTTCTACTCGCATATATAGAACCCATCATAAATTTTTTTTATTATAAACCAATATTTTCTAGGTTAGTGTATTTTCAGTACTCTCAAATATTAGAATAATATAGAAAATGCTTCTGCTTCCAATATAGTAGCCATCACAAGTTCTTTTATAATAAAACAATAACATAGAAATACTTCTACTTGCACATATTGTAGCAATCATAAGTTCTTTTATAATCAAACAATAACATAGAAATACTTCTACTTGCATATGTAGTAGCCATCATAAGTTCGTTTATAATAAAACAATAATATAGAAATACTTCTACTTGCACATATAGTAGCGATCATAAGTTCTTTTATAATCAAACAATAACATAGAAATACTTCTACTTGCACATATAGTAGCCATCATAAGTTATATGTAATCAAACAATAACATAGAAATACTTCTACTTGCACATATTGTAGCAATCATAAGTTCTTTTATAATCAAACAATAACATAGAAATACTTCCACTTGCATATGTAGTAGCCATCATAAGTTAGTTTATAATAAAACAATAATATAGAAATACGTCTACTTGCACATATAGTAGCCATCATAAGTTCTTTTATAATAAAACAATCACATGGAAATACTTCTACTCGCATATATAGTACCCATCATAAATTTGTTTTATTATAAACCAATATTTTCTAGGTTAGTGTATTTTCAGTACAATCAAATATTAGAATTATATAGAAAATACTTCTACTTGCAATATTGTACCCATCGTAGGTTTTTTTTATAATAAAACATTATTTTCTAGGTTAGGGTATTTTAAGTACTCTCAAATATTAGAATAATATAGAAAATGTTTCTACTTGCAATATAGTAGCCATCACAAGTTCTTTTATAATCAAACAATAACATAGAAATACTTCTACTTGCACATATAGTAGCAATCATAAGTTCTTTTATAATCAAACAATAACATAGAAATACTTCTACTTGCATATATCGTAGCCATCACAAGTTCTTTTATAATAAAACAATGACATAGAAATACTTCTACTTGCATATATATTAGCCATCACAAGTTCTTTTATAATAAAACAATGACATAGAAATACTTCTACTTGCATATATATTAGCCATCATACATTTTTTTTATAATAAATCAATATTTTCTAGGTTAGTATATTTTCAGTACTCTCAAATATTAGAATAATACAGAAAACGCTTCTACTTGCAATATAGTAGCCATCACAAGTTCTTTTATAATAAAACAATAATATAGAAATACTTCTACTTGCAATATAGTAGCCTTCATAAGTTCTTTAATAATAAAACTTAATGTGCTAGGTTAGAGCATTTTACGGTCTCGCAAAAATTAGAATAATATAGAAAATACTTCTACTTGCACATAGAGTAGCCATCATAAGTTTTTGTTATAATAAAACAATAATATAGAAATACTATTTCTTCCACATATAGTAGCCATTATAAGCTCTTTTATAATAAAACAATAACATAGAAATACTTCCACTTGCATATATAGTAGCCATCACAAGTTCGTTTATAATAAAACAATAACATAGAAATACGTCTACTTGCATATATAGTACCCATCATAAATTTTTTTATAATAAACCAATATTGTCTAGGTTAGTGTATTTTCAGTACTCTCAAATTTTAGAATAATATAGAAAATGCTTCTACTTGCAATATAGTAGCCATCACAAGTTCTTTTATAATAAAACAACAATATAGAAATACTTCTACTTTCAATATAGTAGCCTTCATAAGTTCTTTTATAATAAAACAATATTTGCTAGGTTAGAGCATTTTACGGTCTCGCAAAAATTAGAATAATATAGAAAATACTTCTACTTGCGCATAGAGTAGCCATCATAAGTTTTTGTTATAATAAAACAATAATGTAGAAATACTATTTCTTCCACATATAGTAGCCATCACAAGTTTTTTTATAATAAAACAATAACATAGAAATACTTCTACTTGCACATATAGTAGCAATCATAAGTTCTTTTATAATAAAACAATCACATAGAAATACTTCTACTCGCATATATAGTACCCATCATAGGTTTTTTTTATAATAAAACATTATTTTCTAGGTTAGGTTATATTAAGTACTCTCAAATATTAGAATAATATAGAAAATGCTTCTACTTGCAATATAGTAGCGATCATAAGTTCTTTTATAATCAAACGATAATATAGAAATACTTCTACTCGCATATATAGTACCCATCATAGGTTTTGTTTGTAATAATACAATATTTTCTAGGTTAGTGTATTTTCAGTACTCTCAAATGTTAGAATAATATAGAAAATACTTCTACTTGCAATATAGTAGCCATTATAAGTTCTATTATAATAAAACATTATTTTCTAGGTTAGGGTGTTTAAGTACTCTCAAATATTAGAATAATATAGAATATGTTTCAACTTGCAATATAGTAGCCATCACAAGTTTGTTTATAATAAAACAATAACATAGAAATACTTCTACTTGCACATATAGTAGCAATCATAAGTTCTTTTATAATAAAACAATCACATAGAAATACTTCTACTCGCATATATAGTACCCATCATAGGTTTTTTTTTATAATAAAACATTATTTTCTAGGTTAGGTTATATTAAGTACTCTCAAATATTAGAATAATATAGAAAATGCTTCTACTTGCAATATAGTAGCCATCACAAGTTCTTTTATAATAAAACAATAATATAGAAATACTTCTACTTGCAATATAGTAGCCTTCATAAGTTCTTTTATAATAAAACTTAATGTGCTAGGTTAGAGCATTTTACGGTCTCGCAAAAATTAGAATAATATAGAAAATACTTCTACTTGCACATAGAGTAGCCATCATAAGTTTTTGTTATAATAAAACAATAATATAGAAATACTATTTCTTCCACATATAGTAGCCATTATAAGCTCTTTTATAATAAAACAATAACATAGAAATACTTCCACTTGCATATATAGTAGCCTTCATAAGTTCTTTTATAATAAAACAATATTTGCTAGGTTAGAGCATTTTACGGTCTCGCAAAAATTAGAATAATATAGAAAATACTTCTACTTGCGCATAGAGTAGCCATCATAAGTTTTTGTTATAATAAAACAATAATGTAGAAATACTATTTCTTCCACATATAGTAGCCATCACAAGTTTTTTTATAATAAAACAATAACATAGAAATACTTCTACTTGCACATATAGTAGCAATCATAAGTTCTTTTATAATAAAACAATCACATAGAAATACTTCTACTCGCATATATAGTACCCATCATAGGTTTTTTTTTATAATAAAACATTATTTTCTAGGTTAGGTTATATTAAGTACTCTCAAATATTAGAACAATATAGAAAATGCTTCTACTTGCAATATAGTAGCGATCATAAGTTCTTTTATAATCAAACGATAATATAGAAATACTTCTACTCGCATATATAGTACCCATCATAGGTTTTTTTTTTGTAATAATACAATATTTTCTAGGTTAGTGTATTTTCAGTACTCTCAAATGTTAGAATAATATAGAAAATACTTCTACTTGCAATATAGTAGCCATTATAAGTTCTATTATAATAAAACATTATTTTCTAGGTTAGGGTGTTTAAGTACTCTCAAATATTAGAATAATATAGAATATGTTTCAACTTGCAATATAGTAGCCATCACAAGTTTTTTTATAATAAAACAATAACATAGAAATACTTCCACTTGCATATATAGTAGCCATCACAAGTTCTTTTATAATAAAACTATAACATAGAAATACTTCCACTTGCATATGTAGTAGCCATCATAAGTTAGTTTATAATAAAACAATAATATAGAAATACGTCTACTTGCACATATAGTAGCCATCATAAGTTCTTTTATAATAAAACAATCACATGGAAATACTTCTACTCGCATATATAGAACCCATCATAAATTTTTTTTATTATAAACCAATATTTTCTAGGTTAGTGTATTTTCAGTACTCTCAAATATTAGAATAATATAGAAAATGCTTCTGCTTCCAATATAGTAGCCATCACAAGTTCTTTTATAATAAAACAATAACATAGAAATACTTCTATTTGCACATATTGTAGCAATCATAAGTTCTATTATAATCAAACAATAACATAGAAATACTTCTACTTGCATATGTAGTAGCCATCATAAGTTCGTTTATAATAAAACAATAATATAGAAATACTTCTACTTGCACATATAGTAGCGATCATAAGTTCTTTTATAATCAAACAATAACATAGAAATACTTCCACTTGCATATGTAGTAGCCATCATAAGTTAGTTTATAATAAAACAATAATATAGAAATACGTCTACTTGCACATATAGTAGTCATCATAAGTTCTTTTATAATAAAACAATCACATGGAAATACTTCTACTCGCATATATAGTACCCATCATAAATTTGTTTTATTATAAACCAATATTTTCTAGGTTAGTGTATTTTCAGTACAATCAAATATTAGAATTATATAGAAAATACTTCTACTTGCAATATTGTACCCATCGTAGGTTTTTTTTATAATAAAACATTATTTTCTAGGTTAGGGTATTTTAAGTACTCTCAAATATTAGAATAATATAGAAAATGTTTCTACTTGCAATATAGTAGCCATCACAAGTTCTTTTATAATCAAACAATAACATAGAAATACTTCTACTTGCACATATAGTAGCAATCATAAGTTCTTTTATAATCAAACAATAACATAGAAATACTTCTACTTGCATATATCGTAGCCATCACAAGTTCTTTTATAATAAAACAATGACATAGAAATACTTCTACTTGCATATATATTAGCCATCATACATTTTTTTTATAATAAATCAATATTTTCTAGGTTAGTATATTTTCAGTACTCTCAAATATTAGAATAATACAGAAAACGCTTCTACTTGCAATATAGTAGCCATCACAAGTTCTTTTATAATAAAACAATAATATAGAAATACTTCTACTTGCAATATAGTAGCCTTCATAAGTTCTTTAATAATAAAACTTAATGTGCTAGGTTAGAGCATTTTACGGTCTCGCAAAAATTAGAATAATATAGAAAATACTTCTACTTGCACATAGAGTAGCCATCATAAGTTTTTGTTATAATAAAACAATAATATAGAAATACTATTTCTTCCACATATAGTAGCCATTATAAGCTCTTTTATAATAAAACAATAACATAGAAATACTTCCACTTGCATATATAGTAGCCATCACAAGTTCGTTTATAATAAAACAATAACATAGAAATACGTCTACTTGCATATATAGTACCCATCATAAATTTTTTTATAATAAACCAATATTGTCTAGGTTAGTGTATTTTCAGTACTCTCAAATTTTAGAATAATATAGAAAATGCTTCTACTTGCAATATAGTAGCCATCACAAGTTCTTTTATAATAAAACAACAATATAGAAATACTTCTACTTTCAATATAGTAGCCTTCATAAGTTCTTTTATAATAAAACAATATTTGCTAGGTTAGAGCATTTTACGGTCTCGCAAAAATTAGAATAATATAGAAAATACTTCTACTTGCGCATAGAGTAGCCATCATAAGTTTTTGTTATAATAAAACAATAATGTAGAAATACTATTTCTTCCACATATAGTAGCCATCACAAGTTTTTTTATAATAAAACAATAACATAGAAATACTTCTACTTGCACATATAGTAGCAATCATAAGTTCTTTTATAATAAAACAATCACATAGAAATACTTCTACTCGCATATATAGTACCCATCATAGGTTTTTTTTATAATAAAACATTATTTTCTAGGTTAGGTTATATTAAGTACTCTCAAATATTAGAATAATATAGAAAATGCTTCTACTTGCAATATAGTAGCGATCATAAGTTCTTTTATAATCAAACGATAATATAGAAATACTTCTACTCGCATATATAGTACCCATCATAGGTTTTGTTTGTAATAATACAATATTTTCTAGGTTAGTGTATTTTCAGTACTCTCAAATGTTAGAATAATATAGAAAATACTTCTACTTGCAATATAGTAGCCATTATAAGTTCTATTATAATAAAACATTATTTTCTAGGTTAGGGTGTTTAAGTACTCTCAAATATTAGAATAATATAGAATATGTTTCAACTTGCAATATAGTAGCCATCACAAGTTTTTTTATAATAAAACAATAACATAGAAATACTTCTACTTGCACATATAGTAGCAATCATAAGTTCTTTTATAATAAAACAATCACATAGAAATACTTCTACTCGCATATATAGTACCCATCATAGGTTTTTTTTTATAATAAAACATTATTTTCTAGGTTAGGTTATATTAAGTACTCTCAAATATTAGAATAATATAGAAAATGCTTCTACTTGCAATATAGTAGCCATCACAAGTTTTTTTATAATAAAACAATAATATAGAAATACTTCTACTTGCAATATAGTAGCCTTCATAAGTTCTTTTATAATAAAACTTAATGTGCTAGGTTAGAGCATTTTACGGTCTCGCAAAAATTAGAATAATATAGAAAATACTTCTACTTGCACATAGAGTAGCCATCATAAGTTTTTGTTATAATAAAACAATAATATAGAAATACTATTTCTTCCACATATAGTAGCCATTATAAGCTCTTTTATAATAAAACAATAACATAGAAATACTTCCACTTGCATATATAGTAGCCTTCATAAGTTCTTTTATAATAAAACAATATTTGCTAGGTTAGAGCATTTTACGGTCTCGCAAAAATTAGAATAATATAGAAAATACTTCTACTTGCGCATAGAGTAGCCATCATAAGTTTTTGTTATAATAAAACAATAATGTAGAAATACTATTTCTTCCACATATAGTAGCCATCACAAGTTTTTTTATAATAAAACAATAACATAGAAATACTTCTACTTGCACATATAGTAGCAATCATAAGTTCTTTTATAATAAAACAATCACATAGAAATACTTCTACTCGCATATATAGTACCCATCATAGGTTTTTTTTTATAATAAAACATTATTTTCTAGGTTAGGTTATATTAAGTACTCTCAAATATTAGAATAATATAGAAAATGCTTCTACTTGCAATATAGTAGCGATCATAAGTTCTTTTATAATCAAACGATAATATAGAAATACTTCTACTCGCATATATAGTACCCATCATAGGTTTTTTTTTGTAATAATACAATATTTTCTAGGTTAGTGTATTTTCAGTACTCTCAAATGTTAGAATAATATAGAAAATACTTCTACTTGCAATATAGTAGCCATTATAAGTTCTATTATAATAAAACATTATTTTCTAGGTTAGGGTGTTTAAGTACTCTCAAATATTAGAATAATATAGAATATGTTTCAACTTGCAATATAGTAGCCATCACAAGTTTTTTTATAATAAAACAATAACATAGAAATACTTCCACTTGCATATATAGTAGCCATCACAAGTTCTTTTATAATAAAACTATAACATAGAAATACTTCCACTTGCATATGTAGTAGCCATCATAAGTTAGTTTATAATAAAACAATAATATAGAAATACGTCTACTTGCACATATAGTAGCCATCATAAGTTCTTTTATAATAAAACAATCACATGGAAATACTTCTACTCGCATATATAGAACCCATCATAAATTTTTTTTATTATAAACCAATATTTTCTAGGTTAGTGTATTTTCAGTACTCTCAAATATTAGAATAATATAGAAAATGCTTCTGCTTCCAATATAGTAGCCATCACAAGTTCTTTTATAATAAAACAATAACATAGAAATACTTCTATTTGCACATATTGTAGCAATCATAAGTTCTATTATAATCAAACAATAACATAGAAATACTTCTACTTGCATATGTAGTAGCCATCATAAGTTCGTTTATAATAAAACAATAATATAGAAATACTTCTACTTGCACATATAGTAGCGATCATAAGTTCTTTTATAATCAAACAATAACATAGAAATACTTCCACTTGCATATGTAGTAGCCATCATAAGTTAGTTTATAATAAAACAATAATATAGAAATACGTCTACTTGCACATATAGTAGTCATCATAAGTTCTTTTATAATAAAACAATCACATGGAAATACTTCTACTCGCATATATAGTACCCATCATAAATTTGTTTTATTATAAACCAATATTTTCTAGGTTAGTGTATTTTCAGTACAATCAAATATTAGAATTATATAGAAAATACTTCTACTTGCAATATTGTACCCATCGTAGGTTTTTTTTATAATAAAACATTATTTTCTAGGTTAGGGTATTTTAAGTACTCTCAAATATTAGAATAATATAGAAAATGTTTCTACTTGCAATATAGTAGCCATCACAAGTTCTTTTATAATCAAACAATAACATAGAAATACTTCTACTTGCACATATAGTAGCAATCATAAGTTCTTTTATAATCAAACAATAACATAGAAATACTTCTACTTGCATATATCGTAGCCATCACAAGTTCTTTTATAATAAAACAATGACATAGAAATACTTCTACTTGCATATATATTAGCCATCATACATTTTTTTTATAATAAATCAATATTTTCTAGGTTAGTATATTTTCAGTACTCTCAAATATTAGAATAATACAGAAAACGCTTCTACTTGCAATATAGTAGCCATCACAAGTTCTTTTATAATAAAACAATAATATAGAAATACTTCTACTTGCAATATAGTAGCCTTCATAAGTTCTTTAATAATAAAACTTAATGTGCTAGGTTAGAGCATTTTACGGTCTCGCAAAAATTAGAATAATATAGAAAATACTTCTACTTGCACATAGAGTAGCCATCATAAGTTTTTGTTATAATAAAACAATAATATAGAAATACTATTTCTTCCACATATAGTAGCCATTATAAGCTCTTTTATAATAAAACAATAACATAGAAATACTTCCACTTGCATATATAGTAGCCATCACAAGTTCGTTTATAATAAAACAATAACATAGAAATACGTCTACTTGCATATATAGTACCCATCATAAATTTTTTTATAATAAACCAATATTGTCTAGGTTAGTGTATTTTCAGTACTCTCAAATTTTAGAATAATATAGAAAATGCTTCTACTTGCAATATAGTAGCCATCACAAGTTCTTTTATAATAAAACAACAATATAGAAATACTTCTACTTTCAATATAGTAGCCTTCATAAGTTCTTTTATAATAAAACAATATTTGCTAGGTTAGAGCATTTTACGGTCTCGCAAAAATTAGAATAATATAGAAAATACTTCTACTTGCGCATAGAGTAGCCATCATAAGTTTTTGTTATAATAAAACAATAATGTAGAAATACTATTTCTTCCACATATAGTAGCCATCACAAGTTTTTTTATAATAAAACAATAACATAGAAATACTTCTACTTGCACATATAGTAGCAATCATAAGTTCTTTTATAATAAAACAATCACATAGAAATACTTCTACTCGCATATATAGTACCCATCATAGGTTTTTTTTATAATAAAACATTATTTTCTAGGTTAGGTTATATTAAGTACTCTCAAATATTAGAATAATATAGAAAATGCTTCTACTTGCAATATAGTAGCGATCATAAGTTCTTTTATAATCAAACGATAATATAGAAATACTTCTACTCGCATATATAGTACCCATCATAGGTTTTGTTTGTAATAATACAATATTTTCTAGGTTAGTGTATTTTCAGTACTCTCAAATGTTAGAATAATATAGAAAATACTTCTACTTGCAATATAGTAGCCATTATAAGTTCTATTATAATAAAACATTATTTTCTAGGTTAGGGTGTTTAAGTACTCTCAAATATTAGAATAATATAGAATATGTTTCAACTTGCAATATAGTAGCCATCACAAGTTTTTTTATAATAAAACAATAACATAGAAATACTTCTACTTGCACATATAGTAGCAATCATAAGTTCTTTTATAATAAAACAATCACATAGAAATACTTCTACTCGCATATATAGTACCCATCATAGGTTTTTTTTTATAATAAAACATTATTTTCTAGGTTAGGTTATATTAAGTACTCTCAAATATTAGAATAATATAGAAAATGCTTCTACTTGCAATATAGTAGCCATCACAAGTTCTTTTATAATAAAACAATAATATAGAAATACTTCTACTTGCAATATAGTAGCCTTCATAAGTTCTTTTATAATAAAACTTAATGTGCTAGGTTAGAGCATTTTACGGTCTCGCAAAAATTAGAATAATATAGAAAATACTTCTACTTGCACATAGAGTAGCCATCATAAGTTTTTGTTATAATAAAACAATAATATAGAAATACTATTTCTTCCACATATAGTAGCCATTATAAGCTCTTTTATAATAAAACAATAACATAGAAATACTTCCACTTGCATATATAGTAGCCTTCATAAGTTCTTTTATAATAAAACAATATTTGCTAGGTTAGAGCATTTTACGGTCTCGCAAAAATTAGAATAATATAGAAAATACTTCTACTTGCGCATAGAGTAGCCATCATAAGTTTTTGTTATAATAAAACAATAATGTAGAAATACTATTTCTTCCACATATAGTAGCCATCACAAGTTTTTTTATAATAAAACAATAACATAGAAATACTTCTACTTGCACATATAGTAGCAATCATAAGTTCTTTTATAATAAAACAATCACATAGAAATACTTCTACTCGCATATATAGTACCCATCATAGGTTTTTTTTTATAATAAAACATTATTTTCTAGGTTAGGTTATATTAAGTACTCTCAAATATTAGAATAATATAGAAAATGCTTCTACTTGCAATATAGTAGCGATCATAAGTTCTTTTATAATCAAACGATAATATAGAAATACTTCTACTCGCATATATAGTACCCATCATAGGTTTTTTTTTGTAATAATACAATATTTTCTAGGTTAGTGTATTTTCAGTACTCTCAAATGTTAGAATAATATAGAAAATACTTCTACTTGCAATATAGTAGCCATTATAAGTTCTATTATAATAAAACATTATTTTCTAGGTTAGGGTGTTTAAGTACTCTCAAATATTAGAATAATATAGAATATGTTTCAACTTGCAATATAGTAGCCATCACAAGTTTTTTTATAATAAAACAATAACATAGAAATACTTCCACTTGCATATATAGTAGCCATCACAAGTTCTTTTATAATAAAACTATAACATAGAAATACTTCCACTTGCATATGTAGTAGCCATCATAAGTTAGTTTATAATAAAACAATAATATAGAAATACGTCTACTTGCACATATAGTAGCCATCATAAGTTCTTTTATAATAAAACAATCACATGGAAATACTTCTACTCGCATATATAGAACCCATCATAAATTTTTTTTATTATAAACCAATATTTTCTAGGTTAGTGTATTTTCAGTACTCTCAAATATTAGAATAATATAGAAAATGCTTCTGCTTCCAATATAGTAGCCATCACAAGTTCTTTTATAATAAAACAATAACATAGAAATACTTCTATTTGCACATATTGTAGCAATCATAAGTTCTATTATAATCAAACAATAACATAGAAATACTTCTACTTGCATATGTAGTAGCCATCATAAGTTCGTTTATAATAAAACAATAATATAGAAATACTTCTACTTGCACATATAGTAGCGATCATAAGTTCTTTTATAATCAAACAATAACATAGAAATACTTCCACTTGCATATGTAGTAGCCATCATAAGTTAGTTTATAATAAAACAATAATATAGAAATACGTCTACTTGCACATATAGTAGTCATCATAAGTTCTTTTATAATAAAACAATCACATGGAAATACTTCTACTCGCATATATAGTACCCATCATAAATTTGTTTTATTATAAACCAATATTTTCTAGGTTAGTGTATTTTCAGTACAATCAAATATTAGAATTATATAGAAAATACTTCTACTTGCAATATTGTACCCATCGTAGGTTTTTTTTATAATAAAACATTATTTTCTAGGTTAGGGTATTTTAAGTACTCTCAAATATTAGAATAATATAGAAAATGTTTCTACTTGCAATATAGTAGCCATCACAAGTTCTTTTATAATCAAACAATAACATAGAAATACTTCTACTTGCACATATAGTAGCAATCATAAGTTCTTTTATAATCAAACAATAACATAGAAATACTTCTACTTGCATATATCGTAGCCATCACAAGTTCTTTTATAATAAAACAATGACATAGAAATACTTCTACTTGCATATATATTAGCCATCATACATTTTTTTTATAATAAATCAATATTTTCTAGGTTAGTATATTTTCAGTACTCTCAAATATTAGAATAATACAGAAAACGCTTCTACTTGCAATATAGTAGCCATCACAAGTTCTTTTATAATAAAACAATAATATAGAAATACTTCTACTTGCAATATAGTAGCCTTCATAAGTTCTTTAATAATAAAACTTAATGTGCTAGGTTAGAGCATTTTACGGTCTCGCAAAAATTAGAATAATATAGAAAATACTTCTACTTGCACATAGAGTAGCCATCATAAGTTTTTGTTATAATAAAACAATAATATAGAAATACTATTTCTTCCACATATAGTAGCCATTATAAGCTCTTTTATAATAAAACAATAACATAGAAATACTTCCACTTGCATATATAGTAGCCATCACAAGTTCGTTTATAATAAAACAATAACATAGAAATACGTCTACTTGCATATATAGTACCCATCATAAATTTTTTTATAATAAACCAATATTGTCTAGGTTAGTGTATTTTCAGTACTCTCAAATTTTAGAATAATATAGAAAATGCTTCTACTTGCAATATAGTAGCCATCACAAGTTCTTTTATAATAAAACAACAATATAGAAATACTTCTACTTTCAATATAGTAGCCTTCATAAGTTCTTTTATAATAAAACAATATTTGCTAGGTTAGAGCATTTTACGGTCTCGCAAAAATTAGAATAATATAGAAAATACTTCTACTTGCGCATAGAGTAGCCATCATAAGTTTTTGTTATAATAAAACAATAATGTAGAAATACTATTTCTTCCACATATAGTAGCCATCACAAGTTTTTTTATAATAAAACAATAACATAGAAATACTTCTACTTGCACATATAGTAGCAATCATAAGTTCTTTTATAATAAAACAATCACATAGAAATACTTCTACTCGCATATATAGTACCCATCATAGGTTTTTTTTATAATAAAACATTATTTTCTAGGTTAGGTTATATTAAGTACTCTCAAATATTAGAATAATATAGAAAATGCTTCTACTTGCAATATAGTAGCGATCATAAGTTCTTTTATAATCAAACGATAATATAGAAATACTTCTACTCGCATATATAGTACCCATCATAGGTTTTGTTTGTAATAATACAATATTTTCTAGGTTAGTGTATTTTCAGTACTCTCAAATGTTAGAATAATATAGAAAATACTTCTACTTGCAATATAGTAGCCATTATAAGTTCTATTATAATAAAACATTATTTTCTAGGTTAGGGTGTTTAAGTACTCTCAAATATTAGAATAATATAGAATATGTTTCAACTTGCAATATAGTAGCCATCACAAGTTTTTTTATAATAAAACAATAACATAGAAATACTTCTACTTGCACATATAGTAGCAATCATAAGTTCTTTTATAATAAAACAATCACATAGAAATACTTCTACTCGCATATATAGTACCCATCATAGGTTTTTTTTTATAATAAAACATTATTTTCTAGGTTAGGTTATATTAAGTACTCTCAAATATTAGAATAATATAGAAAATGCTTCTACTTGCAATATAGTAGCCATCACAAGTTCTTTTATAATAAAACAATAATATAGAAATACTTCTACTTGCAATATAGTAGCCTTCATAAGTTCTTTTATAATAAAACTTAATGTGCTAGGTTAGAGCATTTTACGGTCTCGCAAAAATTAGAATAATATAGAAAATACTTCTACTTGCACATAGAGTAGCCATCATAAGTTTTTGTTATAATAAAACAATAATATAGAAATACTATTTCTTCCACATATAGTAGCCATTATAAGCTCTTTTATAATAAAACAATAACATAGAAATACTTCCACTTGCATATATAGTAGCCTTCATAAGTTCTTTTATAATAAAACAATATTTGCTAGGTTAGAGCATTTTACGGTCTCGCAAAAATTAGAATAATATAGAAAATACTTCTACTTGCGCATAGAGTAGCCATCATAAGTTTTTGTTATAATAAAACAATAATGTAGAAATACTATTTCTTCCACATATAGTAGCCATCACAAGTTTTTTTATAATAAAACAATAACATAGAAATACTTCTACTTGCACATATAGTAGCAATCATAAGTTCTTTTATAATAAAACAATCACATAGAAATACTTCTACTCGCATATATAGTACCCATCATAGGTTTTTTTTTATAATAAAACATTATTTTCTAGGTTAGGTTATATTAAGTACTCTCAAATATTAGAATAATATAGAAAATGCTTCTACTTGCAATATAGTAGCGATCATAAGTTCTTTTATAATCAAACGATAATATAGAAATACTTCTACTCGCATATATAGTACCCATCATAGGTTTTTTTTTGTAATAATACAATATTTTCTAGGTTAGTGTATTTTCAGTACTCTCAAATGTTAGAATAATATAGAAAATACTTCTACTTGCAATATAGTAGCCATTATAAGTTCTATTATAATAAAACATTATTTTCTAGGTTAGGGTGTTTAAGTACTCTCAAATATTAGAATAATATAGAATATGTTTCAACTTGCAATATAGTAGCCATCACAAGTTTTTTTATAATAAAACAATAACATAGAAATACTTCCACTTGCATATATAGTAGCCATCACAAGTTCTTTTATAATAAAACTATAACATAGAAATACTTCCACTTGCATATGTAGTAGCCATCATAAGTTAGTTTATAATAAAACAATAATATAGAAATACGTCTACTTGCACATATAGTAGCCATCATAAGTTCTTTTATAATAAAACAATCACATGGAAATACTTCTACTCGCATATATAGAACCCATCATAAATTTTTTTTATTATAAACCAATATTTTCTAGGTTAGTGTATTTTCAGTACTCTCAAATATTAGAATAATATAGAAAATGCTTCTGCTTCCAATATAGTAGCCATCACAAGTTCTTTTATAATAAAACAATAACATAGAAATACTTCTATTTGCACATATTGTAGCAATCATAAGTTCTATTATAATCAAACAATAACATAGAAATACTTCTACTTGCATATGTAGTAGCCATCATAAGTTCGTTTATAATAAAACAATAATATAGAAATACTTCTACTTGCACATATAGTAGCGATCATAAGTTCTTTTATAATCAAACAATAACATAGAAATACTTCCACTTGCATATGTAGTAGCCATCATAAGTTAGTTTATAATAAAACAATAATATAGAAATACGTCTACTTGCACATATAGTAGTCATCATAAGTTCTTTTATAATAAAACAATCACATGGAAATACTTCTACTCGCATATATAGTACCCATCATAAATTTGTTTTATTATAAACCAATATTTTCTAGGTTAGTGTATTTTCAGTACAATCAAATATTAGAATTATATAGAAAATACTTCTACTTGCAATATTGTACCCATCGTAGGTTTTTTTTATAATAAAACATTATTTTCTAGGTTAGGGTATTTTAAGTACTCTCAAATATTAGAATAATATAGAAAATGTTTCTACTTGCAATATAGTAGCCATCACAAGTTCTTTTATAATCAAACAATAACATAGAAATACTTCTACTTGCACATATAGTAGCAATCATAAGTTCTTTTATAATCAAACAATAACATAGAAATACTTCTACTTGCATATATCGTAGCCATCACAAGTTCTTTTATAATAAAACAATGACATAGAAATACTTCTACTTGCATATATATTAGCCATCATACATTTTTTTTATAATAAATCAATATTTTCTAGGTTAGTATATTTTCAGTACTCTCAAATATTAGAATAATACAGAAAACGCTTCTACTTGCAATATAGTAGCCATCACAAGTTCTTTTATAATAAAACAATAATATAGAAATACTTCTACTTGCAATATAGTAGCCTTCATAAGTTCTTTAATAATAAAACTTAATGTGCTAGGTTAGAGCATTTTACGGTCTCGCAAAAATTAGAATAATATAGAAAATACTTCTACTTGCACATAGAGTAGCCATCATAAGTTTTTGTTATAATAAAACAATAATATAGAAATACTATTTCTTCCACATATAGTAGCCATTATAAGCTCTTTTATAATAAAACAATAACATAGAAATACTTCCACTTGCATATATAGTAGCCATCACAAGTTCGTTTATAATAAAACAATAACATAGAAATACGTCTACTTGCATATATAGTACCCATCATAAATTTTTTTATAATAAACCAATATTGTCTAGGTTAGTGTATTTTCAGTACTCTCAAATTTTAGAATAATATAGAAAATGCTTCTACTTGCAATATAGTAGCCATCACAAGTTCTTTTATAATAAAACAACAATATAGAAATACTTCTACTTTCAATATAGTAGCCTTCATAAGTTCTTTTATAATAAAACAATATTTGCTAGGTTAGAGCATTTTACGGTCTCGCAAAAATTAGAATAATATAGAAAATACTTCTACTTGCGCATAGAGTAGCCATCATAAGTTTTTGTTATAATAAAACAATAATGTAGAAATACTATTTCTTCCACATATAGTAGCCATCACAAGTTTTTTTATAATAAAACAATAACATAGAAATACTTCTACTTGCACATATAGTAGCAATCATAAGTTCTTTTATAATAAAACAATCACATAGAAATACTTCTACTCGCATATATAGTACCCATCATAGGTTTTTTTTATAATAAAACATTATTTTCTAGGTTAGGTTATATTAAGTACTCTCAAATATTAGAATAATATAGAAAATGCTTCTACTTGCAATATAGTAGCGATCATAAGTTCTTTTATAATCAAACGATAATATAGAAATACTTCTACTCGCATATATAGTACCCATCATAGGTTTTGTTTGTAATAATACAATATTTTCTAGGTTAGTGTATTTTCAGTACTCTCAAATGTTAGAATAATATAGAAAATACTTCTACTTGCAATATAGTAGCCATTATAAGTTCTATTATAATAAAACATTATTTTCTAGGTTAGGGTGTTTAAGTACTCTCAAATATTAGAATAATATAGAATATGTTTCAACTTGCAATATAGTAGCCATCACAAGTTTTTTTATAATAAAACAATAACATAGAAATACTTCTACTTGCACATATAGTAGCAATCATAAGTTCTTTTATAATAAAACAATCACATAGAAATACTTCTACTCGCATATATAGTACCCATCATAGGTTTTTTTTTATAATAAAACATTATTTTCTAGGTTAGGTTATATTAAGTACTCTCAAATATTAGAATAATATAGAAAATGCTTCTACTTGCAATATAGTAGCCATCACAAGTTCTTTTATAATAAAACAATAATATAGAAATACTTCTACTTGCAATATAGTAGCCTTCATAAGTTCTTTTATAATAAAACTTAATGTGCTAGGTTAGAGCATTTTACGGTCTCGCAAAAATTAGAATAATATAGAAAATACTTCTACTTGCACATAGAGTAGCCATCATAAGTTTTTGTTATAATAAAACAATAATATAGAAATACTATTTCTTCCACATATAGTAGCCATTATAAGCTCTTTTATAATAAAACAATAACATAGAAATACTTCCACTTGCATATATAGTAGCCTTCATAAGTTCTTTTATAATAAAACAATATTTGCTAGGTTAGAGCATTTTACGGTCTCGCAAAAATTAGAATAATATAGAAAATACTTCTACTTGCGCATAGAGTAGCCATCATAAGTTTTTGTTATAATAAAACAATAATGTAGAAATACTATTTCTTCCACATATAGTAGCCATCACAAGTTTTTTTATAATAAAACAATAACATAGAAATACTTCTACTTGCACATATAGTAGCAATCATAAGTTCTTTTATAATAAAACAATCACATAGAAATACTTCTACTCGCATATATAGTACCCATCATAGGTTTTTTTTTATAATAAAACATTATTTTCTAGGTTAGGTTATATTAAGTACTCTCAAATATTAGAATAATATAGAAAATGCTTCTACTTGCAATATAGTAGCGATCATAAGTTCTTTTATAATCAAACGATAATATAGAAATACTTCTACTCGCATATATAGTACCCATCATAGGTTTTTTTTTGTAATAATACAATATTTTCTAGGTTAGTGTATTTTCAGTACTCTCAAATGTTAGAATAATATAGAAAATACTTCTACTTGCAATATAGTAGCCATTATAAGTTCTATTATAATAAAACATTATTTTCTAGGTTAGGGTGTTTAAGTACTCTCAAATATTAGAATAATATAGAATATGTTTCAACTTGCAATATAGTAGCCATCACAAGTTTTTTTATAATAAAACAATAACATAGAAATACTTCCACTTGCATATATAGTAGCCATCACAAGTTCTTTTATAATAAAACTATAACATAGAAATACTTCCACTTGCATATGTAGTAGCCATCATAAGTTAGTTTATAATAAAACAATAATATAGAAATACGTCTACTTGCACATATAGTAGCCATCATAAGTTCTTTTATAATAAAACAATCACATGGAAATACTTCTACTCGCATATATAGAACCCATCATAAATTTTTTTTATTATAAACCAATATTTTCTAGGTTAGTGTATTTTCAGTACTCTCAAATATTAGAATAATATAGAAAATGCTTCTGCTTCCAATATAGTAGCCATCACAAGTTCTTTTATAATAAAACAATAACATAGAAATACTTCTATTTGCACATATTGTAGCAATCATAAGTTCTATTATAATCAAACAATAACATAGAAATACTTCTACTTGCATATGTAGTAGCCATCATAAGTTCGTTTATAATAAAACAATAATATAGAAATACTTCTACTTGCACATATAGTAGCGATCATAAGTTCTTTTATAATCAAACAATAACATAGAAATACTTCCACTTGCATATGTAGTAGCCATCATAAGTTAGTTTATAATAAAACAATAATATAGAAATACGTCTACTTGCACATATAGTAGTCATCATAAGTTCTTTTATAATAAAACAATCACATGGAAATACTTCTACTCGCATATATAGTACCCATCATAAATTTGTTTTATTATAAACCAATATTTTCTAGGTTAGTGTATTTTCAGTACAATCAAATATTAGAATTATATAGAAAATACTTCTACTTGCAATATTGTACCCATCGTAGGTTTTTTTTATAATAAAACATTATTTTCTAGGTTAGGGTATTTTAAGTACTCTCAAATATTAGAATAATATAGAAAATGTTTCTACTTGCAATATAGTAGCCATCACAAGTTCTTTTATAATCAAACAATAACATAGAAATACTTCTACTTGCACATATAGTAGCAATCATAAGTTCTTTTATAATCAAACAATAACATAGAAATACTTCTACTTGCATATATCGTAGCCATCACAAGTTCTTTTATAATAAAACAATGACATAGAAATACTTCTACTTGCATATATATTAGCCATCATACATTTTTTTTATAATAAATCAATATTTTCTAGGTTAGTATATTTTCAGTACTCTCAAATATTAGAATAATACAGAAAACGCTTCTACTTGCAATATAGTAGCCATCACAAGTTCTTTTATAATAAAACAATAATATAGAAATACTTCTACTTGCAATATAGTAGCCTTCATAAGTTCTTTAATAATAAAACTTAATGTGCTAGGTTAGAGCATTTTACGGTCTCGCAAAAATTAGAATAATATAGAAAATACTTCTACTTGCACATAGAGTAGCCATCATAAGTTTTTGTTATAATAAAACAATAATATAGAAATACTATTTCTTCCACATATAGTAGCCATTATAAGCTCTTTTATAATAAAACAATAACATAGAAATACTTCCACTTGCATATATAGTAGCCATCACAAGTTCGTTTATAATAAAACAATAACATAGAAATACGTCTACTTGCATATATAGTACCCATCATAAATTTTTTTATAATAAACCAATATTGTCTAGGTTAGTGTATTTTCAGTACTCTCAAATTTTAGAATAATATAGAAAATGCTTCTACTTGCAATATAGTAGCCATCACAAGTTCTTTTATAATAAAACAACAATATAGAAATACTTCTACTTTCAATATAGTAGCCTTCATAAGTTCTTTTATAATAAAACAATATTTGCTAGGTTAGAGCATTTTACGGTCTCGCAAAAATTAGAATAATATAGAAAATACTTCTACTTGCGCATAGAGTAGCCATCATAAGTTTTTGTTATAATAAAACAATAATGTAGAAATACTATTTCTTCCACATATAGTAGCCATCACAAGTTTTTTTATAATAAAACAATAACATAGAAATACTTCTACTTGCACATATAGTAGCAATCATAAGTTCTTTTATAATAAAACAATCACATAGAAATACTTCTACTCGCATATATAGTACCCATCATAGGTTTTTTTTATAATAAAACATTATTTTCTAGGTTAGGTTATATTAAGTACTCTCAAATATTAGAATAATATAGAAAATGCTTCTACTTGCAATATAGTAGCGATCATAAGTTCTTTTATAATCAAACGATAATATAGAAATACTTCTACTCGCATATATAGTACCCATCATAGGTATTGTTTGTAATAATACAATATTTTCTAGGTTAGTGTATTTTCAGTACTCTCAAATGTTAGAATAATATAGAAAATACTTCTACTTGCAATATAGTAGCCATTATAAGTTCTATTATAATAAAACATTATTTTCTAGGTTAGGGTGTTTAAGTACTCTCAAATATTAGAATAATATAGAATATGTTTCAACTTGCAATATAGTAGCCATCACAAGTTTTTTTATAATAAAACAATAACATAGAAATACTTCTACTTGCACATATAGTAGCAATCATAAGTTCTTTTATAATAAAACAATCACATAGAAATACTTCTACTCGCATATATAGTACCCATCATAGGTTTTTTTTTATAATAAAACATTATTTTCTAGGTTAGGTTATATTAAGTACTCTCAAATATTAGAATAATATAGAAAATGCTTCTACTTGCAATATAGTAGCCATCACAAGTTCTTTTATAATAAAACAATAATATAGAAATACTTCTACTTGCAATATAGTAGCCTTCATAAGTTCTTTTATAATAAAACTTAATGTGCTAGGTTAGAGCATTTTACGGTCTCGCAAAAATTAGAATAATATAGAAAATACTTCTACTTGCACATAGAGTAGCCATCATAAGTTTTTGTTATAATAAAACAATAATATAGAAATACTATTTCTTCCACATATAGTAGCCATTATAAGCTCTTTTATAATAAAACAATAACATAGAAATACTTCCACTTGCATATATAGTAGCCTTCATAAGTTCTTTTATAATAAAACAATATTTGCTAGGTTAGAGCATTTTACGGTCTCGCAAAAATTAGAATAATATAGAAAATACTTCTACTTGCGCATAGAGTAGCCATCATAAGTTTTTGTTATAATAAAACAATAATGTAGAAATACTATTTCTTCCACATATAGTAGCCATCACAAGTTTTTTTATAATAAAACAATAACATAGAAATACTTCTACTTGCACATATAGTAGCAATCATAAGTTCTTTTATAATAAAACAATCACATAGAAATACTTCTACTCGCATATATAGTACCCATCATAGGTTTTTTTTTATAATAAAACTTTATTTTCTAGGTTAGGTTATATTAAGTACTCTCAAATATTAGAATAATATAGAAAATGCTTCTACTTGCAATATAGTAGCGATCATAAGTTCTTTTATAATCAAACGATAATATAGAAATACTTCTACTCGCATATATAGTACCCATCATAGGTTTTTTTTTGTAATAATACAATATTTTCTAGGTTAGTGTATTTTCAGTACTCTCAAATGTTAGAATAATATAGAAAATACTTCTACTTGCAATATAGTAGCCATTATAAGTTCTATTATAATAAAACATTATTTTCTAGGTTAGGGTGTTTAAGTACTCTCAAATATTAGAATAATATAGAATATGTTTCAACTTGCAATATAGTAGCCATCACAAGTTTTTTTATAATAAAACAATAACATAGAAATACTTCCACTTGCATATATAGTAGCCATCACAAGTTCTTTTATAATAAAACTATAACATAGAAATACTTCCACTTGCATATGTAGTAGCCATCATAAGTTAGTTTATAATAAAACAATAATATAGAAATACGTCTACTTGCACATATAGTAGCCATCATAAGTTCTTTTATAATAAAACAATCACATGGAAATACTTCTACTCGCATATATAGAACCCATCATAAATTTTTTTTATTATAAACCAATATTTTCTAGGTTAGTGTATTTTCAGTACTCTCAAATATTAGAATAATATAGAAAATGCTTCTGCTTCCAATATAGTAGCCATCACAAGTTCTTTTATAATAAAACAATAACATAGAAATACTTCTATTTGCACATATTGTAGCAATCATAAGTTCTATTATAATCAAACAATAACATAGAAATACTTCTACTTGCATATGTAGTAGCCATCATAAGTTCGTTTATAATAAAACAATAATATAGAAATACTTCTACTTGCACATATAGTAGCGATCATAAGTTCTCTTATAATCAAACAATAACATAGAAATACTTCTACTTGCACATATAGTAGCCATCATAAGTTATATGTAATCAAACAATAACATAGAAATACTTCTACTTGCACATATTGTAGCAATCATAAGTTCTTTTATAATCAAACAATAACATAGAAATACTTCCACTTGCATATGTAGTAGCCATCATAAGTTAGTTTATAATAAAACAATAATATAGAAATACGTCTACTTGCACATATAGTAGCCATCATAAGTTCTTTTATAATAAAACAATCACATGGAAATACTTCTACTCGCATATATAGTACCCATCATAAATTTGTTTTATTATAAACCAATATTTTCTAGGTTAGTGTATTTTCAGTACAATCAAATATTAGAATTATATAGAAAATACTTCTACTTGCAATATTGTACCCATCGTAGGTTTTTTTTATAATAAAACATTATTTTCTAGGTTAGGGTATTTTAAGTACTCTCAAATATTAGAATAATATAGAAGTACTTCTACTTGCAATATAGTAGCCATCACAAGTTTTTTTATAATAAAACAATAACATAGAAATACTTCCACTTGCATATATAGTAGCCATCACAAGTTCTTTTATAATAAAACAATAACATAGAAATACTTCCACTTGCATATGTAGTAGCCATCATAAGTTAGTTTATAATAAAACAATAATATAGAAATACGTCTACTTGCACATATAGTAGCCATCATAAGTTCTTTTATAATAAAACAATCACATGGAAATACTTCTACTCGCATATATAGAACCCATCATAAATTTGTTTTATTATAAACCAATATTTTCTAGGTTAGTGTATTTTCAGTACTCTCAAATATTAGAATAATATAGAAAATGCTTCTGCTTCCAATATAGTAGCCATCACAAGTTCTTTTATAATAAAACAATAACATAGAAATACTTCTACTTGCACATATTGTAGCAATCATAAGTTCTTTTATAATCAAACAATACCATAGAAATACTTCTACTTGCATATGTAGTAGCCATCATAAGTTCGTTTATAATAAAACAATAATATAGAAATACTTCTACTTGCACATATAGTAGCGATCATAAGTTCTTTTATAATCAAACAATAACATAGAAATACTTCTACTTGCACATATAGTAGCCATCATAAGTTATATGTAATCAAACAATAACATAGAAATACTTCTACTTGCACATATTGTAGCAATCATAAGTTCTTTTATAATCAAACAATAACATAGAAATACTTCCACTTGCATATGTAGTAGCCATCATAAGTTAGTTTATAATAAAACAATAATATAGAAATACGTCTACTTGCACATATAGTAGCCATCATAAGTTCTTTTATAATAAAACAATCACATGGAAATACTTCTACTCGCATATATAGTACCCATCATAAATTTGTTTTATTATAAACCAATATTTTCTAGGTTAGTGTATTTTCAGTACAATCAAATATTAGAATTATATAGAAAATACTTCTACTTGCAATATTGTACCCATCGTAGGTTTTTTTTATAATAAAACATTATTTTCTAGGTTAGGGTATTTTAAGTACTCTCAAATATTAGAATAATATAGAAGTACTTCTACTTGCAATATAGTAGCCATCACAAGTTTTTTTATAAGAAAACAATAACATAGAAATACTTCCACTTGCATATATAGTAGCCATCACAAGTTCTTTTATAATAAAACAATAACATAGAAATACTTCCACTTGCATATGTAGTAGCCATCATAAGTTAGTTTATAATAAAACAATAATATAGAAATACGTCTACTTGCACATATAGTAGCCATCATAAGTTCTTTTATAATAAAACAATCACATGGAAATACTTCTACTCGCATATATAGTACCCATCATAAATTTGTTTTATTATAAACCAATATTTTCTAGGTTAGTGTATTTTCAGTACTCTCAAATATTAGAATAATATAGAAAATGCTTCTGCTTCCAATATAGTAGCCATCACAAGTTCTTTTATAATAAAACAATAACATAGAAATACTTCTACTTGCACATATTGTAGCAATCATAAGTTCTTTTATAATCAAACAATAACATAGAAATACTTCCACTTGCATATATAGTAGCCATCACAAGTTCTTTTATAATGAAACAATAACATAGAAATACTTCCACTTGCATATGTAGTAGCCATCATAAGTTAGTTTATAATAAAAAAATAATATAGAAATACGTCTACTTGCACATATAGTAGCCATCACAAGTTCTTTTATAATAAAACAATAACATAGAAATACTTCTACTTGCACATATTGTAGCAATCATAAGTTCTTTTATAATCAAACAATACCATAGAAATACTTCTACTTGCATATGTAGTAGCCATCATAAGTTCGTTTATAATAAAACAATAATATAGAAATACTTCTACTTGCACATATAGTAGCGATCATAAGTTCTTTTATAATCAAACAATAACATAGAAATACTTCTACTTGCACATATAGTGGCCATCATAAGTTATATGTAATCAAACAATAACATAGAAATACTTCTACTTGCACATATAGTAGCCATCATAAGTTCTTTTATAATAAAACAATCACATGGAAATACTTCTACTCGCATATATAGTACCCATCATAAATTTGTTTTATTATAAACCAATATTTTCTAGGTTAGTGTATTTTCAGTACAATCAAATATTAGAATTATATAGAAAATACTTCTACTTGCAATATTGTACCCATCGTAGGTTTTTTTTATAATAAAACATTATTTTCTAGGTTAGGGTATTTTAAGTACTCTCAAATATTAGAATAATATAGAAGTACTTCTACTTGCAATATAGTAGCCATCACAAGTTTTTTTATAAGAAAACAATAACATAGAAATACTTCCACTTGCATATATAGTAGCCATCACAAGTTCTTTTATAATAAAACAATAACATAGAAATACTTCCACTTGCATATGTAGTAGCCATCATAAGTTAGTTTATAATAAAACAATAATATAGAAATACGTCTACTTGCACATATAGTAGCCATCATAAGTTCTTTTATAATAAAACAATCACATGGAAATACTTCTACTCGCATATATAGTACCCATCATAAATTTGTTTTATTATAAACCAATATTTTCTAGGTTAGTGTATTTTCAGTACAATCAAATATTAGAATTATATAGAAAATACTTCTACTTGCAATATTGTACCCATCGTAGGTTTTTTTTATAATAAAACATTATTTTCTAGGTTAGGGTATTTTAAGTACTCTCAAATATTAGAATAATATAGAAGTACTTCTACTTGCAATATAGTAGCCATCACAAGTTTTTTTATAATAAAACAATAACATAGAAATACTTCCACTTGCATATATAGTAGCCATCACAAGTTCTTTTATAATAAAACAATAACATAGAAATACTTCCACTTGCATATGTAGTAGCCATCATAAGTTAGTTTATAATAAAACAATAATATAGAAATACGTCTACTTACACATATAGTAGCCATCACAAGTTCTTTTATAAT
Source organism: Priocnemis perturbator (assembly GCA_963942575.1). Classification (NCBI taxonomy): domain Eukaryota; kingdom Metazoa; phylum Arthropoda; class Insecta; order Hymenoptera; family Pompilidae; genus Priocnemis; species Priocnemis perturbator. Next base: position 7,489,448 of record OZ012643.1, on the reverse strand, counting down.
AAAACAATAACATAGAAATACTTCTACTTGCACATATTGTAGCAATCATAAGTTCTTTTATAATCAAACAATACCATAGAAATACTTCTACTTGCATATGTAGTAGCCATCATAAGTTCGTTTATAATAAAACAATAATATAGAAATACTTCTACTTGCACATATAGTAGCGATCATAAGTTCTTTTATAATCAAACAATAACATAGAAATACTTCTACTTGCACATATAGTGGCCATCATAAGTTATATGTAATCAAACAATAACATAGAAATACTTCTACTTGCACATATTGTAGCAATCATAAGTTCTTTTATAATCAAACAATAACATAGAAATACTTCCACTTGCATATGTAGTAGCCATCATAAGTTTTTTTATAATAAACCAATAATATATAAATACATCTACTTGCATATGTAGTAGCCATCATAAGTTAGTTTATAATAAAACAATAATATAGAATTACGTCTACTTGCACATATAGTAGCCATCATAAGTTCTTTTATAATAAAACAATCACATGGAAATACTTCTACTCGCATATATAGTACCCATCATAAATTTGTTTTATTATAAACCAATATTTTCTAGGTTAGTGTATTTTCAGTACAATCAAATATTAGAATTATATAGAAAATACTTCTACTTGCAATATTGTACCCATCGTAGGTTTTTTTTATAATAAAACATTATTTTCTAGGTTAGGGTATTTTAAGTACTCTCAAATATTAGAATAATATAGAAGTACTTCTACTTGCAATATAGTAGCCATCACAAGTTTTTTTATAATAAAACAATAACATAGAAATACTTCCACTTGCATATATAGTAGCCATCACAAGTTCTTTTATAATAAAACAATAACATAGAAATACTTCCACTTGCATATGTAGTAGCCATCATAAGTTAGTTTATAATAAAACAATAATATAGAAATACGTCTACTTGCACATATAGTAGCCATCATAAGTTCTTTTATAATAAAACAATCACATGGAAATACTTCTACTCGCATATATAGTACCCATCATAAATTTGTTTTATTATAAACCAATATTTTCTAGGTTAGTGTATTTTCAGTACAATCAAATATTAGAATTATATAGAAAATACTTCTACTTGCAATATTGTACCCATCGTAGGTTTTTTTTATAATAAAACATTATTTTCTAGGTTAGGGTATTTTAAGTACTCTCAAATATTAGAATAATATAGAAGTACTTCTACTTGCAATATAGTAGCCATCACAAGTTTTTTTATAATAAAACAATAACATAGAAATACTTCCACTTGCATATGTAGTAGCCATCATAAGTTAGTTTATAATAAAACAATAATATAGAAATACGTCTACTTGCACATATAGTAGCCATCATAAGTTCTTTTATAATAAAACAATCACATGGAAATACTTCTACTCGCATATATAGTACCCATCATAAATTTGTTTTATTATAAACCAATATTTTCTAGGTTAGTGTATTTTCAGTACAATCAAATATTAGAATTATATAGAAAATACTTCTACTTGCAATATTGTACCCATCGTAGGTTTTTTTTATAATAAAACATTATTTTCTAGGTTAGGGTATTTTAAGTACTCTCAAATATTAGAATAATATAGAAGTACTTCTACTTGCAATATAGTAGCCATCACAAGTTTTTTTATAATAAAACAATAACATAGAAATACTTCCACTTGCATATATAGTAGCCATCACAAGTTCTTTTATAATAAAACAATAACATAGAAATACTTCCACTTGCATATGTAGTAGCCATCATAAGTTAGTTTATAATAAAACAATAATATAGAAATACGTCTACTTACACATATAGTAGCCATCACAAGTTCTTTTATAATAAAACAATAACATAGAAATACTTCTACTTGCACATATTGTAGCAATCATAAGTTCTTTTATAATCAAACAATACCATAGAAATACTTCTACTTGCATATGTAGTAGCCATCATAAGTTCGTTTATAATAAAACAATAATATAGAAATACTTCTACTTGCACATATAGTAGCGATCATAAGTTCTTTTATAATCAAACAATAACATAGAAATACTTCTACTTGCACATATAGTGGCCATCATAAGTTATATGTAATCAAACAATAACATAGAAATACTTCTACTTGCACATATTGTAGCAATCATAAGTTCTTTTATAATCAAACAATAACATAGAAATACTTCCACTTGCATATGTAGTAGCCATCATAAGTTTTTTTATAATAAACCAATAATATATAAATACATCTACTTGCATATGTAGTAGCCATCATAAGTTAGTTTATAATAAAACAATAATATAGAATTACGTCTACTTGCACATATAGTAGCCATCATAAGTTCTTTTATAATAAAACAATCACATGGAAATACTTCTACTCGCATATATAGTACCCATCATAAATTTGTTTTATTATAAACCAATATTTTCTAGGTTAGTGTATTTTCAGTACAATCAAATATTAGAATTATATAGAAAATACTTCTACTTGCAATATTGTACCCATCGTAGGTTTTTTTTATAATAAAACATTATTTTCTAGGTTAGGGTATTTTAAGTACTCTCAAATATTAGAATAATATAGAAGTACTTCTACTTGCAATATAGTAGCCATCACAAGTTTTTTTATAATAAAACAATAACATAGAAATACTTCCACTTGCATATATAGTAGCCATCACAAGTTCTTTTATAATAAAACAATAACATAGAAATACTTCCACTTGCATATGTAGTAGCCATCATAAGTTAGTTTATAATAAAACAATAATATAGAAATACGTCTACTTGCACATATAGTAGCCATCATAAGTTCTTTTATAATAAAACAATCACATGGAAATACTTCTACTCGCATATATAGAACCCATCATAAATTTTTTTTATTATAAACCAATATTTTCTAGGTTAGTGTATTTTCAGTACTCTCAAATATTAGAATAATATAGAAAATGCTTCTGCTTCCAATATAGTAGCCATCACAAGTTCTTTTATAATAAAACAATAACATAGAAATACTTCTACTTGCACATATTGTAGCAATCATAAGTTCTTTTATAATCAAACAATAACATAGAAATACTTCTACTTGCATATGTAGTAGCCATCATAAGTTCGTTTATAATAAAACAATAATATAGAAATACTTCTACTTGCACATATAGTAGCGATCATAAGTTCTTTTATAATCAAACAATAACATAGAAATACTTCTACTTGCACATATAGTAGCCATCATAAGTTATATGTGATCAAACAATAACATAGAAATACTTCTACTTGCACATATTGTAGCAATCATAAGTTCTTTTATAATCAAACAATAACATAGAAATACTTCCACTTGCATATGTAGTAGCCATCATAAGTTAGTTTATAATAAAACAATAATATAGAAATACGTCTACTTGCACATATAGTAGCCATCATAAGTTCTTTTATAATAAAACAATCACATGGAAATACTTCTACTCGCATATATAGTACCCATCATAAATTTGTTTTATTATAAACCAATATTTTCTAGGTTAGTGTATTTTCAGTACAATCAAATATTAGAATTATATAGAAAATACTTCTACTTGCAATATTGTACCCATCGTAGGTTTTTTTTATAATAAAACATTATTTTCTAGGTTAGGGTATTTTAAGTACTCTCAAATATTAGAATAATATAGAAGTACTTCTACTTGCAATATAGTAGCCATCACAAGTTTTTTTATAATAAAACAATAACATAGAAATACTTCCACTTGCATATATAGTAGCCATCACAAGTTCTTTTATAATGAAACAATAACATAGAAATACTTCCACTTGCATATGTAGTAGCCATCATAAGTTAATTTATAATAAAAAAATAATATAGAAATACGTCTACTTGCACATATAGTAGCCATCATAAGTTCTTTTATAATAAAACAATTACATGGAAATACTTCTACTCGCATATATAGAACCCATCATAAATTTTTTTTATTATAAAACAATATTTTCTGGTATAGTGTATTTTCAGTACTCTCAAATATTAGAATAATATATAAAATACTTCTACTTGCAATATAGTACCCATCATAGGTTTTTTTTATAATAAAACATTATTTTCTAGGTTAGGGTATTTTAAGTACTCTCAAATATTAGAATAATATAGAAAATGCTTCTACTTGCAATATAGTAGCCATCACAAGTTCTTTTATAATAAAACAATCAGATGGAAATACTTCTACTCGCATATATAGTACCCATCATACATTTTTTTTATAATAAACCAATATTTTCTAGGTTAGTGTATTTTCAGTACTCTGAAATATTAGAATAATATAGAAAATGCTTCTGCTTCCAATATGGTAGCCATCACAAGTTCTTTTATAATAAAACAATAACATAGAAATACTTCTACTTGCACATATTGTAGCAATCATAAGTTCTTTTATAATCAAACAATAACATAGAAATACTTCTACTTGCATATGTAGTAGCCATCATAAGTTCGTTTATAATAAAACAATAATATAGAAATACTTCTACTTGCACATATAGTAGCGATCATAAGTTCTTTTATAATCAAACAATAACATAGAAATACATCTACTTGCACATATAGTAGCCATCATAAGTTATTTGTAATCAAACAATAACATAGAAATACTTCCACTTGCATATATAGTAGCCATCGTTCGTTTATAATATAACAATAATATAGAAATACTTCTACTTGCACATATAGTAGCGATCATAAGTTCTTTTATAATCAAACGATAATATAGAAATACTTCTACTCGCATATATAGTACCCATCATAGGTTTTTTTTGTAATAAAACAATATTTTCTAGGTTAGTGTATTTTCAGTACTCTCAAATGTTAGAATAATATAGAAAATACTTCTACCTGCAATATAGTAGCCATCATAAGTTCTATTATAATAAAACATTATTTTCTAGGTTAGGGTGTTTAAGTACTCTCAAATATTAGAATAATATAGAATATGTTTCAACTTGCAATATAGTAGCCATCACAAGTTTTTTTATAATAAAACAATAACATAGAAATACTTCTACTTGCAATATAGTAGCCATCACAAGTTTTTTTTATAATAAACCAATAATATATAAATACATGTAAAGAAAGTGTACTTTCTTTAATTCAAATTGGCCGCGCTTTACTAGCTCAGCGCGCCCTTTAGTCCACGGCGATTACACGCGTTACGCAGCACGAGAGCACGTGTGAGAGGACCAAGAGAGGCTAGGAGAAGGCTAGAAGGAGAATAGACTTTAATTGTCGTTTCCCTTTTATAGGTGATAAAATAATTCTTTTTATCTTTGTAAATATTGTATATACCCTACGGCTATAGTAAGTAAAATAAAAAACTTCCCTTTTATAGGACAACACAATTTCGCATTTCCAACTGCTTTCTCGTGAAAGTCCTCAAGGAACTCTAATTGTCTTATAAAACGACAATTTGTGTCAAAAAAAAAAAAAAAAAAAGAAAAAACAATGGTCAAGCTGCAATTTGAGTTTTCAATAGTAGCTGCTCCAAAAGATGAGAAATCAAATACGGTAGCCATAACCTCAATCGGAACAGAAGAGGGAAAAACTTATATTTTGCAAGGAGACAACAAATACATAACTAACCACACAGATCTAATGAAAACAGAGAATTTCGCAAAGGTAAAGAACAGTTTGAGAAGAAGACACCAATCAAGAAAGGTTTGGATCACACTAACAAAGGAACTGGAAAAGGTCTATTTTGACGAAGATGGTAATGTACAATTTTCGAATGAATACTTAGAAGAAATAGGAAAAAAAGATGCAGCTGAAGAAAAGAATGATAATTTAAGTAGAATATTAGAAAAGTTAATAGAAGAGTCACAGAAGAAAGATGGAGGAAAGAGTTTAAAAAATGTAGCAGAAAAGTATATGATTGAAAAGTTTACAAGTAAGAATTCAAATGCTAAACAATGGATAGAGACATTTGAGAAAGAATGCACGAGGTTTGACATTACAGAAGATGAATCCAAAATAGAAATACTGAGATTGTTTCTAGATAAATCTTGTTCAGACTGGCACTCTGCTACATTAACAAAACTATCAGCTGCAGCTAAATGGAGTGAATGGAAAGATAGATTCCTAGAAACATTTGCAGACAAAGGATGGAGCACAGTAACTTATGCCTTGACATTCAAATACAAAGAAGGATCACTTATCGACTATGCAATAAAAAAAGAAAAACTTTTGTTAGACATGAACAGGGAAATAGATCCAACAACACTAACAGCCTTAATAGCAACAGGACTGCCGGAATTCATAATGAATAAAATAGACAGAGAATTGTGCACAACTTCAACAACATTATTCACGGAAATTAGAAAATACGAAAGTTTAGTAAATAGGAAAACCTTTACTAAGAAGACAGATAGTAGAACCGAATACAAGAAGAGAAATGAAGAGAAAAGACCATGCAAAACGTGCGAAGATCTGAATAAAGGAATTAGATACCACCCACAAGAAGTATGCTGGTTTAAAACACAAGAGAAGAATAGACCAAGAGTAATAGGACATAACTCAGCAATAGAAGTAGATTTAAATACAGAGTCAAAAAACGAACAATCACACCATTGATCAGATTGAAGATGTTAATAGAAAATAAACTAGAGGTAAATGGGACATACGACTCAGGTTCACAGATTTCGCTTATAAATTCAAGACTAGTTAAAATAATGGAAGAAAGAGAGGATGTCAATAGAATATATTTAAAAACGATCAATGGTGTGAAAAGTACGAAAGGTTTAATAACTATAAAAATAAGAATTCTAGATATAGAGAAAAACATAGATGTATTTATTGTAGAGAGAGAAGACTTTGAAGACTTTATCATAGGTCTAGACATGATAAAAGAATTTGGATTAATGCAAAATGAAAACTTGGAAATAAAACAAGTGCCAAAAATATATTCAGTGAATTTTAATGAGCACGTAGAACAAAATGAATTTCAGATAAAAACAGAACATTTAGATGAAGGAAAAAGGGTTGAAATAAAGAAAATAATAGAAAAATATAAAATGATATTTGCAAAGGATAAATATGACATCGGCACTGTAAAAGATTATGAGGCACGGATAGACTTATTAATTGATAAATACTGTAGCAAAAGGCCTTACAGATGTTCGATAGAAGATAAGAAAGAGATAGAAGAACAAATATCAAAACTCTTGGAGAAAAACCTTATAGAAAAATCATACAGCCCTTTTGCAGCCCCAGTAACGCTAGCTTTTAAAAAAGATGAAAATAGAAAATCGAGACTTTGTATTGACTTTAGAGATTTAAATAAAATTATAATACCACAAGCACAACCATTTCCAATAATAGATGATTTGATAATCCGTACTAGAAACTGCAGATATTTCACAACTTTGGACATAAACTCGGCTTTCTGGTCCATCCCATTACGAATTGAGGACAGAAGTAAAACAGCATTTGTCACGCAAGAAGGACATTTCCAATGGACTTGCTTGCCATTTGGCTTAAAAACATCGCCAGCGATTTTCCAACGAATTTTAAGTAATATATTAAGAAAGCACGAACTCACAAAATTTGCAGTAAATTATATCGATGATATTCTGATACATTCGCCATCATTCGAAGAACATGTGAAACACATAAAACAGGTATTACAAGCCATTACCATAGAAGGTTTCAGATTAAAGTTCAAGAAATGTACATTTGCTTCAAACTCAGTGAAATATCTCGGGCACATAATTCAAAATAATTCAGTAAGACCACTCAAAGACAATTTGATTTCAATAAAGAATTTCCCAATTCCAAGGACACAAAAGAATATCCGACAATTTTTGGGAAAAATAAATTTTTATCATGAATATTTACCAAATAGTGCAATAATTTTAGATCCTCTGCACAATTTACTAAGGAAAAACGAAAAATTTATATGGTCCGAAAAATGTCAGACTGCGTTTAATAGAATAAGAGAAATATTATGTACACAACCAGTATTAGAAATTTTTGATCAAGAACTCCCAATTATACTATACACGGATGCGTCAATAGAAGGTATCGGAGCGGTATTAAAGCAGACACAAACGGATGGAAAGAACAAAACAGTAGCATACTTTTCAAAAAAGCTAAACGATTCACAGAAGAAAAAAAAGGCAATCTATTTGGAATGTTTAGCGATAAAGGAAGCGATAAAGTACTGGCAACATTGGCTTATAGGAAAACGGTTCACGGTATACTCAGACCACAAACCTTTAGAGAATCTGAATATAAAAACACGAACAGATGAAGAACTGGGGGACTTAACGTATTACTTATCACAGTACGACTTTGAAATAAAATACGTGCCAGGGAAAGAAAATTTAGAAGCGGATTGTTTAAGTAGAAACCCGGTTTTGGGGCCAGAAGAAAATAGAGAAGAATTACTAAGAACAGTTAACTTAATCGAAATAGGTGAGATAGAAAAAGATCAAGAAAAAAATAAAAACATACAGGACAATAAAATGAAACTAACAGAAAGGAATAAAATATTTTATAAAAAAACAAAAAATAAAGAGAAAATAATATTATCTGAAAACTTTAGCAAGAAAATAATAAAAAATATACACGAGGAATGGTGCCACATTGGCATCAGACAAATGATAAGAATGATTAGCTCAAAATACACAGCAAGAAACCTAACAAAGAATATAATAAAGAACTGCAAAGAATGCAAAATATGCTTAGAAAATAAATCGAGAAGTCAAGGAAAATTCGGTCAGATGTCTTTCCTGGGTCCAGCCACAAAACCATTTGAAATAGTATCAATAGACACCATCGGTGGTTTCGGAGGAAGAAGATCTACAAAAAAATACTTGCACTTACTAATAGATCACTTTACGAGATACGCTTTTATAACAACCTCCAAAACACAAAATGCGAACGACTTTATCAAATTAGTTAAGAAGGTAACAGACACAGACCAAATAGACATGATTTTAACAGACCAATACCCAGGAATTAACTCAAAGGAGTTTAGAGAATACCTGGAAGGGAACGAAATAAAAATAGTATTCACCGCAGTAAACGCACCCTTTTCAAACGGACTGAATGAAAGGCTAAACCAGACAATAATTAATAAAATAAGATGCAAAATTAACGAAAAGGAAAATAAGAAGGCTTGGACAACAATAGCACACGAATGCATAGAAAAATATAATGAAACTGAACACTCAATAACTGGTTATGCACCAAAGTATTTACTAGACGGTACGGATGTAAGCATCATACCCAAAGAATTAAAAGAAATCGATGATAAGGACACCTGGTATAGAAATAGAAAATCGGCGTTTGAAAACACTATAAGATCACATAACTATAATAAGAATTTATTCGACAAAAATAGGAAACATAATATATTCAACATTGGAGATTTAGTATATGTAGAAAATGGAAATAGACTAAATAGAAGGAAAATGGACAAATTAAGGATTGGACCATTTGAAATAACCGACAAAATTTCAAACTCAATCTATAAACTGAAAACAGGAAAGAAAAGAACGAATATAGATATATTCCATGTAACCAAACTAACACCAATAACAACAGATATATATGAAACAGATAAAGAAGATACTGACGTAGAAGACAATGGAAATAGGTAACATTGAGAACTTTCAGCCTGGGAGGGGAGATGTAAAGAAAGTGTACTTTCTTTAATTCAAATTGGCCGCGCTTTACTAGCTCAGCGCGCCCTTTAGTCCACGGCGATTACACGCGTTACGCAGCACGAGAGCACGTGTGAGAGGACCAAGAGAGGCTAGGAGAAGGCTAGAAGGAGAATAGACTTTAATTGTCGTTTCCCTTTTATAGGTGATAAAATAATTCTTTTTATCTTTGTAAATATTGTATATACCCTACGGCTATAGTAAGTAAAATAAAAAACTTCCCTTTTATAGGACAACACAATTTCGCATTTCCAACTGCTTTCTCGTGAAAGTCCTCAAGGAACTCTAATTGTCTTATATACATTTATTTGCATATGTAGTAGCCATCATAAGTTCGTTTATAATAAAACAATAATATAGAAATACGTCTACTTGCACATATAGTAGCCATCATAGGTTTTTTTTATAATAAAACAATAATATATAAATACATCTACTTGCATATGTAGTAGCCATCATAAGTTCGTTTATAATAAAACAATAATATAGAAATGCTTCAACTTGCACATATAGTAGCCAACACAAGTTCTTTTATAACAAAATAATAACATTTAAATACTTCTACTGGCATAAATATTTGCCATCATAAGTTGTTTTAAAATAAAACAATAATAGAGAAATACGCCTACTTGCACATATAGTAGCCATCATAAGTTCTTTTATAATAAAACAATCACATAGAAATACTTCTACTCGCACATATAGTACCCATCATATGTTTTTTTTATAATAAAACAATATTTTCTAGGTTAGTGTATTTTAAGTACTCTCAAATATTAGAATAATATCGAAAATACTTCTACTTGCAATATAGTAGCCATCATAAGTTTTTTTATAATAAACCAATATTTTCTAGGTTAGTGTATTTACAGTACTCTCAAATATTAGAATAATATAGAAATACTTCTACTTGCAATATAGTTGTTTTAAGTTATCATAAGTTATTTTAAAGTAAAACAATATTTTCTATGTTAGACAATTTTAAGTACTCTCAAATATGAGAATAATATAGAAAATACTTCTAGTTGCACATATAGTAGCCATCACAAGTTCTTTTATAATAAAATAATAACATTTAAATACTTCTACTTGCATAAATATTTGCCATCATAAGTTGTTTTTATAATAAAACAATAACAGAGAAATACTTCTACTCGCATATATAGCACCCATCATAAATTTTTTTGATAATAAACCAATATTTTCTAGGTTAGTGTATTTTCAGTACTATCAAATATTAGAATAATATAGAAAATGCTTCTGCTTCCAATATAGTAGCCATCACAAGTTCTTTTATAATAAAACAATAACATAGAAATACTTCTACTTGCACATATTGTAGCAATCATAAGTTCTTTTATAATCAAACAATAACATAGAAATACTTCTACTTGCATATGTAGTAGCCATGATAAGTTCGTTTATAATAAAACAATAATATAGAAATACTTCTACTTGCACATATAGTAGCCATCATAAGTTCTTTTATAATAAAACAATATTTTCTGGTATAGCGTATTTTCAGTACTCTCAAATATTAGAATAATATTTAAAATACTTCTACTTGCAATATAGTACCCATCATAGGTTTTTTTATAATAAAACATTATTTTCTAGGTTAGGGTATTTTAAGTACTCTCAAATATTAGAATAATATAGAAGTACTTCTACTTGCAATATAGTAGCCATCACAAGTTTTTTTATAATAAACCAATAATATATAAATACATCTACTTGCATATGTAGTAGCCATCATAAGTTTGTTTATAATAAAACAATAATATAGAAATACTTCTACTTGCAATATAGTAGCCTTCATAAGTTCTTTTATAATAAAACAATATTTGCTAGGTTAGAGCATTTTACGGTCTCGCAAAAATTAGAATAATATAGAAAATACTTCCACTTGCACATAGAGTAGCCATCATAAGTTTTTGTTATAATAAAACAATAATATAGAAATACTATTTCTTCCACATATAGTAGCCATTATAAGCTCTTTTATAATAAAACAATAACATAGAAATACTTCCACTTGCATATATAGTAGCCATCACAAGTTCTTTTATAATAAAACAATAACAGAAATACTTCCACTTGCATATGTAGTAGCCATCATAAGTTAGTTTATAATAAATAATAATATAGAAATACGTCTACTTGCACATATAGTAGCCATCATAAGTTCTTTTATAATAAAACAATCACATGGAAATACTTCTACTCGCATATATAGTACCCATCATAAATTTTTTTTTATAATAAACCAATATTTTCTAGGTTAGTGTATTTTCAGTACTCTCAAATATTAGAATAATATAGAAAATACTTCTACTTGCACATATAGTAGCCATTATTAGATCTTTTATGATAAAACAATGACATAGAAATACTTCTACTTGCATATATATAAGCCGCCATACATTTTTTTTATAATAAACCAATATTTTCTAGGTTAGTGTATTTTCAGTACTCTCAAATATTAGAATAATATAGAAAATACTTCTACTTGCAATATAGTAGCCAACATAAGTTCTATTATAATAAAACATTATTTTCTAGGTTAGGGTATTTTAAGTACTCTCAAATATTAGAATAATATAGAAAATGTTTCTACTTGCAATATAGTAGCCATCACAAGTTTTTTTTATAATAAAACAATAACATAGAAATACTTCTACTTGCACATATAGTAGGATTCATAAGTTCTTTTATAATCAAACAATAACATAGAAATACTTCTACTTGCATATATAGTAGCCATCATAAGTTCTTTTATAATAAAACAATCACATAGAAATACTTCTACTTGCACATATAGTAGCCATCACAAGTTCTTTTATAATAAAACAATAATATAGAAATACTTCTACTTGCAATATAGTAGCCTTCATAAGTTCTTTTATAATAAAACTATATTTGCTAGGTTAGAGCATTTTACGGTCTCGCAAAAATTAGAATAATATGGAAAATACTTCTACTTGCACATAGAGTAGCCATCATAAGTTTTTGTTATAATAAAACAATAATATAGAAATACTATTTCTTCCACATATAGTAGCCATTATAAGCTCTTTTATAATAAAACAATAACATAGAAATACTTCTACTCGCATATATAGTACCCATCATAGGTTTTTTTTATAATAAAACAATAATATATAAATACATCTACTTGCATATGTAGTAGCCATCATAAGTTCGTTTATAATAAAACAATAATATAGAAATACTTCTACTTGCACATATAGTAGCGATCATAAGTTCTTTTATAATAAAACAATCACATGGAAATACTTCTACTCGCATATATAGTACCCATCATACATTTTTTTTATAATAAACCAATATTTTCTAGGTTAGTGTATTTTCAGTACTCTCAAATATTAGAATAATATAGAAAATGCTTCTGCTTCCAATATAGTAGCCATCACAAGTTCTTTTATAATAAAACAATAACATAGAAATACTTCTACTTGCACATATTGTAGCAATCATAAGTTCTTTTATAATCAAACAATAACATAGAAATACTTCTACTTGCATATGTAGTAGCCATCATAAGTTCGTTTATAATAAAACAATAATATAGAAATACTTCTACTTGCACATATAGTAGCGATCATAAGTTCTTTTATAATCAAACAATAATATAGAAATACTTCTACTTGCACATATAGTAGCCATCATAAGTTCTTTTATAATAAAACAATCACATGGAAATACTTCTACTCGCATATATAGTACCCATCATACATTTTTTTTATAATAAACCAATATTTTCTAGGTTAGTGTATTTTCAGTACTCTCAAATATTAGAATAATATAGAAAATGCTTCTGCTTCCAATATAGTAGCCATCACAAGTTCTTTTATAATAAAACAATAACATAGAAATACTACTACTTGCACATATTGTAGCAATCATAAGTTCTTTTATAATCAAACAATAACATAGAAATACTTCTACTTGCATATATAGTAGCCATCATAAGTTCTTTTATAATAAAACAATCACATAGAAATACTTCTACTTGCACATATAGTAGCCATCACAAGTTCTTTTATAATAATACAATAATATAGAAATACTTCTACTTGCAATATAGTAGCCTTCATAAGTTCTTTTATAATAAAACTATATTTGCTAGGTTAGAGCATTTTACGGTCTCGCAAAAATTAGAATAATATAGAAAATACTTCTACTTGCACATAGAGTAGCCATCATAAGTTTTTGTTATAATAAAACAATAATATAGAAATACTATTTCTTCCACATATAGTAGCCATTATAAGCTCTTTTATAATAAAACAATAACATAGAAATACTTCTACTCGCATATATAGTACCCATCATAGGTTTTTTTTATAATAAAACAATAATATATAAATACATCTACTTGCATATGTAGTAGCCATCATAAGTTCGTTTATAATAAAACAATAATATAGAAATACTTCTACTTGCACATATAGTAGCGATCATAAGTTCTTTTATAATAAAACAATCACATGGAAATACTTCTACTCGCATATATAGTACCCATCATACATTTTTTTTTATAATAAACCAATATTTTCTAGGTTAGTGTATTTTCAGTACTCTCAAATATTAGAATAATATAGAAAATGCTTCTGCTTCCAATATAGTAGCCATCACAAGTTCTTTTATAATAAAACAATAACATAGAAATACTTCTACTTGCACATATTGTAGCAATCATAAGTTCTTTTATAATCAAACAATAACATAGAAATACTTCTACTTGCATATGTAGTAGCCATCATAAGTTCGTTTATAATAAAACAATAATATAGAAATACTTCTACTTGCACATATAGTAGCGATCATAAGTTCTTTTATAATCAAACAATAACATAGAAATACTTCTACTTGCACATATAGTAGCCATCATAAGTTATTTGTAATCAAACAATAACATAGAAATACTTCTACTTGCACATATAGTAGCCATCATAAGTTATTTGTAATCAAACAATAACATAGAAATACTTCCACTTGCATATATAGTAGCCATCATAAGTTTGTTTATAATATATAATAATATAGAAATACGTCTACTTGCACATATAGTAGCCATCATAAGTTCTTTTATAATAAAACAATCACATAGAAATACTTCTACTCGCATATATAGTACCCATCATAGGTTTTTTTTATAATAAAACAATAATATATAAAAAACATCTACTTGCATATGTAGTAGCCATCATAAGTTCGTTTATAATAAAACAATAATATAGAAATGCTTCTACTTGCACATATAGTAGCCATCACAAGTTCTTTTATAACAAAATAATAACATTTAAATACTTCTACTTGCATAAATATTTGCCATCATAAGTTGTTTTAAAATAAAACAATAATAGAGAAATACGTCTAATTGCACATATAGTAGCCATCATAAGTTCTTTTATAATAAAACAATCACATAGAAGTACTTCTACTCGCATATATAGTACCCATCATAGGTTTTTTTTATAATAAAATAATATTTTCTAGGTTAGTGTATTTACAGTACTCTCAAATATTAGAATAATATAGAAAATACTTCTACTTGCACATATAGTAGCCATCACAAGTTCTTTTATAACAAAATAATAACATTTAAATACTTCTACTTGCATAAATATTTGCCATCATAAGTTCTTTTATAATAAAACAATCACATAGAAATACTTCTACTCGCATATATAGTACCCATCATAGGTTTTTTTTATAGTAAAACAATAATATATAAATACATCTACTTGCATATGTAGTAGCCATCATAAGTTCGTTTATAATAAAACAATAATATAGAAATGCTTCTACTTGCACATATAGTAGCCATCACAAGTTCTTTTATAACAAAACAATAACATAGAAATACTTCTACTTGCACATATAGTAGCCATCATAAGTTCTTTTATAATAAAACAATCACATAGAAATACTTCTACTTGCATATGTAGTAGCCATGATAAGTTCGTTTATAATAAAACAATAATATAGAAATACTTCTACTTGCACATATAGTAGCGATCATAAGTTCTTTTATAATCAAACAATAACATAGAAATACATCTACTTGCACATATAGTAGCCATCATAAGTTATTTGTAATCAAACAATAACATAGAAATACTTCCACTTGCATATATAGTAGCCATCATAAGTTCGTTTATAATATACAATAATATAGAAATACTTCTACTTGCACATATAGTAGCGATCATAAGTTCTTTTATAATCAAACGATAATATAGAAATACTTCTACTCGCATATATAGTACCCATCATAGGTTTTTTTTGTAATAATACAATATTTTCTAGGTTAGTGTATTTTCAGTACTCTCAAATGTTAGAATAATATAGAAAATACTTCTACTTGCAATATAGTAGCGATCATAAGTTCTTTTATAATCAAACGATAATATAGAAATACTTCTACTCGCATATATAGTACCCATCATAGGTTTTTTTTGTAATAATACAATATTTTCTAGGTTAGTGTATTTTCAGTACTCTCAAATGTTAGAATAATATAGAAAATACTTCTACTTGCAATATAGTAGCCATCATAAGTTCTATTATAATAAAACATTATTTTCTAGGTTAGGGTGTTTAAGTACTCTCAAATATTAGAATAATATAGAATATGTTTCTACTTGCAATACAGTAGCCATCACAAGTTTTTTTATAATAAAACAATAACATAGAAATACTTCTACTTGCACATATAGTAGCAATCATAAGTTCTTTTATAATAAAACAATCACATAGAAATACTTCTACTCGCATATATAGTACCCATCATAGGTTTTTTTTTATAATAAAACAATAATAGAGAAATACGTCTACTTGCACATATAGTAGCCATCATAAGTTCTTTTATAATAAAACAATCACATAGAAATACTTCTATTCGCATATATAGTACCCATCATATGTTTTTTTTATAATAAAACAATATTTTCTAGGTTAGTGTATTTTAAGTACTCTCAAATATTAGAATAATATAGAAAATACTTCTACTTGCACATATAGTAGCCATTATTAGTTCTTTTATGATAAAACAATGACATAGAAATACTTCTACTTGCATATATATAAGCCGCCATACATTTTTTTTATAATAAACCAATATTTTCTAGGTTAGTGTATTTTCAGTACTCTCAAATATTAGAATAATACAGAAAATGCTTCTACTTGCAATATAGTAGCCATCACAAGTTCTTTTATAATAAAACAATAATATAGAAATACTTCTACTTGCAATATAGTAGCCTTCATAAGTTCTTTTATAATAAAACAATATTTGCGAGGTTAGAGCATTTTACGGTCTCGCAAACATTAGAATAATATAGAAAATACTTCCACTTGCACATAGAGTAGCCATCATAAGTTTTTGTTATAATAAAACAATAATATAGAAATACTATTTCTTCCACATATAGTAGCCATTATAAGCTCTTTTATAATAAAACAATAACATAGAAGTACTTCTACTCGCATATATAGTACCCATCATAGGTTTTTTTTTATAATAAAACAATAATATATAAATACATCTACTTGCATATGTAGTAGCCATCATAAGTTCGTTTATAATAAAACAATAATATAGAAATACTTCTACTTGCACATATAGTAGCGATCATAAGTTCTTTTATAATCAAACAATAACATAGAAATACATCTACTTGCACATATAGTAGCCATCATAAGTTATTTGTAATCAAACAATAACATAGAAATACTTCCACTTGCATATATAGTAGCCATCATAAGTTCGTTTATAATATAACAATAATATAGAAATACTTCTACTTGCACATATAGTAGCGACCATAAGTTCTTTTATAATCAAACGATAATATAGAAATACTTCTACTCACATATATAGTACCCATCATAGGTTTTTTTTGTAATAAAACAATATTTTCTAGGTTAGTGTATTTTCAGTACTCTCAAATGTTAGAATAATATAGAAAATACTTCTACTTGCAATATAGTAGCCATCATAAGTTCTATTATAATAAAATATTATTTTCTAGGTTAGGGTGTTTAAGTACTCTCAAATATTAGAATAATATAGAATATGTTTCAACTTGCAATATAGTAGCCATCACAAGTTCTTTTATAATAAAACAATATTTGCTAGGTTAGAGCATTTTACGGTCTCGCAAAAATTAGAATAATATAGAAAATACTTCCACTTGCACATAGAGTAGCCATCATCAGTTTTTGTTATAATAAAACAATAATATAGAAATACTATTTCTTCCACATATAGTAGCCATTATAAGCTCTTTTATAATAAAACAATAACATAGAAATACTTCTACTCGCATATATAGTACCCATCATAGGTTTTTTTTATAATAAAACATTATTTTCTAGGTTAGGTTATATTAAGTACTCTCAAATATTAGAATAATATAGAAAATGATTCTACTTGCAATATAGTAGCCATCACAAGTTTTTTTTATAATAAACCAATAATATATAAATACATCTATTTGCATATGTAGTAGCCATCATAAGTTCGTTTATAATAAAACAATAATATAGAAATACGTCTACTTGCACATATAGTAGCCATCATAAGTTCTTTTATAATAAAACAATCACATAGAAATACTTCTACTTGCATATGTAGTAGCCATGATAAGTTCGTTTATAATAAAACAATAATATAGAAATACTTCTACTTGCACATATAGTAGCCATCATAAGTTCTTTTATAATAAAACAATCACATGGAAATACTTCTACTCGCATATATAGTACCCATCATAAATTTTTTTTTATAATAAACCAATATTTTCTAGGTTAGTGTATTTTCAGTACTCTCAAATATTAGAATAATATAGAAAATACTTCTACTTGCACATATAGTAGCCATTATTAGATCTTTTATGATAAAACAATGACATAGAAATACTTCTACTTGCATATATATAAGCCGCCATACATTTTTTTTATAATAAACCAATATTTTCTAGGTTAGTGTATTTTCAGTACTCTCAAATATTAGAATAATATAGAAAATACTTCTACTTGCAATATAGTAGCCAACATAAGTTCTATTATAATAAAACATTATTTTCTAGGTTAGGGTATTTTAAGTACTCTCAAATATTAGAATAATATAGAAAATGTTTCTACTTGCAATATAGTAGCCATCACAAGTTTTTTTTATAATAAAACAATAACATAGAAATACTTCTACTTGCACATATAGTAGCAATCATAAGTTCTTTTATAATCAAACAATAACATAGAAATACTTCTACTTGCATATATAGTAGCCATCATAAGTTCTTTTATAATAAAACAATCACATAGAAATACTTCTACTTGCACATATAGTAGCCATCACAAGTTCTTTTATAATAATACAATAATATAGAAATACTTCTACTTGCAATATAGTAGCCTTCATAAGTTCTTTTATAATAAAACTATATTTGCTAGGTTAGAGCATTTTACGGTCTCGCAAAAATTAGAATAATATAGAAAATACTTCTACTTGCACATAGAGTAGCCATCATAAGTTTTTGTTATAATAAAACAGTAATATAGAAATACTATTTCTTCCACATATAGTAGCCATCATAAGCTCTTTTATAATAAAACAATAACATAGAAATACTTCTACTCGCATATATAGTACCCATCATAGGTTTTTTTTTATAATAAAACAATAATATATAAATACATCTACTTGCATATGTAGTAGCCATCATAAGTTCGTTTATAATAAAACAATAATATAGAAATACTTCTACTTGCACATATAGTAGCGATCATAAGTTCTTTTATAATAAAACAATCACATGGAAATACTTCTACTCGCATATATAGTACCCATCATACATTTTTTTTATAATAAACCAATATTTTCTAGGTTAGTGTATTTTCAGTACTCTCAAATATTAGAATAATATAGAAAATGCTTCTGCTTCCAATATAGTAGCCATCACAAGTTCTTTTATAATAAAACAATAACATAGAAATACTTCTACTTGCACATATTGTAGCAATCATAAGTTCTTTTATAATCAAACAATAACATAGAAATATTTCTACTTGCATATGTAGTAGCCATCATAAGTTCGTTTATAATAAAACAATAATATAGAAATACTTCTACTTGCACATATAGTAGCGATCATAAGTTCTTTTATAATCAAACAATAACATAGAAATACTTCTACTTGCACATATAGTAGCCATCATAAGTTATTTGTAATCAAACAATAACATAGAAATACTTCTACTTGCACATATAGTAGCCATCATAAGTTATTTGTAATCAAACAATAACATAGAAATACTTCCACTTGCATATATAGTAGCCATCATAAGTTTGTTTATAATATATAATAATATAGAAATACGTCTACTTGCACATATAGTAGCCATCATAAGTTCTTTTATAATAAAACAATCACATAGAAATACTTCTACTCGCATATATAGTACCCATCATAGGTTTTTTTTATAATAAAACAATAATATATGTAAGCCACTATTATACTTCTTGAATGGAGTGACGGTTCGGGTTAGGCAACGACACGTATGATGCAGAGAACAACTGTAATTTTAATAATATGTACACATTAGCGAAGGCCCGAGATATTACATTAGACGTGTGAATTTAAAACTGACCTGAATCGATACAATTGCCGATAGCAAACCTTTATTTACATGTATTCGATGCTCTCAGCTCGGAGTCTTATTTCGCACTGACTCTCACGCACGAGTCGACAGGCGGCGACTCAGTCAAGCTTGGTAAACTTACAAGCTTACATCCCCCCTTTTTAAGACCGAGGGTACGCTCCGTCGGATTGAGGAACAAGTTTACTGGCATGAAAAATATTTGACTCATTTTTTCTAAATCTACTATCTAACAGAAACATTACATCGGAGATTTTCTCTTTGATTTTAAAAGGACCTGTTCTGATTGGATCTATTTTATCTTTATTTAATTTATTTACGCTTTGCACGTAAACTAAGTCTCCTACTTTATAATCTATCTGTTTTGCATTCTTATCGTAATATTCCTTATTTTGATTGTGAATTTCTTTTGATTTTCTAAAAGCTATTTTCCTATTGTTGGCCAAGTTTGCCAAGTTAATATCGTTTACTTCCTCGGGCAAAAATGAATTGTTTAGTCCTGTCAGCAAATAATTGGGAGTGAATCCGGTCGAACTGTGAATTGTGTTGTTGTAATCTTTTACACATTCCTCTGCTGCCTGAGGCCATGATTTATTTTTATTTTCGTGAATTTTGCATCGTATTCTGTTTATCAACGTCTGATTTGTCCTTTCGTTTAGTCCATTAGAAAACGAACAATCCACTGCTGTAAAAACCAATGCTATTTTCTGTTTGTTTAAATATTGCTTAAACAGTGCCGAATTTATACCGGGATACTGATCTGATAAAACTAATTTAATATTTCCATGTTTTTCTACTTTCCTGATTAAATTTATGAAGTCCTTTGCCATTTGAGTCTTTGAGGTTATTATGTAAGCGAATCTTGTGAAATGATCCACCGCCAAATGTAAATATTTTTTTGTACTTTTATTGCCTTTGAAGCCGCCTATTGTGTCTATAGACACTATTTCGAGAGGTTCTTTTGCTGGACCGAGTTGAGACAAGGGTGCTTTAAAACAACCTATTCTTGATTTGTTTTTAATGCAGGTTTCGCAAGATCTACAAGTCAATCTTATGTGTTTGTACATGTTTTTAAAAGAGAATTTTTGGCCGAAAGTTAAAATTAACTGTTTTGTGCCTATATGACCCTGGTCAGCGTGTACCTCAGTTATCAGGGACTTTCCGAATTCTTCGGTGATCCATATTTTCTCTCTATTGTTTAAAATTTTATAAATTATATTATCTTTAATGATGCATTTATCATCGACTTTTAACAATTTCTGATTTTCTTTGATATCATTCAATTTCAATAAGTTTGAAGTTTTAATCACAGAATCATTATCTGTATCCTCGTGTGGTTCCAAAACCGGATTTCTGGATAAACAATCAGCTTCTATATTGTCTTTCCCTGGATTATATACGATTTCAAAATCAAAATGTGAAATGTAATTCAAAATTTGCACTAGTTCACTATCATTACTTTTTTTTATATTGAAGTTTTCTAAGGGTCTATGATCCGTAAATACGAAGAACTTTTTCCCCAGCAGTTGAAATTGCCAATATAAAATGGCTTCTTTAATGGCTAGACATTCTATAAAAATAGCTTTCTTCTTTTTCTGAGCATCTGTCAGTTTCCTAGAAAAGAAAAACACCGACTTCAAAGAATTATCTTCCTGTGGCTGCTTCAATATTCCTCCAACTCCTTCACTACTTGCGTCCGTGAATATATATATTGGGGCCTCTGGATCAAAAATTGCCAATGCAGGAACTGTACACAAATATTCTTTTGTCGAATTAAAACTGTTTTTACACTCTTCCGACCAATCGAAAGATACATTCTTTCTTAACAAGTTTCTCAAAGGGTCCAGTAAGACAGCATGATTTGGTATGAACTCCAAATAAAAATTGATCTTACCTAAAAATTGTCTAACTTGTGTTTTTGTTTTGGGTGTGGGGAATCTCCTTATGGCCACTAAGTTATCGTTTATTGGTCTAATCATGTTGCTTCCGATTTCGTGTCCCAAATATGTTATCCTTTCTTGGGCAAACTCGCATTTGTTTTTGTTCAATTTAAAACCTTGTTTATATAGTGCTTGCAGTACTTGCTCTACCTGATGTACATGCTCTTCGTAAGTTTTAGAGAACACCAATATGTCGTCTATATAATTTACTGTGAAAGCGTCTAACTTGTTTTTTCTTATCACACCTGCTAAAACTCTTTGAAAAATAGCTGGGGCAGATTTTAGGCCAAAGGGTAAACATCTCCACTGCCAGTGTCCGTGATGTGTCCCAAAGGCTAACTTGTATCTGTCCTTTGCACGCACCGGAATCGACCAGAACGCCGAATTCACATCCAATTTTGAAAAGAGCTTACAATTTCTGGCGCGTATAGTAAGATCATCTATCCTTGGAAAGGGCTGACTTTCTGGCACCACTATTTTGTTGAGTTCTTTAAAATCTATACACAAGCGTGATCTTTTCCCTTCTTCTCTCTTGAAAACCATGGTTACGGGAGCTGCATAAGGACTGCTTGACTCCTCTATTAAACCTGCCTCTAACAAATCTTTTACTTGTTTCTCGATTTCTAATTTATCTTCAAAAGAGCATCTATAAGGTTTCTTTGAAATATATCTATTTTCTGTCAGTTTCACTGTGGCTTCGTAATCCTTTACTGTTCCTATATCGAACTTTGATTTGGCAAAGATTGTCTCATTTTTTTTTATAATGTTCTCCATTCTATTGGTACTTATTTCCTTAATGTTATTTTGCTTAAGTAAATTGTTGTTTTGTTTCTGTGATATGATTAAATTTTCATCTTGACAGAGCCTGAATTTCTTTATTGAGTCTAATCCTAATAGAAATTCAAAATCAATGCCTTCTTTAACAATGAAAAACTGAAAATCCTCTTCTAAATTACAAATCTTAATACGTATTGTTACGATCCCCTCCGTTTTCGCCGTTCCGGCTACACCTTTAATGGTGTCTCTCCCACCTATTATTTGTTTAATATTTTTTTTATCACTCAAAAATGTGCTACTAACCAGAGAAACGTTGGATCCAGAGTCGTATAAACCAGTTGCTGGGCAACCATTTGCAAAAATCTTGATTTTAATAAGTGGGAGGACTATTCGTTTTTTGCCTCCTCATAACTTGCTACTACTTCTTGTATTTCGTTATTATTTGTGACCTTGATATTCTCGTTTTTTAAATGTTTAATTTGCCTATCTTTGTTACGGCATGCGCTTTCTAAATGAAATCTGTTTTTGAAACCTAATCTATCGCAAATGCTGCATGGTCGTTTTTCACTTAGAATTCTCCTGTTTATATTGTCGTTTTTCGATTCGTTAATCTTACCCATTTGTTTTAATTTTGACATTAAAGTTTCTATATTTATAATAGAATTTCTATCTAACTTATTTTGGATAAAATTAGGTAAGCTAATAACAATCATGTTAATTTGTGTGCTTATAGACAAGGAATCGTCCGCTTCTAACAATAATCTTCTTTTCTTTAACGCATATTCTAATAGCGAGCCATTATAAAACTTAAAGTTATAAGCATACGTTATATCTGCCCAAGACTGTGCCGAGAAAGTGTCTATAAAGGCGTTGTTCCATGCCTCCCAATTTAGCAGGGAATTCCGCTTAACAAATACATTGTACCAATCTAATGCCGATTTCTCTAAAAACAATCTTAACACTTCCGCGTATTTATTGTGGGTAATCCCCACTCTGTTGCACTCCTGCACAAATGAGTTCATCCAAACACTCGCATTTAAATTTTCGCCGTTGAATTTTTCGATCACTATATCCTTTACCAGACAGCTTGTCTCCCTTTCAAAGGTGACTGTTGACTCTCTGTTTACATTTGATTCTCGTTCTGTGGGAACCTCTTCCAAATATTCGTCATGCAGCACGACATTACCTTCACTGTCCAGATAGATGTCCTCAAGTTCCTTAGATAGAGTCAACACAACATTGCGAAATTTATTGCGAACCTTTAAACTTTTAACGACATTTTTCACAATTGGATTTTCGAAAAGCTGTCTGTGTTGAGCACTGGTCTGCTTATCTGCTGGAAACAAAAAACTTTCCTCTTGACCAAGCAGCTGAATTCTTTTCACTTTAACTACAGTGCTTTTTGTATCTGCACTAGCCTCCGAGACAAAATAGAACTTTGCTTTATTCTCCATTGTATCGATTTGTAAGCCACTATTATACTTCTTGAATGGAGTGACGGTTCGGGTTAGGCAACGACACGTATGATGCAGAGAACAACTGTAATTTTAATAATATGTACACATTAGCGAAGGCCCGAGATATTACATTAGACGTGTGAATTTAAAACTGACCTGAATCGATACAATTGCCGATAGCAAACCTTTATTTACATGTATTCGATGCTCTCAGCTCGGAGTCTTATTTCGCACTGACTCTCACGCACGAGTCGACAGGCGGCGACTCAGTCAAGCTTGGTAAACTTACAAGCTTACATATATAAAAAACATCTACTTGCATATGTAGTAGCCATCATAAGTTCGTTTATAATAAAACAATAATATAGAAATGCTTCTACTTGCATATGTAGTAGCCATCATAAGTTCGTTTATAATAAAACAATAATATAGAAATACTTCTACTTGCACATATAGTAGCGATCATAAGTTCTTTTATAATAAAACAATCACATGGAAATACTTCTACTCGCATATATAGTACCCATCATACATTTTTTTTATAATAAACCAATATTTTCTAGGTTAGTGTATTTTCAGTACTCTCAAATATTAGAATAATATAGAAAATGCTTCTGCTTCCAATATAGTAGCCATCACAAGTTCTTTTATAATAAAACAATAACATAGAAATACTTCTACTTGCACATATTGTAGCAATCATAAGTTCTTTTATAATCAAACAATAACATAGAAATACTTCTACTTGCATATGTAGTAGCCATCATAAGTTCGTTTATAATAAAACAATAATATAGAAATACTTCTACTTGCACATATAGTAGCCATCATAAGTTATTTGTAATCAAACAATAACATAGAAATACTTCTACTTGCACATATAGTAGCCATCATAAGTTATTTGTAATCAAACAATAACATAGAAATACTTCCACTTGCATATATAGTAGCCATCATAAGTTTGTTTATAATATATAATAATATAGAAATACGTCTACTTGCACATATAGTAGCCATCATAAGTTCTTTTATAATAAAACAATCACATAGAAATACTTCTACTCGCATATATAGTACCCATCATAGGTTTTTTTTATAATAAAACAATAATATATAAAAAACATCTACTTGCATATGTAGTAGCCATCATAAGTTCGTTTATAATAAAACAAGAATATAGAAATGCTTCTACTTGCACATATAGTAGCCATCACAAGTTCTTTTATAACAAAATAATAACATTTAAATACTTCTACTTGCATAAATATTTGCCATCATAAGTTGTTTTAAAATAAAACAATAATAGAGAAATACGTCTAATTGCACATATAGTAGCCATCATAAGTTCTTTTATAATAAAACAATCACATAGAAGTACTTCTACTCGCATATATAGTACCCATCATAGGTTTTTTTTATAATAAACCAATATTTTCTAGGTTAGTGTATTTACAGTACTCTCAAATATTAGAATAATATAGAAAATGCTTCTGCTTCCAATATAGTAGCCATCACAAGTTCTTTTATAATAAAACAATAACATAGAAATACTTCTACTTGCACATATTGTAGCAATCATAAGTTCTTTTATAATCAAACAATAACATAGAAATACTTCTACTTGCATATGTAGTAGCCATCATAAGTTCGTTTATAATAAAACAATAATATAGAAATACTTCTACTTGCACATATAGTAGCCATCATAAGTTATTTGTAATCAAACAATAACATAGAAATACTTCTACTTGCACATATAGTAGCCATCATAAGTTATTTGTAATCAAACAATAACATAGAAATACTTCCACTTGCATATATAGTAGCCATCATAAGTTTGTTTATAATATATAATAATATAGAAATACGTCTACTTGCACATATAGTAGCCATCATAAGTTCTTTTATAATAAAACAATCACATAGAAATACTTCTACTCGCATATATAGTACCCATCATAGGTTTTTTTTATAATAAAACAATAATATATAAAAAACATCTACTTGCATATGTAGTAGCCATCATAAGTTCGTTTATAATAAAACAAGAATATAGAAATGCTTCTACTTGCACATATAGTAGCCATCACAAGTTCTTTTATAACAAAATAATAACATTTAAATACTTCTACTTGCATAAATATTTGCCATCATAAGTTGTTTTAAAATAAAACAATAATAGAGAAATACGTCTAATTGCACATATAGTAGCCATCATAAGTTCTTTTATAATAAAACAATCACATAGAAGTACTTCTACTCGCATATATAGTACCCATCATAGGTTTTTTTTATAATAAAATAATATTTTCTAGGTTAGTGTATTTACAGTACTCTCAAATATTAGAATAATATAGAAAATACTTCTACTTGCACATATAGTAGCCATCACAAGTTCTTTTATAACAAAATAATAACATTTAAATACTTCTACTTGCATAAATATTTGCCATCATAAGTTCTTTTATAATAAAACAATCACATAGAAATACTTCTACTCGCATATATAGTACCCATCATAGGTTTTTTTTATAATAAAACAATAATATATAAATACATCTACTTGCATATGTAGTAGCCATCATAAGTTCGTTTATAATAAAACAATAATATAGAAATGCTTCTACTTGCACATATAGTAGCCATCACAAGTTCTTTTATAACAAAACAATAACATAGAAATACTTCTACTTGCACATATAGTAGCCATCATAAGTTCTTTTATAATAAAACAATCACATGGAAATACTTCTACTCGCATATATAGTACCCATCATACATTTTTTTTATAATCAAACAATAACATAGAAATACTTCTACTTGCATATATAGTAGCCATCATAAGTTCTTTTATAATAAAACAATCACATAGAAATACTTCTACTTGCACATATAGTAGCCATCACAAGTTCTTTTATAATAAAACAATAATATAGAAATACTTCTACTTGCAATATAGTAGCCTTCATAAGTTCTTTTATAATAAAACTATATTTGCTAGGTTAGAGCATTTTACGGTCTCGCAAAAATTAGAATAATATAGAAAATACTTCTACTTGCACATAGAGTAGCCATCATAAGTTTTTGTTATAATAAAACAATAATATAGAAATACTATTTCTTCCACATATAGTAGCCATTATAAGCTCTTTTATAATAAAACAATAACATAGAAATACTTCTACTCGCATATATAGTACCCATCATAGGTTTTTTTTATAATAAAACAATAATATATAAATACATCTACTTGCATATGTAGTAGCCATCATAAGTTCGTTTATAATAAAACAATAATATAGAAATACTTCTACTTGCACATATAGTAGCGATCATAAGTTCTTTTATAATAAAACAATCACATGGAAATACTTCTACTCGCATATATAGTACCCATAATACATTTTTTTTATAATAAACCAATATTTTCTAGGTTAGTGTATTTTCAGTACTCTCAAATATTAGAATAATATAGAAAATGCTTCTGCTTCCAATATAGTAGCCATCACAAGTTCTTTTATAATAAAACAATAACATAGAAATACTTCTACTTGCACATATTGTAGCAATCATAAGTTCTTTTATAATCAAACAATAACATAGAAATACTTCTACTTGCATATGTAGTAGCCATCATAAGTTCGTTTATAATAAAACAATAATATAGAAATACTTCTACTTGCACATATAGTAGCGATCATAAGTTCTTTTATAATCAAACAATAATATAGAAATACTTCTACTTGCACATATAGTAGCCATCATAAGTTCTTTTATAATAAAACAATCACATGGAAATACTTCTACTCGCATATATAGTACCCATCATACATTTTTTTTATAATAAACCAATATTTTCTAGGTTAGTGTATTTTCAGTACTCTCAAATATTAGAATAATATAGAAAATGCTTCTGCTTCCAATATAGTAGCCATCACAAGTTCTTTTATAATAAAACAATAACATAGAAATACTTCTACTTGCACATATTGTAGCAATCATAAGTTCTTTTATAATCAAACAATAACATAGAAATACTTCTACTTGCATATATAGTAGCCATCATAAGTTCTTTTATAATAAAACAATCACATAGAAATACTTCTACTTGCACATATAGTAGCCATCACAAGTTCTTTTATAATAATACAATAATATAGAAATACTTCTACTTGCAATATAGTAGCCTTCATAAGTTCTTTTATAATAAAACTATATTTGCTAGGTTAGAGCATTTTACGGTCTCGCAAAAATTAGAATAATATAGAAAATACTTCTACTTGCACATAGAGTAGCCATCATAAGTTTTTGTTATAATAAAACAATAATATAGAAATACTATTTCTTCCACATATAGTAGCCATTATAAGCTCTTTTATAATAAAACAATAACATAGAAATACTTCTACTCGCATATATAGTACCCATCATAGGTTTTTTTTATAATAAAACAATAATATATAAATACATCTACTTGCATATGTAGTAGCCATCATAAGTTCGTTTATAATAAAACAATAATATAGAAATACTTCTACTTGCATATATAGTAGCGATCATAAGTTCTTTTATAATAAAACAATCACATGGAAATACTTCTACTCGCATATATAGTACCCATTATACATTTTTTTTATAATAAACCAATATTTTCTAGGTTAGTGTATTTTCAGTACTCTCAAATATTAGAATAATATAGAAAATGCTTCTGCTTCCAATATAGTAGCCATCACAAGTTCTTTTATAATAAAACAATAACATAGAAATACTTCTACTTGCACATATTGTAGCAATCATAAGTTCTTTTATAATCAAACAATAACATAGAAATACTTCTACTTGCATATGTAGTAGCCATCATAAGTTCGTTTATAATAAAACAATAATATAGAAATACTTCTACTTGCACATATAGTAGCGATCATAAGTTCTTTTATAATCAAACAATAACATAGAAATACTTCTACTTGCACATATAGTAGCCATCATAAGTTATTTGTAATCAAACAATAACATAGAAATACTTCTACTTGCACATATAGTAGCCATCATAAGTTATTTGTAATCAAACAATAACATAGAAATACTTCCACTTGCATATATAGTAGCCATCATAAGTTTGTTTATAATATATAATAATATAGAAATACGTCTACTTGCACATATAGTAGCCATCATAAGTTCTTTTATAATAAAACAATCACATAGAAATACTTCTACTCGCATATATAGTACCCATCATAGGTTTTTTTTTATAATAAAACAATAATATATAAAAAACATCTACTTGCATATGTAGTAGCCATCATAAGTTCGTTTATAATAAAACAATAATATAGAAATGCTTCTACTTGCACATATAGTAGCCATCACAAGTTCTTTTATAACAAAATAATAACATTTAAATACTTCTACTTGCATAAATATTTGCCATCATAAGTTGTTTTAAAATAAAACAATAATAGAGAAATACGTCTAATTGCACATATAGTAGCCATCATAAGTTCTTTTATAATAAAACAATCACATAGAAGTACTTCTACTCGCATATATAGTACCCATCGTAGGTTTTTTTTATAATAAACCAATATTTTCTAGGTTAGTGTATTTTCAGTACTCTCAAATATTAGAATAATATAGAAAATGCTTCTGCTTCCAATATAGTAGCCATCACAAGTTCTTTTATAATAAAACAATAACATAGAAATACTTCTACTCGCATATATAGTACCCATCATAGGTTTTTTTTATAATAAAACAATAATATATAAATACATCTACTTGCATATGTAGTAGCCATCATAAGTTCGTTTATAATAAAACAATAATATAGAAATGCTTCTACTTGCACATATAGTAGCCATCACAAGTTCTTTTATAACAAAACAATAACATAGAAATACTTCTACTTGCACATATAGTAGCCATCATAAGTTCTTTTATAATAAAACAATCACATAGAAATACTTCTACTTGCATATGTAGTAGCCATGATAAGTTCGTTTATAATAAAACAATAATATAGAAATACTTCTACTTGCACATATAGTAGCGATCATAAGTTCTTTTATAATCAAACAATAACATAGAAATACATCTACTTGCACATATAGTAGCCATCATAAGTTATTTGTAATCAAACAATAACATAGAAATACTTCCACTTGCATATATAGTAGCCATCATAAGTTCGTTTATAATATACAATAATATAGAAATACTTCTACTTGCACATATAGTAGCGATCATAAGTTCTTTTATGATCAAACGATAATATAGAAATACTTCTACTCGCATATATAGTAGCAATCATAAGTTCTTTTATAATCAAACGATAATATAGAAATACTTCTACTCGCATATATAGTACCCATCATAGGTTTTTTTTGTAATAATACAATATTTTCTAGGTTAGTGTATTTTCAGTACACTCAAATGTTAGAATAATATAGAAAATACTTCTACTTGCAATATAGTAGCCATCATAAGTTCTATTATAATAAAACATTATTTTCTAGGTTAGGGTGTTTAAGTACTCTCAAATATTAGAATAATATAGAATATGTTTCTACTTGCAATACAGTAGCCATCACAAGTTTTTTTATAATAAAACAATAACATAGAAATACTTCTACTTGCACATATAGTAGCAATCATAAGTTCTTTTATAATAAAACAATCACATAGAAATACTTCTACTCGCATATATAGTACCCATCATAGGTTTTTTTTTATAATAAAACAATAATAGAGAAATACGTCTACTTGCACATATAGTAGCCATCATAAGTTCTTTTATAATAAAACAATCACATAGAAATACTTCTACTCGCATATATAGTACCCATCATATGTTTTTTTTTATAATAAAACAATATTTTCTAGGTTAGTGTATTTTAAGTACTCTCAAATATTAGAATAATATAGAAAATACTTCTACTTGCACATATAGTAGCCATTATTAGTTCTTTTATGATAAAACAATGACATAGAAATACTTCTACTTGCATATATATAAGCCGCCATACATTTTTTTTATAATAAACCAATATTTTCTAGGTTAGTGTATTTTCAGTACTCTCAAATATTAGAATAATACAGAAAATGCTTCTACTTGCAATATAGTAGCCATCACAAGTTCTTTTATAATAAAACAATAATATAGAAATACTTCTACTTGCAATATAGTAGCCTTCATAAGTTATTTTATAATAAAACAATATTTGCGAGGTTAGAGCATTTTACGGTCTCGCAAACATTAGAATAATATAGAAAATACTTCCACTTGCACATAGAGTAGCCATCATAAGTTTTTGTTATAATAAAACAATAATATAGAAATACTATTTCTTCCACATATAGTAGCCATTATAAGCTCTTTTATAATAAAACAATAACATAGAAGTACTTCTACTCGCATATATAGTACCCATCATAGGTTTTTTTTTATAATAAAACAATAATATATAAATACATCTACTTGCATATGTAGTAGCCATCATAAGTTCGTTTATAATAAAACAATAATATAGAAATACTTCTACTTACACATATAGTAGCGATCATAAGTTCTTTTATAATCATACAATAACATAGAAATACATCTACTTGCACATATAGTAGCCATCATAAGTTATTTGTAATCAAACAATAACATAGAAATACTTCCACTTGCATATATAGTAGCCATCATAAGTTCGTTTATAATATAACAATAATATAGAAATACTTCTACTTGCACATATAGTAGCGACCATAAGTTCTTTTATAATCAAACGATAATATAGAAATACTTCTACTCGCATATATAGTACCCATCATAGGTTTTTTTTGTAATAAAACAATATTTTCTAGGTTAGTGTATTTTCAGTACTCTCAAATGTTAGAATAATATAGAAAATACTTCTACTTGCAATATAGTAGCCATCATAAGTTCTATTATAATAAAATATTATTTTCTAGGTTAGGGTGTTTAAGTACTCTCAAATATTAGAATAATATAGAATATGTTTCAACTTGCAATATAGTAGCCATCACAAGTTCTTTTATAATAAAACAATATTTGCTAGGTTAGAGCATTTTACGGTCTCGCAAAAATTAGAATAATATAGAAAATACTTCCACTTGCACATAGAGTAGCCATCATAAGTTTTTGTTATAATAAAACAATAATATAGAAATACTATTTCTTCCACATATATTAGCCATTATAAGCTCTTTTATAATAAAACAATAACATAGAAATACTTCTACTCGCATATATAGTACCCATCATAGGTTTTTTTTATAATAAAACATTAGTTTCTAGGTTAGGTTATATTAAGTACTCTCAAATATTAGAATAATATAGAAAATGATTCTACTTGCAATATAGTAGCCATCACAAGTTTTTTTTATAATAAACCAATAATATATAAATACATCTATTTGCATATGTAGTAGCCATCATAAGTTCGTTTATAATAAAACAATAATATAGAAATACGTCTACTTGCACATATAGTAGCCATCATAAGTTCTTTTATAATAAAACAATCACATAGAAATACTTCTACTTGCATATGTAGTAGCCATGATAAGTTCGTTTATAATAAAACAATAATATAGAAATACTTCTACTTGCACATATAGTAGCCATCATAAGTTCTTTTATAATAAAACAATCACATGGAAATACTTCTACTCGCATATATAGTACCCATCATAAATTTTTTTTTATAATAAACCAATATTTTCTAGGTTAGTGTATTTTCAGTACTCTCAAATATTAGAATAATATAGAAAATACTTCTACTTGCACATATAGTAGCCATTATTAGATCTTTTATGATAAAACAATGACATAGAAATACTTCTACTTGCATATATATAAGCCGCCATACATTTTTTTTATAATAAACCAATATTTTCTAGGTTAGTGTATTTTCAGTACTCTCAAATATTAGAATAATATAGAAAATACTTCTACTTGCAATATAGTAGCCAACATAAGTTCTATTATAATAAAACATTATTTTCTAGGTTAGGGTATTTTAAGTACTCTCAAATATTAGAATAATATAGAAAATGTTTCTACTTGCAATATAGTAGCCATCACAAGTTTTTTTTATAATAAAACAATAACATAGAAATACTTCTACTTGCACATATAGTAGCAATCATAAGTTCTTTTATAATCAAACAATAACATAGAAATACTTCTACTTGCATATATAGTAGCCGTCATAAGTTCTTTTATAATAAAACAATCACATAGAAATACTTCTACTTGCACATATAGTAGCCATCACAAGTTCTTTTATAATAATACAATAATATAGAAATACTTCTACTTGCAATATAGTAGCCTTCATAAGTTCTTTTATAATAAAACTATATTTGCTAGGTTAGAGCATTTTACGGTCTCGCAAAAATTAGAATAATATAGAAAATACTTCTACTTGCACATAGAGTAGCCATCATAAGTTTTTGTTATAATAAAACAATAATATAGAAATACTATTTCTTCCACATATAGTAGCCATCATAAGCTCTTTTATAATAAAACAATAACATAGAAATACTTCTACTCGCATATATAGTACCCATCATAGGTTTTTTTTTATAATAAAACAATAATATATAAATACATCTACTT
This sequence comes from Priocnemis perturbator, assembly GCA_963942575.1. Lineage (NCBI taxonomy): Eukaryota > Metazoa > Arthropoda > Insecta > Hymenoptera > Pompilidae > Priocnemis > Priocnemis perturbator. Next base: position 7,455,208 of record OZ012643.1, on the reverse strand, counting down.
GCATATGTAGTAGCCATCATAAGTTCGTTTATAATAAAACAATAATATAGAAATACTTCTACTTGCACATATAGTAGCGATCATAAGTTCTTTTATAATAAAACAATCACATGGAAATACTTCTACTCGCATATATAGTACCCATCATACATTTTTTTTATAATAAACCAATATTTTCTAGGTTAGTGTATTTTCAGTACTCTCAAATATTAGAATAATATAGAAAATGCTTCTGCTTCCAATATAGTAGCCATCACAAGTTCTTTTATAATAAAACAATAACATAGAAATACTTCTACTTGCACATATTGTAGCAATCATAAGTTCTTTTATAATCAAACAATAACATAGAAATACTTCTACTTGCATATGTAGTAGCCATCATAAGTTCGTTTATAATAAAACAATAATATAGAAATACTTCTACTTGCACATATAGTAGCGATCATAAGTTCTTTTATAATCAAACAATAACATAGAAATACTTCTACTTGCACATATAGTAGCCATCATAAGTTATTTGTAATCAAACAATAACATAGAAATACTTCTACTTGCACATATAGTAGCCATCATAAGTTATTTGTAATCAAACAATAACATAGAAATACTTCCACTTGCATATATAGTAGCCATCATAAGTTTGTTTATAATATATAATAATATAGAAATACGTCTACTTGCACATATAGTAGCCATCATAAGTTCTTTTATAATAAAACAATCACATAGAAATACTTCTACTCGCATATATAGTACCCATCATAGGTTTTTTTTATAATAAAACAATAATATATAAAAAACATCTACTTGCATATGTAGTAGCCATCATAAGTTCGTTTATAATAAAACAATAATATAGAAATGCTTCTACTTGCATATGTAGTAGCCATCATAAGTTCGTTTATAATAAAACAATAATATAGAAATACTTCTACTTGCACATATAGTAGCGATCATAAGTTCTTTTATAATAAAACAATCACATGGAAATACTTCTACTCGCATATATAGTACCCATCATACATTTTTTTTTATAATAAACCAATATTTTCTAGGTTAGTGTATTTTCAGTACTCTCAAATATTAGAATAATATAGAAAATGCTTCTGCTTCCAATATAGTAGCCATCACAAGTTCTTTTATAATAAAACAATAACATAGAAATACTTCTACTTGCACATATTGTAGCAATCATAAGTTCTTTTATAATCAAACAATAACATAGAAATACTTCTACTTGCATATGTAGTAGCCATCATAAGTTCGTTTATAATAAAACAATAATATAGAAATACTTCTACTTGCACATATAGTAGCGATCATAAGTTCTTTTATAATCAAACAATAACATAGAAATACTTCTACTTGCACATATAGTAGCCATCATAAATTATTTGTAATCAAACAATAACATAGAAATACTTCTACTTGCACATATAGTAGCCATCATAAGTTATTTGTAATCAAACAATAACATAGAAATACTTCCACTTGCATATATAGTAGCCATCATAAGTTTGTTTATAATATATAATAATATAGAAATACGTCTACTTGCACATATAGTAGCCATCATAAGTTCTTTTATAATAAAACAATCACATAGAAATACTTCTACTCGCATATATAGTACCCATCATAGGTTTTTTTTATAATAAAACAATAATATATAAAAAACATCTACTTGCATATGTAGTAGCCATCATAAGTTCGTTTATAATAAAACAATAATATAGAAATGCTTCTACTTGCACATATAGTAGCCATCACAAGTTCTTTTATAACAAAATAATAACATTTAAATACTTCTACTTGCATAAATATTTGCCATCATAAGTTGTTTTAAAATAAAACAATAATAGAGAAATACGTCTAATTGCACATATAGTAGCCATCATAAGTTCTTTTATAACAAAACAATAACATAGAAATACTTCTACTTGCACATATTGTAGCAATCATAAGTTCTTTTATAATCAAACAATAACATAGAAATACTTCTACTTGCATATGTAGTAGCCATCATAAGTTCGTTTATAATAAAACAATAATATAGAAATACTTCTACTTGCACATATAGTAGCGATCATAAGTTCTTTTATAATCAAACAATAACATAGAAATACTTCTACTTGCACATATAGTAGCCATCATAAGTTATTTGTAATCAAACAATAACATAGAAATACTTCTACTTGCACATATAGTAGCCATCATAAGTTATTTGTAATCAAACAATAACATAGAAATACTTCCACTTGCATATATAGTAGCCATCATAAGTTCTTTTATAATAAAACAATCACATAGAAATACTTCTACTCGCATATATAGTACCCATCATAGGTTTTTTTTATAATAAAACAATAATATATAAAAAACATCTACTTGCATATGTAGTAGCCATCATAAGTTCGTTTATAATAAAACAATAATATAGAAATGCTTCTACTTGCACATATAGTAGCCATCACAAGTTCTTTTATAACAAAATAATAACATTTAAATACTTCTACTTGCATAAATATTTGCCATCATAAGTTGTTTTAAAATAAAACAATAATAGAGAAATACGTCTAATTGCACATATAGTAGCCATCATAAGTTCTTTTATAATAAAACAATCACATAGAAGTACTTCTACTCGCATATATAGTACCCATCATAGGTTTTTTTTATAATAAAATAATATTTTCTAGGTTAGTGTATTTACAGTACTCTCAAATATTAGAATAATATAGAAAATACTTCTACTTGCACATATAGTAGCCATCACAAGTTCTTTTATAACAAAATAATAACATTTAAATACTTCTACTTGCATAAATATTTGCCATCATAAGTTCTTTTATAATAAAACAATCACATAGAAATACTTCTACTCGCATATATAGTACCCATCATAGGTTTTTTTTTATAATAAAACAATAATATATAAATACATCTACTTGCATATGTAGTAGCCATCATAAGTTCGTTTATAATAAAACAATAATATAGAAATGCTTCTACTTGCACATATAGTAGCCATCACAAGTTCTTTTATAACAAAATAATAACATTTAAATACTTCTACTTGCATAAATATTTGCCATCATAAGTTGTTTTAAAATAAAACAATAACATAGAAATACTTCCACTTGCATATATAGTAGCCATCGTTCGTTTATAATATAACAATAATATAGAAATACTTCTACTTGCACATATAGTAGCGATCATAAGTTCTTTTATAATCAAACGATAATATAGAAATACTTCTACTCGCATATATAGTACCCATCATAGGTTTTTTTTGTAATAAAACAATATTTTCTAGGTTAGTGTATTTTCAGTACTCTCAAATGTTAGAATAATATAGAAAATACTTCTACTTGCAATATAGTAGCCATCATAAGTTCTATTATAATAAAATATTATTTTCTAGGTTAGGGTGTTTAAGTACTCTCAAATATTAGAATAATATAGAATATGTTTCTACTTGCAATATAGTAGCCATCACAAGTTTTTTTATAATAAAACAATGACATAGAAATACTTCTACTTGCACATATAGTAGCCATCATAAGTTCTTTTATAATAAAACAATCACATAGAAATACTTCTACTTGCATATGTAGTAGCCATGATAAGTTCGTTTATAATAAAACAATAATATAGAAATACTTCTACTTGCACATATAGTAGCGATCATAAGTTCTTTTATAATCAAACAATAACATAAAAATACATCTACTTGCACATATAGTAGCCATCATAAGTTATTTGTAATCAAACAATAACATAGAAATACTTCCACTTGCATATATAGTAGCCATCATAAGTTCGTTTATAATATACAATAATATAGAAATACTTCTACTTGCACATATAGTAGCGATCATAAGTTCTTTTATAATCAAACGATAATATAGAAATACTTCTACTCGCATATATAGTACCCATCATAGGTTTTTTTTGTAATAATACAATATTTTCTAGGTTAGTGTATTTTCAGTACTCTCAAATGTTAGAATAATATAGAAAATACTTCTACTTGCAATATAGTAGCGATCATAAGTTCTTTTATAATCAAACGATAATATAGAAATACTTCTACTCGCATATATAGTACCCATCATAGGTTTTTTTTGTAATAATACAATATTTTCTAGGTTAGTGTATTTTCAGTACTCTCAACTGTTAGAATAATATAGAAAATACTTCTACTTGCAATATAGTAGCCATCATAAGTTCTATTATAATAAAACATTATTTTCTAGGTTAGGGTGTTTAAGTACTCTCAAATATTAGAATAATATAGAATATGTTTCTACTTGCAATATAGTAGCCATCACAAGTTTTTTTATAATAAAACAATAACATAGAAATACTTCTACTTGCACATATAGTAGCAATCATAAGTTCTTTTATAATAAAACAATCACATAGAAATACTTCTACTCGCATATATAGTACCCATCATAGGTTTTTTTTTATAATAAAACAATAATAGAGAAATACGTCTACTTGCACATATAGTAGCCATCATAAGTTCTTTTATAATAAAACAATCACATAGAAATACTTCTACTCGCATATATAGTACCCATCATATGTTTTTTTTTATAATAAAACAATATTTTCTAGGTTAGTGTATTTTAAGTACTCTCAAATATTAGAATAATATAGAAAATACTTCTACTTCCACATATAGTAGCCATCATAAGCTCTTTTATAATAAAACAATAACATAGAAATACTTCTACTCGCATATATAGTACCCATCATAGGTTTTTTTTTATAATAAAACAATAATATATAAATACATCTACTTGCATATGTAGTAGCCATCATAAGTTCGTTTATAATAAAACAATAATATAGAAATACTTCTACTTGCACATATAGCAGCGATCATAAGTTCTTTTATAATAAAACAATCACATGGAAATACTTCTACTCGCATATATAGTACCCATCATACATTTTTTTTATAATAAACCAATATTTTCTAGGTTAGTGTATTTTCAGTACTCTCAAATATTAGAATAATATAGAAAATGCTTCTGCTTCCAATATAGTAGCCATCACAAGTTCTTTTATAATAAAACAATAACATAGAAATACTTCTACTTGCACATATTGTAGCAATCATAAGTTCTTTTATAATCAAACAATAACATAGAAATACTTCTACTTGCATATGTAGTAGCCATCATAAGTTCGTTTATAATAAAACAATAATATAGAAATACTTCTACTTGCACATATAGTAGCGATCATAAGTTCTTTTATAATCAAACAATAACATAGAAATACTTCTACTTGCACATATAGTAGCCATCATAAGTTATTTGTAATCAAACAATAACATAGAAATACTTCTACTTGCACATATAGTAGCCATCATAAGTTATTTGTAATCAAACAATAACATAGAAATACTTCCACTTGCATATATAGTAGCCATCATAAGTTTGTTTATAATATATAATAATATAGAAATACGTCTACTTGCACATATAGTAGCCATCATAAGTTCTTTTATAATAAAACAATCACATAGAAATACTTCTACTCGCATATATAGTACCCATCATAGGTTTTTTTTATAATAAAACAATAATATATAAAAAACATCTACTTGCATATGTAGTAGCCATCATAAGTTCGTTTATAATAAAACAATAATATAGAAATGCTTCTACTTGCACATATAGTAGCCATCACAAGTTCTTTTATAACAAAATAATAACATTTAAATACTTCTACTTGCATAAATATTTGCCATCATAAGTTGTTTTAAAATAAAACAATAATAGAGAAATACGTCTAATTGCACATATAGTAGCCATCATAAGTTCTTTTATAATAAAACAATCACATAGAAGTACTTCTACTCGCATATATAGTACCCATCATAGGTTTTTTTTATAATAAAATAATATTTTCTAGGTTAGTGTATTTACAGTACTCTCAAATATTAGAATAATATAGAAAATACTTCTACTTGCACATATAGTAGCCATCACAAGTTCTTTTATAACAAGATAATAACATTTAAATACTTCTACTTGCATAAATATTTGCCATCATAAGTTCTTTTATAATAAAACAATCACATAGAAATACTTCTACTCGCATATATAGTACCCATCATAGGTTTTTTTTATAATAAAACAATAATATATAAATACATCTACTTGCATATGTAGTAGCCATCATAAGTTCGTTTATAATAAAACAATAATATAGAAATGCTTCTACTTGCACATATAGTAGCCATCACAAGTTCTTTTATAACAAAACAATAACATAGAAATACTTCTACTTGCACATATTGTAGCAATCATAAGTTCTTTTATAATCAAACAATAACATAGAAATACTTCTACTTGCATATGTAGTAGCCATCATAAGTTCGTTTATAATAAAACAATAATATAGAAATACTTCTACTTGCACATATAGTAGCGATCATAAGTTCTTTTATAATCAAACAATAACATAGAAATACTTCTACTTGCACATATAGTAGCCATCATAAGTTATTTGTAATCAAACAATAACATAGAAATACTTCTACTTGCACATATAGTAGCCATCATAAGTTATTTGTAATCAAACAATAACATAGAAATACTTCCACTTGCATATATAGTAGCCATCATAAGTTCTTTTATAATAAAACAATCACATAGAAATACTTCTACTCGCATATATAGTACCCATCATAGGTTTTTTTTATAATAAAACAATAATATATAAAAAACATCTACTTGCATATGTAGTAGCCATCATAAGTTCGTTTATAATAAAACAATAATATAGAAATGCTTCTACTTGCACATATAGTAGCCATCACAAGTTCTTTTATAACAAAATAATAACATTTAAATACTTCTACTTGCATAAATATTTGCCATCATAAGTTGTTTTAAAATAAAACAATAATAGAGAAATACGTCTAATTGCACATATAGTAGCCATCATAAGTTCTTTTATAATAAAACAATCTCATAGAAGTACTTCTACTCGCATATATAGTACCCATCATAGGTTTTTTTTATAATAAAATAATATTTTCTAGGTTAGTGTATTTACAGTACTCTCAAATATTAGAATAATATAGAAAATACTTCTACTTGCACATATAGTAGCCATCACAAGTTCTTTTATAACAAAATAATAACATTTAAATACTTCTACTTGCATAAATATTTGCCATCATAAGTTCATTTATAATAAAACAATCACATAGAAATACTTCTACTCGCATATATAGTACCCATCATAGGTTTTTTTTATAATAAAACAATAATATATAAATACATCTACTTGCATATGTAGTAGCCATCATAAGTTCGTTTATAATAAAACAATAATATAGAAATGCTTCTACTTGCACATATAGTAGCCATCACAAGTTCTTTTATAACAAAATAATAACATTTAAATACTTCTACTTGCATAAATATTTGCCATCATAAGTTGTTTTAAAATAAAACAATAACATAGAAATACTTCCACTTGCATATATAGTAGCCATCGTTCGTTTATAATATAACAATAATATAGAAATACTTCTACTTGCACATATAGTAGCGATCATAAGTTCTTTTATAATCAAACGATAATATAGAAATACTTCTACTCGCATATATAGTACCCATCATAGGTTTTTTTTGTAATAAAACAATATTTTCTAGGTTAGTGTATTTTCAGTACTCTCAAATGTTAGAATAATATAGAAAATACTTCTACTTGCAATATAGTAGCCATCATAAGTTCTATTATAATAAAATATTATTTTCTAGGTTAGGGTGTTTAAGTACTCTCAAATATTAGAATAATATAGAATATGTTTCTACTTGCAATATAGTAGCCATCACAAGTTTTTTTATAATAAAACAATAACATAGAAATACTTCTACTTGCACATATAGTAGCCATCATAAGTTCTTTTATAATAAAACAATCACATAGAAATACTTCTACTTGCATATGTAGTAGCCATGATAAGTTCGTTTATAATAAAACAATAATATAGAAATACTTCTACTTGCACATATAGTAGCGATCATAAGTTCTTTTATAATCAAACAATAACATAGAAATACATCTACTTGCACATATAGTAGCCATCATAAGTTATTTGTAATCAAACAATAACATAGAAATACTTCCACTTGCATATATAGTAGCCATCATAAGTTCGTTTATAATATACAATAATATAGAAATACTTCTAGTTGCACATATAGTAGCGATCATAAGTTCTTTTATAATCAAACGATAATATAGAAATACTTCTACTCGCATATATAGTACCCATCATAGGTTTTTTTTGTAATAATACAATATTTTCTAGGTTAGTGTATTTTCAGTACTCTCAAATGTTAGAATAATATAGAAAATACTTCTACTTGCAATATAGTAGCCATCATAAGTTCTATTATAATAAAACATTATTTTCTAGGTTAGGGTGTTTAAGTACTCTCAAATATTAGAATAATATAGAATATGTTTCTACTTGCAATATAGTAGCCATCACAAGTTTTTTTATAATAAAACAATAACATAGAAATACTTCTACTTGCACATATAGTAGCAATCATAAGTTCTTTTATAATAAAACAATCACATAGAAATGCTTCTACTCGCATATATAGTACCCATCATAGGTTTTTTTTTATAATAAAACAATAATAGAGAAATACGTCTACTTGCACATATAGTAGCCATCATAAGTTCTTTTATAATAAAACAATCACATAGAAATACTTCTACTCGCATATATAGTACCCATCATATGTTTTTTTTTATAATAAAACAATATTTTCTAGGTTAGTGTATTTTAAGTACTCTCAAATATTAGAATAATATAGAAAATACTTCTACTTGCACATATAGTAGCCATTATTAGTTCTTTTATGATAAAACAATGACATAGAAATACTTCTACTTGCATATATATAAGCCGCCATACATTTTTTTTATAATAAACCAATATTTTCTAGGTTAGTGTATTTTCAGTACTCTCAAATATTAGAATAATACAGAAAATGCTTCTACTTGCAATATAGTAGCCATCACAAGTTCTTTTATAATAAAACAATAATATAGAAATACTTCTACTTGCAATATAGTAGCCTTCATAAGTTCTTTTATAATAAAACAATATTTGCGAGGTTAGAGCATTTTACGGTCTCGCAAACATTAGAATAATATAGAAAATACTTCCACTTGCACATAGAGTAGCCATCATAAGTTTTTGTTATAATAAAACAATAATATAGAAATACTATTTCTTCCACATATAGTAGCCATTATAAGCTCTTTTATAATAAAACAATAACATAGAAATACTTCTACTCGCATATATAGTACCCATCATAGGTTTTTTTTTATAATAAAACAATAATATATAAATACATCTACTTGCATATGTAGTAGCCATCATAAGTTCGTTTATAATAAAACAATAATATAGAAATACTTCTACTTGCACATATAGTAGCGATCATAAGTTCTTTTATAATCAAACAATAACATAGAAATACATCTACTTGCACATATAGTAGCCATCATAAGTTATTTGTAATCAAACAATAACATAGAAATACTTCCACTTGCATATATAGTAGCCATCATAAGTTCGTTTATAATATAACAATAATATAGAAATACTTCTACTTGCACATATAGTAGCGACCATAAGTTCTTTTATAATCAAACGATAATATAGAAATACTTCTACTCGCATATATAGTACCCATCATAGGTTTTTTTTGTAATAAAACAATATTTTCTAGGTTAGTGTATTTTCAGTACTCTCAAATGTTAGAATAATATAGAAAATACTTCTACTTGCAATATAGTAGCCATCATAAGTTCTATTATAATAAAATATTATTTTCTAGGTTAGGGTGTTTAAGTACTCTCAAATATTAGAATAATATAGAATATGTTTCAACTTGCAATATAGTAGCCATCACAAGTTCTTTTATAATAAAACAATATTTGCTAGGTTAGAGCATTTTACGGTCTCGCAAAAATTAGAATAATATAGAAAATACTTCCACTTGCACATAGAGTAGCCATCATAAGTTTTTGTTATAATAAAACAATAATATAGAAATACTATTTCTTCCACATATAGTAGCCATTATAAGCTCTTTTATAATAAAACAATAACATAGAAATACTTCTACTCGCATATATAGTACCCATCATAGGTTTTTTGTATAATAAAACATTATTTTCTAGGTTAGGTTATATTAAGTACTCTCAAATATTAGAATAATATAGAAAATGCTTCTACTTGCAATATAGTAGCCATCACAAGTTTTTTTTATAATAAACCAATAATATATAAATACATCTATTTGCATATGTAGTAGCCATCATAAGTTCGTTTATAATAAAACAATAATATAGAAATACGTCTACTTGCACATATAGTAGCCATCATAAGTTCTTTTATAATAAAACAATCACATAGAAATACTTCTACTTGCATATGTAGTAGCCATGATAAGTTCGTTTATAATAAAACAATAATATAGAAATACTTCTACTTGCACATATAGTAGCCATCATAAGTTCTTTTATAATAAAACAATCACATGGAAATACTTCTACTCGCATATATAGTACCCATCATAAATTTTTTTTTATAATAAACCAATATTTTCTAGGTTAGTGTATTTTCAGTACTCTCAAATATTAGAATAATATAGAAAATACTTCTACTTGCACATATAGTAGCCATTATTAGATCTTTTATGATAAAACAATGACATAGAAATACTTCTACTTGCATATATATAAGCCGCCATACATTTTTTTTATAATAAACCAATATTTTCTAGGTTAGTGTATTTTCAGTACTCTCAAATATTAGAATAATATAGAAAATACTTCTACTTGCAATATAGTAGCCAACATAAGTTCTATTATAATAAAACATTATTTTCTAGGTTAGGGTATTTTAAGTACTCTCAAATATTAGAATAATATAGAAAATGTTTCTACTTGCAATATAGTAGCCATCATAAGTTTTTTTTTATAATAAAACAATAACATAGAAATACTTCTACTTGCACATATAGTAGCAATCATAAGTTCTTTTATAATCAAACAATAACATAGAAATACTTCTACTTGCATATATAGTAGCCATCATAAGTTCTTTTATAATAAAACAATCACATAGAAATACTTCTACTTGCACATATAGTAGCCATCACAAGTTCTTTTATAATAATACAATAATATAGAAATACTTCTACTTGCAATATAGTAGCCTTCATAAGTTCTTTTATAATAAAACTATATTTGCTAGGTTAGAGCATTTTACGGTCTCGCAAAAATTAGAATAATATAGAAAATACTTCTACTTGCACATAGAGTAGCCATCATAAGTTTTTGTTATAATAAAACAATAATATAGAAATACTATTTCTTCCACATATAGTAGCCATCATAAGCTCTTTTATAATAAAACAATAACATAGAAATACTTCTACTCGCATATATAGTACCCATCATAGGTTTTTTTTATAATAAAACAATAATATATAAATACATCTACTTGCATATGTAGTAGCCATCATAAGTTCGTTTATAATAAAACAATAATATAGAAATACTTCTACTTGCACATATAGTAGCGATCATAAGTTCTTTTATAATAAAACAATCACATGGAAATACTTCTACTCGCATATATAGTACCCATCATACATTTTTTTTATAATAAACCAATATTTTCTAGGTTAATGTATTTTCAGTACTCTCAAATATTAGAATAATATAGAAAATGCTTCTGCTTCCAATATAGTAGCCATCACAAGTTCTTTTATAATAAAACAATAACATAGAAATACTTCTACTTGCACATATTGTAGCAATCATAAGTTCTTTTATAATCAAACAATAACATAGAAATACTTCTACTTGCACATATAGTAGCCATCATAAGTTATTTGTAATCAAACAATAACATAGAAATACTTCTACTTGCACATATAGTAGCCATCATAAGTTATTTGTAATCAAACAATAACATAGATATACTTCCACTTGCATATATAGTAGCCATCATAAGTTTGTTTATAATATATAATAATATAGAAATACGTCTACTTGCACATATAGTAGCCATCATAAGTTCTTTTATAATAAAACAATCACATAGAAATACTTCTACTCGCATATATAGTACCCATCATAGGTTTTTTTTATAATAAAACAATAATATATAAAAAACATCTACTTGCATATGTAGTAGCCATCATAAGTTCGTTTATAATAAAACAATAATATAGAAATGCTTCTACTTGCATATGTAGTAGCCATCATAAGTTCGTTTATAATAAAACAATAATATAGAAATACTTCTACTTGCACATATAGTAGCGATCATAAGTTCTTTTATAATAAAACAATCACATGGAAATACTTCTACTCGCATATATAGTACCCATCATACATTTTTTTTATAATAAACCAATATTTTCTAGGTTAGTGTATTTTCAGTACTCTCAAATATTAGAATAATATAGAAAATGCTTCTGCTTCCAATATAGTAGCCATCACAAGTTCTTTTATAATAAAACAATAACATAGAAATACTTCTACTTGCACATATTGTAGCAATCATAAGTTCTTTTATAATCAAACAATAACATAGAAATACTTCTACTTGCATATGTAGTAGCCATCATAAGTTCGTTTATAATAAAACAATAATATAGAAATACTTCTACTTGCACATATAGTAGCGATCATAAGTTCTTTTATAATCAAACAATAACATAGAAATACTTCTACTTGCACATATAGTAGCCATCATAAGTTATTTGTAATCAAACAATAACATAGAAATACTTCTACTTGCACATATAGTAGCCATCATAAGTTATTTGTAATCAAACAATAACATAGAAATACTTCCACTTGCATATATAGTAGCCATCATAAGTTTGTTTATAATATATAATAATATAGAAATACGTCTACTTGCACATATAGTAGCCATCATAAGTTCTTTTATAATAAAACAATCACATAGAAATACTTCTACTCGCATATATAGTACCCATCATAGGTTTTTTTTATAATAAAACAATAATATATAAAAAACATCTACTTGCATATGTAGTAGCCATCATAAGTTCGTTTATAATAAAACAATAATATAGAAATGCTTCTACTTGCACATATAGTAGCCATCACAAGTTCTTTTATAACAAAATAATAACATTTAAATACTTCTACTTGCATAAATATTTGCCATCATAAGTTGTTTTAAAATAAAACAATAATAGAGAAATACGTCTAATTGCACATATAGTAGCCATCATAAGTTCTTTTATAATAAAACAATCACATAGAAGTACTTCTACTCGCATATATAGTACCCATCATAGGTTTTTTTTATAATAAAATAATATTTTCTAGGTTAGTGTATTTACAGTACTCTCAAATATTAGAATAATATAGAAAATACTTCTACTTGCACATATAGTAGCCATCACAAGTTCTTTTATAACAAAATAATAACATTTAAATACTTCTACATGCATAAATATTTGCCATCATAAGTTCTTTTATAATAAAACAATCACATAGAAATACTTCTACTCGCATATATAGTACCCATCATAGGTTTTTTTTTATAATAAAACAATAATATATAAATACATCTACTTGCATATGTAGTAGCCATCATAAGTTCGTTTATAATAAAACAATAATATAGAAATGCTTCTACTTGCACATCATAAGTTTGTTTATAATATATAATAATATAGAAATACGTCTACTTGCACATATAGTAGCCATCATAAGTTCTTTTATAATAAAACAATCACATAGAAATACTTCTACTCGCATATATAGTACCCATCATAGGTTTTTTTTATAATAAAACAACAATATATAAAAAACATCTACTTGCATATGTAGTAGCCATCATAAGTTCGTTTATAATAAAACAATAATATAGAAATGCTTCTACTTGCACATATAGTAGCCATCACAAGTTCTTTTATAACAAAATAATAACATTTAAATACTTCTACTTGCATAAATATTTGCCATCATAAGTTGTTTTAAAATAAAACAATAATAGAGAAATACGTCTAATTGCACATATAGTAGCCATCATAAGTTCTTTTATAATAAAACAATCACATAGAAGTACTTCTACTCGCATATATAGTACCCATCATAGGTTTTTTTTATAATAAAATAATATTTTCTAGGTTAGTGTATTTACAGTACTCTCAAATATTAGAATAATATAGAAAATACTTCTACTTGCACATATAGTAGCCATCACAAGTTCTTTTATAACAAAATAATAACATTTAAATACTTCTACTTGCATAAATATTTGCCATCATAAGTTCTTTTATAATAAAACAATCACATAGAAATACTTCTACTCGCATATATAGTACCCATCATAGGTTTTTTTTATAATAAAACAATAATATATAAATACATCTACTTGCATATGTAGTAGCCATCATAAGTTCGTTTATAATAAAACAATAATATAGAAATGCTTCTACTTGCACATATAGTAGCCATCACAAGTTCTTTTATAACGAAACAATAACATAGAAATACTTCTACTTGCACATATTGTAGCAATCATAAGTTCTTTTATAATCAAACAATAACATAGAAATACTTCTACTTGCATATGTAGTAGCCATCATAAGTTCGTTTATAATAAAACAATAATATAGAAATACTTCTACTTGCACATATAGTAGCGATCATAAGTTCTTTTATAATCAAACAATAACATAGAAATACTTCTACTTGCACATATAGTAGCCATCATAAGTTATTTGTAATCAAACAATAACATAGAAATACTTCTACTTGCACATATAGTAGCCATCATAAGTTATTTGTAATCAAACAATAACATAGAAATACTTCCACTTGCATATATAGTAGCCATCATAAGTTTGTTTATAATATATAATAATATAGAAATACGTCTACTTGCACATATAGTAGCCATCATAAGTTCTTTTATAATAAAACAATCACATAGAAATACTTCTACTCGCATATATAGTACCCATCATAGGTTTTTTTTATAATAAAACAATAATATATAAAAAACATCTACTTGCATATGTAGTAGCCATCATAAGATCGTTTATAATAAAACAATAATATAGAAATGCTTCTACTTGCACATATAGTAGCCATCACAAGTTCTTTTATAACAAAATAATAACATTTAAATACTTCTACTTGCATAAATATTTGCCATCATAAGTTGTTTTAAAATAAAACAATAATAGAGAAATACGTCTAATTGCACATATAGTAGCCATCATAAGTTCTTTTATAATAAAACAATCACATAGAAGTACTTCTACTCGCATATATAGTACCCATTATAGGTTTTTTTTATAATAAAATAATATTTTCTAGGTTAGTGTATTTACAGTACTCTCAAATATTAGAATAATATAGAAAATACTTCTACTTGCACATATAGTAGCCATCACAAGTTCTTTTATAACAAAATAATAACATTTAAATACTTCTACTTGCATAAATATTTGCCATCATAAGTTCTTTTATAATAAAACAATCACATAGAAATACTTCTACTCGCATATATAGTACCCATCATAGGTTTTTTTTATAATAACACAATAATATATAAATACATCTACTTGCATATGTAGTAGCCATCATAAGTTCGTTTATAATAAAACAATAATATAGAAATGCTTCTACTTGGACATATAGTAGCCATCACAAGTTCTTTTATAACAAAATAATAACATTTAAATACTTCTACTTGCATAAATATTTGCCATCATAAGTTGTTTTAAAATAAAACAATAACATAGAAATACTTCCACTTGCATATATAGTAGCCATCGTTCGTTTATAATATAACAATAATATAGAAATACTTCTACTTGCACATATAGTAGCGATCATAAGTTCTTTTATAATCAAACGATAATATAGAAATACTTCTACTCGCATATATAGTACCCATCATAGGTTTTTTTTGTAATAAAACAATATTTTCTAGGTTAGTGTATTTTCAGTACTCTCAAATGTTAGAATAATATAGAAAATACTTCTACTTGCAATATAGTAGCCATCATAAGTTCTATTATAATAAAATATTATTTTCTAGGTTAGGGTGTTTAAGTACTCTCAAATATTAGAATAATATAGAATATGTTTCTACTTGCAATATAGTAGCCATCACAAGTTTTTTTATAATAAAACAATAACATAGAAATACTTCTACTTGCACATATAGTAGCCATCATAAGTTCTTTTATAATAAAACAATCACATAGAAATACTTCTACTTGCATATGTAGTAGCCATGATAAGTTCGTTTATAATAAAACAATAATATAGAAATACTTCTACTTGCACATATAGTAGCCATCATAAGTTCTTTTATAATAAAACAATCACATAGAAATAATTCTACTCGCATATATAGTACCCATCATAGCTTTTTTTATAATAAAACAATATTTTCTGGTATAGTGTATTTTCAGTACTCTCAAATATTAGAATAATGTATAAAATACTTCTACTTGCAATATAGTACCCATCATAGGTTTTTTTATAATAAAACATTATTTTCTAGGCTAGGGTATTTTAACTACTCTCAAATCTTAGAATAATATAGAAAATGCTTCTACTTGCAATATAGTAGCCATCACAAGTTCTTTTATAATCACACAATAACATAGAAATACTTCTACTTGCATATGTAGTAGCTATCATAAGTTCGTTTATAATAAAACAATAATATAGAAGTACTTCTACTTGCACATATAGTAGCCATCACAAGTTCTTTTATAATAAAACAATAACATAGAAATACTTCTACTTGCACATATAGTAGCCATCATAAGTTCTTTTATAATAAAACAATCACATAGAAATAATTCTACTCACATATATAGTACCCATCATAGGTTTTTTTTATAATAAAACAATATTTTCTGGTATAGTGTATTTTCAGTACAATCAAATATTAGAATTATATAGAAAATACTTCTACTTGCAATATTGTACCCATCATAGGTTTTTTTTATAATAAAACATTATTTTCTAGGTTAGGGTATTTTAAGTACTCTCAAATATTAGAATAATATAGAAGTACTTCTACTTGCAATATAGTAGCCATCACAAGTTTTTTTATAATAAAACAATAACATAGAAATACTTCCACTTGCATATATAGTAGCCATCACAAGTTGTTTTATAATAAAACAATAACATAGAAATACTTCCACTTGCATATGTAGTAGCCATCATATGTTAGTTTATAATAAAACAATAATATAGAAATACGTCTACTTGCACATATAGTAGCCATCATAAGTTCTTTTATAATAAAACAATCACATAGAAGTACTTCTACTCGCATATATAGTACCCATCATAGGTTTTTTTTATAATAAAATAATATTTTCTAGGTTAGTGTATTTACAGTACTCTCAAATATTAGAATAATATAGAAAATACTTCTACTTGCACATATAGTAGCCATCACAAGTTCTTTTATAACAAAATAATAACATTTAAATACTTCTACTTGCATAAATATTTGCCATCATAAGTTCTTTTATAATAAAACAATCACATAGAAATACTTCTACTCGCATATATAGTACCCATCATAGGTTTTTTTTATAATAAAACAATAATATATAAATACATCTACTTGCATATGTAGTAGCCATCATAAGTTCGTTTATAATAAAACAATAATATAGAAATGCTTCTACTTGCACATATAGTAGCCATCACAAGTTCTTTTATAACGAAACAATAACATAGAAATACTTCTACTTGCACATATTGTAGCAATCATAAGTTCTTTTATAATCAAACAATAACATAGAAATACTTCTACTTGCATATGTAGTAGCCATCATAAGTTCGTTTATAATAAAACAATAATATAGAAATACTTCTACTTGCACATATAGTAGCGATCATAAGTTCTTTTATAATCAAACAATAACATAGAAATACTTCTACTTGCACATATAGTAGCCATCATAAGTTATTTGTAATCAAACAATAACATAGAAATACTTCTACTTGCACATATAGTAGCCATCATAAGTTATTTGTAATCAAACAATAACATAGAAATACTTCCACTTGCATATATAGTAGCCATCATAAGTTTGTTTATAATATATAATAATATAGAAATACGTCTACTTGCACATATAGTAGCCATCATAAGTTCTTTTATAATAAAACAATCACATAGAAATACTTCTACTCGCATATATAGTACCCATCATAGGTTTTTTTTATAATAAAACAATAATATATAAAAAACATCTACTTGCATATGTAGTAGCCATCATAAGATCGTTTATAATAAAACAATAATATAGAAATGCTTCTACTTGCACATATAGTAGCCATCACAAGTTCTTTTATAACAAAATAATAACATTTAAATACTTCTACTTGCATAAATATTTGCCATCATAAGTTGTTTTAAAATAAAACAATAATAGAGAAATACGTCTAATTGCACATATAGTAGCCATCATAAGTTCTTTTATAATAAAACAATCACATAGAAGTACTTCTACTCGCATATATAGTACCCATTATAGGTTTTTTTTATAATAAAATAATATTTTCTAGGTTAGTGTATTTACAGTACTCTCAAATATTAGAATAATATAGAAAATACTTCTACTTGCACATATAGTAGCCATCACAAGTTCTTTTATAACAAAATAATAACATTTAAATACTTCTACTTGCATAAATATTTGCCATCATAAGTTCTTTTATAATAAAACAATCACATAGAAATACTTCTACTCGCATATATAGTACCCATCATAGGTTTTTTTTATAATAACACAATAATATATAAATACATCTACTTGCATATGTAGTAGCCATCATAAGTTCGTTTATAATAAAACAATAATATAGAAATGCTTCTACTTGGACATATAGTAGCCATCACAAGTTCTTTTATAACAAAATAATAACATTTAAATACTTCTACTTGCATAAATATTTGCCATCATAAGTTGTTTTAAAATAAAACAATAACATAGAAATACTTCCACTTGCATATATAGTAGCCATCGTTCGTTTATAATATAACAATAATATAGAAATACTTCTACTTGCACATATAGTAGCGATCATAAGTTCTTTTATAATCAAACGATAATATAGAAATACTTCTACTCGCATATATAGTACCCATCATAGGTTTTTTTTGTAATAAAACAATATTTTCTAGGTTAGTGTATTTTCAGTACTCTCAAATGTTAGAATAATATAGAAAATACTTCTACTTGCAATATAGTAGCCATCATAAGTTCTATTATAATAAAATATTATTTTCTAGGTTAGGGTGTTTAAGTACTCTCAAATATTAGAATAATATAGAATATGTTTCTACTTGCAATATAGTAGCCATCACAAGTTTTTTTATAATAAAACAATAACATAGAAATACTTCTACTTGCACATATAGTAGCCATCATAAGTTCTTTTATAATAAAACAATCACATAGAAATACTTCTACTTGCATATGTAGTAGCCATGATAAGTTCGTTTATAATAAAACAATAATATAGAAATACTTCTACTTGCACATATAGTAGCCATCATAAGTTCTTTTATAATAAAACAATCACATAGAAATAATTCTACTCGCATATATAGTACCCATCATAGCTTTTTTTATAATAAAACAATATTTTCTGGTATAGTGTATTTTCAGTACTCTCAAATATTAGAATAATGTATAAAATACTTCTACTTGCAATATAGTACCCATCATAGGTTTTTTTATAATAAAACATTATTTTCTAGGCTAGGGTATTTTAACTACTCTCAAATCTTAGAATAATATAGAAAATGCTTCTACTTGCAATATAGTAGCCATCACAAGTTCTTTTATAATCACACAATAACATAGAAATACTTCTACTTGCATATGTAGTAGCTATCATAAGTTCGTTTATAATAAAACAATAATATAGAAGTACTTCTACTTGCACATATAGTAGCCATCACAAGTTCTTTTATAATAAAACAATAACATAGAAATACTTCTACTTGCACATATAGTAGCCATCATAAGTTCTTTTATAATAAAACAATCACATAGAAATAATTCTACTCACATATATAGTACCCATCATAGGTTTTTTTTATAATAAAACAATATTTTCTGGTATAGTGTATTTTCAGTACAATCAAATATTAGAATTATATAGAAAATACTTCTACTTGCAATATTGTACCCATCATAGGTTTTTTTTATAATAAAACATTATTTTCTAGGTTAGGGTATTTTAAGTACTCTCAAATATTAGAATAATATAGAAGTACTTCTACTTGCAATATAGTAGCCATCACAAGTTTTTTTATAATAAAACAATAACATAGAAATACTTCCACTTGCATATATAGTAGCCATCACAAGTTGTTTTATAATAAAACAATAACATAGAAATACTTCCACTTGCATATGTAGTAGCCATCATATGTTAGTTTATAATAAAACAATAATATAGAAATACGTCTACTTGCACATATAGTAGCCATCATAAGTTCTTTTATAATAAAACAATCACATGGAAATACTTCTACTCGCATATATAGTACCCATCATAAATTTTTTTTATTATATACCAATATTTTCTAGGTTAGTGTATTTTCAGTACTCTCAAATATTAGAATAATATAGAAAATGCTTCTGCTTCCAATATAGTAGCCATCACAAGTTCTTTTATAATAAAACAATAACATAGAAATACTTCTACTTGCACATATTGTAGCAATCATAAGTTCTTTTATAATCAAACAATAACATAGAAATACTTCTACTTGCATATGTAGTAGCCATCATAAGTTCGTTTATAATAAAACAATAATATAGAAATACTTCTACTTGCACATATAGTAGCGATCATAAGTTCTTTTATAATCAAACAATAACATAGAAATACTTCTAGTTGCACATATAGTAGCCATCATAAGTTATATGTAATCAAACAATAACATAGAAATACTTCTACTTGCACATATTGTAGCAATCATAAGTTCTTTTATAATCAAACAATAACATAGAAATACTTCTACTTGCATATGTAGTAGCCATCATAAGTTCGTTTATAATATAAGAATAACATGGAAATACTTCTATTTGCACATATAGTAGCCATCATAAGTTAGTTTATAATAAAACAATAATATAGAAATACGTCTACTTGCACATATAGTAGCCATCATAAGTTCTTTTATAATAAAACAATCACATGGAAATACTTCTACTCGCATATATAGTACCCATCATACATTTTTTTTATTATATACCAATATTTTCTAGGTTAGTGTATTTTCAGTACTCTCAAATATTAGAATAATATAGAAAATGCTTCTGCTTCCAATATAGTAGCCATCACAAGTTCTTTTATAATAAAACAATAACATAGAAATACTTCTACTTGCACATATTGTAGCAATCATAAGTTCTTTTATAATCAAACAATAACATAGAAATACTTCTACTTGCATATGTAGTAGCCATCATAAGTTCGTTTATAATATAAGAATAACATGGAAATACTTCTATTTGCACATATAGTAGCCATCATAAGTTAGTTTATAATAAAACAATAATATAGAAATACGTCTACTTGCACATATAGTAGCCATCATAAGTTCTTTTATAATAAAACAATCACATGGAAATACTTCTACTCGCATATATAGAACCCATCATACATTTTTTTTATTATAAACCAATATTTTCTAGGTTAGTGTATTTTCAGTACTCTCAAATATTAGAATAATATAGAAAATGCTTCTACTTGCAATATAGTAGCGATCATAAGTTCTTTTATAATCAAACGATAATATAGAAATACTTCTACTCGCATATATAGTACCAATCATAGGTTTTTTTTGTAATAATACAATATTTTCTAGGTTAGTGTATTTTCAGTACTCTCAAATGTTAGAATAATATAGAAAATACTTCTACTTGCAATATAGTAGCCATTATAAGTTCTATTATAATAAAACATTATTTTCTAGGTTAGGGTGTTTAAGTACTCTCAAATATTAGAATAATATAGAATATGTTTCAACTTGCAATATAGTAGCCATCACAAGTTTTTTTATAATAAAACAATAACATAGAAATACTTCTACTTGCACATATAGTAGCAATCATAAGTTCTTTTATAATAAAACAATCACATAGAAATACTTCTACTCGCATATATAGTACCCATCATAGGTTTTTTTTTATAATAAAACATTATTTTCTAGGTTAGGTTATATTAAGTACTCTCAAATATTAGAATAATATAGAAAATGCTTCTACTTGCAATATAGTAGCCATCACAAGTTCTTTTATAATAAAACAATAATATAGAAATACTTCTACTTGCAATATAGTAGCCTTCATAAGTTCTTTTATAATAAAACTTAATGTGCTAGGTTAGAGCATTTTACGGTCTCGCAAAAATTAGAATAATATAGAAAATACTTCTACTTGCACATAGAGTAGCCATCATAAGTTTTTGTTATAATAAAACAATAATATAGAAATACTATTTCTTCCACATATAGTAGCCATTATAAGCTCTTTTATAATAAAACAATAACATAGAAATACTTCCACTTGCATATATAGTAGCCATCACAAGTTCGTTTATAATAAAACAATAACATAGAAATACGTCTACTTGCATATATAGTACCCATCATAAATTTTTTTATAATAAACCAATATTGTC
The DNA here is from genome assembly GCA_963942575.1 of Priocnemis perturbator. Lineage (NCBI taxonomy): Eukaryota > Metazoa > Arthropoda > Insecta > Hymenoptera > Pompilidae > Priocnemis > Priocnemis perturbator. The sequence goes on along the minus strand of OZ012643.1, from coordinate 7,432,381 downwards.
TAGGTTAGTGTATTTTCAGTACTCTCAAATTTTAGAATAATATAGAAAATGCTTCTACTTGCAATATAGTAGCCATCACAAGTTCTTTTATAATAAAACAACAATATAGAAATACTTCTACTTTCAATATAGTAGCCTTCATAAGTTCTTTTATAATAAAACAATATTTGCTAGGTTAGAGCATTTTACGGTCTCGCAAAAATTAGAATAATATAGAAAATACTTCTACTTGCGCATAGAGTAGCCATCATAAGTTTTTGTTATAATAAAACAATAATGTAGAAATACTATTTCTTCCACATATAGTAGCCATCATAAGTTAGTTTATAATAAAACAATAATATAGAAATACGTCTACTTGCACATATAGTAGCCATCATAAGTTCTTTTATAATAAAACAATCACATGGAAATACTTCTACTCGCATATATAGAACCCATCATAAATTTTTTTTATTATAAACCAATATTTTCTAGGTTAGTGTATTTTCAGTACTCTCAAATATTAGAATAATATAGAAAATGCTTCTGCTTCCAATATAGTAGCCATTACAAGTTCTTTTATAATAAAACAATAACATAGAAATACTTCTACTTGCACATATTGTAGCAATCATAAGTTCTTTTATAATCAAACAATAACATAGAAATACTTCTACTTGCATATGTAGTAGCCATCATAAGTTCGTTTATAATAAAACAATAATATAGAAATACTTCTACTTGCACATATAGTAGCGATCATAAGTTCTTTTATAATCAAACAATAACATAGAAATACGTCTACTTGCACATATAGTAGCCATCATAAGTTATATGTAATCAAACAATAACATAGAAATACTTCTACTTGCACATATTGTAGCAATCATAAGTTCTTTTATAATCAAACAATAACATAGAAATACTTCCACTTGCATATGTGGTAGCCATCATAAGTTAGTTTATAATAAAACAATAATATAGAAATACGTCTACTTGCACATATAGTAGCCATCATAAGTTCTTTTATAATAAAACAATCACATGGAAATACTTCTACTCGCATATATAGTACCCATCAAAAATTTGTTTTATTATAAACCAATATTTTCTAGGTTAGTGTATTTTCAGTACAATCAAATATTAGAATTATATAGAAAATACTTCTACTTGCAATATTGTACCCATCGTAGGTTTTTGTTATAATAAAACATTATTTTCTAGGTTAGGGTATTTTAAGTACTCTCAAATATTAGAATAATATAGAAGTACTTCTACTTGCAATATAGTAGCCATCACAAGTTTTTTTATAATAAAACAATAACAGAAATACTTCCACTTGCATATATAGTAGCCATCACAAGTTCTTTTATAATAAAACAATAACATAGAAATACTTCCACTTGCATATGTAGTAGCCATCATAAGTTAGTTTATAATAAAACAATAATATAGAAATACGTCTACTTGCACATATAGTAGCCATCATAAGTTCTTTTATAATAAAACAATCACATGGAAATACTTCTACTCGCATATATAGAACCCATCATACATTTTTTTTTTATAAAACAATATTTTCTGGTATAGTGTATTTTCAGTACTCTCAAATATTAGAATAATATATAAAATACTTCTACTTGCAATATAGTACCCATCATAGGTTTTTTTATTATAAAACATTATTTTCTAGGTTAGGGTATTTTAAGTACTCTCAAATATTAGAATAATATAGAAAATGCTTCTACTTGCAATATAGTAGCCATCACAAGTTCTTTTATAATAAAACAATCAGATGGAAATACTTCTACTCGCATATATAGTACCCATCATACATTTTTTTTATAATAAACCAATATTTTCTAGGTTAGTGTATTTTCAGTACTCTCAAATATTAGAATAATATAGAATATGTTTCAACTTGCAATATAGTAGCCATCACAAGTTTTTTTATAATAAAACAATAACATAGAAATACTTCTACTTGCAATATAGTAGCCATCACAAGTTTTTTTTATAATAAACCAATAATATATAAATACATCTATTTGCATATGTAGTAGCCATCATAAGTTCGTTTATAATAAAACAATAATATAGAAGTACTTCTACTTGCACATATAGTAGCCATCACAAGTTCTTTTATAATAAAACAATAACATAGAAATACTTCTACTTGCACATATAGTAGCCATCATAAGTTCTTTTATAATAAAACAATCACATAGAAATAATTCTACTCGCATATATAGTACCCATCATAGGTTTTTTTTTATAATAAAACAATATTTTCTGGTATAGTGTATTTTCAGTACAATCAAATATTAGAATTATATAGAAAATACTTCTACTTGCAATATTGTACCCATCATAGGTTTTTTTTATAATAAAACATTATTTTCTAGGTTAGGGTATTTTAAGTACTCTCAAATATTAGAATAATATAGAAGTACTTCTACTTGCAATATAGTAGCCATCACAAGTTTTTTTATAATAAAACAATAACATAGAAATACTTCCACTTGCATATATAGTAGCCATCACAAGTTCTTTTATAATAAAACTATAACATAGAAATACTTCCACTTGCATATGTAGTAGCCATCATAAGTTAGTTTATAATAAAACAATAATATAGAAATACGTCTACTTGCACATATAGTAGCCATCATAAGTTCTTTTATAATAAAACAATCACATGGAAATACTTCTACTCGCATATATAGAACCCATCATAAATTTTTTTTATTATAAACCAATATTTTCTAGGTTGGTGTATTTTCAGTACTCTCAAATATTAGAATAATATAGAAAATGCTTCTGCTTCCAATATAGTAGCCATCACAAGTTCTTTTATAATAAAACAATAACATAGAAATACTTCTATTTGCACATATTGTAGCAATCATAAGTTCTATTATAATCAAACAATAACATAGAAATACTTCTACTTGCATATGTAGTAGCCATCATAAGTTCGTTTATAATAAAACAATAATATAGAAATACTTCTACTTGCACATATAGTAGCGATCATAAGTTCTTTTATAATCAAACAATAACATAGAAATACTTCTACTTGCACATATAGTAGCCATCATAAGTTATATGTAATCAAACAATAACATAGAAATACTTCTACTTGCACATATTGTAGCAATCATAAGTTCTTTTATAATCAAACAATAACATAGAAATACTTCCACTTGCATATGTAGTAGCCATCATAAGTTAGTTTATAATAAAACAATAATATAGAAATACGTCTACTTGCACATATAGTAGCCATCATAAGTTCTTTTATAATAAAACAATCACATGGAAATACTTCTACTCGCATATATAGTACCCATCATAAATTTGTTTTATTATAAACCAATATTTTCTAGGTTAGTGTATTTTCAGTACAATCAAATATTAGAATTATATAGAAAATACTTCTACTTGCAATATTGTACCCATCGTAGGTTTTTTTTATAATAAAACATTATTTTCTAGGTTAGGGTATTTTAAGTACTCTCAAATATTAGAATAATATAGAAGTACTTCTACTTGCAATATAGTAGCCATCACAAGTTTTTTTATAATAAAACAATAACATAGAAATACTTCCACTTGCATATATAGTAGCCATCACAAGTTCTTTTATAATGAAACAATAACATAGAAATACTTCCACTTGCATATGTAGTAGCCATCATAAGTTAGTTTATAATAAAAAAATAATATAGAAATACGTCTACTTGCACATATAGTAGCCATCATAAGTTCTTTTATAATAAAACAATTACATTGAAATACTTCTACTCGTATATATAGAACCCATCATAAATTTTTTTTATTATAAAACAATATTTTCTGGTATAGTGTATTTTCAGTACTCTCAAATATTAGAATAATATATAAAATACTTCTACTTGCAATATAGTACCCATCATAGGTTTTTTTTATAATAAAACATTATTTTCTAGGTTAGGGTATTTTAAGTACTCTCAAATATTAGAATAATATAGAAAATGCTTCTACTTGCAATATAGTAGCCATCACAAGTTCTTTTATAATAAAACAATCAGATGGAAATACTTCTACTCGCATATATAGTACCCATCATACATTTTTTTTATAATAAACCAATATTTTCTAGGTTAGTGTATTTTCAGTACTCTCAAATATTAGAATAATATAGAAAATGCTTCTGCTTCCAATATAGTAGCCATCACAAGTTCTTTTATAATAAAACAATAACATAGAAATACTTCTACTTGCACATATTGTAGCAATCATAAGTTCTTTTATAATCAAACAATAACATAGAAATACTTCTACTTGCATATGTAGTAGCCATCATAAGTTCGTTTATAATAAAACAATAATATAGAAATACTTCTACTTGCACATATAGTAGCGATCATAAGTTCTTTTATAATCAAACAATAACATAGAAATACATCTACTTGCACATATAGTAGCCATCATAAGTTATTTGTAATCAAACAATAACATAGAAATACTTCTACTTGCACATATAGTAGCCATCATAAGTTCTTTTATAATAAAACAATCACATAGAAATAATTCTACTCACATATATAGCACCCATCATAGGTTTTTTTTATAATAAAACAATATTTTCTGGTATAGTGTATTTTCAGTACAATCAAATATTAGAATTATATAGAAAATACTTCTACTTGCAATATTGTACCCATCATAGGTTTTTTTTATAATAAAACATTATTTTCTAGGTTAGGGTATTTTAAGTACTCTCAAATATTAGAATAATATAGAAGTACATCTACTTGCAATATAGTAGCCATCACAAGTTTTTTTATAATAAAACAATAACATAGAAATACTTCCACTTGCATATATAGTAGCCATCACAAGTTCTTTTATAATAAAACAATAACATAGAAATACTTCCACTTGCATATGTAGTAGCCATCATAAGTTAGTTTATAATAAAACAATAATATAGAAATACGTCTACTTGCACATATAGTAGCCATCATAAGTTCTTTTATAATAAAACAATCACATAGAAATACTTCTACTCGCATATATAGTACCCAAAATAAATTTTTTTTTATAATAAACCAATATTTTCTAGGTTAGTGTATTTTCAGTACTCTCAAATATTAGAATAATATAGAAAATGCTTCTGCTTCCAATATAGTAGCCATCACAAGTTCTTTTATAATAAAACAATAACATAGAAATACTTCTACTTGCACATATTGTAGCAATCATAAGTTCTTTTATAATCAAACAATAACATAGAAATACTTCTACTTGCATATGTAGTAGCCATCATAAGTTCGTTTATAATCAAACAATAACATGGAAATACTTCTATTTGCACATATAGTAGCCATCATAAGTTAGTTTATAATAAAACAATAATATAGAAATACGTATACTTGCACATATAGTAGCCATCATAAGTTCTTTTATAATAAAACAATCACATAGAAATACTTCTACTCGCATATATAGTACCCATCATAGGTTTTTTTTATAATAAAACAATAATATATAAATACATCTACTTGCATATGTAGTAGCCATCATAAGTTCGTTTATAATAAAACAATAATATAGAAATGCTTCAACTTGCACATATAGTAGCCATCACAAGTTCTTTTATAACAAAATAATAACATTTAAATACTTCTACTGGCATAAATATTTGCCATCATAAGTTGTTTTAAAATAAAACAATAATAGAGAAATACGCCTACTTGCACATATAGTAGCCATCATAAGTTCTTTTATAATAAAACAATCACATAGAAATACTTCTACTCGCACATATAGTACCCATCATATGTTTTTTTTATAATAAAACAATATTTTCTAGGTTAGTGTATTTTAAGTACTCTCAAATATTAGAATAATATCGAAAATACTTCTACTTGCAATATAGTAGCCATCATAAGTTTTTTTTATAATAAACCAATATTTTCTAGGTTAGTGTATTTACAGTACTCTCAAATATTAGAATAATATAGAAATACTTCTACTTGCAATATAGTTATTTTAAGTTATCATAAGTTATTTTAAAGTAAAACAATATTTTCTATGTTAGACAATTTTAAGTACTCTCAAATATGAGAATAATATAGAAAATACTTCTAGTTGCACATATAGTAGCCATCACAAGTTCTTTTATAATAAAATAATAACATTTAAATACTTCTACTTGCATAAATATTTGCCATCATAAGTTGTTTTTATAATAAAACAATAACAGAGAAATACTTCTACTCGCATATATAGCACCCATCATAAATTTTTTTGATAATAAACCAATATTTTCTAGGTTAGTGTATTTTCAGTACTCTCAAATATTAGAATAATATAGAAAATGCTTCTGCTTCCAATATAGTAGCCATCACAAGTTCTTTTATAATAAAACAATAACATAGAAATACTTCTACTTGCACATATTGTAGCAATCATAAGTTCTTTTATAATCAAACAATAACATAGAAATACTTCTACTTGCATATGTAGTAGCCATGATAAGTTCGTTTATAATAAAACAATAATATAGAAATACTTCTACTTGCACATATAGTAGCCATCATAAGTTCTTTTATAATAAAACAATATTTTCTGGTATAGCGTATTTTCAGTACTCTCAAATATTAGAATAATATTTAAAATACTTCTACTTGCAATATAGTACCCATCATAGGTTTTTTTATAATAAAACATTATTTTCTAGGTTAGGGTATTTTAAGTACTCTCAAATATTAGAATAATATAGAAGTACTTCTACTTGCAATATAGTAGCCATCACAAGTTTTTTTTATAATAAACCAATAATATATAAATACATCTACTTGCATATGTAGTAGCCATCATAAGTTTGTTTATAATAAAACAATAATATAGAAATACTTCTACTTGCAATATAGTAGCCTTCATAAGTTCTTTTATAATAAAACAATATTTGCTAGGTTAGAGCATTTTACGGTCCCGCAAAAATTAGAATAATATAGAAAATACTTCCACTTGCACATAGAGTAGCCATCATAAGTTTTTGTTATAATAAAACAATAATATAGAAATACTATTTCTTCCACATATAGTAGCCATTATAAGCTCTTTTATAATAAAACAATAACATAGAAATACTTCCACTTGCATATATAGTAGCCATCACAAGTTCTTTTATAATAAAACAATAACATAGAAATACTTCCACTTGCATATGTAGTAGCCATCATAAGTTAGTTTATAATAAAATAATAATATAGAAATACGTCTACTTGCACATATAGTAGCCATCATAAGTCCTTTTATAATAAAACAATCACATGGAAATACTTCTACTCGCATATATAGTACCCATCATAAATTTTTTTTTATAATAAACCAATATTTTCTAGGTTAGTGTATTTTCAGTACTCTCAAATATTAGAATAATATAGAAAATACTTCTACTTGCAATATAGTAGCCAACATAAGTTCTATTATAATAAAACATTATTTTCTAGGTTAGGGTATTTTAAGTACTCTCAAATATTAGAATAATATAGAAAATGTTTCTACTTGCAATATAGTAGCCATCACAAGTTTTTTTTATAATAAAACAATAACATAGAAATACTTCTACTTGCACATATAGTAGCAATCATAAGTTCTTTTATAATCAAACAATAACATAGAAATACTTCTACTTGCATATATAGTAGCCATCATAAGTTCTTTTATAATAAAACAATCACATAGAAGTACTTCTACTCGCATATATAGTACCCATCATAGGTTTTTTTTATAATAAAATAATATTTTCTAGGTTAGTGTATTTACAGTACTCTCAAATATTAGAATAATATAGAAAATACTTCTACTTGCACATATAGTAGCCATCACAAGTTCTTTTATAACAAAATAATAACATTTAAATACTTCTACTTGCATAAATATTTGCCATCATAAGTTCTTTTATAATAAAACGATCACATAGAAATACTTCTACTCGCATATATAGTACCCATCATAGGTTTTTTTTATAATAAAACAATAATATATAAATACATCTACTTGCATATGTAGTAGCCATCATAAGTTCGTTTATAATAAAACAATAATATAGAAATGCTTCTACTTGCACATATAGTAGCCATCACAAGTTCTTTTATAACAAAATAATAACATTTAAATACTTCTACTTGCATAAATATTTGCCATCATAAGTTGTTTTAAAATAAAACAATAACATAGAAATACTTCTACTTGCATATGTAGTAGCCATGATAAGTTCGTTTATAATAAAACAATAATATAGAAATACTTCTACTTGCACATATAGTAGCGATCATAAGTTCTTTTATAATAAAACAATCACATAGAAATACTTCTACTTGCATATGTAGTAGCCATGATAAGTTCGTTTATAATAAAACAATAATATAGAAATACTTCTACTTGCACATATAGTAGCGATCATAAGTTCTTTTATAATCAAACAATAACATAGAAATACATCTACTTGCACATATAGTAGCCATCATAAGTTATTTGTAATCAAACAATAACATAGAAATACTTCCACTTGCATATATAGTAGCCATCATAAGTTCGTTTATAATATACAATAATATAGAAATACTTCTACTTGCACATATAGTAGCGATCATAAGTTCTTTTATAATCAAACGATAATATAGAAATACTTCTACTCGCATATATAGTACCCATCATAGGTTTTTTTTGTAATAATACAATATTTTCTAGGTTAGTGTATTTTCAGTACTCTCAAATGTTAGAATAATATAGAAAATACTTCTACTTGCAATATAGTAGCGATCATAAGTTCTTTTATAATCAAACGATAATATAGAAATACTTCTACTCGCATATATAGTACCCATCATAGGTTTTTTTTGTAATAATACAATATTTTCTAGGTTAGTGTATTTTCAGTACTCTCAAATGTTAGAATAATATAGAAAATACTTCTACTTGCAATATAGTAGCCATCATAAGTTCTGTTATAATAAAACATTATTTTCTAGGTTAGGGTGTTTAAGTACTCTCAAATATTAGAATAATATAGAATATGTTTCTACTTGCAATATAGTAGCCATCACAAGTTTTTTTATAATAAAACAATAACATAGAAATACTTCTACTTGCACATATAGTAGCAATCATAAGTTCTTTTATAATAAAACAATCACATAGAAATACTTCTACTCGCATATATAGTACCCATCATAGGTTTGTTTTTATAATAAAACAATAATAGAGAAATACGTCTACTTGCACATATAGTAGCCATCATAAGTTCTTTTATAATAAAACAATCACATAGAAATACTTCTACTCGCATATATAGTACCCATCATATGTTTTTTTTTATAATAAAACAATATTTTCTAGGTTAGTGTATTTTAAGTACTCTCAAATATTAGAATAATATAGAAAATACTTCTACTTGCACATATAGTAGCCATTATTAGTTCTTTTATGATAAACCAATGACATAGAAATACTTCTACTTGCATATATATAAGCCGCCATACATTTTTTTTATAATAAACCAATATTTTCTAGGTTAGTGTATTTTCAGTACTCTCAAATATTAAAATAATACAGAAAATGCTTCTACTTGCAATATAGTAGCCATCACAAGTTCTTTTATAATAAAACAATAATATAGAAATACTTCTACTTGCAATATAGTAGCCTTCATAAGTTCTTTTATAATAAAACAATATTTGCGAGGTTAGAGCATTTTACGGTCTCGCAAACATTAGAATAATATAGAAAATACTTCCACTTGCACATAGAGTAGCCATCATAAGTTTTTGTTATAATAAAACAATAATATAGAAATACTATTTCTTCCACATATAGTAGCCATTATAAGCTCTTTTATAATAAAACAATAACATAGAAATACTTCTACTCGCATATATAGTACCCATCATAGGTTTTTTTTTATAATAAAACAATAATATATAAATACATCTACTTGCATATGTAGTAGCCATCATAAGTTCGTTTATAATAAAACAATAATATAGAAATACTTCTACTTGCACATATAGTAGCGATCATAAGTTCTTTTATAATCAAACAATAACATAGAAATACATCTACTTGCACATATAGTAGCCATCATAAGTTATTTGTAATCAAACAATAACATAGAAATACTTCCACTTGCATATATAGTAGCCATCATAAGTTCGTTTATAATATAACAATAATATAGGAATACTTCTACTTGCACATATAGTAGCCATCATAAGTTCTTTTATAATAAAACAATCACATGGAAATACTTCTACTCGCATATATAGTACCCATCATACATTTTTTTTATTATATGCCAATATTTTCTAGGTTAGTGTATTTTCAGTACTCTCAAATATTAGAATAATATAGAAAATGCTTCTGCTTCCAATATAGTAGCCATCACAAGTTCTTTTATAATAAAACAATAACATAGAAATACTTCTACTTCCACATATTGTAGCAATCATAAGTTCTTTTATAATCAAACAATAACATAGAAATACTTCTACTTGCATATGTAGTAGCCATCATAAGTTCGTTTATAATAAAACAATAATATAGAAATGCTTCTACTTGCACATATAGTAGCCATCACAAGTTCTTTTATAACAAAATAATAACATTTAAATACTTCTACTTGCATATATAGTAGCCATCATAAGTTCGTTTATAATATAACAATAATATAGAAATACTTCTACTTGCAATATAGTAGCCATCATAAGTTTTTTTATAATAAACCAATATTTTCTAGGTTAGTGTATTTACAGTACTCTCAAATATTAGAATAATATAGAAATACTTCTAGTTGCACATATAGTAGCCATCACAAGTTCTTTTATAATAAAATAATAACATTTAAATACTTCTACTTGCATAAATATTTGCCATCATAAGTTGTTTTTATAATAAAACAATAACAGAGAAATACTTCTACTCGCATATATAGCACCCATCATAAATTTTTTTGATAATAAACCAATATTTTCTAGGTTAGTGTATTTTCAGTACTCTCAAATATTAGAATAATATAGAAAATGCTTCTGCTTCCAATATAGTAGCCATCACAAGTTCTTTTATAATAAAACAATAACATAGAAATACTTCTACTTGCACATATTGTAGCAATCATAAGTTCTTTTATAATCAAACAATAACATAGAAATACTTCTACTTGCATATGTAGTAGCCATGATAAGTTCGTTTATAATAAAACAATAATATAGAAATACTTCTACTTGCACATATAGTAGCCATCATAAGTTCTTTTATAATAAAACAATATTTTCTGGTATAGCGTATTTTCAGTACTCTCAAATATTAGAATAATATTTAAAATACTTCTACTTGCAATATAGTACCCATCATAGGTTTTTTTATAATAAAACATTATTTTCTAGGTTAGGGTATTTTAAGTACTCTCAAATATTAGAATAATATAGAAGTACTTCTACTTGCAATATAGTAGCCATCACAAGTTTTTTTTATAATAAACCAATAATATATAAATACATCTACTTGCATATGTAGTAGCCATCATAAGTTTGTTTATAATAAAACAATAATATAGAAATACTTCTACTTGCAATATAGTAGCCTTCATAAGTTCTTTTATAATAAAACAATATTTGCTAGGTTAGAGCATTTTACGGTCCCGCAAAAATTAGAATAATATAGAAAATACTTCCACTTGCACATAGAGTAGCCATCATAAGTTTTTGTTATAATAAAACAATAATATAGAAATACTATTTCTTCCACATATAGTAGCCATTATAAGCTCTTTTATAATAAAACAATAACATAGAAATACTTCCACTTGCATATATAGTAGCCATCACAAGTTCTTTTATAATAAAACAATAACATAGAAATACTTCCACTTGCATATGTAGTAGCCATCATAAGTTAGTTTATAATAAAATAATAATATAGAAATACGTCTACTTGCACATATAGTAGCCATCATAAGTCCTTTTATAATAAAACAATCACATGGAAATACTTCTACTCGCATATATAGTACCCATCATAAATTTTTTTTTATAATAAACCAATATTTTCTAGGTTAGTGTATTTTCAGTACTCTCAAATATTAGAATAATATAGAAAATACTTCTACTTGCAATATAGTAGCCAACATAAGTTCTATTATAATAAAACATTATTTTCTAGGTTAGGGTATTTTAAGTACTCTCAAATATTAGAATAATATAGAAAATGTTTCTACTTGCAATATAGTAGCCATCACAAGTTTTTTTTATAATAAAACAATAACATAGAAATACTTCTACTTGCACATATAGTAGCAATCATAAGTTCTTTTATAATCAAACAATAACATAGAAATACTTCTACTTGCATATATAGTAGCCATCATAAGTTCTTTTATAATAAAACAATCACATAGAAGTACTTCTACTCGCATATATAGTACCCATCATAGGTTTTTTTTATAATAAAATAATATTTTCTAGGTTAGTGTATTTACAGTACTCTCAAATATTAGAATAATATAGAAAATACTTCTACTTGCACATATAGTAGCCATCACAAGTTCTTTTATAACAAAATAATAACATTTAAATACTTCTACTTGCATAAATATTTGCCATCATAAGTTCTTTTATAATAAAACGATCACATAGAAATACTTCTACTCGCATATATAGTACCCATCATAGGTTTTTTTTATAATAAAACAATAATATATAAATACATCTACTTGCATATGTAGTAGCCATCATAAGTTCGTTTATAATAAAACAATAATATAGAAATGCTTCTACTTGCACATATAGTAGCCATCACAAGTTCTTTTATAACAAAATAATAACATTTAAATACTTCTACTTGCATAAATATTTGCCATCATAAGTTGTTTTAAAATAAAACAATAACATAGAAATACTTCTACTTGCATATGTAGTAGCCATGATAAGTTCGTTTATAATAAAACAATAATATAGAAATACTTCTACTTGCACATATAGTAGCGATCATAAGTTCTTTTATAATAAAACAATCACATAGAAATACTTCTACTTGCATATGTAGTAGCCATGATAAGTTCGTTTATAATAAAACAATAATATAGAAATACTTCTACTTGCACATATAGTAGCGATCATAAGTTCTTTTATAATCAAACAATAACATAGAAATACATCTACTTGCACATATAGTAGCCATCATAAGTTATTTGTAATCAAACAATAACATAGAAATACTTCCACTTGCATATATAGTAGCCATCATAAGTTCGTTTATAATATACAATAATATAGAAATACTTCTACTTGCACATATAGTAGCGATCATAAGTTCTTTTATAATCAAACGATAATATAGAAATACTTCTACTCGCATATATAGTACCCATCATAGGTTTTTTTTGTAATAATACAATATTTTCTAGGTTAGTGTATTTTCAGTACTCTCAAATGTTAGAATAATATAGAAAATACTTCTACTTGCAATATAGTAGCGATCATAAGTTCTTTTATAATCAAACGATAATATAGAAATACTTCTACTCGCATATATAGTACCCATCATAGGTTTTTTTTGTAATAATACAATATTTTCTAGGTTAGTGTATTTTCAGTACTCTCAAATGTTAGAATAATATAGAAAATACTTCTACTTGCAATATAGTAGCCATCATAAGTTCTGTTATAATAAAACATTATTTTCTAGGTTAGGGTGTTTAAGTACTCTCAAATATTAGAATAATATAGAATATGTTTCTACTTGCAATATAGTAGCCATCACAAGTTTTTTTATAATAAAACAATAACATAGAAATACTTCTACTTGCACATATAGTAGCAATCATAAGTTCTTTTATAATAAAACAATCACATAGAAATACTTCTACTCGCATATATAGTACCCATCATAGGTTTGTTTTTATAATAAAACAATAATAGAGAAATACGTCTACTTGCACATATAGTAGCCATCATAAGTTCTTTTATAATAAAACAATCACATAGAAATACTTCTACTCGCATATATAGTACCCATCATATGTTTTTTTTTATAATAAAACAATATTTTCTAGGTTAGTGTATTTTAAGTACTCTCAAATATTAGAATAATATAGAAAATACTTCTACTTGCACATATAGTAGCCATTATTAGTTCTTTTATGATAAACCAATGACATAGAAATACTTCTACTTGCATATATATAAGCCGCCATACATTTTTTTTATAATAAACCAATATTTTCTAGGTTAGTGTATTTTCAGTACTCTCAAATATTAAAATAATACAGAAAATGCTTCTACTTGCAATATAGTAGCCATCACAAGTTCTTTTATAATAAAACAATAATATAGAAATACTTCTACTTGCAATATAGTAGCCTTCATAAGTTCTTTTATAATAAAACAATATTTGCGAGGTTAGAGCATTTTACGGTCTCGCAAACATTAGAATAATATAGAAAATACTTCCACTTGCACATAGAGTAGCCATCATAAGTTTTTGTTATAATAAAACAATAATATAGAAATACTATTTCTTCCACATATAGTAGCCATTATAAGCTCTTTTATAATAAAACAATAACATAGAAATACTTCTACTCGCATATATAGTACCCATCATAGGTTTTTTTTTATAATAAAACAATAATATATAAATACATCTACTTGCATATGTAGTAGCCATCATAAGTTCGTTTATAATAAAACAATAATATAGAAATACTTCTACTTGCACATATAGTAGCGATCATAAGTTCTTTTATAATCAAACAATAACATAGAAATACATCTACTTGCACATATAGTAGCCATCATAAGTTATTTGTAATCAAACAATAACATAGAAATACTTCCACTTGCATATATAGTAGCCATCATAAGTTCGTTTATAATATAACAATAATATAGGAATACTTCTACTTGCACATATAGTAGCCATCATAAGTTCTTTTATAATAAAACAATCACATGGAAATACTTCTACTCGCATATATAGTACCCATCATACATTTTTTTTATTATATGCCAATATTTTCTAGGTTAGTGTATTTTCAGTACTCTCAAATATTAGAATAATATAGAAAATGCTTCTGCTTCCAATATAGTAGCCATCACAAGTTCTTTTATAATAAAACAATAACATAGAAATACTTCTACTTCCACATATTGTAGCAATCATAAGTTCTTTTATAATCAAACAATAACATAGAAATACTTCTACTTGCATATGTAGTAGCCATCATAAGTTCGTTTATAATAAAACAATAATATAGAAATGCTTCTACTTGCACATATAGTAGCCATCACAAGTTCTTTTATAACAAAATAATAACATTTAAATACTTCTACTTGCATATATAGTAGCCATCATAAGTTCGTTTATAATATAACAATAATATAGAAATACTTCTACTTGCAATATAGTAGCCATCATAAGTTTTTTTATAATAAACCAATATTTTCTAGGTTAGTGTATTTACAGTACTCTCAAATATTAGAATAATATAGAAATACTTCTAGTTGCACATATAGTAGCCATCACAAGTTCTTTTATAATAAAATAATAACATTTAAATACTTCTACTTGCATAAATATTTGCCATCATAAGTTGTTTTTATAATAAAACAATAACAGAGAAATACTTCTATTCGCATATATAGCACCCATCATAAATTTTTTTGATAATAAACCAATATTTTCTAGGTTAGTGTATTTTCAGTACTCTCAAATATTAGAATAATATAGAAAATGCTTCTGCTTCCAATATAGTAGCCATCACAAGTTCTTTTATAATAAAACAATAACATAGAAATACTTCTACTTGCACATATTGTAGCAATCATAAGTTCTTTTATAATCAAACAATAACATAGAAATACTTCTACTTGCATATGTAGTAGCCATGATAAGTTCGTTTATAATAAAACAATAATATAGAAATACTTCTACTTGCACATATAGTAGCCATCATAAGTTCTTTTGTAATAAAACAATATTTTCTGGTATAGTGTATTTTCAGTACTCTCAAATATTAGAATAATATATAAAATACTTCTACTTGCAATATAGTACCCATCATAGGTTTTTTTATAATAAAACATTATATTCTAGGTTAGGGTATTTTAAGTACTCTCAAATATTAGAATAATATAGAAGTACTTCTACTTGCAATATAGTAGCCATCACAAGTTTTTTTTATAATAAACCAATAATATATAAATACATCTACTTGCATATGTAGTAGCCATCATAAGTTTGTTTATAATAAAACAATAATATAGAAATACTTCTACTTGCAATATAGTAGCCTTCATAAGTTCTTTTATAATAAAACAATATTTGCTAGGTTAGAGCATTTTACGGTCTCGCAAAAATTAGAATAATATAGAAAATACTTCCACTTGCACATAGAGTAGCCATCATAAGTTTTTGTTATAATAAAACAATAATATAGAAATACTATTTTTTCCACATATAGTAGCCATTATAAGCTCTTTTATAATAAAACAATAACATAGAAATACTTCCACTTGCATATATAGTAGCCATCACAAGTTCTTTTATAATAAAACAATAACATAGAAATACTTCCACTTGCATATGTAGTAGCCATCATAAGTTAGTTTATAATAAAACAATAATATAGAAATACGTCTACTTGCATATGTAGTAGCCATCATAAGTTCGTTTATAATAAAACAATAATATAGAAATACTTCTACTTGCACATATAGTAGCGATCATAAGTTCTTTTATAATCAAACAATAACATAGAAATACTTCTAGTTGCACATATAGTAGCCATCATAAGTTATATGTAATCAAACAATAACATAGAAATACTTCTACTTGCACATATTGTAGCAATCATAAGTTCTTTTATAATCAAACAATAACATAGAAATACTTCTACTTGCATATGTAGTAGCCATCATAAGTTCGTTTATAATATAAGAATAACATGGAAATACTTCTATTTGCACATATAGTAGCCATCATAAGTTAGTTTATAATAAAACAATAATATAGAAATACGTCTACTTGCACATATAGTAGCCATCATAAGTTCTTTTATAATAAAACAATCACATGGAAATACTTCTACTCGCATATATAGTACCCATCATACATTTTTTTTATTATATACCAATATTTTCTAGGTTAGTGTATTTTCAGTACTCTCAAATATTAGAATAATATAGAAAATGCTTCTGCTTCCAATATAGTAGCCATCACAAGTTCTTTTATAATAAAACAATAACATAGAAATACTTCTACTTGCACATATTGTAGCAATCATAAGTTCTTTTATAATCAAACAATAACATAGAAATACTTCTGCTTGCATATGTAGTAGCCATCATAAGTTCGTTTATAATATAAGAATAACATGGAAATACTTCTATTTGCACATATAGTAGCCATCATAAGTTAGTTTATAATAAAACAATAATATAGAAATACGTCTACTTGCACATATAGTAGCCATCATAAGTTCTTTTATAATAAAACAATCACATGGAAATACTTCTACTCGCATATATAGTACCCATCATAAATTTTTTTTATTATATGCCAATATTTTCTAGGTTAGTGTATTTTCAGTACTCTCAAATATTAGAATAATATAGAAAATGCTTCTGCTTCCAATATAGTAGCCATCACAAGTTCTTTTATAATAAAACAATAACATAGAAATACTTCTACTTCCACATATTGTAGCAATCTTAAGTTCTTTTATAATCAAACAATAACATAGAAATACTTCTACTTGCACATATTGTAGCAATCATAAGTTCTTTTATAATCAAACAATAACATAGAAATACTTCTACTTGCATATGTAGTAGCCATCATAAGTTCGTTTATAATGAAACAATAATATAGAAATACTTCTACTTGCACATTTAGTAGCGATCATAAGTTCTTTTATAATCAAACAATAACATAGAAATACTTCTACTTGCACATATAGTAGCCATCATAAGTTCTTTTATAATCAAACAATAACATAGAAATACTTCTACTTGCACATATAGTAGCAATCATAAGTTCTTTTATAATCAAACAATAACATAGAAATACTTCTACTTGCATATATAGTAGCCATCACAAGTTCTTTTATAATAAAACAATGACATAGAAATACTTCTACTTGCATATATATTAGCCATCATACATTTTTTTTATAATAAATCAATATTTTCTAGGTTAGTATATTTTCAGTACTCTCAAATATTAGAATAATACAGAAAACGCTTCTACTTGCAATATAGTAGCCATCACAAGTTCTTTTATAATAAAACAATAATATAGAAATACTTCTACTTGCAATATAGTAGCCTTCATAAGATCTTTTATAATAAAACTTAATGTGCTAGGTTAGAGCATTTTACGGTCTCGCAAAAATTAGAATAATATAGAAAATACTTCTACTTGCACATAGAGTAGCCATCATAAGTTTTTGTTATAATAAAACAATAATATAGAAATACTATTTCTTCCACATATAGTAGCCATCACAAGTTTTTTTATAATAAAACAATAACTTAGAAATACTTCTACTTGCACATATAGTAGCAATCATAAGTTCTTTTATAATAAAACAATCACATAGAAATACTTCTACTCGCATATATAGTACCCATCATAGGTTTTTTTTTATAATAAAACATTATTTTCTAGGTTAGGTTATATTAAGTACTCTCAAATATTAGAATAATATAGAAAATGCTTCTACTTGCAATATAGTAGCGATCATAAGTTCTTTTATAATCAAACGATAATATAGAAATACTTCTACTCGCATATATAGTACCAATCATAGGTTTTTTTTGTAATAATACAATATTTTCTAGGTTAGTGTATTTTCAGTACTCTCAAATGTTAGAATAATATAGAAAATACTTCTACTTGCAATATAGTAGCCATTATAAGTTCTATTATAATAAAACATTATTTTCTAGGTTAGGGTGTTTAAGTACTCTCAAATATTAGAATAATATAGAATATGTTTCAACTTGCAATATAGTAGCCATCACAAGTTTTTTTATAATAAAACAATAACATAGAAATACTTCTACTTGCACATATAGTAGCAATCATAAGTTCTTTTATAATAAAACAATCACATAGAAATACTTCTACTCGCATATATAGTACCCATCATAGGTTTTTTTTTATAATAAAACATTATTTTCTAGGTTAGGTTATATTAAGTACTCTCAAATATTAGAATAATATAGAAAATGCTTCTACTTGCAATATAGTAGCCATCACAAGTTCTTTTTTAATAAAACAATAATATAGAAATACTTCTACTTGCAATATAGTAGCCTTCATAAGTTCTTTTATAATAAAACTTAATGTGCTAGGTTAGAGCATTTTACGGTCTCGCAAAAATTAGAATAATATAGAAAATACTTCTACTTGCACATAGAGTAGCCATCATAAGTTTTTGTTATAATAAAACAATAATATAGAAATACTATTTCTTCCACATATAGTAGCCATTATAAGCTCTTTTATAATAAAACAATAACATAGAAATACTTCCACTTGCATATATAGTAGCCATCACAAGTTCGTTTATAATAAAACAATAACATAGAAATACGTCTACTTGCATATATAGTACCCATCATAAATTTTTTTATAATAAACCAATATTGTCTAGGTTAGTGTATTTTCAGTACTCTCAAATTTTAGAATAATATAGAAAATGCTTCTACTTGCAATATAGTAGCCATCACAAGTTCTTTTATAATAAAACAACAATATAGAAATACTTCTACTTTCAATATAGTAGCCTTCATAAGTTCTCTTATAATAAAACAATATTTGCTAGGTTAGAGCATTTTACAGTCTCGCAAAGATTAGAATAATATAGAAAATACTTCTACTTGCGCATAGAGTAGCCATCATAAGTTTTTGTTATAATAAAACAATAATGTAGAAATACTATTTCTTCCACATATAGTAGCCATCATAAGTTAGTTTATAATAAAACAATAATATAGAAATACGTCTACTTGCACATATAGTAGCCATCATAAGTTCTTTTATAATAAAACAATCACATGGAAATACTTCTACTCGCATATATAGAACCCATCATAAATTTTTTTTATTATAAACCAATATTTTCTAGGTTAGTGTATTTTCAGTACTCTCAAATATTAGAATAATATAGAAAATGCTTCTGCTTCCAATATAGTAGCCATCACAAGTTCTTTTATAATAAAACAATAACATAGAAATACTTCTACTTGCACATATTGTAGCAATCATAAGTTCTTTTATAATCAAACAATAACATAGAAATACTTCTACTTGCATATGTAGTAGCCATCATAAGTTCGTTTATAATAAAACAATAATATAGAAATACTTCTACTTGCACATATAGTAGCGATCATAAGTTCTTTTATAATCAAACAATAACATAGAAATACGTCTACTTGCACATATAGTAGCCATCATAAGTTATATGTAATCAAACAATAACATAGAAATACTTCTACTTGCACATATTGTAGCAATCATAAGTTCTTTTATAATCAAACAATAACATAGAAATACTTCCACTTGCATATGTAGTAGCCATCATAAGTTAGTTTATAATAAAACAATAATATAGAAATACGTCTACTTGCACATATAGTAGCCATCATAAGTTCTTTTATAATAAAACAATCACATGGAAATACTTCTACTCGCATATATAGTACCCATCATAAATTTGTTTTATTATAAACCAATATTTTCTAGGTTAGTGTATTTTCAGTACTCTCAAATATTAGAATAATATAGAAAATGCTTCTGCTTCCAATATAGTAGCCATCACAAGTTCTTTTATAATAAAACAATAACATAGAAATACTTCTACTTGCACATATTGTAGCAATCATAAGTTCTTTTATAATCAAACAATAACATAGAAATACTTCTACTTGCATATGTAGTAGCCATCATAAGTTCGTTTATAATAAAACAATAATATAGAAATACTTCTACTTGCACATATAGTAGCGATCATAAGTTCTTTTATAATCAAACAATAACATAGAAATACTTCTACTTGCACATATAGTAGCCATCATAAGTTATATGTAATCAAACAATAACATAGAAATACTTCTACTTGCACATATTGTAGCAATCATAAGTTCTTTTATAATCAAACAATAACATAGAAATACTTCCACTTGCATATGTAGTAGCCATCATAAGTTAGTTTATAATAAAACAATAATATAGAAATACGTCTACTTGCACATATAGTAGCCATCATAAGTTCTTTTATAATAAAACAATCACATGGAAATACTTCTACTCGCATATATAGTACCCATCATAAATTTGTTTTATTATAAACCAATATTTTCTAGGTTAGTGTATTTTCAGTACAATCAAATATTAGAATTATATAGAAAATACTTCTACTTGCAATATTGTACCCATCGTAGGTTTTTTTTATAATAAAACATTATTTTCTAGGTTAGGGTATTTTAAGTACTCTCAAATATTAGAATAATATAGAAGTACTTCTACTTGCAATATAGTAGCCATCACAAGTTTTTTTATAATAAAACAATAACATAGAAATACTTCCACTTGCATATATAGTAGCCATCACAAGTTCTTTTATAATGAAACAATAACATAGAAATACTTCCACTTGCATATGTAGTAGCCATCATAAGTTAGTTTATAATAAAAAAATAATATAGAAATACGTCTACTTGCACATATAGTAGCCATCATAAGTTCTTTTATAATAAAACAATTACATGGAAATACTTCTACTCGCATATATAGAACCCATCATAAATTTTTTTTATTATAAAACAATATTTTCTGGTATAGTGTATTTTCAGTACTCTCAAATATTAGAATAATATATAAAATACTTCTACTTGCAATATAGTACCCATCATAGGTTTTTTTTATAATAAAACATTATTTTCTAGGTTAGGGTATTTTAAGTACTCTCAAATATTAGAATAATATAGAAAATGCTTCTACTTGCAATATAGTAGCCATCACAAGTTCTTTTATAATAAAACAATCAGATGGAAATACTTCTACTCGCATATATAGTACCCATCATACATTTTTTTTATAATAAACCAATATTTTCTAGGTTAGTGTATTTTCAGTACTCTCAAATATTAGAATAATATAGAAAATGCTTCTGCTTCCAATATAGTAGCCATCACAAGTTCTTTTATAATAAAACAATAACATAGAAATACTTCTACTTGCACATATTGTAGCAATCATAAGTTCTTTTATAATCAAACAATAACATAGAAATACTTCTACTTGCATATGTAGTAGCCATCATAAGTTCGTTTATAATAAAACAATAATATAGAAATACTTCTACTTGCACATATAGTAGCGATCATAAGTTCTTTTATAATCAAACAATAACATAGAAATACATCTACTTGCACATATAGTAGCCATCATAAGTTATTTGTAATCAAACAATAACATAGAAATACTTCCACTTGCATATATAGTAGCCATCGTTCGTTTATAATATAACAATAATATAGAAATACTTCTACTTGCACATATAGTAGCGATCATAAGTTCTTTTATAATCAAACGATAATATAGAAATACTTCTACTCGCATATATAGTACCCATCATAGGTTTTTTTTGTAATAAAACAATATTTTCTAGGTTAGTGTATTTTCAGTACTCTCAAATGTTAGAATAATATAGAAAATACTTCTACCTGCAATATAGTAGCCATCATAAGTTCTATTATAATAAAACATTATTTTCTAGGTTAGGGTGTTTAAGTACTCTCAAATATTAGAATAATATAGAATATGTTTCAACTTGCAATATAGTAGCCATCACAAGTTTTTTTATAATAAAACAATAACATAGAAATACTTCTACTTGCAATATAGTAGCCATCACAAGTTTTTTTTATAATAAACCAATAATATATAAATACATTTATTTGCATATGTAGTAGCCATCATAAGTTCGTTTATAATAAAACAATAATATAGAAATACGTCTACTTGCACATATAGTAGCCATCATAAGTTCTTTTATAATAAAACAATCACATAGAAATACTTCTACTTGCGTATGTAGTAGCCATGATAAGTTCGTTTATAATAAAACAATAATATAGAAATACTTCTACTTGCACATATAGTAGCCATCATAAGTTCTTTTATAATAAAACAATCACATAGAAATAATTCTACTCACATATATAGCACCCATCATAGGTTTTTTTTTATAATAAAACAATATTTTCTGGTATAGTGTATTTTCAGTACAATCAAATATTAGAATTATATAGAAAATACTTCTACTTGCAATATTGTACCCATCATAGGTTTTTTTTATAATAAAACATTATTTTCTATGTTAGGGTATTTTAAGTACTCTCAAATATTAGAATAATATAGAAGTACATCTACTTGCAATATAGTAGCCATCACAAGTTTTTTTATAATAAAACAATAACATAGAAATACTTCCACTTGCATATATAGTAGCCATCACAAGTTCTTTTATAATAAAACAATAACATAGAAATACTTCCACTTGCATATGTAGTAGCCATCATAAGTTAGTTTATAATAAAACAATAATATAGAAATACGTCTACTTGCACATATAGTAGCCATCATAAGTTCTTTTATAATAAAACAATCACATAGAAATACTTCTACTCGCATATATAGTACCCAAAATAAATTTTTTTTTATAATAAACCAATATTTTCTAGGTTAGTGTGTTTTCAGTACTCTCAAATATTAGAATAATATAGAAAATGCTTCTGCTTCCAATATAGTAGCCATCACAAGTTCTTTTATAATAAAACAATAACATAGAAATACTTCTACTTGCACATATAGTAGCAATCATAAGTTCTTTTATAATAAAACAATCACATAGAAATACTTCTACTCGCATATATAGTACCCATCATAGGTTTTTTTTTATAATAAAACATTATTTTCTAGGTTAGGTTATATTAAGTACTCTCAAATATTAGAATAATATAGAAAATGCTTCTACTTGCAATATAGTAGCGATCATAAGTTCTTTTATAATCAAACGATAATATAGAAATACTTCTACTCGCATATATAGTACCAATCATAGGTTTTTTTTGTAATAATACAATATTTTCTAGGTTAGTGTATTTTCAGTACTCTCAAATGTTAGAATAATATAGAAAATACTTCTACTTGCAATATAGTAGCCATTATAAGTTCTATTATAATAAAACATTATTTTCTAGGTTAGGGTGTTTAAGTACTCTCAAATATTAGAATAATATAGAATATGTTTCAACTTGCAATATAGTAGCCATCACAAGTTTTTTTATAATAAAACAATAACATAGAAATACTTCTACTTGCACATATAGTAGCAATCATAAGTTCTTTTATAATAAAACAATCACATAGAAATACTTCTACTCGCATATATAGTACCCATCATAGGTTTTTTTTTATAATAAAACATTATTTTCTAGGTTAGGTTATATTAAGTACTCTCAAATATTAGAATAATATAGAAAATGCTTCTACTTGCAATATAGTAGCCATCACAAGTTCTTTTATAATAAAACAATAATATAGAAATACTTCTACTTGCAATATAGTAGCCTTCATAAGTTCTTTTATAATAAAACTTAATGTGCTAGGTTAGAGCATTTTACGGTCTCGCAAAAATTAGAATAATATAGAAAATACTTCTACTTGCACATAGAGTAGCCATCATAAGTTTTTGTTATAATAAAACAATAATATAGAAATACTATTTCTTCCACATATAGTAGCCATTATAAGCTCTTTTATAATAAAACAATAACATAAAAATACTTCCACTTGCATATATAGTAGCCATCACAAGTTCGTTTATAATAAAACAATAACATAGAAATACGTCTACTTGCATATATAGTACCCATCATAAATTTTTTTATAATAAACCAATATTGTCTAGGTTAGTGTATTTTCAGTACTCTCAAATTTTAGAATAATATAGAAAATGCTTCTACTTGCAATATAGTAGCCATCACAAGTTCTTTTATAATAAAACAACAATATAGAAATACTTCTACTTTCAATATAGTAGCCTTCATAAGTTCTTTTATAATAAAACAATATTTGCTAGGTTAGAGCATTTTACGGTCTCGCAAAAATTAGAATAATATAGAAAATACTTCTACTTGCGCATAGAGTAGCCATCATAAGTTTTTGTTATAATAAAACAATAATGTAGAAATACTATTTCTTCCACATATAGTAGCCATCATAAGTTAGTTTATAATAAAACAATAATATAGAAATACGTCTACTTGCACATATAGTAGCCATCATAAGTTCTTTTATAATAAAACAATCACATGGAAATACTTCTACTCGCATATATAGAACCCATCATAAATTTTTTTTATTATAAACCAATATTTTCTAGGTTAGTGTATTTTCAGTACTCTCAAATATTAGAATAATATAGAAAATGCTTCTGCTTCCAATATAGTAGCCATCACAAGTTCTTTTATAATAAAACAATAACATAGAAATACTTCTACTTGCACATATTGTAGCAATCATAAGTTCTTTTATAATCAAACAATAACATAGAAATACTTCTACTTGCATATGTAGTAGCCATCATAAGTTCGTTTATAATAAAACAATAATATAGAAATACTTCTACTTGCACATATAGTAGCGATCATAAGTTCTTTTATAATCAAACAATAACATAGAAATACGTCTACTTGCACATATAGTAGCCATCATAAGTTATATGTAATCAAACAATAACATAGAAATACTTCTACTTGCACATATTGTAGCAATCATAAGTTCTTTTATAATCAAACAATAACATAGAAATACTTCCACTTGCATATGTAGTAGCCATCATAAGTTAGTTTATAATAAAACAATAATATAGAAATACGTCTACTTGCACATATAGTAGCCATCATAAGTTCTTTTATAATAAAACAATCACATGGAAATACTTTTACTCGCATATATAGTACCCATCATAAATTTGTTTTATTATAAACCAATATTTTCTAGGTTAGTGTATTTTCAGTACAATCAAATATTAGAATTATATAGAAAATACTTCTACTTGCAATATTGTACCCATCGTAGGTTTTTGTTATAATAAAACATTATTTTCTAGGTTAGGGTATTTTAAGTACTCTCAAATATTAGAATAATATAGAAGTACTTCTACTTGCAATATAGTAGCCATCACAAGTTCTTTTATAATAAAACAATCAGATGGAAATACTTCTACTCGCATATATAGTACCCATCATACATTTTTTTTATAATAAACCAATATTTTCTAGGTTAGTGTATTTTCAGTACTCTCAAATATTAGAATAATATAGAATATGTTTCAACTTGCAATATAGTAGCCATCACAAGTTTTTTTATAATAAAACAATAACATAGAAATACTTCTACTTGCAATATAGTAGCCATCACAAGTTTTTTTTATAATAAACCAATAATATATAAATACATCTATTTGCATATGTAGTAGCCATCATAAGTTCGTTTATAATAAAACAATAATATAGAAGTACTTCTACTTGCACATATAGTAGCCATCACAAGTTCTTTTATAATAAAACAATAACATAGAAATACTTCTACTTGCACATATAGTAGCCATCATAAGTTCTTTTATAATAAAACAATCACATAGAAATAATTCTACTCGAATATATAGTACCCATCATAGGTTTTTTTTTATAATAAAACAATATTTTCTGGTATAGTGTATTTTCAGTACAATCAAATATTAGAATTATATAGAAAATACTTCTACTTGCAATATTGTACCCATCATAGGTTTTTTTTATAATAAAACATTATTTTCTAGGTTAGGGTATTTTAAGTACTCTCAAATATTAGAATAATATAGAAGTACTTCTACTTGCAATATAGTAGCCATCACAAGTTTTTTTATAATAAAACAATAACATAGAAATACTTCCACTTGCATATATAGTAGCCATCACAAGTTCTTTTATAATAAAACTATAACATAGAAATACTTCCACTTGCATATGTAGTAGCCATCATAAGTTAGTTTATAATAAAACAATAATATAGAAATACGTCTACTTGCACATATAGTAGCCATCATAAGTTCTTTTATAATAAAACAATCACATGGAAATACTTCTACTCGCATATATAGAACCCATCATAAATTTTTTTTATTATAAACCAATATTTTCTAGGTTAGTGTATTTTCAGTACTCTCAAATATTAGAATAATATAGAAAATGCTTCTGCTTCCAATATAGTAGCCATCACAAGTTCTTTTATAATAAAACAATAACATAGAAATACTTCTATTTGCACATATTGTAGCAATCATAAGTTCTATTATAATCAAACAATAACATAGAAATACTTCTACTTGCATATGTAGTAGCCATCATAAGTTCGTTTATAATAAAACAATAATATAGAAATACTTCTACTTGCACATATAGTAGCGATCATAAGTTCTTTTATAATCAAACAATAACATAGAAATACTTCTACTTGCACATATAGTAGCCATCATAAGTTATATGTAATCAAACAATAACATAGAAATACTTCTACTTGCACATATTGTAGCAATCATAAGTTCTTTTATAATCAAACAATAACATAGAAATACTTCCACTTGCATATGTAGTAGCCATCATAAGTTAGTTTATAATAAAACAATAATATAGAAATACGTCTACTTGCACATATAGTAGCCATCATAAGTTCTTTTATAATAAAACAATCACATGGAAATACTTCTACTCGCATATATAGTACCCATCATAAATTTGCTTTATTATAAACCAATATTTTCTAGGTTAGTGTATTTTCAGTACAATCAAATATTAGAATTATATAGAAAATACTTCTACTTGCAATATTGTACCCATCGTAGGTTTTTTTTATAATAAAACATTATTTTCTAGGTTAGGGTATTTTAAGTACTCTCAAATATTAGAATAATATAGTAGTACTTCTACTTGCAATATAGTAGCCATCACAAGTTTTTTTATAATAAAACAATAACATAGAAATACTTCCACTTGCATATATAGTAGCCATCACAAGTTCTTTTATAATAAAACAATAACATAGAAATACTTCCACTTGCATATGTAGTAGCCATCATAAGTTAGTTTATAATAAAACAATAATATAGAAATACGTCTACTTGCACATATAGTAGCCATCATAAGTTCTTTTATAATAAAACAATCACATGGAAATACTTCTACTCGCATATATAGAACCCATCATAAATTTTTTTTATTATAAACCAATATTTTCTAGGTTAGTGTATTTTCAGTACTCTCAAATATTAGAATAATATAGAAAATGCTTCTGCTTCCAATATAGTAGCCATCACAAGTTCTTTTATAATAAAACAATAACATAGAAATACTTCTACTTGCACATATTGTAGCAATCATAAGTTCTTTTATAATCAAACAATAACATAGAAATACTTCTACTTGCATATGTAGTAGCCATCATAAGTTCGTTTATAATAAAACAATAATATAGAAATACTTCTACTTGCACATATAGTAGCGATCATAAGTTCTTTTATAATCAAACAATAACATAGAAATACTTCTACTTGCACATATAGTAGCCATCATAAGTTATATGTAATCAAACAATAACATAGAAATACTTCTACTTGCACATATTGTAGCAATCATAAGTTCTTTTATAATCAAACAATAACATAGAAATACTTCCACTTGCATATGTAGTAGCCATCATAAGTTAGTTTATAATAAAACAATAATATAGAAATACGTCTACTTGCACATATAGTAGCCATCATAAGTTCTTTTATAATAAAACAATCACATGGAAATACTTCTACTCGCATATATAGTACCCATCATAAATTTGTTTTATTATAAACCAATATTTTCTAGGTTAGTGTATTTTCAGTACAATCAAATATTAGAATTATATAGAAAATACTTCTACTTGCAATATTGTACCCATCGTAGGTTTTTTTTATAATAAAACATTATTTTCTAGGTTAGGGTATTTTAAGTACTCTCAAATATTAGAATAATATAGAAGTACTTCTACTTGCAATATAGTAGCCATCACAAGTTTTTTTATAATAAAACAATAACATAGAAATACTTCCACTTGCATATATAGTAGCCATCACAAGTTCTTTTATAATGAAACAATAACATAGAAATACTTCCACTTGCATATGTAGTAGCCATCATAAGTTAGTTTATAATAAAACAATAATATAGAAATACGTCTACTTGCACATATAGTAGCCATCATAAGTTCTTTTATAATAAAACAATCACATGGAAATACTTCTACTCGCATATATAGAACCCATCATAAATTTTTTTTATTATAAACCAATATTTTCTAGGTTAGTGTATTTTCAGTACTCTCAAATATTAGAATAATATAGAAAATGCTTCTGCTTCCAATATAGTAGCCATCACAAGTTCTTTTATAATAAAACAATAACATAGAAATACTTCTATTTGCACATATTGTAGCAATCATAAGTTCTATTATAATCAAACAATAACATAGAAATACTTCTACTTGTATGTAGTAGCCATCATAAGTTCGTTTATAATAAAACAATAATATAGAAATACTTCTACTTGCACATATAGTAGCGATCATAAGTTCTTTTATAATCAAACAATAACATAGAAATACTTCTACTTGCACATATAGTAGCCATCATAAGTTATATGTAATCAAACAATAACATAGAAATACTTCTACTTGCACATATTGTAGCAATCATAAGTTCTTTTATAATCAAACAATAACATAGAAATACTTCCACTTGCATATGTAGTAGCCATCATAAGTTAGTTTATAATAAAACAATAATATAGAAATACGTCTACTTGCACATATAGTAGCCATCATAAGTTCTTTTATAATAAAACAATCACATGGAAATACTTCTACTCGCATATATAGTACCCATCATAAATTTGTTTTATTATAAACCAATATTTTCTAGGTTAGTGTATTTTCAGTACAATCAAATATTAGAATTATATAGAAAATACTTCTACTTGCAATATTGTACCCATCGTAGGTTTTTTTTATAATAAAACATTATTTTCTAGGTTAGGGTATTTTAAGTACTCTCAAATATTAGAATAATATAGAAGTACTTCTACTTGCAATATAGTAGCCATCACAAGTTTTTTTATAATAAAACAATAACATAGAAATACTTCCACTTGCATATATAGTAGCCATCACAAGTTCTTTTATAATAAAACAATAACATAGAAATACTTCCACTTGCATATGTAGTAGCCATCATAAGTTAGTTTATAATAAAACAATAATATAGAAATACGTCTACTTGCACATATAGTAGCCATCATAAGTTCTTTTATAATAAAACAATCACATGGAAATACTTCTACTCGCATATATAGAACCCATCATAAATTTTTTTTATTATAAACCAATATTTTCTAGGTTAGTGTATTTTCAGTACTCTCAAATATTAGAATAATATAGAAAATGCTTCTGCTTCCAATATAGTAGCCATCACAAGTTCTTTTATAATAAAACAATAACATAGAAATACTTCTACTTGCACATATTGTAGCAATCATAAGTTCTTTTATAATCAAACAATAACATAGAAATACTTCTACTTGCATATGTAGTAGCCATCATAAGTTCGTTTATAATAAAACAATAATATAGAAATACTTCTACTTGCACATATAGTAGCGATCATAAGTTCTTTTATAATCAAACAATAACATAGAAAAACTTCTACTTGCACATATAGTAGCCATCATAAGTTATATGTAATCAAACAATAACATAGAAATACTTCTACTTGCACATATTGTAGCAATCATAAGTTCTTTTATAATCAAACAATAACATAGAAATACTTCCACTTGCATATGTAGTAGCCATCATAAGTTAGTTTATAATAAAACAATAATATAGAAATACGTCTACTTGCACATATAGTAGCCATCATAAGTTCTTTTATAATAAAACAATCACATGGAAATACTTCTACTCGCATATATAGTACCCATCATAAATTTGTTTTATTATAAACCAATATTTTCTAGGTTAGTGTATTTTCAGTACAATCAAATATTAGAATTATATAGAAAATACTTCTACTTGCAATATTGTACCCATCGTAGGTTTTTTTTATAATAAAACATTATTTTCTAGGTTAGGGTATTTTAAGTACTCTCAAATATTAGAATAATATAGAAGTACTTCTACTTGCAATATAGTAGCCATCACAAGTTTTTTTATAATAAAAAAATAACATAGAAATACTTCCACTTGCATATATAGTAGCCATCACAAGTTCTTTTATAATGAAACAATAACATAGAAATACTTCCACTTGCATATGTAGTAGCCATCATAAGTTAGTTTATAATAAAAAAATAATATAGAAATACGTCTACTTGCACATATAGTAGCCATCATAAGTTCTTTTATAATAAAACAATTACATGGAAATACTTCTACTCGCATATATAGAACCCATCATAAATTTTTTTTATTATAAAACAATATTTTCTGGTATAGTGTATTTTCAGTACTCTCAAATATTAGAATAATATATAAAATACTTCTACTTGCAATATAGTACCCATCATAGGTTTTTTTTATAATAAAACATTATTTTCTAGGTTAGGGTATTTTAAGTACTCTCAAATATTAGAATAATATAGAAAATGCTTCTACTTGCAATATAGTAGCCATCACAAGTTCTTTTATAATAAAACAATCAGATGGAAATACTTCTACTCGCATATATAGTACCCATCATACATTTTTTTTATAATAAACCAATATTTTCTAGGTTAGTGTATTTTCAGTACTCTCAAATATTAGAATAATATAGAAAATGCTTCTGCTTCCAATATAGTAGCCATCACAAGTTCTTTTATAATAAAACAATAACATAGAAATACTTCTACTTGCACATATTGTAGCAATCATAAGTTCTTTTATAATCAAACAATAACATAGAAATACTTCTACTTGCATATGTAGTAGCCATCATAAGTTCGTTTATAATAAAACAATAATATAGAAATACTTCTACTTGCACATATAGTAGCGATCATAAGTTCTTTTATAATCAAACAATAACATAGAAATACATCTACTTGCACATATAGTAGCCATCATAAGTTATTTGTAATCAAACAATAACATAGAAATACTTCCACTTGCATATATAGTAGCCATCGTTCGTTTATAATATAACAATAATATAGAAATACTTCTACTTGCACATATAGTAGCGATCATAAGTTCTTTTATAATCAAACGATAATATAGAAATACTTCTACTCGCATATATAGTACCCATCATAGGTTTTTTTTGTAATAAAACAATATTTTCTAGGTTAGTGTATTTTCAGTACTCTCAAATGTTAGAATAATATAGAAAATACTTCTACCTGCAATATAGTAGCCATCATAAGTTCTATTATAATAAAACATTATTTTCTAGGTTAGGGTGTTTAAGTACTCTCAAATATTAGAATAATATAGAATATGTTTCAACTTGCAATATAGTAGCCATCACAAGTTTTTTTATAATAAAACAATAACATAGAAATACTTCTACTTGCAATATAGTAGCCATCACAAGTTTTTTTTATAATAAACCAATAATATATAAATACATTTATTTGCATATGTAGTAGCCATCATAAGTTCGTTTATAATAAAACAATAATATAGAAATACGTCTACTTGCACATATAGTAGCCATCATAAGTTCTTTTATAATAAAACAATCACATAGAAATACTTCTACTTGCGTATGTAGTAGCCATGATAAGTTCGTTTATAATAAAACAATAATATAGAAATACTTCTACTTGCACATATAGTAGCCATCATAAGTTCTTTTATAATAAAACAATCACATAGAAATAATTCTACTCACATATATAGCACCCATCATAGGTTTTTTTTTATAATAAAACAATATTTTCTGGTATAGTGTATTTTCAGTACAATCAAATATTAGAATTATATAGAAAATACTTCTACTTGCAATATTGTACCCATCATAGGTTTTTTTTATAATAAAACATTATTTTCTAGGTTAGGGTATTTTAAGTACTCTCAAATATTAGAATAATATAGAAGTACATCTACTTGCAATATAGTAGCCATCACAAGTTTTTTTATAATAAAACAATAACATAGAAATACTTCCACTTGCATATATAGTAGCCATCACAAGTTCTTTTATAATAAAACAATAACATAGAAATACTTCCACTTGCATATGTAGTAGCCATCATAAGTTAGTTTATAATAAAACAATAATATAGAAATACGTCTACTTGCACATATAGTAGCCATCATAAGTTCTTTTATAATAAAACAATCACATAGAAATACTTCTACTCGCATATATAGTACCCAAAATAAATTTTTTTTTATAATAAACCAATATTTTCTAGGTTAGTGTATTTTCAGTACTCTCAAATATTAGAATAATATAGAAAATGCTTCTGCTTCCAATATAGTAGCCATCACAAGTTCTTTTATAATAAAACAATAACATAGAAATACTTCTACTTGCACATATTGTAGCAATCATAAGTTCTTTTATAATCAAACAATAACATAGAAATACTTCTACTTGCATATGTAGTAGCCATCATAAGTTCTTTTATAATAAAACAATCACATAGAAGTACTTCTACTCGCATATATAGTACCCATCATAGGTTTTTTTTATAATAAAATAATATTTTCTAGGTTAGTGTATTTACAGTACTCTCAAATATTAGAATAATATAGAAAATACTTCTACTTGCACATATAGTAGCCATCACAAGTTCTTTTATAACAAAATAATAACATTTAAATACTTCTACTTGCATAAATATTTGCCATCATAAGTTCTTTTATAATAAAACGATCACATAGAAATACTTCTACTCGCATATATAGTACCCATCATAGGTTTTTTTTATAATAAAACAATAATATATAAATACATCTACTTGCATATGTAGTAGCCATCATAAGTTCGTTTATAATAAAACAATAATATAGAAATGCTTCTACTTGCACATATAGTAGCCATCACAAGTTCTTTTATAACAAAATAATAACATTTAAATACTTCTACTTGCATAAATATTTGCCATCATAAGTTGTTTTAAAATAAAACAATAACATAGAAATACTTCCACTTACATATATAGTAGCCATCGTTCGTTTATAATATAACAATAATATAGAAATACTTCTACTTGCACATATAGTAGCGATCATAAGTTCTTTTATAATCAAACGATAATATAGAAATACTTCTACTCGCATATATAGTACCCATCATAGGTTTTTTTTGTAATAAAACAATATTTTCTAGGTTAGTGTATTTTCAGTACTCTCAAATGTTAGAATAATATAGAAAATACTTCTACTTGCAATATAGTAGCCATCATAAGTTCTATTATAATAAAATATTATTTTCTAGGTTAGGGTGTTTAAGTACTCTCAAATATTAGAATAATATAGAATATGTTTCTACTTGCAATATAGTAGCCATCACAAGTTTTTTTATAATAAAACAATAACATAGAAATACTTCTACTTGCACATATAGTAGCCATCATAAGTTCTTTTATAATAAAACAATCACATAGAAATACTTCTACTTGCATATGTAGTAGCCATGATAAGTTCGTTTATAATAAAACAATAATATAGAAATACTTCTACTTGCACATATAGTAGCGATCATAAGTTCTTTTATAATCAAACAATAACATAGAAATACATCTACTTGCACATATAGTAGCCATCATAAGTTATTTGTAATCAAACAATAACATAGAAATACTTCCACTTGCATATATAGTAGCCATCATAAGTTCGTTTATAATATACAATAATATAGAAATACTTCTACTTGCACATATAGTAGCGATCATAAGTTCTTTTATAATCAAACGATAATATAGAAATACTTCTACTCGCATATATAGTACCCATCATAGGTTTTTTTTGTAATAATACAATATTTTCTAGGTTAGTGTATTTTCAGTACTCTCAAATGTTAGAATAATATAGAAAATACTTCTACTTGCAATATAGTAGCGATCATAAGTTCTTTTATAATCAAACGATAATATAGAAATACTTCTACTCGCATATATAGTACCCATCATAGGTTTTTTTTGTAATAATACAATATTTTCTAGGTTAGTGTATTTTCAGTACTCTCAAATGTTAGAATAATATAGAAAATACTTCTACTTGCAATATAGTAGCCATCATAAGTTCTATTATAATAAAACATTATTTTCTAGGTTAGGGTGTTTAAGTACTCTCAAATATTAGAATAATATAGAATATGTTTCTACTTGCAATATAGTAGCCATCACAAGTTTTTTTATAATAAAACAATAACATAGAAATACTTCTACTTGCACATATAGTAGCAATCATAAGTTCTTTTATAATAAAACAATCACATAGAAATACTTCTACTCGCATATATAGTACCCATCATAGGTTTGTTTTTATAATAAAACAATAATAGAGAAATACGTCTACTTGCACATATAGTAGCCATCATAAGTTCTTTTATAATAAAACAATCACATAGAAATACTTCTACTCGCATATATAGTACCCATCATATGTTTTTTTTTATAATAAAACAATATTTTCTAGGTTAGTGTATTTTAAGTACTCTCAAATATTAGAATAATATAGAAAATACTTCTACTTGCACATATAGTAGCCATTATTAGTTCTTTTATGATAAACCAATGACATAGAAATACTTCTACTTGCATATATATAAGCCGCCATACATTTTTTTTATAATAAACCAATATTTTCTAGGTTAGTGTATTTTCAGTACTCTCAAATATTAGAATAATACAGAAAATGCTTCTACTTGCAATATAGTAGCCATCACAAGTTCTTTTATAATAAAACAATAATATAGAAATACTTCTACTTGCAATATAGTAGCCTTCATAAGTTCTTTTATAATAAAACAATATTTGCGAGGTTAGAGCATTTTACGGTCTCGCAAACATTAGAATAATATAGAAAATACTTCCACTTGCACATAGAGTAGCCATCATAAGTTTTTGTTATAATAAAACAATAATATAGAAATACTATTTCTTCCACATATAGTAGCCATTATAAGCTCTTTTATAATAAAACAATAACATAGAAATACTTCTACTCGCATATATAGTACCCATCATAGGTTTTTTTTTATAATAAAACAATAATATATAAATACATCTACTTGCATATGTAGTAGCCATCATAAGTTCGTTTATAATAAAACAATAATATAGAAATACTTCTACTTGCACATATAGTAGCGATCATAAGTTCTTTTATAATCAAACAATAACATAGAAATACATCTACTTGCACATATAGTAGCCATCATAAGTTATTTGTAATCAAACAATAACATAGAAATACTTCCACTTGCATATATAGTAGCCATCATAAGTTCGTTTATAATATAACAATAATATAGAAATACTTCTACTTGCACATATAGTAGCGACCATAAGTTCTTTTATAATCAAACGATAATATAGAAATACTTCTACTCGCATATATAGTACCCATCATAGGTTTTTTTTGTAATAAAACAATATTTTCTAGGTTAGTGTATTTTCAGTACTCTCAAATGTTAGAATAATATAGAAAATACTTCTACTTGCACATATAGTAGCCATCACAAGTTCTTTTATAACAAAATAATAACATTTAAATACTTCTACTTGCATAAATATTTGCCATCATAAGTTCTTTTATAATAAAACAATCACATAGAAATACTTCTACTCGCATATATAGTACCCATCATAGGTTTTTTTTATAATAAAACAATAATATATAAATACATCTACTTGCATATGTAGTAGCCATCATAAGTTCGTTTATAATAAAACAATAATATAGAAATGCTTCTACTTGCACATATAGTAGCCATCACAAGTTCTTTTATAACAAAACAATAACATAGAAATACTTCTACTTGCACATATTGTAGCAATCATAAGTTCTTTTATAATCAAACAATAACATAGAAATACTTCTACTTGCATATTTAGTAGCCATCATAAGTTCGTTTATAATAAAACAATAATATAGAAATACTTCTACTTGCACATATAGTAGCGATCATAAGTTCTTTTATAATCAAACAATAACATAGAAATACTTCTACTTGCACATATAGTAGCCATCATAAGTTATTTGTAATCAAACAATAACATAGAAATACTTCTACTTGCACATATAGTAGCCATCATAAGTTATTTGTAATCAAACAATAACATAGAAATACTTCCACTTGCATATATAGTAGCCATCATAAGTTTGTTTATAATATATAATAATATAGAAATACGTCTACTTGCACATATAGTAGCCATCATAAGTTCTTTTATAATAAAACAATCACATAGAAATACTTCTACTCGCATATATAGTACCCATCATAGGTTTTTTTTATAATAAAACAATAATATATAAAAAACATCTACTTGCATATGTAGTAGCCATCATAAGTTCGTTTATAATAAAACAATAATATAGAAATGCTTCTACTTGCACATATAGTAGCCATCACAAGTTCTTTTATAACAAAATAATAACATTTAAATACTTCTACTTGCATAAATATTTGCCATCATAAGTTGTTTTAAAATAAAACAATAATAGAGAAATACGTCTAATTGCACATATAGTAGCCATCATAAGTTCTTTTATAATAAAACAATCACATAGAAGTACTTCTACTCGCATATATAGTACCCATCATAGGTTTTTTTTATAATAAAATAATATTTTCTAGGTTAGTGTATTTACAGTATTCTCAAATATTAGAATAATATAGAAAATACTTCTACTTGCACATATAGTAGCCATCACAAGTTCTTTTATAACAAAATAATAACATTTAAATACTTCTACTTGCATAAATATTTGCCATCATAAGTTCTTTTGTAATAAAACAATCACATAGAAATACTTCTACTCGCATATATAGTACCCATCATAGGTTTTTTTTATAATAAAACAATAATATATAAATACATCTACTTGCATATGTAGTAGCCATCATAAGTTCGTTTATAATAAAACAATAATATAGAAATGCTTCTACTTGCACATATAGTAGCCATCACAAGTTCTTTTATAACAAAATAATAACATTTAAATACTTCTACTTGCATAAATATTTGCCATCATAAGTTGTTTTAAAATAAAACAATAACATAGAAATACTTCCACTTGCATATATAGTAGCCATCGTTCGTTTATAATATAACAATAATATAGAAATACTTCTACTTGCACATATAGTAGCGATCATAAGTTCTTTTATAATCACACAATAACATAGAAATACTTCTACTTGCATATGTAGTAGCTATCATAAGTTCGTTTATAATAAAACAATAATATAGAAGTACTTCTACTTGCACATATAGTAGCCATCACAAGTTCTTTTATAATAAAACAATAACATAGAAATACGTCTACTTGCACATATAGTAGCCATCATAAGTTCTTTTATAATAAAACAATCACATGGAAATACTTCTACTCGCATATATAGTACCCATCATACATTTTTTTTATTATATACCAATATTTTCTAGGTTAGTGTATTTTCAGTACTCTCAAATATTAGAATAATATAGAAAATGCTTCTGCTTCCAATATAGTAGCCATCACAAGTTCTTTTATAATAAAACAATAACATAGAAATACTTCTAATTGCACATATTGTAGCAATCATAAGTTCTTTTATAATCAAACAATAACATAGAAATACTTCTACTTGCATATGTAGTAGCCATCATAAGTTCGTTTATAATATAAGAATAACAAGGAAATACTTCTATTTGCACATATAGTAGCCATCATAAGTTAGTTTATAATAAAACAATAATATAGAAATACGTCTACTTGCACATATAGTAGCCATCATAAGTTCTTTTATAATAAAACAATCACATGGAAATACTTCTACTCGCATATATAGTACCCATCATAAATTTTTTTTATTATATGCCAATATTTTCTAGGTTAGTGTATTTTCAGTACTCTCAAATATTAGAATAATATAGAAAATGCTTCTGCTTCCAATATAGTAGCCATCACAAGTTCTTTTATAATAAAACAATCACATAGAAATATTTCTACTCGCACATATAGTACCCATCATATGTTTTTTTTATAATAAAACAATATTTTCTAGGTTAGTGTATTTTAAGTACTCTCAAATATTAGAATAATATCGAAAATACTTCTACTTGCAATATAGTAGCCATCATAAGTTTTTTTATAATAAACCAATATTTTCTAGGTTAGTGTATTTACAGTACTCTCAAATATTAGAATAATATAGAAATACTTCTAGTTGCACATATAGTAGCCATCACAAGTTCTTTTATAATAAAATAATAACATTTAAATACTTCTACTTGCATAAATATTTGCCATCATAAGTTGTTTTTATAATAAAACAATAACAGAGAAATACTTCTATTCGCATATATAGCACCCATCATAAATTTTTTTGATAATAAACCAATATTTTCTAGGTTAGTGTATTTTCAGTACTCTCAAATATTAGAATAATATAGAAAATGCTTCTGCTTCCAATATAGTAGCCATCACAAGTTCTTTTATAATAAAACAATAACATAGAAATACTTCTACTTGCACATATTGTAGCAATCATAAGTTCTTTTATAATCAAACAATAACATAGAAATACTTCTACTTGCATATGTAGTAGCCATGATAAGTTCGTTTATAATAAAACAATAATATAGAAATACTTCTACTTGCACATATAGTAGCCATCATAAGTTCTTTTGTAATAAAACAATATTTTCTGGTATAGTGTATTTTCAGTACTCTCAAATATTAGAATAATATATAAAATACTTCTACTTGCAATATAGTACCCATCATAGGTTTTTTTATAATAAAACATTATATTCTAGGTTAGGGTATTTTAAGTACTCTCAAATATTAGAATGATATAGAAGTACTTCTACTTGCAATATAGTAGCCATCACAAGTTTTTTTATAATAAACCAATAATATATAAATACATCTACTTGCATATGTAGTAGCCATCATAAGTTTGTTTATAATAAAACAATAATATAGAAATACTTCTACTTGCAATATAGTAGCCTTCATAAGTTCTTTTATAATAAAACAATATTTGCTAGGTTAGAGCATTTTACGGTCTCGCAAAAATTAGAATAATATAGAAAATACTTCCACTTGCACATAGAGTAGCCATCATAAGTTTTTGTTATAATAAAACAATAATATAGAAATACTATTTCTTCCACATATAGTAGCCATTATAAGCTCTTTTATAATAAAACAATAACATAGAAATACTTCCACTTGCATATATAGTAGCCATCACAAGTTCTTTTATAATAAAACAATAATATAGAAATACTTCCACTTGCATATGTAGTAGCCATCATAAGTTAGTTTATAATAAAACAATAATATAGAAATACGTCTACTTGCACATATAGTAGCCATCATAAGTTCTTTTATAATAAAACAATCACATGGAAATACTTCTACTCGCATATATAGTACCCATCATAAATTTTTTTTTATAATAAACCAATATTTTCTAGGTTAGTGTATTTTCAGTACTCTCAAATATTAGAATAATATAGAAAATGCTTCTGCTTCCAATATAGTAGCCATCACAAGTTCTTTTATAATAAAACAATAACATAGAAATACTTCTACTTGCACATATTGTAGCAATCATAAGTTCTTTTATAATCAAACAATAAAATAGAAATACTTCTACTTGCATATGTAGTAGCCATCATAAGTTCGTTTATAATGAAACAATTATATAGAAATACTTCTACTTGCACATATAGTAGCGATCATAAGTTCTTTTATAATCAAACAATAACATAGAAATACTTCTACTTGCACATATAGTAGCCATCATAATTTATATGTAATCAAACAATAACATAGAAATACTTCTACCTGCACATATTGTAGCAATCATAAGTTCTTTTATAATCAAACAATAACATAGAAATACTTCTACTTGCATATGTAGTAGCCATCATAAGTTCGTTTATAATATAAGAATAACATGGAAATACTTCTATTTGCACATATAGTAGCCATCATAAGTTAGTTTATAATAAAACAATAATATAGAAATACGTCTACTTGCACATATAGTAGCCATCATAAGTTCTTTTATAATAAAACAATCACATGGAAATACTTCTACTCGCATATATAGTACCCATCATACATTTTTTTTATTATATACCAATATTTTCTAGGTTAGTGTATTTTCAGTACTCTCAAATATTAGAATAATATAGAAAATGCTTCTGCTTCCAATATAGTAGCCATCACAAGTTCTTTTATAATAAAACAATAACATAGAAATACTTCTACTTGCACATATTGTAGCAATCATAAGTTCTTTTATAATCAAACAATAACATAGAAATACTTCTACTTGCATATGTAGTAGCCATCATAAGTTCGTTTATAATATAAGAATAACATGGAAATACTTCTATTTGCACATATAGTAGCCATCATAAGTTAGTTTATAATAAAACAATAATATAGAAATACGTCTACTTGCACATATAGTAGCCATCATAAGTTCTTTTATAATAAAACAATCACATGGAAATACTTCTACTCGCATATATAGTACCCATCATACATTTTTTTTATTATATACCAATATTTTCTAGGTTAGTGTATTTTCAGTACTCTCAAATATTAGAATAATATAGAAAATGCTTCTGCTTCCAATATAGTAGCCATCACAAGTTCTTTTATAATAAAACAATAACATAGAAATACTTCTACTTGCACATATTGTAGCAATCATAAGTTCTTTTATAATCAAACAATAACATAGAAATACTTCTACTTGCATATGTAGTAGCCATCATAAGTTCGTTTATAATATAAGAATAACATGGAAATACTTCTATTTGCACATATAGTAGCCATCATAAGTTAGTTTATAATAAAACAATAATATAGAAATACGTCTACTTGCACATATAGTAGCCATCATAAGTTCGTTTATAATATAACAATAATATAGAAATACGTCTACTTGCAATATAGTAGCCTTCATAAGTTCTTATATATTAAAACAATAATATATAAATACATCTACTTGCATATGTAGTAGCCACCATAAGTTCGTTTATAATAAAACAATAATATAGAAATACTTCTACTTGCACATATAGTAGCGATCATAAGATATATTATAATAAAACATTATTTTCTAGGTTAGGGTATTTTAAGTACTCTCAAATATTAGAATAATATAGAAAATGTTTCTACTTGCAATATAGTAGCCATCACATTTTTTTTATAATAAAACAATAACATAGAAATACTTCTACTTGCACATATAGTAGCCATCATAAGTTATTTGTAATCAAACAATAACATAGAAATACTTCCACTTGCATATATAGTAGCCATCATAAGTTCGTTTATAATATAAGAATAACATAGAAATACTTCTATTTGCACATATAGTAGCAATCATAAGTTCGTTTATAATAAAACAATAATATAGAAATACTTCTACTCGCATATATAGTACCCATCATAAGTTTTTTTTATAATAAAACAATACTTTCTAGGTTAGTGTATTTTAAGTACTCTCAAATATTAGAATAATATAGAAAATACTTCTACTTGCACATATAGTAGCCATTATTAGTTATTTTATGATAAAACAATGACATAGAACTACTTCTACTTGCATATATATAAGCCACCATACATTTTTTTATAATAAACCAATATTTTCTAGGTTAGTGTATTTTCAGTACTCTCCAATATTAGAATAATATAGAAAATGTTTCTACTTGCAATATAGTAGCCATCACATTTTTTTTATAATAAAACAATAACATAGAAATACTTCTACTTGCATATATAGTAGCCATTATAAGCTCTTTTATAATAAAACAATAACATAGAAATACTTCCACTTCCATATATAGTAGCCATCACAAGTTCTTTTATAATAAAATAATAACATAGAATTCCACTTGCATATATAGTAGCCATCATAAGTTCGTTTATAATAAAACAATAATATAGAAATACGTCTACTTGCACATATAGTAGCCATCATAAGTTCTTTTATAATAAAACAATCACATAGAAATACTTCTACTTGCACATATAGTAGCAATTATAAGTTCTTTTATAATCTAACAATAACATAGAAATACTTCTGCTTGCATATATAGTAGCCATCATAAGTTCGTTTATAATATAACAATAACATAGAAATACTTCTACTTGCACATATAGTAGCAATCATAAGTTCTTTTATAATCAAACAATAACATAGAAATACTTCTACTTGCATATATAGTAGCCATCATAAGTTCGTTTATAATATAACAATAATATAGAAATACATCTACTTGCAATATAGTAGCCTTCATAAGTTCTTTTATATTAAAACAATAATATATAAATACATCTACTTGCACATATAGTAGCCATCACAAGTTCTTTTATAACAAAATAATAACATTTAAATACTTCTACTTGCATAAATATTTGCCATCATAAGTTGTTTTAAAATAAAACAATAATAGAGAAATACGCCTACTTGCACATATAGTAGCCATCATAAGTTCTTTTATAATAAAACAATCACATAGAAATACTTCTACTCGCACATATAGTACCCGTCATATTTTTTTTTTATAATAAAACAATATTTTCTAGGTTAGTGTATTTTAAGTACTCTCAAATATTAGAATAATATCGAAAATACTTCTACTTGCAATATAGTAGCCATCATAAGTTTTTTTTTATAATAAACCAATATTTTC
Source organism: Priocnemis perturbator (assembly GCA_963942575.1). Taxonomy (NCBI): domain Eukaryota; kingdom Metazoa; phylum Arthropoda; class Insecta; order Hymenoptera; family Pompilidae; genus Priocnemis; species Priocnemis perturbator. The sequence goes on along the minus strand of OZ012643.1, from coordinate 7,388,330 downwards.
TAGGTTAGTGTATTTACAGTACTCTCAAATATTAGAATAATATAGAAATACTTCTACTTGCAATATAGTTATTTTAAGTTATCATAAGTTATTTTAAAGTAAAACAATATTTTCTATGTTAGACAATTTTAAGTACTCTCAAATATGAGAATAATATAGAAAATACTTCTAGTTGCACATATAGTAGCCATCACAAGTTCTTTTATAATAAAATAATAACATTTAAATACTTCTACTTGCATAAATATTTGCCATCATAAGTTGTTTTTATAATAAAACAATAACAGAGAAATACTTCTACTCGCATATATAGCACCCATCATAAATTTTTTTGATAATAAACCAATATTTTATAGGTTAGTGTATTTTCAGTACTCTCAAATATTAGAATAATATAGAAAATGCTTCTGCTTCCAATATAGTAGCCATCACAAGTTCTTTTATAATAAAACAATAACATAGAAATACTTCTACTTGCACATATTGTAGCAATCACAAGTTCTTTTATAATCAAACAATAACATAGAAATACTTCTACTTGCATATGTAGTAGCCATGATAAGTTCGTTTATAATAAAACAATAATATAGAAATACTTCTACCTGCACATATAGTAGCCATCATAAGTTCTTTTATAATAAAACAATATTTTCTGGTATAGTGTATTTTCAGTACTCTCAAATATTAGAATAATATATAAAATACTTCTACTTGCAATATAGTACCCATCATAGGTTTTTTTATAATAAAACATTATTTTCTAGGTTAGGGTATTTTAAGTACTCTCAAATATTAGAATAATATAGAAGTACTTCTACTTGCAATATAGTAGCCATCACAAGTTTTTTTATAATAAACCAATAATATATAAATACATCTACTTGCATATGTAGTAGCCATCATAAGTTTGTTTATAATAAAACAATAATATAGAAATACTTCTACTTGCAATATAGTAGCCTTCATAAGTTCTTTTATAATAAAACAATAATTGCTAGGTTAGAACATTTTACGGTCTCGCAAAAATTAGAATAATATAGAAAATACTTCCACTTACACATAGAGTAGCCATCATAAGTTTTTGTTATAATAAAACAATAATATAGAAATACTATTTCTTCCACATATAGTAGCCATTATAAGCTCTTTTATAATAAAACAATCACATGGAAATACTTCTACTCGCATATATAGTACCCATCATAAATTTTTTTTATTATATACCAATATTTTCTAGGTTAGTGTATTTTCAGTACTCTCAAATATTAGAATAATATAGAAAATGCTTCTGCTTCCAATATAGTAGCCATCACAAGTTCTTTTATAATAAAACAATAACATAGAAATACTTCTACTTGCACATATTGTAGCAATCATAAGTTCTTTTATAATCAAACAATAACATAGAAATACTTCTACTTGCATATGTAGTAGCCATCATAAGTTCGTTTATAATAAAACAATAATATAGAAATGCTTCTACTTGCACATTTAGTAGCCATCACAAGTTCTTTTATAACAAAATAATAACATTTAAATACTTCTACTTGCATAAATATTTGCCATCATAAGTTGTTTTAAAATAAAATAATAATAGAGAAATACGTCTACTTGCACATATAGTAGCCATCATAAGTTCTTTTATAATAAAACAATCACATAGAAATATTTCTACTCGCACATATAGTACCCATCATATGTTTTTTTTATAATAAAACAATATTTTCTAGGTTAGTGTATTTTAAGTACTCTCAAATATTAGAATAATATCGAAAATACTTCTACTTGCAATATAGTAGCCATCATAAGTTTTTTTATAATAAACCAATATTTTCTAGGTTAGTGTATTTACAGTACTCTCAAATATTAGAATAATATAGAAATACTTCTAGTTGCACATATAGTAGCCATCACAAGTTCTTTTATAATAAAATAATAACATTTAAATACTTCTACTTGCATAAATATTTGCCATCATAAGTTGTTTTTATAATAAAACAATAACAGAGAAATACTTCTATTCGCATATATAGCACCCATCATACATTTTTTTGATAATAAACCAATATTTTCTAGGTTAGTGTATTTTCAGTACTCTCAAATATTAGAATAATATAGAAAATGCTTCTGCTTCCAATATAGTAGCCATCACAAGTTCTTTTATAATAAAACAATAACATAGAAATACTTCTACTTGCACATATTGTAGCAATCATAAGTTCTTTTATAATCAAACAATAACATAGAAATACTTCTACTTGCATATGTAGTAGCCATGATAAGTTCGTTTATAATAAAACAATAATATAGAAATACTTCTACTTGCACATATAGTAGCCATCATAAGTTCTTTTGTAATAAAACAATATTTTCTGGTATAGTGTATTTTCAGTACTCTCAAATATTAGAATAATATATAAAATACTTCTACTTGCAATATAGTACCCATCATAGGTTTTTTTATAATAAAACATTATATTCTAGGTTAGGGTATTTTAAGTACTCTCAAATATTAGAATAATATAGAAGTACTTCTACTTGCAATATAGTAGCCATCACAAGTTTTTTTATAATAAACCAATAATATATAAATACATCTACTTGCATATGTAGTAGCCATCATAAGTTTGTTTATAATAAAACAATAATATAGAAATACTTCTACTTGCAATATAGTAGTCTTCATAAGTTCTTTTATAATAAAACAATATTTGCTAGGTTAGAGCATTTTACGGTCTCGCAAAAATTAGAATAATATAGAAAATACTTCCACTTGCACATAGAGTAGCCATCATAAGTTTTTGTTATAATAAAACAATAATATAGAAATACTATTTCTTCCACATATAGTAGCCATTATAAGCTCTTTTATAATAAAACAATAACATAGAAATACTTCCACTTGCATATATAGTAGCCATCACAAGTTCTTTTATAATAAAACAATAACATAGAAATACTTCCACTTGCATATGTAGTAGCCATCATAAATTAGTTTATAATAAAACAATAATATAGAAATACGTCTACTTGCACATATAGTAGCCATCATAAGTTCTTTTATAATAAAACAATCACATGGAAATACTTCTACTCGCATATATAGTACCCATCATAAATTTTTTTTTATAATAAACCAATATTTTCTAGGTTAGTGTATTTTCAGTACTCTCAAATATTAGAATAATATAGAAAATGCTTCTGCTTCCAATATAGTAGCCATCACAAGTTCTTTTATAATAAAACAATAACATAGAAATACTTCTACTTGCACATATTGTAGCAATCATAAGTTCTTTTATAATCAAACAATAAAATAGAAATACTTCTACTTGCATATGTAGTAGCCATCATAAGTTCGTTTATAATGAAACAATTATATAGAAATACTTCTACTTGCACATATAGTAGCGATCATAAGTTCTTTTATAATCAAACAATAACATAGAAATACTTCTACTTGCACATATAGTAGCCATCATAATTTATATGTAATCAAACAATAACATAGAAATACTTCTACCTGCACATATTGTAGCAATCATAAGTTCTTTTATAATCAAACAATAACATAGAAATACTTCTACTTGCATATGTAGTAGCCATCATAAGTTCGTTTATAATATAACAATAATATAGAAATACGTCTACTTGCAATATAGTAGCCTTCATAAGTTCTTATATATTAAAACAATAATATATAAATACATCTACTTGCATATGTAGTAGCCACCATAAGTTCGTTTATAATAAAACAATAATATAGAAATACTTCTACTTGCACATATAGTAGCGATCATAAGATATATTATAATAAAACATTATTTTCTAGGTTAGGGTATTTTAAGTACTCTCAAATATTAGAATAATATAGAAAATGTTTCTACTTGCCATATAGTAGCCATCACATTTTTTTTATAATAAAACAATAACATAGAAATACTTCTACTTGCACATATAGTAGCCATCATAAGTTATTTGTAATCAAACAATAACATAGAAATACTTCCACTTGCATATATAGTAGCCATCATAAGTTCGTTTATAATATAAGAATAACATAGAAATACTTCTATTTGCACATATAGTAGCAATCATAAGTTCGTTTATAATAAAACAATAATATAGAAATACTTCTACTCGCATATATAGTACCCATCATAAGTTTTTTTTATAATAAAACAATACTTTCTAGGTTAGTGTATTTTAAGTACTCTCAAATATTAGAATAATATAGAAAATACTTCTACTTGCACATATAGTAGCCATTATTAGTTATTTTATGATAGAACAATGACATAGAAATACTTCTACTTGCATATATATAAGCCACCATACATTTTTTTTATAATAAACCAATATTTTCTAGGTTAGTGTATTTTCAGTACTCTCAAATATTAGAATAATATAGAAAATGTTTCTACTTGCAATATAGTAGCCATCACATTTTTTTTATAATAAAACAATAACATAGAAATACTTCTACTTGCATATATAGTAGCCATTATAAGCTCTTTTATAATAAAACAATAACATAGAAATACTTCCACTTGCATATATAGTAGCCATCACAAGTTCTTTTATAATAAAATAATAACATAGAATTCCACTTGCATATATAGTAGCCATCATAAGTTCGTTTATAATAAAACAATAATATAGAAATACGTCTACTTGCACATATAGTAGCCATCATAAGTTCTTTTATAATAAAACAATCACATAGAAATACTTCTACTTGCACATATAGTAGCAATTATAAGTTCTTTTATAATCTAACAATAACATAGAAATACTTCTGCTTGCATATATAGTAGCCATCATAAGTTCGTTTATAATATAACAATAACATAGAAATACTTCTACTTGCACATATAGTAGCAATCATAAGTTCTTTTATAATCAAACAATAACATAGAAATACTTCTACTTGCATATATAGTAGCCATCATAAGTTCGTTTATAATATAACAATAATATAGAAATACATCTACTTGCAATATAGTAGCCTTCATAAGTTCTTTTATATTAAAACAATAATATATAAATACATCTACTTGCACATATAGTAGCCATCACAAGTTCTTTTATAACAAAATAATAACATTTAAATACTTCTACTTGCATAAATATTTGCCATCATAAGTTGTTTTAAAATAAAACAATAATAGAGAAATACGCCTACTTGCACATATAGTAGCCATCATAAGTTCTTTTATAATAAAACAATCACATAGAAATACTTCTACTCGCACATATAGTACCCGTCATATGTTTTTTTTATAATAAAACAATATTTTCTAGGTTAGTGTATTTTAAGTACTTCAAATATTAGAATAATATCGAAAATACTTCTACTTGCAATATAGTAGCCATCATAAGTTTTTTTTTTATAATAAACCAATATTTTCTAGGTTAGTGTATTTACAGTACTCTCAAATATTAGAATAATATAGAAATACTTCTACTTGCAATATAGTTATTTTAAGTTATCATAAGTTATTTTAAAGTAAAACAATATTTTCTATGTTAGACAATTTTAAGTACTCTCAAATATGAGAATAATATAGAAAATACTTCTAGTTGCACATATAGTAGCCATCACAAGTTCTTTTATAATAAAATAATAACATTTAAATACTTCTACTTGCATAAATATTTGCCATCATAAGTTGTTTTTATAATAAAACAATAACAGAGAAATACATCTACTCGCATATATAGCACCCATCATAAATTTTTTTGATAATAAACCAATATTTTCTAGGTTAGTGTATTTTCAGTACTCTCAAATATTAGAATAATATAGAAAATGCTTCTGCTTCCAATATAGTAGCCATCACAAGTTCTTTTATAATAAAACAATAACATAGAAATACTTCTGCTTCCAATATAGTAGCCATCACAAGTTCTTTTATAATAAAACAATAACATAGAAATACTTCTACTTGCACACATTGTAGCAATCATAAGTTCTTTTATAATCAAACAATAACATAGAAATACTTCTACTTGCATATGTAGTAGCCATCATAAGTTCGTTTATAATAAAACAATAATATAGAAATACTTCTACTTGCACATATAGTAGCGATCATAAGTTCTTTTATAATCAAACAATAACATAGAAATACTTCTACTTGCACATATAGTAGCCATCATAAGTTATTTGTAATCAAACAATAACATAGAAACACTTCTACTTGCACATATAGTAGCCATCATAAGTTATTTGTAATCAAACAATAACATAGAAATACTTCCACTTGCATATATAGTAGCCATCATAAGTTTGTTTATAATATAAAAATAATATAGAAATACTTCTACTTGCACATATAGTAGTCATCATAAGTTCTTTTATAATAAAACAATATTTTCTGGTATAGTGTATTTTCAGTACTCTCAAATATTAGAATAATATATAAAATACTTCTACTTGCAATATAGTACCCATCATAGGTTTTTTTATAATAAAACATTATTTTCTAGGTTAGGGTATTTTAAGTACTCTCAAATATTAGAATAATATAGAAGTACTTCTACTTGCAATATAGTAGCCATCACAAGTTTTTTTATAATAAACCAATAATATATAAATACATCTACTTGCATATGTAGTAGCCATCATAAGTTTGTTTATAATAAAACAATAATATAGAAATACTTCTACTTGCAATATAGTAGCCTTCATAAGTTCTTTTATAATAAAACAATATTTGCTAGGTTAGAGCATTTTACGGTCTCGCAAAAATTAGAATAATATAGAAAATACTTCCACTTGCACATAGAGTAGCCATCATAAGTTTTTGTTATAATAAAACAATAATATAGAAATACTATTTCTTCCACATATAGTAGCCATTATAAGCTCTTTTATAATAAAACAATAACATAGAAATACTTCCACTTGCATATATAGTAGCCATCACAAGTTCTTTTATAATAAAACAATAATATAGAAATACTTCCACTTGCATATGTAGTAGCCATCATAAGTTAGTTTATAATAAAACAATAATATAGAAATACGTCTACTTGCACATATAGTAGCCATCATAATTTATATGTAATCAAACAATAACATAGAAATACTTCTACCTGCACATATTGTAGCAATCATAAGTTCTTTTATAATCAAACAATAACATAGAAATACTTCTACTTGCACATATAGTAGCCATCATAATTTATATGTAATCAAACAATAACATAGAAATACTTCTACCTGCACATATTGTAGCAATCATAAGTTCTTTTATAATCAAACAATAACATAGAAATACTTCTACTTGCATATGTAGTAGCCATCATAAGTTCGTTTATAATATAACAATAATATAGAAATACGTCTACTTGCAATATAGTAGCCTTCATAAGTTCTTATATATTAAAACAATAATATATAAATACATCTACTTGCATATGTAGTAGCCACCATAAGTTCGTTTATAATAAAACAATAATATAGAAATACTTCTACTTGCACATATAGTAGCGATCATAAGATATATTATAATAAAACATTATTTTCTAGGTTAGGGTATTTTAAGTACTCTCAAATATTAGAATAATATAGAAAATGTTTCTACTTGCCATATAGTAGCCATCACATTTTTTTTATAATAAAACAATAACATAGAAATACTTCTACTTGCACATATAGTAGCCATCATAAGTTATTTGTAATCAAACAATAACATAGAAATACTTCCACTTGCATATATAGTAGCCATCATAAGTTCGTTTATAATATAAGAATAACATAGAAATACTTCTATTTGCACATATAGTAGCAATCATAAGTTCGTTTATAATAAAACAATAATATAGAAATACTTCTACTCGCATATATAGTACCCATCATAAGTTTTTTTTATAATAAAACAATACTTTCTAGGTTAGTGTATTTTAAGTACTCTCAAATATTAGAATAATATAGAAAATACTTCTACTTGCACATATAGTAGCCATTATTAGTTATTTTATGATAAAACAATGACATAGAAATACTTCTACTTGCATATATATAAGCCACCATACATTTTTTTTTATAATAAACCAATATTTTCTAGGTTAGTGTATTTTCAGTACTCTCAAATATTAGAATAATATAGAAAATGTTTCTACTTGCAATATAGTAGCCATCACATTTTTTTTATAATAAAACAATAACATAGAAATACTTCTACTTGCATATATAGTAGCCATTATAAGCTCTTTTATAATAAAACAATAACATAGAAATACTTCCACTTGCATATATAGTAGCCATCACAAGTTCTTTTATAATAAAATAATAACATAGAATTCCACTTGCATATATAGTAGCCATCATAAGTTCGTTTATAATAAAACAATAATATAGAAATACGTCTACTTGCACATATAGTAGCCATCATAAGTTCTTTTATAATAAAACAATCACATAGAAATACTTCTACTTGCACATATAGTAGCAATTATAAGTTCTTTTATAATCTAACAATAACATAGAAATACTTCTGCTTGCATATATAGTAGCCATCATAAGTTCGTTTATAATGAAACAATAATATAGAAATACTTCTACTTGCACATATAGTAGCGATCATAAGTTCTTTTATAATCAAACAATAACATAGAAATACTTCTACTTGCACATATAGTAGCCATCATAAGTTATATGTAATCAAACAATAACATAGAAATACTTCTACCTGCACATATTGTAGCAATCATAAGTTCTTTTATAATCAAACAATAACATAGAAATACTTCTACTTGCATATGTAGTGGCCATCATAAGTTCGTTTATAATAAAACAATCACATAGAAATACTTCTACTTGCACATATAGTAGCAATTATAAGTTCTTTTATAATCAAACAATAACATAGAAATACTTCTGCTTGCATAAATAGTAGCCATCATAAGTTCGTTTATAATATAACAATAACATAGAAATACTTCTACTTGCACATATAGTAGCAATCATAAGTTCTTTTATAATCAAACAATAACATAGAAATACTTCTACTTGCATATATAGTAGCCATCATAAGTTCGTTTATAATATAACAATAATATAGAAATACGTCTACTTGCAATATAGTAGCCTTCATAAGTTCTTATATATTAAAACAATAATATATAAATACATCTACTTGCATATGTAGTAGCCACCATAAGTTCGTTTATAATAAAACAATAATATAGAAATACTTCTACTTGCACATATAGTAGCGATCATAAGATATATTATAATAAAACATTATTTTCTAGGTTAGGGTATTTTAAGTACTCTCAAATATTAGAATAATATAGAAAATGTTTCTACTTGCAATATAGTAGCCATCACATTTTTTTTATAATAAAACAATAACATAGAAATACTTCTACTTGCATATATAGTAGCCATTATAAGCTCTTTTATAATAAAACAATAACATAGAAATACTTCCACTTGCATATATAGTAGCCATCACAAGTTCTTTTATAATAAAATAATAACATAGAATTCCACTTGCATATATAGTAGCCATCATAAGTTCGTTTATAATAAAACAATAATATAGAAATACGTCTACTTGCACATATAGTAGCCATCATAAGTTCTTTTATAATAAAACAATCACATAGAAATACTTCCACTTGCATATATAGTAGCCATCACAAGTTCTTTTATAATCAAACAATAACATAGAAATACTTCTACTTGCATATGTAGTAGCCATCATAAGTTCGTTTATAATGAAACACTAATATAGAAATACTTCTACTTGCACATATAGTAGCGATCATAAGTTCTTTTATAATCAAACAATAACATAGAAATACTTCTACTTGCACATATAGTAGCCATCATAAGTTATATGTAATCAAACAATAACATAGAAATACTTCTACCTGCACATATTGTAGCAATCATAAGTTCTTTTATAATCAAACAATAACATAGAAATACTTCTACTTGCATATGTAGTAGCCATCATAAGTTCGTTTATAATAAAACAATAATATAGAAATGCTTCTACTTGCACATATAGTAGCCATCACAAGTTCTTTTATAACAAAATAATAACATTTAAATACTTCTACCTGCATAAATATTTGCCATCATAAATTGTTTTAAAATAAAATAATAATAGAGAAATACGTCTACTTGCACATATAGTAGCCATCATAAGTTCTTTTATAATAAAACAATCACATAGAAATATTTCTACTCGCACATATAGTACCCATCATATGTTTTTTTTATAATAAAACAATATTTTCTAGGTTAGTGTATTTTAAGTACTCTCAAATATTAGAATAATATCGAAAATACTTCTACTTGCAATATAGTAGCCATCATAAGTTCTTTTATAATAAAACAATCACATGGAAATACTTCTACTCGCATATATAGTACCCATCATAAATTTTTTTTTATAATAAACCAATATTTTCTATGTTAGTGTATTTTCAGTACTCTCAAATATTAGAATAATATAGAAAATGCTTCTGCTTCCAATATAGTAGCCATCACAAGTTCTTTTATAATAAAACAATAACATAGAAATACTTCTACTTGCACATATTGTAGCAATCATAAGTTCTTTTATAATCAAACAATAACATAGAAATACTTCTACTTGCATATGTAGTAGCCATCATAAGTTCGTTTATAATGAAACAATAATATAGAAATACTTCTACTTGCACATTTAGTAGCGATCATAAGTTCTTTTATAATCAAACAATAACATAGAAATACTTCTACTTGCACATATAGTAGCCATCATAAGTTATATGTAATCAAACAATAACATAGAAATACTTCTACCTGCACATATTGTAGCAATCATAAGTTATTTGTAATCAAACAATAACATAGAAATACTTCCACTTGCATATATAGTAGCCATCATAAGTTCGTTTATAATATAAGAATAACATAGAAATACTTCTATTTGCACATATAGTAGCAATCATAAGTTCTTTTATAATCAAACAATAACATAGAAATACTTCTACTTGCACATATAGTAGCCATCATAAGTTATTTGTAATCAAACAATAACATAGAAACACTTCTACTTGCACATATAGTAGCCATCATAAGTTATTTGTAATCAAACAATAACATAGAAATACTTCCACTTGCATATATAGTAGCCATCATAAGTTTGTTTATAATATAAAAATAATATAGAAATACTTCTACTTGCACATATAGTAGCCATCATAAGTTCTTTTATAATAAAACAATATTTTCTGGTATAGTGTATTTTCAGTACTCTCAAATATTAGAATAATATATAAAATACTTCTACTTGCAATATAGTACCCATCATAGGTTTTTTTATAATAAAACATTATTTTCTAGGTTAGGGTATTTTAAGTACTCTCAAATATTAGAATAATATAGAAGTACTTCTACTTGCAATATAGTAGCCATCACAAGTTTTTTTATAATAAACCAATAATATATAAATACATCTACTTGCATATGTAGTAGCCATCATAAGTTTGTTTATAATAAAACAATAATATAGAAATACTTCTACTTGCAATATAGTAGCCTTCATAAGTTCTTTTATAATAAAACAATATTTGCTAGGTTAGAGCATTTTACGGTCTCGCAAAAATTAGAATAATATAGAAAATACTTCCACTTGCACATAGAGTAGCCATCATAAATTTTTGTTATAATAAAACAATAATATAGAAATACTATTTCTTCCACATATAGTAGCCATTATAAGCTCTTTTATAATAAAACAATAACATAGAAATACTTCCACTTGCATATATAGTAGCCATCACAAGTTCTTTTATAATAAAACAATAATATAGAAATACTTCCACTTGCATATGTAGTAGCCATCATAAGTTAGTTTATAATAAAACAATAATATAGAAATACGTCTACTTGCACATATAGTAGCCATCATAAGTTCTTTTATAATAAAACAATCACATGGAAATACTTCTACTCGCATATATAGTACCCATCATAAATTTTTTTTTTATAATAAACCAATATTTTCTAGGTTAGTGTATTTTCAGTACTCTCAAATATTAGAATAATATAGAAAATGCTTTTGCTTCCAATATAGTAGCCATCACAAGTTCTTTTATAATAAAACAATAACATAGAAATACTTCTACTTGCACATATTGTAGCAATCATAAGTTCTTTTATAATCAAACAATAAAATAGAAATACTTCTACTTGCATATGTAGTAGCCATCATAAGTTCGTTTATAATGAAACAATTATATAGAAATACTTCTACTTGCACATATAGTAGCGATCATAAGTTCTTTTATAATCAAACAATAACATAGAAATACTTCTACTTGCACATATAGTAGCCATCATAATTTATATGTAATCAGACAATAACATAGAAATACTTCTACCTGCACATATTGTAGCAATCATAAGTTCTTTTATAATCAAACAATAACATAGAAATACTTCTACTTGCATATGTAGTAGCCATCATAAGTTCGTTTATAATAAAACAATCACATAGAAATACTTCTACTTGCACATATAGTAGCAATTATAAGTTCTTTTATAATCAAACAATAACATAGAAATACTTCTGCTTGCAATATAGTAGCCTTCATAAGTTCTTTTATATTAAAACAATAATATATAAATACATCTACTTGCATATGTAGTAGCCATCACAAGTTCTTTTATAATAAAACAATAACATAGAAATACTTCTGCTTGCATATATAGTAGCCATCATAAGTTCGTTTATAATATAACAATAACATAGAAATACTTCTCCTTGCACATATAGTAGCAATCATAAGTTCTTTTATAATCAAACAATAACATAGAAATACGTCTACTTGCACATATAGTAGCCATCATAAATTCTTTTATAATAAAACAATAACATAGAAATACGTCTACTTGCATATATAGTACCCATCATAAATTTTTTTATAATAAACCAATATTGTCTAGGTTAGTGTATTTTCAGTACTCTCAAATTTTAGAATAATATAGAAAATGCTTCTGCTTGCAATATATTAGCCATCACAAGTTCTTTTATAATAAAACAATAACATAGAAATACTTCTACTTGCACATATAGTAGCCATCATAAGTTATTTGTAATCAAACAATAACATAGAAATACTTTCACTTGCATATATAGTAGCCATCATAGGTTCGTTTATAATAAAACAATAATATAGAAATACGTCTACTTGCACCTATAGTAGCCATCATAAGTTCTTTTAGAATAAAACAATCACAAAGAAATACGTCTACTTGCACATATAGTAGCCATCATAAGTTCTTTTATAATCAAACAATAACATAGAAATACTTCTACTTGCATATATAGTAGCCATCATAAGTTTTTTTTATAATAAACCAATATTTTCTAGGTTAGTGTATTTTCAGTACTCTCAAATATTAGAATAATATAGAAAATGCTTCTGCTTCCAATATAGTAGCCATCACAAGTTCTTTTATAATAAAACAATAACATAGAAATACTTCTACTTGCACATATTGTAGCAATCATAAGTTCTTTTATAATAAAACAATCACATGGAAATACTTCTACTCGCATATATAGTACCCATCATACATTTTTTTTATTATATACCAATATTTTCTAGGTTAGTGTATTTTCAGTACTCTCAAATATTAGAATAATATAGAAAATGCTTCTGCTTCCAATATAGTAGCCATCACAAGTTCTTTTATAATAAAACAATAACATAGAAATACTTCTACTTGCACATATTGTAGCAATCATAAGTTCTTTTATAATCAAACAATAACATAGAAATACTTCTACTTGCATATGTAGTAGCCATCATAGGTTCGTTTATAATATAAGAATAACATGGAAATACTTCTATTTGCACATATAGTAGCCATCATAAGTTAGTTTATAATAAAACAATAATATAGAAATACGTCTACTTGCACATATAGTAGCCATCATAAGTTCTTTTATAATAAAACAATCACATGGAAATACTTCTACTCGCATATATAGTACCCATCATAAATTTTTTGTATTATATGCCAATATTTTCTAGGTTAGTGTATTTTCAGTACTCTCAAATATTAGAATAATATAGAAAATGCTTCTGCTTCCAATATAGTAGCCATCACAAGTTCTTTTATAATAAAACAATAACATAGAAATACTTCTACTTCCACATATTGTAGCAATCATAAGTTCTTTTATAATCAAACAATAACATAGAAATACTTCTACTTGCATATGTAGTAGCCATCATAAGTTCGTTTATAATAAAACAATAATATAGAAATGCTTCTACTTGCACATATAGTAGCCATCACAAGTTCTTTTATAACAAAATAATAACATTTAAATACTTCTACCTGCATAAATATTTGCCATCATAAGTTGTTTTAAAATAAAATAATAATAGAGAAATACGTCTACTTGCACATATAGTAGCCATCATAAGTTCTTTTATAATAAAACAATCACATAGAAATATTTCTACTCGCACATATAGTACCCATCATATGTTTTTTTTTATAATAAAACAATATTTTCTAGGTTAGTGTATTTTAAGTACTCTCAAATATTAGAATAATATCGAAAATACTTCTACTTGCAATATAGTAGCCATCATAAGTTTTTTTATAATAAACCAATATTTTCTAGGTTAGTGTATTTACAGTACTCTCAAATATTAGAATAATATAGAAATACTTCTAGTTGCACATATAGTAGCCATCACAAGTTCTTTTATAATAAAATAATAACATTTAAATACTTCTACTTGCATAAATATTTGCCATCATAAGTTGTTTTTATAATAAAACAATAACAGAGAAATACTTCTGTTCGCATATATAGCACCCATCATAAATTTTTTTGATAATAAACCAATATTTTCTAGGTTAGTGTATTTTAAGTACTCTCAAATATTAGAATAATATATAAAATACTTCTACTTGCAATATAGTACCCATCATAGGTTTTTTTTATAATAAAACATTATATTCTAGGTTAGGGTATTTTAAGTACTCTCAAATATTAGAATAATATAGAAGTACTTCTACTTGCAATATAGTAGCCATCACAAGTTTTTTTTATAATAAACCAATAATATATAAATACATCTACTTGCATATGTAGTAGCCATCATAAGTTTGTTTATAATAAAACAATAACATAGAAATACTTCTACTTGCATATGTAGTAGCCATCATAAGTTCGTTTATAATAAAACAATAATATAGAAATACTTCTACTTGCACATATAGTAGCGATCATAAGTTCTTTTATAATCAAACAATAACATAGAAATACTTCTACTTGCACATATAGTAGCCATCATAAGTTATTTGTAATCAAACAATAACATAGAAACACTTCTACTTGCACATATAGTAGCCATCATAAGTTATTTGTAATCAAACAATAACATAGAAATACTTCCACTTGCATATATAGTAGCCATCATAAGTTTGTTTATAATATAAAAATAATATAGAAATACTTCTACTTGCACATATAGTAGCCATCATAAGTTCTTTTATAATAAAACAATATTTTCTGGTATAGTGTATTTTCAGTACTCTCAAATATTAGAATAATATATAAAATACTTCTACTTGCAATATAGTACCCATCATAGGTTTTTTTATAATAAAACATTATTTTCTAGGTTAGGGTATTTTAAGTACTCTCAAATATTAGAATAATATAGAAGTACTTCTACTTGCAATATAGTAGCCATCACAAGTTTTTTTATAATAAACCAATAATATATAAATACATCTACTTGCATATGTAGTAGCCATCATAAGTTTGTTTATAATAAAACAATAATATAGAAATACTTCTACTTGCCATATAGTAGCCTTCATAAGTTCTTTTATAATAAAACAATATTTGCTAGGTTAGAGCATTTTACGGTCTCGCAAAAATTAGAATAATATAGAAAATACTTCCACTTGCACATAGAGTAGCCATCATAAGTTTTTGTTATAATAAAACAATAATATAGAAATACTATTTCTTCCACATATAGTAGCCATTATAAGCTCTTTTATAATAAAACAATAACATAGAAATACTTCCACTTGCATATATAGTAGCCATCACAAGTTCTTTTATAATAAAACAATAATATAGAAATACTTCCACTTGCATATGTAGTAGCCATCATAAGTTAGTTTATAATAAAACAATAATATAGAAATACGTCTACTTGCACATATAGTAGCCATCATAAGTTCTTTTATAATAAAACAATCACATGGAAATACTTCTACTCGCATATATAGTACCCATCATAAATTTTTTTTTATAATAAACCAATATTTTCTAGGTTAGTGTATTTTCAGTACTCTCAAATATTAGAATAATATAGAAAATGCTTCTGCTTCCAATATAGTAGCCATCACAAGTTCTTTTATAATAAAACAATAACATAGAAATACTTCTACTTGCACATATTGTAGCAATCATAAGTTCTTTTATAATCAAACAATAAAATAGAAATACTTCTACTTGCATATGTAGTAGCCATCATAAGTTCGTTTATAATGAAACAATTATATAGAAATACTTCTACTTGCACATATAGTAGCGATCATAAGTTCTTTTATAATCAAACAATAACATAGAAATACTTCTACTTGCACATATAGTAGCCATCATAATTTATATGTAATCAAACAATAACATAGAAATACTTCTACCTGCACATATTGTAGCAATCATAAGTTCTTTTATAATCAAACAATAACATAGAAATACTTCTACTTGCATATGTAGTAGCCACCATAAGTTCGTTTATAATAAAACAATAATATAGAAATACTTCTACTTGCACATATAGTAGCGATCATAAGATATATTATAATAAAACATTATTTTCTAGGTTAGGGTATTTTAAGTACTCTCAAATATTAGAATAATATAGAAAATGTTTCTACTTGCCATATAGTAGCCATCACATTTTTTTTATAATAAAACAATAACATAGAAATACTTCTACTTGCACATATAGTAGCCATCATAAGTTATTTGTAATCAAACAATAACATAGAAATACTTCCACTTGCATATATAGTAGCCATCATAAGTTCGTTTATAATATAAGAATAACATAGAAATACTTCTATTTGCACATATAGTAGCAATCATAAGTTCGTTTATAATAAAACAATAATATAGAAATACTTCTACTCGCATATATAGTACCCATCATAAGTTTTTTTTATAATAAAACAATACTTTCTAGGTTAGTGTATTTTAAGTACTCTCAAATATTAGAATAATATAGAAAATACTTCTACTTGCACATATAGTAGCCATTATTAGTTATTTTATGATAAAACAATGACATAGAAATACTTCTACTTGCATATATATAAGCCACCATACATTTTTTTTATAATAAACCAATATTTTCTAGGTTAGTGTATTTTCAGTACTCTCAAATATTAGAATAATATAGAAAATGTTTCTACTTGCAATATAGTAGCCATCACATTTTTTTTATAATAAAACAATAACATAGAAATACTTCTACTTGCATATATAGTAGCCATTATAAGCTCTTTTATAATAAAACAATAACATAGAAATACTTCCACTTGCATATATAGTAGCCATCACAAGTTCTTTTATAATAAAATAATAACATAGAATTCCACTTGCATATATAGTAGCCATCATAAGTTCGTTTATAATAAAACAATAATATAGAAATACGTCTACTTGCACATATAGTAGCCATCATAAGTTCTTTTATAATAAAACAATAACATAGAAATACTTCTACTTGCATATGTAGTAGCCACCATAAGTTCGTTTATAATAAAACAATAATATAGAAATACTTCTACTTGCACATATAGTAGCGATCATAAGATATATTATAATAAAACATTATTTTCTAGGTTAGGGTATTTTAAGTACTCTCAAATATTAGAATAATATAGAAAATGTTTCTACTTGCCATATAGTAGCCATCACATTTTTTTTATAATAAAACAATAACATAGAAATACTTCTACTTGCACATATAGTAGCCATCATAAGTTATTTGTAATCAAACAATAACATAGAAATACTTCCACTTGCATATATAGTAGCCATCATAAGTTCGTTTATAATATAAGAATAACATAGAAATACTTCTATTTGCACATATAGTAGCAATCATAAGTTCGTTTATAATAAAACAATAATATAGAAATACTTCTACTCGCATATATAGTACCCATCATAAGTTTTTTTTATAATAAAACAATACTTTCTAGGTTAGTGTATTTTAAGTACTCTCAAATATTAGAATAATATAGAAAATACTTCTACTTGCACATATAGTAGCCATTATTAGTTATTTTATGATAAAACAATGACATAGAAATACTTCTACTTGCATATATATAAGCCACCATACATTTTTTTTATAATAAACCAATATTTTCTAGGTTAGTGTATTTTCAGTACTCTCAAATATTAGAATAATATAGAAAATGTTTCTACTTGCAATATAGTAGCCATCACATTTTTTTTATAATAAAACAATAACATAGAAATACTTCTACTTGCATATATAGTAGCCATTATAAGCTCTTTTATAATAAAACAATAACATAGAAATACTTCCACTTGCATATATAGTAGCCATCACAAGTTCTTTTATAATAAAATAATAACATAGAATTCCACTTGCATATATAGTAGCCATCATAAGTTCGTTTATAATAAAACAATAATATAGAAATACGTCTACTTGCACATATAGTAGCCATCATAAGTTCTTTTATAATAAAACAATCACATAGAAATACTTCTACTTGCACATATAGTAGCAATTATAAGTTCTTTTATAATCTAACAATAACATAGAAATACTTCTGCTTGCATATATAGTAGCCATCATAAGTTCGTTTATAATATAACAATAACATAGAAATACTTCTACTTGCACATATAGTAGCAATCATAAGTTCTTTTATAATCAAACAATAACATAGAAATACTTCTACTTGCATATATAGTAGCCATCATAAGTTCGTTTATAATATAACAATAATATAGAAATACATCTACTTGCAATATAGTAGCCTTCATAAGTTCTTTTATATTAAAACAATAATATATAAATACATCTACTTGCACATATAGTAGCCATCACAAGTTCTTTTATAACAAAATAATAACATTTAAATACTTCTACTTGCATAAATATTTGCCATCATAAGTTGTTTTAAAATAAAACAATAATAGAGAAATACGCCTACTTGCACATATAGTAGCCATCATAAGTTCTTTTATAATAAAACAATCACATAGAAATACTTCTACTCGCACATATAGTACCCGTCATATGTTTTTTTTATAATAAAACAATATTTTCTAGGTTAGTGTATTTTAAGTACTCTCAAATATTAGAATAATATCGAAAATACTTCTACTTGCAATATAGTAGCCATCATAAGTTTTTTTTTATAATAAACCAATATTTTCTAGGTTAGTGTATTTACAGTACTCTCAAATATTAGAATAATATAGAAATACTTCTACTTGCAATATAGTTATTGTAAGTTATCATAAGTTATTTTAAAGTAAAACAATATTTTCTATGTTAGACAATTTTAAGTACTCTCAAATATGAGAATAATATAGAAAATACTTCTAGTTGCACATATAGTAGCCATCACAAGTTCTTTTATAATAAAATAATAACATTTAAATACTTCTACTTGCATAAATATTTGCCATCATAAGTTGTTTTTATAATAAAACAATAACAGAGAAATACATCTACTCGCATATATAGCACCCATCATAAATTTTTTTGATAATAAACCAATATTTTCTAGGTTAGTGTATTTTCAGTACTCTCAAATATTAGAATAATATAGAAAATGCTTCTGCTTCCAATATAGTAGCCATCACAAGTTCTTTTATAATAAAACAATAACATAGAAATACTTCTACTTGCACATATTGTAGCAATCATAAGTTCTTTTATAATCAAACAATAACATAGAAATACTTCTACTTGCATATGTAGTAGCCATGATAAGTTCGTTTATAATAAAACAATAATATAGAAATACTTCTACTTGCACATATAGTAGCCATCATAAGTTCTTTTATAATAAAACAATATTTTCTGGTATAGTGTATTTTCAGTACTCTCAAATATTAGAATAATATATAAAATACTTCTACTTGCAATATAGTACCCATCATAGGTTTTTTTATAATAAAACATTATTTTCTAGGTTAGGGTATTTTAAGTACTCTCAAATATTAGAATAATATAGAAGTACTTCTACTTGCAATATAGTAGCCATCACAAGTTTTTTTATAATAAACCAATAATATATAAATACATCTACTTGCATATGTAGTAGCCATCATAAGTTTGTTTATAATAAAACAATAATATAGAAATACTTCTACTTGCAATATAGTAGCCTTCATAAGTTCTTTTATAATAAAACAATATTTGCTAGGTTAGAGCATTTTACGGTCTCGCAAAAATTAGAATAATATAGAAAATACTTCCACTTACACATAGAGTAGCCATCATAAGTTTTTGTTATAATAAAACAATAATATAGAAATACTATTTCTTCCACATATAGTAGCCATTATAAGCTCTTTTATAATAAAACAATAACATAGAAATACTTCCACTTGCATATATAGTAGCCATCACAAGTTCTTTTATAATAAAACAATAATATAGAAATACTTCCACTTGCATATGTAGTAGCCATCATAAGTTAGTTTATAATAAAACAATAATATAGAAATACGTCTACTTGCACATATAGTAGCCATCATAAGTTCTTTTATAATAAAACAATCACATGGAAATACTTCTACTCGCATATATAGTACCCATCATAAATTTTTTTTTATAATAAACCAATATTTTCTAGGTTAGTGTATTTTCAGTACTCTCAAATATTAGAATAATATAGAAAATGCTTCTGCTTCCAATATAGTAGCCATCACAAGTTCTTTTATAATAAAACAATAACATAGAAATACTTCTACTTGCACATATTGTAGCAATCATAAGTTCTTTTATAATCAAACAATAACATAGAAATACTTCTACTTGCATATGTAGTAGCCATCATAAGTTCGTTTATAATGAAACAATAATATAGAAATACTTCTACTTGCACATATAGTAGCGATCATAAGTTCTTTTATAATCAAACAATAACATAGAAATACTTCTACTTGCACATATAGTAGCCATCATAAGTTATATGTAATCAAACAATAACATAGAAATACTTCTACCTGCACATATTGTAGAAATCATAAGTTCTTTTATAATCAAACAATAACATAGAAATACTTCTACTTGCATATGTAGTAGCCATCATAAGTTCGTTTATAATAAAACAATCACATAGAAATACTTCTACTTGCACATATAGTAGCAATTATAAGTTCTTTTATAATCAAACAATAACATAGAAATACTTCTGCTTGCATAAATAGTAGCCATCATAAGTTCGTTTATAATATAACAATAACATAGAAATACTTCTACTTGCACATATAGTAGCAATCATAAGTTCTTTTATAATCAAACAATAACATAGAAATACTTCTACTTGCATATATAGTAGCCATCATAAGTTCGTTTATAATATAACAATAATATAGAAATACGTCTACTTGCAATATAGTAGCCTTCATAAGTTCTTATATATTAAAACAATAATATATAAATACATCTACTTGCATATGTAGTAGCCACCATAAGTTCGTTTATAATAAAACAATAATATAGAAATACTTCTACTTGCACATATAGTAGCGATCATAAGATATATTATAATAAAACATTATTTTCTAGGTTAGGGTATTTTAAGTACTCTCAAATATTAGAATAATATAGAAAATGTTTCTACTTGCAATATAGTAGCCATCACATTTTTTTTATAATAAAACAATAACATAGAAATACTTCTACTTGCATATATAGTAGCCATTATAAGCTCTTTTATAATAAAACAATAACATAGAAATACTTCCACTTGCATATATAGTAGCCATCACAAGTTCTTTTATAATAAAATAATAACATAGAATTCCACTTGCATATATAGTAGCCATCATAAGTTCGTTTATAATAAAACAATAATATAGAAATACGTCTACTTGCACATATAGTAGCCATCATAAGTTCTTTTATAATAAAACAATCACATAGAAATACTTCTACTTGCACATATAGTAGCAATTATAAGTTCTTTTATAATCTAACAATAACATAGAAATACTTCTGCTTGCATATATAGTAGCCATCATAAGTTCGTTTATAATATAACAATAACATAGAAATACTTCTACTTGCACATATAGTAGCAATCATAAGTTCTTTTATAATCAAACAATAACATAGAAATACTTCTACTTGCATATATAGTAGCCATCATAAGTTCGTTTATAATATAACAATAATATAGAAATACGTCTACTTGCAATATAGTAGCCTTCATAAGTTCTTTTATAATAAAACAATATTTGCTAGGTTAGAGCATTTTACGGTCTCGCAAAAATTAGAATAATATAGAAAATACTTCCACTTACACATAGAGTAGCCATCATAAGTTTTTGTTATAATAAAACAATAATATAGAAATACTATTTCTTCCACATATAGTAGCCATTATAAGCTCTTTTATAATAAAACAATAACATAGAAATACTTCCACTTGCATATATAGTAGCCATCACAAGTTCTTTTATAATAAAACAATAATATAGAAATACTTCCACTTGCATATGTAGTAGCCATCATAAGTTAGTTTATAATAAAACAATAATATAGAAATACGTCTACTTGCACATATAGTAGCCATCATAAGTTCTTTTATAATAAAACAATCACATGGAAATACTTCTACTCGCATATATAGTACCCATCATAAATTTTTTTTTATAATAAACCAATATTTTCTAGGTTAGTGTATTTTCAGTACTCTCAAATATTAGAATAATATAGAAAATGCTTCTTCTTCCAATATAGTAGCCATCACAAGTTCTTTTATAATAAAACAATAACATAGAAATACTTCTACTTGCACATATTGTAGCAATCATAAGTTCTTTTATAATCAAACAATAAAATAGAAATACTTCTACTTGCATATGTAGTAGCCATCATAAGTTCGTTTATAATGAAACAATTATATAGAAATACTTCTACTTGCACATATAGTAGCGATCATAAGTTCTTTTATAATCAAACAATAACATAGAAATACTTCTACTTGCACATATAGTAGCCATCATAATTTATATGTAATCAAACAATAACATAGAAATACTTCTACCTGCACATATTGTAGCAATCATAAGTTCTTTTATAATCAAACAATAACATAGAAATACTTCTACTTGCATATGTAGTAGCCACCATAAGTTCGTTTATAATAAAACAATAATATAGAAATACTTCTACTTGCACATATAGTAGCGATCATAAGATATATTATAATAAAACATTATTTTCTAGGTTAGGGTATTTTAAGTACTCTCAAATATTAGAATAATATAGAAAATGTTTCTACTTGCCATATAGTAGCCATCACATTTTTTTTATAATAAAACAATAACATAGAAATACTTCTACTTGCACATATAGTAGCCATCATAAGTTATTTGTAATCAAACAATAACATAGAAATACTTCCACTTGCATATATAGTAGCCATCATAAGTTCGTTTATAATATAAGAATAACATAGAAATACTTCTATTTGCACATATAGTAGCAATCATAAGTTCGTTTATAATAAAACAATAATATAGAAATACTTCTACTCGCATATATAGTACCCATCATAAGTTTTTTTTATAATAAAACAATACTTTCTAGGTTAGTGTATTTTAAGTACTCTCAAATATTAGAATAATATAGAAAATACTTCTACTTGCACATATAGTAGCCATTATTAGTTATTTTATGATAAAACAATGACATAGAAATACTTCTACTTGCATATATATAAGCCACCATACATTTTTTTTATAATAAACCAATATTTTCTAGGTTAGTGTATTTTCAGTACTCTCAAATATTAGAATAATATAGAAAATGTTTCTACTTGCAATATAGTAGCCATCACATTTTTTTTATAATAAAACAATAACATAGAAATATTTCTACTTGCATATATAGTAGCCATTATAAGCTCTTTTATAATAAAACAATAACATAGAAATACTTCCACTTGCATATGTAGTAGCCATCACAAGTTCTTTTATAATAAAATAATAACATAGAATTCCACTTGCATATATAGTAGCCATCATAAGTTCGTTTATAATAAAACAATAATATAGAAATACGTCTACTTGCACATATAGTAGCCATCATAAGTTCTTTTATAATAAAACAATCACATAGAAATACTTCTACTTGCACATATAGTAGCAATTATAAGTTCTTTTATAATCTAACAATAACATAGAAATACTTCTGCTTGCATATATAGTAGCCATCATAAGTTCGTTTATAATATAACAATAACATAGAAATACTTCTACTTGCACATATAGTAGCAATCATAAGTTCTTTTATAATCAAACAATAACATAGAAATACTTCTACTTGCATATATAGTAGCCATCATAAGTTCGTTTATAATATAACAATAATATAGAAATACATCTACTTGCAATATAGTAGCCTTCATAAGTTCTTTTATATTAAAACAATAATATATAAATACATCTACTTGCACATATAGTAGCCATCACAAGTTCTTTTATAACAAAATAATAACATTTAAATACTTCTACTTGCATAAATATTTGCCATCATAAGTTGTTTTAAAATAAAACAATAATAGAGAAATACGCCTACTTGCACATATAGTAGCCATCATAAGTTCTTTTATAATAAAACAATCACATAGAAATACTTCTACTCGCACATATAGTACCCGTCATATGTTTTTTTTATAATAAAACAATATTTTCTAGGTTAGTGTATTTTAAGTACTCTCAAATATTAGAATAATATCGAAAATACTTCTACTTGCAATATAGTAGCCATCATAAGTTTTTTTTTATAATAAACCAATATTTTCTAGGTTAGTGTATTTACAGTACTCTCAAATATTAGAATAATATAGAAATACTTCTACTTGCAATATAGTTATTTTAAGTTATCATAAGTTATTTTAAAGTAAAACAATATTTTCTATGTTAGACAATTTTAAGTACTCTCAAATATGAGAATAATATAGAAAATACTTCTAGTTGCACATATAGTAGCCATCACAAGTTCTTTTATAATAAAATAATAACATTTAAATACTTCTACTTGCATAAATATTTGCCATCATAAGTTGTTTTTATAATAAAACAATAACAGAGAAATACATCTACTCGCATATATAGCACCCATCATAAATTTTTTTGATAATAAACCAATATTTTCTAGGTTAGTGTATTTTCAGTACTCTCAAATATTAGAATAATATAGAAAATGCTTCTGCTTCCAATATAGTAGCCATCACAAGTTCTTTTATAATAAAACAATAACATAGAAATACTTCTACTTGCACATATTGTAGCAATCATAAGTTCTTTTATAATCAAACAATAACATAGAAATACTTCTACTTGCATATGTAGTAGCCATGATAAGTTCGTTTATAATAAAACAATAATATAGAAATACTTCTACTTGCACATATAGTAGCCATCATAAGTTCTTTTATAATAAAACAATATTTTATGGTATAGTGTATTTTCAGTACTCTCAAATATTAGAATAATATATAAAATACTTCTACTTGCAATATAGTACCCATCATAGGTTTTTTTATAATAAAACATTATTTTCTAGGTTAGGGTATTTTAAGTACTCTCAAATATTAGAATAATATAGAAGTACTTCTACTTGCAATATAGTAGCCATCACAAGTTTTTTTATAATAAACCAATAATATATAAATACATCTACTTGCATATGTAGTAGCCATCATAAGTTTGTTTATAATAAAACAATAATATAGAAATACTTCTACTTGCAATATAGTAGCCTTCATAAGTTCTTTTATAATAAAACAATATTTGCTAGGTTAGAGCATTTTACGGTCTCGCAAAAATTAGAATAATATAGAAAATACTTCCACTTACACATAGAGTAGCCATCATAAGTTTTTGTTATAATAAAACAATAATATAGAAATACTATTTCTTCCACATATAGTAGCCATTATAAGCTCTTTTATAATAAAACAATAACATAGAAATACTTCCACTTGCATATATAGTAGCCATCACAAGTTCTTTTATAATAAAACAATAATATAGAAATACTTCCACTTGCATATGTAGTAGCCATCATAAGTTAGTTTATAATAAAACAATAATATAGAAATACGTCTACTTGCACATATAGTAGCCATCATAAGTTCTTTTATAATAAAACAATCACATGGAAATACTTCTACTCGCATATATAGTACCCATCATAAATTTTTTTTTATAATAAACCATTATTTTCTAGGTTAGTGTATTTTCAGTACTCTCAAATATTAGAATAATATAGAAAATGCTTCTGCTTCCAATATAGTAGCCATCACAAGTTCTTTTATAATAAAACAATAACATAGAAATACTTCTACTTGCACATATTGTAGCAATCATAAGTTCTTTTATAATCAAACAATAACATAGAAATACTTCTACTTGCATATGTAGTAGCCATCATAAGTTCGTTTATAATGAAACAATAATATAGAAATACTTCTACTTGCACATATAGTAGCGATCATAAGTTCTTTTATAATCAAACAATAACATAGAAATACTTCTACTTGCACATATAGTAGCCATCATAAGTTATATGTAATCAAACAATAACATAGAAATACTTCTACCTGCACATATTGTAGAAATCATAAGTTCTTTTATAATCAAACAATAACATAGAAATACTTCTACTTGCATATGTAGTAGCCATCATAAGTTCGTTTATAATAAAACAATCACATAGAAATACTTCTACTTGCACATATAGTAGCAATTATAAGTTCTTTTATAATCAAACAATAACATAGAAATACTTCTGCTTGCATAAATAGTAGCCATCATAAGTTCGTTTATAATATAACAATAACATAGAAATACTTCTACTTGCACATATAGTAGCAATCATAAGTTCTTTTATAATCAAACAATAACATAGAAATACTTCTACTTGCATATATAGTAGCCATCATAAGTTCGTTTATAATATAACAATAATATAGAAATACGTCTACTTGCAATATAGTAGCCTTCATAAGTTCTTATATATTAAAACAATAATATATAAATACATCTACTTGCATATGTAGTAGCCACCATAAGTTCGTTTATAATAAAACAATAATATAGAAATACTTCTACTTGCACATATAGTAGCGATCATAAGATATATTATAATAAAACATTATTTTCTAGGTTAGGGTATTTTAAGTACTCTCAAATATTAGAATAATATAGAAAATGTTTCTACTTGCAATATAGTAGCCATCACATTTTTTTTATAATAAAACAATAACATAGAAATACTTCTACTTGCATATATAGTAGCCATTATAAGCTCTTTTATAATAAAACAATAACATAGAAATACTTCCACTTGCATATATAGTAGCCATCACAAGTTCTTTTATAATAAAATAATAACATAGAATTCCACTTGCATATATAGTAGCCATCATAAGTTCGTTTATAATAAAACAATAATATAGAAATACGTCTACTTGCACATATAGTAGCCATCATAAGTTCTTTTATAATAAAACAATCACATAGAAATACTTCTACTTGCACATATAGTAGCAATTATAAGTTCTTTTATAATCTAACAATAACATAGAAATACTTCTGCTTGCATATATAGTAGCCATCATAAGTTCGTTTATAATATAACAATAACATAGAAATACTTCTACTTGCACATATAGTAGCAATCATAAGTTCTTTTATAATCAAACAATAACATAGAAATACTTCTACTTGCATATATAGTAGCCATCATAAGTTCGTTTATAATATAACAATAATATAGAAATACGTCTACTTGCAATATAGTAGCCTTCATAAGTTCTTTTATAATAAAACAATATTTGCTAGGTTAGAGCATTTTACGGTCTCGCAAAAATTAGAATAATATAGAAAATACTTCCACTTACACATAGAGTAGCCATCATAAGTTTTTGTTATAATAAAACAATAATATAGAAATACTATTTCTTCCACATATAGTAGCCATTATAAGCTCTTTTATAATAAAACAATAACATAGAAATACTTCCACTTGCATATATAGTAGCCATCACAAGTTCTTTTATAATAAAACAATAATATAGAAATACTTCCACTTGCATATGTAGTAGCCATCATAAGTTAGTTTATAATAAAACAATAATAT
This sequence comes from Priocnemis perturbator, assembly GCA_963942575.1. NCBI lineage: Eukaryota > Metazoa > Arthropoda > Insecta > Hymenoptera > Pompilidae > Priocnemis > Priocnemis perturbator. Next base: position 7,359,887 of record OZ012643.1, on the reverse strand, counting down.
AGAAATACGTCTACTTGCACATATAGTAGCCATCATAAGTTCTTTTATAATAAAACAATCACATGGAAATACTTCTACTCGCATATATAGTACCCATCATAAATTTTTTTTTATAATAAACCAATATTTTCTAGGTTAGGGTATTTTAAGTACTCTCAAATATTAGAATAATATAGAAGTACTTCTACTTGCAATATAGTAGCCATCACAAGTTTTTTTATAATAAACCAATAATATATAAATACATCTACTTGCATATGTAGTAGCCATCATAAGTTTGTTTATAATAAAACAATAATATAGAAATACTTCTACTTGCAATATAGTAGCCTTCATAAGTTCTTTTATAATAAAACAATATTTGCTAGGTTAGAGCATTTTACGGTCTCGCAAAAATTAGAATAATATAGAAAATACTTCCACTTGCACATAGAGTAGCCATCATAAGTTTTTGTTATAATAAAACAATAATATAGAAATACTATTTCTTCCACATATAGTAGCCATTATAAGCTCTTTTATAATAAAACAATAACATAGAAATACTTCTGCTTGCATATATAGTAGCCATCATAAGTTCGTTTATAATATAACAATAACATAGAAATACTTCTACTTGCACATATAGTAGCAATCATAAGTTCTTTTATAATCAAACAATAACATAGAAATACTTCTACTTGCATATATAGTAGCCATCATAAGTTCGTTTATAATATAACAATAATATAGAAATACGTCTACTTGCAATATAGTAGCCTTCATAAGTTCTTATATATTAAAACAATAATATATAAATACATCTACTTGCATATGTAGTAGCCACCATAAGTTCGTTTATAATAAAACAATAATATAGAAATACTTCTACTTGCACATATAGTAGCGATCATAAGATATATTATAATAAAACATTATTTTCTAGGTTAGGGTATTTTAAGTACTCTCAAATATTAGAATAATATAGAAAATGTTTCTACTTGCCATATAGTAGCCATCACATTTTTTTTATAATAAAACAATAACATAGAAATACTTCTACTTGCACATATAGTAGCAATCATAAGTTCTTTTATAATCAAACAATAACATAGAAATACTTCTACTTGCATATATAGTAGCCATCATAAGTTCGTTTATAATATAACAATAATATAGAAATACATCTACTTGCAATATAGTAGCCTTCATAAGTTCTTTTATATTAAAACAATAATATATAAATACATCTACTTGCACATATAGTAGCCATCACAAGTTCTTTTATAACAAAATAATAACATTTAAATACTTCTACTTGCATAAATATTTGCCATCATAAGTTGTTTTAAAATAAAACAATAATAGAGAAATACGCCTACTTGCACATATAGTAGCCATCATAAGTTCTTTTATAATAAAACAATCACATAGAAATACTTCTACTCGCACATATAGTACCCGTCATATGTTTTTTTTATAATAAAACAATATTTTCTAGGTTAGTGTATTTTAAGTACTCTCAAATATTAGAATAATATCGAAAATACTTCTACTTGCAATATAGTAGCCATCATAAGTTTTTTTTTATAATAAACCAATATTTTCTAGGTTAGTGTATTTACAGTACTCTCAAATATTAGAATAATATAGAAATACTTCTACTTGCAATATAGTTATTTTAAGTTATCATAAGTTATTTTAAAGTAAAACAATATTTTCTATGTTAGACAATTTTAAGTACTCTCAAATATGAGAATAATATAGAAAATACTTCTAGTTGCACATATAGTAGCCATCACAAGTTCTTTTATAATAAAATAATAACATTTAAATACTTCTACTTGCATAAATATTTGCCATCATAAGTTGTTTTTATAATAAAACAATAACAGAGAAATACATCTACTCGCATATATAGCACCCATCATAAATTTTTTTGATAATAAACCAATATTTTCTAGGTTAGTGTATTTTCAGTACTCTCAAATATTAGAATAATATAGAAAATGCTTCTGCTTCCAATATAGTAGCCATCACAAGTTCTTTTATAATAAAACAATAACATAGAAATACTTCTACTTGCACATATTGTAGCAATCATAAGTTCTTTTATAATCAAACAATAACATAGAAATACTTCTACTTGCATATGTAGTAGCCATGATAAGTTCGTTTATAATAAAACAATAATATAGAAATACTTCTACTTGCACATATAGTAGCCATCATAAGTTCTTTTATAATAAAACAATATTTTCTGGTATAGTGTATTTTCAGTACTCTCAAATATTAGAATAATATATAAAATACTTCTACTTGCAATATAGTACCCATCATAGGTTTTTTTATAATAAAACATTATTTTCTAGGTTAGGGTATTTTAAGTACTCTCAAATATTAGAATAATATAGAAGTACTTCTACTTGCAATATAGTAGCCATCACAAGTTTTTTTTATAATAAACCAATAATATATAAATACATCTACTTGCATATGTAGTAGCCATCATAAGTTTGTTTATAATAAAACAATAATATAGAAATACTTCTACTTGCAATATAGTAGCCTTCATAAGTTCTTTTATAATAAAACAATATTTGCTAGGTTAGAGCATTTTACGGTCTCGCAAAAATTAGAATAATATAGAAAATACTTCCACTTACACATAGAGTAGCCATCATAAGTTTTTGTTATAATAAAACAATAATATAGAAATACTATTTCTTCCACATATAGTAGCCATTATAAGCTCTTTTATAATAAAACAATAACATAGAAATACTTCCACTTGCATATATAGTAGCCATCACAAGTTCTTTTATAATAAAACAATAATATAGAAATACTTCCACTTGCATATGTAGTAGCCATCATAAGTTAGTTTATAATAAAACAATAATATAGAAATACGTCTACTTGCACATATAGTAGCCATCATAAGTTCTTTTATAATAAAACAATCACATGGAAATACTTCTACTCGCATATATAGTACCCATCATAAATTTTTTTTTATAATAAACCAATATTTTCTAGGTTAGTGTATTTTCAGTACTCTCAAATATTAGAATAATATAGAAAATGCTTCTGCTTCCAATATAGTAGCCATCACAAGTTCTTTTATAATAAAACAATAACATAGAAATACTTCTACTTGCACATATTGTAGCAATCATAAGTTCTTTTATAATCAAACAATAACATAGAAATACTTCTACTTGCATATGTAGTAGCCATCATAAGTTCGTTTATAATGAAACAATAATATAGAAATACTTCTACTTGCACATATAGTAGCGATCATAAGTTCTTTTATAATCAAACAATAACATAGAAATACTTCTACTTGCACATATAGTAGCCATCATAAGTTATATGTAATCAAACAATAACATAGAAATACTTCTACCTGCACATATTGTAGCAATCATAAGTTCTTTTATAATCAAACAATAACATAGAAATACTTCTACTTGCATATGTAGTAGCCATCATAAGTTCGTTTATAATATAACAATAGCATAGAAATACTTCTACTTGCACATATAGTAGCAATCATAAGTTCTTTTATAATCAAACAATAACATAGAAATACTTCTACTTGCATATATAGTAGCCATCATAAGTTCGTTTATAATATAACAATAATATAGAAATACGTCTACTTGCAATATAGTAGCCTTCATAAGTTCTTATATATTAAAACAATAATATATAAATACATCTACTTGCATATGTAGTAGCCACCATAAGTTCGTTTATAATAAAACAATAATATAGAAATACTTCTACTTGCACATATAGTAGCGATCATAAGATATATTATAATAAAACATTATTTTTTAGGTTAGGGTATTTTAAGTACTCTCAAATATTAGAATAATATAGAAAATGTTTCTACTTGCAATATAGTAGCCATCACATTTTTTTTATAATAAAACAATAACATAGAAATACTTCTACTTGCATATATAGTAGCCATTATAAGCTCTTTTATAATAAAACAATAACATAGAAATACTTCCACTTGCATATATAGTAGCCATCACAAGTTCTTTTATAATAAAATAATAACATAGAATTCCACTTGCATATATAGTAGCCATCATAAGTTCGTTTATAATAAAACAATAATATAGAAATACGTCTACTTGCACATATAGTAGCCATCATAAGTTCTTTTATAATAAAACAATCACATAGAAATACTTCTACTTGCACATATAGTAGCAATTATAAGTTCTTTTATAATCTAACAATAACATAGAAATACTTCTGCTTGCATATATAGTAGCCATCATAAGTTCGTTTATAATATAACAATAACATAGAAATACTTCTACTTGCACATATAGTAGCAATCATAAGTTCTTTTATAATCAAACAATAACATAGAAATACTTCTACTTGCATATATAGTAGCCATCATAAGTTCGTTTATAATATAACAATAATATAGAAATACGTCTACTTGCAATATAGTAGCCTTCATAAGTTCTTTTATAATAAAACAATATTTGCTAGGTTAGAGCATTTTACGGTCTCGCAAAAATTAGAATAATATAGAAAATACTTCCACTTACACATAGAGTAGCCATCATAAGTTTTTGTTATAATAAAACAATAATATAGAAATACTATTTCTTCCACATAGTAGCCATTATAAGCTCTTTTATAATAAAACAATAACATAGAAATACTTCCACTTGCATATATAGTAGCCATCACAAGTTCTTTTATAATAAAACAATAATATAGAAATACTTCCACTTGCATATGTAGTAGCCATCATAAGTTAGTTTATAATAAAACAATAATATAGAAATACGTCTACTTGCACATATAGTAGCCATCATAAGTTCTTTTATAATAAAACAATCACATGGAAATACTTCTACTCGCATATATAGTACCCATCATAAATTTTTTTTTATAATAAACCAATATTTTCTAGGTTAGTGTATTTTCAGTACTCTCAAATATTAGAATAATATAGAAAATGCTTCTGCTTCCAATATAGTAGCCATCACAAGTTCTTTTATAATAAAACAATAACATAGAAATACTTCTACTTGCACATATTGTAGCAATCATAAGTTCTTTTATAATCAAACAATAACATAGAAATACTTCTACTTGCATATGTAGTGGCCATCATAAGTTCGTTTATAATGAAACAATAATATAGAAATACTTCTACTTGCACATATAGTAGCGATCATAAGTTCTTTTATAATCAAACAATAACATAGAAATACTTCTACTTGCACATATAGTAGCCATCATAAGTTATATGTAATCAAACAATAACATAGAAATACTTCTACCTGCACATATTGTAGCAATCATAAGTTCTTTTATAATCAAACAATAACATAGAAATACTTCTACTTGCATATGTAGTAGCCATCATAAGTTCGTTTATAATAAAACAATCACATAGAAATACTTCTACTTGCACATATAGTAGCAATTATAAGTTCTTTTATAATCAAACAATAACATAGAAATACTTCTACTTGCATATATAGTAGCCATCATAAGTTCGTTTATAATATAACAATAATATAGAAATACGTCTACTTGCAATATAGTAGCCTTCATAAGTTCTTATATATTAAAACAATAATATATAAATACATCTACTTGCATATGTAGTAGCCACCATAAGTTCGTTTATAATAAAACAATAATATAGAAATACTTCTACTTGCACATATAGTAGCGATCATAAGATATATTATAATAAAACATTATTTTCTAGGTTAGGGTATTTTAAGTACTCTCAAATATTAGAATAATATAGAAAATGTTTCTACTTGCAATATAGTAGCCATCACATTTTTTTTATAATAAAACAATAACATAGAAATACTTCTACTTGCATATATAGTAGCCATTATAAGCTCTTTTATAATAAAACAATAACATAGAAATACTTCCACTTGCATATATAGTAGCCATCACAAGTTCTTTTATAATAAAATAATAACATAGAATTCCACTTGCATATATAGTAGCCATCATAAGTTCGTTTATAATAAAACAATAATATAGAAATACGTCTACTTGCACATATAGTAGCCATCATAAGTTCTTTTATAATAAAACAATCACATAGAAATACTTCTACTTGCACATATAGTAGCAATTATAAGTTCTTTTATAATCTAACAATAACATAGAAATACTTCTGCTTGCATATATAGTAGCCATCATAAGTTCGTTTATAATATAACAATAACATAGAAATACTTCTACTTGCACATATAGTAGCAATCATAAGTTCTTTTATAATCAAACAATAACATAGAAATACTTCTACTTGCATATATAGTAGCCATCATAAGTTCGTTTATAATATAACAATAATATAGAAATACGTCTACTTGCAATATAGTAGCCTTCATAAGTTCTTTTATAATAAAACAATATTTGCTAGGTTAGAGCATTTTACGGTCTCGCAAAAATTAGAATAATATAGAAAATACTTCCACTTACACATAGAGTAGCCATCATAAGTTTTTGTTATAATAAAACAATAATATAGAAATACTATTTCTTCCACATATAGTAGCCATTATAAGCTCTTTTATAATAAAACAATAACATAGAAATACTTCCACTTGCATATATAGTAGCCATCACAAGTTCTTTTATAATAAAACAATAATATAGAAATACTTCCACTTGCATATGTAGTAGCCATCATAAGTTAGTTTATAATAAAACAATAATATAGAAATACGTCTACTTGCACATATAGTAGCCATCATAAGTTCTTTTATAATAAAACAATCACATGGAAATACTTCTACTCGCATATATAGTACCCATCATAAATTTTTTTTTATAATAAACCAATATTTTCTAGGTTAGTGTATTTTCAGTACTCTCAAATATTAGAATAATATAGAAAATGCTTCTGCTTCCAATATAGTAGCCATCACAAGTTCTTTTATAATAAAACAATAACATAGAAATACTTCTACTTGCACATATTGTAGCAATCACAAGTTCTTTTATAATAAAATATTAACATTTAAATACTTCTACTTGCATAAATATTTGCCATCATAAGTTGTTTTTATAATAAAACAATAATAGAGAAATACGTCTACTTGCACATATAGTAGCCATCATAAGTTCTTTTATAATAAAACAATCACATAGAAATACTTCTACTCGCATATATAGTACCCATCATATGATTTTTTTATAATAAAACAATATTTTCTAGGTTAGTGTATTTTAAGTACTCTCAAATATTAGAATAATATAGAAAATACTTCTACTTGCACATATAGTAGCCATTATTAGTTCTTTTATAATAAAACAATGACATAGAAATACTTCTACTTGCATATATATTAGCCATCATACATTTTTTTTTATAATAAATCAATATTTTCTAGGTTAGTATATTTTCAGTACTCTCAAATATTAGAATAATACAGAATACGCTTCTACTTGCAATATAGTAGCCATCACAAGTTCTTTTATAATAAAACAATAATATAGAAATACTTCTACTTGCAATATAGTAGCCTTCATAAGTTCTTTTATAATAAAACAATCATATAGAAATACGACTACTTGCAATATAGTAGCCTTCATAAGTTCTTTTATAATAAAACAATAACATAGAAATACTTCCCCTTGCATATACAGTAGCCATCACAAGTTCTTTTATAATAAAACAATAACATAGAAATACTTCCAGTTGCATATGTAGTAGCCATCATAAGTTCTTTTAGAATAAAACAATCATATAGAAATACTTCTCCTCGCATATATAGTACCCATCATAGGTGTTTTTTTTTAATAAAACAATATTTTCTAGGTTAGTGTATTTTCAGTACTCTCAAATATTAGAATAATATAGAAAATACTTCTACTTGCAATATAGTAGCCATCATAAGTTCTATTATAATAAAACGTTATTTTCTAGGTTGGGGTATTTTAAGTACTCTCAAATATTAGAATAATATAGAAAATGCTTCTACTTGCAATTTAGTAGACATCACAAAGTTTTTTTATATTAAAACAATAACATAGAAATACTTCTACTTGCACATATAGTAGCAATCATAAGTTCTTTTATAATCAAACAATAACAAAGAAATACGTCTACTTGCACATATAGTAGCCATCATAAGTTCTTTTATAATCAAACAATAACATAGAAATACTTCTACTTGCATATATAGTAGCCATCATAAGTTCGTTTATAATATAACAATAATATAGAAATACTTCTACTTGCACATATAGTAGCCATCATAAGTTCTTTTATAATCCAACAATAACATAGAAATACTTCTACTTGCACATATAGTAGCGATCATAAGTTCTTTTATAATCAAACAATAACATAGAAATACTTCTACTTGCATATATAGTAGCCATCATAAGTTATTTGTAATCAAACAATAACATAGAAATACTTCCACTTGCATATATAGTAGCCATCATAAGTTCGTTTATAATATAAGAATAACATAGAAATACTTCTACTTGCACATATAGTAGCAATCATAAGTTCTTTTATAATCAAACAATAACATAGAAATACTTCTACTTGCATATATAGTAGCGATCATAAGTTCTATTATAATAAAACATTATTTTCTAGGTTAGGGTATTTTAAGTACTCTCAAATATTAGAATAATATAGAAAATGTTTCTACTTGCAATATAGTAGCCATCACAAGTGTTTTTATAATAAAACAATAACATAGAAATACTTCTACTTGCACATATAGTAGCAATCATAAGTTCTTTTATAATCAAACAATAACATAGAAATACGTCTACTTGCATATATAGTAGCCATCATAAGTTCGTTTACAATATAACAATAATATAGAAATACGTCTACTTGCACATATAGTGGCCATCATATGTTCTTTTATAATAAAACAATCACATAGAAATACTTCTACTTGCACATATAGTAGCAATTATAAGTTCTTTTATAATCAAACAATAACATAGAAATACTGCTGCTTGCATATATAGTAGCCATCATAAGTTCGTTTATAATATAACAATAACATAGAAATACTTCTACTTGCACATATAGTAGCAATCATAAGTTCTTTTATAATCAAACAATAACATAGAAACACTTCTACTTGCATATATAGTAGCCATCATAAGTTCGTTTATAATATAACAATAATATAGAAATACGTCTACTTGCATTATAGTAGCCTTCATAAGTTCTTTTATATTAAAACAATAATATATAAATACATCTACTTGCATATGTAGTAGCCATCACAAGTTCTTTTATAATAAAACAATCACATAGAAATACTTCTACTTGCACATATAGTAGCAATTATAAGTTCTTTTATAATCAAACAATAACATAGAAATACTTCTGCTTGCATATATAGTAGCCATCATAAGTTCGTTTATAATATAACAATAACATAGAAATACGTCTACTTGCACCTATAGTAGCCATCATAAGTTCTTTTAGAATAAAACAATCACAAAGAAATACGTCTACTTGCACATATAGTAGCCATCATAAGTTCTTTTATAATCAAACAATAACATAGAAATACTTCTACTTGCATATATAGTAGCCATCATAAGTTTTTTTTATAATAAACCAATATTTTCTAGGTTAGTGTATTTTCAGTACTCTCAAATATTAGAATAATACAGAAAATGCTTCTACTTGCAATATAGTAGCCATCACAAGTTCTTTTATAATAAAACAATAATATAGAAATACTTCTACTTGCAATTTAGTAGCCTTCATAAGTTCTTTTATAATAAACCAATATTTTCTAGGTTAGTGTATTTTCAGTACTCTCAAATATTAGAATAATATAGAAAATGCTTCTGCTTCCAATATAGTAGCCATCACAAGTTCTTTTATAATAAAACAATAACATAGAAATACTTCTACTTGCACATATTGTAGCAATCATAAGTTCTTTTATAATCAAACAATAACATAGAAATACTTCTACTTGCATATGTAGTAGCCATCATAAGTTCGTTTATAATAAAACAATAATATAGAAATACTTCTACTTGCACATATACTAGCGATCATAAGTTCTTTTATAATCAAACAATAACATAGAAATACTTCTACTTGCACATATTGTAGCAATCATAAGTTCTTTTATAATAAAATATTAACATTTAAATACTTCTACTTGCATAAATATTTGCCATCATAAGTTGTTTTTATAATAAAACAATAATATAGAAATACGTCTACTTGCACATATAGTAGCCATCATAAGATCTTTTATAATAAAACAATCACATAGAAATACTTCTACTTGCACATATAGTAGCAATTATAAGTTCTTTTATAATCAAACAATAACATAGAAATACTTCTGCTTGCATATATAGTAGCCATCATAAGTTCGTTTATAATATAACAATAACATAGAAATACTTCTACTTGCACATATAGTAGCAATCATAAGTTCTTTTATAATCAAACAATAACATAGAAACACTTCTACTTGCATATATAGTAGCCATCATAAGTTCGTTTATAATATAACAATAATATAGAAATACGTCTACTTGCAATATAGTAGCCTTCATAAGTTCTTTTATATTAAAACAATAATATATAAATACATCTACTTGCATATGTAGTAGCCATCACAAGTTCTTTTATAATAAAACAATAACATAGAAATACTTCCACTTGCATATATAGTAGCCATCATAAGTTCGTTTATAATAAAACAATAATATAGAAATACTTCTACTTGCACATATAGTAGCCATCATAAGTTCTTTTATAATAAAACAATTACATAGAAATACTTCTACTTGCACATATAGTAGCCATCATAAGTTTTTTTTTATAATAAACCAATATTTTCTAGGTTAGTGTATTTACAGTACTCTCAAATATTAGAATAATATAGAAATACTTCTACTTGCAATATAGTTATTTTAAGTTATCATAAGTTATTGTAAAGTAAAACAATATTTTCTATGTTAGACTATTTTAAGTATTCTCAAATATGAGAATAATATAGAAAACTTCTACTTACACATATAGTAGCCATCACAAGTTCTTTTATAATAAAATATTAACATTTAAATACTTCTACTTGCATAAATATTTGCCATCATAAGTTGTTTTTATAATAAAACAATAATAGAGAAATACGTCTACTTGCACATATAGTAGCCATCATAAGTTCTTTTATAATAAAACAATCACATAGAAATACTTCTACTCGCATATATAGTACCCATCATATGATTTTTTTATAATAAAACAATATTTTCTAGGTTAGTGTATTTTAAGTACTCTCAAATATTAGAATAATATAGAAAATACTTCTACTTGCACATATAGTAGCCATTATTAGTTCTTTTATAATAAAACAATGACATAGAAATACTTCTACTTGCATATATATTAGCCATCATACATTTTTTTTTATAATAAATCAATATTTTCTAGGTTAGTATATTTTCAGTACTCTCAAATATTAGAATAATACAGAAAACGCTTCTACTTGCAATATAGTAGCCATCACAAGTTCTTTTATAATAAAACAATAATATAGAAATACTTCTACTTGCAATATAGTAGCCTTCATAAGTTCTTTTATAATAAAACAATCATATAGAAATACGACTACTTGCAATATAGTAGCCTTCATAAGTTCTTTTATAATAAAACAATAACATAGAAATACTTCCCCTTGCATATACAGTAGCCATCACAAGTTCTTTTATAATAAAACAATAACATAGAAATACTTCCAGTTGCATATGTAGTAGCCATCATAAGTTCTTTTAGAATAAAACAATCATATAGAAATACTTCTCCTCGCATATATAGTACCCATCATAGGTGTTTTTTTTTAATAAAACAATATTTTCTAGGTTAGTGTATTTTCAGTACTCTCAAATATTAGAATAATATAGAAAATACTTCTACTTGCAATATAGTAGCCATCATAAGTTCTATTATAATAAAACGTTATTTTCTAGGTTGGGGTATTTTAAGTACTCTCAAATATTAGAATAATATAGAAAATGCTTCTACTTGCAATTTAGTAGACATCACAAAGTTTTTTTATATTAAAACAATAACATAGAAATACTTCTACTTGCACATATAGTAGCAATCATAAGTTCTTTTATAATCAAACAATAACAAAGAAATACGTCTACTTGCACATATAGTAGCCATCATAAGTTCTTTTATAATCAAACAATAACATAGAAATACTTCTGCTTGCATATATAGTAGCCATCATAAGTTCGTTTATAATATAACAATAACATAGAAATACTTCTACTTGCACATATAGTAGCAATCATAAGTTCTTTTATAATCAAACAATAACATAGAAACACTTCTACTTGCATATATAGTAGCCATCATAAGTTCGTTTATAATATAACAATAATATAGAAATAAGTCTACTTGCAATATAGTAGCCTTCATAAGTTCTTTTATATTAAAACAATAATATATAAATACATCTACTTGCATATGTAGTAGCCATCACAAGTTCTTTTATAATAAAACAATAACATAGAAATACTTCCACTTGCATTTATAGTAGCCATCATAAGTTCGTTTATAATAAAACAATAATATAGAAATACTTCTACTTGCACATATAGTAGCCATCATAAGTTCTTTTATAATAAAACAATTACATAGAAATACTTCTACTTGCACATATAGTAGCCATCATAAGTTTTTTTTATAATAAACCAATATTTTCTAGGTTAGTGTATTTACAGTACTCTCAAATATTAGAATAATATAGAAAATACTTCTACTTGCACATATAGTAGCCATTATTAGTTCTTTTATAATAAAACAATGACATAGAAATACTTCTACTTGCATATATATTAGCCATCATACATTTTTTTTTATAATAAATCAATATTTTCTAGGTTAGTATATTTTCAGTACTCTCAAATATTAGAATAATACAGAAAACGCTTCTACTTGCAATATAGTAGCCATCACAAGTTCTTTTATAATAAAACAATAATATAGAAATACTTCTACTTGCAATATAGTAGCCTTCATAAGTTCTTTTATAATAAAACAATCATATAGAAATACGACTACTTGCAATATAGTAGCCTTCATAAGTTCTTTTATAATAAAACAATAACATAGAAATACTTCCCCTTGCATATACAGTAGCCATCACAAGTTCTTTTATAATAAAACAATAACATAGAAATACTTCCAGTTGCATATGTAGTAGCCATCATAAGTTCTTTTAGAATAAAACAATCATATAGAAATACTTCTCCTCGCATATATAGTACCCATCATAGGTGTTTTTTTTTAATAAAACAATATTTTCTAGGTTAGTGTATTTTCAGTACTCTCAAATATTAGAATAATATAGAAAATACTTCTACTTGCAATATAGTAGCCATCATAAGTTCTATTATAATAAAACGTTATTTTCTAGGTTGGGGTATTTTAAGTACTCTCAAATATTAGAATAATATAGAAAATGCTTCTACTTGCAATTTAGTAGACATCACAAAGTTTTTTTATATTAAAACAATAACATAGAAATACTTCTACTTGCACATATAGTAGCAATCATAAGTTCTTTTATAATCAAACAATAACAAAGAAATACGTCTACTTGCACATATAGTAGCCATCATAAGTTCTTTTATAATCAAACAATAACATAGAAATACTTCTGCTTGCATATATAGTAGCCATCATAAGTTCGTTTATAATATAACAATAACATAGAAATACTTCTACTTGCACATATAGTAGCAATCATAAGTTCTTTTATAATCAAACAATAACATAGAAACACTTCTACTTGCATATATAGTAGCCATCATAAGTTCGTTTATAATATAACAATAATATAGAAATAAGTCTACTTGCAATATAGTAGCCTTCATAAGTTCTTTTATATTAAAACAATAATATATAAATACATCTACTTGCATATGTAGTAGCCATCACAAGTTCTTTTATAATAAAACAATAACATAGAAATACTTCCACTTGCATTTATAGTAGCCATCATAAGTTCGTTTATAATAAAACAATAATATAGAAATACTTCTACTTGCACATATAGTAGCCATCATAAGTTCTTTTATAATAAAACAATTACATAGAAATACTTCTACTTGCACATATAGTAGCCATCATAAGTTTTTTTTATAATAAACCAATATTTTCTAGGTTAGTGTATTTACAGTACTCTCAAATATTAGAATAATATAGAAATACTTCTACTTGCAATATAGTTATTTTAAGTTATCATAAGTTATTGTAAAGTAAAACAATATTTTCTATGTTAGACTATTTTAAGTATTCTCAAATATGAGAATAATATAGAAAACTTCTACTTACACATATAGTAGCCATCACAAGTTCTTTTATAATAAAATATTAACATTTAAATACTTCTACTTGCATAAATATTTGCCATCATAAGTTGTTTTTATAATAAAACAATAATAGAGAAATACGTCTACTTGCACATATAGTAGCCATCATAAGTTCTTTTATAATAAAACAATCACATAGAAATACTTCTACTCGCATATATAGTACCCATCATATGATTTTTTTATAATAAAACAATATTTTCTAGGTTAGTGTATTTTAAGTACTCTCAAATATTAGAATAATATAGAAAATACTTCTACTTGCACATATAGTAGCCATTATTAGTTCTTTTATAATAAAACAATGACATAGAAATACTTCTACTTGCATATATATTAGCCATCATACATTTTTTTTTATAATAAATCAATATTTTCTAGGTTAGTATATTTTCAGTACTCTCAAATATTAGAATAATACAGAATACGCTTCTACTTGCAATATAGTAGCCATCACAAGTTCTTTTATAATAAAACAATAATATAGAAATACTTCTACTTGCAATATAGTAGCCTTCATAAGTTCTTTTATAATAAAACAATCATATAGAAATACGACTACTTGCAATATAGTAGCCTTCATAAGTTCTTTTATAATAAAACAATAACATAGAAATACTTCCCCTTGCATATACAGTAGCCATCACAAGTTCTTTTATAATAAAACAATAACATAGAAATACTTCCAGTTGCATATGTAGTAGCCATCATAAGTTCTTTTAGAATAAAACAATCATATAGAAATACTTCTCCTCGCATATATAGTACCCATCATAGGTGTTTTTTTTTAATAAAACAATATTTTCTAGGTTAGTGTATTTTCAGTACTCTCAAATATTAGAATAATATAGAAAATACTTCTACTTGCAATATAGTAGCCATCATAAGTTCTATTATAATAAAACGTTATTTTCTAGGTTGGGGTATTTTAAGTACTCTCAAATATTAGAATAATATAGAAAATGCTTCTACTTGCAATTTAGTAGACATCACAAAGTTTTTTTATATTAAAACAATAACATAGAAATACTTCTACTTGCACATATAGTAGCAATCATAAGTTCTTTTATAATCAAACAATAACAAAGAAATACGTCTACTTGCACATATAGTAGCCATCATAAGTTCTTTTATAATCAAACAATAACATAGAAATACTTCTACTTGCATATATAGTAGCCATCATAAGTTCGTTTATAATATAACAATAATATAGAAATACTTCTACTTGCACATATAGTAGCCATCATAAGTTCTTTTATAATCCAACAATAACATAGAAATACTTCTACTTGCACATATAGTAGCGATCATAAGTTCTTTTATAATCAAACAATAACATAGAAATACTTCTACTTGCATATATAGTAGCCATCATAAGTTATTTGTAATCAAACAATAACATAGAAATACTTCCACTTGCATATATAGTAGCCATCATAAGTTCGTTTATAATATAAGAATAACATAGAAATACTTCTACTTGCACATATAGTAGCAATCATAAGTTCTTTTATAATCAAACAATAACATAGAAATACTTCTACTTGCATATATAGTAGCCATCATAAGTTCGTTTATAATATAACAATAATATAGAAATACTTCTACTTGCACATATAGTAGCGATCATAAGTTCTTTTATAATCAAACGATAATATAGAAATACTTCTACTCGCATATATAGTACCCATCATAGGTTTTTTTTATAATAAAACAATATTTTCTAGGTTAGTGTATTTTCAGTACTCTCAAATGTTAGAATAATATAGAAAATAGTTCTACTTGCAATATAGTAGCCATCATAAGTTCTATTATAATAAAACATTATTTTCTAGGTTAGGGTATTTTAAGTACTCTCAAATATTAGAATAATATAGAAAATGCTTCTACTTGCAATATAGTAGCCATCACAAGTTTTTTTATAATAAACCAATAATATATAAATACATCTACTTGCATATGTGGTAGCCATCATAAGTTCGTTTATAATATAACAATAATATAGAAATACGTCTACTTGCACATATAGTAGCCATCATAACTTCTTTTATAATAAAACAATAATATATAAATACATCTACTTGCACATATAGTAGCGATCATAAGTTCTATTATAATAAAACATTATTTTCTAGGTTAGGGTATTTTAAGTACTCTCAAATATTAGAATAATATAGAAAATGTTTCTACTTGCAATATAGTAGCCATCACAAGTGTTTTTATAATAAAACAATAACATAGAAATACTTCTACTTGCACATATAGTAGCAATCATAAGTTCTTTTATAATCAAACAATAACATAGAAATACTTCTACTTGCATATATAGTAGCCATCATAAGTTCGTTTACAATATAACAATAATATAGAAATACGTCTACTTGCACATATAGTGGCCATCATAAGTTCTTTTATAATAAAACAATCACATAGAAATACTTCTACTTGCACATATAGTAGCAATTATAAGTTCTTTTATAATCAAACAATAACATAGAAATACTTCTGCTTGCATATATAGTAGCCATCATAAGTTCGTTTATAATATAACAATACCATAGAAATACTTCTACTTGCACATATAGTAGCAATCATAAGTTCTTTTATAATCAAAAAATTACATAGAAACACTTCTACTTGCATATATAGTAGCCATCATAAGTTCGTTTATAATATAACAATAATATAGAAATACGTCTACTTGCAATATAGTAGCCTTCATAAGTTCTTTTATATTAAAACAATAATATATAAATACATCTACTTGCATATGTAGTAGCCATCACAAGTTCTTTTATAATAAAACAATAACATAGAAATACTTCCACTTGCATATATAGTAGCCATCATAAGTTCGTTTATAATAAAACAATAATATAGAAATACTTCTACTTGCACATATAGTAACCATCATAAGTTCTTTTATAATAAAACAATTACATAGAAATACTTCTACTTGCACATATAGTAGCCATCATAAGTTTTTTTTATAATAAACCAATATTTTCTAGGTTAGTGTATTTACAGTACTCTCAAATATTAGAATAATATAGAAATACTTCTACTTGCACATATAGTAGCCATTATTAGTTCTTTTATAATAAAACAATGACATAGAAATACTTCTACTTGCATATATATTAGCCATCATACATTTTTTTTTATAATAAATCAATATTTTCTAGGTTAGTATATTTTCAGTACTCTCAAATATTAGAATAATACAGAAAACGCTTCTACTTGCAATATAGTAGCCATCACAAGTTCTTTTATAATAAAACAATAATATAGAAATACTTCTACTTGCAATATAGTAGCCTTCATAAGTTCTTTTATAATAAAACAATCATATAGAAATACGACTACTTGCAATATAGTAGCCTTCATAAGTTCTTTTATAATAAAACAATAACATAGAAATACTTCCCCTTGCATATACAGTAGCCATCACAAGTTCTTTTATAATAAAACAATAACATAGAAATACTTCCAGTTGCATATGTAGTAGCCATCATAAGTTCTTTTAGAATAAAACAATCATATAGAAATACTTCTCCTCGCATATATAGTACCCATCATAGGTGTTTTTTTTTAATAAAACAATATTTTCTAGGTTAGTGTATTTTCAGTACTCTCAAATATTAGAATAATATAGAAAATACTTCTACTTGCAATATAGTAGCCATCATAAGTTCTATTATAATAAAACGTTATTTTCTAGGTTGGGGTATTTTAAGTACTCTCAAATATTAGAATAATATAGAAAATGCTTCTACTTGCAATTTAGTAGACATCACAAAGTTTTTTTATATTAAAACAATAACATAGAAATACTCCTACTTGCACATATAGTAGCAATCATAAGTTCTTTTATAATCAAACAATAACAAAGAAATACGTCTACTTGCACATATAGTAGCCATCATAAGTTCTTTTATAATCAAACAATAACATAGAAATACTTCTACTTGCATATATAGTAGCCATCATAAGTTCGTTTATAATATAACAATAATATAGAAATACTTCTACTTGCACATATAGTAGCCATCATAAGTTCTTTTATAATCCAACAATAACATAGAAATACTTCTACTTGCACATATAGTAGCGATCATAAGTTCTTTTATAATCAAACAATAACATAGAAATACTTCTACTTGCATATATAGTAGCCATCATAAGTTATTTGTAATCAAACAATAACATAGAAATACTTCCACTTGCATATATAGTAGCCATCATAAGTTCGTTTATAATATAAGAATAACATAGAAATACTTCTACTTGCACATATAGTAGCAATCATAAGTTCTTTTATAATCAAACAATAACATAGAAATACTTCTACTTGCATATATAGTAGCCATCATAAGTTCGTTTATAATATAACAATAATATAGAAATACTTCTACTTGCACATATAGTAGCGATCATAAGTTCTTTTATAATCAAACGATAATATAGAAATACTTCTACTCGCATATATAGTACCCATCATAGGTTTTTTTTATAATAAAACAATATTTTCTAGGTTAGTGTATTTTCAGTACTCTCAAATGTTAGAATAATATAGAAAATACTTCTACTTGCAATATAGTAGCCATCATAAGTTCTATTATAATAAAACATTATTTTCTAGGTTAGGGTATTTTAAGTACTCTCAAATATTAGAATAATATAGAAAATGTTTCTACTTGCAATATAGTAGCCATCACAAGTTTTTTTATAATAAAACAATAACATAGAAATACTTCTACTTGCACATATAGTAGCAATCATAAGTTCTTTTATAATAAAACAATCACAGAGAAATACTTCTACTCGCATATATAGTACCCATCATAGGTTTTTTTTTATAATAAAACATTATTTTCTAGGTTAGGTTATATTAAGTACTCTCAAATATTAGAATAATATAGAAAATGCTTCTACTTGCAATATAGTAGCCATCACAAGTTTTTTTATAATAAACCAATAATATATAAATACATCTACTTGCATATGTGGTAGCCATCATAAGTTCGTTTATAATATAACAATAATATAGAAATACGTCTACTTGCACATATAGTAGGCATCATAACTTCTTTTATAATAAAACAATAATATATAAATACATCTACTTGCACATATAGTAGCGATCATAAGTTCTATTATAATAAAACATTATTTTCTAGGTTAGGGTATTTTAAGTACTCTCAAATATTAGAATAATATAGAAAATGTTTCTACTTGCAATATAGTAGCCATCACAAGTGTTTTTATAATAAAACAATAACATAGAAATACTTCTACTTGCACATATAGTAGCAATCATAAGTTCTTTTATAATCAAACAATAACATAGAAATACTTCTACTTGCATATATAGTAGCCATCATAAGTTCGTTTACAATATAACAATAATATAGAAATACGTCTACTTGCACATATAGTGGCCATCATAAGTTCTTTTATAATCAAACAATAACATAGAAATACTTCTACTTGCATATATAGTAGCCATCATAAGTTCGTTTACAATATAACAATAATATAGAAATACGTCTACTTGCACATATAGTGGCCATCACAAGTTCTTTTATAATAAAACAATAATATAGAAATACTTCTACTTGCAATATAGTAGCCATTATAAGCTCTTTTATAATAAAACAATATTTTCTAGGTTAGAGTATTTTAAGTATTCTTTAATATTAGAATAATATAGAACCTTAAGATGTTGTAATTTGGCTAATTATTAATTTTAAACTATAGGTTGTAAGGTTTTTTTGCCCCCATGTGTTTTTTATTTTAGTAATAGTTGGATTGTAAATAGAGTAAATAGAGGGTGTTAGTTAATTTAATATAATACTTAATTTGCAATTAAATTAAACTTTTTTAAGTTTACCTTAAAATTAATTTTACGAAATCGACTCTCTTTGGGCTCAGATTAATCCATAAGCCGAAGAATCAAAATTTGCCGATATTCTCCAATGATATAGTTGCAAATATCTTTACTCCTATCAATTTGACAGGATTCTCCCTCATCGTACCTTGTCCATGAGGTCCAAATCTACAAGTTTTGTGCGGCAGCATTTGTCTTATAAATCCCTAATCCTGTACATTTTTTTAAATTGAATAAAATTATCTGTTTTGGCAGAAATAGTGGAATAAATTTAGAATTTATATATAGGTAAAAGTAAACAGAAATCAGCCCGCAATATAATAATATATATATTTAAATAATAATTAATATATATATTGTAACCGTACATATCTCCACTCCTTGTTTATCCCTACCCGCACAAAACGTAACAGCAGCGAAGGTCCTCCCCACTACCGAACTTCCGAGGGTTCACCACAGGTCGTGCTACTGCCCAATAGGCAGCGTCTGCGTTAGCCCGTGGACTTGCTCTCGCGAGGGCCTCCGCTGCTGAAAGCGTATAAAAGGGGAGGAAATCGACGGATCTTTACCAATTGTGGTCATTCCTCTAGTTTCACGTTCGTCGAGTTTACGCTGGGTTATTGTTCTCGAGCCTTTTTCGGTCAGCGAGCCCTTCCATTTTCGTTTTCTGTTCAAATTATCCATTCTGTTAATTATTGTTTTATTTTACCCTAAATACCGTGTTCTTCATTTTTATTTTATTTCTTGTTCAGCTCATACTCTCGTATGGGCTGACATGTGAACTTGGGTGTAGTTCTCTTATATCTCTTCTCGATTCAACAGCGATATACTCGTTCTTCTCTGGCACCTCCAACACCCACCAGTGCGAAGGTTTCTTAAAAAAAGGCCTCCGCTACGCCGAAGGTCTCCGCTCCCAGGCGGCCAGGGTTTAAACTGGTCAAGGAAAACCTTTTACTACTGGCGCAGCAGATGGAAGCTGCAGCCTCGAAAATTTCTACGACGACGGGGAAACTAAGTCTTACAAAATCAAGGTCTACCACTCCCGAGCAGAGGAGAGGGGTGGGTGAATCAAATCCTGGTACTTCGGGCCTTTTGCGCGGGACTATCGCTCCGTCGGCCTCGTGCACAAATCTTACTGCTTCAGATCTTGACTCGGGTTTGGATCAATTTCCGCCTTCTTCCGACGCTTCCTCGGCCTCTACCCAGTGCGTCTTCAAATAAAAAAATATTAAAGTTATTTCCGATTCTAAATTTGTGGGAAAAAAGTTCTTAGTCAACGTTCCGTACTCAAAAGATGTGAAGCCTGTTCAGGCCGCTCAGGCCGTTAAAATTCAAACCGCCGTAAAAGCATCGGTTTCAAACAAACCGTCTCACATGGAAATAGATATTCCCACACACAATAAATTCGCCGCGTTAGCGGCCTTCGGGGACGCAGAAGCGGACGCAATAGGTAGTACGTCGCGACCTTCTGTAAACATAAAAACAGACAATATCAGTTCGCAAGTGCCAGGTGTGCCAAAACAACCTCCGCCGCTATACATTGCGATTTTCAAATCAAACTTAGATGATTTAGAAAAGAAAATCATTGCTGACTTCGGAAAATATTGATTTCAACTAAAATTCTTGGGCACTCAAATTCGTTTGCAATTTTTTAAGCAAATTTTTATCGATGCAAATAAACTGTTTTTTACTTTTTCATTAAACTCTGCAAAAGAACACGTCATGGTTCTGAAGGGCCTGCCACGATTGCCCCTCGAGGACATTGAGGCCGAACTTACCTAAAAGGGCCTTAAACCGACCTATATAAATTTCGGAAATCCAAAAAATACGTCGTCGAGCTTCGCTCTATATAAAGTTGTTTTTCCCTCGGCCATTCCTCCCGCGCAAATTTCAAAAACAGGTTTTCTGTTTAATACTCACGTTTACTGGGACAAGTTCCTCTCGTCCAAAAATTTCACTCAATGCTTTCGCTGCCAGGCGTTCGGGCATACTGCAGGCAACTGCAATCTCCCTGAGTTCTGCGTCAAGTGCGCGGGCCCACATGCTACCAGCACGTGCACTAAGCCACGCGACGTCGCTCCCACATGTAAAAACTGTGGCGCTGCCCATACGGCGAACTTTTCTGGGTGCCCTGCTCTCGGCTCCTATCTGAAAAAGAGGGATGCCGGTAAATCTTTTTATAAAAAACCGATCATCCGGAGCGTTGAAACCATTGTTCCTTCTTTCGCTAATCCCTTTCCGTCGTTTACCTCTCGTCGGCCCTCTCTCGTCCCCGCGGCCACCATACCACAGAAATCCTTTGCCCAGGCGCTTGCTGGCGCTCCGGAGGGGGGGAGTCCCCTCCTGCTCCTCCCGTCTATACCCATCCTTCCAATACAAATAGACCGAGCCCTCACTCACATCTCGATCTATTTAATGAACTCACGGCGGCGTTGAAGGAGCTCAACTCATTAGGCGATATGCAAAAAATGTTGCAAATTGCTTTAACTTTAATCGAGAGACTCAAGCACTGTACCACCACAGTCGAGAAATTCCAAGTCTATTTTTCAGTTTTGTCTTCTATCACAGACTAATAGCTAATTTTCCGTCCATTATTTTATGGAACGCTGGCTCAGTGATGGGTAGCGTAACGAGTTCCTTCTCGCCGTCGCTCAAAAAGCGTTCGACATTTTCTTAATTTCCGAGGCCGGGCTCACGCCATCCTTCTCCTTCACGCTACCTGGCTATCGTGTCGTCAGATCCGATCGTGTTCATTGCCCGAACATGACGAGGGGTGGGGATGCGCTCCTATTGATAAAAAATCATATTCACTTTTCAGTTCTCCGCACACCTGACATTGCAGGCATTGAGTTCGCTGCAGTCCAGCTCGCGTATCCTAGGCTCACCTTGGGCGCGCTTTACGCCTCGCCTCAAGCTCGTCTTGACTCCAATACACTTAACTGCATTACTTCTGTTCCTTCCCCGTTTCTTATCGGGGGGGACTGGTACGCCAAACATAGGGCTTGGGGTAACTTTTCTGCCAACAGTGCTGGAAATCAGCTATTCCAGCACTCTTGCCGATCGGATTACCGAGTGGTCGCTCCTGACGCTCCAACCTGCTTCTCTAGCCATGCACGTCCGTCCATCATTGATTTCTTCGTGTCAAACTATGATAGAAATGTTACTTGTGTGACGACAGATGATTTATACTCGGATCACAGATCCGTGCTTGTGAATTTCACCGATATCACAGTGCCTGCTCCTGTCCGGTCTTTTACCGTAGATTGGGATGCATACCGCGTTGCTACAAAAAATGTTAAAATGATGTCTCACTTCAAGTCCATCAACGAAGTTGATTTCAAAATACAAGATATCACCTCATTTCTCCGGGCGTGCTGGCGAAAGTCGCGGGTGCTGTCGGACGGGGCGAAAAACCCAAAAAACCATTTTTCAGCAGACCCTGTTCTGCTGGAATTCATTGGGATTAGACACCGTATCGGGTCGAGCGCTCAAAGGACAGGCGCCTCCCCTCCCCCTGGTGTGCTTCCTGCATTAAATTTGCAAATTAAAAAACGAATTTCTGAGCTTAGGAACGCGAGTTGGACTGCGCTTCTTAAAAATTTAAAAAAACCTGACCCTACCTTCTGGTCAACTTATAAGACAGCTACATCTCATGCATCCAAAGTGCACCTCCCACCCTTCGTCATTAACGGAGATACTTTAACATCTAACCATAAAAAAGCCGATGCTTTGGCTGAAAATTTTGCCCGCGTGCACGACGTGGCGCATGGGCAGACTTCTCCTTTTGACGACACGGTAGCCGAGTATATATTCTATCTCGACTCCTGTCCTCCTGCATCTCCTGACTTCGATTCGTCCTCCTTCCTTTCCCCTTGGATCGTTAGCGGACTCCTGCGAGTCCTCAAGGTTAAAAAAGCTCCGGGCGCTGACGGCATCTCGGCCGACATGCTCAAGCATGCCAACCCGAAGCTGGCCGTGCGATTATATTACCTGTTCCGCGAATGTCTTCGTCGGCATTACTTTCCCTCCACCTGGACAATTGCAAAAGTCATTCCAGTTCCCAAACCGGGTAAAGACTCTACCAAACCGGAGTCTTATAAGCCTATCAGTCTCCTCCCTATTCTAAGTAAGATCTTTGAGCGTTGTATATTCCATTATATTAATACCTTTATAACAAATGCTTCGGTTCTTATAAACCAGCAATTTGGCTTTCGATCTGGCCATTCGACGATTCAACAATCTTTACGTATTACTCAACACGTCGCGTTAACATGAATTTGAAACGACATACGGTCATGGTCTTGCTCGATCTTGCCAAAGCCTTTGACTCCGTTTGGCATGATGCTCTTTTGTATAAACTAAACCAAATCGGACTTAACGTCGCGATTATTGCAACTCTCCGTTCCTACCTTGCCGGCCGCTTCATCTGCGTAAACATTCAGGAGCATTGTTCTGCCCTTTTTCGTATTTTCGCCGGAGTCCCTCAAGACTCTATTCTTGGCCCTCTTCTTTTTAATATCTACATAAACGACATTCCTGCCTCCCCTAGCTCCAACCTAGCGCTTTATGCTGACGACACAGTCGTGTATGCTACCTCAATTAAACTTAAACAGGCTATCATGTATACCGAAAGGCATCTTGTCTTGATTTCCGATTTCTTTAATAAATGGAAACTCGCCTTAAACACGGGAAAAACCCAAGCCATCCTTTTTACCCGAAACTCGATCGTTCGGCAGCAGGCAATTGTATCGCGTGTTTCTCTCGCGGGAACTGTTCTCTCTTGGGACAAAGAGGTCACCTACTTGGACATTGTTTTAGATCAGCAACTTACGTATAGAGCGGCCATCGATGATCGTATAAGGAAGACGAATGCTGCATTTTACTCCTTAATTAAGCACATCGGGCCCAAATCCCCGCTTAAACTCAGCCTCCGCCTCATGCTGTATAAAATGTGCATTCGTCCGGTTTTGACCTATTGTAAGACATTGTACGCCGAATATAAACACCGCGGACAAAGAACGTGGCGCTATAGGCTCGATGGTCACGTGTTTACGCGGCGGCACGAGGTCGATGTTTTTCGGCAGTTAAGCAGTTCCGCGTCGGCAGTCAGACAAGCATGTCGCGCGCGGTCAGAGATATAAGACGACTATTCTTTGTATTAATGTTTAATTTCAATAAATACTTATTACTTGATGCTTAATTGACCCTGACAACTATTCCGTCGGCTATCCAAACAGGAGCTTATGGAAATCGATAAGAATACACCACACTATGGTATTCAGATCTGGTCGACCGCGGCATACATTCATTCAAAACGTGTCTAGGTTGCTCAGAGCAAATGTTTAAAAACTATTATCGGCCTCCCTATGGACGCCCCTACTCTTGATACTCACCGCACTGCAAACGTCCCGCTCATTTCCACGTTCAGCGATGATCTCAAACAGCGATACCTAAGTTCAAATTTCACAAACCCCCTTGCCAAAGATACATGCTCCTTTAACGTCCACACAATTCCGTTTAGAATCAAATATTCTCTACCCATGTTGTCTCGCGACTCTTCTCGGGTATGACTTGTAATAATATAATCTTGTTTGCTTTCCGTAAATTCATGATTTGTGTCACGCTTGTCGGCGGCGCGCTTTCTGGTGCACTATGGTCTGTTCACAGGTCTTTTGGTCGAGCCCGCCGCCCCCTCTGTGGAAGGTTGGTGACTTCATTTCTTTCTTTCTCCCCGTCTGTCCGGCTGCGATGCACTCGGCCTATTCGCCCGCCCCGCCTTCGGCGCGGCAAGCGGTTATTTCAAAAGAAGGGCCCTCCGCGGAGTACTTGTGTCTCCTCGTATCGGCCTTGTTTTTCTTTCATTTATTT
Source organism: Priocnemis perturbator (assembly GCA_963942575.1). Classification (NCBI taxonomy): domain Eukaryota; kingdom Metazoa; phylum Arthropoda; class Insecta; order Hymenoptera; family Pompilidae; genus Priocnemis; species Priocnemis perturbator. The sequence goes on along the minus strand of OZ012643.1, from coordinate 7,333,720 downwards.
TCAGTTATAGTTTCTTTTTCTCTTTTCGCCCCAGGTCTTCACTCTTTTAGTGTGGCTGTGGGGTTAATCAAAATATTTCTGTTTTTTCATGGCTCGAGATCTCTCGTTTCACCTTTATTTCTTCTTTTATCATATACACGTGGTTTTTTGCAAATTTTCCGCGATAACTTTTGAGCCAAGCGCTAACTTATTCCATTCTGGTAATACCATGCTCACGCAGAATCGTCAAGAGCTTGATAAAGGCGCCTGAGAGGCGCCTAGGCGCAAGCCACGGTCCTGTACACCCTCTCCGCTCTTTTTCGATCCATGGGTCCATCTTATGCAACATAAAAAAAAAAAGGATCTTTACCAATTGTGGTCGATTGCGAGCGATAGACGAGCGATAGTGGTAAGAGGAAGATATTGTTTCTCTTCGTTTGGGCAGAGCGTCTCGGCGTAAACCTCTATAAACCGAAGAGCGAGTACTAATCAGCAAACAGCGAACTACAAAACGGTCAACTGTATCTAAAGAGCAAAATAGAGTCACTTGCATTTGCCATTAATTATTAGAAAGGACATTTGCAGTCCGAAGTAAGGGATCTCTCTTGCTTGGTCGCCTCCTCCGCCTCAACCCCGGCCGAGTCGAACTCAAGCGTTAGGGAGTCCCACCTGTGGAAATAGAGAACGTAGAGTCATTCTAGATACAGGGACAACGACCAGCGACGAACCCTTCCGCTCATGCACCGGCTGGGGACGTCTTAACGGTCTACCTTGCGAGGAGCCCAGGCCTCGTAAGGATCCCTGTCAATCACGATCGACTAAGAAATTATAAAGTATATTTAAGTGCCGAATAGTGCACGCACGTAACATAACTGCGGCGATATCCGTGCACGGTAGAAACGTTAAGTTAAATTCACATATACAGATAGTATATCTTTAAGCACTGCGATCTGAGAACATTAAAAGTTAAATTCTATTGTATAATACACATCTCTATCACATTGCGATTAAATTCATTTACACGTACGTCTCGCTAAACGTGGCGATTAGGAAGAGTAAACTAACATACATACATATATGCTCGCCGTTAAAACACTTGCGATCAAGGAGCGGTAATCAAACTCACTTTGCACGCATACGTACATTCAAACACCCGCAAACTAAGACACTTTTCACCTGTACATATTTTACCTTAGAATATACACAATATTACCACATACACATACATCTCCAGTTCAATGCCCTAGCAGCTGATCTGATTCCTGCCTCCCAGGAGTGCGAACTCTTTCCAAAACAATAACATAACCGAGGACTGTGACAGGCGTAACCGGTGCCACAGGGTTATCCGCGAAAAAGTACATCTTCCAAATTCGATCGCGACAAATTTATTATTCGTACGAAATAATAAAAGAACGGTTACAATATATATATATATATAAATTTAAAACTAATAATACTCTAACCTAGAAAATATTGTTTTCTTATAAAAGAACTTATGATGGCTCCTATATATGCAAGTAGAAATATTTCTATGTTTTTGTTATATTATAAAAAACTTGTGATGGCTACTATATTGCAAGTAGAAGTATTTTCTATATTATTCTAATATTTTAGAGTACTAAAAATACCCTAACCTATAAAATATTGTTTTATTATAAAAGAAATTATGATGGCTACTATATGTGCAAGTAGAAGTATTTTCTACGTTATTCTAATATTTGAGAGTACATAAAATACTCTAACCTAGAAAATATTGTTTTATTATAAAAGAACTTGTGATGGCTACTATATGTGCAAGTAGAAGTATTTCTATGTTATTGGTTTTGTTGAGAATATCTGTCTAAACATGCTTACGAATCGCAAGTCTAGATTATAATTTCGTTTATGTTTATACTGTCGCGGGAGAGTACGCCATGCTTGGTTCCTTCTTCTTCCGTAAGATTCCGCACTGAACGCACGTATGTACATTATATCACGAACATGTAAAGATGAGATTAATAGAGAGAAATATATTAATCCATAAGAATCACATTACTCCTTTGCTTTTATTCCCTCGACTACACAAAATCTAACATGACAAATCACAACAGGTCATGGGCCCAGAGTTGTAAAAATTCGTTATGAGTAGTAAAAATTGTGAGAAAGAGGTTATAAGAGCATGTGCGGCGTAATAGAAATTTTATCCTTGTCCATAAGTGAAAATAGGGGACTTCCGTTTCCGGTGAGAAGCAGAGCGGACGAGAGTGAGTGAGCGTGTGAGAAAAGTGGGTGAGAAAGGAGTAAGGAGAAGCGGGAGGGCTAGGAAAAAGTGGGCAGAGGGGGAGGAGAGATAGAGGGTGGTGCACGAGGGTGGGTGGAGGAAAAGGTGGACGGGAAAAGGTGGTGGGAGCAGCGAAAGGTGGGTGAGAAAGAGTGAGGTTAGGAGGAAAACGTGGGCGAGATAGGGAAGAGCGGGCGGACAGGTGGGTGATTAGGGGGCAGCGACACCTACAGGAAGCAAAGAGAGCGAGGAAGTGGGACAGAACGGTGTCGGTAAGGTAGGGACGAGGGTAATGGAGAAGGCAAAGGAGCTGGGATTAGGGATGGGAACGAGAAGAGGAAGTGTAGGAAGCATGGAGGATCAGTGGAAAAGGAAAAGGGAGGGGGAAGAGGAAAGAACGGGTGGAGGGAAGAAGGAGGACTGGTTATTTAAAGCGGGGAAAAGGATACAAAGATCGCCGAAGAGTGAAGCGGCGAAGGGGGAAGAGGAGGAGGGGGATGAGGGGAGGATACGGGAGATGATAAAAGAGGAACTGAGGAAGGAAGTGAGGGAAGGGATGAAGGAGGCCATGATGGAAATGAAGGAGATGTTAGAGGTGATGAAGGGTCAGGTAGAGAGACAGGGGAGAGAGACGAGGGAGGAAGTGATAGCGGAGTTAAAGAGACAGATGAAGGAAGGGGAGGAGAGATGGAGGAAGGAGAAAGAAGGGTTAGAGAGAAGAATAGCGGAAATGGAGGGGAAACTGGAGGGCATAGGAAGCAGGGGAGAGAAGAGTGAGAGGGGCGGGGGAGGGAAAAGGCAGGGGGAAAAGGAAATGGAAGAGATTAGGGACAAACTGAGGAGAATTGAATGGAAAGAGGAAAGGAAGGAGAGGGAGGAAAGGAGGAATAATATAGTGGTCAGAGGATGGAAGGGGAAGGGAGAGAAAAAAGAGGGGGAACTCAAGGGGCTGTTGAAGGAACTGGGGGTGGAAATAGAAATTGGGGAAATAAGAGAGCTGACAAGAGGGGGGGAGGGTGGAGGGGTAATCGCAACTCTCGGAAACAGAGGGCAGAAGAGAGAGGTGATGGTGGCGAGAGGGAAGCTGAGGGAAAAGGGAATAAGGATAGAGGACGACCTGACGTGGAAGGAAAGGAAAATGAGATGGAGATTAGAGGAGATAGCGAGGGAAGAAAGAGGCAAAGGTAAGAGGGTGTGGGTAGGATATGGGAAGGTGCAAATAGAGGGCAAATGGTGGAAATGGGATGAGGAGGAGGAGAAGCTGAGGGAGGGAAAAGGAGGAGAGGAATGGAGGTCGGGGGAAGAGGGAAAGGGGGGAAAGGGAGGAGGGACGGAGTAGAAGAGGAGGAGGAGAAAAAAGAAGGGAATGAGTACGGGGGAAGGAAGAGGTGGAAGCTGGCATTCTGGAATGTGGCAGGGATAGAGAACAAGGACGGAGGGTTTTGGGAGGAAGTAGGGGAGTGGGATGTGATGGTGTTGGCGGAAACATGGCTGGAGAAGAAGAGATGGGAGAAGGTAAAGGACAGGCTGCCGAGGGAATTCGACTGGGAGGTGAAATTCGCAGAAAGGAAGAATAGGAAAGGAAGGGCATGTGGGGGGATGATGAGGGGAATAAGAAGGGGAATAGGGACGGTGGAGAAAGAAGAGGAAGGAATGGGAGAAGGAGTTTGGGGGTGGGAAATGAGGATAGGGGAAGAGGTATGGAGGATAATGGGAGTATATGTAAACGGGGATATAGAGAGGAAGTTGGAAAAGATGAGGGAATGGATGGAGAGGGAAAGCGAGGAAAGAACGACGGTGATAATAGGAGACCTAAACGCGAGAACGGGAACACAGGGAGGATGGGTAGGGGAGGAGGAGGAGGAGGAGGGAGGAAGGAAATCAAAAGACAAAAAGGTCAACAGGGAGGGAAGGCTGCTGGTGGAATGTCTGGAGGAAATGGGGTGGGGGATACTGAATGGGGGGACAGAGGGGGATGAAGAGGGGGAATATACCTTCACGGGGGGAAAGGCGAATACGGTGATTGATTATGCAATAGGGGGGGCAAAGGCGAAGGAGAGGATAGAAAAGTTAGAGATAGGGGAGGCGACAGACTCCGACCACCAGCCAGTAGTGCTATGGGTGAAAGGAGGGAGAGGAGAGAGGAGGGAAGGGGGAAGGACAGGGGGGGGGGACAGGAAGAGCGAGGGGAAGATGGGACGAGGAGGGAAAGGAGAGATTTAGAAAAGAGATGGAGGGCAGAAAAGGAGGAGGAGGTGAGGTACAAGAGCAACTGGAAGAAATGGGTAAAACGGTAAAGGCGATATTGGAGAAAGAGGAGAGAAGGGATGGCGGGGGGAAAAGGAAGAGGAAAAGGGGATGGTGGGATAAAGAGTGTAGGGAGAGAAAAAGAGAGGTGAGAAGAGAGATGAGGAGATGGAGAGATAAAGGGGGGGAGGGGGATGGAGAGGAATACAAGAGAAGGAAAAGGGAATACAAACAACTATGTAATAAGAAGAAGGAGGAAGAAAGAGAGAGAATGACAAGGAGAGTAGGGGAAGCAAGGACAGAGAGGGAGGTATGGGGGGTGATAAAAGAACAGAGAGGGAGAGGGAAAAGGTTGAATGAACAGATAAAGATGGAAGAGTGGAAGGGGTATTTTATGGGGTTATTGGGAGGGGTGGAGGAAAGAGTAAGAATGGGGGGAGAGAGGAGAGGAAGAGGGGAGGACGGGGAGAAGAGTCTGGAGAAAGAGGAAGTGGCAAAAATAATGAGGAAGTTGAAGGAGGGGAAAGCAATAGGTGAGGATGCGGTACCGAATGAGGCATGGAGATACGGAGGAGAGGAAATGGAGGAATGGGGATGGGAAATATGCAGAAGGGTGTGGGAGGGAGAGGGGTGGCCGGAACAGTGGAAGGAGGGGGAGATTGTCCCGATCAGGAAAAAGGGGGAAGGCAACAAAGTGGAGGAATACAGGGGGGTAACATTGATGCCCTCCCTGTATAGGATTTACGCGGCGACCCTAGCGGAGAGGATAGGGGAAGAAGTGGAGGGGAAAGGGCTGCTTTCAGGGACACAAACGGGGTTCAGAAAAGGGATGGGAACTATGGACCAGATATATGCACTAAATTATATGGTAAATAGGCAATTAGGGGGGGGCAAAGGTAGAATGGTAGCGACGTTTGTGGACCTGAAAGCAGCCTTCGATGCGGTGAACAGGAAGAAAGTGATAGAAGCGATGAGGGAAAGGGGAGTAAGGGAGGGACTGGTGGTAAGGGTAGAGGAGTTATTGAAGGAGACAAAGAGTGTGGTGAGGGTGGGAAAGCAGAGGAGCATGGCGTTTTGGACAGCAAGGGGGCTGAGACAGGGATGCCCCCTGAGCCCCTTGCTGTTCAATATACTCCTGGCAGATATAGAAGAGGAGCTGAGGAAGGGGCTATGGGGGGGAATAAAGGTAGGCGAGGAAGGAAGAGTATACTCTCTGTCCTACGCGGATGACATTGTGCTCATGGCGGAGGGAGAGGATGAGATGAGGGCAATGTTAAGTAGGGCAGAGAGGTATATGGATAGAAAGGACTTAGAAGTAAACATAAATAAAACAAAGGTAGTAAGATTTAGAAGGGGAGGAGGCAGGAAAAGGAAGGTGGATTGGAGATGGAAAGGGAAGAAGTTGGAAGAGGTAAAGAAGGTAAATTATCTGGGGTATGTATTCACAGCAAACGGGGGACAGGAGGAACAGGTGAAGGAAAGAAGGAAGAAGGCAGCAGCGGTCATGAGAGAGGTGTGGGGGATAGGAAGGAGGTTGTGGGAAAAGGAATGGGACAGAAGGATTTGGATGTGGGATACAATGGTGTGGGCGGTGCTAAGTTACGGGGTAGAGGTATGGGGATGGAGGGAAAGGAAGGAAATAGAAGGAGTGCAGGAAAGATTTTTAAGATGGACACTGGGGGTGGAGTGGAGGACACCGGGATACAGTGTGAGAGAAGAGACGAAGAGGTGGAAGGTAAGGGTAAGGGCTGGAAGGAGGGCATGGGCGTTCGAGAGGAAGCTGGAGGAAGGCAGGGGAGGGGAAGTAGCAAGGAAATGTTGGGAGGAAATGAAGGGAAGGTGGGCTAAGGGAAGGGTGATAGGTAAATGGGAAGAAGAAAGGAGAGAGTTTTTTAGGCAAAGGGGAGTAGAGGAGGGGGAAGAGGGAAAGGAGACGGGGTATGAGGAAATGAAGAAAAAAGACCAGGAGGAACAGAGAAAAGAAAGAGAGGAGAAAGCAAAGGAATCAAGATACAACGAGGTGTACGTGGCGCTCAGGGGAGAGGACAGGCCGGGATATTTAGGGAAAAGGTGGACGGAGGAGAGAAGGAGAAGGTTAGCGAGATTTAGGTTGGGAAATGAGATGAAGCAGGGAAGATATTGGGAAGAAGAAAGGGAGAGAAGATGCAGGTTATGTGGGATGGAGGAGGAGACGTGGGAACATGTATGGAATAGATGTGGGGGATGGGGGTGGGTAGAGGGAAGAGAAAAGGAATGGGGGGAAATGGCGAGGGAGGTGTTGGGAGGAGAGGGGGAGGGGGAAAGATGGATCAAGGAGATAGAAAGGGAAAGAGAGGAAAAGGAAAGGGAATGGAGAGGAGTGGATGAAGATGAATGAAAGAGAAAGAATGAAAGGCGGAAACGGAAGTCCGAGGGGAAGGTGGAGGGTAGGATATAAGGTTAGAAAATAAGATAGAAAAATAAGGAATGTAGATGGCATAAGGGAGGAGGAGAGCGAAGAGAGCGAAGGGAGAGCGAGCGGGCGAACGTGCGAGCGAGCGAGCGAGGGGGGTAGAGAAGGCGGAGAGGGAGAGCGAGCGAGCGAGAGAGCGTGCGAAGGAGGGGAAGAGAAATAGCGTTAAGAAAGTAATTTTAAGTTAGGATAAAGAGCGAGAGGAGAGAGGGAGGAAGGAAATTGTAATAAAGGAATCTGTAACCCGCAAGGGATCAAGAATAAACATACATACATACATACAAGTGAAAATAGGCAAAATCAGAATAAAATGGAGTCGGAATTGTTAAAGATAAATAAGTTAAAAGTTCTGAAGACTGGAACTTATGAAAATTTCAAATCAAAATCGTACTTCGATCAGTAGAGGCCCTAGATGTTGTGAACGGCACGAACACGAGGCCGACTCAAAGGTTAGGAGTAGGCGCGGAAGAGGCACTTGAAATAAATAGCAGAATAGCACAATGGGATAAGATAGACAGATTAGTGCAAAGATATATAGCGACTAGTATAACAGAAGAACCATTATTGCATATAATAAATAGTAAGACCTCCCATGAAATGTGGGAAAAGCTACTCAGTGTCTATGAACAAAAATCTGAAGTAGGGGCTCACATGCTGCTTTAACAGTTTTACAATTTGAGCAAAGATTCAACAGAAAGTATAGCTAGTTATATGTCTAGACTAGAAAATATAAGTCATAAATTAAAGGTCTTTAAGGAACCAATATCAGACTCTATGCTAATTGCAAAAATCTTGATGACGTTACCCCCACAATATGCACATTTTATCAGTGCTTGGGAATCAGCGCCGGAAAGCAATCGTACGTTTAGTAATCTAACAGCAAGGTTGATAATGGAAGAAAAGCGCACCACTTCTAAGAAAGAAGAGACCCAAGGAGCTCTGGCAGCGCAGAGGCAACGTGCAACCCACAGACGTGCGTACGATAGAGCAGGCCAGCAAGGCAGAAAACCAAGGATTGACACCTGCAACTATTGAGATAAACCGGAACACTGGAAGAAAGACTGCTCGTACTTGAACAAAAAGAAACCGGAGCATAAAGGTAACCGAATAAAAACTAAAATAAATGGTGATGCATTAATTGGATATATGTCAGCATCAACGAAAAGGGAATATACAACAAACAGGGCCTGATATCTCGATTCCGGTGCCAGTCATCATGTGACCTGGAATAGAAATTGTTTAATGGACTATGTGAGATTTGAAAATAAAAAATTGCTAAAAATAGCAAACGGAGATTTAATACCTGCACTAGGAAGAGGGAACATTAACATAAAGGCAAGAGTTGGACTGATAAGCATCTGGCAAATGTTTTATATGTACCAAATGTTGAGTTAAATTTATTTTCGGCATCCGCAGTAACTGAAAAAGATTGCAAGATTGCATTTGAACGAAACCGCTGTGAGATATCCAAAGAAGAAGTTACTGTTGCAGTGGGAATACGCAAACAGAAGCTGTTCCAAATAGATTTTTAATTAGACTCGGAAGAGGATGATTCGCACACCAGAACTTGAAACAAGTAAGTAAAATAGTACGAGATCTAGACATCAATTTATCTAAAGATAACTTCTACTGCAAATCATGCACACTTGGAAAGGCACATAAATTACCATTTAATAAAAGTATCACAAAGACACAGAACGTAGGAAAACTTATTCACGTGGATCTGTGTGGGCCGATGGAGGAACACTCCATTGGAGGCTCAAGTTATTTTTTGTTATTTAAAGACGACTATAGTAATTTCAAAATCGTTTATTTTTGGAGAAATAAGTCTGAAGTGCCTGAAAAATTCCAAACATTTTTAAGTTTTGTACATAAACAAACGGGAATGAATTGTAAAACAATCAGAACTGATAATGGCCTAGAGTTCGTAAACCAGAAAATTAGAACCATAACCGAAAAGAACGGGATTAAACATCAGAAGACTATAACCTACACGCCGGAGCAAAATGGCTCCGCCGTAAGGGAAAACAGAACTGTAATGGAAGCCGCGCGAACTATGCTACATGCAAAAGATATGAAGAAAGATTTATGGGCGAAAGCACTGCACACCGCAGTATAGGTTTTAAATCGCACTGGTACTACCAGCATAAAAGATAAAACACCCTGACTGTTGTGATTTGAAGCAGGAGGCGTAGTTGTGCGTTGCGATCAATTACGATCTTTTGAGTGGGCATGTGGTAGGTAAGGGTTTGGCGGGTATAGAATCCCTATATGATATAATTTAAGCCACAGTCTCTTTTGATTATATTTGGCTTGTGCCATTTATTTGTATCACAATTAACACCGCTTTATACATTTTAAACTTTTCGTTCTCTGACGCGCTTTTATGACCATGCCTCTTTTCTCTACTAACTTCCTTCTTAAACGTTCTTAATCTAATATGGTTTCGACATATCCGCCGGAAGCTGGGAATGTTGCCAACCTAATAATATTGCATGGTGGCAAACTACTAAAAACAAAAACTTTCTCACACAATCAGTTAGGAGGTACCAGAGTAACGAGTCACACGTGTTTCTTAGTTGAAGGTTTTCGGAAGAAGACGGCTTCCGGAAGGACGCCACGATTTCCCTTTATTGCAGTCGATTCTCGGTACACTATCGATAGAACTAGATATTCCCCAGGGTTACCATCGACATGAAGTTATACATCATATTCCAACACTGGCAACTGTGGTACGGCAGGAAACCCAAGATTAATCACTTGAGACTATTCGGAACAAGAGTGATGATTCATATCCCGAAGGAAAAGAGAAAGAAATTAGATAAAAAGGCAAATGAAGGGATATTTGTAGGTTATAGCGAAGAAATAAAAGCGTATAAAATTTGGTTACCGAATGAAAATAAATTTGAATACTCAAGAAATATAATTTTTCAAGACGAGCTACAAGACAAGGAAACTATGGTATTAAACAAAAGGAAAGAAAATTATGCAATAATGAAATTAAATAAAGAATTGGATAAAGACAGAAGAAATACAAGAGGAAGAAGAAAATTATATTTTTGAATATGCAATAGAAGACTTAGAAGAAAGAAGAAATCAAGAACAAGGAAATGGAAATCAAGAAAAAAATGGAAATCAAGAAGAAGATAGAAATCAAGAAGAAAATGAGAATGAAACAATAGTAACTGATAACAAAAGAAACCTAAGAAGTCGACAACACTTAAGACCCCCGGTGAGGCTAGGTGATTATTGGAGCATCCCGATGACCGCCATAGAAGAAGAAGAAGAACCAATGACATACCAGGAAGCAATTACCTCGAAAGACGCTGAAAAATGGATACATGCGATGAAACAGGAATATAAAGCGTTAAAAGAAAATGATACTTGGACATTGACAGAATTACCTAAGGGGGCTACGTTGTTAGATAATAACTGGGTTTTTAAATTAAAAAGAGATGCAAACGGCAAAGTAGAAAGATATAAAGCAAGATTGGTAGCGAGGGGATTTCAGCAAAACTATAGACTAGACTATGTAGAGACATTCAGCCCAACAGTGCGTTTTGAATCGGTTCGGGAATACTTGCAATAGCACCAATGAAAAATCTACATCTGAAGCAATTTGATGTAAATACGACCTTCCTCTATGGAAAACTACAGGAGGCAGTATATATGAAGCAAGTAATAGGATACGACGACACTACAAACAGGGTATGTGACCTTAAAAGAGGATTATATGGACTCAAACAGTCGTCCAGGTGTTGGAATGAGCGTTTCACAGAATTTCAGAGAAACCATAAACTTACTGTAAGTACATCGGATCCACGCGTTTTTATAAGTAATCACAAGACTGATAGACTAATATTAGTACTGTATGTGGACGATGGCCTAATTGTGGGAAAATACAAGAATGATATAGATATATTTTTGAAAAGATTACAAAATGAATTTAACATCAAAATAGAAAATTTAAGTTTGTTTTTAGGGCTCCAAATCGAAAGACTAGATGATGGAAATATTTTTGTTAACCAAAGACATTATGCGAATAAAAGAGTGGAGCGGTTTAACATGCAGGATGCAAACGCAGTGTGTATTCCCATGGACCAGAACGAAGATGTAAATTTAGTTAATAACGTTGAATCACAACCAATATCGGCACCATATAGAGAGGCTATAGGAAGCCTAATGTATTTATCAGTATTAACGAGGCCTGATATAAGTTATGCTGTCAACACGTTAAGTCAGCATACTCAAAATCCTACAAGGATGCACTGGAATGCATTGAAAAGAATATTTAAATATATAAAAGGAACCAAAAATGTTGGATTAATGTTTAGTTGTAAGAATAATTTGATTTTGTATGCATTTAGCGACGCAGACTTAGCAGGTGACACGGCGACACGCAAGTCTACTACTGGATATGTAATAAAAATTGGAAAAGCAACCATTATTTGGGGGTCGCACAAACAAAGATCAATAGCTCTCTCTACAACGGAATCTGAGTATGTGGCAGCTAGTCAAACTGCCAAAGAGCTAATATGGACTAAGCGACTCATTTGCGAGTTAACCGGTGAAGACGATATAAGATCAACATTGTATATAGATAATCAAGAGTGCGATAACACTAATTAAGACTCCTGAATTTCACAAACGCAGCAAGCACATCGACATAAAATACCACTTTATAAGAAATTTATATAAAGAGAAGCATTTGAGTTAGAATACGTAGCGAGTGAAGAACAAAATGCCGATTTGCTTACGAAACCTTTGTTTAGAAATAGGTTTGAAAAATTGCGTGATATGTTATACGTCGGACCGAAAGAAGAATTTTGTTAAAGCATGTTCATCCAGAGTGGGAATGTTGAGAATATCTGTCTGAACATGCCTACGAGTCGCAAGTCTAGATTATGTTTTCGTTTATGGTTAAACTGTCGCGGGAGAGTACGCCATGCTTTTTTTCTTATCTTCCGTAAGACTCCGCAGTGAACGCACGTATGTACATTATATCACGAACATGTAAAGATAAGATTAATAGAGAGATATATATGTAGGATTGCGTCACCCAGGGCCGACACATGCCGGCCTAAATAAGACGCTACGCGGTAACCGGAACAAAGGGCAGTCGGCGAGCGCGGAGATGCTGGAGTTGGGAAGAGTGCCGGGGCAGGGAGGCGGAAGGACGCGAGGACAGGAGGCCGAGCGGCGAGCGGCGAGTAGTTTTAAGAGAGCTATCGAAGCGGACTGATGTTAATTCCACTGTAGTACTTATCTTTCATTAAATAATTCTACAAAAGTACGCACAAGTTTCGTTGGACCTAAGTGTGTCGGGTGCGCGATAATCCCCGATACTGACCGAAGTCTACATATATTAATCCAAAAGAATCATATTACTCCATTGCTTTTATTCCCTCGACCACACAAAATCTAACATGACAAATCACAACAATTTTATTATAAAAGAACTTGTTCGCGTTGGAACGAGTAAGCTAGTTCACGTGAAATAGGGATAGCCGCGGGAGCGTGTGTGGGTGTAACTTCGATATTTAGAGGCGTCACAGAATTTATTATTATCACAGCCGCGAACTGATTGTTAAACGGACTTCGACAAATCGCGCGTTACAAGACTGTGGTGCGTTGAGCACGTGGTGCGCCGTACGTCGTGTTTCCTCGTATTAACTGCTCTCAGAGAGCGGGGCCACGACTAGCGTTCTAGCAAGCGACGAATCGCAGTCGTGGGTGAAGGGACAAAGGATAAATCCTCTGACCGAGAGAAGGACTCGCACGGGAGGACCGTTGCGGTCCGTGGAAAGAAAGGAATCCGAAAGGTCGCCTAGTGCGCACGATTGGATTCGTCGCAGCAACCCAGAAGAAGAGTTTGCCGGAGAAGGAAAGCTTCGGTTCAGTAATGGAACCCGAAGGAAACACCAAGTATAATAGAGGTGGAATAACGCAGATTCTCACCTTGAGAAACCAAGATGGCTACTCACTCGAAAGGGCCACGACGCACGACGGCACACACGTGTTGATCTCTCAACGGATGGAAGAAGACGCAGGAAGAAGAAAGCGGGACATGCCCCCGCTGATCCTTCATTAGTCACGCACGTAAACGGCGGATGGCATTACTGATAGACCGCAACGCCAATCAGCGGAAAGTCGCAACATACGCTACAAGCCAAAGCCCTATTGTCTACGCGCGCGGTAACGCGAATTAGCCTTAAAATTAAACTATATAAAAGTAGGCCGCTGCCTATACGCAAACGGCTCCCGCTACGCGCAAGTAGCGAGGCTAACGCGCCAACGTCTTTAAATCCTCAACAGAACTTATGATGGCTACTATATTGCAAGAAGAAGTATTTTCTATATTATTGTTTTATTATAAAGAACTTATGATGGCTACTACATTGCAAGTATAAGTATTTCTGTATTATTCTAATATTTGAGAGTACTTAAAATACTCTAACCTTGAAAATATAGTTTTATTATAAAAGAACTTATGATGGCTACTATATATGCAAGTTGAAGCATTTCTATATTATTTTTTTATTATAAAAGAACTTATGATGGCCACTATATATTGCAAGTAGAAGTATTTCTATATTATTGTTTTTATTGAGGTGTGTTTGGCGTGTGTGTGTTGGCAGGCAACGCGATGAGCGTCGGGAAAAACACTAGAGCGGGTGTTGCCAACAGTGATCTCAGAAGTGGCATCCTGCCGCATTGCGGCACGCGTGGTGGGGGAAGGCGAGAGTTGTATGCGTGCCGTGTCCGTGAGCGCTGCGCACGCACCGTACGTAGACAAGGAAGGAGCTATGCTTCTCGTCTTCTTTCTACCAATGTAGAGTAAAATGACGTCAGAAGCTGCGCGCGCACCGTCGAGGACAAGGAAGGCGCTATGCTTCTCGTCTTCTTTCTACCAATGTAGAGTAAAATGACGTCAGAAGCTGCGCGCGCACCCAATAGAAAGAGACACAGAATTATGCTCCGTTTTCTTTCCACCACGATCGCACGCACGTGCTTCGTTCGGCATGCGACACCGGTACCGAATTTACCTTTCGGCTGAGCGTTGAGCCGGTTGAAATTGTCAAAAATGCACTTGTACCAAATTTATCTCGCAAGGCGTCACTCGATAGGAGATGAAAAGAAAACGCTCTATGCCGAGTTTCAACCCTCTATCTCCATCAGAAGGGTAGTTATAGGGGAAATAAAAAAATCAGTTTTTGACACATTTTCCGTATTTAGCGGTGCGGAAAAATTCTGAAAAAATGGAGAATATTCAGAACATGTGAATTTATGGTTGGGAAGTTTTGCAGATTTTGGTCTAGTAAATCCTAAGCATAAAAAATCAAAAACCCCCCAAAAACACGAAAAATTCCAATTACGTGTTGAAGTTTCCGACCCACAGAATTTTTATAAATGCTGTAGTGAAGTATTGGCATAAGTAGTACCACAAATTTTTTTTAGATTTTTGGTAGTGTGCGTCGTAGTTCAAATAAATAAAAACCGATATTTACGACATATTTCGTGTAATAACTTATTGAATACTTAAAATAATTGCGTTTTCTTGATATTGCCAGTCAGTTATACGATGCTCTATGTTTTTGCATGCGATAGAGCAATTTACAAATAAAGGGAATTAAGTTATATCGAATTTATTGAAAGTCTGCGCGCACCGTAATTTGGAAAATATTGAACGATAAGCCAACAGCACGAGTAGCTCGTTGGTTAAGCTACACCCGTCTGCAACATCGTTGGGCACTTTTGTGGGAGGTTCGGGCCCAGGAAGGCTCACCCTTTTTTTCTTTCTAACAACTACACGACGATAAGCGATATTCACTTACAAATATTTTAAACATACTTCTATAATAGTTAACTGTATTGTGTATGAAATATGTATGCACGCATTGCGTTATTTATGTGACCTTTACTTATATTTTATCACCCAATGAAGCTTCCAATGCGTGTAATGCATTCGAACACAGGATCATTCTACGAATCTGCTAGTATAAGTATTTTATTCTCCAAATATAAATTTTCACGTGGTCTTCCACGCCACCCATGAGGTGCCACGACTAGCGCGTTCGGTTTTTTATTGTGGACCTTCGCCAGTAGCCCTATTCTACCACATTTTTAAATAATTCGTCAATGAGAGTGCCGAATGGAATATATACAGAACAATGCATATTTTTAACACATGATGACATTCAACATACAACACATTTTTGACACATCTCTTGCAAGGAGATGTGTGCTGTCTGGCACAGTGAAGGCCAGACAGAGTTTTGACGCATCTCTTGCAAGGAGATGTGTCCTGTCTGGCACAGTTAAGGCCAGACAGAGTTTTGACACATCTCTTGCAAGGAGATGTGCTATTTAAAAACAATAATACCAGAAAGAAAATAACTGGTTACACAATGTGATTAGAATTGCCCATAAAATGAACAGTTAAGTTCATGTTTGTTATGATGGGATGCATTAGTCTTGCAAATCTTGAGATGAGCACGGACTAGCAATGTCTGCTGTATGCTGTGTGACTTTGTTATTCGAACATACAGAATATAAAGTTTCACTTAACATGAGAGACAAATGCTTGTCAGTGATATCGACATTTGTAGCACTTTCCCTGTTCGCTTTTAATGTTGATTTGACAACACAAATTGCATTTATCATGACGGACGACAGTTTATTTCGTTTTTTTGTTTTCAAATCTGTCAAGAAGGAAAAGATTCTTTCCGAATCAGCGTTAGAATTCGGTAGGGATCTCACAGCATTGACGAGACACTTGAAATTGGGATATTGACGAATACGGAAAATTTGTCCCCACATTTCATCAAAATCCAATAGCGTTAAGTAATCTTTTTCTGTTTCCGTAAAATCTTGATGCTGTTACGAGCCAAGGTACGGCGAGTGTTTTGAGGCACAAGTCGAATACGGTTTGCGTGATTGGATTCGGTACCCGAAAGGGGTGCCGTCAATGGGTAGGATTCCTTGTCAGCGTCCGGCACGGCGCGGAACGTCGTGAGTTTTGCTGTACAAGGAAAGGACCTCAAGAGTGCATGCGCCGCAACGGGAATACGTTGGGTGGCCTACGCTCGGAGGGTGAAATATGTAAGGAACTCGGAGTGCATGCGCCGCAACGGGAATACGTTGGGTGGCCCACACTCGGAGGGTGTAATAGTAAAGGAACTCGGAGTGCATGCGCCGCAACGGGAATACGTTGGGTGGCCTACACTCGGAGGGTGTAATAGTAAAGGAACTCGGAGTGCATGCGCCGCAACGGGAATACGTTGGGTGGCCTACACTCGGAGTGGAATAGAGTTCTTTGCAGAGAAGGACCTCAGGAGTGCATGCGCCGCAACGGGAATACGTTGGGTGGCCTACACTCGGAGGGTTCTGGTAAAGGTTTAAGGGAAATATTGACTCGTAATTGATTCTCCTCGAGCGGTTGTGGAGAATCTATGGGTTCTCTAATCTTTCACGAATTTAAGAGTTATGTTGGAAGGTAATGAATTTGGTATGAAGTAGCACAATTACTACGATTAACTTTGGTATATTGTAAAATGTAAAAATATATACAAGAAACGATTGAATTCGAATTTGAACTAGAATTACTTACAACTACTAGCTGACAATGCTAGGCGAATAGTTTCTTATACTAGTTTAGCTTCGAAGGGGACTGATACCCGTTCTGGCAGTGAGTTTTAGGCAAGAACTCTACTTTTATAAAGGTTGCAAGAAGTTAGGCTCGCTTGCAACAGAGTGCTCAATAGAGTTGACTCTAGAATTTTGCTCGAAAGGGAACTTGAGCCCGATCTCGCTGACAGTACTTAAGAGTTGAACGTGAAACCCGAGTAATCAATAGACTACGGCTCGACTTTACAGAGTTGACTCCCGTGGTGAGACTGCAGTTGAGCTCGCTGCAGCTCGCCTTTTTATACTCGAAATCTTGAGAAAAATGCGTGTGTCTGAGAGAGATGAAGATAGTGAAGTTAGTGGGAGAACTGCTCCCACTGCCAGAACGTACTATCTTACTTATCTAAACAAGGGCGGTAGGGACTCCAAGAGGAGGCTACGTTGAAACCGTGGGAACGGAGAAAAACGGAGAATCCGTATGTGACAATGCAAAGCAAACCATTCTGCTCTTAAAACATTTTGATCAAAGCCTCTTAAAGTTTCTGCGACAAAAGAAACATCATTAAATGATGTTTCTCTGTCTATATCACGGAAAGTCGTATGCGGTTCAAAAACTTTTGACTTTGATAAAAATGGGTCATTTACAAGTAACCTTTTACAAATTTCGTCAGCGGCGCTCACGTAAAATTGCAAACAGTTCTTACGAACATTTGCAACTACATCTGTGTGCCCTTCTGACAGCAATTTGTTTAGGTACTCTTCACATTCAAGTCCAACATTAATTTCATGTAAAGACTTTTGATACTCAACATGCGAATAATCTAAATTTATAATTAAATCTGTTAAAAGCTCTGATTTCAGAAAATGTTGACAAATTATATGAAGCAGTTCAAATGATTTTGGCTGCAAGAACTGAATTCTGGTGTCCAGAGCTTGGAAAAAGGCAGAAAACAAATTGAAATAATATAAAATATTTTTCAGAAATAATAAGTATGCTTTTAAATCAAGACTTTGCATTACTAATAGCAACTGTTCCGACTTGTTTGTCTTCTCAGTTGCATTTAATTGTATCAAAAGTGCTCGATATTATCCCAAGATTCCAATAGTCTCGTAATACATTTCTGTCGTGAAAGCCATCGTATGTCGGCCAACTTCAAAATTTTATGATTTGTTTCTTCACAACATTCAGCGTAAAGAGCAGATCGCTTCGGACTGCAGCTAATAAAATTTGTTATTTGCTTTACAAATTCCTCGCATTCGTCTGGAATCATCTTGCATGCATTATTTGCAGCTAGCGCTACGGAATGGCATGGACATGTCAATGTTAAAACATTTCCACACTTTTCCTCTAGCTTTTTCTGAAATGACAAATGCTTTCCTGTCATGACGTGCGCATTGTTGCATGACAGAGCAATGATATTAACGAATGGAATTTGGAGTTTATACATTTCGTCTCTAAATGCTTCGAATAACTTTTCAGCGCCACAATTTTTTGCATCAAGATCGATTAATTTGACTAATTGCGAGGTAATATGTAAACTTTGCGGATGAACGTACCGAACATGAAACGTCATCCATTTTGTATTACAAATATCTGACGTTTCATCGATAAAAATACTGAATTTTGTATTTTGAAGAATGGCACCAACACGTTCCGTTTCAACCGGACACAGGACATTAGTTATAATATTTTTACACTTTGTGTCTGACACAGTCATTTGCTGCAAAATGTCAGAATCTTTTCCCTCGGTTTGAAAAAATTTTAATATTTTTGTGGCTGTTACAAACGAAATATTGTGTTCAGCGACAAAAGCAGCGTATCGAATCTCCGCTGCCTTCTTTCGCATTTCAAAAGATAAATTATCGTCGTTCGTCATATTTACATCTTCGTCTGTTCCTGTTTTTTTGAATACATTTTTCTTTTGCAATGTGCATTGCGGATTGTGCGTGCATATTTATAACAGACAGTCTTGCTGTCATTTGCTTTTCACAAAATCTGCAAAAAGCTAATGCCCTGTCCTCTGATACTTCACATAGCCATGGTTTATATTGTATCTCGTCTACCATTGCTTGCGAAACGTTCGTATGTCTGGACGATCTTGTACCAAATTCGTTCTGTTTATTAAAACAGATGTATTTTCTGTCATATTCTTCACATGACACTCAGAATCCGCATGTCTTGAAATGCGTGAAACGCAAGACAGATTTTTTTTGCATATTATGCAATGAAATAGGTTATTATCGAATGGTACTTTGCGTATCCAAGAATTATATCTACTGTCGTGAAGCCAAGCTTCACGAAACTTTTGCCTACATTTGTGTGTTTGCGAATTGCTCATTTCTGTGTATACTAAAAGAGGAACTGACGAAAATGTATTGTAATAATAAAACTAACTACAACTAACCTAGTAATGAATATTAATAAAGAATACTACTAAACGCTACAAAATAAACAAAATATGCGGCAAGATAACTACTAAAATATAAAAACAAAAACGGGACGAAAAATAAAAATTAATACTAATTTAATAATGCTAAAAGCTTAAAGCATGCGATAAATACTCTCACGTGCCCACGGACGCTCCTGCACTTTATTGGCAATGTTACATACGGACCCTCCGTTTTCCTCCGTTCCTACGGACTCAACGTAGCCTCCTCTTGGAGTCCCTACCGCCCTTGTTTAGATAGTAAGATAGCACGTCCTGGCAGTGGGAGCAGTTCTCTCACTAACTTCACCTATCTTCATCTCTCTCGGACACACGCATTTTTCTCAAGATTCCGAGTATAAAAAGGCGAGCTGCAGCGAGCTCAACTGCAGTCTTACCACGGGAGTCAACTCTGTAAAGTCGAGCCTATTAGTCTATTATAGCCTATAAAGTCTATTGACCACTCGAATTTCACGTCGATCTCTCAAGTAATGTCAGCAAGATCGGGCTCAAGTTCCCTTTCGAGCAAAATTCTAGAGCCTACTCTATTGAGTAGTCTGTTGCAAGCGAGCCTAACTCCTTGCAACCATATAAAAGTAGAGTTCAAAACTCACTGCCAGAACGGGTACGAGTCCCCTTCGTAGCAAAACTAGTCTAAGTAACAATTCGCCTAGCATTTGTCAGCTAGTAGTCTGTAAGTAGTTCTATGATCAATTCAATTCAATAATTACCATTCTTTCATTGTATATATTTTTCATACTTTCAATATATTCAAGTTAACTGTGGTAATTGTTCTACTCTGTACCAAATTCTTTTCCTTCCATATTAATCTTACATTCGTGACAGATTAGAGAACCCACAGATTCTCCACAACCGCTCGAGGAGAATCAATTACGAGTCATTTTCCCTTAAACATATACCCTACGTTCTTGAACAGGCCACCCGACGTATTCCCGTCGTGGCGTTCTGTACAGAACTCCCTTCTATACCCAGTGTTCTTGAATTGGCCACCCGACGCATTCCCGTCGCGGCGTCTAATACAGAACATTACCTTTCCGAAACCCTACGTTCTTGAACAGGCCACCCGACGTATTCCCGTCGTGGCGTTCTGTACAGAACTCCCTTCTATACCCAGTGTTCTTGAATTGGCCACCCGACGTATTCCCGTCGCGGCGTCTAATACAGAACATTACCTTTCCGAAACCCTACGTTCTTGAACAGGCCACCCGACGTATTTCCGTCGTGGCCTTCTGTACAGAACTCCTTTCTGTACCCAGTGTTCTTGAATTGGCCACCCGACGTATTCCCGTCGCGGCGTCTAATACAGAAAACTATTTCACCCTCCGAGTGTAGGCCACCCGACGTATTCCCGTCGCGGCGCATGCACTCTTGAGGTCCTTTTCCTTGAACAGCAAAACACACGACGTTTCGCGTCGTGTCGGACGTTGACAAGGAATCCTACCAGTTGACGGCACCCCTTTCGGGTACCGAACACCAATCACGCAAACCCATATTCGGCGTGTGCCTCAAGACACTCGCTGCGTACCTTGGATCGTAACAGCAACGTGGGAAAAAGCAATGTCGCCGTGCGCGGAAAGAATATGTTGCGAGTTGCAACGAATAGCAGCTGTCGATGCCACTCTCCACTAATTTTAATCCCTACTCTAGTGTCGTCCGCGTTACGATCTTTCCACGTTGTTGCGGAACCGCCACTTTGTCTCCACATGTGTAGCAGGACAGGACGCATGCACAATGAATTCTTCACGTAAGTACTGTATATTATTTTCAATCTTCCTTCATTTTAAGATAATGCATGATCGTATTTGTAAAGACAATGCAATGATCGTTTGAGTACTATGGACGCATTATGCGTGTAAAGGTATCCACGTGGACCATGGAAGCATAACTTCGTACAGAAACAATGTGTTCGACACGCGTCGTCCACACAGAGTGCTTCGACCGGGAGTATACAGGACTGAAGGGGATCAAATTTATGTGTCGCTTTCTTTTTCCTGCAGAAAATGCAAAGGAAGCAGAGCACCCGGCGCCCCAGCCCGCCGAACATGAAGCCCAGGCGGCTGTACCCCACGACCCTGGCCATCAACAGGGCCAGGGAGAGGCCGCCCTGCGCACGGAGTAGCTGCTGCAGCACATGTAAAATTTGCTGCAGCAGCAACAGGCGCCCCGGCCCCAGGAGCCCAAGCCACAGGCGCCCCAGGAGCCCCTGCTACAGGCTCCCCAGGCGCCCCAGCCACAGGCGCCACAGGCCCCCAGGCGCCCCAGCCCCCCCAGCCCCAGGTCCAGTTAAAACAAAGTATGATATTAATACTTGTATTATAAGAACATTAGGGACCCATGCACGAACCAGGCTGATTTCAGGTGGGCTCGCTCCTGTATGGTCCGCTATTACCTAATGTAGCATTGTTAGAACGAGTGAGCGTGCATGTGAATGTAAAGATGTATCGGTGCGAGTGAATGTATGCGTGGTATGGTATGAATGTCGCGTACGTGCGCGACTGCAGGTTCGCGTTTGCTATTCCCGAATTTCGGGAGATCGTAAGATCTGCGGGAAGGCCAAGGAGGTGCGTGGCGCACGAGACGTGACGTGTACGTGAGAAGGACACACGAATGTGAACGGACGAGAAACTGACAACACTGTCAACCGAGCGAATTTAAGAACTGTGTGTGTATGTGTGAGTGGCCGAGTGTGCATAAACCTATGCGAACCTATTTTCTTTTTCCTCCTACAAAATAAACTCGTTACTGTCCACTCATTTTTACAAAAAATCGCTGTGTCACTGTTTTCCCTGTAAATGTATCCCGCACTAATATGTGCCACAGTTTTGGTATATTCCTGTATGTTTTTATTTTAGAGCGAAAGAAAAAGGGCGCTGGTCGCAGCAGGGTGACGCTGCCCCGCGGTAGACGCGGCGGCGGACGCGGCAACGGACGAGGTGGCAGACGAGGTGCTTGGGATGAGGGTGGTCACCAACACTATTACATAAATTTTAATAAACATTAAAATATTTTGAAAATAATCGTTTTTTTTTTCCATACCACTATTTTCCATTACCTCTATTTTTCCATACACATAACTAATGTTATACAAAGGATTTATTTGTAACATTAAAATATTACAAAGGCGTGTACATTTGTCCCGCACGCGGTCAGGCTAAAGACTTGTAACCGTATTTATCGACGGTCACATCCGCGCGCATCTAATATCTATAACGCGCGCGTACCGCCAGTAACGGGCCGAGCGCACAGCAGAGGGAGAGCCCTTCGCGCGCGCTACCGCGCTAAGTCCAATAGAGGGACACCTCCCTCTCGCTTTCATAACTACCCTGCCGCGTATACAAAAACCCCGAAATAGCAACGAGAATGGTCTTATCTTGAGTTTGAGGCCCAGCCATCCTCATAACGCAAGAACGAGACCCATCATACATTCACTAGCCTACGTAGTATCCAAAGTCGAGGTACGTTCAGTACGCTCCAAGCAAAAGGATTTGAACATTGCATTACGGTCTTTAGAAAACGTTGAAACGTCTCAGGCGAGCCTGTGTGGATAATAGGGGAATCACGAGTCAAATCTCAATTTCTGTATTAAATTCACTCAGTGTTATAAAAGGGTTAAACAAACGTTCCGTAAGTATAAATTCACGCATGCAACATCCGACAAGCTGACTCCCTTACTCGAGGAAGCACTAGTTCGAATTGACGCGCTCGTTCTTCAGGATATTTCCAAAGAGTAGAACGTAAGACATATTTATTAGATCCACGGAGGAATAAGGTGCCTGACTAAGACACTCGACCGGTACTTAACTGTACCCCTTGCTGTCCGTCTTCGGCCTACCCGACTCCTCGCAGTGTGTTAACCTTTCGGTGGATGGTTGTGTTGCCATTGATGGCTTTGCGTAATTGCGAGCCCCCTTTGGCAGGGACTTTTTCCTCTGGAAGGCAGTTTGCGTAAATGCAAAAGCACTACGAGAAAGCTATCGGCAGGTAGATTGGATGCACGGCTGGCACTTGACTGTTGTCCCCCGCCGTCTGGTTAGATTCCTTCGCCGAAGTGTTCTCATAGTAAGAATTGTAAAGAATAACTTGCAGTAGAGACATAGCTTGTATTTGACCTAAGTCCGAGTCACACATTAAATAAAAGAAACCTGTGACAACAAGGCAAAACTGATTGGTTGCACGGCTGGTACTTGGCTGTATCTCCCGCCGACCGGTCATTGTCGTCGCCGAAGTACTCACAGGCACAATATATAATTGTACACTTGCATAGACTCGTAAAGATATTAGGTCACCTCAGAGGGAATATCTTGATAGACGCCGCGTTATAGCGACTCATCGGTGAAAGCCCTCTGCCACTCCGATACGTGCACCTCACGCCAGGCTTTCCTGATTCGTGCAACGAGCGATAGACACCGTCGCGTTTTTGTTACATAGGAACAGCTGTGTACGGCTCTTCGAGCCATAGTCTGCAGTTCCCAGACGTATACACGAGCGCCTGTGTGTGCAGTATCACTTTGTAAACATACCGAATATTCCTATAAATAGAACGCGTACATTACCTCGCATACATCTCTGTGCCAGAGATCATACACACGTCGCCGAATAGCAATACGTGTGGTCTGTCACACGCATCGCACTACGCAAACGATCGCGTATACATACCTTCTGTACAACGGCACTGATCTTTTACAGAATATATACTTTTTCTACCAAATACATACCGAACCTGCTTATTACACTGCCTCTTGTCGCCTAGTGGTCGAATCCACGGGCATTATCACACGTGCCCACTTAATAGGTCGTGACACCTAACTGATACTTATTTTTGATTTTTCTCGGCCATTGCCACAGGGATTCGTTACTCCTTCTGAGTGCTCATCCGCAATCGCCGAGAGATAGATTGTGACAAGTCACGGTTACAGACTAAAAACATTCTTCCTTCCTCTCGATTCCCCTCATACACACACACACACACACGCGCGCGTGCTTCCGTGACGCTCGAGGGAGAACAGTCGCGAATCGCCTCCCGGCCACTCGCACAGCACAACAATGCATACACAACCATGCACACTCACACCTACACGCATCATGCATACACACGGGCCCTACATACATTTAATATATATATATATATATATATATATATATATATATATATATATATTGTAGGGAGTTGTCCAGGCGGAATAAATTCGGTAACTAGTAATGGTAATATATTTTAAGATATTGATACATAAATAAAGTGGATCGCATCTCGCCGGTGGTCGATACTATACTGCGCGTCTCGCCGCTTCGCGGATTCGCACGCAGTTGTCGCACTGCTCTTCTACCGGTTTGACAAAAAAACATCGCGCGCCTTGGAAGAGCGCGTGCACTATATATATATATTGTGGAGGCGCCATAACGCAATTAGTGCAAATGTGACGATATATATATATATATATAAATATACGCACATGCCGATACATACGATACAAGGGATTAGAACCTTATATATTTTTACATCGCCAGTCGTTCCGCGACAACGTAGACGTTTTCCGTAGAACAGTTAAACATCAGTATTGAAGAGTGTCGCATCAACTTTACGGGACAATAAGCCTTTTCTTTTTGCTAAGTTCATTTTAATTCAATAAACCTGTGTTAGTTTGTACTCAGTATTGTTCCTCATTATTGTTCGTCGGCTATCCAGAATAGAAATCATAAAGTTGTTGATTGGTGGACACCACACTAACTGGTCCATATATCCATTCGACATAGAAGAGAGTATCTAAACAGGAATGGATATAGTCAAGAGGGAATCAGAGAAATGGAAAAGCAGGGAAGAGATGTATGTGAGGAACTGGAAAATAGGGATAGAGAAAATCAGGGATAAGGACAGAATAATAGAATAAGTAAGACTAGATATAATGCAAAAATATGCATCCCATAATAACAAACATGAACTTAACTGTTCATGTTATGGGCAATTCTAGTCACATTGTATAACCAGTTGTTTCCTTTCTGGTATTATTGTTTTGAAACAGCACATCTCTCCTTGCAAGAGATGTGTCAAAACTCTGTCTGGCCTTCACTGTGCCAGACAGGACACATCTCCTTGCAAGCGATGTGTCAAAACTCTGTCTGGCCTTCACTGTGCCAGACAGGACACATCTCCTTGCAAGAGATGTGTCAAAAATGTGTTGTATGTTGAATGTTATCATTTGTTAAAAATATGCATTGTTCTGTATATATTCCATTCGACACTCTCATTGACCAATTATTTAAAAATGTGGTAGAATAGGGCTACTGGCGAAGGTCCACATTAAAAAACCTAACGCGCTAGTCGTGGCACCTCATGGGTGGCGTGGAAGACCACGTAAAAATTTGTATCAGAAAAGACATTCGGTCCCTTGTGTACTAACACAGAAATGTAATGCACATACATATAAATTAAAAAATCAAATGCGTCCCTGGGGTGGGATCCTTTCAAATGCTTGCGGAAATATGTGTTAAGAAATGTTGCACTCCCCTGACGATTGAATTAGTCGAAGTGCGATCTTTTTATTATGTATGAGTTTTATTACTGATGGTAGTGTGTTCAACATTATTTACAAAGGAATGTGGCTCATCGTCCTGTAATTTAAGCAAGAAAAAACAACAACCGCAACAACAAAAAATTTGACCAATGCGGGGCGCGGACCTGCGACACAAAAGCTCTGAACCGCTGCGCTAGCGGCACTCTTTAGAAGGTATTTTATGTTTATGAAGGTAAGGTGCGCACATCCTCAATAAAATCGAAACGACTACATTCCCTTGGTATGTATATTACTCGCTTGTGTGCAGACATAGAAAGAATCGTACAATTCATTCACTATATCAGGGGAAAGCAAATATTTAAAGTATTCATTCGGTTATCGTACAAAATATGCCGAAAACATCTGTTTTTATTTATTTCAACCCTGACGCATCCTACCAAAAAATCTGAAAAAAAATGGAGATAATAGTCATGGCAATACTTAACTACAGAATTTGTAAAAATCCAATCGGTTGAAAACTTCAGCACGTAACTGGAATTTTTAATGTTTTTTGGACGTTTTTGATTTTTTAAGCTTAGGCTTTGCAAGAAAAAAATCTGCGAAAATTCTAAACCATAAATATACATGTTCAGAATATTCTGCATTTTTTGCAGAATTTTTGCGTACTGTTAAATACGGAAAATGTGCTAAAAACCGATTTTTTAATTTACCCCGTAACTGCCCGTGTGATGGAGATAGAGGGTTCAAACTTGTCAAAGCACATTTTCCTTTCATCACCTATCGAATGACGTCTTGCGATACAACTTCGGTTAAAGTGCATTTTTGACCATTTCATTCTGCCCAGCCAAAAGAGAATTTCGTTGCCGCTGTCGTATGCTGAACGAAGGACGTGCGTGCAATCGTGGTGGAAAGAGGACGGAGCATAGTTCTGCCTTTCTTTCCACTGGGTGCGCGCGCAGCGTCGACGTCATAACGACGCTTCGTTGGTGGAAAGGAGACGGAGCATAGATCTGTCTTTCTTTCGGATGGTTGTGACGTCACGGTACGCAAGCCTTGGTGGAAAGGAGACGGGGAGCATAGCACCTTCTTGTGTCCGTACGGTACGGACAATCGCCGTACCGCGGCGCGCACATCGCACACAGACATGCCACGCACACACCTTGCTTCTATCCCCACTCTCGGCAGCACATTCGGTGTTTTATGCCAAATCTTCTATCATTGGTGGCGCATTTAAATCGATGCGGTCCTCGCGTCTGTACCTTTTTACAATGTCCCACATAGTGCTCTTCTTCATATTTAGCAAGCCGACGATATCGCGGCAACTCCTCCCTTTCTCGAAATTGTAAACTACCAATTGGTGTTTGTCGAAAGATGTGTTTTTCCCTTTCCTTCACCTTGTCACTAAGCAACTGAAGCAACAGTATTGAATGGTACTCGGATTCTTATGCCCGCGGTCTCAGCGGTTTGTTTACAAATGACCCGCAAGTTTTTTCGAGTGTTCAGGCTTCCACGAAGTTTTCATTCCAGGAATTAGAAATGTACTGACAGTTTTCCATAGTTTGTAAACGTACCACTCAGATCGTCCGCGTGAAAAGAATAATTAATAATGAATGACGAAGATGCACCGCGGAATGCAATATATCCACAAACCCAATTCACAATTAACATTTCATATTTAATTACTTTTTACGTGTCACTATCATCATTACGTATAAAGTAATTTAATATTTATAATGTAGTTTAATTACTAATTAGTAATTACTAATTTGTAAAACGAGTTGGATGTTGGATGAAAAAATATTCATGGAGGTTCCCCAGGATCTTGACGCCAAGGAAGTCTGTGAAAGTGCAAGGAATGGTGTTGTGTGCTGCCTAGACAAGTCATTGTATGGACTCAAGCAGGCGCCAAGGTGCTGGAACAAAACATTCACAGCCATATTGTGCAAGTTTAATTTTAAGGAAAACGAAGCCGACAAATGTATTTTCACGGGCAATGTCGAAGGCTATACTGTGTATCTAGCGCTGTTTGTGGACGATGGACTAATTGCCGCAAAATCAGACAAACCAATAGAATGTGTACTTAGATATTTAAGCAGTATGTTTGACATTACGATCGGTGATACTAGTACATTTGTAGGTATGCAGATAGAGCGTGATCGAGCAAAAAAGGTTATGTTTGTGCATCGGACTGTGTATGCAAAATCTGTGATTGAACGGTTTGGTATGGGTGATGCAAAGTATGTTGGTACACCGTCCGACCCGCATGTAACACTGTATCCCATGTCAGAAGGGGACAGAAAGTCGGACGATGTACCGTACAGAGAAGCTGTTGGTTCACTTATGTTCTCAGCTATAGTGTCGCGTCCGGATTTGGCATGCACCGTGAGATCTGTAAGTAAGTATCTGCAGAACCACAACGATGACCACTGACGAGCTGTAAGAAGAATATTCTCGTATCTGTCTGGAACTGTGAATTACGGGATAGAGTAGCAAGGTGGTGGAAGCAAGCCTGAACTGATCGGATACTCTGATGCGGATTACGCCGGTGATATGGAAACCAGAAGGTCAACAACCGGATATCTTTATGAGCTCGCGGGCGGTCCGGTCACGTGGTCCAGTCAGAGACAAAGGCTTGTGACTCTCAGTACGACTGAATCAGAATATGTAGCAGCCTCAGCTGCAGCAAAAGAAGCAACATGGCTGAGAAAGTTGCTAAGTGATCTCGAACGTCTCTGTGATGATGAAACTGTCATTTTTGTTGACAATCAGAGTGCAATTAAACTAATCAAAAACCCAGAGTTTCACAAGCGTACAAAGCACATAGACGTTCGCTATCATTATATTAGAGAGAAAGTCGAGTCTAAAGAAATAGCAGTTGAGTATATTTCTACAGAGAAACAAAAAGCGGATATATTTACAAAGGCGCTACCCAGAGAAAGATTTTGTGCATTGCGTGCATCCATGGGCATTTCAAAATGTGTATCATGCTGAAACGGTGGAAGTATTGCGGTGTGTTTGTGTGTGTTGGCAGCCAACGCGATGAGCGACGGGAAAAACACTAGAGGGAGAATCTAGGGATTATTCTGTTACTCCGCTTTGCTCCCGAGTAAGTTGAACAATGGTAAAGAATCGAGAAGGAAGTGTAAGAGGTAGACGGGCTCATTTTAGCCATCTTGTGAAAGGAAAGGAATAAAATGAAACTCCGTGAAAAACCAGACCAAGTTCACTTTTTAAACCTATCTGCTACAATATATAGTAGCCATCATAAGTTCTTTTATAATAAAACAATAACATAGAAAATACTTCTTGTACAGTACTGTAAAAGGCCCCCCTCCGCCGCGACAGCGGCAACGTGTGCCGATGACCGTGCGTCGTTCTGCGTGTGTCTTACGTCTTCGCACGGCCAAAACATCGGAAGAACACCTCGCCGCTAACACTGTCCAACAAATTTTGACTTTTTTTATATCTCGTAATGTCAATTAGGTGATTCTTATAGATTTCGATGCTCTAAATCCGAATCTGAAACCCGTTCCTTTCCATCAACCTCAGTTTTTGAAAAAATGAATTTTGAAAAAAAAAACACTTTTTTTCAACTTTGAACAACAATTCTGTTAAAACGATAAAAGATAGACAGATTCTATTAGTCGCAAAAAATTCGTCAGACATTTCTGCATAAATTGGTGTCAATCGCTTTTGCAATATCAATTTACAAATATGTTTAAATAATAATTGAATTGGGCGAGACACGTTTTACGCGTCTATTTTGGGACACTTTTTTCAAATTGTTGTGAAAATGGTGGGTCTAGCGTGAATTCCAATTACATTGAATGATAGAGCAGATATTTTTCTATGGAAATCCATCATCAGACTATGCGAAATACGTTTTGGCTTCGCACAGGAGTGTTGTTTTATTATAAGTTCTTTTATAATAAAACAATAATACAGAAATACTTCTACTTGCAATATAGTAGCCATCACAAGTTCTTTATAATAAAACAATAACATAGAAATATTTCTACTTGCACATATAGTAGCCATCATAAGTTCTTTTACAATAAAACAATGATATAGAAAATACTTCTACTTGCACATATAGTAGCCATCATAAGCTCTTTTATAATAAAACAGTAATATAGAAATACTTCTACTTGCATATATAGTAGCCATCATAAGTTCTTTTATATTTCTCTTTTATAATCTCTTATATATATATTAAATATTATTTAAATATTTATATTATTATATTGCGGGCTGATTTGTGTTTACTTTTATGTATATATAAATTCTAAATTTATTGCACTATTTCTGCCAAAACAGATAGTTTTATCCAATTTAAAAAAATGTATAGGATTAGGGATTTATAGGACAAATGCTGCCGCACAAAACTTGTGGATTTGGACCTCCTGACAAGGTATGATGAGACAGAATCCTGGCAATTTGATAGGAGTTATGATATTTGCATCTATATCATTGGAGAATATCGGCAAACTTTGATTCTTCGGCTTATGGATCGACCTGAATCCAAAGACAGTCGCTTTGGACAAGCGCTACCGCACAAATCTTGTAGATTTGGACCTCCTGTACAAGATACGATGATGCAGAAAGCTGTCAAATTGATAGAAGTAAAGATATTTGCATCTATATCATTGGACAATATCTGCAATATTAGAATCTTCGCCTTATGATTCGACCTGAGTCCAAAGAGAGTTGCTTCGGACAAGTGCTATTTCACAAATCTTGTACATGTGGACGTCCTGGACAAGATATTATGAGGCAAAATCCTGTCAAATTGATAGGAGTAAAGATATTTGCATCTATATCATCGGACAATATCGGCAATTATTGGAAACTTCGCCGTATGATTCGACCTGAATCCAAAGACAGTCGCTTTGAACAAGTGCTACCGCACAAATATTGTACATTTGGACCACCGGAACAAGGTATGATTAGGCAGAATCCTAGCAAATTGATTGGAGGAAAGATAATTGCATCTACAACATTGGACGACATTGGCAATTCTGGATGCTTCGGCATATGGATCGACCTGAGTCCAAAGAGAGTCGTTTTGGACACATGCTGCTGCCGAGAACTTGCAGATTTGAACCTCCTGGACAAGGTATGTGAGGCAGAATCCTGGCAGTTTGATAGGAATTAAGATATTTTTCATCTATATGATCGGATAACATTCACAATTTTTGATGCATCGGCTTATGGATCCACCTGAGTTCGGAGAGAGTCGCTTTGGACAAATGCTTCCACACAAATCTTGTACATTTGGACCTCCTGGACAAGATACGATGAGGTAGAATCCTGTTGAATTGATTGGAGTAAAGATGTTTGCATCTATATCATTGGACGACATCGGCAATTCTGGAAGCTTCGGCTTATGGATCGACCTGAGTCCAAAGAATGTGTGTTTGGGAATGCCGCGACGCCGACCAATCATCGTCGCGGCATCCTGAGAGCGGCCTGAGGGCCAAGTCATCCCCGGTTTTCATGCAAGCGCGCCTTTAGAGCGCACGGCACGCGGGCGGCTTTCCCGCCTGTTTCGGCCATTATTAACTCAGTGATCAACAAGAACATACGGCTTTTTTGAATATCGCGGTTATACTTTTCTCACACAGTTTTCTTATCACGGTTTTACCTGTACGCATATTGCTATCACACGAATACACATTAGGACCTTATCACCGACATTCTCACACACATTTCACGCATAACAGACGTGCTTTGAACTCAAGGTACATCAACACCGGCGTCTCAGGCTCTGCACGCGGCGCGAACGAGAACGTGCACCCGTAACAGGTACAAATCATTGTAGGCGGATACAATTCATACAATTGCTTATCTCGCTCATTATAATTGTTACTCTCGCCACCGTAGAGCTCCCTTGACCATTATTTTGACAATAAAGTCTCTGTTAATCGGACAATGCCGACCACGTGGATACATATACTCTCCACCGCCAATAGATCTACTCAGTTCACCCCCCGTTTTCCTCTCTTCTTTTATTCGCTCTCACTTCCCAACGGGAATCGCGAGACTCTGGAACAGTCACCCATATCGTAGCGAGGAGCCCTACCAAACCGAGAGCAGGGACACGCCACCATCAGGCTAGAGGGCGCTTGCCTTTTACACATGCATCCAGCATCCAGGCTTCAACCCTCGCATCGGCTCCGTCGATGCCCTGGTTGCGGTTTTCCGACTTTTATTTCCTCCGTGGTGCAGTGCACCGCGATGCGAGACCTGCAGCACTTGCGTACCACAGGTCGCACACAACTGCACACCACACCCACGAAGGCCAGGTGCAGACATATTCCGGGCACACGGTCGGTGGGTTTACTACTCCCCCCTTTGCTAATCTACGGGGAATATCCGCAAAGCCGCTGGCCGCTTCTCATTCATGCTCTCATGCATGCCCTCGTTCGTCACCATCCCTCAGTGTATGGCTGTGCACGCGTACCCTTTGCAGGCAAGCCTGCATCGGGCGACGGCACAGCGTTTGTGTGTGTGTGTGTGATCGTGCACGTGCACCCTTCGCAGGCATGCCTGCGTCGGGCGACGACACGGTGTGTGTGTGTAATGAGGGAGGAGTGACGAGCGAGTGTTTGGTTTTCATTCGGGGTTTTCCTTCCCCTAGGACGTAGCCAGACACCTGGCTTAGGAGCCCGTCCGACCCCGCTAGCTGTCCGCGACTACTTATTCCACAGGGTTGGCCCTGCTTATTTAGTGGCTACCCTGCAAAGAACCTTCATAATGCAGGGCGTTCCCTTATCCGCAACCCGGGGACGCGTTCGGTTGACATAGCTTGGCTTCCTCCTCATGGTATGGCTAGCGGTGGCGCTACGCCGGTTCCGGTAGGTACAAACATGTTCCACGGGCGCAGATCCACAGGAACTATTCCCACACCGGGCCCGACAGCCACCATACCACTCGGAGGACGGAAAGACCTTTTTTTTTTATATTTTTAGGTCGAGGAGGAAATCTTTCAAAGGGGCCCGCCGAGGGGGTAGTGCCGCATTTCCACCGGCTAAAACCTCCCTGATGCCACTTCTCTGCTCGTGAGTGGGTGCCTCACGGGAATATTGGCGCGCGAATTACGTCCGCGACGCACCCGAGGCTGGCGTGAGGCGTCTGATATCGTTGAGGCCGCAATGCGGCCTCCGGACAATCCAAGGTTGAATCTGCGGTGAGTTTAATGGCCGAAAGACTTTAAATTCTTCGAAAGAGTGACGGCCACTCGTTTCAACTTCGACAAACTACTCGCGTAGATAAGGTCGCTCGACCAGGCATCTGCCGAACCGGTGAAACTCCCGAGGGCGCTCGGAGTGAGCGCCCTGGCACATCGTGCATCGGAGCCTTCAACTCTGCCCGGCCGACGGCGGCTACGAATCCGAGCCGTCGGCCACCGGTGATACGGCGACCGCAGAGAGGGCAGCTCCCGGCAATCGCCCACGCGATTATCCTCCGTTC
Organism: Priocnemis perturbator; assembly: GCA_963942575.1. Lineage (NCBI taxonomy): Eukaryota > Metazoa > Arthropoda > Insecta > Hymenoptera > Pompilidae > Priocnemis > Priocnemis perturbator. The sequence continues at coordinate 7,300,726 of OZ012643.1, read as the reverse complement.
CCTTACACGGCGGGACGGAGGAAAGGAGGCGGGAGCCTCCTCGGACGCAGCACGCGGAGCGAGTCGGGATCGCGTTCTCGCTGTCGCTCCGCAGCCTCCTTCTGGGACATGACGTCGTCGCAGAAGGAGGCAAACGCTTTCCAGGACCCGTCGCTTCGGAGTATCTCGGCGAGAATACGCCGAAGCGAGAGGTCCTGGCCGCAAACGCTGCAAAGGTTACGGCGTTCCCGTGGCCATGCTGGACACTCCTCGACGGTGTGTGCCGCCGTGTCCCTTCCCTCCCGCAGTGATGGCACTGCTCGAACAGTTTCCTCCCCAGGCGATACAGATACACGCCGAAACATCCGTGTCCGGTGAGCACTTGCGTCGTCCTGAAACTAAGCACGCTCCGCGATCTGCTGACCCATTCTTCGAAAATGGGGAGCATCGCTTCGACGAGCGTCCGGCTCTTACCGTTGGGGAGATCCGTCAGGCGATCGCGCCATTGGCCGATCGAACTTCTTCTCCCCTCACTGCGCTCGATGCTGATGGTGTTCGCTGCAACCATCGGATCGACCTGTCGCTCTGGCAGCTTGACTCGACGCCGATGAGTCCCTGCGAATTCGCGCGCCATAAGATCTCTTGGCATGATGCCCGTGTGAGTCGTCGCCACCAACAAGGAGATGGTCCGGTATCCCCTTACCACCCGCAGCGCCATCAGGCGTTGGAGGGAGTTCAACGCCTTCCAGGTGGGGGCTGATAAACGATCCACCCATATCGGCGAGCCGTACATCACCATCGCGTGTACGACCCCCGGCGGCGGCGCGGGCCCCATAGATTCGGCAGCAGCCGCGCGAGTGCCGCTGCCGCGCCTTCCACACGTGGGATCAGCTTTTTAATATGACGGAAAAATTTCCAAGTTGGATATAGGAGGAGACCCAAATAACGGAACCCCTAGCCCACGGTGGTTAACCACGGCGGTCGGTTGTCGCCGAGTCCGATATTCGCGGCCGCCGGAACGCCCCGACCATGGAACCTGCGGTAGAACTACATGGCTTCCGTCTTGGCCGGAGCGACCCGAAGGCTGAGAGCCCGGATGCGATCGAGGACAGAGGCCAGCGCCTGGCCGGCCAGCTCGATGGCCCTCTCGCAGGGGTCCCCCCCGACGAGGACGGTCGTTTCGTCCGCGTAGCAGACAACAGTTACTCCTGGAGGCCGAGGGACCCGCAGGACCCAGTGGTACGTCAGGTTCCACAAGAGTGGACCCAAAACCGAGCCCTGCGGGACCCCGCGCGTAACGCGCCGCGTTTGGACGCCGCCGTCCTTTCCGGAAAAGGATACCGTTCTGTCCCGCAGGTAGTCCCGGATGACGGCCTGAAGATACGGCGGAAGGCCGTAATGTTCTAACGCGTCCCTGGCGAAAACCTGTGGGCCAGTAGGATGGCTTCGGTGGGGATCGCGTCCGGACCAGATGCCTTGCCCCGCTTTAGCTTAGCTACGGCGCATTTTACTTCCTGCATCGAGAACCGCTGTTGCGCGTCTGGACTCGCAGGCGCTTCGCTAGTCTTCCCAGGCGACTCAAGCCGAGGATTTAGGACAAACAGTTGCTCAGCAATGCTCTCCATCTTTTCCAGGGCCCGGTTCTCTTTTCTCCCCTGTTTGATGGTTCTCATGACCGCCTTATAAGCCTTACCCCAGGGATCCGTATTAACAGAGTCGCAGAGCACCTTCCACGACTCCTTGCTCCTCGCGATGGTCCCTTTGAGTTCCTTTTGTACGGCTCTGTACATTTCCCAGTGTTTGGGAATGCCGCGACGCCGACCAATCGTCGTCGCGGCATCCTCAAAGCGGCCTGAGGGCCGAGGCACACGCGGTCTTTATGCGAGCGCGCCTTTAACACGCGCGGCACGCGGGCGGCGTTCCCGCCGAATCGGTCGGCCATTATCGTCTCAGCTATTAACGAGAACACACGAGTTGTCGCTATTTTAGCTTTCTGGTATTATCTCGCACATTGCTGTATTTTGGACTCAACACAGTGTATCACGGACTATCTCTCACCAACTTCAGGCGAATCTCATAATAATATTCACGGTACATCAACACCAGACATCTCAGGCTCTGTACGCGGCGCGAATCGAGCACGTGCATCCGTAAAAGGTACAAATCATTGTAACGCGGATACGATTAATACAATTGATTATCTCGCTCAATATAACTGCTACTCTCACCACCGTAGAGCACCTGTAACCATTATTTTTATCGACAATAAAGACTCTGTTAAACGGACATTATGTAGACCACGTGGAAACATAATCTCTCCACCGCCAATAGATCTTCTCATTTCCCCCCTTTCCTTTCATTCCTTCTCACTTCCTCATACCGGGAATGAAAGGAAAGGGGGGAAATGAGAAGATCTATTGGCGGTGGAGAGGTTATGTTTCCACGTGGTCTACATAATGTCCGTTTAACAGAGTCTTTATTGTGGATAAAAATAATGGTCACAGGTGCTCTTTTACGGATGCACGTGCTCGATTCGCGCCGCGTACAGAGCCTGATCTTGTTCGATATGGGGTGACCTTTGTGCTCTACGCTTCGCTTTCCTAGCCGACTTCCGAAGGGAGGGCATCTCTTCGTTCCACCAAAACTTTGACCTTGTTCCCGCCGGGCCTCTTTTGCAAGGCATGGCCATGTCACAGGCACCAGGCACCATCATCCTGGTGTTGTCCGCCACCACCGCATCTGGTCAAACCAGGGGACTGGTCTCTCTCGCGCTCATCGAGCCCTCGCCAGAGCTCCGGCAGAAAAACTTCCTCGTCGAAACGGCGGGTGTTCCACCCTGGCTTGCAGGCACAAGTGGTCGGACCTGCAATCTCACCGATTATTTGGCATGGGTATCGGTGATCCGAGGCGTTGGCGAGGTCAAAATGACCGTAGGGATACCGGCTTCAAAAACGTGCGCACTCACCGCCGCGAAGTCAATGACAGAGGTTTTGGCGCCTCTCACAAATGTCGGTATCGCGGTGCAGGCCGTGGGTTGTAGGTTCCACCTCGCCAAAAGCTCGGTTAGAAGCAACCCCCGGTTGTTTCGCGAGTTGGTCGTCGCGGGAGGAACCCTACAGAAGCGCCTTGGCGTTGAAGTCTCCGGCTATGCAGATGGGGCTATTTCCCCAGGCGACGATGGCCGCCTCTACCCCTTCAAGGGCCGCAGAGTACGTTAGCATGTTGATGTTGGGGAAAATGTACACGCTGAGCATGTAAACGCCGTTAACCTTCATCGCGCAGCAGTAAACTCGTATATATACATCCCCCGTAGTCACCCCTGGACCAATCCTGGTCCAGATCGCCGCACCCCCGCCATAAGCGGCCACCCACCCCTCGCTGCATTAATGGTGCTCTGCTACCATCAGGACGGCCGCCCCCTCTGTGCCGCTGTCTGCTCAACGAGGTCCTGGGCGGCACCTGTAGAGGTTCGCCTGTGGAATCTTTGTTAGCCCTATGAAGAGGCGGCCGTAGTGTCCCTCCTCACCATCGCCGCATATTGCGGGCATCTGCCCGAGCCTGCAAGGTGCCAAAGTCACGTCTCAGATACACCTGCCTTGGCGCACAGCAGGCATCTGTGCGCAGTGTGGCCAGATTCTGGCCCACTGGTACCATTGGTACCAGTGGAGTGGGGATACGCGCAAGTGTGCGTGCCTTGTCGGTGAGAGCCGCGTGGCGAGAAGGACGCAACTATGCTGCGTCTCCCTTCCACCAACGTCGTGTGACGTCAGGTATCGTGACGACACATAAGAAGGACAGAACTATGCTCCGTCGCCTTTCAACCAACATCGCGCGTTGCGTCTTTGTTCGACATGCAGTCGCGGCGTCGCGTCTTCGTTCCGCACACAGGCAGGTGACAGTGGTGCCAGATTTCGCATAAGGCATCGCACGTACCATTGCGTTCTTTCAGCCGGAAGGCAAATCGGGCACCACCGCGTTGAGCAGAGCGCGATCCAGCGAAAAGTGAATCCAGGAGAGTTTGAGATTGACTCGTCGTCGCTCGTCGACGCGTTCGAGTTCTCTTTTTCGTAGGTTCGCGGTAAGCCATGGTTCAATTTTTTTTCACAGAATAATTATTTTTTTTTAATTATTCATCACACACCAACAAACGATATTCATTTAAAAATATTTTAGTACTTACTACGGATAGTTTTTAATATTATGTCAGCGGAATAGATGTGTCGTATTGGTTTATAATAGATATGGGCAAAATATATATTTCACAAATTTTGGTTTCAGTAACATTAATCTTTCTGTGGTAGTAATAAATAAGAAAGTATATAATAAATGTCAATTATTGCGTATTATGCATTAACCGTGAAACAAGTAACAGGAGCTTCTTGCAATAGAACGTTCCGAGGGATCGTACTAACACGCGATTTTAATACACGACAGCGTACGTCAGCGTTTCTATGAGTTGTTCTTTATGATTTGTTTTCTAAATAGAAGGTGACCAAATTGTGCATATATTCTAACAGTTCTCATCAAGTCCCATCACATTGATTTGAAACCTTTTTCTTACTACGCACGTTTAGTTTAACAACGCTATCCCCATTTCGAGAAAGAAGAAGGTGTTTCTTCTTTGGCAATGCACCATGCATACTGTAATCCATATGTACGTCCATTGTCGCATTCTGCCCACGAAATGTCGCAACGTGTGTATTGTCGAAGAAGGCATGATAAAAGACGACAATAATAGCAAAAACCCTGTCAATGGAAAACCGAAACTCACATTGTGCCGCTCCCGACTAATTGAAATATCTGAAAAGTCAAACCATTCTGAGCGCGTATTTTACGTACCTACTGCAAATTATTTCCCCGGGACTCTAACTGACTTTTCCAATGTCATTTATTCATCATTATTTTGCAACCAATTGTACGATATGTATTACTTTTAAATGCACATGTACAGGATCCACAGGTTGCGCTAGTCAGCTTTTTCCCTGTAAACGGTAAGTATTAGACAAAATTATAGAGGAAAGGGTATAATGGGATCGTAATATCTATCTTCTACGAGACTTCATTCTATTGAAAAGTGCAACGCTGCACCCGACAAATGCAAATGCGTATGTAATGTTGTAGTTTATGTAATTTCAGATACGTGGACTTCCACGCCACCCATGGTGTGCCACGACTAGCGCGTTCGGTTTTTTAACGTGGACCGTCTCCCATAGCCCTATTGTACCACATTTTATGATAATCATACAGCGTGGGGCAATAACTCTGTCCACGTTGAATATCTCCGTCGTTCAAAGTGCACTGAGGTATTGTCGCACGCTGTATGATTATCATAAAATGTGGTACAATAGGGCTATAGGCGACGGTCCACGTTAAAAAACCGAACGCGCTAGTCGTGGCACCTCATGGGTGGCGTGGAAGTTCACGTATCTAAAATTATATAAACTACAACCTTACATACGCATTTGCAATTGTCGGGTGCAGCGTTGCACTTTTTAATTGAATGAAGTCTCGTAGAAGATAGATATTACGATCCCATTGAACCCTTTCCTGTATAATTTTGTGTAATACTTACCGTTTACAGGAACAAAGCTGACTATCACAACCTGTGCACCCTGTACATGTGCATTTAAATGTAATGCAGATCGTACATAATGATGAATAAATGACATTGGAAAAGTCAGTTAGAGTCCCGGGGAAATAATTTGCAGTAGGTACGTAAAATACGCGCTCAGAATGGTTTGACTTTTCAGATATTTCAATTAGTCGGGAGCGGCACAATGTGAGTTTCGGTTTTCCATTGACAGGGTTTTTGCTATTATTGTCGTCTTTTATCATGCCTTCTTCGACAATACACACGTTGCGACATTTCGTGGGCAGAATGCGACAATGGACGTACATATGGATTACAGTATGCATGGTGCATTGCCAAAGAAGAAACACCTTCTTCTTTCTCGAAATGGGGATAGCGTTGTTAAACTAAACGTGCGTAGTAAGAAAAAGGTTTCAAATCAATGTGATAAAATTGATCCGCTGACAAAATATTAAAAACTATCCGTAGTAAGTACTAAAATATTTTTATATGAATATCGTTTGTTGCCGTGTGATGAACAATTTAAAAAAAATTATTCTGTGAAAAAAAATTGAATCATGGCTGGCCGCGAACCTACGAAAAAAAGAACTCGAACGCGTCGACGAGCGACGACGAGTCAATCCCAAACTCTCCTGGATTCACTTTTCGCTGGATCGCGCTCTGCTCAACGCGGTGGTGCCCGATTTGCCTTCCGGCTGAAAGAACGCAATGGTACGTGCGATGCCTTATGCGAAATCTGGCACCACTGTCACCGGCCTGTGTGCGGAACGAAGGCGCGACGCCGCGACTGCATGTCGAACAAAGACGCAACGCGCGATGTTGGTTCAAAGGGGACGGAGCATAGTTCTGTCCTTCTTATGTGTCGTCACGATACCTGACGTCCCACGACGTTGGTGGAAGGGAGACGCAGCATAGTTCCGTCCTTCTCTCCACGTGGCTCTCACCGACAAGGCACGTACACTTGCGCGTATCCCCACTCCACTGGTACCAATGGTACCAGTGGGTCAGAATCTGGCCACACTGTCTGTGCGGCAGGTCGCACTCCCTGCCATCGTGTCCCTCCTGCCCGCACCTGCGACAGGTCTCCTGCCCCCCTTTGTTTTTCGGGCATCTCGCTGCGAAGTGCCCAAAATTGTGGCACCTGTAGCACCTAATTACACTAGTTACCGTCCTCAGTCTGCATTGAACGAACCCAATGTGGACTCTCCCACTCTGCTCAAGGACCTGTTTACGGGCGGCAGGAGTCAGCAGGTGTGCCACCCTTGTCCCACCAAAACCCGAGCGGGTGTTCTTCAGCACCACTGTGGCCCCCTCTGGCAGGAGTTTCGCCACCGCCGACCTGATCTCCTCGTCTGTGGCAATTTCGTCAACGTCCCGCACCTGCAGGTCCAACATTGCCTCTAGGAGCCTACCCTCCTGCGTGTCCCCAAACACCTTGCTGATCTCCTCATGGGCCCTGCCCACTCCCCCATCGGAACTGTCCACTTCCAGGAGCAGGTCGCCTGCCAAGGTCTTCCTGTGCCCCGTCATGTGCACTTTATCTGGGTCCACCTTTTCGCGGACCGCCCTGAGAATGTCGACGAACTGTTGCCCTCGCCTGTCTTCACCGTGATGGCGTCCCTCCGTTTCCTGGGGGCCACTTTGCCTTGTGGTGCCGCTTGTGCTACCACACTATTATTTTTGGGCCTCCGCACCTCGCTCCTGAGGGGAACGTGTTGCTACACACGCTCCTTCGCGAGAGCCTCCTCCAGGCGATTTATCTCGATCGGAACCGAGTGTGCCTCGCTCCCCCTCCGCGGCCTGGGTGGGCGCGCTGCGGCCAGGAATTCGGCAAAGGTAGGTCTTTCTTGCCGTAGTCTCAGCAGGGCGTGTGTCGCGTGAGTCCGTCCTAATGGCATCCGCAGCATCCCCACTTGGACCGCTGCTCTCGCATATCGCTTGTACGGATCCCCAGTCCGTCTGCGCAATGGCTTCAGCCACCAACGACACAATTTTCGCTCTGGTCGCATATCCCGCTGCGTCAGTCCTGCTCGTGGGAGTGGGGGAACCAGCACCTCGGAGCTCAGTAATCCTCCTCGTAAACATGGAAATTTGCTCGTTACGCTCTTTGTGGAGCTGCCTCATATCCTGTAGCTCCACCCTTAGACCTGCATTGGCCTGCCGCTCCTCCCATAGGAGTCGTCCCAAGTCGACACGGGCTACCTGGTCGGCGGTCTGCGCCTCGGTGGCCCCGCCGGCAGCGCTCGTTGACCGCTTGTCCGCGCGTTTGCTCTCCGCCGCACCTGGAGAGTCACGCGGCCTCTTGAGGCCAGTCTGGCTGTCGTGCGTCGCCGCTGTGTCCTTGCGCGTGCTCTGGACCAGGACATGGGTGGTCGCTGATGCGCCCTTATCCGACTCCTCGTATGCGGCCTGTACGCGACTAAGGCGCAGTGATCTCAGAAGTGGCATCCTGCCACAGGCGGCACGCGGGGGGGGGGGGGGGGGGAGAAGTAGTATGCGTCGTGTCCGTGAGAGCTAAGCGCCACTCGATTGGCTCGTAGCTCTCACGGACATGCACGCATACTACGTCTCTGTGTGCGGCAGGATGCCACTTCTGGGATCACTGCTAAGGCGTAAGCGCGAGGCGCTAGAAGATACTAGGGAGTATATCGGGGAATAAAGTGCCATCTATTTTTTCACTTTGAGTCGGAACGTCGTTTATTGTAAGGTTACGCAACTATTTGAACGGAATATTCACTATAACTAATACCCGAATATTTACACGCGCACTTATGGTTTAGGATAGTCTAGAATATGTCTAAGCGCGGAGGACACACACACTTATTGTAGATTATGGTCAAAGATGGAAGGCACACACTCACTCAATGATAAAAGAAATAAACGAAAAAGCAACTCAAAACGTGCAACACCTAGATTCACGGCGCGGAAGAAATGTTGAGGATCGCTTAACGACGACGTCGTGGCGATAAGCCTCGAAGATACAGGAGGTAAAGGACGTAGCGGACGCTACACAACCCTATACCTTGATGATCTTAGAAGGAAGAGGGTGATTGCAAGAAAGGCGCACGCGGGGATATGTCGCCGCAATCACTGGTACGAAGGTGTTCTTTCCAATGCGGACACACTGGAAATTTGGGTATTTAAGTGAGGAAGCACGCTATGCACTGGCTCTCGGTATCGCTGGGAAAAATCGCTATCTCTCGGTAATAACTCTCTGCACTCTCTACCTCTGTACGAAAAACGGCCAACTGAACGTTGGGTTTAAATCTTGGGAAGAAGGACAACACCTACCTCTCCTCCCCACCCGCGGCCGCTAATTAAGCCAATTAGAGGCATTGTTTGGGTGAGGAGAAGAGGCGCGTGAGCCTCGTGTTCCTCACGCGGTCACCTCCAGATTCGGAGCGTCTAAACCGCCACCAGGCGCGTTGTGCGCACGATCCGCACGCCGGCGCCAATCCCAAACACCAACAACAACAAACAATTTTTGGCCACCAGGCGCGTTGTGCGCACGATCCGCACGCCGGCGCCAATTCCAAACACCAACAACAAACAATTTTTGGCCGCAATGCCGACCCTGGCCCGCCGGGAGCGGTAGTCGAACTGGGAGTCGATCCACCCGTGTCCTGCCCTTCTTCTTCCGGGCGGTCACCACCTGTACCCGCACCTTTGCCCACGCAGCCTCTCCGGCGTCGCATCGCTAACCGTGCTTCCCGTTGTCTGCTCGGGGTTATCCTGTGGGCGGGCGTTCCCCACGTTGGCCGTACGCGGGGCGCATTCTGGAGGGCTCCTGACCAAGGAGCTGCTCGGGCGGAAAACCGCTCGCTCGTTACCTTCCATGTGCGTAGGCTCGCCTCCTTCTTCTTCCCCGATGAGGTTGGGACCTCATCCTTTTCGAGTCGGAACTTTTGAGACTCCACTCTTTGAATATGACATTTCATATATTTTTTAAATCTCCCCTCTAACATCGTCTTGTATGTGTTGATGGATGGAGACGCCGCCAACCTCGACCACGGTAGCGTCCCTCGCGCGACACGCCCAGGAAGACACGACCCACACGGTAGTGGTGGTCTCGGCAGAGCCCCGCGCCGTTCACTGCAGGGCCCTATCCGGGCGCCACCCGGCACTACTATGCACGACGAGATTATGTGCTGGCTGATAGGGCAGCCATGCTGGCTAAGCTGACCTGGGCCCCTGTACTATCCAGCGGCCTGGGAGCACCACACAACCCAGTTTCTAAGCTCTACCCTCCACCAGCCGGGGATCGCGCCCCCCGAACGCAACGTCCGAGGAACCCGCAGTCGAGGTGACGACGCCTCCACCTGAAAATAAAAAACCTGTGAATGTAAGTGTAAGTAAGTATTGTGCTGTGTGTGTGCCTCCACCGTGTACACTTCACAAGCACGGCTTGTGTCGAGCGACAGCGCAGGGGTGTATATGTGATGTGCCCCGTACCATCGCCCGATGCAAGCAAAGCTCGCAAAGGATGCATGGCACTGGGTGTGAGTGTGTATTTCCAGGCGACCATGCACCCTTTGCAAGCACAGCTTGCGTCGGGCGATGGCGGGGAGTGTCGTTTGTGTATGTGTGCGGTGGCTTTTTGATGACCGGGGTAACCCTCCCCGGGGGCGGTACCTAACATCAGACTTAGGGACCCACCCTGGCGCGCTTGCTGTCCGCGGCCGCTTATTCGACAGGGTTGTCCCTGCTTACTTCGCAGCTACACTACAAAGAACCATCACAACGCAGGGCATTCCCCCATCCGCAACCCTGGGACGCGCTCGGTTGCCTCCGCTTGGCTTCCTCCTCGTAGCGCGGGTAGCGATTCTTCCACACCGGCTCTGGCGGGTACAGACATATGCCGCGGGTGCAGCTCAGAAGGAACTGCACTCCACGGGTAGCGGGTTTTCCACTCCAGCACCGATAGGTACTAACATTTCGCACACCACTCAGAGGACCGAGAGACCTTTTTTTTTTATTTTACCGAGGAGTGGAAATGCAATTACGCATACCCGGCCCCTTTGGGGCCGGGTTATATGGGACTCACCACCCTGATATACGGCTGCAGAAAGCCACCACGTTGGCATACCCACTAAAACCCCTCCTCGCCCTCAATTGAAGGAATAATGACGCCACCCGGGACTATTGCATTTGGCGTCGTTAGGCGTCATCCGCTGTGCCTTCAGCGGGATTCCTATTACTACTACTTATTATAACTAATGGCTGCCAATGCGTCGCGAAACTTATATATTTGTATCTAAATGTCTTTAATTAACTAAATTCTGTGCCGTCGCAGGGCAACTCCGAAACCGTACAGGTGGTACGAAGCGGAACGGCCAGGGCCTGACGGGAGTCGTCAGGGAACCCCCAAACTAATATGTAACGAAAGAAATTACACATAACTGACGGTCAGTGAATGATCGCAAAAAGCTATAAACGCAGAAGGGGGGGGGGGGGAAGCCCCCTAAGGGGCGATGGAGTAAGCCCACAGGATAGCAGCGCTGCATCCAAACAGAGTGCTTGAAGGGCTGCCCCTAGGGGGCGGTCCGCCATCACCGCGTCGGGAAAGGCAACGTAGTAAAGCCTGCAGCACGAGCAACATTAACTAAACAAATAACAATTAACAAAATGACGCACCAACAACACACAACCACACGCGGACAAACAAAAAACATAAACAGACTTATTTCCAAAATTTACATTGCGCTGATTGGACACCAACTCGTCTTATAATAATAACGGGCATGCCCGACCCGATACAATCTGCAATTAAATAAACCGAAACGCTCGCTCTGCCAATAAAGGCCACAAAAGTGTTTCCCCCACACAAATATCAGTAAGCGTGTTAAATAAACTTGTTAAGTAAACCTCCAATTGCTTCCTATCTTATTGGCGGGCCCGAGACAGACAAGCTAATGAGCGCACACCCCGTACGGCCATGAAGCTCACCCACTCATTGAAATCCCTGTGAACACGCCTTAAGGACAGTGACCGCGCATGCGCATACATGCATCGGCTAGCACACAGGTCAGTAAGTACTAGAGATATCACACCGTTTCATACAAGGACAATTCAACAATTAAAGCAACTATGTACATATCTTAGTAACAATAACGGGAATGAACATTCACCAGCATAGTTACCGCAAAAGAACAGGTAGGCTACCTCTCCTTTAACAATTTATAACCGCCAGGCCCATAACCTCACCTACACACCCTGTTAGAATATGCCCCAAGTACAGCACATATGAGTAAGACCCAGCTTCTATGTAGGAGTCTGCCTCGTCCTGGTGTTGAAGTTTCAGCTTCCAGAAATCCATCATGATGAAAGGCCAAATGCATTGGTTTACTTATAGGAGAGAGCGAGGCAATACCTCCGCAGAACATCCATTGGAGGGACTGTGACATGGAGCAGGAGTCACAGTAATACACCTCTATGCCCTACACTCCTACGGCATTTCCTTTGACACTGTATTGACATGGCGCCCCCTTGACCGAGCTAAGCCCAGCTTCCACAGGCAGCTTGAACCGAATGTAACCCTGACAGGTAACCCTTATTTACATAATTCCTATGTTCTTTCCTTTCCCATAGGACATTGGAGGAGAGAGCACACCACTTACAGCTTCCAGAAGATGGAGAATTGGGAAGTATTGAATGATGAAGGTAGTTTATGTCTCAATCAATAAATTTCCTTTCAAATTCTTTCCACTTGTTTATTGGACTTCCTTACATCCAAATGGGGTCATGATTGGAAGAGATTCCTGCACTAACTCGATGCCAGGTGTCATCAATATCCCAACTTTATCAACCATCTGTCTGCCAGTCATATTCTCCCTGGTAATGGGTAAGTGGTATAACCAAAAACACGTTGAACGAGCGTCCAAAGCTTCAGATGTATGGGGTCCTCGCATCAGCCTGGTATTACATTTAACCGCATAGGCTTTTCAAGTAATAGCAGCATAAGAATTGTCTTTACCTTAATCTATAATTTCTTCTCCGGAGGTCGACGACGGTAAAGTTAGGGATCTCAAGTACCGACAGTGCAGCTGAAATGGATAATTAAATGTTAACATAACTTCTACAAACGGTCATTAATAAATAAATACACTGAGCAAACAAACAAACGAGCGTTAAGCCAAAATATACTCAGACAAACTATTCAGAAACGACCCCGTTATCGGCAATCACACATAGGGCAGATAAACCCATGCCGAGAGAAGGAACGGTGTAACATGAATGAAATCGGCAATCACATATTGAACTATCGTCATAGCGGTTCACAAAATAGGCAACTCTCGCTCTTGTATTCATATACCTTAATGGTTAGCGCTCAAAGTGGTCACGAGACTCGCATACTGACCACGAATAGTGTTTAATAATAACATATTTACAAAGAAGCGTAAGACAAGTCAATCTAGTAGCAAAGAGCTTACATACCGATTACCACTCATTATTTTAAATTAATATCGCGTTGATATCGTATAATACGCGTGAACACGCTATTGACAGGCTAGAGCCAGTCAGCCAATGAGCACGCACCTCCGCCGACCGTGCGGATTCGCCCAAGAGCTTTCAGTATTACGGGTACACCATAATGCCAGAGATGCGCTACCAACAGCCACGTCCAACGCCTAGTTGCTCATAACCATGTACACCGGCAGGAGCACACAAAACGGACATATACGTGGTAAACCAATTTACTACGGCTCGCTCCCCTATTGGCGAGCACAAGACAGGTCGGCCAATGAGCGCGCACTCAGTGCGGTCATGCAGACTCACCCGCCTATTAAATGAACTGTGGATCAGCCCTAAAGTCTACGACCGCGCATGCGCAACCTGCATCGAGCATTGACAGGACAATAATAAATACTGGAAATGTCGCATCGTTACACAGTAAACAATACAGGAAATTACGGGCAGCTGCATGTATGTGTTCACGTCTACGATCGTTTATTAACAGGCCGCCAAGAGTAGAGCAGGTAAGTCGAATTACCTTCCACAGTCTGACGCAGCTTAACCCCTGGCCGGACTTGTTAATATATACATTTTAAATCGACCGCGTAAGGTGACTAGCGAGACAGCGACCAGCGCTCTATAGCTGTGTTACGACCCGGCGTGGAGTCCCGTGGGGAATTTGGATGAATTCCCTTCTTACGGAATTTCTGACCCCTTGGTCACCGGTTTCTGTCGTATTCCTGTGGATCCGCCTGTCGGAGGTGAGGAGCTGAAGCTCGTAGAAGAATCGAGAATAATCGATGCTGTGGTGGTCGACTCTCGAACGCGTTGTAATGACGATAGAATGAGCGGCAAGTTTAAAAAGGGAATTCCACCCGACTCGCTCTATCTTTGGAGAATAAGAGGTTTTTATACTTGTTTCGAGGATAGGTGCGTAGCCATTGGAAAGTGATGTCTTGGCACAAGTATATATAATAAATATATATATATATTTCCTTAGGCTAACAATACAAAAATGTGCATACGGTGATGCAAGCAGGTATTGTGGTAAATTGTGTTACCTCTGTACCTCACAGGTTGATGCTCGAGAAACGACTTTTAACTGTTCTGGACAAGCCAGACGTACGAACGACGAACGCAGAGACTTTACACACGGTGAAAGATTGTAGAAGAACTGACTGTTGTGCACGGCGAAGAATGTAGAAGAACTGGACTTTACGCACGGCGAAAATTGTGGAAGAACTAACTTGTAGAGCAACGCAGGCTCCCTTTTATACAAGTTTTACGGAATAAACAAGCCCATAAAAGCTTTCCGTTCTATTGCCGAGAATAATACGTTCTTCGCGGATAATTCGCGAGGGCATCTTGAAGCACGCAGGCTCCCTTATAGAGAATTAAAGATAAACAAGCCCATACTCTTATCGATGTCGGTACAATAGATATTTGCACGGTAAACGATGACGGGATCTCGATAGGTACACAAATGTCTTTTAGAAGCGGTTGAGGTGCACGGAAGGTCACGGTCGCAGCAATAACTTAGATTAGAGAACACTTTGACTAGAGTCTTGGACAGGCCTCATCCTCTCGTTTGTTGACACGGCGTCGGTTGATTGTTTCGTGGGCTGTGCCACTTTGATTTTTCCTTTTCCTTTCCTTTCCTCGTTTTGAGCGGCACGCCCATTTTAATGCGTCGTCGCGCGCCTGCCGCTTCGCCTGTTTGTAGTTCGGCGGCGACGGCGAGCCCTATGGGCCCCGACTTGGAGTCGTTCCGGGGGATGAGCTGCGGTCCTGGGTGATCGCCGTGTTGCCTGCCCTAATTGGGGTTTTTGGGGGCGACCGTAACACCCCCCCCCCCTTGGGGTGGTCCGATGTCCACATTGGACGTACTGCGCGGTGTTTCCAGGTCGCCCAGGAGATTGTTGAATAATTCCTCGTCAAACGTGTTGAGGAGTTCTTGTTCCCATCCCGGTTCCTCTTCTCCGTGTCGTCCCTCTTCCGGTGGTACCGAGATTGATGGCACGGTCGGTGCTTCCACATTTGGACGCAAGATGTAATGTGGCCCGTAGTAGGGTGGCGGGGGTGGTCGGCTGTGTCTAATAGGCTGCGTTGTTTGTATGTTCGTTTCCATTGGTGGAACAAGCCCGATTACTGGGATTTGCACGTATAGTGGCAGGAAACACATCGGGAAATGCGGGGCGCTTGGCGCCGGTTCTTCCTCCATAGGTTCGTTTTATTGTACGATTTCCTTTTGAAGCACTTTATCCCTTTCCCTTTTTTTTGTCTGTCACCTTCTGCTCTCGATTTTTAGACTGACAAGTGCAGGGACGTCCGATCTTTTATAAGTTCGGTTCAGCCCTGCGAAAAAACTTGAGTGGGAGTTGCAAGTCCTTCATTCTGCTTGAATCTAAACATTTCTGACCTTGCTGATTACATGATGTTCTCATCGCTGGAGACTTCCTACCCCCTTTTCTTACTCCAGGGCCCGATCTCCAAACTCCCTGTCGTACATCTTATCGGTGTTTAGTGCTAAGATGGTTTCATATAACATTTCCGTCTCGATTCCTGCTTGTTTATATCGGTCAGCATACCATAAGTATATGGCTGTGCATTTGTAGCATTCCGATGCTGGGCGTGAGACAAAGATTGGTATACCGCACGTCCTACATTTCAAGGGTTCGGCGTAGGTGCCTACCAATGCGTGTATAAATGCCAGTAGATATGCTGATTCTCCTCTTTTGTTTCGCAGGTAGCCTGTACACGCCGGGCAAAATAAATTGCGGGGGTCTCGTATCGTCGGGTTTGTTGTTGAGCATCCCCCTTTTAGACATTGTGCCTTTTCGAGGTTTGCCATTGTTCTGGCAATGTCCCTTGAGCTGGTATGTTTCATCTGCAATCACATGCGTATTCGCACCTATAGTTCTAGATATTTATGTATTAGCTTTGTGTATTTATTCGCAGTGTATATTCTGCGTTTTTATCGAGAAGCGTGTTTCCTCTGATATCTTGGGGTAAACACTCGTGTATCCCGATGTGGTGGTAGGGGCGTCTATGCTTTCCGGTGGGACGAGGCTGGTGTTCGCCTCCTCAGCCTGTGGGGCCGTGTTTTGGCGTCTGGATTCGTCACCATCTGGTGTGCGCTTCTTAAGATGTATCAGGACGTTAGTTACTGAGTCCCAAACAGCGCCTATCAGATGTATGCCCCACCCGTAGACGTTGTGTAATGCGTAACCATGTAGTGCAGTGTCGATCGCAAATTTTACTGTTTTGATGGCGATCCATATTCCGAATAATCCTGCACTGAAGGTACCGAAACCCGTGAACCATTGCCATATTCTGGACCAGGTGGAGGAAGCAATTTCCTCGAAGGTTTTTTCGTCAAACATATTTATTAGAGATATGCCTTGCATATTTGCCTTTTGTCCAGACATTCCTCTAGCTATAGTATTTAGTACGGCAGGTCTTTCGGCTGGAAACATTATATGATTCCTTAGCTGTTCGAGATCTTGCGTGGAGTAAATCCCTGATGTTGCTAGTTCGGCGGGATTCGTGTAGGTCCATGATTGCATTACCGCTGGCTGTAATTCGTTGGGTGCCACTGCCGAGGTGGCTGAGGGCGTTATTTTGTACCATACGCCATCCAAATAATACATTAACGGAATGTAGGGGTTGCAGTCAACCTGGGTTCCCGTATTCAGTAGAATATGGCTTTTAGGAGCCATGAACAGAGACATGTTCCCTTTATATACTGGAAGTTGTAGATAACACTCGCTAGTTTCTCGTCTTTTCACCATTGTAGGCACGCATTTCACTACATGGATTACCTCTCCTGATACCACTGCCATATGGCCAGGACCCTTCATAATATGGAGTGCGAAATCTTCTGGCATTACTTTAGCTATAGTCAATGCGTTTTCCAGCATCTGTTTTGCCAAATTACATTGTTGCATAAGTACGTCTGTATACAGGGCTTTCATTTGACCTCCCATATGTTTTTCTAAATAGACAAATTTACTGTTTACATATGTGAAAATGTCCAAATTTTTGACTGCTGTTGGTCGGTGCGTTGCGAAGGACTCGCCTTTTCTCGTTTCCAGAATAAAAAGTTTTGGGTGTTCGGTTCTGCTGAGTACGAAATTACACAGCGTTAGTTGGCTCTTCTTAGCTAATGCAAAAGTGATATCATCGGTTGTTATTGCGTATACTTCCTGTGAGATACGCGAGGTTGTGCTATTGTCATAAATTTTATTCGCCTTTCCTTCGTATAGCACGTCATAGCTATTAAATCTGCAGTGATCCAAGGGGATGGGGGCCCAGAAGGTATTTCCCCCTTCCATGTCCATGCAATTTCCGTCCGATAGCGAGCATTGCGTGCCGGAGTTTAATATGATTTTGTTTATGTCCGGCCGAGTTGTCGCGGTGTAATCTCTCAGCGTGATGCGAATTATGGCCTGAACGACCACATCACTCCATGCACCGTAAGGGTCGGAATATTCCACTCCTTTGCAATCGCCGTTCATAGAAATTCTCCCGGCGATAGTAGCTGGTCTAGTGACCGTCTCATTTGATTTTATTCCAGTGATGGTAGTATGGGATCCAAGATTCAATACTCCCGTAATATGTAGCTTGAGGCATGCTTCGGCGCTCATTTCCATTACATACTCAGTTCGTCCATTGCTGACGAGTGAGATGTGGGAATGCATTCCGCAGTGGAAAATGGTCCTGTCGACTTCAATTCGGCATTGCTTTACATGTGTATTTGAGAATTCAGATAACTGTAGTAGCTGTATGTATTTTTCCGTTACTGTCGGTTCAACATTGGGAATGTTGCAATCTCCTATCGAGAGAAGCGAGAGGGTAGTGATATTCATGTTGGGTGATCCGCAGTCATAAGCTATAAGCGCGGTTATCGTGGTTATCATGTTCAAGAGCTGAACATGCCAGAGAGCCTGAAATGATTGGAGGAATCAGTTATTGTCTATAGTGCCCATGAGCGAGTTTGAATCGATTCGGGTGGACAATTCTTTCATTATGCCTTATTTGAATTTTTATGTTTCCGTTATTAAATACTCTTAAAATTTCGTAAGGGCCTTCATACTGATCATCAAATTTACTCTTCTTTTGATTCTTCTGTAGATACACCCAATCTCCGATTTTGAAGCTGCGAGCATTTTGTCGCCGGTCGTAATAATTTTTGGATCTTTCCTTGGCATGCTGTAGGTTAGTTTTTGCCATCTCCTGTACGTTATGCATGGTATCAATTAAACTGTTTACGTACTCCGGATACGTTTCAGACTTGGCGTTCGGTTGGCATATTGGGAGTCGTGCTTCCTTTCCATACACTAGCTCGTAGGGTGCATGCTGGTATTATAAGAGAACATACAATGATCCATGATATCGTCCCACTCCCTGTGACTATTTATGAAGTGCTTTAGATACTCGACGAGCACGTGGTGGCTTCTTTCGAGCGATCCATTCGATTGCGGATGGAAGGCTGTTGTTTGTAGCTGTTTAATACCCAACACCTTCGTTAGCGCTTTCATGAATGAACCGATGAAGGCGGTCCCCTGGTCGGTCAGCACGTATCGAGGGGTCCCGTGTCGGCAGATAAAGTTTCTTACGAAGACCTCGGCTATGCATCGTGCGGTTGCGTCAGTCGAAGGTACGGCCACGGAAAATTTGGTCAGGTTGTCCTGCATTGTTAGTAAATATTTATTCCCTTTCCTGGTAATTCTGAAAGGTCCAACAATGTCCAATGATATTTTGTAGAATGGTTCCGGTGATGTATCTGTGATGAGCATCGGCTGCCTCGTTTTTGCACGAGTTAATTTCTTCTTCTGGCAGCTAAGGCATAGACGTACGAAATCTGACACATCCTTCTTCATTCCTTCCCAATACAAATTTTTTTTAATTCGGGCGTATGTTTTCGCTATTCCCTTGTGACCTCCTGTAAGTGATGCGTGATTATCGAGAAGGATATCCGGTATTTGATCTCGCTCCGGTATTGTAATCTCGTTGGTGCAAAGTAAGACGGTAATTCCCTTGAGGTATTCCTTAAGCAATGTCTCTACGGTCTGCCAATTAATTGTTAATAATCCCTCACGGGATTGATACATGGAGACTACTGTGTGTCCCCCTTGATCCAATTGTGTTTTCACAGTTTTAAGCGATCCTTCCAAGTCGTTCCGATTTTGGACCACAATTATGAAGAGATTGCTTCTATCTCCTAATCTGTTCAAATCTTGATTTCCGATGAGATTGATCGAGCGATCTTTGAATATCATGCGAGTTCCTTCGTCTATCGGACTGCCTCTTGTGTCGGTGAAGCATAATATTGCTCCTTTTTGCATTAAAATATTATGTTTTGATATAATTAGTTTTGCGGGTTGGTCCTCCTGGGAATCCTCATCTGTGTCTTCCCGTATCGTGTCCAGTGGACGATTCTCTACTTCCTCGCTTTCCGTGTCGGATAAGATTTCTTCGTCATAAATTATTGAATGCGGATTTGCGCGGAAAGTGGACGGCTGAGGATCTGCAATCGCAGCACTTTCCTCCTCCTCGTCGGGTGTTGACGGGAGATATCTAAGTGGTAATACCTTGCTCTCCGGCGGATTCCTAGACAGTGCGTCGGCATTGCTATTAGCTTTTCCCTCCTTGTAAATTATGTCGTACTCGTATTCCGCGAGTTTGAATCGCCATCGAAGTAATCGCGACGTAGGATCTTTCACGCGATGAAGCCACATTAAAGGTTTATGGTCGGTGATAAGCGTGAATTTTCTGCCATATATGTATGGTCGAAAATAATTTACTGCGTAGACTATAGCAAGTAATTCCTTTTCTATAGTCGAATAGTTCAATTCGGCTCCCTGTAGTGTTCGTGACGCGTATGAGATGGGTAGGTCATTGCTTATCTCCCCTTGGCTTAGCACAGCGCCGATCGCGTAACCTGATGCGTCTGTGGTTACATTGAACGTCTTAGAGAAGTCCGGGTATTGTAGTATTGGTTTTTCACACAGCTGGTTCCTGAGTGTTTCAAAGGCTGATTGCTGCTGAGGTTCCCAAAGGAACGGAACCTTGTCCTTTAGTAACTGTGTTAATGGTCTGGCTATTTTTGCAAAATCTTTTATAAATCTCCTGTAATATCCGGTGAGTCCCAAAAATTGCTTGATATTCTTTGCGTTTTTAGGTACTGGAAAATTTTGTACTGATTCCGTTTTCCTTGGATCTGGCAATACGCCTTCTTTAGTTATTATATGCCCTAAATATGTAACTTCCTTTCGTAGGAATTCGCATTTGTCGGGTTGTAGCTGGAGGTTTGCCTGTCTCAACCGCTGAGCTAGTTTCCTGAATTTGATTTCGTGTTCCTCCAGTGATTTAGCGTAGATTACGATGTCATCTGAATAGACGAACATCTCTGTTCCTTGTAATCCGGTAAGCGTTTGATCCATTAGTCTCTGGAAGGTTGCAGGTGCGTTTTTTAGACCGAATGGCATGCGATTAAATTCGTAGTGCCCATGTGGAGTTGAGAACGCCGTCTTTTGTTTATCTTCCGCGCCCATTGGAATCTGATGAAAGCCCGAGGCCAAATCGAATACTGAAAAATACTTGGCGCCTCCTAATTGGTCTAAAATTTCCGTTATATTTGGCAGTGGGTAAGCGTCTCCCGTAGTTTTTTCGTTTAATGAACGAAAGTCGATTACTAAACGCCAACGCTTATTTCCTTTGGAATCTGCCCTCTTTGGTACAATCCAAAGCGGTGAATTATAAGGTGAAACGGACGGTTGGACTACTCCCATTTCCAGCATTTTGGTTACCTGTTTGTGAATTTCTTCCCTGTGTATGGGTGGGAACCGATATTGCTTGGTGTTGATCGGAATTTCATCCGTTGTGTGGATTTTATGCTGCGCCTTGTTCGTTGAACGTAGTG
Organism: Priocnemis perturbator; assembly: GCA_963942575.1. NCBI lineage: Eukaryota > Metazoa > Arthropoda > Insecta > Hymenoptera > Pompilidae > Priocnemis > Priocnemis perturbator. Next base: position 7,279,781 of record OZ012643.1, on the reverse strand, counting down.
GTTGGCCCGGTAAATGGAAACAGTCAGTGAATTCTGATATTAACTGAAGCAGTTTCCCTTTTTCTTCTTGATTCAGATGCTCGAGGCGTAGTAAAGGGATCAATTCATCTTGCTTCCCTGCTGGATACTTGGCGCGATTGTTCTTTATCATGTACAATTTCTTTATCGTATCTACTCCCGTTGATATGGCGTTTTCCCGCGCGTTCTTCGTAATAGTAACGGACTCGTTGAGGCGTGATTCGTCGCAGTTGCATCTCGCTATTGGCGAAATTTCTTCTTCCTGTCCCTGCTCTTGGTGAGGTAATACGTCTATCTGCATGCTTTGAACTGGATTCGGGCGAGGCAATTCCGTCCTCGTGCTTACGAAATCATTCTGTAATTGTATTGGATCCTGGCGAGGCAATTCCGTCCTCGTGCTTACGGCATCCTGTAATTGTAGTAGATCCTGGCGAGGCAGTTCTGTCCTCGTGCTTACGAAATCATTCTGTAATTGTATTGGATCCTGGCGAGGCAATTCCGTCCTCGTGCTTACGGAATCCTTTTGTAATTGCATTGGATTCTGGCGAGGCAATTCCGTCCTCGTGCTTACGAAATCCTTTTGTAATTGTAGTAGATCCTGGCGAGGCAATTCCGTCCTCGTGCTTACGAAATCATTCTGTAATTGTATTGGATCCTGGCGAGGCAATTCCGTGCTCGTGCTTACGAAATCCTTTTGTAATTGTAGTAGATCCTGGCGAGGCAATTCTGTCCTCGTGCTTATGGCATCTTTTTGAAATTCTTGGCATGCAGGTTGCGGCGTTACGATATCGATTTCTTCTAATTTCACCGGTGGGAAGGTGAGCAGCACGGACTTTTCCATGGTATTGATAGCCTGTAGGTAACCCTTCCCGTTGTGATTCTTGACGATCACTTCCCCGATATACACTTTTGGCCCTCCGATGTCTAGCCTTTTCATGTATCCTTCTGGGGGCGAGTTTCTGTTAGCAAGATGCATATTTGAAGCTTGGAGCGCGGTGGTAGGTTAATTAAATTCTGTCCAAAGAATGGTATTTCTCTTTGGTGAATTGTTAGACAGTGCCTTTTGTAGTTGATTGTCGCGAGTGTTTCCATGAAATACGGAGATCCTAAAATTCCGTCGTGAGCTATCGGGAAATCGTTTCCAACTACATGGAAAGGTATTATGTGATCTAGAATTTCGATGTTCACAGTACCCAATGTTCGGGTATTTCCATTTGTAATGCCCGAAATTCGGCATGCTTCAGAGGTGTTTATCTCTGACTCTGGCGCTATCAATTCCTCCTTCACGACGTTAATTTCAGATCCCGTATCTAATAATAATTTTAATTGTATCCCGTCTGGGTGGTTTATTCTCACAGACGGGGAGTCAATGTTTGTTTTATTGACTATTCGGATCTTGGAGTCGTCGGGTTTGTCCTCATTCTGGCGACGCTCCTCCTTGGTGCCTCCCGATTGGCGCCCGTATTCGAGAGGGACGGCCCGTTTCCCTGATTCGGACGGCCTGTTCTCTCGGCGTACATCTTCTTTCTACATTCCCCGATGGTATGTCCTCTGTTGCGGCAGTATTGGCATATTACTGATTGTTTTTCTTCCCAATCTGCCGGTTTTCCGTATTTCGCCCAGCATTTTTCCTTAGAATGCCCTGGCTTTCTGCAGTGGGAGCACGGCTGTGATTGCCATTCTACTCGGTTGATATTGCGGCGAGGCGGTGGAGGTCGTCGAAGATCCTCTTTTGGATCATTTTGCTGAAATCGGGACCATCTGGTGATGCTCCTTTCCAACGGATAGGTGCCATGGAGCTCGTCATACTGTTGTTTTTCTGATTCCGCTTCTATTGCTCCGCGTATGGCCAAGGCGAGGTTGGCGTAGGCGTTTGGGTTAATGTGTATGCCTTTCTTTAACCCGCGCGCAAAGCATCTGATGGCTTCAAATTCCAGGTCTCCTCCGTCTGCCGCGTTGCCTGAACGTGACGTTTTCTTCTGTGTTTCGTTTATTAATTTTACCAGTCGCATGGTGCGAGTGCCGTAGGTAGCGACGTTTTCTGTGGAGTCTTGCAGTATTCTACTCAATTGTCCGTACAGCCTGGGTACGGATTGCGGAGGTGAGAATATTTTTTCCAAGTATGCAATGAGTTCCTCCACAGTGCGAAAAGGAGTTCCCTCTATATTGTCTTTTGGTGCTCCCCGTAATTTCATGCGAATCAGTTTTACTAAGTTTGCCTCCATCCGCGGTGCTACCATATCCTTGGCGTTCCTGCATCCTTCAGCGAAGGATCGGAAGGTGTCTGCCCTTCCATCATAATACGGTACTGCTTCCACCGCATATTTCAGTGTAACTTGTGGAACTATGAATGTTTCGAATTGTTCTGGTACTGGGGGGGGGGGGGTTCTTGTGGTGGTGGTTTAATGGGCATGTCCTCTGTTGATGCATTTTTCGCCTGTTGTCTTGTCTGCATTTGCGAGCTTGATGGCCCAAAGACGTCAATTCCTTCTTTTGGTGTAATCGGCATTTTTTTTTTCTCTCTTTCTTCCCCTTTCCGGAAAATATGCAAGATTTTTCTGTGCTTCCGGTAACAGGCAGAATCCCACCGCTGCCACCAAAAATATTATGTTACGACCCGGCGTGGAGTCCCGTGGGGAATTTGGATGAATTCCCTTCTTACGGAATTTCTGACCCCTTGGTCACCGGTTTCTGTCGTATTCCTGTGGATCCGCCTGTCGGAGGTGAGGAGCTGAAGCTCGTAGAAGAATCGAGAATAATCGATGCTGTGGTGGTCGACTCTCGAACGCGTTGTAATGACGATAAAATGAGCGGCAAGTTTAAAAAGGGAATTCCACCCGACTCGCTCTATCTTTGGAGAATAAGAGGTTTTTATACTTGTTTCGAGGATAGGTGCGTAGCCATTGGAAAGTGATGTCTTGGCACAAGTATATATAATAAATATATATATATATTTCCTTAGGCTAACAATACAAAAATGTGCATACGGTGATGCAAGCAGGTATTGTGGTAAATTGTGTTACCTCTGTACCTCACAGGTTGATGCTCGAGAAACGACTTTTAACTGTTCTGGACAAGCCAGACGTACGAACGACGAACGCAGAGACTTTACACACGGTGAAAGATTGTAGAAGAACTGACTGTTGTGCACGGCGAAGATTGTAGAAGAACTGCTTTTACGCACGGTGAAGAATATGGAAGAACTGCTTTTTACGCACGGCGAAAATTGTGGAAGAACTGCACTGTGGAGCAACACAGGCTCCCTTTTATACAAGTTTTACGGAATAAACAAGCCCATAAAAGCTTTCCGTTCTATTGCCGAGAATAATATGTTCTTCACGGATAATTCGCGAGGGCATCTTGAAGCACGCAGGCTCCCTTATAGAGAATTAAAGATAAACAAGCCCATACTCTTATCGATGTCGGTACAATAGATATTTGCACGGATGCATGCGGGTAAACGATGACGGGATCTCGATAAGTACACAAACGTCTTTTACAAACAGCTGAGGTTCACCGAGGGTCACGGTCGCGGCAATAACTTAGATTAGGAAACACTTTGATTGGAGTTTCGAACAGGCCCCCTCCTCTCGTTTGCGCTGATGCTGCATCGGTTGATTGGTTCATGGGCTGTGCCCATTTGACTTTCCCTAGTGTCCTCTGGAGGGACGTAACAATATTATATTACGAGAGCAATCCCAAAAGTAAGGTCTCTTATTTTTTTGGACACACAACAACCGTAAATTTTCTATAACAAATACATCATTTTAAAGGTTGAATAATGCTCTATTTTTCTACATAATCGTCATTTCGGTCGATATATTTTTGTAAACGCTGTTGTAGTTTTACCATGCCTATGTCATACCAGCTCGCCGCCATGACCTTTAGGAAGCGTTGCACCTTATCTTTCACCTCGTTGTCTAAGCAGATCCGCTGTCCAGACAAATGCTCCTTTAGCTCAGGGAACCGGTGGCTGTCGCTCGGTTTAGTCCCTAAATTAAAGGAACACTTGTCTGGACAACGGTTCTGCTCAGACGACGAGGTAAAAGATGAGGTGCAACGCTTCCTAAAGGACATGGCGGCGAGCTGGTATGACGTGGGCATGGTAAAACTGCCACAACTTAGGGAACAGGTGGTAGTCGCTCGGCTTAGTCCCTAAGTTAAACGAACATTTGCCTGGACAGCGGTTCTGCTCAGACGATGAGGTGCAACGCTTCCTAAAGGACATGGCGGCGAGCTCGTATGACATGGGCATGGTAAAACTGCCACAGCGTTTACAAACATGTATCGACCGACATGGCGATTATGTATAAAAATAAAGCATTCTTCAACCTTTAAAATGATGTATTTATTATAGAAAATTTACGGTTGATTGTGTGTCTAAGAGAAGTGGAGACCTTACTTTTGGGATTGCCCCCGTGTATTGTTTTAGGGCAGCTCCAGTGGAGTCTACAGCTATAGCAGGATTAAGAAACAAAGAGGCAGAGCTGCAGGTAAGTACAGAATAGGGGAACGTGCAAGTAACTTAAATGATATTCGTTACAGGAAAGCAGGAATTGCCCCCCATTCACTGAGGCTATCCGAAGTTATAAAGATTGAAAGATATTGAGATAGGGGTGCGGTTAGGCACAGTGTTGGAGAACATACGAGTAGACTAGTTGATATGCATTACAGGAGAGCAGGAAATTGCCCCCTCTTCACTAAGGCAATCTGGAGATAGGTACAATATAGGGCATTGTTAATTATAACGATCGAATTTTTGGGAATATTTCGACCGTACGGATGCTGGATTCGGGCTGGGGACAACCCTCGGTAAAGGAAGGCTCCAAAAAGCGTATATGCACGAGATGCTTAGCGGAACGAAAAAACGTATGTTTATTAGAAACAAAACTTCAGGTCGAACTGTTATACAGCACCGTGGATGTAATGCTACACGCGCGTAGTGTTAATAACGTAATTATACAGTACTCTATATAATGTATTCACCCCTTTAAATTTCTCAGAATTGCTCTGTCACAAACGCACTGTCGGCTAGTCGGAACGAGAAGAAGGACTCTCGGGAAGGGGAAAAACGCTGAGACCTCTTCCCGAAGCTCGTCTGTGTGCTACATAATAGTGTGCGCACCAATAATAATTACTTTTACGCGCAATGAGTCCTCTCACACACGGGCGCTCCCGTGGGTGAGCGCGGGAACTCGAGGCGTCTGAGCAACAGCGCGTGCTCGCACATGGCGATTGTGCGAGAGACAAATAAAACCGCGCTACGTCATAGTGACGCAATCCGCCGCTAGCGCGCGCTATTACAAACGCCTTTTCGTCGCACGGCGGCACCTCTACTCGTAGCGTAAGTCCTGTGTCGGTGTAAGTGGGCAATACGGCCCGAATCTCCAACAGGCATAGAGCAATGAGAGTATCGAGTAAGTTCAGAGACTATAGCGTCAAGGAAAGCACAGGAACTGACGGAACAATAAACATAACTCTCATACACCTCCCTTATACTTATTACTGCTAATCCAACTATGTACTTTCAGGAGATATTAACAGAGGATTCTGGAGCAACATCGAAGCGTGCAGGCATCGACAGGTAAATAAAAGTACAGATTCAACTCCGACGTAGACCTTCCCTCTCTTTCTCTCTCCCAGTCGATTGCCTATCCGACATAACCTCCCTAGAGAATTCTCTAAAAAGAGCCCAGTTTTCGGGAGATTGGGTGATGATTTCAATTAAATTAATCCGTGAGATTCTACTACCCAGAGCTCGCTGCAGATCTTCTCTACGCGCGAGCCACTTGGGACAGTGTAACAAGAGATGCTCCGCATTATCCGGGGAGTGATTGCAATTCGAACAATTGTCGCTATCGGATTTGCCAATTCTCCAACGAAACAAGTTAAAAATTCCATGATTCGTCAGTGTTTCGGATTTTATTGCACTGCCCGTCGGTAATTTATTAGGCAGGAGCTCTCCGATATAAATGCTCGGATACAAACCGCAACCGCAGTTTTCTGGGAGGAAAGGTTTTCCCAATTTAATTATAAGTGTGTTACGTCCGGGCGAGGCTTATCACGACTTTGATGTTTGTCAAGACGGTCGATGAGAAATCCGCGAGCGGCCTGCCGTGCGACCGGTCGTAACGCTTGAATATTTTTGTTAATTTAATTACAATAAATCAACGGCAATCTAACTGAAGATCATCATTGCGGTATTCTAATCCCTTCCTGGAAGAGGAGGGATTTTCTAGTTTATTCGGTACAAGCTAAACGGGGAAGTTAATTTAAAATCTAATATCGCGTTTAGTTGTATGCAGGACTAATAGGATTCGTGTGTCTTCTCAAGACCCGTACAGGTCCCCAATTGTTCTCGCGAGGTTATGTTTTCGGCCGGTGTACAGTGCTATGGTATATGAGGTGTGACGTCACAACACAGATTAAATCAAAGAGAGTAATATAAGGGGAAAACAAAAGTAGTTATATTCAATTGAAAATAATCATATAAAGAAAAGATAGAATATATAGAGAAAAGTAGAACAGATGTGTTACGAATTCGCTAACTATGAAAGAATTACTGCAAGAGATATTATTCGCAGTATTGAAGATTGTTCATGAATGGTGCGCGACAATGTTGCGCCTTAATTCGAGCGCTCTCGGTAATTCACGGTTATGCCCTTACAATCGACAAGTTAACTAGGAATCTTGCGCGGTCAAATGACCGCCCCCGTGGGATCCCGCCGTGGCCTGAGCTCGGGCATGATCATATTATAAAATGGAATAACATTTCGTCGTGAATCTCGACTGGAGGTTCCTACCGTGTCGCTGGTCTTCGGTTACGTTCGGTTACTCAAGCGGCTTGCGCACGCGCTCTTTCTCTCTCTCTCTCTCTGTCTCCTTCGCTCTCGCTCTATCTCTCTCTCTGGCGTATCGTCGGTTGGAAATTTCAGGTTTTGGTGGAAAACGATGATAATACCTTCGAATCGAATGTTAATTTTAGTAATTTGAACTTCCTTGATTTGCCTATGCTCTGAATGATTGAGCCGGGAACTAGTCCGTTACAAGGTTCGGCAAGTCAGGAAGATGGTGCTTCTACTCAGATATTTCGATAAACTAATTCCGACTTCAATCGCCACACGAGCGAGGAACAACCTTTCGCGCTCTGCTCAAGTTAAATAATAAAGAAAAGAGTAATGTAAATGAAATCAAAAAAAGGAAACTTAGGCTAACGTGTCCGACGCAATTTGTCGGCCACGTGCAAAACGTAACGCGCACACCTTCGCACTTCCGCTAAATTAAAGAAAACTGAGTCTGTGTCTCACTTAAACTGAATTTATAAACTATTGTTTAACGAGGATTAATGAGTCCGTATTACTACACACTGCAAGAAGAATATGCACTTTAGGCTCAGAAATTAATGAAAACTAAGACACCCTCGGACAATCGACTACGTACCTCACGACTTTACAGCCAACTGCCCAGAGAAATCCGTCGCGAGACGGCTCCTGGGCTCGCTCTAGGCCAGTTTTTCATACCCTAACCATGGAAACGGTCGATCAGCGGTCGATTCAGTGTACAAATATTGTGTTACTATGCTCGCTCGATGTTCAGCGAGAGACTTTCGTTTGCTCATTTATCCTCCTTTAATTATTCAGTTTTATTGCAAATAAAATATGATTGCCTTGACTCAGCTATTCAAAACTTTAGTAGTGCACGCTCCTGACTTATATGCTTGAACAGAACTAGGTTGATATCTGGGCAATGCCTTATTGCCACGAAAATCATAATTCATTTTAGAGAGAGAGAGAAACTAAAAATTAACACGCGGAACCTCATCGCGAATTCCTTAGCCTACACACACATACGTCCATACCGCACACACGCACTCATACTATATTTACGCATTCATACCCGCTCGCACGCTTATAACTACTTACATCTACTTATATATATATATACGATGGGACGAATATGATTCCACGGTGAGGGAATTCCACTACATGTTACTACTCGACAGCACCACGTATACGACGGGCCTAAGTCGTTATACAAGTAATTCGTATACGCGGCCTGGAGGAAAAATGAAATAATAATGAGTTTACAACTAATACTCTAACAACGCACCGGATGCGATGGACCTAAGTCATTATGAATAATTCGTAAATCCGGCGGCCGGAGTAAAGGAAAGAAAAGAGAGTTTAATTTGAATAATTATAATAAAGGAAAAGGAAAAATCAAAAAGTTACGCTGGGACGTAACAAGTGTGAGGTTTATGTTGTATGGACTCTTTATGCGGTCTATACCGCCTCGCCACCTTTACACTGCTAAGAACAATACACTACTTTTCCCTAAATTGCACTTTCTTTTACGCCCTTTAACTTTTCTTGAGATTGACTTCGAATATAATTGCTCTCGCACTCACTCCGCTCTCTCGCTTAATTCTCAGAAGAAGAACGTGTCACGGAAGGGGGAACCCGTGGTTCGTCTTCCCGAGCCACGTCTGTGTAGGGCAAGAGAGTGTGCGCGCCAATCACGGACGTCGCACGCTCTCCTGCCACGCACACCTAAGTGAGGTAGGATGTAGGTGAGCGCGGGAACGATAGCCAGCGTAGCGCCAGCGCCTAATAAATATGGCCGCCCCTCGCTAATTGGGCCGATACGGCTGACGTAAGTCATTCTTACGGCGCCAAAATTAAATAGGCCCGATATGTTCGGGGCTTACCGCAATAATTGCCCGCACGGCCCTGAGCCGAAGGCCCGCGAAAGCGTCACGCCTAACGACGGTCCTTGTGGTCGCCTATGAATCGAGTAATGATCAAGGGTTATATTAAGCCTTCTGTCAAACATGATCTTGAGGTCCCTGGTAATTATATGCGTCCAATTGTCAACCTTATATCTAGCCCAGCAGAGCCCCCATTCATGCCAGCCATCCCTTACAGCTTCGGCAATACAATGCTTCCATCTCTTGATTACCTCCTCCCGCACAGCTTCCTCATAATTTAGATGTTTTATTTTCCCAATTTCTGTTCTGGCTGCATATATCTTTTCCCTTGCTTTTAATTTGATTTTAATGGGCAATTTGCCCGTTATCCCACACAGCGCGTACCTAGATACGGTTCTATACGCCGTAGTTGTTTTGATCAATGCATTTCTCTGAGACTCACAAATCATTTTTCCATTGACTTCCAGACTAAGTGCACTGGTCCACACGGGGGAGGCATATGTCACTACAGACTCCCAGACATTATAAAATAAATCCTTGCACTTCCTGGTGGGGCCATTGACGTTGGGTAAGAGAGGGGTGATTGCTGCAATGAATTTATAAGCTTGGTTTGTAGCCACGGCACTATGATCCTTGAAAGTACGTCTGTTGTCTATCCAGAGACCAAGGCATCTGACATAGTCCTTGGTAGTGATACTGTGAGAGTTCCAAATATTTAGCCTGATGATTTTAGGTATTCTTTTACCCGGTAATAATATAATTTCTGTCTTATCCGCAGTAATTTTAAGGTTGGTCTTGTGGAACCAGGAATAGATTTTTTCCATGTGCTGTGTAACAGAAGCCTGCAGCTCTTCATGATCCTTAGACGAAATGACCAGGGCCAAATCATCCGCATACACAAAGGCAGCCGTTCTAGGGCCCCCATTCAGTGCCTCAAGAATACCATCGTAGACAAGGTTCCACAAAAATGGTCCCAAAATTGAGCCCTGAGGGAAACCTGCAAACAGTTGCTGCGACACTTCCCCATCTGCAGTGTGTAAAATTACTTTTCTGTTACATAAATAATCCTCCATGACTCCCATCACCAGGGCCGAGATTCCTCGAGTATACAGTTCGTCAAGAATGACTGGCCACTGGAGTGTATTAAAAGCGTCTTTGACGTCGATCAATACAAGGGTGCATATCCTGCCTCTTTTCCTGCACACATCGGCAAATTCCTTCACCGCTTTGATGGCCTCGATAGTGCCACACTGGCGACGAAAGCCAAACTGATTGGGGTGGAACGGATCTTTACCGAATTGATACTCTATTTCGAATTTAGCCAAATGTTCCCAAATTTTTGACCAAGCTGGTAACATACTAATTCGCCTGTATGCACCCGGATTTTTGGGGTCTTTCCCAGGCTTTGGGATCAAAATCAGACGGGCCGTTTTCCAAAGATTCGGTAAGACGCCAGTTTTTAACGTTGAACATCGCAGCTATCAGCGCTGGGTCAGAGTTCACAATTATTGCCGTAATTTCAGAAGGAATCGAATCCATGCCAGTTGCTTTCCCAGTTTTTAGGCGACTAACAACTTCCAGGACTTCTGCGGGGCCAATAGAGGAGGTCAAGGGATTATACATACACGTGCCATCCTTCTTCGTATATGGCTGTGGTGACAAAACAAATAATGCAGAGATAGCATTCTTCGCAAAGTCTTCGGAGATGGTCGCATTAGCAGTATTTTTAGTGTTTTTTAATTTCGAGGCTGCCCATTTATAAGTACGGCTCCAGGGATCGTCATCCAGTGTCCGGCAAAACTCTCTCCATTTGGCCTCTTTGCTTCTGATAATTGCAATTTGTAATTCCTTTCTTTTATTTTTAAACGCTGTATGTTTGACCATCGTGTCATACGCGTTTCTCTTACGGGCTCTGAGATAAAGACGCCGAAGCCTAGTAGTCTCCTTTTTTAACTCCTTAATCTCATCGGTCCACCATGGGTTTTTTGGAAATTTTGTTTGAATACTTTTTCTTTAGGTTATTCTTACAAATTACCTCTGTAATTGATTGTAGTTTTTCTGCAATTCTAGCGTTTTCCAAAGTTAAGTCACCCAGTTCGAGGTTTTTTAATTTAGTAAATTCTTCAACAATTGTTAAGATGGCAGCGTCCTTACACAAATAGGGGGCCCAGTTAGGTAAATTCAGGTGAGAGCTCGTATCGGAAAAGCTATGCATGACATATTTATGGTCGGAGGCCGTGTATTCTGCCAATATTTTGCTATAGAGGTGGCAACTTAACAAACCCCTTGATACTGAGGCAATGTCGATGAAAAAGGTGGCGTTATTTTGTTGAAATGTGAATCCCTTCTGTAACGCGAGGGATTAGATCCTCGCGAGGGAACAGTGCGATACGGTGGTTTTAGGGGAAAAAGACGTAATTCGCGCGGTCATGACGTCACGGCACATATATTAAACAACACTTTTATAAGATTTATGTTTCGCATTCTTTCCTATGAGCGAAGCCAAGCACACCTCGGTCCGTACCTGCCTCGACTCGCTCAGGTTCACGTGACCAGAGCATACGTGCCTTCGTGCTAATTACCGCGTCCCGCTGAAGTCACGTGACTTTGCGCGCAACTTGAGCCTTTCTGGATCACCACGTGGGTGCTTGTCGCAGCCCGGATTCGCGATCCCTGCGTGACGTCACGCGACGTCGGTTTCGTGGAAGTGTCGCTTGCCTTCCAGGAAGTCGTCGAGTCAATAAAAACTCTGAGTTCAGGCGAAATAGTCACGTATTAGAAGCGAATCATTTTTAACCGATTAATCACTCATTTTTATCATCCCAGTTATTTGTTATACGTAACCCTACGATTATTAGTGTTATCAATCAAATAACGTGAAATCCAGTGCTCATTCTTTCATCTCCACGAACACTTCGAGCCTTTTTCTCGCTGCCTTCCAACGCCTCTGTCGGAGACAGACATGTCCGCGTTGTCTCGCCCAGGGCTGGGCGCTGCTTACGGGCGCACAATCTGTAACAATTCTAAAATGTTTCCCAAGCAGATAGACCCGAAACCGTTCGACTGATTCGACAATCGCGAGAACTTCTAACTTCATAGTTGTGTCGGATCGTACACTGCAAGAATCGGTTCCGAGCACAGTAAGTTTATCAGCGTATCGAACGCTTTATCTTGTTCGGCCGACCATACAAATTGTTGTCCGTTCTTCGTTTTTAACAATTGAGTCAATGGTTGTCCTATCTGAGCGAAGCCCTTTATAAACTTACGGAAGAATCCACACAGTTCTAAAAATCTACGGACAGAGGGTTCGTCGTGCGGCTTCTGAAAATTCATGATACAAGCGACCTTCGCTTCTCCGCGGCGGATTCCATTTCTGCTCACCTCGTGGCCTAAGTAATTCAGTTCCGTGGCGAAAAATACACACTTGTCCGATCTCAACGTCATTCCCGCTTGACGCAACACTTCAAGAAAACGATCGAATCGGTCAAGACCCTGTCGTACGGTATTCCTGGGAATGACGACATCGTCCAAATATGCGATAGCCTCGCCTGGCAGCATCTGTCGAATTAAGTTTTTAATCATTCGTTGGAACACCGTGGGAGTGTTCACCAGTCCAAACGGCAAGCTGTTGAACTCATAATGCCCATTGTGAGTACTAAACGCGGTGTATCCGCGACTCTTCTCCTCCACGAGTACCTGATAGTACCCGCTCATAAGATCGAGTGCAGTAAAATATGTACTTCCTGATAAAGACGCTAGTTCCTCTTTCCCGACTGGCATGGGAAAGGGTTGTTTTACGGTTATTGAATTCAAGAGGCGATAGTCGATACATAGACGACCTCCTCCGTTTTTCCTCGGGACGAGTACAATTGGTGACGAATATGGCGACTCGCTTGGTCTGATGATTCCGGTGTCCATTAACTCCTGTACGATTTCTTGTACGATTTGGCGTTTGGCAAAGGGAAAGCGGTAAGGACGGCGGTTTATTGGTTTTTCGGTCGTCAGGCGAATTTGCAACTCAGCGGTCTTGCATCGGTCTAACTGCGACAGGTTCTCGGCAAAGCAATCGGCGTACTTCCGTACCATCGTATAAAATCGTTCCTTCTCTTCGGCGGTGAGTTCGGTGGATACGTTCAAACGTTGGATATCCACTCGTTCAAAGCGGCACTCCCATGATTCGATGATTAAGGGCGTTTCATCACGACAAAGAACATCTGCTCCCAAAAGTAGAGATTCCGGTAGCATGTCGTTCTCGACAACACTACAGCAATCTATTTCTTCCTCATCGACGGTTAAACGGACATGAACTCCTTCGCGACATGCATACGTCCCGCCTGCAAATCCTTTCAAACACATTTTCATATCTTCGGTACGTCAGCTCAGTCCCGTAGCGTCTCGTTTTGGGATAAGGGATCGTACGCTTTCTGGATCAACAATAGCGGTCATAAGAATATTATCAACGGTCACGGTGTTTGTTATCATTTTCGGTTCGGTGATCCGTCGGACAGGATTCGATGATACAAGTGTCCATGGCATTGGATTCGGGCAGGTTTCTTCGGCGTGTCCTGACTTTAACCATCGGTTGCATCTAACGCGTCGTTGTGGCTTTGGGCAATTTATCGACAGGTGTCCCGGTTCAAAACAATTATAGCATACGGCGGGATTCCGATCGACTTGGCGACCATAACGGGTGCTCCGTGCGTTCACGTCATTCGAAGTCGTTCTATACGGTGACGGCTTGAAGTTATCGACGGTGTTCTCGGTGCGTTCCTGTGCGTTTCTAGTTGTTCCGGTAGCGGTAGAGTTTACTGTATTTACAATGTTTTTGCCCCTTATATTATAGCACTCTGTCCGACTCGCGCTCCGACGGGTTTCGACGAATAGCTGTACATTCTGGACATATATTTTCACGGCCACGAATAAGTTGTTAACGGTATTAAACTCTTGGTTAGCGATTGTATTCTGCAAACCTGCGTACCGTAGGCCGTTCCGAATATACTTAATTATGGCGGCATCGTTCAAACCTCCTCGGCGACCCTGAGCGCACATCCCGTACATGTATATTTCGACAGGTTCGTCGGATCTTCGTGAGCTGCAAATCATCTTTATATGAACATCGGCGTCGCTCTCGTATACCAGGAAATCTCGGATCAGTAATTCGCTGAAAATATTCCAGTCAGTAAAAACCTCTATTTGCCCATCGTTCCAAATTTTTGCTGGCCCTTATAACTTCGATTGTACTGCAAACAATAACACCCTCTCGTCCCATTTATACACTTGCTGCAGTCTATTTACACGCGTGACAAACTGTCGGCTATTCAAAGACGTCGACTTCATCGGATGAAATTCCGGTAAAATTTCCATTATATCCCTTACACGATTAAAAGCGGTACTGTTCTCATATTTTGCTCCGCGATCTGAAACAAAACGATTTCGGTCACACGATAGGCGACTAGAAAAACGCGATACCTCCGCATCGTCGTTCGGAGCGTATATACGAAATGGAGCATTGTTTTCGCTGCGTCCTTGTCTGCTTGGTGGGCGGCTAGTGCTCGGTGACCTCTTTGTCTCTGTCAGCCGTGTTTGTTCCTGTAACGAGGGTTGACTCCGATTCACGGCGCCTCGCCCTTGTTCTTTGTGTGGCACTTGTCGTTGTAATTGCACACGTGATAATGACCCGACGAGTTCTTTTAACTGTTCGATTTCTATGCGAAGTACACTGAGAGCGACGGTATCGGCACTGACATAATCGTCGATTTCTTTTTCTAATTGTTCCGTTATTTCGCCCGCGCCGAAATGTTCAACTAACGCGCGATCTATTCTGTTTTCAGTCCCGTTTGTTTCACATTACAACTCATGCAAATGTCTTTCAGCAGGCTTAATTTCAATTCGCTAAACTTTCGTGGCGGTCTTGATTCTGCCATTTTCGGTAAATTACGACGTTGAAGGCTTTAGAGATAATCCCACTTCTGATAATTGTAACGTGAGGGATTCGATCCTCGCGAGGGAACGGTGCGGTACGGTGGTTTTAAGGAAAAAATACGTAATTCGAGCGGTCACGACTTCACGGCACATATATTAAGCAACACTTTTATTAGATTTGAGTGCAATGACTATTTGGTGCCGACAAACTTTGAACAGATATATAAATACGGCTCTTCACGGTTACGATTGTACTTTACCTACTTCTATGTATACGAGAGTCGCAGCACGCGACATCTCAATTTCGCAGAGCCCCGCGTCCCCACTTCTCTCGCGAAGCTGCCCCGGCCGTCCGCTTGGCGGTTCGGCTTCCTAATTCTGATTGGCATAACATTGGCACTCTCAAACGAGTCCAGGAGTAGAACACCTCTGTTGTCGGCCTTATCTCCACCCCATGCAGGGTGTTTAGCATTGAAATCGCCTAATATTATTAATTTTTTACCCGAGCTGCCTTTTTGTAGGAGAGCTGTCTCTAAATCATCAATAGCGTCTGTGAAATCTTGCAGGGAAATGTTGGGGGAAAGATAAACGCGAACCAGCTCAAAATTGGACAGTTCACCGAGTGCAATTCCCACGGCAGAATCTGTATAACCTAATACATACTTTTGCTGATGGTAACCGGTAATCCACAAGGCAACTTTCCCGTCAGTACTGCTTATCCAGTCTGGACGCATGTTGTAAGGTTCTCAAATAAACACCGCATCAGGATTCAAGGTATTAACATTCTGCATGAGCAGGCACTGAGCCTGCTTGCAATGATTCAAGTTAATCTGTAGGCGTTTAAGCATAGTAAGCCTTTTCCTGATTTAGAATCCTCCGATATTCAGGGCAATTGAGTGCAGCAGTAACATGCTTGCTTTTCAGGGGGTCCTTCCCCGGCGGATACAGAGACGGCAAATTGGCAAGCCAACGCAATCATTAATTTGATGATCCTCCGAGCCACACTTCCCACATAGCATGGGAATGTGCGGGGGCAACTCACATTCCGAGCTAATGTGCCCGAAGAGGTGACACTTGAAGCATCTAGGGATAGATGGTAGAATTTAGGTGTACGCAAGCGTAAGGCCAACCTTAATTTTTATTGATTCCACATCTCGGGAGACGTCGAGTGAGGTAAGCTTACCAATAGCCGATTGCGTCCCGTTAGCAGTAGATCTGTGTTTGAGATATGAAGTGCTCGCGTAGGTGTTAAGCTAGAGGATAGTGGACGGGTGAGTGGCAAGTAAACTCAGGCGGTTGAAGTTATAAAAAACACGATAGTCTATTTATTTAACACAAAAAATAACAGTTATTTACACACTGAGTGAACCCGTGTTGAGTTGCATCGTACGAAAAGTAATAAGTAGAAGAGAGAGTTGAAGTGAAACCGTCTTATTTGAGAAACGTAAGAGATAGTACAAGAAGTGACGTCCGCGTGATGCAATGGTTGCGAGGTGAGTGAGAATAAAAGGCGGGCGCCGGAAGCGCACCGGCTCGTCACGTGAGATCTCGAAAGTAATCGATTAGATCTATGGTGATCGCTGATAGGTGGACAAGTTATCGATTCGAGATCTCGCATGATTAATGAGTGTGAAGTGAGGTGAAGTTAGTCGGTAACATAGATTTCTCTGACAATCTGAGAGATTTAACGGTTACCAGGGCAGATGGAGCCAACTTCAGAGCTGCTCTCAAATTATATTCCAAATCCTCTTTGGAGGCCAAAGGATCAGTGTTGAGGATTTCGAGAGTGACAAATGTCTGCAGCGGGACAAATTCGTATTCCGCACCTAGGGTCTCGCTCAGCGTCAGAACGAGCTGTTCACCTCTGGATGTGCCACCGAGTCCCAGAAGAACATGGCCCTGCCTCGTTCTCCTTACACTATTAATTTCATCGAGGAACTATCTGGCCCGGAGCACCAGCTCCTTGTAGGTGTCTAGAAAAGCAGGCACGCCCTTTCTTTTAATCAGTACCGCATCCGGTCTCTTTTTAAGTTTAGCCCGTAGATTAGGGGCCCTTTCTCTTACAAATCGTGGAGGGTGCTCAATTTGTTTTAAATAAAAATCTAGGGGATCGACCAAAGGACGCCCGGACAAAAATTTAACCTCGCCCGGAGAACGATGTTGGCGACGGGGGGGGGGGGGGGGGGTTGTCCCGGAACAGAGACCTTCCCGAATTCTTAATACCTGAATCCACAGGCGGAGAGGTCACAAGGCATCCGCCCACAGGATCCCAGGTATGAAGGGATCTAGACTGAACACCCCTAGAGGGTGAAGCAGACCAAGTCCCCGAATGAATGAATGGAGAGATAGGTCCCCTGGTGGCACCGCCAGACCGAATAGGATCATCAAATACCCTCCAGGTACCTCCCGGGGAGCTTCTAAGTGTGACATCTTCGATAATTTTAGGTTTAATAACCGAAGGGGCCTTCATCTTTTTATGGAAGTCCAGAATTCCATCAAGAACTCTGCTGGTATCCTCCACCTGTCTAATGGTATCTTCTGATAATGCATAAGTTTTAGGGGCGATATTTTTGTCCTCTTTCACACACTCAGTGAATGCCCTACAGGTATCCAAGAGTTTGAAATTCGCCTCACAAAGGGCCCGGAGCATGCCCTCCAGTGACGGGGTCGTTTGCGCTGTCAGCTGCGCATCCTGAACCACAGGTGATTTATGCACTCCCTCATCAAGCGAGGGAGACATATTCTTATCTAATTGCCCATTTACAATAGAATTTTTACCTGATCCGGTACTCTCAACCCTTTCAACTTTGCGTTTTTTACGCTGTTCGAGAGGACCCGTTATGGACACGAATTCCAGATCCCAATGAGGGGCTGGAAGCAGTCCTTCTCAAGACCGACAGCTCCGTTGCAATGGAGTCCACTTCTATTGACGAGTCGTAACGCGTGGATGCGTCGCTTTTATTCTTGTCCTCACTGTCGCTACTTTTTACTGAATTTTGATGCGAAGAAGCGGGAGAGGGAGAGGGAGAACCAGTGGGACTCTTCTTCGACTTTGCATTCCCCCCTTTTAAGGAATGGGACTTTTTCAACTTCCCCAGGGTTTTCTTAGACTTAATCATTTTGTTCATTTTGTGGGATCGGTTAGAAATAATAAAGTTTATTTGATAGGTCGTAATTACAATAAATGCGTATTCGTCTGAGGTGGCAGAAGAACTGCCTCTCCGCGTGTCGGCTTCGCTCTCTTTCCACTCTCACCGTCACAAGCCACATTCACACCAGTGATGCCAGAAAGCCGAAAAAGCAGCAGCAGCACGCCGAATAGTGGGGGCATGCGGTAAGTGTGTGCGTGCCGTGTTTGCGGCGTCTTTCGCGACGTTCAACTGTGACACAACTGTCACATATCACATGCATGGCCCCCACCACTCGGCGTGCTGCTGCTGCTTTTTCGGCTTTCTGGCATCACTGATTCACACACGCATATACACACCTCTCAATCTAAGGCGCAAAAACGCCTCGACGCCTCCCGACAGTCGGCCAACACAGTCACGTCGGTACTTCGGTCGCTTCCGGCCCCCCGAAGTGCTGTACCTGCTCGATGCCATAATTTATTATAATAACTTATCAATTAACAATGAAATAGCAATGAAACTGAATGAAACTTAAATAATTAATTGCAGATAGCCGTTCATCACAACAGACAAACAGCTGCCCGTAACCTAATCCTAAGTTATTTTGGATAATATTCTAAACCTCTGTAACCTACACACTGTAACGAAATTCACAAAACATCCCACCCACTCCTGTCAAAACTTATTTCTATCCACACGTAAAACTATCTGTGGTATATGGAGGTGGCTTCAATAATTCACTTTATGCCGCTGGGTCACACTTTTATTTCTATAAATCGTTCCAAGTGGTGCGTTACGATTGACGCTCCGTGATCGACTCCGTCTATCGATACTGCGTCGATTCGGGAGTGCGCGTACGCTCACGTGACATTCACGTGCCCTAAGGCTAATACATTACACTATCCACCTAGCCGACTGATGGAATTGAAGCTAGCGCGCACACTCGGGTACCAGACCTCAGTTATTGGCCGTAGCCATAACAACGCTCGGTTGTCAGCCAATAGCCTGCCTCGAAAATTGGAGAAGATGATTCTGAGTGGGTAAGCAGCGCACTATGTGGCCACCGATCCGTGCTTACGTTCTATCACAATTAGTGTATAAATATTGCGTTTAATATTGCGTTAATACCGACTCATTTGCCACCACAGGTACCGAGATCCGCCGGGAGTGTTCCAGCATGCGCGTATGATATGTGCAAGGAATATCAGTGACCAGAGTGCTTACGTGCAGTGTTGTTCAGTGTTCACCGCGTGTTTACAGTTCAGTGACACTAACCTCTCATCTCTAACCTCTTACTCAATGATCACCACACACGCTCACTACCATACACTTTCCCTTCTCGCAAGTAGTCTAGACTATTAATCCATCCTCTATCGAACAACTGTGGCTAGCGGTGTAATACAGCACCTGCTCTAAAATTAGACATACAACACACTCGACAGTTCTGACTTAATACACCTTTGCAGCACATAAGCAGATTATAGAACCGAATGACTGAGTCTACGGTATATCAGTTTTAACCCTATTATCGAATACACCTCTAGTTGAGTTTTTAACTGACCACGTAGCACCAAAGAATCACGAACACCTACGACCCAGCCATTTTAGCACTTACATTGCTTTACTTTCTGCTCTTTGCTATCGCACACCTTATAACTATTTATCTAAACCTATCCCACTGGACTGTTATAGTTTGTCAGATTTTAAGACTCGCTCTCGTGTTAATCGCCTAACAGAAAGTTCGCTTCACTAATGCTGATCATCAAACCTTTGTTGGTCACTATCACTGCTGCCTAGCGACATGTCCGCTCAAACGGCCGCTGTATGCGCGTGAGGCATTAAAGGCAGGGAAGGAAAGTGGACTGTATGGGAGGACTGATTTTACTGGGGACAGCGATCGGAGTGTAGATTGAATGAAAACATTAAAACGAAGATTATATTAGACACTGGAGCACAGCACCGTCGTTTATTGACTAAAATTCACTTATTACGTATCTAATGCGCTACGCGACACGAGTTTCCTCGCTCGAGATATTCGGGCGCGAGAAGGAGGGCGGAGGTTCGCCTAACGCACCGCCAAGACGAAAACCTCGGGATAGATGGAGGCAATAAGACCGCGGAAACACCCACAAGTCCTACCCTAGGAGGTAGGAAGGAAGTCGGACGGCTACATGAATACGGCCCACGCGCGGATACGTCGCCGCATCCGCCAGGGAAGGCAGGATAATCGGGACATTAATGGCGGAGCTCGGGCCAGCGGTATTTGCCTATCGTCGACGACGAAGGGCAATCGGGGTTTTTAAATTGCTATCGTCTGCTCTATTGCAGCACTCGCGCAGGTACAAAAGTGTGTGAAAACGCACGATTTGTATAGAGAAACGTAAGAACGCACAGAAAGTCAGCACGCGCACACGTGGCAGAGCGAAAAGGAACCGAGTATAATGAGTACCAAGCAATGAACAACTAGCAACTGCGCGGGAAAGCGAACGCGGGCGCGAATCCCGGAACAGCGTGAATTCGCTGTTTCTCACCTAATCCAATCAACGACGCGATTAATGAGGTGACCAATGCGTGCAAGACACGCGTTATATATATATATCCGAGCGACAAGTATGAATGTTTGTATATAGTATGAATGTGTGTATATAACTTAAGAATGCGAAAAGGTTCCGCACGTTAATTTTCTGTTTTCTCTCTCTTTTTGATTTTCAATTATTATTATGGCGATAAGTGATCGCTCAAACACCAACCTATTTTTGTTCATGAGTATACAGTCAAGAGCATTCGCCTGTAAAATCTTAGATCACTGAGTCGATGCAATCATATTGTATTAGAAATAAAACTCAATTATTAGAAAGAGACTAACGAACGAAGACGGTGTCTCGTTGAACACCGAGCTAGCGCTTCAGCGTAATATTTGTATACCGGATCGACCGCTAGCCGACCGATTCCGCGAATAGGGCATGAAAAACCGTCCCAGAGCAAGCCCAGGAACCACCTCGCGACGAATTCCTCTGGGCAGTTGGCTGTAAAGTCGCGAGGTGCGTAGTTCGCTGTCCGAGGATATCTTAGATATCTATTTATTTCGAGCCAAATAGTGCATATTCTTCTTGCAGTGTGTTACCAAAAGGATTCAATTATCCTCGTTAAACCGTAGTTGTAGATTCTAATTATTATTTCGAGCAATGGACTCAGTTTTCGTTAGTGAACAGTGCGAAAGTGTGATCGCGAACGTTCTTGCACGTGGCCGACAAATTCCATGCCGAACCCGTTAGAATTTAAGTTTCCTTTGATTCAATTTAACTATTCTTTTTGTATATATTATTTGAACGAACGCGAAGGGTTGTTCTTCGCTCGCGGAGCGATTAAAGTCGGCATAAATTGAACGAATACAAGCACTATCTTTTCTTTGATTTGCCGCCCTTGTAACGGGCATTATCCCGGGTCACTCACATTCGAGCAGAGGCAAACCAAGTGAGACCAAAGTACTAAAAGAGATGGATAGATAGATAGATAGATAGATATTTATTTAGCTCCAGTAGCTACATTTTAGGTTTACTACCATCACGGTAGTAATATACATATATTGTTTTAACACTATAGCCCGATTATTACATATATAAAATAAATAAAATATATAATTGCCCTCACTGCTTTCTCTCTCCACCTTTTATGTGTGGTACTAGCAGTCTTTTAAAATCATTCAATTTTCCTTGGCTTCTTATTTCCTTTGGTAACCTGTTAAACATTTTAAAACCATCATGGAGTAACATTTTTTGCTCTTTGCTAGTCTTACACTTACTTATATAAATATTACCCTTTTGTCTAGTTTGCACTGCCCCTTCGTGCTGCATTAATTCTATCTTATTTGCTAAGTAATTTGGGCACAGCCCATTTACCATTTTATACACTAGTATACATACATTATATTCCATTCTTTCCCTTATTGACATAAAATGTAATGCCTCGAGCATGTCCTTTATTTTAGTTCTTTTATTGCACCGCAGTATGATCCTCATTCCCTGATTTTGCAACTTTTGTAAATATTGTAAATTCGTTATTCCTACCCCCAACAAAATTGTCATGCAATATTCAAATAGCGGAGCAATAATTGTTTTATATACTACACAAATCATATAAGGTGTCAGGTCAACACTGACCCTACGTAACACTCCTAATTTTGCTCCTATTTTTTTTCCTAAATAATTTACATGCGCCGAGAAATTTCGGTTTTTATCTAACACAACTCCTAAATATTTTATTTCACTTACTACTTCTAATACTTCATTCTTTAATTTTATTTTTAGGTTGCTATGAGGTACTTTCTTTCTCGTTTCTCTTATTAACGTAACTTTGGTTTTGCTTACATTTAGCTGCAGCCTATTTACATCTAGCCACCTTTCAAGTTTCTTCATTTGCTCATTAAGTTTCTGATTTACTTCCTCACTAGAGTGTCCTGATGCATAAATGCAAATAGACTGACTACACATTTATCACTTATAATCTCTGTTATATCATTTATGAAAAGTAAGAATAACAGAGGTCCTAATACTGATCCCTGGGGGACACCTAATTCAACCTCTATGGGGTCTGATAAATTTCCATTAAATTTTACTCTTTGGGTTCTGTATTCCAAGTAACTCTTAAACCATTCTAATACAGTTCCCTGTATTCCATACCATTGTAACTTTTTTATTAATATGCATCTATCCACTACCTCGAATGCCCTTTTCAGGTCCAGGAATACCACCCCTATCATTTTTCCTTCACTTACAGATTTTTTCCAATTTGATATTACCCATTGCAGCGCTGTTTCACAGGAATGTTTCGCTCTGAAGCCAGATTGGCACTCTGTAATCAGGTCGTTCTTTCAAGGTACTACACAAGGTTTTGCACGATTTTCTCTAGTATCTTTTCGTATGCCGGCAGTTTGTTTATTGGTCTAAATTCCTCTACTTTGATCGTTCCCTGCACTTTTGGTACTGGAATCACGATCGCTTCTTTCCATTCACTAGGGAATATCCCTTCCTCCAACGACCTGTTTAGCATGTAACATAATTTTTCGCCCGCCTCTATTTCTACTATCTTCATTATTTGTACATTTATACCTTCCTCAGTACCGCTCTTATTTGCTAACTTCTGGACTATTTTATGTAATTGTTGATGTTCAATTTTTCTAAATGATTCTAATACACTTTCCGCACGTTTCCCTTCACCTACTGTGTGCACTCTGAGGTTGTTCTCCAGAAGTGCCTTAATACTATCTACAAAATATCTATTAAATACATCTGGCATTTTCTCATTATCGCTGACTATTTTATCTCCATACTGAATTTCTTTATATTTGTTATCTCTATCTGTACATCCTTTCAGCAATTCCTTTAACGATCGCCACATTCTTTTCGGATCGTTTTTACTTAAATCTAATCTTAGCTCTAAGTAGTCTCTCTTGGCTTTTCTACACATATCAACAACATTGTTCCTCAGTCGACAGAACAGCTGCCAATCGCTGTTACTCTTACTTTCCCGTACTACCTTATACGCCTCATCTCTTAGCCTCATAACCTGTCTTATTTCCTGAGAGAACCATTGTTTTCCCTGCCACTTTAGTTGTACTTTTATTTCTTTTTTTGGCGCAACTACATCGAGACATTGAACAATTGTGTTTACCGTTAGGTTGACCATTATATTGACGTCATTCTCTTCAAATGTAAGATTTCCATGAATCAATCTCTTAAATTTGTCCCCGTTCATTCGATTATAGTCTCTAATTAGGACCTTGTTTCCTACATTTTTTATCACACCCTTCACATTCCAGTACATCATCAATGCAGAATGATCCGTTATTTTAGGTTCAGGGTGTACTTCAACTTCCGCTTCCAGGTTTGTGAAAATCAAATCGATTATTGTCTCAGAAGCGTTGACTAACCTCGTGGGTTCCTTAACCAACTGTTTCAATCCTACAGAGTTCATGACCCTACTTAGCCTATATTGACAATAGTTATTTACCTTCATATCTATATTAAAATCTCCCATTATGATTATATCACCATTCAACATATTATTGTCCCCTTCTTCCTCGAGAAAATTGATAAAACTAGCATCACTACTATTAGGCGAGTGGTACACCAGCATTAATACACCTTTATAGTTTCTATCAATGATTCTCACTGTTATCGACCACCAATTTCTTTCTCTACTGTTCACCGCCATTGTTTCATATTTGATTTTATTGTCAATATATAGCAGTACACCTCCTGTTCTATTCGATTCTGAATCCCCTCTTACACACTCATATCCACTAATATGTAACTCATGGTCCTCCACCGAATGTGTCACATGAGTTTCGGTGAATCCTACTACACTAGGTCTATGCTTCTCTAGCAGCACATTTACAATTTCATCTTTATCTCTAATGAATCCCTGACGGTTTAGGCAAATTATCCTATTTTTAGCCCTATTTGGTTTCTCTTTTTGCTATAAACTATTATTTATTATACTTTTCTGTTTTTCCAGCTCTCTAATGTAACATGGACAATTACTATCGAATGCCCCGTGGTTCGCGTTTATGTTTTATAATTTAAACACTTTAATTTTTTCCTCACAGTTCGCACACTTCCTAATTTCATTTTCACACTCTAGGGTTTTATGTTTCCCCGCACATTTGCCGCATGCTTCTTCTTTCGTACAATCTTTTGCAAAGTGATAGTATCCGCAACATTTGAAACATCTAAGTATTCCTATATACTCTTCTACTTTGCATATTGCCCATCCTATTTTCACTTTTCCTTCTTCAAGCATTAGTTTGCGGGTCTCAGCATTCACTTCTGCAATGATCGTCATCTGCTGAAATCTATTATTGTTTGAGCTGTGCACAATCTTTCCCTGTAGTTTCTCCTTATTGAATCCATTTTGTTCCGCTATTTTTTCCCAAAACTCCTGTTCGTTTTTGCAGTCTTCTTGTTCTACTCCTAAAACTTTTATCTTCAACTTTTTCTTTCTTGGAGCTTGTATTGTATATTTATCGCCTAGATCCTTATTTACCTTATCCTTCAATTTTTCGGCTTGGGTTTTATTCTCACACCCAACCACTACTGCGCCATTTGCAACTTTCTTCATTTTTGTTATTTCTACTCCTAGCTTCGCTACATCAATTTTGCTTTTTATATCTCTTTTCGTAGTTTCGCTTGTAGTAGCCTCTTCATCCCTTGGTTTGATAATTATTACCGATTCTCGCTTCTTCATGGCAACTCCGCTGTAGCTTTTCTTCTTTCCATCTTCCTCCAATTTTTCGGGCAGTGCAAATTTGCTCAAGGAGTCCGCTACGTTTTCCTGTATTTCTTTCCTGATAATTTTCGTTACCATTTTTGCAAGGTCTTCCTGTTTCCAAGCTTGTATCTGTTGTCGCACTCTATCCATTTCTTCATCTATAGCTTCTGTTATTATGCTTTTTATAAATTCCTTTCCTATCATCTCCTTCTTCATGTCTTTTACTAGACTGTATGGCTTCAATTTTGGCATCCATTGTCCTACATTCCGCGTTTGATAATATGCGTTCCCTGGGTTCACTGCTTGATTTCCCGCTTTCCGCTATATTTTTTACTGTAACCCCTTCCGTCTTTCCTGTACAAGGTACCAGTTCGTTTTCTGTATTGTAGACCTTGTGGAGCTTATGACAGCCAGGATGGAATACCTTGTCACATGGTATGCACTTAATACCTTGCGTTCTGATTTCTTTCCTACATTGCCTGCACGTCACAGGTGTCGCGCTAATTTGTCTTAGCTCATCCATTCCTTACGCCTCATTAGATATTGATAACCTCTTCCTTATCGGTGCTGTTTTAATGTTCTCACGTTCGTGTCGCTACTCTGATTGCGCCTGCACGGTACACGTCATCATATCTTGTCACACCACACCTATCTTCCGACTTCGTATTTCCTATTTTTCTACCTGAATCCTAGTTTCCACAGAATAGATGAACACTTTTCCACATTTCTCTATCCGTATATTCATACGGTGCCCATTTATTCGTATCACTGAACTGTTTTTCACACTGAATTCGGTACGTAATTACGGAGCACTAATTAACACGTCAGAGAGAGAGAGAGAGAGAGAGAGAGAGAGAGAGAGAGAGAGAGAGAGAGAGAGAGAGAGAGAGAGAGAGAGAGAGAGAGAGAGAGAGAGAGAGAGAGAGAGAGAGAGGGGGGGGGAGAGGGGAGGGGGGGAGAGGGAGAGAGAATGTTTGTGTTTGGAGAGAGACAGGAGATTGCTGTCAGAGAGAAAGGTGATCGTACGACTGCCATTAGCGAATTCGGTCCGAAAGGTGAGAAAATGGGAAGGGAGAATGCGAATGCGTGTGAGGTGAGCGATCGAAGACGAAAAGGCAGAAAATATAAGGAAAGTAATGAGAACGGACGCGTTAAGTAATTTGGAGTGACCATTCCCCCTTCACCAAAATTTATTTTGAGACGCGAGCGGCGGTGCAAAGTCCGCGTGTAAAATAAACCTTCCTACATGAGAAAATTAACATAATTATGAAATTCTAATAAAAATGTTCTGAATCGAAGTTTCAGATATTAAAAAGTATATTTCTGCATTGTACATAAGAACAAATTGTAGGAATGTACGGAATATTTATTACTGTAACAATGGGAAAGGTGCATATATACGTAAAACTCGAATCTCAAGTATTTTTTGCTACAAATGTATCTCCCTGTGATGTCACCGAAGGAGGTTTCAATAAGTACCCCGTTGAGTACGATCGTTCGGCTTTATTTTGTATACAGCAACCTGTCATGACCCGATCGGAGTGAGGACTGGCGCTCGTCCCGACGAGTCGCCAAGGTGTCCCACGTTACTCTCGCACACGCTCGCACTCACACACGCTCGTCCTCTCATCCTAACGCGGTGCTCTCGCAGGCCGGCCTTTAGGCATCACAATTCTGCCGCCTGTTTAATTACTCGCTAACCTCGGCGATCTACGACGCGTTTCGGTGGTATTCGCACTTTTTATAATCTGGTCTTTATGGCGTTTATGCGCTACCTGGCTGGCGTCGCGTACAATAAATGTCGAGGGGGAGACTTGTTTGACGATCTCGCCCTTGCACCTTTTCTCCGAATGCTTGCTGTAATCCTTCATGTACACGCCATCCCCCGCACGTAATTCTAGCTGGCGGTTGCCACCTTTTGCAATGATCTGAGCTCGTCGGTTTTTTTGGACTTGGGCAAACACGTTCGGTTTCAGCATGTCGAAACGCGTGCGCATCTCACGCCTGAACATAAGCTGATAGGGACTTGCCCCCGTTGTGCAGTGCTCAATGCTGCGGTAATCCATTAGGAATTTGTTGATAGCCACCTCGGGCGTTTCTCCCCCCTTTATAATTTTTGATACCTTATCCTTAAAGCTGCCCACGACGTTTTCGGCCGCTCCGTTTGTCGCCGGGTGGTATGGCGGATCGCAGGCCTGCCTTTAGGCATCACACTCCCGAACAGACTTCATTAAATTCTCTGAATCGATATCATTGTTACGTCCGAGCGAGGCTTTTTCACGACTTTGTTTCGTCAAGACGTCGATGAGAATCTGCGAGCGGTCTGCCGTGCGACCGGGCGCAACGCTTAAATAGTTTTGTTATTTAATTACAATAAATAACAGTGATCCAACTAAAGATCAATATTGCAAGGTATTCTAATCCCTTCCTGGAAGAGTGGGATTATTGGTTTAATTGTATAAGCTAAACGGAAAGGTTAAATTAGAAACTAATGTCGCGTTTAGTCATATGCAGGACTAATAGGATTCGTGTCCCTCCGTAAGACCCGTGCAGGTCCCCAATCGTTCGCGTGAGGTTATGTTTTCGCTCTGCGTAATACTACGGTAGATAAGGTGTGACGTCACAACACAGATGAAATCAAGAAAATAATATAAGGGGAAAACAAAGTAGATATATTCAATCGAAAAATATTGATATAAGGAAAAATAGAAAAGATATATATATTCTGAATGTGACAAACAACTAAAGAATTACTGCAGTAGACATTATTGGAAGTATTAAGAAATGTTCTTTGCTAGTGCGCGACAATTATGCGCCTTAATACGAACACCATACACAGGGTGATACGATAGCATTCGCGATAATTAACAATCAGACGCTTAACAATCGACAATTTGTTTCGGGAATGTAATCGCGCAATCAGCGACCGTGCCCGGTGGATCCCTCCGTGGTGCGGAACGCGGGCAGGGTCAGACGATATAGTTTGGTTACAATTTTGTCGGACAGCGCGACTGGAGGTTCTTACCGTGTGCTGGTCTTCGGTTACGATCGGGAATAATCGGCGTACGCACGCGCTCTTTCTCCTTAACTATCCCTCTCTCTCTTTCTCCTTAACTATCCCTCTCTCTCTCTCTCTCTGTCACTCTCGCTCGCTCGCTCTCTCCTTCTCACTCTCTCTCTGGCGTAGGTCGGTGGAATTCAAGGATTTTTATGGCAAAAACGATGATAGTACCTTCGGATCGAAATATAATTTTAGTACTTTGTTCCTCCTAGATTTGCCTATGCTCTGCTGTGATTGAGCCGGGGTCTAGCCCGTTACAAGGGTCGACAAATCAAGCGGTTAATGCTTCTATTCGTTTCATTTCGATTAGCTAATTTCCGACTCTGTCGCCACGCGAGCGAGGAACAACCCTACCGCGTTCTGTCCAAGCTTTATATAAAGAAAAGAACAATGTAGTTGATATCAAAGAAAATGAAACTTAATTTAACGTGTCCGGCACAACTCGTCGGCCACGTGCAGAACGTACGCGCACACTTTCGCACTTTTCACTAAACAAAAGGAAAATTGAGTCTGTGTCTCAAATAATAATTAGAATTCGTAAACTAAGGCTTTACGAGGATAATTGAGTCCTTGGTAACACACTACAAGAAGAATATGCACAATTAGGCTCAGAAATCAATGATATCTAAGATACCCTCGGACAGCGACCACGTACCTCACGACTTTACAGCCAACTGCCCAGAGGAATCCGTCGCGAGACGGCTCCTGGGCTCGCTCTAGGCCAGTTTTTCATACCCTATCCATGGAAACGGTCGATCAGCGGTCGATCCAGTGTACAAATATTGTGTTACTATGCTCGCTCGATGCTCAGTGAGAGACTTTCGCTTACTCCTTTAACCTTTTCCAATTATTAAGTTTTATTTCAAATAAGACATAATTGCATTGACTCAGTCATCTAAGATTTTAGTAGCGCACGCTCCTGATTTCGTATGCTTGAACAGAATTAGGTTGGTATTCGAGCAATGGCTTATTGCCGGAAAAATAATGATTTCGTTCTGTGAGAGAGAGAAACTAAAATTTTACACGCGGAACCTCATCGCTATTTCCTTAGCCTATACACACACACTGCACACACACACTCATACCCGCTCGCTTCCTTATGCTATACTTACATCTACCTTAACGCTACCTATATGTACATAATGGGACGAGTACGATTTCACGGTGAGGGAATTCCACTACAATATTACTGCTCGACAGTACCACGTATACGACGGCATAAGCCGTAATACAAGTATTGTCGCATACGAGGCCTGGAGGAAAAATAAAATAATTATGATTTTAAGCTAATACTCTAACAACGCGCCGGCCGCGAAGGCGCAAGCCGTAATATGAATATTGTCGCGACCGGTGGAGGCCGGAATAAGGAAATAAAAAGAATAAACTCATTAAGAAAATCAAAAAGTTACGCTGGGACGTAACATCATCATCAATGTACAATTTCATTACAAATGGGCTGACATTATATCAAAAGGAATTGGAATTTATGAGAATACGTATTATGTACTTACAGAATCTATGCATTGCTGTTTATGTGCTTATGGCAACGTGGCACAAAAGACTAACGCTCCCGGTCACCAAATGTTCTCGCGGACTCGTGTTTACAGGTGCTCGATTGCCCTTATTGGTGGATTGAGGGTTGTGTAGCCGCGGACGCGGTCACCTCTAAATGCCTCGGTCGTGCATGTTACAATCGCTTAATTGTACCATTTTGTGCCGTGGAGAGTGACACAGTAGTCGTTCCGACGATCCGCGATATATAGTTTTTAATTACGACGCGCGTGTGTGTGAGTGTCTGAGCGTGTGACGCGGGGTAAGTTTTATTTATTTTAGTCTGTTTCTTGCGGTTTTAAACAGAAATGTCCGATTCGCAGATAAAGAAATGTAAACGGAGCTTTTGGGAAGCTTGGCTTCGCGATGAAAAACATAGGTCATGGGTGCGACCTGTGGCATCCGACATTAGTTTATTTCATTGCGTAATCTGAAAGAAAGAATTCTCCTGTGATACGCGCATTTCGAGACACGCAAATTCTGCGTGTCACATACATAATGTAAAGAAAATGTCTGTAACTGTAGCAAATAGCGACGACGAAGTATCGAAGCAACATTCTTCTGTGGTACGGACATTTATGAAACAATGGTTAGATTTGAAAGAGTTTCAACCGTGGTTACGGGAAATATCAGATCACCAAACATTGTGTTTTTGTGCTTTTTGTAACAAGGCGATAACGGCTCCATTAAGTCACATTTATCGTCACGCAAAATCCGCGCTTCATATACGAAACGGAAGATGTGTAGAAACGCAAGAAACAGAGCGACAATGATGATATCACGGACGAATCGGAATTGTCATTAGATGCGCGACACAAAGCAGCGGAAATTCACTACGCTGCTCTTATCGCCGAACTTGACATTCCGTTTACGTCAGCAGCAAAATTGTTAGCATTTTTAAAAAAATTGGGAACAGATTCTGACGTATTGGAAATCATGAGTATGGGTGAGACGAAATGCACTCAAACAATTGCAAACGTCTTGTGTCCAGTTGAAACGGAACGTATTTCGGCCATTCTACTAAATACAAAGTTTAGTATTTTTATTGATGAAACGTCAGACATTACTAATTCAAAATCGATGACGTTTTATGTTCGGTATGACGATTCGGAAACATTGCAAATTATGTCGCAGTTAGTCAAAGTAATCGATCTTGATGCAAGAAATTGTGGCGCTGAAATTATATTTGACGCATTTCGACAGGAAATGTACCGTTTACAGATTCCGTTTTTGAACATTGTTGCTTTGTCATGCGACAATGCGTGTGTCATGACGGGTAAACATTTATCATTTCGAACAAAGTTACAGGAAAAGTGTGGACTGTATTAAGACTGACATGTCCATGCCATTCTGTGGCGTTAGCCGCAAATGCAGCATTCAAAACGATTCCTAAGAAATGCGAAAACTTTGTAAAACAAATATCAAATTTTATAAACTGTAGCCCCAAGCGATCAGCTATTTTTACTGTTTGTTGCGAGGACACTAATCGAAAAATTTTGAAATTGGCCGAAACACGATGGCTTTCCCGCCAATTATGCATCAATAGAATTCTGGATTCATGGGATAGTATTGACAAGGTTTTAAATCAATTACTCACGATGGAAAGTCCCAAAAAGCTGCACAATTTGTAGCCTTGATGCAGAATCGTAATGTTAAAGCATACTTATTTTTTCTTAAATATATTTTACATTTTATTAACTCCTTTACGCTATTTTTCCAAGCTCTGGAAACTAGAATACATTTATTACAGCGTAAATCCATATATTTATTACAAATTGTATGTAAAAACTTTTTAAAACCAGAGCTTTTAACACGTTGTAACTGTTGCGTATTCATAGTCCTCTCGGGCGGGCGGTCAATGGGCGCCCGTGACACTCTCGCGAAAATCAATCAAGCTCTCGATACTCTATGTCAGGACTGCAGAACTTGTGGCACGCGTGCCACATCTCCCCCCCTGGCACCGTACCGCCCCGCGGTGCCGGCCGAGGAGAATTGCCCCCTCTCCTGTAATATTTACAATGAGGCGACAACAGTCGAACATCGAAGACGTAGCCAGAGGTGCCTGTGACGCGGACCCACTCTCCGATCTCAGAGCAGTGGCCATAGAGAGGGGGCTCTTCTCCTCGGCCGGCACCGCGGGGCGGTACGGTGCCAGGGGGGGAGATGTGGCACGCGTGCCACAAGTTCTGCAGTCCTGCTCTATGTAAACGCGCCTGCTAATTAGCAGCGCCGCGTCGCGTTCTTCTCGGGTAATCGTTCCCGCGCGCTCTCGCGACGGCCATTACCGTTTACTGTCTCGGAGTAACAAGTGCTCTCTCATGCGTGGAATATATTTTGGTGTTTCTCGACCACGGTGCGTTATAGTTCGAACGATCTAGTGTAAGGGGCTCTTCTCAACATCCATCGGGCTTTTCTCACGTCCATGTATATAGTAGAATAAGTATTTTAGGGAATAAGGATTCTCGGGAATTCCTCAACCACGTGCTCTTTCTCGTGCGTGCTAAGGTGTTCGCTCCAGTTCACGTCTCTGTCGTACCTTTACGGACTAAGTGTAAGAGGAGTTACTCCTCGTCCATCGGCGTCTCTCACGCACATTTGTACAATTCATAGTTTAAGTGCTTTAGTTTAATAAAACTCTCTGGTTCTTCTCACCCACGTGTGCTAGTATTGTGCCGGCCACGTGCCGTTAAGTGCGTTTCAGTCGTAGTTCCTTCCGCGAAATTCCTCACCCGTGCTAAACCAGACTCCTCAGGCGCTAGTGCAGTTTTACTGACACTAACCGAAACAGTAACAGTAACATAGATTTTTCGGAAAAAGAAAATCAAAAATCTTTACATGAAATCACATTGGGCATTGATTGTGATGAATATCTTAACAAATTAATAATAAAGGGGCACACCGGTATAGTTGAAAATATTCGAGAGAATTGTTTGCAATTTTAAGTATGTGCCGCTCAAGAAATTTCTAAAAGATTACCAATCAATGATCAATTTTCATGTAAATTAAAAGTTTATAACCCGGCACAGTTTTGCGCGATATTGACAGAGAAACTTCCTTTGATGATGTTTCTTTTATCGCTGAAACCTTTGGCGGCTTAGATAAAACTAGTTTACGAGAAGAATGGTTTGCTTTACATAACGATTTTACAGAAATACAAATTCATCATTTGTCATTAAGGGAATTTGATGAAATGTGGGAATGCATCCTAACAAGTAATCGTCAATATCCCAAGTTGAAATCGCTCGCCAATGCTGTTCGATCGTTGCCAAACTCAAATGCTGATTCAGAAACAGTCTTTTCCTATTTACCAGACTTGAAAACGAAAAAAGAAATAAACTGTCGTCCGTTAATATCAATGCTGCTTGTGTCTTTAAATCAGCATTAAAAGCGAGAGGGGAAACAGCAATAACTATGACGGTTAATGACCAGCATTTGTCTCGCATGCCATCTCATATATTATATTCAGCATGTCCAAATAAAAAAAAAACCCAGACAACATGTAGTACATGTTGATGAAATGGCTGGTCCCTCCTCGTCTAATGTTATTCAATAAGTACATAAACAGTAACGTTTAATTTATGTTATGAATGTGCAGACATAAAGAATGTATGTGTGAACAATCGGTCTGGCATATCTTTTGTCAGATTCCACAAATCGGTCTGGCATATCTTTTGTCAGATTCCACAAATCGGTCTGGCATATCTTTTGTCATATTCCACAAATCGGTCTGGCATACCTTTTGTCAGGTTCCACAAATCGGTCTGTCATATCTTTTGTCAGATTCCACAAATCGGTCTGACATATCTTTTGTCAGATTCCACAAATCGGTCTGGGATATCTTTCGTCAGATTCCACAAATGGCATAATGGGCATAGCATGTGGTATAATAGGACTACAGGCGACGGTCCTCGTTAAAAAAAAACCGAACGCGCTAGTTGTGGCACCTCATGGGTGGCGTGGAAGATCACGCAAACTTGGTGATATTTGAGGAAAGTAAAACGATTTAATATTAGACCGTACTCAGATTATATAAAAACAAAGTATATACGCACTTGCATTGTTCGGGTTGCACTTCTCAATAGAGTGAAGTCTCGCAGAAGATAAACATTACGATACCATTGTACCCTTTGCTCTATAATTATTTTTCTAGTACCTACCATTTCCAGGAAACAAAGCTGGCTAGTAACATCCGCCAGCACCCTGTATACATACATTTAAAAGTAATATTTTAAAGGGTATATTAATTATCTATAAATAAAATAGGATCTTTTTGCAGTCAAAAACAATTTAGAAAAATACTAACACCGATAATTCATCGAATACTCGTCAATAACAGATTGATCAGTATTATCGAACACGAACGCGTCGATGAGCGACGACGAGTAAGACAGTAACGGTAATAAGTATTCTTCGAATAAAGATACGTATGCTTGCAATAAAGTTCATGCATGTATCAGCTAAACCAGACGTGGGCAACTTGTGGCCCCCGAGCCACACACGAACAGCACGCAGTCGCACATGTTCCCTTGGCCCCGCTCGCGACCGCGGTCTCGCCGGCGGAGAACTGCCCCCTCTATGCCTACTGCTCAGAAATCTAGCTACGTCTTCGATGTTCGACTGTGTCGCCTCATTGTAAATATTACAGGAGAGGGGGCAATTCTCCTCCGGCGAGACCGCGGTGGCGAGCGGGGCCAAGGGAACATGTGCGACTGTGTGCTGTTCGTGTGTGGCTCGGGGGCCACAAGTTGCCCACCTCTGAGCTAAACAAAGAAAGAAGTTAAATAATTCTGTACCTATCCGAGTACATAAGCCATCTTTGCCATAACGTGACATATATATTTTACCCATATATATCATAAACCAATAAGACACATCTATTCTGCTGACAAAATATTAAAAACTATCCGTAGTAAGTACTAAAATATTTTTAAATGAATATCGTTTGTTGCCGTGTCATGAATAATTAAGGATGAAAAATTATCCTATGAAAAAAATTGTACCATGGCTAGGCGCAAACCTGCGAAAAAAGTCGAACGCGTCGACGAGCGACGACGAGTCAATCCCAAACTCTCGTCGATTCACTTTTCTCTGGAACGCGCTCTACTCAAGGCGGCGGTGCCCGATTTGCCTTACGGCTGAAAGAACGCAATGGTGCGTGCGATGCCTTATGACAGTGCGGTCCAAGAAAGTGCCCCGGGGCATTTTCGGTTCCCCCACCGCGCTACCGTTACTATGGAGACGAGTGACGCATGGTAGAACGCATGATCGGTGTACCCAAGTGTAGGCAGAGAACCGTGAGGCGCGTGGGGCGAGAGCAGTAGCGGCCAGTAGCGGCGCGCTCAGCGCCCCATACACAGATGCGATGCATGCATATAATATACACTTTGCTCCTTTTTTCCGTTAAACTCGATGGGAGAGTGTTCGCGTTGCTACATGCAACGGAACAGTTGCTCATCAGTTTCTTCTTCGCAGCGTTTGCAGTAGGAAGTCTTACCGGAGCAGCCAAAGAAGATTCAAAGGATATTCGTGATATTTTACAGTTTTATTATTATATAAGTTTAAGGTTTAAAATCATAAGTATAAACATAAGATAAACCATGTCGGAACTAACAACGCGGCAAAAACGAATTTCTGCTCGCGAAGAAGACTATTTAGTCGTTGAAACCGGAGAAAATGCCGCAACATGTGTATTGTGCGGTACAACGCTCGCGTGTAAAAAATATAATATCGTGCGGCATTATTTGAGATACCACAAGGAATGTAGTAATTATTCTAAAGAAAAGCGGCGTGAGATAGTTTGTAACGTACCGCGCCGCCAACCAGCGCCGAGCGCCGCCGAGCGCCGCCGAGCGCCGCCGACCAGCGCTGTGGCCCATGACGTCGTGCCTGCCTGCCTGCCTGCCGTGACGTCAGCATGCAGCGCCCAAATAGTGACGTACCCAATACAGTGACGTGCTCCCCAACAGTGACGCGCCCGAATCCAGCGACGCGCTCGCGTGAGCGCCGAACACCCGAACTTAGCGACTGCATGGCGACTGCATGGTAACGGCATAGCAACGGCATAGCGACGGCGTAGAAATCACGTGCACAGCGAGTGCATAGGGACGGTTGGGAACGTGCGATTCCCCGAAAAGTGTACCCCACCGCGATGCCCTACTTCCTCACATCTCAGGACCCCTTGCCTAAGGTCAATTCATATAAAAGAGCGCTCATCCAGGGCTCTTCAGTTCAGACAGCTACAGAAGAGACCATGCAAGGGTCTGCATCAGTAATTCCCGAGCGTGTTAAAAAGTTAGAAAAAGTGTATCCAGGATCACTAAGTGTCACTTCGCTGTTTGTTCTCACTGCAAGGAGCAACCTGTGCGTTTTCCGCGCGTCTCTAGTTTACTCTAGTCTAGTTTAAATTCAAAGTCCGGCAGCTGCGGGAAAGATTGTCTTTCCGCTGACCGAGATTTTTAGCAAGAAATAACTTATACGTATTCCGAGCAGTCTTTAGTGTTAGTCGTTCTGCCACACGTAAAAGTGTGTAGGTTTAGTTCTCGTTTAACGCTCAATTTCCTTCAAACCAAAAACAGTCTAGTCAATTATCGTTTTCTGTAAATGTTAACGTGTCGTATTCTAGTCGTATTATTTGAGATAGTAGTTAAATTATCGTTGTGTGTCTTATATTTAACTGCTTTTTTGTGTATTTATCTTATTCAATATACATATTCTATTTATATGTTTTCCACAATTCTTTGCCATAGCGTTGTTTAATCGCCTAGAACTCGAATCCTACGAACACGGTTTCCCTTTACCGCTCAAGGGAACCAACGAGCCTAACAGAAAATACCAAATCCACCTTCCTCAAAGCTGCGCAAGGGGTGCCGCGGTGAAACACACGTTAAGGCCCTTGTCAGCTATCCTCTCGAGTTTGCTCGTCCAGGGTGCCGCGGTGAAACACACGTTAAGGCCTGGGCAGCGACTCAAAAACCGAATTGACCGAAGGGTGCCGCGGTGAAACACACGTTAAGGCCGGAGGCAATTTTCCTAACCCCCTTTCTCCTCCTTTCGACCAGCGAGACGTATTTCCGCAAGGGAGTACGAGGAGCTGATAGAGAGGCATCACAAAGGGTGGCGACGTGCAGGGTGTCGCGGTGAAACACACGTTAAGGCCTGTACCTAGCTGCTCACTCCTCTCACGTATATTTCTTTTCCTATCGGCACTGACAAATAATCCTCACCACGTCAGGCCGTGGCTCGTAACAAGTTAAGGCATGGAAAGAAA
Source organism: Priocnemis perturbator (assembly GCA_963942575.1). NCBI lineage: Eukaryota > Metazoa > Arthropoda > Insecta > Hymenoptera > Pompilidae > Priocnemis > Priocnemis perturbator. The sequence goes on along the minus strand of OZ012643.1, from coordinate 7,242,858 downwards.
AACGGGAAAATGGGTGTTCGACCGCGACAAGCACATCTCGCGTCGAAACCGTTACAGCTGCGTCTGCCTGTACCTTGCAGAGTACGACAGCTTCGTATGCTGTAACGCTCGAAATTCTTCGGAGTAAAAAGTCCTTCAGGGACGGAGAATTTGTAAAAAATTCTGCCATCGCAATGGCAAAAGCTTTCGGTTATAATTTAGCTGCGGATCACTTTAAAAGTGTTTCATTATCTCACCAGACGGTCTCCAGACGGGTCGATGACATTGATAGTTTTTTGGTAAAACAATTACGTACACTTATCGAAAAGTGTACATACTACTCGCTTTGTTTAGACGAAAGTACGGATGTAAATGACGTTAGTCAACTTGCCATTTTCATTCGTACCGTGGATCAAAATTTTGCTATAAACGAAGAATTGCTCGCCTTAGTCGCATTGCACAACACGACGTAAGGTGAAGACATATATGCCGCGTTGATATCACAGATGGATAAATTTGGAATTTCGTTTGAAAAATGTACATCAATCGTAACCGATGGAGCGCCGTCAATGAGTGGGACCAAAAAGGGATTGATCGGTCAATTGAGTCCAAATTTAATAAATTGTCGCGTCTTGCACTGCGCCATACACCAGGAAGTGTTATGCGCAAAATCTTTAAGACATTCGTATGCCATGGCACTCGTAACAAGAGTGATTAATCTTGTTAGGGGCGGCACTCACTCTCTCACACATCCAAAGCTCCAATTATTTTTGAAAGAACATAATGCAGCTTTCGACGATTTGCGAATGCATTGCGAAACTCGGTGGCTAAGTGCGGGTAAATCATTAGAACGATTTTTTGCAGTTCGTAAGGAACTAATTATATTCCTTAAAACTGAAATTAAAGTAGATATAGCATTTACGATTAAAGAATTAGAAAGCCCCGAATTTTTATGTGTATTAGCTTTTCTAACAGACATGGCTTCTTACCTGAACAATTTCAATTTAAATTTGCAAGGTAAGAAGCAAAATATTGTTCAATTGTTCGGTCATATCAGCAGTTTCAAGAAAAAACTTGCATTATTCGCAGCGCAATTAGAAAAAGAAAACTTATCTCATTTTCCGCGATGTGTAGAAATTAAGTCAGAATTTCCGGAAATGGATTTTACATCTTTCCAAAAAAATGTAAATGATATTGCCCGGGAATTTGATAGTAGATTTAAAGATTTTGAATTATTAAGCAAAGAAATGCATTTATTCGCGAATCCATTAACAGCCAATGTCGAGGATCAGGACATTGATTTTCAATTAGAATTGTGCGACTTGCAAACTGATCCCTATTTAGCTGCCTCCAAAGAAATCGACGAACACTTTTTTAAATTGCTGCCTGCGGATAAATACCCCAAGTTACGCGATTTTAGTTTAAAAATTCTATCAATGTTTGGTTCCACGTACACTTGTGAAAGTGGAGTTTCGGCAATGAAACAAATTAAAACAAATTCTAGAAATTCGTTAAACGACAAATCTTTAGCCAGCGCGTTACGTGTTAGTTTAACAAATATTCCGATCGATATATCGAACATAATTAGCAACAAATAATGTTTATATAGACGGGAACAATTGAGCAGTCTGTTTTGTGTTCGAATTTTTTTATTGTTGAATCTATTGTGTGTGTATTTATATTGCGTTTTTTGTTTAATTTATAATATGTATTTTATGTTACGTTTTTTGTTTAGTTTATATATTTTAGCCCGCAGCTCGGCCCATTTCAGCCGCCTGCCAAGAGGGGGAGCCATCCAATATTTTGGAATATTTTTATATTTTTAAACATGAGTGTTTTAGATTTTTTAATTATTATCATTACGTTTTCTTTACAGCGTCGGTTAATTCACTTCTTTTTTTTTTATTAGGCTACGTGCAGCTCGGACCTTTTCAGCCACCTGCCAAGATGGGATCATCAAATATTTTGGAAATTTTTTTTATTTTTAAAGATGAGTGTTTTAGATTTTTTAATTATTATCATTACGTTTTCTTTACAGCGTCAGTTAATTAACATTTTTTTTTTATTAGACCAACGTGCATGTGGTTGCGGTTTAGGAGCTGCGAGAATCGCATTGAGAGCTTCCTTTAACCCTCGGATACCCACGATTGGTCAATTTGTCCCGAAGCCTGAAGAACGTCAACCCATTTTTTGAGCAAAATGAAAAATGTCGCCTACGTACATTTTAGCAACGTTGCAATATATTTTAAACGTTGACAATTTGTTTATAAATAGTTTACATTTTTTACAAAATAAATTTTTTTTCCGACATCTTCGTCAGTGTTTTATAAATGAAATGGGTTAGACGTAGTAATCTAACTATTTTCGACTAATTTCCGCAGCATTTATTTCCAGGATTGATATCTATAGCACATAATCTAATAATTATAACAATAATGTTGGTGTTACGTGGACGCGTTGAATTTAATTTGACGTTCTCGTCTCACATACATCTATACAAATAATGAAGTCTATGAATTTAAATTGTCGGATTGCCGTTCTGTAGGATGGGTCAGAATGAGGAGACTACGGCAATTTAGCGCGAAGTGTTTGGTATATATAATACTATCCGAGCAGAGGGCCCGACAGAACCCTTTTTTCTCTAAATGTAGCACGTACCTTAAGCGAGATTTAATGCGCATGCGCGAGAAAGTGTCCTAACGGTAACACTGGCGTGTCGCTCGCGCTGCGCCGGTAGGATACGGGATCGGGGGTCCGATTGCTTCCAGCTAGTAGAGGGGGAAGCAGCCGCGTGAGGGGCCCCACCCGTGGACCGCACTGCCTTATGAGAAATGTGGCACCAGTGCCTGAAGCTTATACCGACCTGTGTGCGGAACGAAGACGCGACGCCGCGACTGCATGTCGAACAAAGACGCAACGCGCGATGTTGGTTGAAAGGGGACGGAGCATAGTTCTGTCTTTCTTATATTCCGTCACGATACGTGACGTCACACGACGTTGGTGGAAGAGAGACGCAGCATAGTTCCGTCGTTCTCTCCACGCCGAGCGCGATTCGGTGAGAAACGGCGCGCGCAACTATCACAGACAAGCCATGCACACTAGCGCGTATCCCCATTCCGACGAGCACCAATAGTGCAAACGGGCCAAATCTGAGACCACTGCAGTGGTTCTTGGTTATCTCAAGTACGCATATTATGACGCAAATCTGTTTGGAATGATAAGTTGTTGAAGGTTAAAATGAATAGCTGGAATTTATCTATTTTTGTTTATACAGGATTTTTTAAACTGCGCAATAGCTTGTTTGACTAAATAAGCCTGCGTTCTGGTCAATAATTTGTTCATATGCTTGCACCAAGAAATGACATTTTCTGTTACAATTCCCGTATTTATTTCATTTTTTAATTGTTCTGAATGTGTTTCGCATTTAATAAAAGAATAATCTAAAATGAGAAGGAGGGGCATTTTTAAATTTTCTACAACATTTGGTTTAAAGCAAAAAAGGGGAATGTTGCCCTCCAAAACACTGTATGCCTCTTTACAAAATGAATTGAAATTATTTAAATTATTAAAATGGCAAATGCTATGCATACAGTGTTGGCAATTTTTTGATTTACTGTTATTTAATTTTGTTAAAATTCGAGATTTATTGATGCATGTTCCAGTGCGGTTTGACTGCAGATCATGGAGCAGTACGTACCTGCTTTCGTCGTCAACCATATTTTCGATGTTTCGTTCTAAATGCGTACTTTCCGTACTTGCATAATTTTGAGCTAATACCGCGAGGTTGCGAAGCGAGAACAAAGCTTCTGACCCATCATCTACGCAATTGCCTTTAACGGTTTTCGCACTTGTCAAATTATTGATCAGTAAAGATTTGAACGAAGTTGCAAGTTGAAGACAAGTGGGATTAATGTTCCTTCTACCATGACTCCTTATCATTTCAAACAAATTTTCCAAAGAATCTTGGTTTATATGCCGTGGAGAAAATTCCTTGAAACCAACGATGGGACCATCTTCGGGGTTTTCTTCACTGGGTCCATGAACCGTAGGGACTTCCGGATGCAATTGGCAGCTCGTCTCCAAAACGCCGCATGCAAACTTCTTTCGGTGACTGGTTTGCGCAGGTTGTTTGTTTGATCCTTGCTCTGGTGCTTCGCGCCATTGACGGAGTCAAAGACGTCGTTGAAAAACTTGACCACGACAGACGTGGTCACCCCTTCAACGACTGGCATGGTCTTAGGGCCGTCAATTGTCAGAAAGTCACCTGAAAAAATCAATTTTCAATTATTAGTTTCCTATCAACTTTTTAAACAAAAAGTTTGTTTTACAAAATAGACAAACCTTTTACTCCGGTTGTAAATCTAATGAACGCTGCCACTAAATTGCTGAATGTTTGGGCTGCCACCTTTACCCTCATTTTTGGAATTTTATCCTTCCTAATGTGCCGATCACTCAGTTTCCGCATTTGTTTAGTGATGACATGGATGAGTTTAGTGTCAATGTCATACGCTAATTCTATAATATCCCACGAGGCAAACATTTTTGTGGCTCCTTCTTCGTAATCCTCCACATTACACACTTTTTTCTTAATTTCATTGACGAAAGCGGTTGTGATAAGATATTTATTGATCTGGTAATTATGCGGTTCAGGGGACCCAGCTCCGATTTGGACGGGCTTGGAATATGTTGTATATTTCGACATTCTGAACACTTTTTTCCTATACATTTATGCGCGCTCGACCTTCGTTTCGGAGTTATTAGCGAAAAACTTTTGTTATAAATACGCTTCGTTCAACTTGAGAGCCCCTGTGGTATGCTGTTGACGTCCGGCTTACCTAGCGTACAACAACAAAAACACTTGGTGGGGGAGGAGTGGGCAAGGCTGTCTATTGTTAATTCCAAGTTCCAAGTCTTATGAAACAGAAAATAGTGTGACGCCTGTACTTTTAACTGGAATCGTTGTTCCAATGAGAGGGTTGTTATATATTTATCCGCGCCGAAGGCGCGTCAATCGTTGCAGACGGAGGCTAACACATATAACAGAAGATCCTTTCATTATGGCAACGGTGCCAGTTGAAAGTACAGGCGTCACTCTATTTTCTTTTTTCATATAACTTGGAATTAACATTAGACAGCCTTGCCCACTCCCCCACCCCCACCCCCACCAAGTGTTGTTGTTGTACGCTAAGTAAGCTGGACATCAACAGCATACCACAAACCACAGCTGCTTACAGTAAAACGAAGCGTACTTATAACAAAAGTTTTTCGCTAATAACTCCGAAACGAAGGTCGAGCACGCATAAATGTATAGGAAAAAGTTGTTCAGAATGTCGAAATATACAACATATTCCAAGCCCGTCCAAATCGAAGCTGGGTCCCCTGAACCGCATATTTACCATTGATCTTATCAGACAAATCCGTTTTGTCGATGTCCTTGGCACTTATATGTTCCGGAACAATCTCAAGGTGTTTTGTCATGAGATTGTTTCTAATGCCTTTTAGCAGATGTGGAGTATCGTATAGCGGTATAAGCGTTTGTCCACATATTTCAATTCTTCCCCCTTCAAACATATATTCAGTTACTTCATTGTTGAAAAAATATAATAACAAATAAAACATAAATACATACTGATTTGTCTTCCTTCGGCCAAATACTTCGCTTTTGTTTTCTGCAACAACCTTCGGATGCACGACACATTCGTTGCACCTTGGTCGCAAACAGTGGCAACAATTTTAAATCCAGCCTTTGTTACGCCTGCCACAATACTTCTTATGCAGTGTATTAATTGTGTGGCAGACGTACAGGATTTGCAAAAATTGTATGAAATTTGTATTATCCAATTTTTCTATATTGCACGCAGCATAAATACAAGTGGATGGTCGGCAATTTTATCGGTTCGGGCGTTCCCCCAATCCTCGAAACCGATTATATGGTCCGTTGTCCCTTGATAGTACCATTGGGAATCGAGGGACATCTCGTCCCATAGCAAGACGCAAACCTTATCCTTATCAGCCATGTTTTTCCTTGTTCTTTTAAATGGCTGATAATCATGTTACGTCCGGGCGAGGCTTTTTCACGACTTTGCTTCGTCAAGACGGTCGATGAGAATCCGCGAGCGGTCTGCCGTGCGACCGGGTGCAACGCTTAAATACTTTCGCTATTTAATTACAATAAATAACGGTGATCCAACTAAAGAGCAAGGTATTCCAAATCCCTTCCTGGAAGAGTGGGATTATTGGTTTAATTGTATAAGCCAAGCGGAAAAGTTAAATTAGAAACAAATGTCGCGTTTAGTTATATGCAGGACTAATAGGATTCGTGTCCCTCCGTAAGACCCGTGCAGGTCCCCAATCGTTCGCGTGAGGTTATGTTTTCGCTCTGCGCAATACTACGGTAGATAAGGTGTGACGTCACAACACAGATGAAATTAAGAAAATAATATAAGGGGAAAACAAAGTAGATATATTCAATCGAAAAATATTGATATAAGGAAAAATAGAAAAGATATATATATCCTGAATCTGACAAGCAACTAAAGCATTACTGCAGTAGACTATATTGGAAGTATTAAGAAACGTTCGATGCTAGTGCGCGACAATTATGCGCCTTAATACGAACACCATTCACAGGGTGATACGATAGCATTTGCGATAATTAACAATCAGACGCTTAACAATCGACAATTCGTTTCGGGACTGTAATCGCACAGTCAGCGACCGTGCCCGGTGGATCTCTCCGTGGTGCGGGACGCGGGCAGGGTCAGACGATATGGTTTGGTTACAATTTTGTCGGACAGCGCGACTGGAGGTTCTTACCGTGTGCTGGTCTTCGGTTACGATCGGAAATAATCGGCGTACGCACGCGCTCTTCCTCCTTAACTATCCCTCTCTCTCTCACTCTCACTCTCTCGCTCGCTCGCTCTCTCCTTCTCATTCTCTCTCTCTGGCGTAGGTCGGTGGAATTCAAGGATTATGATGGCAAAACGATGATAGTACCTTCGAATCGAAATATAATTTTAGTACTTTGTTCCTCCTAGATTTGCCTATGCTCTGCTGTGATTGAGCCGGGGTCTAGCCCGTTACAAGGGTCGACAAATCAGGCGGTTAATGCTTCTATTCGTTTAATTTTGATTAGCTAATTTCCGACTCTGTCGCCACGCGAGCGAAGAACAACCCTTCCGCGTTCCGTTTAAGCTTCATATAAAGAAAAAGAACAATATAGTTGATATCAAAGAAAAGGAAACTTAATTTAACGGGTCCGGCACAACTTGCCGGCCACGTGCAGAACGTACGCGCACACCTTCGCACTTCTCACTTAAACAAAAACTGAGTCCGTGTCTCAAATAACAATTAGAATTTATAAACTAAGGCTTTAACGAGGATAATTGAGTCCTTGGTAACACACTACAAGAAGAATATGCACAATTGGGCTCAGAAATTAGTGATATCTAAGATACCCTCGGACAGCGACCACGTACCTCACGACTTTACAGCCAACTGCCCAGAGGAATTCGTCGCGAGACGGCTCCTGGGCTCGCTCTAGGCCAGTTTTTCATGCCCTATCCATGGAAACGGTCGATCAGCGGTCGATCCAGTGTACAAATATTGTGTTACTATGCTCGCTCGATGCTCAGTGAGAGACTTTCGCTTACTCCTTTATCCTTTTCCAATTATTAAGTTTTATTTCAAATAAGACATAATTGCATTGACTCAGTCATCTAAGATTTTAGTAGCGCACGCTCCTGATTTCGTATGCTTGAACAGAATTAGGCTGGTATTCGAGCAATGGCTTATTGCCGGAAAAATAATGATTTTGTTCTGTGAGAGAGAGAAACTAAAATTTTACACGCGGAAACTCATCGCTATTTCCTTAGCCTATACACACACACTGCACACACACACTCATACCCGCTCGCTTCCTTATGCTATACTTACATCTACCTTAACGCTACCTATATGTATATAATGGGACGAGTACGGCTTCACGGTGAGGGAATTCCACTACAATATTACTGCTCGACAGTACCACGTATACGACGGCATAAGCCGTAATACAAGTATTGTCGCATACGAGGCCTGGAGGAAAAATTAAATAATTATGATTTTAAAGCTAATACTCAAACAGCGCGCCGGCCGCGAAGGCGCAAGCCGTAATGTGAATATTGTCGCGACCGGTGGAGGCCGGAATAAGGAAATCAAAAGAAGAAACTCATTAAGAAAATCAAAAAGTTACGCTGGAACGTAACAATCACATCATTGATTCCGGCTTTTAGTGGGATGTGGCCTAAGAACGTCCGCAAGGATCGCGAAGAAGGCAAAATAAATATTCTACTAAGCAGCCGGTAGCACTGTGCCGACTGCTTTAGAATAGCCAAAGCTAAAATTTTGTCCTCTAAGGAAAATCGTCTTGCCTATAGAAAAAGGGAACATATTGTTATAAAACATTTGCAATGTAGAAATATACAAAATTTGTGTAAAATAAATCATAAAAAATCTTAAATGTGCAATTATTCATCACATATTGTACTATTATAGGATATAACAACCCTCCTTTTGTGTGCGCGCGTGCGTGTGTGTGTATGAGGAGAGTGTATGTCGATCAACGTTCTAGCCGCCGGACGCACGACGTCGTCTTTTTATTGGTGACGCGCTGTCGGCGCAGTCGTTGCGCCGACAACGTGACTGCAAAAAGGGCCGAAGTTGGCCAAAATGCGTCTCGGGTGGTCTCGGGGATAGTATGTATCAGTGTGTATTTAGCGAGCGTTGGTTGATAGCAAACGACTGCGTTGTGTGCCAAAGAACAAACAGTGTGTTAAGACCGTATGTACTTGGTTTATAAATATAGGCCTATATTAATTCATCTAACCGAAGATCCATTAAATCCTATACTATATTTCTTAATCGATATAAATATATTGTATGATATTGGAAGAACTTCAGTGATGACTACATGATGGATCAGATTCAACACTTGCCTTTGCTTTCTTGTTAACATTCTGAATCTGCATTTCTATGAATCTTAGCTGTTGCTTCGAAAGTGTCTGTAGTTCTTTCATCTCACTAGATTTGACGAACTTTACAGCACTTTGTAGGCGATCCTTGTACAATCCCAATTGCCTCACATGTTTCATCTGTCGCCTCAATAGGTTTGTCGCTATTTTATGTAAGCGTGAGGCGACTGGAGTTAACTGCTTTTTCCTCGTGATGCTCCCAAGCAGTGATCGCTTTCTTGTGAATCTGGGTGTCTCGCACATGGCATCTTCTTTTTCAGCATCATCTATTTTTAAAAATAAACTTTTATTATGATGTGAGCTTGTACAGGGTTCATTTAAATTGTTTTGCTGAGTGTTGAACCTTCTTTCAAATCATTTGCAACATTTCCTTCAGTTCTAATTATTTCTAGTTCTTTCGCCAAGTCCATAATGTTGAAGGCATCAGAAGTACTTGGCATCGGGCTCAATAACAATTCTGGAACAGCATCATTTCTTAATGTTTTACGGGAAAATGTCAGACTATACGATTTTTCTGAAAAATGAATTTGATAAATCCTATAAGCCCTTAATTCTTCTGCTCCAAGATGCTGAAGTGCTGGAATTTGTATTGCTTCTTTCCAGACAATGCTGAGCCTCCAATCCTTTGGGAAGCAGTGTTTTGGGGTGCTTTTTATGGAATGGCAGCCCATAACAACGCATTGGCAATGCACCTTTCCCAAAGGGCGTTTTGCGTGTCCTAATTGAAATAAAATGTGTTTAGAGTGGCAAGTACGAAAAATGGATGAGAAAGAGAGAATGAGAGTGAGTCAGATAGACAGTCTGAGGAGGAGTTTGTATGAGTCGTATGACGGTAATGAGCAAATCAGGGTCAAAAGGTAGAGAATCTGGGAACAGAGAGAATGGGTATGTGCGAACAGAGCGAGCGAAGGAGATATAGAAGAATACAGGAACCTCGAAAGCAAAAGTTTATTGATATAATTAACGTGAGACACAATTTCCCTTCCTCGCGTAAGGAGTAGCGATTCGTAGTACGGGATAATTTCTTTATTAATCATTATTCTCATTTACTTCTGGTTTTTACAGACGTGCGTCACATAAAAATTAATTTATATTTTCAAACAAGCCTACTTTTATAATACAAATTATTATATTATTATTATTATTTATCGCAATAATGTGCCGCTGAAACTCGTCCAATGTTCAAAGCACAAGGCTGCGCAAGTCCACAAAACTACGTTGAACAGGTTAAACGATCACCAGTGGTTTGCAAAATCGCAATCGCCGGTTTCCCGCTAACGTGTCCAAATAAATCGCCGGTTGCCAACGGCAACGGTCACTCGAATGTGTGAGAGGACGAGGCTCACGTATTATCCAGTCACACAACTACAGGCAACCATCAGCGCCACCTTAATGTATTCCCATACTAGAAACGCTGCACCGGAAGCGTATATCTCAGTTTCCACCACCTGGGGAGCACCCCTGGTGCGCGCAGTGATGTTCTTGAGGACGCTTTCTCGCGCATGCGCACTGCATTCACAGAGAAATCCAGGGACGGCACAGCGGCATACTGCGGCAATTTGGCGATACAACTTGGCGGGATGCATATAAATATATATATATATACACATATATATATACACATATATATACATTCCCGTAGACTGTTCGTCAACTGTTTGAATTTGACAACACAGCGCGTTGCATGTAGCGACCTTTTTCCCGTGCGAAATATGGTTTACGATGTGGTTGCTGAATACATACATATTATCGGTACCAGATTATCGGAATTTTACCGTATAAAGTAGACCAATTTTGTATGTTTAGTTTATGTGAATTATTTTTGCACTACGTTTGAATTCCTTTCACGAATGGAGCAAAACTATTTCTGAATGCGGCGACCCCAGAATGAATACAATTTGAAACATTTTTCTTGAAAGGGAATGTATTGAAGGTTCGTGATATTGTCGTGGCGACCGCGGTATTCCCACTACAGAGCTCATGTTTCCTGTCTCTCTGTGAGTTACTGTTTTCTTCCGATGCCCAGCGCGGTAGCGAACTTCCTCTTCCTACTTCTGCCTTTAGAGCTGGTCACGGTGAGTCGCATTATTAACCCGAACACCACGTGTATAAACACATATAATATATACAAAGAAAGAATATTTAAAACAGCATACTTCTTTTCTAAGACTTCCAAAACCTGCTAGACAGAATCACATAGTATCTACAACAGGTTATGGGCCCAGTGTAATAGTAATAGAACACGCGGTCGAACACATGGTCCGGAAGGTTAACGGTTATTGAGGAACGGCCAAGTAAAGTTAATTCGTAAAGCGACAATGATGAACGAATCAAGCATAATGTTCACGCATAAGTTAAACGGTTCGAACTTCAAGTTGTGGAAGTTCCAAATTCAGGCGCTATTAAGAGGAAAGCCCTGACCCGAAGCCCACAGGATAAATAGCAACTGTAGAAACAATACGAGAATGGTCTAAAAAGGACGGCCTGGCTCTTGCAACAATAGTAAGCACCTTGGAAGATGAACAAGCACAGTTAATATTGGGTTGCAGCACCGCAAATGAAGTTTGGGACTCGTTAATCAACATTCATGAAAAGAAAAGTGAAGTAAGCATTATAAACCTCTATGAGGAATATTTTAGTATGAAGATGCTTGAATCAGAGACCGTCACCTCGTATGTGTCTAAAGTTGTTAAACTAGCAGCTGAAATTGAAAGCCAGGGCGAAGCACTTTCAGATAACATAAAAATGGTTAGAATAATAAGCGGATTGACCAGTCAGTACAAAAATTTAAAAACTGTGTGGTATAATGTTAAAGAAGGACGAGATTCGAATAATTTTATGGGCAGGCTTAAACAAGAAGAGGATCAAATAAATAAAGTCCAAAATGATGATGATAGATCATCAGGTGCATTTTTTGTTAAGTTAAAACAGTATAAAGGAAAGCCAAATGGAAGCAAAAGGTGTGCAATAGAATCAAAGAAAACCCAGATTCAGGAGTGGAAACGGAATAGAAGGTGTAAGATCTGTAACGAAGTTGGTCACTGGTATAGAGAATGTAAGAAAAATGTACAAAGAAGTAAAAAGCCAGTGCAATCAACAAAATAGGATAGTGAGTCAGTATTCATAGCCACCATTCCGAGTCAGATAGTGGACAATTGTAACAAGTGGTTAGCAGACTCAGGAGCATCAGAACATATGTCTTATAGACAGGATTGGTTTACAAGTCTAACTCAATATAAAGAAAATAAATATGTACGCATAGCTAACAACGCACCTCTACTAACACATGGCTATGGAACAATTGAAGTAATGTCATGGGTGGATGGAAAATGGAAGGACTGTAAAATAAGCAACGTACAATTTGTGCCAGAAATTAAACAGAATCTCTTGTCAATTGGTTCAGTTTTGACCAAAGGTTTCACAATGGTTACCAAAGAAAACCAGTTTGAATTTACAGACAGAAATAATATTAAAGTGTCTAGTGGTATTATAGATAATGATAACCAATTTGTACTGACATTTAAGGTAAAAAAAGTGCAGAAAGCAAATGTAGCTAAAGCGAAATCATTAGAACATGTTGTTGTTATAGCTTATTTATTGAAGACTGGGCAAGAGTACAACTTCTCTCTTCAATGATTCGTCGCAGACTGGCTGGCAACGACGCGTTTCGACACGCAATGCTGTCGCTCCCGGTCCTCCACTCCGAGCACATACAAAACAATAAACGCTCGCAAGAGCCGACAAAGGCAGCCAACGTGTTCGGTCTTCTCTGTTCTTCAACAGAACAATGACACAAAATACTTGGACACCTTAATATTGATGCAATAAAGAATATTGAAAAGTTTGAACTAGCAAATGGCATCAGTTTAGCGAACAAGACTGAATTCTACTGTGAGGAATACAAATTCGGCAAAATGCATCGTAGCTGATACAAGACAAGTGGTCAGAGAGAGACACTACCCAGAGAAGTCATACATACAGACTTATGTGACCCAATGGATACAAAAGCAGTGGGAGGACATAAGTATGTATGTATATAGTTTATTGATTCCCTTACTGGTTACTATTTGCCCTTTCGGGTACATAGCCTTTCTCCTTCCTTATTCTAGTCCTATCTTATCTTATCCTACTACCTTACACTACTCACTCTACTTACTCTACGTACTTCTACTTGTTCTATTTCTCGCTCGATCTCGGTCGCTCGCTGTCGCCCTTTCTCGCACGCTCGCCGTTTCCCATACTTCCTCCCCCGCTCTCTCCCGCTCTCACCCCTCTCTCCATCTTCCCTTCGCCTTCCTTAACTTATACTCTCGCTCTCCCACTCTTCTTGCTCTCCTCTCTCTCCATCTCTCTCCCTTATGCCCCCCACCCCTCCCACCCCCTCTCTTCCTCCCTCTCCCTTGCGGACTTCCGTTTCCTTCCACATTGTCCTCTCCGCTCTCGCACATTCATTCGTTCTCATTCACTCCCTCATTCTTCCTTTCCCTTTTTTTCTTTATTACCCTGCCCTTCCCCTTCCCTCCCCCCTTTTTTTCTCTTTCCTCTTTCTCCCTTCTTGCTCACTCTATTTCCTTCATCCATCCCTCTCCTCCTCCCTCCCCGTCTAACACTTCTTTTACTTTCCATTCCCACTTTTCCTCTCTCTGCTCTCTCCCCATCATCCACATTTCTCCCACACGTGCTCCCACGTTTGTTCCTCCTTTCTGTAAACCTTGCCACCCTCCTTAACCTTTCTTCGCTCCATCTCTTCTTCAGATACCCCTTCCCTCCTTCCCCTATAACCTCTCTATACCATCTATTTGATTTTGACTCCTCTATATTCTTTCTCCTCTCTCTTATTTGCTCCTCCAGGTCCCTCTCTTGTAACTCCTCAAACTCCATTCCCTCCTTCTCTCCCTCCTCCACCCCCCTTTCCCTGAAAAACTCCCTTCTCTCCTGCTCCCATTTTCCCACTATTTTGCCCCTCCTCCATCTCACCTTCATTTCCCACCAGCACCTCCTTGCAATCACTCCCCCTTTCCCTTCCTCCAGTTTCCTCTCATAACCCATTGCCCTTCTTCCTGCCCTTATCCTCATCTTCCCTCTACCCGTCTCCTCACTTACCATGTATCCCGCTGTCCTCCAATCCGCTCCCATTATCCACCTCAAATACCTCTCCTGCATCGCCTCCACACCCTTCCTCTCCTTCGACACCCAAACGTCCACCCCATACTCCGCTACCGTCCATACCAACACGTCAAATAACCATACCTTCCTTTCCCAATCCTTGTTCCACAGTCTCTTTCTATCCCCCAAAATTCTTTCATTGCCGCCGCCGCCCTTCTTCCAACCTCTCACATTTTTTTCACTCCCCCCTCCCTGCTCCACCCAGTATCCCAAATAACTCCATCTCTTTCACCTCTTCCAGCCTCTTTCCCCCCCACCTCCAGTCAATTTCCCTTTTTTTTCCTCCCCCTTCCTGAATCTAACTATCTTTGTTTTCTCGGTGTTTACCTCCAATCCTTTCCTTCCCAAATATCTTTCTAACCTTGCCACCATTGCCCTCATTTCCCCCTCCTCCATTGCCATCACTACCACGTCGTCCGCGTACGACAGGGAGTATATCTTCTCTCCTCCCACTTTTATCCCTCCCGATCCGCCTTTCCACAGTGCCTCCTCCATATCTACCACCAGCACGTTGAACAGTATCGGGGTGAGCGGACACAACTTTTTTTTTTTTTGTCGAGGAGCAAATCGGGAAAACCCGATGCCACTTCCCTGCTCGTGAGTGGGTGCGTTACGGGAATTTTCGCGCGCAAATTACGTCCGCGACGCACCCGAGGCTGGCGTGAGGCGCCCGATACCGTGGAGACCGCGAAGTGGGCTCCGGACAATCCTAGAATAAATTCGGCGGCCGCAAAGCGGCCGTCGAATTATGCGATGAATCTAATTGCCAAAAGGCTCTAAATTCTTCAAAGGAGTGGCGGTCACTCGTTCAATTTCGACCAAAACTACCCGCGTAGATAAGACCGCTCAACCAGGTATCTGCCGAGCGGCCAAAACTCCCGAGGGCGCTCGAAGTGAACGCCCTGGCTCATCGCGCGCGACGGACCCTTAAAACTCTACCCGGCCGACGGCGGCTGCGGATCCGAAACCGTCGGCCACTGGTGATACGGCGACCGCAGAGAGGGCAGCTCCCGGCGGTCGCCCACGCGGTTATCCTCCGTCACCTTGCACGGCGGGACGGAGGAAGGGAGGCGGAAGCCTCCTCGGACGCCACACGCGGAGCGAGTTGGGATCGCGTTCCTGCTCTCGCTCCGCAGCCTCCTTCTGGGACATGACGTCCTCACAGAAGGAGGCGAACACTTTCCAGGACCCGACGCTCCGGATCATCTCGGGGAGAATGCCCCGAAGCGAGATGCCCTGGCCGCATACGCTACGAAGGACACGGCGTTCCCGTGCGCACGCTGGACACTCCTCGCCGGTGTGCGCCACCGTGTCCCTTCCCTCCCCGCAGTGATGGCACTGCTCGGACAGTTCCCTCCCCAGGCGACACAGATACACACCGAAACATCCGTGTCCGGTGAGCACCTGCGTCATCCTAAAACTAAGTGCGCCCCGCGATCTGCTGATCCATTCTTCGAAAATGGGGAGCAGCGCTTCGATGAGCGTCCGTCTCTTACCGTTGGGGAGATCCGTCAGCCGATCGCGCCATTTGCCGATCGACCTTCTTCTCCCCTCACTGCGCTCGATACCGATGGTGTTCGCCGCCACCACCGGATCGATCCGTCGCTCTCGCAGCTCAACTCCACGCCGATGAGTCGCTGGGAGTTCTCACGCCATAAGATCCATGGGCACGATGTCCGCGAGAGTCCTCGCCGCCTCCAAGGAGACGGTTCGGTATCCCCGTATCACCCTCAGAGCCATCAGGCGTTGGAGGGAGTCCAACGCCCTCCAGGTGGGGGCTGATAATTGATCCGCCCATATCGGTGAGCCATACATCACCATCGCGACAGCGATGTACGACACCCAAATACAGGCGGCGAGCGCGGGCCCCGGGGCACCCTAGGTTCGGCAGCAACCGCGCGAGTGCGGCCGCCGCGCCTTCCACCCGTGGGATCAATTTCTTGACGTGCCGATCAAACTTCCAAGTCGGATCGAGGAGGAGCCCCAGATAGCGGAACCCCTCTCCCACGGCGGTTAACTCCCCATTGTGAGCGAACACCCCTGCCTCAGCCCTCTCCCTGTCCAAAATCAATCCCCTATCTCCTCCCCCGCTGTCACCCTGGTTTTCATCTCTCTCATAACATCCTCCACTCTCCTCACCAATCCCTCTCTCACCCCCCTCTCCCTCATCACCTCTACCACCTTCCTCTTACCCACTGAATCAAACGCTGCTTTCAAATCTAAAAACATTGCCACCATCTTCCCCCCTTTCCTCGCTATTTCCCTATTAACCGTATAATTCAGCGCGTAGATCTGATCCCTCATCCCCATTCCTCTCCTGAACCCTCCCTGCGTCTCTCCCTATATTCCCTTCTTTTCCACCTCGTTTCTCAGCCTGTCCGCTAACACCTTCGCATATATTTTATATAGCTAAGGCTTTAGCGTCACTCCCCTATACTCCACCCTTTTTCCCTCCCCCTTCTTTACTATGGGCACTATTTCTCCCACGCACCACTCCTCTGGCCATCTCTCCCCGTTCCACACCCTCCTGCACACCTCCTCTCCCCATTCCCTGACCTCTTCCCCTCCATACTTCCAAACCTCATTCGGTATCTCGTCCCCCCCAATCGCCTTTCCCTTCTTTAGTCCGTCCATCACTCTGCCTATCTCTTCCCTGCTAAGTTCCTCCTCTTCGTCCCTTTCCCTCACCCCTCCCCTTCCCCTCACATACCACCTTCCTATCCCCCCCCCATCAGCCCCATAAAATGCTCCTTTTATTCCTCGCTCGTTATCCCTTCACACACCCCACTTCCTTCTCCTCCTATTCATTCTTACCATCCCCCATACCTCTCCCACCATTCGAGCCTCCGCCGACTCCCTCACAATTCTCTCCCTTTCTTCCTCTTTCTTTCTTTCACACAGTTCTTTATACCCCCTCCTCTTTGTTCTGTATTCCACCCCCTTCCCTCCCTGTCCCTTCTTCCATTTCCTTAATTCCTTAACTCCTTTTTTGCCTCCCTGCATCCCTTGTCCCACCACCCCATCTTCCTGTTCCCCCTCCCCCTATCCCTTTCCACTCCTTTTCCCCCTCTTCCAGCGCTATTTTTATCCTTTCCCCAATTTCCCTTAGATCTTCCCCTATCCCTCTCCCCTTTTCCTTCCCCCCCTTCCCCTTCCCTGATCCTTTCCCTAAACTTCTCTCTCCCCTCTTCGTTCCATTTTCCCCTACTCCTCTCTATCCTTCCCCCTTTCTTCCCCGCCCCTCTTTCCATCCCTACCCTCATCCATATCACTATCGGTTGGTGGTCCGAGTCTACTCTCTCCCCTATCTCCAGCCTCTCTATCTTCCCCCTCGCCTTCTCATCCACCAACACATAATCAATTACCGTGTTGCCCCCTATGTACGTGAATTCCCTCCTCCTCATCCCCGTCCGTGCAGCCGTTCATAATCGCCCATCCCCTTTCCTCCGCACACTCCACCAGTAATCTCCCTTCTCTATTTATCTTTTCGTCCTTTGACCTCCTTCCTTCTTGCACCCCCTCCTCCTCCACCACCCTCCTTCCTTACCCCTCCTCCTCTTCCTCCATCCATTCCTTTATTCCCTCCAGCTTCCTCTCTATATCTCCCCTTACGTATACTCCTATCACACTCCATCTATCCCCCCCCCCTACTCTCATGCCCCATTCCCACTTCCCCTCTTCTTCCCCTCCCCTCTCCTCCTCCTCTATCACTGTCCCCCTCCTCGTGCCCCTTATCATTCCCCTGCATGCAATTCCTTTTTTATTTCATCTCTTTGCAAACCTCACTTCCCAATCATACCCTTTCGGCAGCCTTTCTTTTGTCCTTTCCCATTTTTTCTCCTCTATCCACGTCTCTACCCATTATACCACATCCCACTCCTTCATCCCCTCCCAGAACACCCTATCTTTATTCCCTATCCCCGCCACGTTCCACAAAGCTAGCTTCCACCCCTCCCCTTCTCCTCTCCACCCTCCCATCCGTTCCTCCCCCCTTTCCTTTCTATTCCCCCTCTCTTTCCTCTCCCTCCTCCTACTCCCCCTCCCTTCCCCCTTCCCTCACCCCTTCCCCCTCCGCGTTTCCTCTCCCCGCCACCAGTCTCTCCTCCACCTCGTCCCATTTCCACCATTTCCCTTCAATCCTCACCTTCCCATATCCCACCCACACCGCCTTTCCCTTGTTCCTCTCCTCCCTTGCTGTCTCCTCCACCTTCCACCTCATCCTCCTCTCCCTCCATGTTAAATCATCATCTATCCTTATCTTTCTCTCTCTTATCTTCCTTCTTCCCATCATCACTTCCTTCTTTTTCTCCCTGTCCTTCATATCCACTATCACTGTCCCTCCCTCTCCTTCCCTCCCACCTCCCCCCAGCTGCTCCATTTCCGCCACCTTCATAACCACCCCCATTTCCTTTAATATTCCTTCTATCTCATAATTTCTCTCTGCCCCCTTTTTTTTCAATCCTCTTATAACTATGTTGTTTCTTCTTCTCTCTCTCTGTCTCTCTTTCCTTTCTTCCCTCCATTCGATCTCCTTAATCTTCCTCTCCATTTCCTCCATTTTACCTCTTTCCTCTACCCCCCATGCTGCTTTCCATCTGATTCCATCTGCTTTCATGCTGATCTGCATCATTACCCTTGTAACCCGTGACTGGTCACACTCGCCTCGTATGCAGCGGAAGGCCTACTCAGAAGGAGTATGCGTTACCTACGGCTGTGTACGAGGCGTAATCAGAAATTGATATAAAATTGAGAAGCAAAGTCGTCACTTCGGGAGCTAATCTGGGACCCGTCGTCCCGCGTTATGTGCAGATTTGTAAGTGGTTGCCCGATCTCGAGCCCCACGCTGGGCGCAAATCGTAACCCGTGATTGGTTACTTCTCCCTCGAATGCAACGGTAGGCTTGGTCTGAAGGAACAAGCGGACCCTATGGTTGCATTCGAAGTTAATCAAAAATAGATATAGGTAATGATGAATTTAGTCGTCACGTAACTAAGAGTGGGCACGTGTGAAATGCCCGTGGATTCGTACCACTAGGCGACCACAGGTTTGTGTAGTGAGTGAGTCGATATACTAGTTGGTAAAATACGTATATATTCTGTTATGAGTAAAAGCCGTGGTACAGAGACGTACAAGTGCGGTAGTATTCGCGATGCAATACGTACGACAGGCCGTACGTAGTGCTATTTGGCTACGATTTACGTACTCTTGACACAGAGAAACGCGCGTGTTGTTGTGTGCGCTATACGTAAGAGCTAAGGTTATTTACAGGTGTCGGATACTGCACACACAGGCGCACGTGTATTGCCGGGAACGTCGGACAGTGGCTTGAAGAGCCGTACACAGCTGTTCCTTATATATAGATATATATACAATACGCGATAATAAGTACGTCGCGTATTTAGGAAAGCCTAGCCGTGAGGTGCAAATATCGGATAAGCGGAGGGCTTTACCGATGACTCGCTTTAACGCGCAGTCGTTCAGGATATTCCCTCCAAGGTGACCTATTATCTATACGAGTCTTAGCAAATGTGCATTCGTTTTGTACCTGTGAACACTTCGGTTACAACAACGACCAGTCGGCGGGGGACACAACCAAGTGCCAGCCGAGCAACCAGGCAGTTTTACCTTGATATCACAGGTCACGTTAATTTAATAATGACTCGGACTTAGGCCAATTACAATCTAAGAAGCTACTGCAATGTTTCTGTTCAATTCATACTACGAGAACACTTCGGCGAAGGAATCTAACCAGACGGCGGGGGACACAACCAAGTGCCAGCCGTGCATCCAATCTACGAGCCGTTAGATATCTCGTAGTGCTTTTTATTTAAGCAAACTGCCTTCTGTGGACTAGGTCTTTGCAAAAGGGGACCCGCAATTACGCAAAGCCAGCAAGTGCGCCGATCGTCCAGGAAGGTTATCTCACTGCGAGGAGTCGGGTAGGCCGAAGACGGCCAGCAAGGGGTAACAGTCAAGTACCGGTCGAGTGTCTTAGTCAGGCACCTTATTCCTCCGTGGATCTAATATATATTTTCCTACTCTCTACTTGTTGGAACATATCCTGAGCAACCGCCACGCCATTCGTCGGAGTTGTTCCTCGATTAAGGGAGTCAGCTTGCGGATTTTGCATTCGTGAATTTAACGTTGACGGAGTGTGAGTTTAACCCTTTTCGGAACTAAATGATATTTGAGAACACGTTCTTTACTCGTGAATCCCTTAATATGTCACCTAGGCTTTCCTGGGACGCTCGACGTCTATTAAAACCGTGATGCAGTTTAGATCTGTGCTATGTGAGAATACTATGTATGCTCTGACGTGTGCCGTTTAATCGCAGGCTCGAGAATTTAGGATGGGTCGGTTCTTTCGTAATCGAGGTTGGTTAGTCCTCTTAAACTCAAGATATGACAAATTTTATTGTACATTCGCGGGGTTCTTATACGCGCATGAATGATATTTCGCCAGTGAGAGGGAGGTGTCCATCTACTGGCGCGCGCCCGCTAATAAACGCGAGAGGGTATCCCTCTGCTGAGCGCTATGTTTACGATGCGGGTACACGTACGTGAACGGTGTTTACTGCACGATGTAACCGTTCGAAAAATACGGTTACACCCTTATTCCCTCCTTCATTTCCTCTCTCATCTCCCTCATCTCCTTCCTCCATTCCGTCCCCTCTCCCTCCCCCTCTTTCCTCCACAATCCTTTCCCCGGCGACCTTTGTAGCCATTTCATCGGCTTAAAAATTCCCTCCTCTTCCTTATTTCCTGCTATCCTCCCCTTCTCCCAGCTTTCCCTCTTCCTCTTTACTGCCTCTTCCCATTCCTCCCCCACCTGCCTCCTTCCGTAACTCTCTGCCATCTTTCCTACCTGCCCTCTTCCTTACCGACTCTCTTCCTCTGTTCCTTTCCTTTCCGCTAGGTGTCTCCCTCTCTCGCCTTACACCGTCTTCCCGCCTTTCAACCACGCTCTCTCCTAACCTCTTCCCTGCCCGCGTCTTTCCTTCCCTTCTATTCCACACCCACGCTCCCGTTCACGCCACCTACAGTCACCCACACTCCTCTCCCTTTCCTCTACCCTCTCACACCACCTCTCTCTCCTACTTTCCACTTTTCTCTCCTCACACACTCTTTTCTTTCACAACTCGCTCGCACCTGTCCGCTCACTCACACTCCGGAAACGGAAGTCCGAGAGGACATAAGTATTTTATTGTAATTACAGATGAGGCAACAGACTTTAGATGTATTTACTTCCTAAAGAATAAGACTGAAGCATTGTGCAAAATTGAAACCTTTGTGTTGTTAGAATTTTCTTCTGGCCGCGTGGTGAACCGGATCGGCATGAATCCTCTTCACGTTCTACAATTCGCTCGTCTTGATTTTACCATGGGTGCAGAATAAATGCTAATTATATTTGACTCGTTTTATTTTCGCCTCACTCATTTACGCCTTGAGCTCCGTCACACGTCTGACTTTCTACTTGATACATTTTAACTGTCTGTTCTAAGCGTACTTTCTACTTCCGACCACATCCGACTTCCGAGAGAGGAGTGCTACCAACCTACATTTTTTGGCGCCAACTTATAACATAAAATTCTCTACATGTGTAACTAGCAAGGAATGTTACAGGAAATTGAGTAAAGAAGATACCTTCGGACAATGGTAAAGAATATATAATGAGGAAGTACAAAGATATTTTAGCAAGAAAGGTATAATAGACGAAAGGTCACCTCCCTATACAGCAGAACACAATGGTCGTGCTGAAAGAGAAATAAGAATAGTGGTTGAAAGTACACGTACTATGCTCCTAGCAAGTAGTTTGCAAAAAGGTTTGTGGGGTGAAGCTGTCAGAACTGCTGTATATGTACTCAACAGAACTACAAATTCAAGACACCCCGACAGTACAGTATTTGAAAAATGGTTCAAGAGCAAACCCGAACTGGGACATGTGAAGATATTTGGAACTGAGGCATTTGTCCATGTGCCAAAACAGTTCAGATATAAATGGGAGGCAAAGGCCAAAAGAATGTACCTGGCGGGTTGTGAACCTACATCCAAGAATTATAGACTGTGTGATCCTTATAAAAGAACAATAGTAGCTAGCTGCGATGTTAGCTTTAATGAAAAAGTGGTGGTTGAATGCATAGACTACAAGGAAGATGCACCAAAAGAACCAAATGAAGAAATTCCTAAAGTACCAAACAAAGAAGTAAAAGAATTGGAAGACGACGAAGACAAGAAAACAGGCAGAGGAAACAGTAAATACGAGTTAAGAAAAAATCCGAAGAAAACTGTTGGAGTTACATAAATACAAAAGTAGTGTCGACGTTGCTCAGCCTTTTGTACACCGAACGTTTCTTTTTTTTTTTTTTTTTGTCACGCGAGACGCGTACTTCCTGAATGGTGCCTTGTGCGTATAAAAGGCGGCGAATAAAGAGTGTGCTGTGTATCCAATGTGATCAATCATTAATACCCAAAACTGAACAGGTTATGGGCCCAGAAATTGCTGTTAAATGCAAGACAGTAATTACAAGTTAAGTATTTTTGTCGTTTGATGACTACAAAAGGTAGATCCTTGGCGAAACTACTTTGAGGTTAGCCAGACCACGTGTAAAAAGTGCAAGTGCCTCAAGATGGATAGCGAGCAAATAAAGATTAATAAGCTATGGTCCGCAGAAGACTGGACGACATGGAAATTCCAGATAAAGTTAATGATGAACGCTAATGAGTGTTTTGGGGTAGCAAATGGAACATTAATGAAACCTGAGCTACCGAGCCAAGATGCCAACGCTGAAACCATGACGGCGTACCAGAAGGATCTGAGATTATGGCAAAAACTCGACGGGATAGCCCAGAAACTCATTGTGTTGCATACATCGGAACAATCCCTGACCCACATAATGAATTGTGAAAATGCGCATCAGATGTGGACTAAGCTGCAAACCGTTTATCAAGGTAAAACTGAAACAAACATACATTTATTGCAGCAAAAATGGTTTTCTATGGAAAAAGAAGCAACCGACGATATGGCAACGCACATTGCAAAAATAAGAGACATAAGCCACAGATTATCTTTATTAGCAGACCCAATCTCAGAGAATATGGTTGTAACGAAAATATTAATGACCTTACCATCAAGTTTAGGCTACTTTAATGCAGCATGGGAATCGACATCGCCGGCAGACCGCACGGTCGACAACCTAGTGACTAGACTGATCATGGAAGAAACGCGGCTATTAGCCAGGGAGAGCAAGCCAGGTGGTGCGCTACCTGCAAAAGGGCATGCATGCAAAGCAAACTATGAAACTATGAGAAGAAATACTGATAACAAGAATAGAACTGCAAAGCTAACCACGTGCTACAAGTATGGAAAGGTTGGGCACTTCATGAGGGACTGCCGTAGCAGGAGAAAAGGGAACAGTAATGAAACGCACCGGTGGGCCTCAACGCAGGAGAAACAAGCAGCACTATATAACGAGTTAGTCTCCTTTTCATCAGAAAAACTTGACAATGATACATGGTACCTCGACTCTGGTGCCAGTAGTCACATGACTGGTAAGCGTGACTGGTTCAGAGATTACAAAGCATTCCAGGAACCAACCCCAATAAGAATCGGAAATGGGGTGGAAATAGAAGCTTATGGAAAGGGAAACATTGATGTTTCTGTATTCATTGGTTTTAGATGGGAGTTGAAGTATTTAGAAAATGTAATATATGTGCCGAAGCTGGCGTACAATCTGTTTTCAATGGGCTCAACACTTGACAAACAAATGGACTTTGGATCGAATCAAAGGGGATGCTGGTTTACAAAAGGAAGAAGAAGAGTCGCAATAGGGGAAAGGAGAGGAAATCTTTACGCCATGAAAATAAAGACAGTAAAGCCAGAAAGTGCCTTCAGCACAGAAGAAAAGGAAGTAAAGCAAACAAGCACAAAGGAATCTGACCTACTACTGTGGCACGAGAGGCTTGCACTTCAAGCAGGTAAGAGAGATACTGAAAAGGGAAGGCATCAAGACAAACGAAGGTAATACTTTTTGCGGGCATGCGTAAAAGGAAAGGCGTGCAGGAAGACTTTTCCATTTAGTGAATCAAAGACGAAGCAAGTTGCTGGGCTAATACATCCGGACCTGTGTGGTCCAATGGAGAATAATTCATTAGGCGGAGCAAGATATTTTCTTTTGTTTAAAGATGATTACTCAGGCTACAAAAAGGTGTACTTTCTCAAAACAAAGGATGAAACACTAGAAAGGGTCAAGAATTTCCTCAAGAGAGTCGAAATGGAAACTGGCAAAAAGGTAAATATTTTACGAACAGATAATGGGTTAGAATTTGTTAATAGCAAGATGAAGAATAGAACACCAAACCACCGTACCCTACACACCTGAGCAACATGGGAAGGCGGAGAGAGAAAATAGGATAGTGGTTGAAGCAGCCCGTACAAGGCTACTTGGTAGAAACCTTCCAAAGACCTTGTGGGCGGAGGCAGTAAATACTGCTGTACATGTGCTCAACAGAACGGGGAAGAGCAGTCAAGAGGGACACTCGTCATATGAAATCTGGTTCGGCAAGCGTACAGGATTAGGATATATGAAAGTTTTTGGAACAAAATGTCATACGCATATACCAAAGCAGCATAGAAGAAAATGAGACGAAAAATCCAAGGAGGTGATATTCGTCGGATATGACGGTTGCACAAAAGGATATAGGATTTGGTTCCCTAAAACAGGGAAAGTAGAAAAGAACCGAGATGTAATTTTCAAAAAGGAGCAGCCACCCTTAGTATCACAAAAAGACAATGAAGATGACAAATGCGTGAAGCACAACTTGACACAGGACGCTGAATGCGAGGAAGAAAACGTAGCTGAAGAGGAGGAAGAAAGGCTGGAAATGCTCGAAGGACCGGATGAGCAAGGCGAAGAAGAAGATGACAACTTCCAAGATGTTGAGGAAGATTTGCCAATGGAAGGCGAAAATGAAGCTGCACAAGAGCGATATACACTACGTGATAGGCTAATGATAAACCCTCCTCGCAGATATGATGATTATTACAGAAATAGTTCGCTTATTAGCACTGGTGACGAAGAGGTTAGGACTTACCCCCGTAAGTCGTTGTACATTTCTCTGTATAACAAAAACCAAATCTTTATATTTATTATTCAATTCTTTGCACAAATTTCTTTAGAGATTTTTGCATTATATGCACAAAGAGTAAAATGAAACATATTTACGACAACATGTGCATTCTGTAGGCGCCTCCATTTCAGATAATTCTATAAAATATGAAGGACGTTAGGTTTACTATTAATCATCAAATTTCAAAGAGTTTAGAAATATTTGAATGTACCTGCAAAAATGGTGTTCTCATGTTTCGAATTATCTTTGTTTTCATCTTCTGAAAAAGAATACGATAAATGTAAGATGTTTTTATAGTTAACATTGATTTATATATAAACCTTTCCCGATAAATCGTGATGTACCAAAATAGGTGTAATCAGTGGTCTCAGATTTGGCCCGTTTACATCATCAATGCCCGCGGGAGTGGGGATACGCGCAAGTGTGCGTGCCCTGTCTGTGAGCTGACAGGCCAATGCGTGGAGTCAATACCGGGTGTAATACCTATTTCAAGGTATTCTGCATCCCAAACTGTATCCTCCTTAGTCCTCATATCGGGCACCTCATTAACTGTATTTACACGCGCGGTTGCATCCAGTTGAGTCTCAAAATTATTGGATACGGCGGCACCAGATGTCGAGGGTTCCGACGCTAGATATACATACAAGATATATATACATTGTTAACATTAACCGAGAATACGATTTTATTTCTTACGGTAACGATCTGTTTGTAGAACGTAGCGTGAAAATTATGTAAAGAACGTTATTTGAAGGATACGAATTGATGGTATCTCCGCATTCATACTTTGCATAGGGACCTACATTAACACATACTTTTTCATTTTGTAATCAGGGATATTGCGTAGGTTCATTGAAATGTCGTATGTACAATCGCTAATATTGCCTCATCTTTCAAAAACTCAGTCTACAATGCCGGTGAAATTTCTTCATTTTGTCAGAAATAAAAGTATGTGTACGGCACACTTATTGCTAATAAACTTTGTTGTATTCTATTACATGAATAGATGAATGACATACCTGTTGAAGTTGTGGTCCATACTTGATATTCGTTTCCCGATTGGACTGCAGTTTGGTTCTGTACGATGTAGTTTGAAGGCATTATGAATTTGGCCCTCTTCGGTTGATCTGCAGATTCAAAACATGCTTTAATATCATATTGTAACTGGAACATGTGCAATTGTTTATATAAATGTCGTAGCAATACCATCGCTTGAACTGTCACCGTAGAAGGTACGCTTTTTTATGCAACGTTTCTGCCGAATAATTTCCGCGGCTGTTTGGATTCTACTACTGTCATCCGAAGCCAACATTTCGCTGATGGCCTTTTCTACCCCGCGTGCATGTTCGTAGCTTTCTGTAACAGATTTTCAAATCGTTATGAATTCTACTTGTTGTTGTAATGTCACAAATAAATATATGAAACGAACCGTAAGGGCCGAACTTCTTGTCGAAATATGACATCTTCCAATCGCTGGATGAGGCCGCCGTCCCCTTTATACAAGCCTTAGCTAGGCGCGATGATTATTTTGGTGTGACAAAAGTACAATCTGTAAAATTTATCCAACTCGTCGGTACGGTAACGCAGTATGTGTCGAAGAGCAAGACATGAAACGCCATTCCAATAATTCGTAGTGATTCTTAGTGATGTACGGTCAGAAACGCACAGGTCGCTTCGTAGTTTTTCTGTAATGACGAAATATTGTTAACCCTTCGGAGACCAACGCGGAGTCTTTTGAGACCTACCGTCTTCAATCGGATAGGCACACATACTACCGTCGTCACAAGACAAAATGGTTTAACGTTAATAAAACAAACAACTTCTTCCTTTTTTGAAGTCGTGGAAAAAAGAATTGCCGTTGCAGCTCCCCACCACAAGTGCAGACATACATTGTATGCCAGACCGAATGCTTCGTGCTACAGTATCGGTGAGGAGCTCAAGCGACCATGAATTAGTAATAGCGAACTATCGGTGTTGGTCGACGGACACCCTGCCTTATTGGTGCTCGGCCTTGCGGTACTCTGAGGGTTTATACACAAAAATCTTATGGGAATCTCTCAGCGCCCCAACGGGTTCACTGAATAAAGTGACACGACAAAAATTTAATTTCTTACGATGGTAACGCGGTTGCTTGAAAGTTATGATGACTATGTCATTTACAAATCGATTGAACGAATAAAACTAACAAAAAAAAATACTAATCGCAGGAACTAACCACACGATAAAAAGCACTAACCGGAAACTTGGAAAAACATTTTCCTTTTTGAATGTTGAAACCGAAGTACAACTTCATGAACGCCCCGAGCTGATTGGTCTCTAGAACTGGGCTCGTTCCACCGACGCCGTTCTAAAAAGATTTTTGAATGCTATCAACTAAGCCGCGTAATCCTCCCTGACAACTATGACAAATGACTCATTGTCTACCACAACAGAAAGCTATATCTATATACTACAAATCGATATATATATATGTATATAAATATGCTACAAATGGAACTAATATGCCTATATGCATATATATATGTATATTACCTCTGGTCGTTCAATGAACAATGTAGTGGGGGAATACAGCACCAGGAAGTTTGGTCCTTCCAGGGAAGTTGAATGGCTTTACTACATATGTTCGTTATTGGCCACATTCCCTGATCTCCGAAATGTTCAACCAAACATATATCCATATGCCTTGAGTCACACGGATACATCGGCAAAGGCTTCATCGTCAAAAATTGACGACCGATGATGACGGGTGTTGCCGTTTCCTTTTGGCATATATGTTGAATAATTACAATTGTTTGCCCTTTGACGTAGCAACAATTATTTGCTTTCTCATTGGTCAGTATGAAATGTGGGAACTGTATCTTTGAGTAAGGTTTAGTGCAATTCATCGGAGGCACCTTCTTCGTTTTTCCTCTCAGTGTTGGTACATCGCATTTCATGGAGTCAATCTTCTACACTTTGTATTACTGGAACACGCTGAATGAGCTCATCATCGCGAACAATCCGTCTATCTCGGAACTGCAGTTCTCCATTCTTCTCCTCAATTTACTTCTTCCTGGTTGCTCATGACTGAACATTACTCAACTACTAAACAGTCGTGTGGACGTTTGGTTATATTTTTACAGATTTGGCGCGAACCAATGTTTTCAGTTTATCGGATTAAGTGCCTGAGGAGTCTGGTTTTACGCGAGTGTAGGTTATAACAAAAGTGAGGAGCACTTCCTTTGCCACACGGCACGCGGCCGGCACAATAAAGTCCACGTGGGTGAAAAGTTCCACAAATTAGTTTATTAACTAATGCTCTTAAACTATTAAATACAGAGAGTCGAGGGGCACCGTAGGGTCTTTCTTATGTTCCCTTTTACACACCCGTCTCTTTCAACTAGTCACAATGTCGAGGAGTTACCCTGATTTTCCCACTGATTCGCACAAGAGAAGAACCACCTGTCGTTTCAATACAGAACACGGTAATCGCGCCATAATCCCGGTTCAAGACGCCTCCCAAGGCGTCTCAGACCAGGCTTACATTTCTCGACCCCCACTCTGACCGAGCTCTACACTTGTATGCAAGAAGCCTGTGTACCCGTGTAACAACACGGTGGGCGGGGCGTAATCGGAGTGGGGTGTTACGCCCCTCGCCAGGCGGAGAGTGGCTGGAGGCAGGGGAAAGTATACGCAAGCGACAACGAGGAGCCAACACCAACCACCAGCGCGGAGGCAGCGGAGGTAGCGGCTCAGGGAATACTAAAAGACCAACGCCGTCCGCCGGTAACCCACAGCTACCGAAGGTACAGTCAGCAAGCAGGGCTATACCCCGCACCGATGCCGCGAGATGGCAGTGTGTACGACTGGCCACGAAAATAGAGTAGTGCGCGGGACATTCGCGTCGGGCGTCGAGACTTGTGTACCAAAAGATAAGACATAATTAACAATGCGTGAGTCGCCGTGTTTTTCGCGACACCCATTCCCCATCGTCCCGATGTGGACGATTTTCCCACGTTCGACCACGTGCAGTTCTAAGAATTATTTACTCTCGAAATTAGATGTCACGCTGGATTCTGCGAAATCCTATTTAGGTCAAGATAGCCGTCTCGACTATCGACAAATAATCATGTTGCATATTCATAGTTCTCTCGGGCGGGCGGCCAATGGGCGCCCGCGACGTCCTCACCGAAATCAATCACGCGGTCGATACTCAGGCGATACTCCATGTAAACGCGCCTGCTAATTAGCAGCGCCGCGTCGCGTTCTTCTAGGGCAATTGTTCTCGCGCGCTCCCGCGTGCTCTCGCGACGGCCATTACCGTTTACTGTCTCGGAGTAACAAGTGCTCTCTCATACGTGGGAATATATTTTGGTGTTTCTCGACCACGGTGCGTTATAGTTCGAACGATCAAGTGTAAGGGGCTCTTCTCCACATCCATCGGGCTTTTCTCACGTCCATGTCATAGTAGAATAAGTGTTTTAGGGAATAAGGATTCTCGGAAATTCCTCAAGCACGTGCTTTTTCTCGTGCGTGCTAAGGTGCTCACTCCAGTTCACGTGTCTGTCGTATATTTACGGACTAAGTGTAAGAGGAGTTACTCCTCGTCCATCGGCGTCTCTCACGCACAGTTGTACAATTCATAGTTTAAGTGCTTTAATTGAATAAAACTCTCTGGTTCATCTCACCCACGTGTGCTAGTATTGTGCCGGCCACGTGCCGTTAAGTGCGTTTCAGTCTAGTTTCCTTCCGCGAAATTCCTCACCCGCGGTAATACAGACTCCTCAGGCGCTAGTGCAGTTTTACTGACACTAACCGAAACAAATCATGTGACAAAAGAAGCCGCGATGATCCGACTGCATTTACTCATCTTGATTTACTGCGGATTATTCTACGAATTATTATATAGGTCAGACCAGCCGTGTGCCGTATATGGTCTTACCTACGTCAAATTAGAGTATAAAAGGGAGCCTGCGACGCTCCCGTTCGCTCAGTCTGAGTTAAGTCTAAAAAGTGCAGTCTTAATCTTCAACAGTGCAAGTCGAGTGCCGACATTTTAAATCCGCAAAGTAATTGTCGAAATCTAAGTCTTCTCTGCAAACCAACCAGGCGAGCAACTACGTTGCTTTCCGCTGCAGCTACGCCTCAGCGCATCTCTCACAAGCCGCTCAGAACGTAAGACAATACGTGGGTAGAATATTGTACCATTTGTATATATATTTTAAAAATAATAAATAGATATATATATATATATTTGTACATCTGTAACATCAACTGAGTCCCCCCATGTCTGCGCATCGATCCGCCCGCCAGGTAAATACCTTGACTATTGCCCGTCAAGAGTAAGTTCGGGTGGTTAACATTCAAATCTCCGCGGAAATACTCGTAATTCTCGCAGAAATCGAGACAGAAGTCGATTATTCTCGAAGCGTTTCTCGGAACTTTAGTTCCTCACCTGCAACAGGCCGATCCTCAATCAAACGACAAATTCCGGAGCTAAAATATCGGGACAACCGACAGGGAGGAGAAATTCCAATTCCCCACGGGATTCTGCGCCGGGTCGTAACAGGGGGCACGCAAATGTAATCCTGGTTTGAGAATCTGATCCAAGCCATGTTTGTGAACCCGGATTACGCGTCTGAGCCATGTTTACGTAATCCCGGCTCACAGCGAGGCCTAAGCGCAGTACGTGAATACGGGCCTTAAAGTTGACGGGGAAAAGTCAACTTTTAGTCGGCAAACTGCCGTTTGTGCTGTATGGGCATTTTGACAACTTGTCTAGTCACCAGATGGCACATACACACTATTCTGCGTTAACGCGCATGATTTGAAAACGAAAACTTAAACCAGTGTACGATAAACGTAAAGGGGGGCCGTCATATTGTTGGTAATTCGTTATAATTCTGCCTAATAAAATATTTGATAAATATGCGGTTCAGGGGACCCACCTCCGATTTGGTCGGGCTTGGAGTATGTTATATATTTCGACATTCTGAACAACTTTTTCCTCTACACTTATGCGCGCTTGACCTTCGTTTCGGAGTTATTAGCGAAAACATGTTCATTATTGGAGACTCATCTATGTAAGATTGTAGGTAGTTTTACCTACAATTGTCAATTATTTATTTGTAATTAATTGATTTGTAAAATATTTTATATTTAACTACTTACTATACGAACGAGAGATGTAAGACTTCTACCTCCCATACAGACGTCTGATTTTAGGCGACGTCGGTATTTCAGACCGTGTAACACGCGACCCTATTGTATGTCCGGTCTATTCTATACCTCGTCTGTGCTCCCACTGCGTGCAATTTTTTTTTTTTTTTTTATTTTACTTAGCATGGACCCATGCACCGAAAGAGCAGAGAAGGGTGCACGAATCCGAGGCTTGCACCTAGGCGCCTCTTTGGCGCCTTTATCAAGCACATACATTTTCAGCGCGAGCATGGTATTACCGGAAAATGAAAATAGAGTAGCACGTAGCTCAAAAGTCGTTACGGAAAATTTGCAAAACACCGTATTCATATGACAAGACAACAATTAAAGTGAAACGAGATAAACTCAAACATGAAAAAAACAAAAGTTTTTTTATTTACCCCGAGACCCCACCAAAAGAGTGAGAGCCTGGGGAGAGAAAGAGAAAAATGAACTGGATGCTAAAGAACTGAAAAAGTGTTTTGAAACATTCTATAAAGCATAAGACGAAGGCAACGAGTAAGTGGGGATTTTGGTCCGATGTGTTTGATGAGAGAATAAAACGCGGCAAAAGTTTTTTTAATACGGTCGTCAATGGCCGCTCTGTACGTTAGCTTCTGGTCAAGAACGATACCCAGATATGTGACCTCCTTGTCCCAGGGGAGGGCGAGTCCCGCGAGAGTAATTCGTAATTCATTTGCCTGCTGCCGAACTGTCGGGTTTCGCGTAAAAAGTATAGCTTGCGTTTTATCAGTGTTTAAGGCGAGTTTCCAATTTCCGAAGAAGTCGACAATCAACTGGAGATGCCTGTCGGCGTACTTGATGGCTTGTTTTAATTTTGTGGATGTCGCATAAACGGCCGTATCGTCCGCATAAAGCGCGAGATTGGAGCTAGGACTGCACGGGATATCATTAATGTAGATGTTAAACAGGAGAGGACCCAGGATAGATCCTTGAGGGACTCCGGCGGAAATACGATGGAGAGCAGAGCAGTGTTCCTGAATGTTGACTGAGATGTGGCGGTCAGTAAGGTAGGAACGGAGAGTAGCAATAACCGCGAAGTCAATTCCAATTTGATTTAGTTTGTAGAGAAGAGCATCGTGCCAGATAGAGTCGAAGGCCTTAGCTAAGTCGAGTAGCACCAAGACAGTGTGCCTTTTTAAATTCATGTTCATGGCAACATGCTGAGTTATACGAAGCGACTGTTGGATAGTAGAGTGGCCGGAACGGAAGCCAAATTGTTGATCGATTAAAGTACCGGCATTTTTTAAGAAAGTATTAATGTAATAAAAAATACAACGCTCGAAGGTTTTGCTCAGAATCGGAAGAAGACTAATTGGCCGGTAACTCTCCGGTTTAGTACCGTCTTTGCCCGGTTTAGGAATAGGAATAACCTTTGCAATTTTCCAGTCTGCCGGAAAGTGGTGCCGACGGAGGCATTCTCGAAACAAATAATAGAGTTGTACAGCCAGCTTCGGATGAGCATATTTTAACATAGCGGCCGAAATACCATCCGCGCCCGGAGCTTTTTTAACTTTGAGTGCTCTCAGGAGCCCGCTGACGATCCCGGGAGAGAGGAAGGGGGACGGGTCGTAATCAGGAGATACAGAAGGACAGGAGTCGAGATAGCACGCATCATGCACGCGGGCAAAGTTTTCAACCAAAGCATCGGCTTTTTTATGGTTTGAAGTTACCGTTTCTCCGTTGATGACGAAGGATTGTAGATGCGCTTTGGATGCTTGAGAAGTAGCAGCCTTGTATGTTGACCAGAAGGTAGGGTCAGATTTTTTAAAGTTTTGAAGAAGCGAAGTCCAACTCGCGTTCCTAAG
This sequence comes from Priocnemis perturbator, assembly GCA_963942575.1. Taxonomy (NCBI): domain Eukaryota; kingdom Metazoa; phylum Arthropoda; class Insecta; order Hymenoptera; family Pompilidae; genus Priocnemis; species Priocnemis perturbator. Next base: position 7,209,569 of record OZ012643.1, on the reverse strand, counting down.
CCCAGAGATACGTTTTTTAATTTGCAGGTTTAATGCAGGAATCACACCAGGGGGAGGGGAAACGCCTGTCCTTTGGGCGCTCGACCTGATACGGTGTCTGACACCGATGAATTCCAGCAGAACAGGGTCTGCTGAGAAATCATTTTTTTAGTTTTTCGCCCCGTCGTACAACACCCACGACTTTCGCTAGCACGCCCGACGAAATGAGGTGATCTCTTGGATTTTAAAATCCACTTCGTTGGTGGACTTGAAGTGAGACATCATTATAAAGTTTTTTGTGGCAACGCGGTATGCGTCCCAATCCACGGTTAGACACCGGACAGGAGCAGGTACCGCGATATCAGTGAATTCCAAAAGCACGGATCGATGATCCGAGCATAAATCATCTGTCGTCACACAAGTGATATTTCTATCATAGTTTGACACGAAGAAATCAATTATGGAGGGTCATGCGTGGCTAGAGAAGCAGGTTGGAGCGTAAGGAGCGATCACTCTGTAATCAGATCGGCAAGAGTGATGGAATAGCTGGTTTCCAGCACTGTTGGCAGTAAAATTCCCCCAAGCCCTGTGTTTGGCGTTCCAATCCCCGCCGATTAAGAACGGAAAAGGAACAGACGTAATGCAGTTTAGCGCATACGGATCGAGACGTGCTTGAGGCGAGATATAGAGGACGCCCAAAGTGAGGCTAGGAGACACGAGCTGGACTGCAGTATCGGGCGTACGGAGAACTGTGAAAGAAATATGATTTTTTATTAGTAGAAGTGCACCCCCACCCCTCGTCATGTTCGGGCAATGCACGCGATCAGATCTGACGACACGGTAGCCGGGTAGACTGAAGGAAGCGGAGGGCGTGAGCCAGGACTCGGAGATAAGGAAGATATCGAATGCTTTTTGAGCAGCTGCGAGAAGGAGCTCATTTCGCTTGCCCACCACGGAGCCTGCGTTCCACAAGATAATAGACGGGAAATTAGCCATTTAATCGGAGATCGATGATAAAACACAGAGTAGGCTTGAAATTTGTCGATTCTGGTATTACAGGACTTCAGTTTTTCAATTAATGTTCGAGCAATCTGGAGCATTTCTTGCATGTCTCCTAACGAATTCAGCTCCTTCATTGCCGCCGTAAGCTCATTAAACAGATCGACCTGTCAGTGGGGGCCCGCTCTGTTTGTATTTGACGGATGGTTGTAGACGGGAGGAGCTGGAGGGGGTTTCTCCCCCCTCCCCCCGGAGCGCCAGCAAGCACCTGGGCAAAGGATCTTGGAGGTAAGGAGGCCGAGGGAACGAACGACGGTCGACGGGTGGTAAGAGTAGGGAAAGAGTTTGAAAAAGGTGGAGCTATTGTTTCGATGCTCCGAATAGTCGGTTTTTTATACGCTGGTTTCCCGACATCTCTCTTTTTTAGGTAGGAGCCAAGTGCAGGACAACCCGAGAAGTTTGCCGTATGGGCAGCACCACAATTTTTGCACATAGGTGCAGCATCGCGCGGCTTTGTGCACTTGTTCGTGGCATGCGGGCCCGCACACTTAACACAGAACTCGGGGAGATTACAATTTCCCGCGGTATGTCCGAAAGCTTGGCAGCGGAAGCACTGTGTGTAATTTTTTGACGAGAGGAACTTATCCCAGTAAACTCGAGTGCTGAATAGAAAGCCCGTTTTTGAGATCTGCGCGGGAGGAATAATCGAAGGAAAGACGACTTTGTACAGAGCGAAGCTCGACGACGTATTTTTGGGATTGACGAAATTTATATAAGACGGCTTAAGGCCCTTTGAAGTAAGTTCCGCCTCGATGCCTTCGATGGGCAAGCGAGGCAGGCCCTTGAGGACCATCGTATGCTCTTTCGCGGAGTTTAGAGAAAAAGTAAAAAATTGTTTCTTGGCAGCGATTAGTTGCGCCTTGAACGCTACGAAATGCTCTGATTTGAAAAATTGTAAACGAATTTACGTTCCCAGGAATTTGAGCTGGAACGAATCTTTGCCGAAATCCGCAATAATTTTCTTTTCAAGATCTACGAGATTTGATTTGAAATTCCCGATATAAAGCGGCGGAGGTCGGTTAGGCGCACCTGCGGCTTGTGAATTGATATTATTATTTTTTGTGTTTATAGATGACTGCGGTGTACTATCCGAGGCGTCCGCTTCCACGTCCCCGAAGGTCGCCAACGCGGCAAATTTGTTTTGTGTCGGTACGTCGATCTCCATGTGTACGGGTTTGTTTATTGGCGGAGTCTTATGGGCCGTTTGAATTTTAACCGCCTGAGCGGCCTGGACGGATTTCATGTCCCTCGAGTAGGGAACGTTAACTAAAACCTTCTTCCCCACGGTTTTTGGGTCAGATACCGACTTTACATTTTTCGATTGAAAAATCCCCTGTTTAGAAACTGAGGAAGTATCGGACGAAGGCGGAGACTGTACAAGATGCGAATCGAGATCAAGTGCTACTAGATTTGTGCACGAGGCCGACGACACGATCGTCTCATGCAACAGATCTGAGGTACAAGCTAAGCTGGACTCACCCACCGCTCTCCTCTGCTCCGGAGTGGTTAACTTCGACTTGGTGAGACTGAGTTTTCCCGTCGGGACTGAGATTTTCGAGGCTGCAGCCTGCATCTGCTGCGCCAGGAATAAGAGGTTTTGTTCGGACAGGGCGGACCCTGTCCGCTTCGGAGTAGAGGCCTTCCGGATTGCGGAGGCCTTTTTTAATATTTTGGAACTATTTGGTATCGGAGGTGCCAGGAACGGACGAGTAGATCGCTGTTGGATCGAAAACCAGATCAGAGATCACACTCAAAATAAGAATCAGCCCATACAATGTACAGACTGAGTTAAGAACACAAAAAGTAAAGAAAAAGAATAAAGAAATGAAAATAAAACTAAACTAAATATGATAATTGAAAAGAGGAATAAATTCGAAAGTAAACTGGACGAAAGGCGCGTTTTTCACACGAGCGCGGACCGTGACGAGAAACCGTAACGGCGCGAAATAACCACACTGTGAGTAAACTCGACAGACGTCTAACTCTGCCGAGTGTCACTTGAGGAGTGCTCCCACTGCGTGCACTTTGTACCCCCACCACATATTTATCTGTTAGGTAGTGGCTTACACGGTGGATTCGGCTGCGTGTAATTTATCCGTCAGGTAGCTTCATTTACCAGGAGGATAAATTTTACCGAAAGATGGAACAACGCAAGATTTACTTTTGTCTAGTTTTATCTGGTAACTTCGCTACCTGACACTTGACCGAGAGGTGGAACAACCCGGCCTTAATCTTGAAGTCGATTCTTTTCACAAAACATCGATTCTCGCATGATCGATTCTTTAATAAGGTGTTTCTTTGACAGAAATTGCAGCATTATTATTCTTAAGAACTCGATTCTTTACCCCGAAAGAATCGATTATTTCAAGATCGATTCTTTGGTTTCGATTTTTTCAGAGAATCGATTCTCATGATCCGATTCTGAATTAATTCAAGAATCGATTCTTTCAAGAGAATCGAACATCCCTATTACACAGTCCTCTTTACAGAGAGTTCAAAGCTTCTCCCCACTACGTGGCCAGATCCTTTATTCGACTGCTTATCGCTTTGCACGTGCAACGAAGCATCGATGACGTCGGGCCTTCGCCCCGTGCACGGGCCTTCTGAAAGAATTGAGCATCTCCTCGGCGGCCTGCAACAAGGCGTCGGGCTCTTTACTGCCGCCTCGGCGGCACTGCCATACAGTACAGCGATCGCAAGAACCGGCGACGATTGCCACCCGACTATCTAAATATCATCGATCGATTTATTGTCTCGGCTATCGCCCAGCTCAAGCTTTTGTAAACAAGCCGACACCGCCGGGAGTGACCACTCTAAGGCATACGTCCTCCCCTTTTTCCGCGGTGACACCGACATACATACATATCAAATTCCATTTCACGTTTTCACGCACTGCATAAAGTATTAAGAAATTCAAATTTGGTCTTTGCCTTGGAATGTGATCGAATTAATATAAAATTGCAATACCTGCTTTTCGCAAACTATACCGATCTCTCAATGTATGAAGGAAAAGTATGCGAATAAAAGCTAGCACGCAGGCATTGCCGATATTAAAACATCTGGGGAGATAGCGGTAATACAAACTTTTACGTAAAAAGAACTATATTAAAATGTATCACTCTTTAGGTGTGTGTGAATTTAAAGACAAAGTTATTGATAGCTCATAAACGTGCACATATAACCGAAAATCCCAATCAGGTCGAAATACGTCATTCGTATGTGTAGTGAAGTAAACCTCAGTGGTACCATGAGAAGTATTATCTAGACGCATAGCATACTTTCATATGCTTTCGTACAAAACTCAACAAACTCAACAGTACACTGAGGTGTTACTTCCTTTGTGCAATGATTACGTATTTCTGTTCAAAATATAATAATCATAAGTTTAGCAAATGACAGTTGCAACCGAACTCTATGGCGGGTATTAATAACACCACTTTCATAAAATGAGAATGTTGCCATACAAAGTACTGTTTGGGATTGGGGCTTCTGTCACGGGCTCGTCCACATATCTATCATCTTCGCCTTTTCATGCGGACGCGTCCTTCAATTGCGCACTCGGCATTACCGTGAAAGCCGTGGCTCGACGTTATTGGTCGCCGCGACATGCACGTATCGAACACCCGCTTCCCGCAATTTCGCACTATTTCGTGCTAATTTGATTGGGTGTCCGCGAATGACGGGAGTGGGGATGCCTGCTTACGTGTCGCCTGTTCCGGTGTTCCAGTTCTCTTTCTTTCCGAGAAGTTCTCGCAGATACACGTGCCTCGCGAAGTGTGTTACGGTTTTTCTTGGAGTGTTGCGATTTTGGAATATTCCTTCCTTGCGCCCATGCTTCGTGTGCGTTGCGCTCACCCTCCTGTCCAGTGATCGTGGCGGCGTATCACCGCGCGCGCTTTTTGCGATCGCTTCCTTATTCCATCCTGCTAACTTTATGGAGACAACCGACGCTTTTGCGTCTTCCGTTTCATTACCTCGAACTCAAGTTTCGAATCGCACGTCCTACACTTCGAGCCTGTCCCCAGGTATATCAGCACCTGCCTTACTACTCCGTTTGGGAGGGTAGTTTCCAATAATTTACAAGTACCATTGATATGATATGAGTATCGACTTTTAATATAAGGAGATATTTGTGACAACCATGTAATGCAAGTTAATGATAGAGAATATTCATAAATATTAAGAATATTGATAATATACATACACAATATACTTTTCAAATCATAGTTACTAAAATAAATATAAATAATAAAATGGTTGCAATTGTCAAATGAATCCCAGGTAAAGACATATCACTTGAGCGCCTAACCAGTATTGGCGACAGAAAAGTGATAGCTTCCGCTGGCCCTACCTACTTAAAATTAATCATTCACACAGAAGTATGCTACCTACCTTCCTGATTTCTATAATTAAAAATGCAAAGCAATCACACCAACACACACACTCCCGGATTCTCACGCATTCCACCCGGGTGCAAAAGCCTATTTCTAGAGAGTACGTCCCGGGACGTCTCCGACACCCGAGCTCAGCGCACATCATCATTCATTACACTACTTTACGTACTAGTGCCTGAAATCGACTGTCAAAGACTACCGCCCATAAAAGTTAGACGCGATCTCCAGTTTTACTAATTCATTTTTCTATACAGCCAAATGCTGTATAATTCATCATGAGTATTGCGTAGTCTTTAAATTAATTGTGATCATTTATGTACCAACAAAAATTAGTAATAGGCACGGTGATTACGTATGAAATGAATTGAGTGAATTACTGAAGTGTTACCCGAAGGCAATATAAGTATATGTTTGCTTATCCAACATGCAATCCATAACACTACCATTCATACAACGTACAATGGATAGCATGTTGGTGGGCAGTAAACACATCGACAGTCGTTCGTTCAACTTACAATTAGTAAATATTAATAAGTACATCCGTGTTCACGAGTCTGATCTGATCCATCCATGCAGTACCTGGGCGCATGGATGGTTTCAAACTGAAAGCAATGAACACGGCCAAGAAAGTGTTTACCAACTATATTTCTGAAAACATCCTGATCTAAGATTAGTAAAAATATTGTATACACTGTATGTATGCGGACTAAAGATTCATTTTTATGTTATATGTCAGTGGTCGGCAAACTGGTCGCTTAAGCAACCCTGGTCAAATTTCTTTTCCCCCACTCTCGCTACACGATCATTTGTTTTTCGCAGCTAGTTACGGTTTATAAGGCATGGTGGGGTGATGGGACGATGTGAGGTGGCGCGGGGCGAACGCCTGAGCCGAAAAAAATAGCGGGAGTGGGAGAAGCCTCGAGAACCCACTCTCCTACCGTGCCGAGCCCTGTTATATGTAATTCAATTTTATTCGAAAAATGTTCTTTAAAAAATAGATAAATGTATAAACTTTAAGTATGGAAACATATTAATCTGTGTCATTTGAAGAGCAAAGACTGGGCATGCATGAAACTCTACTTTATATGATCTTTCATATATTATTACATAATATCTCAAATTGAACATTCAAATATGTTTGAAAAATTTCTCAATAAAATTAATGTGAAAGAAAGGAATGATTAACCTCGACCGACTCGTTCGGAGAGACTTTTGTAAAGAAACTAGTATGTAGTGCATTAGTGTATTTCTCTGAAAGCAAATACTACCTGTTGCGAAGCGCCTTCTTGCTCTTTCAAACAAATTCGGAATGCGAGAACGAGATTGTTTCTGATTATAGACAAACTATAACCCGAAACTGTTGATTGGACAAAATTAAATTTAATACTTTGTGACCGTTTTCCGTTTTGTAGGCAGTGGGTGCGGACGGAAGCCACGGGCGTGTCTGTCACCCACTGTATGAAGCTACGAAGATACGTCGAGAAGCGACTGACTGCCGAGGGGTCACCGCTTCGAAGGTCCTACGAGTATAGGTGATTCTGCAACTGAGCGGAGGGTGCCAGGAGGAATCGTGGAGGTGTCGCTAAACGTAGAATGATGTGTTCTGCACACGGGATTATTTATTATTCCCAAAAATAAAGAAATTTTACAAGCGCGCGGCCCGTCGGCGGCGTACGCCGTTCGCACTTCACGCGGTAAGGCACACGCGAACTCTCTCTCTCTCTCTCTCTCTTTCTCTCGCTCTGTCACCGGACTATCGAGCAGGATTCCAGATCGTTATGATTTGTACTGGTTGTCTATGACGGGTATTGCCAATCAAAGGAGGATACGGGCTAACTGCTCCGGCGAGTCACACTAGTGCAGTGTGGTCCACGGGTGGGGCCCCTTACGCGGCTGCTTCCACCTCGACTAGCTGGACGCAACACGGACCCCCCCCCCCCCCCCCCTCCACCCATACATCCTACCGGCGCAGCGCAAGCGATCATGTGGCGCACTCAGCGTCGTCCGTCACCATAACAACGGGTAGTCGGGTGGGGACTCGAAATCGCACCTAGGTGCGGTTCTTGGACCACACTGCACTAGTGAGTCGAGCGAAGCCAGTGCCGCCTTCTTCGATTGCCCCTTTCCACTCTCGTACAATTGTTCACAGATAGGCTGCTCCGATCTGGAATCTCTCCTTAGTCTGTCCTCGCACCTTTGACTCCTGCGTCGCTATAATTTCGGCTAGAAGTGTCTGCGCGGCCCCCTGTATTCCCTTTTATAGCTTCGGTCAAATGTTTGACACTGTGCGGGGCGGCGGGAAGACGGTGGCTTGTTCCACCCCCGTCTTCCCCTTTGCCTTCACTACTGGGAGCCCGGAAAGAGGGCATGCCGGCATTGTTGGGGCCGTACATATCGGCCGTGGCGGGTACATGTACGGTCACAACTTTAACTACTATTGATGTATTGTAATGATCTCCTTCGATACACCACATACGGACGCAGACGACCGACGAACACCTGGGCGAGCCCGGAGGATTATCACCCATTCCCCCCCCCCCCCCCCCCCCCCCAAGGAAAGCGGTGAGATGGATGTACGCGAGGAAAGGAACGGTTAGTTAGAAAGTTGGACGGATTGAGGAAAGAGATAGAAGTAAAGAAAAACGGATAGCGCGTGTGCGGACGAGAGTGACGGCGTCAAGTGACAAGTGCGTGGGTGTCCCGAGCGAGCAGAAGCGCAAGGAGTCAAACCGTCCCGAGTCGTACGCAAGCCGCCGTGCGTACTCCCCGCTGCGACGTGCGGGAATACTAACGTCAACCGTCACACCGAGAACGTTTCCGTAGTGCTTCTGAGCTGCAGGCGGTAATCAAGCGAATTGATGTAAGCCCCGTGAACAGACGGCGAGTCACATTATAAATATAATCCGTATACCGTGTATTATCACTTCATTTCCGACACCCAGGCGCGAACCGTGTCCTGCAACCCCGAATTAAGTTACAGTATATATGTTAAAATGTTATATACATAAAAGTACAATCATGAATTTGGAATTAAACATGGACTTATTTGCTTGCAATTTTTACATTTGTTTAAGTTAATGCCTCGAACGCGAATCGCAATATGGAAATAAAACATACTATGAGCAAGGGAGGCCTATCCTATTCTGATTAAACATGACAATAATGATGGGCCTAACAAAATACCACTCATAGGTAAACTCCTCAGAGTTTATCTATGGCCACTGTGCTCTTCAATCAAATTTCTAAAGAGTAATTACAACCAATCACGCGTGTCGATTCGGACCATTCGCCCTACGACATGTTTGAATGACTGGAGGCACATTAAAATTTCACTCACCGGTGATGTCTTGTCTGCATACAACATGTTGCAATAGTTTGCTGCTGGATCTCAGGTCCTCGATTTGGCTGCTGGACTAAGGCGTCGTTGTCATCTTCTTCTTTATCGATCCACCATGATATCTTAAATAAAATCGTGCTCATCAAAATAATAAAATTTCATTAAATCCAATGTGAACATGTACAATATTAATTCAGGATAAACACCTGTGACCGTGACACGTCACAAACTCCCTTGGCAATTGCGGATGGGCACTCTGAAGGAGTAGCAAATCCCTGTGGCAATGACCGAGGAAAAACAAAAATAGGTATTAGATAGTTGTCACAGACTATTAAGTGGGCACGTGTGAGAATGCCCGTGGATTCGAACCACTAGGCGACAAGAGGCAGTGTAAGAAATAGGTTTTATACGTTTCTGGTAAAATGTGTGTATATTCTGTTAGATATATGTGCCGTGGTACAGAATATGTATTTGCGCGATCGTGTGCGTAATGCAAAGCGTGCGACAGACCGCACGTGTTGTGTATGTGTGATCTCTGGCACAGAGATGTTCGCGAGGTAGTGTATGCGTTCTATTTATAAGTATGTCCGGAATATTTACAAAACACATATTGCACACTCAGGTGCTTGTGTATACGGGAACTACAGACGACGGCTAGAAGAGCCTTACACAGCTGTTCCTTTATATACAATGACGGGACGGTGTTTATCGCTTGTATTACGAATCAGGAAAGCCTGGCGTGAGGTGCAAATATCGGAGTGGCAGAGGGCTTTCCCCGACGAGTCGCTTAGACGGCGTCTATCAAGATATTCCCTCTGAGGTGACCTAGTATCTATACGAGTCTGTGAAATGTACAATTGTAATGTACCTGTGAGTACTTCGGCTACGACAACGACCGGTCGGCGGAGGATACAACCAAGTACTAGCCGAGCAACCAGACAGTTTTGCCTTGTTATCACAGATCTCTTTGATTTAATAAGTGACTCGGACTTAGGTCATATACAAGCTATGAATTGACTGCAAGTAGTTCTTTAGAATTCTTACTACGAGAACACTTCGGCGAAGGAATCTAACCAGACGGCGGGGGACAACAGTCAAGTGCCAGCCGTGCATCCAATCTACCTGCCGAGAGATATCTCGTAGTGCTTTGTATTTAGCAAACTGCCTTCCGAGTGGGCTAAGTCCCTGCCAAAGGGGGCTTGGTTTCACGCAAAGCCGGCAGTGACAGCAGATCGTCCACTAGAAGGGTAACACACTGCGAGGAGTCGGGTAGGCCGAAGACGGACAGCAAGGGGTACAGTTAAGTACCGTTCGAGTGCCTTGGTCAGGCACCTTATTCCTCCGTGGATCTAATAAATATATCTTACTTTCTACTCGTTGGAATTATCTTGAAAACCGCCGCGCTACTTCGACGTAGTGATTCCTCGACTAAGGGAGTCAGCTTGCAGGATGTTACATACGTGACTTTAAAGTGACGGAACGTGAGTTTAACTCTTTTAGTCCTGAATGAATTTAATAAAGAAAATCAGATTGTTACTCGTGATTCCCTCAGTATCCACTCAGACTGACCTGAGACGTTCTACGTGTTTTATAAGACCGTGATGTAATGTTCAAATCCGTTGGCTATGAAATACTATACGTACTTCGACTTTAGAATAATCGGAGGTTACTGAATGTAGGTTGGGTCGGTTCTTTCGTATGGAGGGTGACTAGGCCTCGTACTCAAGACAAGACAGCTTGAACGTCGCGAATTCGGGGTTCTTATATACGCGGTAGGGTGATTATACGTGCGAGAGGGAAGTGTCCCTCTATTGCATTTAGTGCGGTAGCGCGCGAGACAGAATCTCCCTCTGCTGGGCGCTTAGTCTATCGTGCGCGGTGTATGCGCGTGTACGGTCAGATGTTCGCGGATGTGATCGTTTAGAAATACGGTCACACACCAAACAAAAATACTGAAAGTAATAAATCAATTCTAAACATACCTTGCAAACGCAGCAGCACTACCCGCAATTGTGAATTAACTGTTGTGACTCAGTAACTTCTTTTGGGATGACTGACACTAATACCGATAAATAATTTACAATAAACTAATAATATAATATGTCAAAAATATAATAATCGAACAACACTGACTCGAATACGCGATTAAAAAATGTGGAAAACTAGTATCCTACAATAATGACTTTAATTCGCGTGGCTCTACATTACTTTGCAAAGGGATCAAGCTACAATAAAGAGCTCATACAGCTTCAATAGGGAGTAAACATTTCGTAATCAATGAGTGCCTCTAAACCGCATTGCACGCGGGCACTACACCCTGCAATCACTGACTCTAATTCCAATAAATAATGTACAATATACTAATAATATTATAAGCTAGTAATATAATAATCGAACAACACTGCCTCTACTTCGCGTGGTTCTACATTACTCTGCAAAGGAATAAAGTTAGAGCAAATAGCTCATTCAACTAGAAAGGGAATAGACATTTCGTAATCACACACTGACTCTAAACCGCATTGTACGCGGTCATCAATCCTGTAAGAATAGTACCCTCTTATTAATTACAAGTTATTATGTTAAAAGAAAATATGATTATACTCCAACAAGGTGCAACATTCCAGAGTTCCTGGAACAGAAAACAGAGGTTGATTAGCAAAGTAAATAACTTAGGTGCTGCAAATGTTAATGCAACGTTTGAATTCTTAAAACTGAATTCTGTCAATATCTGAATAATGCAAAAATTAAGGAACAAATGAATTCTTTCAATATCTGAAGGATTGAAAAATGAAAGAACAATTGAGCCCTTATGGAGAGCAAAACACGCGGTTTGCAGCCTTTAGTCCGGTATGATCGTCGATTCAGATATGAAATCCAATTCGTGGATACTACCGGTTTCCAGGTGACACCCTCTTGGAGGTCGCTGCAAGTAATGACCCATTAAAATAGAGAAAAAAAATTATCTAAATATGTTTAGAATAATAATTTTGTCCAATAAGACATACACAATTTTACTGTGCTCATTTGTATAATAATTCGAAATAATTATTTTATTGAACGTGCAATCTAAAAATGTTGAACAAAATTTATATTTCGAACATCTAATATCGTGTATATGTATCGAAAATATGACTGAAAAAAAAATCTTATTGCTAACGTTACTCAGTCCACGAATGACGTCATCGCCATTTTCGAACGGTGCGTTTATGCACTTGTGCTTTCCAACCATTCTGTACCCTCGATATTGGCAAACTCAATTGCTTTTTATGCACAAAATATGTTGAATAGACCCGATGTTTGTGTCAAATGAGTTGCTACTATCGCCCTAGCACGTAAATCAAGTACTGAATGATGTCCAACACACCGAAAAACATGTGAAAACTGCGAAAAACTGGGGCCGAAATACACGGCGTGTACATACATTTCCCACGCTGCCAAGAGTGCCTGGAATGAGAGTCAGATATTTCGATTAATTCACAATATCAAGTCAAAATATATGCGACGTTGTCCGTTAGTTAATATTCAAGATTGTCACAAATTTCAGGATGAAACAAGAAATATTTATAAAATAACTGTATTAAAAGTGGGAGCACACCTTTTTCGACGTCACTTTTGCCACTGTCTGAACGAACTGCCGAAGTGAATGCAGCAACTTGACAGTGGCGAATCACGACGAACTGCGCATGCGTCATTTTGGAACTGGTCAAATTGCACGATTACATTCCAACCCATTCCTTCCCGCGATATCGAAAAACGCAATTGCTTTTCTAGCACAAAACATGTTAAATACACCTGAAAATGTGGAATACTACTGCCCGACAATAATGACTCTAATTCGCGTGGCTCTACATCACTTTGCAAAGGAACGATGTTACATGAAATAGCCTATTGGGCTAGAAAGGAAATAAAGACTTAGTATCTCAGTAATCAAGCACTTACTTTAAACAGCCTTACATGGCTTTCAAAATCCTGTCAGAAACGATATTCAATCTAATTTGTTAGATTAGGCATATTGCTGCAGGAAAAAGATCCAAATGATTGAAAAACAATAATATTACAATTCCCTTATTCATTATTCATAAGCAGGGGAACTAGGTTGAAAGAGAGCCATGTTCAACTATCCTGATGTATAATATTACACAGCATCAAATGTTAACAGAATTTATGTGTGTTTGCGAACGATGCGAAGATGATCAAAGGCGCATCGGCTTTTCGCGGGAGACCAATGTCTCGGGTGGCGCAGGTGTGGTTGGGGACAACCCGAGTGTAAATTGAGGAGCGGAAAACTTACATGAGCAAACAAAAGAAAAGGAAACTCTCCGTATTTATTTTCAACGTCGCTATAATTAACGCTATCGTTTCGCGGAACGGCCGCACGTCTATTTAATACTACGCGTGAATATATACAAAAAAAAATAAAATAAGAAAATAAAGGGGACGAAGGTAGGAAGGATGGGCAAGCCGGACAAAAGCCGAGCTATCACCCGGAACACGGATTATACAATAATCGCGCTCTCACCGCGTTACGACGGATTAAATGGGGATGACTATACTAGTCGGACGGCTTGGGAGCGAGGGATCTACGATATCGCGCACGATGGGATTCGTCGCCGTAGATCGGGAAGGAAGGTCGCGGGGTAGGAACAAAAGCCGAGCTATCACCCGGAACACGGATTATACAATAATCGCGCTCTCACCGCGTTACGACGGATTAAATGGGGATGACTATACTAGTCGGACGACTTGGGAGCGAGGGATCTACGATATCGCGCACGATGGGATTCGTCGCCGTAGATCGGGAAGGAAGGTCGCGGGGTAGGAACGAAAAATCCGCGTATCGCGAGGCGTTGCGGAGGGCACTATGAACTCCGGAACTGTCGCAGGAGGTTCAGAATCACAATAAGATCAAACTGAACGTTCAAGGAACACGCCAAAGGCACTATTCGAAGTCAATAACGGATCGCTCACACACGTGTATCACTCGTAACGGTCGGAACCACACAGGCGGAAGAGGAAGCCTCGCGGCTTCTTTCCGCCAACGGAATATTTTCTAATTAGCGGCGCTGATTGGCAAATTCACCAATCAGCGACGCATATTGACACGCGTGACACACGAGTGTTGTCTAGAGAGAGAGCACGCGCTCTCTCTCGCGAACGCATAGGAGATGAACGGAGAGAGAGGCAAGTCGTGGATCGAGACGACCGTGGCAGTAGGAACCTGGATTTAAAAACATTCCTGCCAACGGCCGCCCGAATCCACAACAATGTGTAGTGACACTTATTTGAAATACGCTATCAAAAAAACCCAAGTCATAGCGCTTAGTTACTGTGAATCCTGATTTAAGTAAAAATACATAATTCAAGGATAACAGTGTCCAGATCACACCATGTGGAGGTAGCTATGTGTGGTGACCCGCCAAATATATTTAGTTTTAATCAAGCAAAGTATAATATACAGTACTGTCATATCCTGATGGTAATGAATGTAAACAAAAGCGATTTTGAATTAATCGAAGTACTTGGTTGAAGAAAAGGTTGAAAATATCAACAGAAATAAAGCAAAAGTGAATCATATAATATGTAAAATAATGATGTGTATAATGATTAATGGTATCAGGTATTGTAGAATGCATATAGAATAATGATAAGTTAAGCAACAATAGAACATATGTAGCGTATAATATGGGAACAACCGCAGTGTGTACAACAATGTTGTAATAACGGCTTAGAATTAAACTTGTTTGTGTAATCAAAATGAGAATGTGTAATAAGAATAATTGCAACTTACAATAGCAGTGTAGACATACAGTATAAGCATGGCAGTAGGGAAAGGAGGAAGCAGACACCTGTTGCTGAATGTCATATGAAAGCATGGTTCTCACGACAATCAGTATGCATTATGTCACTGTGTTTGGGATTGGCGCTTTCTTTTGGACCCATCCGCATGCTGCTCGCCTCAACTGGTAATATTTGTCCCGTACGCCTCGCACCTAGTGTACTTGTGTACACTCCTTGTTTACTTAATCCGTCGCGTTCTATTTTTAGGCCCAGGCGTTACTCGATTGTCTCTTTCTTGTCTGTTGCGTTAATGAGTGACACTGATTGGTCATTGCAATAAGTCGGTGGTGGGAGTTTCCGCTTCCGGCGTCTCCGCGACTCGCGCGAGTGCGAGTCCTTCTGTTCTTTCTCGTACGCCGTACCGAAACATTGTGTGATATTTTTGCAGAGGTGAGACACGTGCTGTGTGTTGACCTTACCGCCATATGGGCCATTACTTTGCCGCGAGTGCGTCCGCATCTTCGCCTACTTTGATTTGAATTACAAGTGCGAGTTTGTGCACTTAAAGCGCGTATTTTTTTAATTCGCGTTAATTTTGTTTTGTTTATTTCCGCTCGTCAGAGCAATCTCGGCTTGACAAGATTCCGACTTTCCTGGCGACCGCGGCGGCGTATCCCCGCGCGCGCTTGTGTGTGCGGTCGTTTTCTTCCTACCGATATCCTGAGGTGTGCGTAGCGAGATATTTGCCGCTACGTCCCTCGTTCCGTTTTGTCCGAGGTACTCGCGCACTGTTTGACGTGCTGGTGAGCCTCTTCCTTCCTCCATGCTCCTTGTAGAGGCGAACTTGAAGGATTAATTTTCATTTCTTTTTTTTTTTATTTATTATTTATTCTATAATTCTAGCGCGGTAATTTTAAGAGTTTTAAATGTGAACATTGAGTGCGGTGTATATATATATATCTCCTTTTATTTCTTTGTTAATATAAATGATGGTTCTGCCCTGTCGTGAAGCAGATTTACGCCTGCTTCTATAAACGATTCACTTTCCTGGACTGCCCCCAGTCTGACCCAGGCATATCGCGATAAGTTGCGCGATTCATAAACACACTGTCACACTTGATATTTATATTCAAAATTATTTGTTATTATTCACATATTCATATATGCATATATGCCAGAGTATTTAAAATGAATAGCAGAATGCAAAATTAATCAGTACTATTGGTGCTGTTACGTCTCGCGACGTCATCGCTTGAGATAGTATTAATTGATAGAGACTTCGATTATTTCCCTGATGGAACCCGTTGCAAGAGATTAAGCAGACCCTTTCCCAGAGCGTGCCACCCACTCGGGGAAGGCAATAAGTTAAGTCCTAGAACATTTTACGAGCGAGGTGAACGAAGGGCGACTGTCCGTTAGGTCGCAACGCAATAAATCCCGGTAGATATAAAAAACCCACTTGAACCAAACATTTGGAAGAGATCACATAACCCGTACTTTCACTTACCCTCCCACTCACCCTGCGTCCGCGGAAAACGCAAGGGCGGGGATGACTGGGAGAGGAAACTCAAAAGTCACCTCATTCGTAGAATCTTAAGAATTAGACCTGCCCCAATGCCCCCAAAAAGTTCATCAGCGAATGACCAACAGGGAAGTATTGGGGAAGGGATGAACCGAACGGAAACCGCGTTTACCTCGTTGAGATTTTCAAAACCTCTCGTCACTTCTTTGAGTTCCTTAAACCTGTAGAGGCCTCGAATCTGTGTACCATCGCCTTGATTTAACTGTTTGAATACTCAGCTCAATTTCCGAGTAAATTCCTGTACAAATCTTCTACAAATTATACTTCCAAATACATCAGTGAATCATTCTCGTCGTTGAACACTACTTCAATCCGATCTCACTGAAAGTGTGAATCAACCAACAACCACCGCAAGAGTAAGTACTCACTCCAAATAATATTCGTAACCTCTGGGGGCTAAGGTGAAGGGTAATGCTCGTTAAACCACCAACCAATCACGAAATCCACCCACCTCTCACCCAGTCCTTTGACCGTGTCTGGTCCCAATAAAGTCGCGGATCGCGGTTGACTACAAACAGACATCTCGCGCGGACTCTGATCCAGGTCAGATTCGTACGACTGTTCGTCCCACAACCGAGTAGAATCGTGGAGTCCATCACCTTATCGCGGTTCTCCCAAGGCTCACCTTGGGACGTAACAGTGCTAACAATCTAACAATATATTTAAAAAGTACTGCTGTTACGTCGTGACACGAGTTAGGACAGAAATACGCGATATGGATACTGTCTTCGCGAATTCTCACGTTCCGCTAAATAACAATTGCACGCACCTGACCTTGATCAAGACGCGGGCGTGATGTCTGTTTTCAGTCAACCGCGAACTCGCGGTTTTACTAGGACCAGACGCGATAAGGAGGCTGGGTTATGGTGTATAACGGAATTGAGTACACACTTGGGGAAATTGCTAAAGGTTACTACCCTCCACCAGGTGATGAGAACGAAGACTAAATAAACCTCCACCAACGATAGATATTAGAAATCACTTACCTTGAAACTTGTCGTGGGGTGCTGGTTGATTTAGGTGAACCCAAAGCCTGAGATTCAGCGACACTGATTTTCTTGATTTCAAATGCCACAATTGATTGAATGAATTTAACTAATGATAACTATAACTAGCTGGATGCTACGCAATGACCAAAAACCAAAGGTAGGGTGAGTACTGTGCTGACTGCTCAGCTCAAAGACCAAGTTGGAAGTGACCCCGTTCTCCCAAATCGAGCGGCTCCCGCTAGAGAGTCCCAAAACTACCCCCTTCTTCCCGATCTTTGGTATTCGCCCACTTTTCGAAAAAGGACGTATCACACGTCGTCCTTTTTCGGTTTTCCCCGACTTCTCCCACGCACGGGGCCTCAGTCTTTTCTCTATCTTCCTCTTCCTTGATCAACGCCCGTCTTTGTTTTCTTGAGGACAACTCTTTGAACAAAGAAGGGCTTGAAAAACTCCATGACTAAGACTTCCCATGTGTAGGTCCTTGAGTTTGCTCCATCTCCCCTTTGCTATTCTTCAGGATTTTTATGACTGGCTTTACTCATTTTCTTTTGCTCAATAAACTAAACCCTCGACTATGTTTTACGATGTCCTGCAAGATTATTGCCGCCTGGGAAGGAGTTGGCTCAATTTTCTATTTGCTTGACGAAGACCATGCGAGTGTGATATATTTGAACGATTCCTACTTCTGGACGCGAAAACGGCCGGGGACGTAACACTGCTGAGGTTAAGCGTCAATTCATAATCAATATTCACTGTCACATGTCACTGCCATCATAGGCAGTGAAAATAAACTGTCAGTGTTCTCTATTAATATCCACATCACTAGCACATTGCATTATAGTAATTCATAAATCCAATGCTGTATTAGCAAAAGAAGTAACCTCATCTTTGAAACAAAACTGACACATTCCAAACTTTCGATTTTATTCTTGCGGCTATCATAAAATGACTGATCGTGACCTGCCATCACCTGCCATACGCAGCATCGGTACCAGCAAAGTACCCTCTGTGCTTCACCAGGGTGTGCATCGTAATGAGTGAGTTCTTGTACTTGTCATATTGTCATTATAATTATTAGCTCTTTCATCTCCAAATTTATTACTGGCACGCAATTTGAGCAGAGTGCAATACGTTCATCTAAATATTTCTACTGAATGATGTATAGTAATGGAAATATTAGACTTTCATTCCAGACACTCTTGATACTTGAGGTCAAAAGAATGACGCTGCGACATACAAACTCAATTTTCGCAGATTATACGTCAATTTTGGTGAGTCAGACAGTATTTGACTTTCTAATTAGTTGGTAGGACCGCGTGGGCAAATGATTCATTACGAATATCGGGTTTATTCGATGTGTTCTGTGTATAACTGCATATATGGACATATTCTGTTTTCTAACCTCGATATAGGCGTGTTGTGACTTGTAAACACAGACCGTTTGAATTTTCGCAAGGGAATTTGCCGCGGTGGCTCTTCAGTTGTTTGGCCGAGGCAGTGCACAAGTGACCCAAAGTTAGCAAACGTAAGCTCCAACTAAGCATTTCAGAAAATTATTTGATAAAAATTTGATATTTCATTCTCGCATTTGCCGCAGTCTTGTAAATTGAGTAGCGGGCAACGTAATTCTGTACGTGGTTTAACTTGATATTGTGAATTAATCGAATAATGTGATTCCTATTCCAGACATCTCTTGACAGGTTGGAAAAACCAAAGGACGCCGTCGAACTAAACCATCGTTTTTGGCAGCTTTCGCCGCATTACTTGTGAGTTTCATGTTACTCAATACTTGATTTAGGTGCTAGGGCTGCAGCAGCAACTAATTCGACATAAATTTCGGGTCTATTTAACATGTTTCGTGCTAGAAAAGCAATTGCGTTTTTCGATATCGCGGGAAGGAATGGGTTGGAATGCAATCGCGCAATTTGAACAGTTTCAGAACGGCACATGCGCAGTTCGTCCTGATTCGCCACTGTAAAGTTGCTGACTTCATTCGGTAGTTGTTCAGGCAGTGGCAAGAGTGACGTCGGAAAAGGTATGCTCCCACTTTTAACACAGTTATTTTATAAATATTTGTTGCTTCATCCTTATGACCGTACAGTCGGTCTGCATGCTAAGGACGGTGTCTACTGTGGCGGACTAGGAGCGGTGAGTAGGGAGAGCGGGTACTGTCGACCGAGGCGGCCCTAGTAACTAAAGAAGGCACGTGCGGACGCGAGAGGGTACATCGTCGCACGGTCGGCTCTCACTAGACGTACTCAAAAACCGTAAGCATGCAGACCGACAGTCATAGTAGATAATCCGTGGCTGGATCGAACCGAAAAGGGATCGTGACGGTTGGGTGAGCGCGGCGGGATTTCACTTAGTGTCCGACCTCCAGAGAGTAACCTACTGCGGCTCCCACCGACCACCGACTAACCGTTTCGCGCTAAAAGTAGTAAAAGAAAAAGTGCGATTAGCGCACGGCAAGATTGGTTGTTCCATAGAGGATACCAGGCGAACTGGCCTGCGTCGGGAGTTAAACGTAGAGGTAGTCCTGTGAGCGGAACTGGGGTATCAATTTGTAAACGAAATAATAAATAAATATATATTCGACGCGTAAGAATTCTCGGTGTCCAGTGCACGCACCCGAACTGAGTGAAGATCCCGAATTACATAAGACCGACGACACGTGGAATTTGCCAGTCGACGGCGGACATATTCCAACGTATAAAATTCCGTACGGTTACATCCTTAACTTTGTGACAATCTTGAATATTAACTAGTGGGCAACGTGGAGGTGCATGTATTTTGACATGATATTGTGAATTAATTGAAACATCTGACTGTTATTTCAGGCACTCTTAGCAGCGTGGGAAATCGAAGGACGCCGTGTATTTCGGCCCCAGTTCTTCGCAGTTTTCACATGTTTTTCGGTGAGTTTGACATCATTCAGTACTTGATTACGTGCTAGGGCGGTAGTAGCAACTAATTCGACAGAAAGATCGGGTCTATTCAACATATTTTGTGCATGAAAAGCAATTATTGAGTTTGGCAATGTTATGAGCCACGGCTTCACGTGGTGAGGATTTGTGCTATTGTCAGTGCCCATGGGAAATGAAGTAAGTGAGAGGAGTGAGCAGCTTGGTACAGGCCTCGTCCGATTTTTCACGGCTGCACCCTGCACGTCGGTACCCTTCGTGACGCCTTTCTAGCGGTTCGCCGTACTCCCTCGCGGAAATACGTGTCGCCGGTCGAAAGGAGGAATGAGGGGGTATAGGAAAATTGTTGTTTATAGTTATGAGATTTTATTCACACACCTTAGATTCACAAGATTGCATTGGATTCTTTACAATACTTCTTATAATAATACTGAGAGTTCGCCATTCTATATAATACACCATTTAACACCTTATGCAAAGCGGAACAAAAGGGGAGAGAGAGCACTTCCGTTACATGTCCGCCTTTTATACGAAAAAGAAATACTGCCATTAGGCGGCGCTACTGTTACCGGAAGACACTTCCCTGAACTAAATAATACTAGAATGTCCTTCATTGATTTGTCCAACAAAAATCACCTCAAGCCTCGTCCGATTTTTCACGGCTGCACCCCTTGCGAACTTTGAGTTTATGGGATATTATGATTTCTTTTTGGCTCGTTGTTTCCTTTGAGCGGTAAAGGGAAACCTTGTTCGTAGAATTCAAGTGCTAGGCGATTAAATAGCGAGATGGCAAAGAATATTGGAAAACAACGGCGGCCCTCGGCGGCGCTCGGCGGCGCGGTACGTCGCAACAATATCGAGGGTAGAAATTGGTTGGAAAGCATAAGTGCGCAAACGCAACCGTTCGGAAATGGCGGTGACGTCAGTCGTACAGGGGACGCCCGAGTAACGTTAGCAATCAAATTTTTTCCTCAGTTATATTTCCGATACATACACACGATACAGGATGTTTAAAATATAAATTTAATGCGAAAATGTCAGATTGCACGTTCAGTAAAATAAATATTTCGACATATTATACAAATGAGCACAGTAAAATTCTGTGTCTTATAGGACAAAATTATTATTCTTGTCACCGTACGATTCCACGAGTGCGTGAGTAGGATCGTACTTTCGAGAACGGCCCATCAGCGGTGACCTGTCTGACGGGTCCCGGTCTTCCTCGCTGCGGCGGCGGTCCTACGCCAGTGTCTCGTTCGGGCAGCGCTGGCCAAGGTTCGCTCCGTGAATGAAAAACTTACGAGTGGTGCAGGAGTGGGCGAAGGGGAAACTTGTGTAATGAGCAGGCACAGAGTTATTCTGCAATGTAGGGCGCTGTATTCTTGTTTGTAGGTGTTATTGCGTACAATAAATACACTTGGGCGCCTTGAGTGACGTGCGCTCGCTCGCCAGTGTTGGTGCACGACGCAGAGTGCGCGGCGCGTACGTCAGCGCGTCGCGTTACCGGGGTTCGTATCTCTTGGCGACGAATAGCGGATAGTCCTCCAGTGTGTCGTGCGGGTTAGACTGCCCCGACCGTAGGTTTTCGGAATGTTCTACTATGGGGTGGTGAACTGCGCATCACCTTGGCCGGTGCCGAGAGCGGGTGAGGCAGATCGCAGCCACCGGGTATGGTGTTTGGAGTTTGAGGCAGACGAGATAAGCGGGGCCTTGGCCGGTACGTGGGCGGGGTAGGCCACCTTATCCGTCGGAATCGTTGTAATTTGGTCTTTTGAATACGAAACGAGCGTGGCCGTAACCGGTGCGTGAGCGGGGTAGGCCACCTCGTCCGTCGAATACTGTTGGAGGGTTTCGGGTTCTTTGGAGTCTGTTTTACTCGTCGTCTTCCTTCTACTTTCTCTAAGTTTCTACTTATTCGAGTGGTCGTCCGATTGTTCGCGATTTGTACGGAGAAGCCTTCTACGGCGATACCAAAGTGGCACGGCGCGAACTTATCGGAAACCGGGCGCGTCGTTACGGAGTCTTCCGGATGCGACGTTTTTTCGCGCGGCGAGCTTCTCTTCTAGGTTTGCGATCTCCGGGCTTATTCAGCGCTTCAGAGTCGAATCTAAATTCGACAATTCCTCGTCGCGGAACGGCGCCTTATATACCCGGGCCACACCAGGGGAGGTACGTGGCTCGTGATGGGAAGTACCGTTATAGTCTTCCCCTCATGTGCTCGGGTACCATTAGGCCGGTAAGCGTGTGTCGCGGCTCGTCACCTTACCGGCCACGCGGTTATTCGTGCGTTTAGGGTTCGCTCTCCTACTTCTCCGACTCTCTGCCGAACGCGCGCCGGTGCGATCTCCTGAGACGGCGCGGGCCTCAAATTTGTACGGTTACAATGCCCTCCCCTGCTCGCAAGACTCACGGTCATATGCAAGTTTAATGCCTTGCGGCTTGCGAGGAAGTGTCACTACACGGAAATGTCATAAATTCGCGATCGTTCTTGTAACAGCACGTTTCGCCCCCTTTCGGTATCGTCCTAGCTGCAGTCGCCTACTTAACTTCTATCGGGCATGGTCTTTAAAACGGATGCCTATGTTTAGTCGCAATTTGTTTATTGTTAATTTTTTATAACATTTTTTGAACAATTTATAAACAAATCGTTAATAATGTGTAAAATACTTTGCAACGTCGTAGGAATGTTCATAGGCGAAAATTTCAATTTTGTTCAAAAAATGTTATAAACAATTTATAAACAAATTGTTGACAATGTGTAAAATACTTTGCAACGTCGTGGAAATGTTCGTGGGCGAAAATTTAAAATTTGTTCGAAACATTTTGTAAACAATTTATAAACAAATTCAAAACACCACGAAGAATGTAAATATGTATGTAGCCAGAAAATAAGCAAACATTTTTATTTTGTTCAATATGTTGTAAACTATTTATAAACAAATTGTCAACGTCTAACATACATTCTAACATCGCTAAAATGCACGTAGGCAAAAATGTTAACTTTGCTAAAAAAAATGGGTTGACAATCTTCAGGCTTCGGGTTCAGTTGACCCATCTTGATTACCGTGTCGCATTTCTGATATCGGCTATGCAAGATTTTACAGAAATAATATAAGCAAAAAATTCATCATTTCATATACGTCGAGAAGTGTATCAGTGGTGACGCCGAGTCGGTAACCGTCGCTTTACAGTTTCGGAACTGTGTCGTCACATTGACTCCTGTGGCGTGCAAGATTATAGAATGCTGTGTATGAAGGGCTGCCGCTCTTTAGGCGCCGAAAAAGTGACCCATCGTGGGAGTCCGAGGGTTAATCAATGTCGGGCATTTGCATCATAGAACTCGCGCACTTACTGCCCGCTCGTTCCCAGTACGGTTGGATGGTGGGCTCGATTTCCCCTTTTAAACCCAATGGGTCGGTGGGGTCGAGCGCCGGGATCTCCACTGGGATGTCCTTCCAACGTCCTACGCTCTTCCGGGGTCGTCTTCGCCTCCCGCGCTGCTCCGCCCGTCGTCTTTTCCTGGCGAGGATGATGGCGTCTTCTTCTTCCGCCTCGCTTGCGGCAGGGTCGTCCCCGAAGCACTGCCAGAAGCGCTTCCGGATTTGGCGGTCGAGGTTTGTCTCGGGCGGCTGTGACCCCGTTGCCTCGGGTTTCGGTTCTGTCGTAGCTGCGTGCGTGGGTCTTGCCTCGTGTCCAGGGTCCGTTGGTCGCTCGTTCGTCCGCCCGATCGTGGCGCGGATGGACTGCCCCCGCAGTCGTTGTTGCAGCACCTCGATCTCGTCCTTCATCTCGTACTCCTCCCCCGCGGCGTTCTTCGTCTGCGTTCTTTTCGATGTCATCGCTGCGCGGGTTTGCGTGGCGCGGCGCTGGGCGAACGCCGTGTCTCGTGGAGCTGGTTCCCATCTTGCGGGTATGAGCGTTTTAAGCCCGTGTGGGGACGCTTCCCTATAGTGGAAGTCGATTCCCGTCTAAGTGGCTCGCGAAATCATCCGCCACGCGGGGTACGTTTGTACGCCGATCGTCCGTTGCGTCTTCATGTTTCTCTGGGAATCGTGCGTCTCCAAATGATCGAGATCTCCTTGGTCTGCTCCCTTGTTGACGGTTTGTCTAGACGTCCGGAACGTCTCCCGTTGTGTTGGTTGGTTCGATGTATCGCTTGAGGTCGTTCGTGTGATACGTTCCCTTGGTGGTGTGCGTGTCGGGGTCTTCGAGGACGAACGTCGCTGGTCCCTTTTGCCATTGGATTGTATACGGGCCTTCGTACAAATGGAAGATCTTTGCGATCTTCCGGTCTTCCGCGTTTGAGACTAGTTTGGTCTCGACTAGTACCCTTTCTCCCACGCCGAGCGAGCATACGTCTCTCGTCCTTTTCCTGTTTCTGCTGCCGTCTCTTTCCCTTCCTCGTTGCGTTTTGCAAGGGTAATTGGATCTTCCGTTGGTATAGGTCATTAGTGATCCGTTTTTGGGTCCTAATTTTGGGTTGCATTTTCCCCAAGGGCGTTCCGGGGTCGCCTTGGTGATGAGCTCGAGCGGAGTGTATCCGGTTGTCGTATGCTTGACGTCGTTAGAACATGTTTCGATCAGATTCAGGGCATGGGTCTTACGCTTAAGCTGTTGGTTCTTTATCACGCATACCCATCTGTGATTACGGCTCGATGGGCAGCGGACAGAGAACCTTGGTTGTCCTCTTTACCTCTCCATTTCTCGTTTTGACGGTGGCGGTTCGGGTAACTCCGTCTTCGCCCGGCGCGTAATTTTGTCCAGCGCCCATTGCGAGCATGGCTGGGTTTTGTCCTTTATGAGGACAACGGTTCCGACCTTGAGTTCGGGTCCGTCTGTGTCCATTTATGGCGTCTCTGAAGCTCGTTTAGGTACTCCAGGTTCCAGCGCTCCCAAAAATCTTGTCGCACTTGGTAATGTGTTGCCAAGTGGACAAGCGGTTAGCTGGAACACATGATAGATTGCCCTCCGGAAGGATCGTTAATGGCTTTCCAATTAAATAATGCGCAGGAGTCAAAACCATCATGTCGTTTGGATCGGTCGACAGGGAGCTGATCGGTCTCGAATTTAAGATCCCTTCGATTTCGACGGCAAATGTGTTCAATTCCTCAAAGGTGAACAAAGAGTCGCCTACAACGCGCGGAAATGGTGCTTAAATAGTTTTACCGACGATTCCTATAAACCACCGAAATGTGGTGCTGCTGGCAGGATGAAATGCCATGTAATCTGATGCTCGCTCGCGAACTTTTCGATCCGACGTTTGTGCATGTCGGAATTGAATAGGGCGTATAATTCCTTCAGCTGGTTGTTTGCGCCGACGAAATTAGTCCCGTTGTCCGAGTAAATATGCGCTGGTAGCCCTCGTCGCGCCGCGAATCGACGTAAGGCCGCGAGGAATCCGTCTGTGGAAAGATCGCTGACGACCTCGAGGTGTATCGCCTTTATTGCCATACAGACGAAGACGCATACGTATACCTTTATTCGCGTGCGATTGCGATGCTTCTTTTCTTTTATGAAGAACGGTCCGGAGAAGTCGAGACCAGTGTTGGTAAAGGGCGTCGCTTCGCACACGCGGGCCGATGGAAGATTGCCCATTTTGTATTTGACGGTACCAGCGTCGAAGCGGAAACAACGCGTGCACGCTCGTATAGTAGAGTACTACGGATTTGGTTCCGCCCGTCGAGAACCAAAATTTTTGCCGAAGAATGGACAGTGTCGTTTGAATTCCCGCGTGGTGATGAGCCTCGTGAATTTCGCGTATTATTAAGTCCGTAAGATGATGTCGGCTTGGAATCAACGCGGGATGTTTTTGTGCGAACGTCAGCTTCGATTTCTGAAGACGGCCTCCTACACGGGGCAGGTCGGTCTCGTCTATAAACGGATCCAGGTTGGTGTATTTGCTCTTGCCCGTGGGCTGCTTTGTTTTGAGTCGCTCGATCTCGTCGGAAAACCGCGCAGTCTACACTAGCCTCAGTATGCGTGTCTCGGCTTCGACGAGTTCTTCGGCCTTTAAGGACCCAACAAATTTAGTACCCCGGCGCCAGGGCAAGCAGTATGCTGTGATTCTCCGTAGTTTCGAGGACGAGGAGAATTTTTCAAATAGGTTGAATTCGTTGCAAGTTGTCGACAAACAGACATTAGTCTTTAATTCGGGGATTTTGCAGGTCTGCGCGTTTTAACGGATCAAAAATCTTTGCGATTTCTGACAGTATGTTCCGTTTTGTTACCCTTTCCATACCCTTTGTCGGTTCCGCGGAATAACAGATCTGATCGCTGCGCGTGTCCCACGTGATGCCCAACGTTTTTAACGACGGATCAATGTTAATCATGAAGTTCACGTGGACCTCATTCTTTGGTAAGTCATTGATGATCCGTCGATCGTTCGACGCCCACTGGCGGATTTTAAAACCGTCTCGAGCCAGCACACCGATGATTCCATCCCTGAGACGGCGCGCCTCATTAATGCTCGATGCCCCGGTCAACAAGTCGTCTACGTACAAGTGCGTCTTGAGTACTTCCGCCGCTTTAGGACATGCGCGCCGTTCGTCGTCCGCGAGTTGATGTACGGTACGGATGGCTAGAAACGGTGAAGACGATATCCCGAACGTGACCGCATTTAATTGCAAGGTCTCTATTTTACCGCCTCTTCGCCAAAGAATCCGCTGGTACTTTCTGTCATCTTCGTGCAGCAACACTTGCCGGTACATTTTCTCTATGTCCGCTGTAATAACGAACCGGTATGTACGGAAACGGACTAAATGGGCAAACAATTTGTCCTGGATCGTCGGTCCGACTAATAATGTGTCGTTTAAGGACACCCCGTTGCTTGATTTCGCGGACGCGTCGAACACTATGCGAACCTTGGTAGTGTTGCTTGTCTCCTTAATCACCGCATGATGCGGCATGTAAAATCCGTCGCCGCTGGGATTTTCTATTACTGACATGTGACCTAATTCCAGGTACTCCTCGATCACGCGCGTGTATTCCATCTTTAACGTCGCGTCCGCGTTGAGCTTGCGTTCTAACGACGACAAACGCTTGACTGCGACAGCTCGCGATTCCTCTACACGTTCGTTGTCTTCGCGAGAAGGCAACCGGACTACATACCGCCCTGTGCCATCGTGAAGCACGGTTTCTGCGAAATGCCTTTCGCATACGGTTTCTTCGATTGATTTTGGTCGAACGGTTGCAATTTCTTCTATGTTCCAAAATCGGTCTAACTGGTCCTTTAACGTTGTTAAGTGGCATGTCGATTTCGTTGCATTTTGTTCCGCCGCGCCGCCTGCGACCACCCAGCTTAGACGCGTTTTTTTGCAGGTATAAATCATGCCCTTCTTGAGACAAGTTAGTCTGACCGACGGAAAACAACGACACCGTCGCACCAGACCCTATCAATATATCTACAGAGCGAGGCAAGTGGAACTCCGTATCGGTTAATCGGACGTTAGCGGGTATTTTTATCGCGTTCCGCGGAAACACTTCGGTGGGTATGAGATCCGCGATGTTCAGTATGGTCAAACAAATTATGTCTTTGCTGAAGTTGTCAATTGCAGACCGTATCGTAATTTTTACTAGGCCCCTTGACACGGTGTTTGTACCATTAATCGCACCGATGGGCTGTGAGTGCGTAGTCACGTGCAGGTTTAGCCGCTTTACAAGCGATTCAGTAATAAAGTTCGCGGTAGCACACGTATCTAGCACGGCGCGGGCCTTGGTTAACTTCCGCTTGCGGTCCTGCACATAAACTATTGCGCTCGTTAACAATTGTGGCGAGGTATTGGGTGAGATTGTCGCGAGGCTTACCGTCCTCCCCCCGTTCGAGCCATCTAGTCACTCCGACTTCGCGTTCGTGGGCGTGGACGTGCTCGATCGGCTGGCGCTCACGTACTAGTCGGCGTGCAGTAGTGTGTTGTGCCGTTTATGGCAAATGGTGCAGTTCGAGATCGTGCATGGCGCGTCTCGATGGAATCTTAGACAATTGAGGCACACCTTTGCCTGCTTGACCGTCTCCATACGTGCGTGCACCAGTGATGCCAGAAAGCGAAATCGTAACAGTAACACGCCGAGTGGTGGGGACCATGCGGTAAGTGTGTGCGTGCCGTGTCTGCGAGCGTCTTTCGCGGCGTTCAACTGTGACAACTGTCACATATCACATGCATGGCCCCCACCACTCGACGTGTTACTGTTACGATTTCGCTTTCTGGTATTACTGGCGTGCACTAGCATCTGCCGGCGCATGCGTACAGCGGGTGGCGTTTGTTTTTGCACGCTATGCAATTGCTTGAGGCGCTTACGAGGAAAGCTTGGTTCGACGGGTGATAACGCTTCCGTTTCACGAGGGGCTCTTCCCTCTCCCTCTTCTGTTCGGCTATCCTCGCCCTTTCTCGCCTAGAGGCGCACACCGCGGTCTTGTACAGAAATTCGTACATTTGATCAGGCTTTGGGAATTCGTCCCGTTCCAAACTCGCTTCCCATTTTTCTACCGTTATCCTGGATAATTTATTCTCTAAAATATGCACGATCATTTCCGACCCGACCGAAACATTTAGAGCGCTTAGAGCCGCGACGTGTTGTTGCATGTCGTCGGCGAGTCTCGACAGCCCACTGCTGGTCTCTCTCTCTCTAATGCGGGCATGTTCATGATTAACGAGAGATGCCGCGAAATCAAAACTCTTTTCACTTCGTAAGATCGCTCTAGCTAATCCCATGCGCTCGCGTAATTTATCCCGTCGACGACCAAAATTCTTATTTTATTAGCTGCTTCCCCGATCACTGCGGATTTCAAATAATGTAGTTTGTCGATGTCTGCTAACTCTGTCTGCGACCCGATCATACTATGGAATGCGTTCTTGAATGGCAACCAGTTCTCATATCGGCCGTCGAATGTCGGCAGCGGGGCCTCCGGCTATTTAATCCGTCGTCTTTTAATCAGCGCGTCGACTCCGTAATTACTAATCCGCGAGTTACTCTCTGCCGTGTCGGTATCGGCGTTTGAGATGTTTGTTAGGCTCAAGATATTCTCGGCCTTGCTTGCGAGAGCATAGAATTGTTCCTGAACGATCGCGAACTCCTCCTGATGACTCTCATCCGGGTCTAGCACGACTAATTCATCGTTGAGATTCTCGAATGTGTGATATAATTGTGTCAGCCGAGCTACCCGTAATTTCAAAGCTGCGTTGTCTAGTCTTCCCTCGTCGAGCAACGTGCTCACATTGGCAATTTGCGTCTCCAGGGACGTTCGTTTTTGAATGATAAGTTTTATCTTTCCGGACATTTTTTAAACAGGTCGGATCGAAATAGGAAGGAGCTCACTTCTGTGTCGTCGTACGAGTGTGGCTCTCGAGGATCAATGCGGCTTTTGCCTGGTCGAGGCGTTGGCTACGCCGCTCTTGCTCCTTCGCTCTGCTCTCCGCCTGGACGTCTTCCTTGCAGGCGTCGAGGGTTCAGACCTCACAGGAGGCACCAAAATGTTTTGTCTATGCGTAGACTGTCAGAGCTGACGCTGTCGCGTAACCCTGTGGTTTCGTTTGCAATAAACTAAGTTCGCTAGTATACCTTTTTTCACTGCTTTATTGAACGATTTGAAATTCACTGTTTTCGCTATGGCCGCTATACAGAGAGTGCTTGTACATTTGGAGTCGTGAACGGAGACGACCGGGGATCGGCGTCTTTTTTTCCGTACCCACATGCAGTTTCGTGTCGATGTTCTCACATGCACACACGCATACACAGGCATCTGAACAATGGGCGAAAATCCGCCGATCGCCGCTTCACGGCACCAGACCACGTAGTCGCGCATGCACACACACATTCTCGCACGCATCCAGGCACTCACTCATATTCCTTCGATCGCCCTAACTGCATGCATCGGTGGGTACATATAATATTACGAATTGTTTGTGGTGCGACAACGTCTCAATGTGTCTCGGGTCGCGATTACGTCTCGAGAGGTGCACTCGGATCGCGACGACGCCTCGAGATAATTGGGTCACGAATTTGAATTGATTGCATAACGGGTCGCCCCTTTTTTGTTTAGGCGCTCGCCTTCTCGCGTCGTCGTGCGTCCAAGTGATTTCCCGTGTGAACCGCTGCTACTCTGTCTGAGCACATTCGCTTCGTCTGTGTATTTTTATGTGTGCGCCTGCGTCGCTTGCCATGATTGCAATTGTATTGTATTATTTGTATGTATATTCGGCACCTGTCGTGCACGACTTAAATCTATACGCCGCAACAACAGTCGTACGATCACCTTTCTCTCACACAGTCATCTCCTGTCTCTCTCCAAACACAAACATTCGCTCCATCTCTCTCTCTCTCTCTCTCTCTCTCTCTCTCTCTCTCTCTCTCTCTCTCACTCGGTCTCATTCCCTCTCTCTCTCTCTCTCACACGCTCATCCTTCGTACTTGCCACAATCACCATTTTCAATTATCTTCCAAATATCTATAAATTTATGTGTCTTTCTTTTCACGAACAGAAAACCTTACAATAAATACGCCACCGCCGTCACCGGTGGAGGAGCCGAAGGTGGGTCTGGTGGGGGAGGCTGGGCCAGCTGGTGCAACCGCACCCCAGGCCGAGCAGGAGGCGCCGGCTCGTGTCACGGCCTCAGCTCCGACTGCGGCCCTGCAAAAACTGATTCCGGCGGGTACAACCAAATCCAGTAAGTTCATACACATTCACACATGACGCATTCTAACATTATTCGATAAAAGATATCATAATCTGCTTTCATTAACTGCATGTATGTCTGTTCATTGTTTAGGAAGGAAAAGGAGGTCTGCAGGCATAGCAAAGGCGCGAAGGCGCAGTCAGCACCGCGGTTGCTGCAAGTGTCATTTTCGTGGCAGCGGACGCGGGGGCGGCGGGCGCGGAGGCGGCGGCCATGGTGGCCAAAACGTTTATAATATTAATAAATTTTATTTTGCCTGATTAAAACTATTACAACAAATTGTGCTTTCATTCATTTTATTAAGTAGATTAGTAGATGTATACATATACCTTCGGCACCACCATGCAATAATGGGCATAGCATGTGGTATAATTTGGCTACAGGCGACGGTCCACGTTAAAAAAAAACCGAACGCGCTAGTCGTTGCACCTCATGGGTGGCGTGGAAGACCACGCAAAACTTGGTGATAATTGAGGAAAGTACAACGATTTAATATTAGACCGTACTCAGATTATATAAAAACAAAGTATGTATGCATTTGCATTGTTCGGGTTGCACTTCTCAATAGAGTGAAGTCTCGCAGAAGACAAACATTACGATATCATTGTACCCTTTGCTCTATAATTATTTTTCTTGTACCTACCATTTCCAGGAAACAAAGCTGGCTAGTAACATCTGCCAGGATCCTGTATACATACATTTAAAAGTAATATTTTAAAAGGTAGATTAATTACACTGCACAACACTAAATTTGCCTTTTGAACGAAAATAGTCAATTTCGATTAATCTTGACCCGCTGAAAACGAATCTGAAACACGTTTTTGAAAATTGGCTCGAGATTTTGAGTAATTCAATTTAAAGAAAACAGCCTTTTTTCGACTTTGAACAACAATCAGGCCGTAAGTATACAAGTTAGACAATTTTTATTGGTTGCAAAAAATTCTCCAGACTTTTTCGAATAAAACGGTATCAAACACTTTTACAATTTAAACTTGCAAACATGTTTAAACATTAGTTAAAGTGGATAAGACACGTTTTGCGCACCTATTTTTCGAGATGTTTTCCAATTTTTACAAAAAACTAGGAGTCCGACGAGGATTCCAATAGCTCTACGCGATAGAGCAGACATTTGTCTTTGGAAAACCACTTTAACACTATGTAAATTATATTTCTGCTTCGCACAGGAAAACGAAAACCTCGTGCGTGTTACGCAGTGTGAGCAGTGGTTCTCCGACTCAATGCCGTGCAAACGCTAGGCGACAACAAGCCACAGCGGAACGCGTGTTACTACGTGACGCGCACAAAGTCTTAGTTAGTTTTCCTGTAGGAAGCCGAAATTTGTTTTACATATTATCATGATGCTTTTCCGATGGAAAATGTCTGCTCTATCGTGTAGTGTCATTGGAATTCACGTCGGAGTCACAGATTTTTCCAAAAATTGAAAACCATCTTGAAAAGTAGGTGCGCGAAACGTGTCTTATCCATTTTAACTAATGTTTAAACATGTTTGCAAGTTTAAATTGTAAACGTGTTTGATATCGTTTTATTCGGAAAAGTCTGCAGAATTTTTTGCAACAAATGAAAATGGTCTACCTTTTAAACCTACGCTCTGAGTGCTGTTCAAAGTCGAAAAAAATCTGTTTATTTTCAAAATTCAATTACTCAAAATCTCGAGCCAATTTTCAAAAACGTGTTGCAGATTCGTTTTCAGCGGGTCAGGGTTAGCCGAAATTGGCTATTTTCGTTCAAAAGGCAAAAAAAAACTTCAATTTTGTTGTCCAGTGTTATCTATTAGGTTGTCCCATAAGTTTCTTCCGCGCCACGCTATGCCAGTTAGGGTCAATAAATAGCGCGGCGCGGAAGAAACTTATGGGACAACCTAATATAAATAAAATAGGATCTTTTTACAGTCAAGAACAATTTAGAAAAATAATAACACCGATGACTCATCAAGTACTCTTCAATAACAGATTGATTAGTATTATCGAACACGAACGCGTCGACGAGCGACGACGAGTACGACTTTAATGGTAATAAGTATTCTTCGAAAAAAGATACGTATGCTTACAATAAAGTTCATGCATGTATCAGCTAAACAAAAGAAGTTAAATAATTCTGTACCTATCCGAGTACATATGCCATCTTTGCCATAACGTGACATATATATTTTGTCCATATCTATTATAAATCAATACGACACATCTATTCCGCTGACAAAATATTAAAAACTATCCGTAGTAAGTACTAAAATATTTTCAAATGAATATCGTTTGTTGCCGTGTTGTTAACACCCACAATGAGTGTGGACGAACAACGTCTACTTAAAGATATGGCTCTTATTTGTAGTCGATTATGTATAGATAGACTTTATTTGCGATGTGTACACGATCGTTTTTTCGTCCGTTCGCTACGAGAGACTCTTCTGGAATGTTCGATGTGGTATCGATCATCGAAGTATTCGTTGCGGTGTGCAGAAACAAATTGGTAAAAATGAGCTCGTGTGAATGTGTTGGGTCTGTAGGTGTGGATGGGTTGAAGCGTGAGGTGGGGACAATCGTGCTGGCGAAAAACAGACGCATTCTTAGGGAGTGCGTCTGGAGCAGGTGCTTGTTTTTTCCAGCGAACATATGATTCCTTGACGTAATATGTGAATAATGGCATTGACCCCCAGAGGCGCGTGGAACCAGCGTTTTTGCCTTCTGATGTGGTGTGTGCGTAAATGCAATGCAAGGTAGTGATCTAGTGATCACGTCGCAACATGCCGCTACCTCTTGAACACCCATGTTCAATGTTATTGAGACCCTGTTCACAAAGTGTGGGACGGGGTTGTGGTGTGCTTGCTCCTGATGTGAGTATGTAGTATGTGAGTATGTAGTGTAACGCGGTTACCATAATAACGATGCAATTTCGATTGGCGGTACGTAAGTTGGTGTTAACGGTAGTGTGTAGCAAGAATGTGTTAGTGGATCTCTATAGGTAGTGGTGATAGTTTTTTGATGCTCCGCTTGTACTCTCCGCACGAGGTCCGGCTGGTCACCACTCGTACTACTCCATCATCGCTTGGGTGTACTGCCACTATGCGGCCCAATGGCCAGCATAAGGGAGGAAGATTGTCCTCTTTGATGATCACCAGCGTTCCTTCGTTGATGGGTAACGGATTTTTGTAATGCCATTTTCTGCGGACGACCAGTTCGTTCAGATATTCCTTATGCCATCGAGTCCAGAAGTGTTGACGGAGTTGTTGCACTTGTTGCCATTGTGATAGTTTTCCGGTTGAAAGATCTGCAATGTCTCGCTCAGGCATGCCAGTTATAGAGTCGCCAATTAAAAAATGTCCTGGAGTCAGTGCTAATAAGTCGTTTGGGTCGGTTGACATCGGCGTCAGTGGTCGAGAATTTAGAATGGCTTCTATCTCCGTTAAACATGTGGTTAGTGATTCGAACGTCAATAGTCCCGATTTTCCCATGATACGTGTGAAGTGATGTTTAAATGATTTTACAGCAGCTTCCCACAATCCGCCGAAGTTGGGAGATCGTGGTGGAATGTGATGCCAATTGATGTTTAAAGTTGACAAGTGCCGTTTAATCAGATCATTGTGCTGTTCTGACATTAATAAAGTTTGAATTTCCTCGAGTTCATGTTGTGCCCATATGAAATTCGTTGCATTGTCCGTGTATACGTCTGTCGGTAGTCCACATCGAGCAATGAAGCGCTTTAAAGCGCCTAAGAAGGCGTCTGTCGCGAGGTCGCTCACGAGCTGAATGTGAATAGCCTTGACCGCAAAACACACAAATATCGCAACGTATGCCTTGATTTGCTTTGTGTTTCTGAGACGGTTTTCCTTGATAAAAAATGGTCCACAAGAGTCTATTTCTGTAACTAGAAACGGTCGGTTTAAAGTCACTCTTTCTTTGGGCAGATCCGCTGTTGAGAATCCGCATTTTTGCGAGACACGCCGGTCAAGCAGGTGACGCGTGGCATATGTGGCGCCACTGTGGACGCGCCTTGTTACAGGGCACGCGGCATGCGTAGCCATTGCTTTTTCTTTGTCAGTCGTCTTATGTACGCCACGCGGAATCCGCAATAAAGAGTTCCATCCGAAAGGCTATCTGTACATCTTTTAATAGTAACAATCCCGACCATATATAACATTTCTGGCGACCGTGACAGGACGGTGATTGTGTTTGTCTGATAATAAAAGGGTGTGGTAAAAGCATGGATAGAATTAAACGGTGAGGACGGTGGAACGCACCGCAGTAACGAAGACGTTGAAGGGTCTGGAGGAGAAGCTGCTTGAGGCTCAGCCAGATCGACGCGAAGTGCTTGTGGCATTACAAATGGTGGATGAGAAAATGGATCAATTGGATGAGACGAACAAAAATCTGTTTATGGAAATGATCGATGGTGGGTCAGCCGAGGAGGTAATTTCGCGGGAGATCGAGTGGGCGGACGAATATAAAACGAGGTATTTAGCCCTAAAATTGAAACCCACGGACATAACCACGAACAAAGACGAGACGACGGCAGGCGGTGGTGATCGACGAAAATCTTATAAATTGCCAAACATTGAACTCACGAAATTCAATGGAAATGTGAGAGAATGGCTACAATTCTGGAATCAGTTTAAAAAGATTCATGAAGACCCAGATATTGTCACAGAAAATAAGTTTCAATATTTAATGTTAGAGCATTCGATCTTCGCGGGTGAGCCGCGCGCGACCGGAAGCAGAGTTTTGGCTCCCGGCGCCACCTGTCGGTGGCTTCTTTGTGCTCGTGCTGCGTCGCTTGTAACTACTGTAACGGTTCCTTGTTATGTACAAAAATAAAGCACGTGTGATCCGATTGTGGTTTTCAGTTCGTTTATACATCGTGTTATCCGATACACACGCAACCTCCCCCAAACTCTAACATTTAATACAAGCCATGATACCCGGGTCGCGTGCAAGTGAGCTCGTACAGAGTTTCCCACCCACCAGATTGACGCGGCCGTGAAAGAAAGGCCGATTGTACCTAGTCCCGTCGATGAAATCCTCCTCCAGGAAATCCATGATCTCTACGCGCACCCCGAGGATGATAGGACCATGGCTATTGTCGAGAGCGATTTTTATATGCGCCAACTGCACCGCAAGACGCGACGGCTGATCGCCACGTGCGATCTATGTCAACGAGTCAAAATACCAACGCACGCGCAGCATACCGACATGCTTAACATTATTCCTAGGGAGCGCCTCGATATTCTCTCCGTGGATTATTATGGTCCGCTTCCTCCGTCGCGAGAAGGGGTCAGATACATTCTCGTAGTGAAGGATGTTTTCTCAAAATTTACTAAATTGTACCCGGTTAAGCGTGCGACCACCTGTCTTACGGTGCGTAGGATCTTCGGGGACTTCATCCCGGCGTACGGAAAACCTAAGAAGATCATCACCACGGCACACAGTTCACGTCAACAGCGTGGAAGAAAGCGCTGAAACGAGAAGGAATACAACACTCACTGTCCTAAGTTCGTCACCCCCAGAGCAACCCGGTGGAAAGGGTTAACCGGGAGATTGGCAGAATCCTCCGAACCCTCACGTCAACCGCCCACACGGCCTGGGCGTACTGGATAGACGTGGTTGAGACGTGCTGTAACGAAGTCACCCACGCAAGCACGGGAAGGACGCCTGTAGAACTATTCCTGAAAAGGAAGCCGACGCGACCATGGTCCAAATGGTCACATCCGGAGGAAGGAGCAACAATACCGGATGATGAGTATGCAGGTATCACAGAACTTGCCTATAGGAAAATGTCGAGCAAAGCCCTTAAACGCTGCGAACGGACAAATCAAGGAAGAACACCCGTTCAATACGAAGAAGGAGACGCCGTGCTATTGCAATCTAATCCAGTCTCTAACGCAGCGGATAGGGAAATCGCCAAACTCTTTCAGCTCTATGAAGGCCCCTACGTGATATCCCACCATAAAGGGCCAGCAACTTTTGTTCTGTGCTTTCCAGGAACAGGAAGGATAAAAGGAACATTTCACGCCACGAGTCTCAAATGATACATAGAGAAGAACGCGCCAATAACCGTTAACGCCGAAGCACAACAAATATAACCCCCAGGAGGACACGTAAAGAAGCGGACTAATAACGACTGCGGAAACACAGAGGACAAGGGAGCGCGGACGATCAGTGTGCGCAGAACCGAGCACGTTGACAGTAATGGCAGAAAAGCGAACAGTGGGCACACAGAGCTACGCGGGCTGGACAATGATCTCCAGGGCCACGCAGACAGGCATGGACCTTAAATATCAAGAGGTGATCCCGCCGACGCTTAAAACCATCACGCCAATGGTATGGATTCCACCAACCGGAAAACGGCTGAAAAATGGAACATCGATGCAAGCATCCCGACAGTACAAAGATCAGCGGATCCAGACACCCCGGCAGTGCCGTGTCCTGGAAACCGCGCCACCCGCACGTCGCATCAAGCCACCAAATGTTCTACGGGCCGCGAGACCACGTCCACCGGTGAGGGAGCAAGAGAGGCTTCGGGCGACACCTTACACACCATGCAGACCGCGGGCAGAAGCCACGGCCGCTCCAAATGCACCAGAAGAACAGCCCAGGGCACCACGGCGTAGGGACTGAAGGAACGAGCGAAACGCCAATCCAGGACTATCGTCGAACGATTACGTCTTTCCCATCCCACAACTGGATACGAGGAACCCACTCGGGTTATCATTTCCGAGCGAGGCACCCCCGGATGCCATCGACCTATACGAGGAATGGATGATGTGCGGCGATGTGACGACTTAAAGTGCAGTGACGGTATGAGAGAGAGAGAGAGAGAGAGAGAGAGTGTATGGGATATGCAGGCGAGTTGAGAGTGAGAGGTGAAGAGAAGGCGCAATAAAGACGTGTTCAAAGGGAAAAAGAAATGCGTACATAGCGAGTCCTGACCTTTAACATTTAAGTAATGTAACAGCGCACGAGCAGCAAAAACTGCGTAGCTGCTCGATTAGGAAGCGGGGAGGGGGACATGTGTAACCGTACATATATTCGTTATTGCCTATTCCCGGTCAGCCTAAGACACGACAGCAGTGAAGGTCCTCTCCACCACTAACATCACAAGGGGTCGTGACAGGTTATGCCACGGCCCAGTAGGGAGCGCCCGTGTTCGTCGGGCAAATCCGCTCTCGCGAGGGCCTCCACTGCAGTAGGGGTATATTAGAGGAGGCAAAGTACAGACTCATTACCAATTCTGGTATCATACAGGAAAGAGTCACTAGTACTGCGAAAAACGGTATCGAAAGGAAGGCAAACCCACCTTAACGTAAACGAGACAAAAGCGTCCATACGTTCACCTCCGATACGCGCCTCGAAAGAGGAGTCGTTTGGTCAAAACCGACCTGGGGCACTGCAAGAACGCTCGTCTTCCTGAACAGCCAGAAAACGGTCAAACGTAACTGTAACTGCAGTAAAAGCATTTAAATACGTCGAGTCATTTATGTACGTCGAGTCATTTAAACACGTCGAGTCAATAAAGAACGACTTTCGTGGTGTCTCCTCCTCCGCCTAAACTCCGGCCGAGTCGACACCTACGGCAGTGTTCTCCTCAAAATTATTATCCAGAAAGGGGAATAACGACGAATCGAGTGCCCGCACCGCCTAAACACCGGCCAGGGTTACACGAGTTCTGTCTAGATCAGTAGGAGCTGAGTGTAAATATCTATTATAATATAGTAGCATCCAACGTCGAAAGAGCAGATAAATCGCAAGTCGCGGAGATAAATCAGCGTTAGATTATATTCGCGCAGTACACTTAAGATTCACGCGTGTCATGACACATCGATAAAACACGAGCGGCTAACAACACTTAATGTACATTTTCCAACACAGAATATACACCTGTTTTACCTAAATGTTGTAGCACGACTCTTGAGATATATGTATAACGGATGTAACACCTGCTTGGACGCGAGGTTGATGTTAGATTAAACGGCACGTTACCTTTTAACATTGGTTTTATTCGTCACACTCAGCTCTTAATATAACGCATACAGCTCGACGGTTCGGGTACGAAGAAGAAAGAAGCCGGAAGGAAGTGCTAGAGCACTCAGTAAAGAAAAAGAAAAGACTACGTGAACCGAACTCGCACTGCTGCGTCAACCGCGCCAATTCAAATTAAACATAATATCTGCAACACTAAACTAAGCAAGTTCATTGCCTTGACCAGCTGTCAATATATTCGTCTCTCTCATTTAGAGTCCGAACCTTTCTTAGTAAACAAACCGTGCGGAGACGTGACCACTACATGGTCAGCCGGTCATATTCGCGCACACAAAACATACGCGAATAAAGTCACGCGGCGATAAAATACATCGCGATCGCGATGACACGCATTTTTCGATATAATAAAAGTGACAGGGTGTGATATCGAAATTCGAGCAATGGACCCCAACATTGTGTTAGAAGCCCCCTAACATGAAAAAAAATGTCGGCGTTTTGTCCAATGCGACTTATTTATTGACAACACTGCATAAATTAATTATCATCGACCCAATTCATCAAAAACTCATTACATGATATCATGAAACATCCGTGGTGAGGCGGCAAGGCGACCGAGCAGTAATGTCCGGGTTCGATTCTCTGTAACGCAATTTTTCTTACACTATTCAGTATATTCGCCGGTGTATTAAAATTGTTCTCCGAATAAATCCCAAATTTTGCCTGGCCTACATTTCACACATTTTGTCTGGCCTTGGGAAAGAAATCCGCTTTTATAATTCATTAAAAGCGATAATGAAATGAAATCGAATATGAGGTATATGAGGTACTGAATAAGTATTAATTAGTAAATATGGTCTGAATTACATCATGTTTGGTCTCATTTTGATCCGAACAATCTCATCAATTTGTTATAAACTGTCTCATACACAAAAAGTTTCTAATAAATAAGTTTAATCACCGTCTTTATTATGACAGTCGATACGCTGAGTTATAAATGTCTCATTGTCACTCGCCGCGGCTACCATTTAATTACTTATTTTTATTCGGCGTCTTTTTCTTCGTTTGCCGAACTACAAAGACTAGCCGCGAAGCTCGAACACCGCGTCCCCGCCACCAAAGGTGTCGCGATACGATTCCGAGGTATTTGACAAAACTGAGATAATATACTGTATTGTTATTTCTCAAAATTGTTTGCCATCCGCCAATGAACATTCCAGAAATTTTTACCACCACCTCAACACGGTTGAAGCAGTAATCGGCGTAAAGCTGGATTCCCGGGGATTGACGATAATTTCGTATGTGGCATTTACGAAGGATGAGCGTGAGCGAAAGCGAATGAGACCGAGTGAGATGGAACGAATGTTTGCATACGGCAGTGTGGTCACGGTGGGGCCCCTCACGCGGCTGCTTCCACCTCCACTAGCTGAACGCAACACCGAACCCCCCCCCCCCCCCCCCCCATATACCCTACCGGCGCAGCGCAAGCGACAAGCGAACGACGGGCGCGTACGAAGCGCGCGAGCGATGGGTGCAAACGACGCGCGCGAGCGACGGGTGTGAACAACGCGCGCGACTCGCGTAGATTCGGGTACTTAAAATTAAAGGAAGCTCCTTAACGTGTCTCTTCAGGCTCCTAAACCTCATCCTGCACGTTGGCCTACTGCAAACATATCATTAATTATTTAGCGCTGTCCAGAATAAATTAATGATAACAATTATATAATACAGAGAAAACTCATCTTTAAAAATAAAAAGTTATGCCATGAATATTAATCATTCCATCGTTGGCTGATAAAACTCCACGGCTAACACTAAAATTCCAACGCGAACGATGCGCGCGACTCGCGTAGATGCGGGTACTTCAAATTAACAAGGCTCCTTAACGCGTCTCTTTAGGCTTCTAAGCCAGATCCCGCACGTTGGCCTACTGAAAATATATTATTAATTATTTGTCGCTGTACAGAATAAATGAATGATAACAATTATATAATACGGAGAAAACTCATCTTTAAAAATAAAAAGTTATGCCATGAATATTAATCTTTCCATCGTTGGCTGATAAAACTCCACGGGCGACGCTGAAATTCTAAATAAAAAACGGAAAACAATTATATGAAATAAATGAAATAAAATTATCAAAAAACATAACGAACAAATCTGAAATTAAAATATATAAAAAGACAGACTGCTAAATTTTTCGGATCTATATAAACATTACTTGCTGTTAATAATTTTTGGGATATCAATTGCAATATTTGTTAAATTAATTCGTAACGCGCTTGCCAATGACGCGTCAGTCAATAAATTACGGTGTTTCGTTTTATTATTTTTCATTGCAGAAAACCCGGTTTCACACATATATGTTGATCCAAACATTGAAGTTATTTTTAAAGCAAAATCGAGTAACTTTGGGTATTTTTCTGCAGGCAACAATTTGAAAAATTCTACACCCATTTCTTTACGGGAAGATAAAAACGGATCAGTCTGTAAATCACATAATTCTAATTGGAAAACGAAGTCCTGATCCGCGATATTAACTGTTAACGGATTCGCGAATAATCTAATTTCTTTTTGTAACGATTCAAAGTCCTTAAATCTATTGTCAAATTCTTCTTTCATTGTAATTACTTTTTCTTTAAAAAATGTAAAATCCATTTCTGGAAATTCTGTTTTAATTTCTAAACACCGCGGAAAATTTTCTAAAACTTCTCTTTCAAATTGTCCTGCAAATAACAAAAGTTTTTCCTTAAAACTGTTTATATGTCCGACTAATTCAACAATATTTTGCTTCTTACCTTGCAAATTTAAATTTAAATTATTCAGGTAAGCAGCCATGTCCGTAAAAAATGCTAATACAGATAAAAATTCGGGGCTTTCTAATTCTTTAATCGTTGACGTTATATCTTCTGTTATATGACATTTAAGAAACATGACCAGTTCTTTACGAACTGCAAAAAACCGGTGTAATGATTTTCCCGCACTTAGCCACCGAGTTTCACAGTGCATTAGCAAGTCGTCGAAAGCTGCATTATTCTCTTTCAAAAATATTTGCAGCTTCCGATGTGTGAGGGAATGAGTTCCGCCCCTGACAAGATTAATTATTTTTGTCACCAGTGCCATTGCGTAAAAATGTCTTAAAAATTTTGCACATAAAACTTCTTGGTGTATAATACAATGAAAGACGCGACAGTTAATTGAATTTAATCTTAGTTGACCAACCAAACCTTTGTTAGTCCCACACATCGCCGGAGCTCCATCGGTGACGATGCACGAACATTTATCAAACGACATCCCAAATTTTTCAATTTGCGATTTTAACGCGGCAAATATGTTCTCGCCTTTAGTCGTATTATGTAACGCGACTAAGGCGAGTAATTCTTCATTTACAATAAAATTTTGATCTACAGTACGGATGAAAATGGAAAGTTGACTAACGTCAATTACATCCGTACTTTCATCTAAACACAAAGAATAATACGCACACTGTCTGATGGGACAGTGGGACAGTTTTTAATTGTGCTACTGCTAAGCTATTATCAAAGGATTTCACCATTGCAATAGGACAATTTTTTACAAACTCCCCATGATGAAAACTTTTCTGTGACCGAACAATATCGATTGTTGCAGCATACGAAGCTGCAACACTTTCGAAGGTGTGACTCGCAGTTGTAACAGTTTCCGCGCGAGATGTGCTTGCCACGGGGGAACTCTCACTCTCCTTTTTCCGTATCCACGACTTCACTAAATCACGTCTTTGTTCTAATGAATAATTTCCATATTGTTTCTTATGGAATTTTGAGAAATGGCGCAAGATACTGAAACTTTTAATTGGCGAAAATATGGTACCGCAAATTACACATGTTGCGCCATTTTCTTCTGTTCTAGCAACTAAATATTTATCGTCCCGATAGACTCGTGCTTCCGACGTAATTAGTTCAGACATGGAGTACGATATTAAAGAAACACGCTAATTAGAATAAATAATAAAAAACGATAATTTTCACGGCTGCAGCAGGCTTCCACGTCACGCTGGCGAATCCCAATACGACGGTGATAACCAGGCAGAGACGGTTGAGGAACTGATCCGTTGCACGCGGCCGCACGAAACCGTTGCTCTTTAAACGTTACAAATACGTGAGACAAGACAATATACATAGTGATATACTAAACGCAGAAAAAACAAACTGGCGAGGTAGAGTGTTATATACATCGCTGCGCGCGCCGCTATTGCTGTCGCATCGCCTTTCTCTCTCCCCGATCATGTGACGCG
The DNA here is from genome assembly GCA_963942575.1 of Priocnemis perturbator. Taxonomy (NCBI): domain Eukaryota; kingdom Metazoa; phylum Arthropoda; class Insecta; order Hymenoptera; family Pompilidae; genus Priocnemis; species Priocnemis perturbator. Next base: position 7,166,602 of record OZ012643.1, on the reverse strand, counting down.
CTCAGCGGCTCAGCGTCGGCCGTCACCATGACAACGGTAGTCGGGTGGGGACTGGAAATCGCACCTAGGTGCGGATCTTGGACCACACTGGCATACGGAGAGAGATAGGAGATGGATGAGAGAGAGAAAGGTGATCGTATGACTGAAATTTTCGAATCCGGTGCGAAAGGTGAGAGAATGGGAAGGGAGAATGCGAGTGCGTGTGAGGTGAGCGATCGGAGAAGAAAGCCAGAGAAATAAAGAAAAGTATCGGGAACATGAGTAGGAAGGCGGTGCAGGTCCGCGTATAAAACAAATCCTGCTACATGTATAATTGTATTTGCGCTTTTCAGTATCGTTCACTTCTTTATAACCATTCAAGGCGCGTCCGGACTACGTTTGGGCCGATCGGCACAAAAAGCCGATTTGTGTGTTCAATTTCCCGATCGATAAAGCCGAACGTAGTCGACTGGCGGCTTGAACGGTTTTAACAAATAAACGATAGTGAAAAGCACGAATACAATTGGACCAAATCATTGCCAATCCCTGATTGAAAGAAGTCATCGTTTTTTGTCGATAGTGATCGTCAATAATGCTCGGTTCCGATTGATACGAGGGGTTGCAGGCTTCCAAATGTTATATCAATTGTCTGCCGAGGGGATCACGACTCACGGGTAATACAACATTTTTCCATTCTGCGATTGACCATTCACGAGTCACTTCATCGAGATTTTTCGTTATTGTCATTTCTGTCGATGTGACGATTTATATGTGTAATCGATGATTCGCGTGTATTAACAACTAAATTACATTTTTAAATAAATTGTTGCGTCGTATAATAAATAGACCAAAGGCGACATGCAACGCCGCACGAATAGATTGTAACACGATCAGAAAGGGCCTATCGGTCATACAAATAACCAGGTGAAATATGTCATCCACCTAATTTGTCCAGGCCCGCAATGAGTCGAGGCGTCGTCGTGATTCGAGCACACTCGAAGCGTTATCATGACCCGACTCGTTGCGAGGCGTTGCCGGGACATACAATTCGATCATACATGATACGACTTTCAGGGCGACCCGAATCATGCTCGAAGCATTGTCGCGATCCAGGCGTATACACGCGTCTGAGACGTTATCGCGATCGAGTCGATTCTGAGGCGTTGTAGCACCCACATACGCGTTATAAAAACCAACGGATCATGAGCGAAACTATATTCGAAGCGCCGCCGCGATCCATGCGTATACGCGCGCGTGAGACGATATCGCGACCGAGTCTACAATACATAGCACATTAAACTATAGTAAATGTTAGGAGTGCGGACACATGCGGATACATCCGCCGAGCGACGAAACTGTACGACACTGCGTCGTCACTACCGCTCCTTCGACACCGTTAAAAACAAATGGCGGTCGCCGAGCGATCGGGCGACCACACGCGAGCGCGGCAGGGCCACTCCGTCTTTAGCAGACCTACCGTAAGCATCGTGTATAAGAGATAAAGAAATAAAACAGTATAGAAAACGTGCAGTGCATAAATACGGAAAACACGAGGGTGAATACGAAGGTATCCGTCCTCGAAAACCTACACAACATAAATGTTTCTTTTTCTTCTAGAAATTAACCCAAACATGTGCGCCGCGGAGGGAGAGGGCAAGGCGCCTAAGAACGGTACGTTTGGATTTTTTTTACTCCGATTGTTTTTATTCGTATTATATGTACGAGTAACACTTTTACGTTTCCCTTTTTCCAGCTACAGAGGAAAGGGCCCAGACGACATCGGGCCCTAGTGGGGGCGCCCATAACGTAAGTGTATAAGGCCATATTGTTATTTCATTATTCACTGCATAACTGTACAATGCTTTTCTTTTTCCGATGAACTTGCAGACGACACCAGGAGAATGGGCAGCGGCCTCAGGTAATACATTACAATTTATATATTTGTAATAATTATTTTGCCTTTCTTAACTTCAACAGATTCAACGACGAGGCCCGCCACGCCGTTCGCTGCGCCGTTCAGCGGCCCGTTCGGCGCTCCGTACGGCGCCCCGTTCACCGCGCCGGTGGCCAGAGGTAAATACATTACAATTGATATATTTGTAATAGTTATTTTCATTTTGCCTTTCTCAATTTCAACAGATTCAACGACGTAGCCAACGGCGCGGCGAAACAAGCGTAGCAGGACAAACGTAAGTATAAAATTGTTGTTTCCTTTTTATATTACAATTTCATAAATAATGTTTTAACAGTGCTTTCAAATACACGCGCTGAAGCGACGCAGCCGCTGGAGCCGGCTCCCTCGAGGAGGAGGAGGAGGCGACCACGGTGAAGGGCGTGGTGCTGGCGGACGGGGCCGCAGAGGTGGTGGCGGCCGCGGGGGTGGCACGTCCCAAGAAGATGCCAATACAACTATTAATTATTACTTTTATGCATAACTAGAATAAAAAGGTTTAAATATGACACATTGTATAAATTATTTTATACGCGGCCCCTGCACCGCCGTCCTTCTCGACTCCGGAGTCCGGTCTCACTTCACGTTGATTCGGGAACATTCAAAGAGAGGAAAACTGGTCGCCCCAAAATATTTCAACACTCGTCCATTCTCGATACTTTCCATTTATTGTTTGGTTTTCGTCTTCCTTCGCTCACCTCCCACGCACTCGCTTTCTCCCTTCCCATCTTCTCACCTTTCGCACCGGATTCTACATACATATATTGTTGGAAACGGCGATTAAATTCGGACTTCCCGCGCTAGGGGACGCCAGGCCGCGCTGCTCAGCCGGAGCGAATCGCGATCGCGAGCCTAACGATCCGGGTGCCAATCGCGCAACGCGCCGTCGCCTCGGCCCGCCAATCGCGGGTGACCGCCTGAGCGTCAGCTGAGCGGCTCTACTGTAAACACCGCTCTTCCAGAAGACCCGCCAAAATGAATTGCCGCCGGTGCCACCGCGAAAAGTCCTTCTGGAAGGGCGGTGGTTGCGTACGTCACCTCGGAGAGGGGAGTGTCCGTGTGGCTTCTCTCTGCGTGTGTGTTTCGGGTGTTGCCTGTTCTGTTTTTCGTTTTGAACTATATAACGACGAGTTGGCCTGCCGTGCGCTTGTTTTTCTTCTGCTAACATTAATTGTGCTTTGCCTTTACTCGCTACCGCCTTCCGGATCTTATTTCTCTTACGTGTTTTATATGTGGTGTGATAAGTTTGTAACCGTCCATTTTGGAGCGTCACATCGGCGCACGGAATACTCGCAAGTACTCCGTGCGACACGCGCGGGCCAAGAGTGTGTGCGTGAGCGCACGGAGTATGTAAGACGCCGACACACACATGCGACGCGAAATCGTAGTTACCGACCCCGGGCGGTAGATGCCTCCTTTTCTCGTAAGAGCAATTAGGCGCTGCGAAGAATATATGTGCGAAGAATATAGTGCTCGGCGGCGCCGGGAAATCGTTCTTATCCTGAGCCACATTAAGGAGCACACATAATTGCTGTCGCCCTTACCAACACGCATTACGCCGTACCGCCGGACACTATATATACGGAACATCAGAAGTAATAAGTCGAGTCAGTGAATTGTAAAACGCCAAATCAGAATCTACGAAGAAGCGCTCTCCTTCTATAAATTGTGCACGTCGCCGAAGTCTGCGTCAGTCACTGCCCCGTCAAACTGATTGCCACTGGAAACGCGTGATAAATCAATTAAATATAGAAGCATCGCAATCATACCGTACATTCTCTCGCGTATATTCGTACTCGCGTACTCATATCCGATATATCGAATTGTTCCCGCCTCGTAGTAAGAGCGCCGCGTTCAATGCCAGGATAGTTCCACTAAGAGAATAAAAAGAATAAAAAAGGAGAATAAAATAATAGAATTAGATTGTTAGCTCCAGAGAAGTTGAAGTGGCTAGACTGACTCCCGGCCAGCTTCGCGCTCCCGCAGAACACTGTCGTGTGCCGTTCTTCCAACTTCTCTGAGTAACCCTGTAAGCAGGCGGACGTATCCGGCGGCCTGGCAACTGCCCCCCAAAGGATACTCCTAGCCTCCCTTGCAGGCAGTTTGTATAAAAGTAAAAACAGTAATACAGGATATCTGTGGTGCGATAGACGGACGGTACGGCCAGCTTCGCGCTCCCCTCATATGTCGATTTCATAACCGCAGAGTTCCTGTAGACACATTGAATATATTGCAGTAGAATCATTAGATTAGTTCACGCCTGAGTCCGAACACATATATAAAACGGGACACGGAATAACCTCTGGCAGACGGATAACAAGCTCGGCCCATGCACTTCGGTGTCCCCCGCGTGACGATCCTAGTCTTCCAGGTCTAGAAACACATGCACTTGCAAAGTTCGTATTGATAACAGGCGTCAGTCGTATCTGGCCTGGCAGTGCTTAAATTAAGTACATAAGACATCCTAGTCATAGCCGCTTAAATAACGACGTACGACTCTATTCTTTTTGTATATATTTTTACCAAGAATATAATATCCACTGTGTGTAATACAATCATTCGCATTATCTCGACTCGCCCAGTGCACGAACCAACCGACACCTTCTGTGTCGACTACAGGTGAACAGAAAAGACGTAACTGCTGTTTTTCTGCATCGCTGCAAAGTACGGGGTGACCCTCAGGGACACGCCCCTTCCACAGGACTAGTTCGTCACCCTGATAAATACTGCGTAGCGTATTTTTTGAAACGTATCCCGGCTATACCGAGACGAGATACGAAAGACTTCTCCATGGCAAACCCGCCGGGGACGAAGTCCGGTACAAATCGGGGCTCAACACCGGCCCGATAAAAAATTACGGTTACAATTGGCGCCCAACTAAGGGGCGAGCGAGATAAACGAACAACATGCAATTAACTTACCTGAAAATAAAGATATATTCACGTATTAAAATCCAAGCAGTGGCAAAAGGCGCGACATAAGGGCAATCGCGTAAAACTCGCTAGTAATGCAAACGAGAAGCCAATCACATTTACCGGCTTTGTCGAGAGCGCCAGTAATTCCGCGAGTGAATATAACCTATCCAGAAATACACGAAGAATCCATAAGATCCTCAAATATGGATTCTGAAAGAAGATCTCCAGAACCACAACAAGACCAAAGAAGAAGAAATGCGCCTATAATAAACCCCGCTGACACATTCGACACGGCGAGACAAGTGATCGACGATGTGGCTAGAAATCTCCCGTCAATGGAAAACAGAGAGACAAATGAAGAACAAGACGGAGGGAACCTGACCACCGAGGAATCCCACGACGATACAGGCGCCACATCCCGAACAAGAACCGAGCTCGAACACTTGAGGGCTCGTGTCGACAACTTAGAGTCATGGTACGAGCGACAGGTCGAGTTACGGGTTGAAGAAGTACGCAATGAATTAAGTCGAAAGATTCTGAACCATAAATTGGAAATGAGGGAACTCATAAGGACGTTCACCAGCCGACTCGACAGATTACACCAAGAGAACGAGACGCGTGAGGGAATCGTCCAACAAGCCATCGACCAACTGTTGGAAACCAATCAAAGTGTACAAGACATAAGGGACATGGAAGCGCACGCTTTAAGGCGACAATCACTCCTTCAAACTCCAGACCAGGCAACAACGTCAGCACGGAGCTCTAGCTAACAAGGAAGGCCATTCGGCGAAACGTGGCGCCGAGAAAGTTCTCAACCAACAACCCGAAGACCTGAGATGGAGGCGCGACAATTCTCCATCAAACCTTCGCTGCCAACCATCGAGGGCAAAGCAGGGGAAAAGCCTTCGGGATTCATTCGCGAAATGCGAACATTCCTGGATGCCACCAACACACCCGACAAAGAACTAGGCTTTCTTATCAGCCAGAGCCTTAAGGGAATCGCGGCAGAATGGTGGGACGTTGTCGCAGACCAGATCATTTCCTGGCCCGAATTCGCGAAAAGATTCCTACCGCGTTTTTGGAGCGCAGCAATCCAGAGGAAAATACGAAAACAACTGGAGACTGGTTTCTACCGTGCGGACGAAGGGATAACGCGTGTTACATACGCCATGCGATTGATTGGAAACGCGCGTGATTTGACACCACGCCAAAGCGAAGAACAAATTGTTCTTACTATTGCCCGCCATTTCACGCAAGCAGTCGATGACTGCGTGGTAGGGCAAAACATCTCAACGGTGGAAGAATTTCTCACGTTATTAGAGAGGTTCGACCAAGGAGGAACAATCAATCGACCAAGGGCACGGGAAACGCCTCCACCATCAGAGCGCAACTACGGGAAACGGTATCCAGAAACCGCCCGCCCGAAAACGAACCCGACGCCAAGAGCGCCGTATGACTACCGGCGTGCTCCCGAACCCCGGCCGCCACCGGTAACAAGACGGACGCCAGATCGAGTAAGAGTACTCGAAACTACCGAGGAGAACACCGAGCACAAGCCTGAAGAGGACGAGGAGGATCCCACGACTCCGGAAGACGGGTTGGAGTCCGTTATAACGGAAAACCAATAAGGAGTTCCGGAGAAACGCAGCGGCGGAGTACCTCGTCCCCGTTGCCACGGGCCTCCGTAGAAAAAGAGGAAGAAGACACGAAAAACTGCACCGTGATCAGTACAGTTTTTAGTAACATCAGAGACGAACTCCTGGAAGAGGAACAAGGACAAAAATGTAGTCGTGAAATGCAAGCTTGCCCCCAATTAAATATCAATATTGAGGGGATCCCAATTCTCGCCTTAGTGGACACCGGCAGTTGTATTTCGGCACTATCATTACAATGGTACGAAGAAAACCTCAGTACCTTGAAGAAGTGCCCATCGCTGCCGATATCCAACATATTTGTTGTGGGAGCCACAGGCTAGAAGTCGACTCGCCTGAAATTACAAGTATGGGCAAAGCTCACACTAAGCGGTCGACAGTGGGAAGCAGCGTTCGCAGTCATTCCCGGGCTGATATGCAATGCCATCATTGGAATCGACGTACTGCACCAAGTTCAGGCGAACCTCAACCTCGCCGACGGAACCATATCCATCTGCGACGGTCATGAAACGATTATTACGACCTTGATACCGGAGGAAACTGTCACCGAAATTCCGGCAAAAGTATGCAATAATCGAGTCACAACATCGGACGATATTGCACCTAGCAAAATCACGGATATCCTACGTACGAGTCAAGGCACAAACGAGCAGAGAGAACAAATGAAGAACATGATTCTCTCACATCCGGCACTGTGGCGTAAGGAGATAGGACGTGTTAAAGGGTACACCCACTCCCTCCATATGGAAAAGGACACGCCGTACTACAGCAGAACGTATCCGATACCTTTAAAATATCATGAAGGGGCGGATGCGGAAATCCAGCGCATCCTGCACAATGATATCATACGGCCAAGTACAAGTCCATATATTAATCCAATCGTACCCGTCATGAAGAAAAACGGCTCTATCCGTCTCTGCCTGGACGCACGACGTTTAAATGAACATCTAAGAGATGACTATGAGACATCCGAGACGGCCGAAGATATCTTCCAGAAAATAGAGAAGATTGGTTACATGTCGAGTCTAGACATGACCAACAGTTTCTGGCAAGTCCCACTCACTGAGGAATCTAAGAAGTACACTGCGTTCGTATATAGAGGACGATGTTACGAATATCAGGTAACACCGTTCGGCTTGAAGACTAGCACAGCGTCACTTGTGCGTGCCATGAGAAAAGTATTCCAGGGCATGGAGTCACATGTTATCATATTTGTGGATGACATACTGTGCGTGTCAAGAACATACCAGGACCATTTAAAACAACTAAATGAGATCCTTACACGTCTTAATGCACACAATGTGATAATCAATTTGGACAAGTGCAAATTCTTAGTGACCGAAGTCAAATTTCTGGGACACGTATTATCGCCGAAAGGATTAACTCAAGATCCGGAAAAGCTGCGGTCAATCCAAGATTTTCCTACACCTAGGAACCTAAAGCAACTCCGAGGATTCCTAGGACTTGTGAATTACTACAGTAAATTCACGGAAAAGCACGCAGAATTGTCAGTCCCCCTGCTGGGACTACTGAAAAAGAACACCCGATGGGAGTGGACGGAAGATGCGCAGAAAGCGTTTGCCTCACTAAAGAACGCATTCTGCTAGGAAGTCGTGTTGCGATATAACAACACCGGCAAACCGTACTTCCTAACCACCGACGCCAGCTTCTCCGCCCTCGGAGCCGTGCTGGAGCAGGAGGACGCTGAGGGCATCCGCCATCCGATCACATTTGCCAGTCGAACCCTGAAGGGCCCCGAATTGACATATACTATCACAGAGAAAGAACTCCTCGCCATTGTGTGGAGCCTCGCGAAATTTAGGACATATGTCGCAAGCAACAAGATAATTCTTCTGACCGACCACCGCGCACTCATATTCCTCAAGGAGAGCCGGCTCACCAACCAACGGCTCACCCGTTGGACGTTGAGTATACAGGATTATGATCTGGAGATTCGCCATATTGCAGGCAGCAAAAATATCCTGGCGGATGTAATGAGCCGCACGAACACTGAGAACAATGCGTGGACGGAAAAGCGCAATACCATCGGGCCGATTAACACAACTTTACTACGTGACCTTGCGCCGGCGACGAAGAAAATCCTGGCAAATATGGCGAAGGAGCAGCTCAAGGACGAATATCTAAAAATGCTCCGAGCAAGAATTTCTGAAGAACCGGACGAAAGACACCGAGTCGTCCGGGACGTGCTACACAAAATCGGCCGTGGAGGCACACTAAAAATAATGCTGCCGCAACATCTCCACCGCCTAATCATTAAAGAAGTCCATGAGGTCTACGGGCATATCGGAGGGGAAAAGACGGCATTTCTATTACAGGAGGCATTTTACATAAAGAAGGGTCACCATCTCGCCAGGAAGATGGCCGCCACCTGCGACCTGTGCCAACACAAAAGTCAATAATCACCCGAGCAAAGTTCCAATGGGAACAATAATTCCAAGAGCGCCCCTCGACATTCTGTCCATAGACTATTATGGGCCATTACCAAAGTCAACCGGAGGAGTCCAGCATATTCTGATCATCAAGGATGTGTTCACGAAATACGTGAAATTGTACCCGGTAAAGAGAGCGACTGCACAAATCACAACGAAAAAATTGTGCGAGCGGTATATCCCGGAGTACGGACGACCCGAACGGATTATAACAGATCACGGCACGCAATTTACATCGGGGGTGTGGAAAACCGACCTCGCGGAAAGAAGCATTCGACATATTTGCTCTTCCGTGAGACACCCGCAAAGTAACCCGGTGGAGAGGACCAACCGCGAGATCGGACGAATCCTGAGAACTGTCGTAAATAATACCCACACCGCCTGGGCAAACTTTATCAACTTAATCGAGACGACATGCAACGAGGTCATTAGCGACGCCACTGGCTACACACCGTGCGAGCTAATGACTGGGATTAAACCCGAACGACCATGGCTCGAGTGGTTTCCCGAATTAAGAGCATCGGGTCCACAAACGTCGACCGAGAGAATGCAGCAAATCCACCTAGCATACAACCGTATGAAAATGAGATCTGACCGACGAACAGAGAGGCAAGACAAGAACGCCGCGTCAAAAGGATTTGATATAGGAGAGTTAGTCCTTGTGAAGACAAACCCCATATCAAACGCTGCGGACCGGCACATCGCGAAATTTTTCCACATATACGAAGGACCGTACGAAATTGTAGCACGAAGAGGAAGCAATACGTACGTACTCATGGAAAAGCGGACCCGAAAACATAAAGGGCTGTTCCATGAATCCCTCCTTCGACGTTACCGACGAGCGCAGGAGTAGGAAACCCCCTCACCCCGCGTTTCTCTGAGGAGCAACCGAAGAGTGCACTACCTCAATCACCTCACTCTCCAGTTTTCCGTGCATAAGCAAAGACATGCCGTCGATCGCGCTTCAGATTTACGCTAAATGGCGGATGATTACCCGTACGACGCAGACGGGCAAGGATTATCGATACCACGAGATCGACCTGCCACCAGCCACCACTATCATCCCCCGCGCATGGTTATCATCTAAAGGAGGGCACTACGCAAAGGGCGTAGGATGTCAAGCCCGAGCATCCATGCGCAACGAGCGCACACAAACCACGGAAAAGGATTTTGTGGTCACGCAACACATTAGTGACCACAAGATCGATTCGACTACCACGAACGAGAGGAGGGGTCAAGGGTCTACGGCCAGAAAGGACAGGAAAAGTGTTACACTGTCAAAGAGTAGCAAACGTTCGACAACGTCCACGACCGCGGGCAGTAAACAATCTGTGACGCGCGTGCCGAAGGACGACCCCCAACGCATGCCGACGTCGACCGCAATACACGATCAACACATGGCGACGTCGAAGACTGAAATTCGTCAGCTACGGACGATGCAGTTATTGAAGGACGGCAAACCTCCACTAACGCCGTCAACACCTGAAGCGAAATCAACGCGGAAGTCAGTGGGCGGCCAAAGGCGACCAACGCGGAAGCCAGAAGACGACCGGAGACGACCGACGCAGAAGCTGAAGGACGGCCGACGTCTCCACCCACCACCAACCACCCAGAAGGATGGGAGTAACGACCAAGAGGGCACCTCTCCAGCTAAAGGTGCCCTGCCGATTCTTCCCCCATGCAGCGCGGAGCGTCAAAAGGAAAAGGAACTCTCCGCAAAGAAACGTCGTCTCCTAAAAGAGTTGTTCGACTGTAAGGCGAGGACACCGCCCCCAGGCTGGGGGTATCGAACCAGTTGGTCGCCAGCGTATGTGCTGGAAGGGGAGGCGCTACTGTCCGCCCTTAACGACCGATACAATACGATACCGCGAGAGTGTGCCGCGAAACCCGCCACACAAGAACTTGTTAAAGACAATACAAACAGTTACACGAACACGAAACGAAAAAAGAAAAGAGAGGAGGACACGACACTCCGCAAATTAAAACCATTAAATCTAGTGGCAAAATCAAAGTAAATGACTCATTTCTTTTTTTGTTACTACACACCGCAAAGGAACGACATATGTTTTTTTTTTTTGTACGGGCACTGCGTTATCGGTAGCTCGCCAATAAATAATATTCTTTTCTCAAAATTTTATTATAACGCTTGCTCGCCACAAAACATCCTCCTAATCATCATAAAATTCATCTAATCAATCTTCGCCGCAAGCCATCCCCGCTCTTGGTACCGGTCACGGCTGCGATTGCGAATGATTGCCATCTCTCATAAACGACACAAAAAGGAACTCTTACCGTAACCATCTCCGCTCTTGGTACCGGCCACGGTTACGATAGTAAGTAGTTCCGCTGACACATTCCACGGTTACCGTAAGCCTCCCCCGCTCTAGGCACCGGCCACGGCTACGTGTAATTCGTGATCGACTGAGACTGACCTGCTCTCCACCAAACTACCTCGACAATTAAAGAACTCTTACCGTAACCATCTCCGCTCTTGGTGCCGGCCATGGTTACGATTGTAAGTAGTTCAAAAGACTGACTTCCTCCACGGTTACCGTAAGCCTCCCCCGGTCTAGGCACCGGCCACGGCTACGAGTAATTCGTGAACTACTGAAGACTGCCACCGTACGCCTTCCCCGCTCTTGGCACCGGTCACGGATACGAGTGGTTAGTCCCGACGAACAAATACCGACAAATCTCCTACACTCACTGACAAAACCAACCTCCCACATATATATTGAAGGCAGCCGGCGATGCCCGCGAATTATCTCGTCGGCACTGTATTTCATGCACTCCGTGTGTAATTTTACTTGAATAAAATACAATACGATCAATATACAAATATTACTCCCAACACTACGTTCCCGGCTCCGATCACTTGCGACCGCGAACGCTCCATAGCCGCGATCGCGAATACGGAACGAACCCGCCCGCACGAAAGAGGAACTATTCCCTCCGAAGCGGAAGGACGGATCGCGAACGCGTAACCACTCACGACCGTGACATACGACACCACCACTGACGAAAGACGTACGGTTACAAAGGCATCGTCAAAATAAAGAAACGAGAAACAATCTCTCTCTTCTAGCCTGACCAGGCAAGCGATAAGTCGTGTTGTAAGGTTAGCATATATAATAAGAGGATAGCGTATATAATAAGAATTTGTTTGTTATAGAGGTTACTATTTATTTCATTAAAGTTTATTGACTATAATAAATCGTTTCTTTCTTCCCACACATCTATCGTCTCGAATCTTAAATCCCAACAGGTTATGGGCCCAGACATAGCAATTAAATAAAATAAAACTGTCAAAAATCGAGAGATAGAGAAACAGGGAAGATGGTAACGGTTAGAGTCTAGCCAAAAGTTAAAGAGAATTAAAAGCTAAAGAATTTGTGAGTAACGTCCTGAGATAGTTAAAAGATAATAATATAAAATGGCAAATTCAATAACAGAAGATATAACGAACGTTGAGAAGCTAAAAGACGCGAAAAATTTTCAGTTGTGGAAATTTCAAATAAAAATAATGCTTAAAGCACACGAACTGTACGAAATTGTAATTAAAGACGAACCCGTGGAAAATAGAACTCCGGTATGGAATAAGAAAGATGCTAACGCTAAGAAATTAATAATAACGACGATTGGTCGGAAGCCGTTGCTTCATGTGCTTGACTGTAAAACCGCGAATGAAATGTGGATAAAAATTGAAAATATTTACGAAAGAGAGAATGAACAACAACGGTGTAGTTTGCTACAAGCATTTCACAGCAAAACGTATACTAAAAACGAAGATATTGCAAGTTATGTGAGCGGTCTACGAAAATTAGCTTTTAGGTTAAATGCGCTAGACACGAAAATAGATAACATGATAATTTCAAAGATTTTCGCCACGTTACCTGATAAATATAGATATTTCGTAAGTGCGTGGGATTCCGCTGAACAGAAGGAGAAAACCCTGGAAAACTTAACTGCGAAATTGATAGCTGAAGAGTCGAAAAATTTGTTGAAAGAGCAAGAAGAAAAACCGGTAGTTTTCAAAACTACAGATAATAATAATAATAATGTAACAGGTTAATTCAAATGGGTGGACGTTAGGCCAGATATGGACGTATATAATCGCAAAAGGGGAAAGAGGTGAGAGGCGGGTCTCCCGTAGCGAGCGGCGAGAAGGAGACAAGGCGGAGGTGAGAGGCGAGAGGTAGATAGCGATGCGACGTGGCGACACCCGAACGTCGGGACAGACAGACCGGTACCGGCAATCGAATAATACGTACGCAATTGACATTAAGTAATTCGAACTCTCGTCCGCCTCGATCTCCCAGTTACAATTTGGTCCACATCTATATATAAAAGTAAAGAGAGAATAGGAGTACGGACGCGTGCTTCATCATTGTACACAAGATCTATTATTTAAGGTGTCTATGTATGCGTGTAAGTGAGTGTGTGCTTTTCGTTGGTTATATGTCCGGTTACGCGTTTATGTGTTAAATTATTAATTAATGTCTTTTCTTTTTAACACGTTGACGATTATGGGATCTTTTATTTATTGTAAAGGTAATTTTAATATTTTGTTGCTCCCATCAAATATATAATTATTATATCAAATCAACGTTTTATGATAGTCCTTTTTTTTATATTATTTATTTTTCGTATTTTTGTAAATGTGACGACGGTCTAAAAAGAATCGTTACAATAAATGCTATAAGTGCAATAAAACCGGACATTGGTCAAGGACATGTCGGAAAGCAACACAAGCAAATGAAACAGGAAGAGTACGATGCTACAAATGCAATAAAACAGGACACATTGCAAGAATGTGTGGTGAAACGGAATCATCGAGTCAAATGTGTTCCATTTCCAAAAAGACAAATCATACGGATAAAAACTGTTATTTCAGAAATAGGAGTAGTAAAACTGAGAACCATGATAAAGTAGCATTTCTGACACAAGAGGTAGGTACCTCTGATACCTGGATAGTCGATTCGGGAAGCATCTCAAATATGACTAACAATAAAACAGCCATAAGGGATCTAAAAAAGATATCCTAAGTGACAGGGGTGGTAAAGTCAACGGAATCAATGGAGGCAAAAGGAACTGGTACAATACAATTTGACAAATGTACATTAAAAGAGATAATATATGTCCCAGAGTTAAGTGCGAATTTATTGTCGGTGACTGCAATAACTAAAAATAACGGAGAAGTGCTGTTTTCAAAGGATGCAGTGATCATCAGCCACAATAACAAAACAATTTTAAAAGGAACTAAGATGTTAAATGGGCTGTTTCAGGTTACACTAAAAGCAGAAAAGGAACGAACAGGGTTCCTATCTAACTAAAAATGAAAACAAAGAAACTGAAACCTGGCATTGGAAACTTGGACATTTGAGTTATGGAAATTTAAAGAAACTAACAAAACTAACAGAAGGCATAAAATTAACTAAAGAACAAATCAAGGAAAAATAAGTATTCTGTAAGGTATGTCAAGAAGCTAAGCAAACAAGAGTCAAGTTCGGGGATTCGAGAAGTAAGGCAACAACGCCACTACAGATCATACATACGGATTTATGCGGGCCAATAGATCCTGCCACATGGGACAATAATAGATATTTTCGGACATTCATTGACGATTACACACACTTTGCAATGGCATTCTTATTAAAAAACAAGTATGAGGTACCAGATAAAATTAGAGAGTATATTCAATAGGTGGAAGCCAACTGGAATTTAAGAGTGTCAAGGCTTAGATGTGACAACGGAAAGGAATATATCAATGAAAAGGTGTCAGGGAGGTGTAAGGATAAGGGGATACAAATAAATAATACTACACTGTTCGAAAACCCCGCTTTCGCGCCGGTTCGAAGTAGAGAGGAGCACACGCCGCGGCTGCGCACAGCGCCGATCGCACAGCTGGCTACGTGCTGCAAAGCACTAGCCTAATGGCGACCCCCGCGCGAATAGGCGCTGGCGGCCGTCTCACCCGCCAACACCCCGCTAGCTCGGGGGCCCGCCGGCTTTCCGGAGCCGCCAATGTTTTGGCTTTTCGGCGGTTGAGTTTTCGAATGGCTCGACCGGGCGGCTCCTGGAGGTCGGCGGGCATGCGACCGAAGGAGGAGGCGACCGTTGCTTCCTCCTTCGTGTAAGGACCTCCGAGCAGGAAAGACGTGCGTAAAGCGATAAAAGAGAGAGAGAGTAAAGCGAGAAAAGAAAGAGTTTTTGGTGCGATTCCCGTTAAATCCGGTGACTAACTTTATTCGGTTTGGTAATTCCCGTTCGATTCGGAGAACATTTACAGCAGGTGCGGTTTAGCGAGGTGTGCGAGCCCGTTAAAGTCGGTGCGTTGTTAACAAGCGTTCTAGCCCGTTCGAATCGGTGCAGCATTGTTCTTCAGGGTTTCGGCAATAAAGTGCTAGTGAGTTGAGGAGAACAGTGTCCTGTTCACACCCTCCCTTCCACAGTGCGAGCCGTGGACTGTACGAGCAGCTCGTAACGAGGAGCCCGGGCACTCTTCGAACAACACCATACACTCCACAACTAAATGGAAAAGCTGAAAGGCTAAACAGAACCCTGATGGACAAAGTAAGAGCGCTTTTATTTGATTCAGGGATGAATAAAGAGATGTGGGGAGAAGCTTTGTATACCTCGGTGTACCTATTAAACAGGTCACAGACTGAAACTCTGGAAATTACTCCATACGAAATGTGGGGGAAGCGAAAACCAGATTTGAAAAATTTACAGATATTCGGGTGCAATGCCCATGTAAAGGTGCTCGGTCCATTAAAGAAATTATAAGAAAGAAGCAGGGAACTTATCTTTATTGGATATGCACTTACAGGTTACAGATTGTCGAATAAAGAGAAACGACGAATAATGTTTGCCAGAGGTGTCAAATTTGAAAATGTTGGATCAGAAAATAAAAAGATAGCAAATGTTCAAAGATAAGTCTAACAACAGGAGACGAAGAAGAAGAAGTAGAAGAAATACAAGAATTTGAAGAAGACGAAAGAGGAGAGGATCATGAAGAACGAGAAGAGGATTTTAAGGACTACACTGAAAAGATAGAAGAAAATAGGAATGAAGCCAGTGAAGAACAAACAGGATTAAGAAGATCAAAAAGGGTGACAGCGATTCCAGGTAGATATGGCTACTATGCCTTAATGACATATAATGAGGCAGTCACTGGACCAGACAGACATAAATGGGTGGAAGCAATTAAAGGGGAAAAGGAATCTCTTGAGGAAAATAATACTTGGGAGGTGGTAAATGCTAATAAAATTAAAACACAAAAACCCATAAAAGGCAAATGGGTTTTTAGAATTAAACAAAATGGAACGTACAAGGCAAGATTAGTAGTAAAAGAATGCGAGCAAAAGTATGGCGTGAATTACGATGAAACATTCAGTTCTGTCTTGTGTACGAGTGCATTGAGAAGTCTTTACGCTATACCAGCATTGAAGAACTATGTAGTAATAACGTTTGACATAAAAACGGCTTTCTTGTACGGAACACTAGAGGAAGAAGTGTACATGTATCCTCCGGAAGGATATAGTTTTAAAGATAAGGTATTTAAACTTAAGAAGAGTCTTTATGGATTAAAGTAAGCGCCATTAAAATGGAATATCAGGTTTACGGATTTTTTCAAAGGAAAAGGATTCAAACAATTACAAAGTGATCAATGTCTGTTCACGAAAGATGAAAATGGAGTATGACTAGGAATTTACGTGGATGATGGTTTGTTGATAGGAAAGGATCCGAGGGAGCTTGATTTGATAGTACAAGAATTACAAAGAGAATTTAAAATGGCTGCAACAAAAGATCCAAAGACTTTCGTAGGGTTAGGATTCAGAAAAAATAAGGAACGGATGAGATTGGCACAGACTGAATATCTAAAAAACGTACTGGAAAAGTATGAAATGAGCTCGGCTAAACCAGTGAAAGTTCCATTAATGCTCAGTGATGGGAATAAAACTAACCCTAAAAACCCAAACTCTCCTTATAGAGATGTTACATACGGACCCTCCGTGTCGTCCGTTCCTACGGACTCAACGTAGCCTCCTCTTGGAGTCCCCACCGCCAGTGGTCTCAGATTTGGCCCGCGAGCACCATTATTGCTCGACGGAGTGGGGATACGCGCTGGTGTGCGTGCCTTGTCCGTGAGAGTTGCGCGCGCCGTTTCTCGCCGAATCGCGCTCGGCGTGGAGAGAAGGACGGAACTATGCTGCGTCTCTCTTCCACCAACGTCGCGTGACGTCACGTATCGTGACGACACATAAGAAGGACAGAACTATGCTCCGTCCCCTTTCAACCAACATCGCGCGTTGCGTCTTTGTTCGACGTGCAGTCGCGGTGTCGCGACTTCGTTCTGCACACAGGCCGGTGACAGTGGTGCCAGATTTCGCATAAGGCATCGCACGTACCATTGCGTTCTTTCAGCCGGAAGGCAAATCGGGCACCACCGCCGTGAGCAGAGCGCGATCCAGAGAAAAGTGAATCGAGGAGAGTTTGGGATTTCCTCGTCGTACGCATCGCCGCTCGTCGACACGTTCGATTTATTTCGTTGGTTCGCGCCCATCCATGGTTCATTTCTTTTTCATTGGATAATTTTTCTTTTTTAATTATTCATCACACGGCAACTAACGATATTCATTTAAAAATATTTTAGTACCTCCTACGGATAGTTTTTAATATTTTGTTAGCGGAATAGATGTGTCGTATTGGTTTATGATAGATATGGGCAAAATATATATGTCACGTTATGGCAAAGATGGCATATGTACTCGGATAGGTACATAATTATTTTACTTCTTTTGTTTAGCTGATACATGCATGAACTTTATTGTAAGCATACGTATCCTTATTCGAAGAATACTTATTAGCATTAATATCGTACTCGTCGTCGCTCGTCGACGCTTTCGTGTTCGATAATACTGATGAATTTGTTATTGACGAGTATTCGATGAATCATCGGTGTTATTATTTTTCTAAATTGTTTTTGACTGGAAAAAAATCCCATTTTATTTACAGATAATTAATCTACCTTTTAAAATATTACTTTTAAATGTATGTATACAGGATCCTGGCAGATGTTACTAGCCAGCTTTGTTTCCTGGAAATGGTAGGTACAAGAAAAATAATTATAGAGCAAAGGGTACAATGGTATCGTAATGTTTGTCTTCTGCGAGACTTCACTCTATTGAGAAGTGCAACCCGAACAATGCAAATGCGTATATACTTTCTTTTTATATAATCTCAGTAGTTTTGCGTGGTCTTCCACGCCACCCATGAGGTGCCACGACTAGCGCGTTCGGTTTTTTTTTAACGTGGACCGTCGCCTGTAGCCCTATTATACCACATTTGTGGAGTCTGACAAAAGATATGCCAGACCGATTTGTGGAGTCTAACAAAAGATATGCCAGACCGATTTGTGAAGTCTGACAAGAGATATGCCAGACCGATTGTTCGCACATTCGTTCTTTATGTCGACACATTCATAACATAAATTAAACGTTACTGTTTATGTACTTATTGAATAACATTATACGAGGAGGGACCAGCCATTTCATCAACATGTACTACAAGTTGTCTGTTTTTTTTTTTATTTAGACATTCTGAATATAATATATGAGATGGCATGCGAGACAAATGCTCGTCATTAACCGTTATAGTTATTGCTGTTTCCCCTCTCGCTTTTAATGCTGATTTAAGGACACAAGCAGCATTGATATTCACGGACGACAGTTTATTTCTTTTTTTCGTTTTCAAGTCTCTTTCTGAATCTGCATTAGAGTTAGATAACAATCGAACAGCATTGACAAGAGATTTCAAATTGGAATATTGACGACTAGGTTGTAGGATGTTTTCCCACATTTCGTCAAATACCCTTAATGAAAAATAATCTTTTTGTGTTTCTGTAAAATCGTGATATAAAGCAAACCATTCTTGTTGTAAAGAAAATGTATCAAATCCGCCAAGAGTTTCAGCGATAAAACAAACATCATGAAATGAACTTTCTCTGTCAATATCGCGCAAAACTGTGGCAGGTTCAAAAACTTGTAATTTACATAAAAATTGATCATTGATTGGTAATCTTTTAGAAATTTCTTGAGCGGCACATACATAAAATTGCAAACAATTAACTCGAATATTTTCAACTATATCGGTGTGCCCCTCTATTATTAATTTGTTAAGATATTCATCACAATCAATGCCCAATGCGATTTCTTGTAAAGATTTTTGATTTTCGTTTTCCGAAAAATCTACGTTACTGTTACAATGTTTTAAAAGCTCTGGTTTTGAAAAGTTTTTGCATACAATTTGTAATAAATGTATTGATTTACGCTGTAATAAATGAACGGTGTAATAAATACGCTGTAACAAATGAATTCTAGTATCCAGAGCTTGGAAAAATAGCGTAAAGGAGTTAAAAAAATGTAAAATATATCTAAGAAAAAATAAGTATGCTTTAACATCACGATTCTGCATCACGGCTACAAATTGTGCAGCTTTTTCGGACTTTTCCTTCGTGAGTAATTGTTTTAAAAACTTGTTAATACTATCCCATGAATCCAGAATTCTACTGATGCATAATTGGCGGGAAAGCCATCGTGTTTCGGCCAATTTCAAAATTTTCAGATTAGTGTCCTCGCAACAATCAGTAAAAATAGCTGATCGCTTGGGGCTACAGTTTATGAAATTTGATATTTGTTTTACAAAGTTTTCGCATTTGATAGGAATCGTTCTGGATGCTGCATTTGCGGCTAACGCCACAGAATGGCATGGACATGTCAGTGTCAATACATGTCCACACTTTTCCTGTAACTTTGTTCGAAATGATAAATGTTTACCCGTCATGACACGCGCATTGTCGCATGACAAAGCAACAATTTTCAAAAACGGAATCTGTAAACGGTACATTTCCTGTCGAAATGCGTCAAATATCATTTCAGCGCCACAATTTCTTGCATCAAGATCGATTACTTTGACTAACTGCGACATAATTTGCAATGTTTCCGAATCGTCATACCGAACATAAAACGTCATCGATTTTGAATTAGTAATGTCTGACGTTTCATCAATAAAAATACTAAACTTTGTATTTTGTAGAATGGCCGAAACACGTTCCGTTTCAACCGGACACAAGACGTTTGCAATTATTTGAGTACATTTCGTCTCACCCATACTCATCATTTCCAACACGTCAGAATCTTTTCCCAATTTTTTGAAAACAGCTAACAATTTTGCTGCTGACGTAAACGGAATGTTAAGTTCGGCGATAAGAGCAGCGTAGTGAATTTCCGCTGCTTTGTGTTGCGCATCTAATGACAATTCCGATTCGTCCGGGATATCATCTTGTTCCTCTGTTTCTTGCGTTTCTATACATCTTGCGTTTCGTATATGAGACGCGGATTCTGCGTGACGATAAATGTGACTTAATCGAGCCGTTATCGCATTGTTACAAAAAGCACAAAAACACAATGTTTGGTGATCTGATATTTCCCGTAACCATGGTTGAAACTCTTTCAAATCTAACCATTGTTTCCGAAATGTCCGTACCACAGAAGAATGTTGCTTCGGTACTTCGTCGTCGCTATTTGCTACAGTTGCAGACATTTTCTTAACATTATTTATGTGACACGGAGAATTCGCGTGTCTCGAAATGCGCATATCACAGGAGAATTCTTTTTTACAGAATACGCAATGGAATGAATTAATGTCGGATGATCGCCGGAACGACTGTTGTGTCCCTCCGCGGCACAAAATGGTACAATTAAGCGGTTGTAACGTGCACGACCGAGGCATTTAGAGGTGACCGCGTCCGCGGATCCGCTAGCCTCAATCGAACAATAAGGGCATTCGAGCCCCTGTAAACATGAGTCCGCGAGAATACTTGGTGACCGGGAGCGTTAGTCTTTGGTGTCACCTCAGTGAGTGAAGACAAATGGATAGAGTCCGTAAGTACATAATACGTATTCTCATAAATTCCAATTCCTTTTGATATGACGTGAACCCGTTTGTAAAGAAATTGTACATTGATGATGACATTGATTCGGAGAATTTAATGAAGTCTGTTCGGGAGATACATTTGTAGCAAAAAATACCTGAGACTCCAGTTTTACGTATATATGCGCCTTTCCCATTGTTACAGTATTAAAGATTCCGTACATTCCTACAATTTGTTCTTACGTACAATGCAGAAATATATTTTTCAATATCTGAAACTTCGATTCACAACATTTTTATTAAAATTTCATAATTATGTTAATTCTATCATGTAGGAAGGTTTATTTTACACGCGGACTTTGCACCGCCGTCCTACTCGATTCGCCTTTTAATTCTCGCGTCTCTGAATAAATTTTGGTGAAGGGGGAATGGTCACTCCAAATTACTTGACGCGTCCATTCTTTTTACTTTCCTTTTATTTTGTGCTTTTTCATCTTCGATCGCTCAGCTCACACGCACTCGCATTCTCCCTTCCCATTTTCTCACCTTTCGCACCGAATTCGCTAATGACAGTCGTACGATCACCTTTCTCTCTCACAGCCATCTCCTGTCTCTCTCCAAACACAAACATTCGCTCCATCTCTCTCTCTCTCTCTCTCTCTGTCTCTCACTCGGTCTCATTCTCTATCTCTCTCTCACGCTCATTCTTCGTACTTGCCACAATCACCATTTTCAATTATCTTTCAAATATCTATAAATTGATGTGTCTTTCTTTTCACGAACAGAAAACCTTACATTAAATGCCGAAGGCGGCTGTTGTGGAGGAGGCCGGGGCAACCGCACTCCAGAAAGAGCAGGAGGCGCCGGCTCGTGCAGCGGCCTCACCTCCGGCTCCGGCCTCGGAGACCCCGAGCGCGGTGGATAAAACGAAATCAAGTAAGTTCATACACATTCATACATGTCGCATTCTAAGATTATTCGATAAAATATATCATAATTTGTTTTCATTAACTGCGTGTATGTCTGTTCATTGTTTAGGACGGAAAAGAAGAGGGGCCGGCCAGGCGAAGGCCCGCCGAAGACTGCAGAGGGGATGCTGCAAGTGCACCGGCGGCGGGCACGGTGGCGGCGGGCGCGGTGGCGGCGGTCGCGGAGGACATATTACAAAAAATATTTACTATTATAATACAATTTATGTGAATTAAAATACAAATATTGTACAAAATTGTGCTTTCATTCATTTCATTAAGTAGATTAGTAGATGTATACATATACCATCGGCACCACCATGCAATAATGGGCACAGCATGTGGTATAATAGGGCTACAGGCGACGGTCCACGTTAAAAAAAACCGAACACGCTAGTCGTGGCACCTCATGGTTGGCGTGGAAGACCACGCAAAACTACTCAGATTATATAAAAACAAAGTATATACGCATTTGCATTGTTCGGGTTGCACTTCTCAATAGAATGAAGTCTCGCAGAAGACAAACATTACGATACCATTGCACCCTTTGCTCTATAATTATTTTTCTAGTACCTACCATTTCCAGGAAACAAAGCTGGCTAGTAACATCTGCCAGCATCCTGTATACATACATTTAAAAGTAATATTTTAAAAGGTAGATTAATGATCTATAAATAAAATAGGATCGTTTTGCAGTCAGAAACAATTTAGAAAAATAATAACACCGATGATTCATCGAATACTCATCAATAACAGATTGATCAGTATTATCGAACATGAAAGCGTTGACGAGCGACGACGAGTACGATATTAATGCTAATAAGTATTCTTCGAATAAGGATACGTATGCTTACAATAAAGTTCATGCATGTATCAGCTAAACAAGAGAAGTTAAATAATTCTGTACCTATCCGAGTACATATGCCATCTTTGCCATAACGTGACATATATATTTTGTCCATATCTATCATAAACCAATACGACACATCTATTCCGCTGGCAAAGTATTAAAAACTATCCGTAGGAGGTACTAAAATATTTTTAAATGAATATCGTTTGTTGCCGTGTGATGAATAATTAAAAAAGAAAAATTATCTTATGAAAAAGAAATGAACCATGGCTGGGCGCGAACCTACGAAAAAAATCGAACGCGTCGAGGAGCGACGATGAGTACGATACGTGACGTCACACGACGTTGGTGGAAGAGAGACGCAGCATAGTTCCGTCGTTCTCTCCACGCCGAGCGCGATTCGGCGAGAAACGGAGCGCGCAACTCTCGCGGACAAGGCACGCACACTAGCGCGTATCCCCACTCCGACGAGCACCAATGGTGCTCGCGGGCCAAATCTGAGACCACTGGTCTCTACGGTTACAACCTCCAAGAGTAAAGTACCCTTTAAAAATTTGTTCCGGAAAAAATAAAAGTTGTTCCAGGTTGTTCTATGCTTATTTGATATTGTTCTACATTGTGGTGTCGCTGACACGCCGTCATCGGTCGAAAATAACACAAAAATACAAAAAAAAGGTCTACCTCCAAGAGTAAAGTACCCATTAGAAATTTGTTCTGGGGAAAATAAGAGTTGTTCTGGGTTGTTCCATTAATTGTTAGCTTAAATATGTAATTTGGGGTTCATAAGATGATAGTGATAGCCGTAGACGTAAAAATACTGTTTTTTCGCTGGTTCTATTTTTTTATTATATCTTTTTAAATTCTTTGTTTGGAGAATTAATACTTTGGAACAATGTTTAGAACAACTAGAACAATCTGGAACAACCTTTAAAAGTTTGATTTTCGAAAAATGGGGTGCCACGTCAAAATCGTTTTTTTTTTAATTTTACGCGAAAATTTTTATTATAAACATTTAATTTTCTGGAACAATGTTTAGAAGAACTAGAACAATCTGGAATAACCTCTGAAAGTTTGATTCTCGAAAAATGGGGTGCCACGTCAAAAAGTCGTTTTTTCTTAATTTTCCGCAGAAATTTTGATTATAAAAATTTCATTTTGTGGAACAATTTAGAACAAGTCTAGAACAACCTGGAACAACTCTTAGAATTTGAAAATTTGAAAAATGGGGTTCATTGCCATTCACCCGCTACCCGGTGCGGAGCCCAGGAGCGCTCAACGCACTTACACGAGATCGCGGTGGTGGCCGGTGACACCAACACCGGCGTGCCGACACACCGACGCGAGCAGCCGGATGACTCTCGGAAACAAAACAATACGCGACCTACCGAACCGCGATCAAGGAGATCATATACTTCGCGAGATAGTCTGAACACTTTTATCGAAATATCCGAGACGCATCGGGAAAAATTAATACGATTCGAATAAATCGCCCATCAAAGAGGCGGTACGGTCACAAGGTCTATGTCGCGATATTCGTTTGTTTTGCCAGGAAAGCCGTCCATTTAGAAATAGTATCAGACATGAATACGTAAGCATGCTTGGCCGCAATCAAACGTTTCGTCGGGCGGCGCGGAGTGCCTCAAGATTTACATTCCGACAACGGCACAAATTTCGTAGGCGCAAAAAATGAGTTCCAAGGGATCATTAACACCCTTGAAGCGCAGGACTTGATTAAAACTAACTTGGCCATGCAGGGTAGCAGATGGCATTTCTCTCCCCCTCGAGCACCTCATTTTGGAGGTCTCTGGGAGGCAGCCGTTAAGGGGTTACACCACCTTGAGGTTTAACCCTTTCGCTACGGCAGTGTTTTCCGTAGGAGCGATACCGCTGTACGGGCCAGCGTGCCGCCGAAGTAGCGCCAGTGAATGGACCAGTGCGCCGGAAAGTATGCATGTTGTGCTTAGGCAAACTGGTGTTCGAACTTATATCTTTCTGTGCAGACTTGTCATTCTCCGGATCGTACGCTTGTTTCATTGTTACACAACAACATATTTTAAGGTTTTCCAATGATTATCAATAAAAATATTGTAACCGCCGAGCGGACAGACGAGGAAGCGGAGCGTCTTCGCGCGAGAGAGAGGAGTGGGGCAACGCGAGGCTCGACGAATTTGAGGTGTCGCGTGCCGCGACACACCCGGAAAACTAGTCGTAGAGAAAGCACAGATTATAATAACGGAGAAGGGGCAG
Source organism: Priocnemis perturbator (assembly GCA_963942575.1). Classification (NCBI taxonomy): domain Eukaryota; kingdom Metazoa; phylum Arthropoda; class Insecta; order Hymenoptera; family Pompilidae; genus Priocnemis; species Priocnemis perturbator. The sequence continues at coordinate 7,141,656 of OZ012643.1, read as the reverse complement.
TCTTTATATATATTCGTTCGATGTTTGTCGGTCCAACATTTATGGTGTACTCTAATGAATAAAAGTGTTATTTAATATACATATGTGCCGTGAAGTCGTGACCGTTCGAATTGCGTATTTTTCCTAAACTACCGTACCGCACCGTTCCCTCGTGAGGACCGAAACCCTCCCGTTACAATATATTCAAGAATTAAAAAAATTTTACTTTACAATAACAAATTAAAATTCTCAATAATTTAATTCAGAGTGATAAATCTTGAAGCAAGGGTCGACACACAATCCCACATTACAGTCTTTACATTCATACACAGTTTCGCGTCTTCTGTCGTTCGCATGGCAAACAACACACGGTCGATGTTGATGATTTCGACTATGATGGTACTTCCGTAGTATTTCCCTAATTAATTGCGGTATCACGCTGATATCGTCTATAGGCGACGCCTGTACACACAGGTCGTCACGCGGATGTCGTCTATAGGCGACGCTCGTACACACAGGTCGTCGCGCGGATGTCGTCTATAGGCGACGCTCGTAGCGAAAGGGTAAAAAAAGACGATTTTTTTTTTTTACTTATTTCATTACTTGTACTTTCAAGAAGAATTTGCGATGTTAAGCATATTAATATTCCAAAAATTACCAGAGTTATAGCAACTTGAAGTGAACACGGCAGAGAGTCGTAGAGAGCGTCTGTCCGCTCAGATAGGTATATGCGTTTGTAACCGTTAATCAAGGTCTGTTATAATGAAGCCAAATTATTTCGTAATGGATCTTTACGCGTCTATAGAAGGACTAGGAATGTATGGACCAGGAATCGCAGATTAAAGGTAACATATAAAAATTAAGGATCTTAACATGCTGACGCGGTACTTTTTCTTCTTTTGCGTTTTACTCGAAACGAGTTTTCTCAAACTGGTGGACACGATATCTCGAAAACTACTGAACCGATTTTATTCAAATGTACACAATATCTTCTCTACGCTAATATCTATCAAGTAGCATAGCCGTTTTTTGATCGGATGCCTCATAAATTTGTTTTTAATGTTTTAATATCCAATTTTTAACGAAAAAATCAATATCATGTTACAAACGGCGGTCAATTCCACAAAAATGTTTAAAAAATGTTTTCCCTATGCTACTTCTTAACTATTACGTTTATTTACATGAAAATTGCTGACTTTTTTTTTTCAAACGAATTTTGACCATGCTACATGTTCCACCGTCGGCGAGCATCACAGCGAAGGCGTTTTGCGGGTCAGCTTATATCTCCGCTATTTGTAAATATTTTTTAGTCATTTTTATATGATATATTCACTGATGTATATTGTAAATAGTGATAATAAAATCAAATTTGTATAGTTAATAGTTGCGTCAAAAAAATTGTCTCATTTTGTGCCACTTTTTCCAAGTGCCAAGGTGGTGTAACCCCTTAAGGCTTTCAAATCTCATTTGTATCGCGTAGTTAAAGACACTTATGTGTTTTGAAGCATTGAACACCTGTATCATTGAAATTGAATCCATATTAAATTCCCAGCCTCTAACTCCACTTTCATCCGATCCAAGTGACATCGTTCCTCTGACTCCTGCCCATTTTTTGATCGGTGAAAGACTCACTAGCTTGCCCGAGCATGACATCTCCGGTTTACCGGAAAATAGATTGTCTGCTTGGCAACTTAAACAGAGGGTTAGGCAACAATTCTGGGCCGATGGCATCGAGAATATCTCCACGAGCTGCACGTTCATGGCAAGTGGCACCTAGAGGATCAACGCACTGTTTCCGAAGGACGTCTGGTGGTGATCCGAGACGACCAATCGCCTCCGATGCATTTGAAATTGAGCCTCATCACTAAGACGTTTCCAGGAGCTGATGGCATCACCCGCATCGCGGAAGTCCGAACAACTACAGGAACGCAAACGCGTCCTATCAAAAAATTGTGCCCACTACCCATAGACACTTCGTAAATCTACCTTATATTTTAATTGCTTGTTTTGCTTAGTTTATCACTATTTGTCATGTAACCTTAGTTGATAAATTAGTCCTAAGCATCAATGATTAACTTCATATTATTTAGTTAGACTAATTGAACACGTTCGTTCAAGGTGGGGGGAATGTTTATACTTATCGATAGTCTTGTTTTAACGTGGCCGTATTCTGTCATTCTTTCATCTTTGCGCGAGTCTTGTTTACGCACTTTACATCTGGTTATTCTCGAAACTGACCACGTGCACACCGAACCGTTGCCGGCTTTGTTCCCGGCCGCTCTTCTTCTCTCACTCTAACCTTTTGTTCAACTTCTCTACATACTTTCGCTATCTGTATACCGACACTCTTCAAGACGCAGTTTCACCCCTTCTTGCCTTTTCTCTTTTCCGCTTTTCCCACTTAACCTTTCGCCTATATATTAAGGAACGCATGTGTTTTTGGGATATACATACTTTTTCGCTTCGCAGTACCAGTCCTACAATATATCTCGCACCGTTCGCATCGAAGAGAAATTGTCGTTACTTGTCGCAAATTGTCATAGATCTCCAGTTATACTCGTAGTAACACACCAGTTTGTTTATATACTTTTTTTACAATAAATATTATTGTTTAAAAATACATGGAGTTATCAGACGTAATTAGTTAGGAACGAAACCTAGTTCGTGAATAACGCGTCCACGGAACGCACTGGCGATCCCAGCCGTCACCTTACGACGCTTCAACAAACAAGCTAAAATCTGGGACATAATTGACGTACACCAACACATATTCGCACTACCAGGCGATCCACTGCCGTGTACAGATCTTGCAGAACACAGAATCGAGACTGCTGATGAAACTCCAATAAACATCAAGCAGTATCGCTATCCCCCAGTCCATCAAGAAGAAGTGAGAAAACAAGTAGGAGTCACAGTCCCCATACAACTTCCCTCTTTGGGTAGTTCCCAAAAAAAACCGATGCAAGTAGATAAAAGAAATGGAGAATCGTAATCGACTACCGGAAACTCAACGACAAGACCATTCAAGACGCACAACCACTACCTAATGTTGAAGAAATTCTAGATCAACTAGGACGTGCGCGCTATTTTTCCGCCTTCGACCTCGCGATTGAATTCCATTAAATCCCAGTCAATAAAGCATCAAGAGGAAAGACAGCATTTAGCACACCGGATGGACATTTCGAATTTGCTCGCATGCCATTCGGATTTAAAAATGCACCTGCAACCTTTCAGCAGGATGTATCAACTACCTGCATTGTATACCTGAACGACATCGTGGTCTACGGAGAATCAATGGGAGAACATAATAGAAAGTTAAAAACACAGTTCCATCGCTTGTCTGAAAACGGATTGAGCAGGACCGCAGCGCACAATTCGAGACGAGACAAGGAGTATGACTTTAATGGTGCTACGTGGGTTTTAGAGGTGACGAGTTGAACGTGAACGTCGTTATTGTTACTTACCGACCGCAAATAAATGCATGCCCCGCATGTACGCTCACTGGCACCGCAAAAGCCATGCAGCTGAATTGACGTGGGTTGATGTAATACGATTTTTCGCGAGATTTTGATTCTTTCGAGATTTGGTAACTGCTGGGAGTATTGGGACCACGCGGTGAAAATGTTGCTCGGGATATAGATTCCTCCCATCCCAATTTTAACTGCAACAAATGCTGCATTGTTATTTTTGCTTTGACTATGACCGTCGCTAGTAGGCCTAATGGGTCATAGAGCCTTGCGATCTGTGACAACATGGATCGTTTCGTGATCCGTTGAGTCACGGTCGGGCTGTTAATCGAATATTCAATCGTGTCGTCGTTCGCGTTCCAGTAAATTCCGAGAGTTTTCGTGGTTGTGTCTATGTCTAGACACAAATGACTATTGTCCGAGCATTCCGCGAGATCTGTTATCAACACTCGTTCGTTTCAGGCCCATTGGCGTAGATCAGGCCTGCCTAACAGTGGCCCCCGAACCACATACAGTTAGCACATATAGCCACGCATTTTCCCTTGGCCCCGCTGGCCACCACGGTCTCGCCGGCGGAGAACTGCCCCCTCCATGCCTACCGCTAAGAGATCGGAGAGTGGGCACCGTGCGTCGGCCGTCTCGGCGGCTCGGCCGCCTCTGGCATTTGTTTGACATTGGTCTGCTGTCGCTTCACTCTATTGCCGATTTTCACGGAAGCAACATTGAGAGCGATCCGAGCATACGAAAGAATGGCGAAACGAAAGATACCAAATCGTCGGTTCCAAGATGAATCGGAAGCGGATTTTTGGGTAACCGATTGTGGCGGACGGCCCCAATGTCTAATTTGCCGGACTAAATTTGCAGCTATGTAAAAAAGCAATATTCGTAGACATTACAGTACTTCTCATGCAGCGACTTTTGATGCATATTCGATAGAGCAGCGAGAAGAAATGTTAAAAAAATTGAAATCTCAATACGAAACGGAAGTTAGGGACCCTTTCGCGATTGAGAGAAAATCCCTTGCTGCTTCCTATGCTGTCGCTTTGGAATTAGCACGAGCGAAAAAATTTTTCACCGATGGAGAACTTATAAAAAAATGTGCAATAAAAATGGCCGAAATCTTTGAAATTGAAATTGCATCTAGTAGTTTCAAGACAGTGCCCCTGTCACGGAACACTATGTGTAGGCAAATAACTGACATCGGCGCGCATGTAGAAAATAAATTAAAAACCTTATTAGAACAGTGCCGTTATTTCTCGTTGTGTTTAGACGAGAGCACAGACATTACCGACGTCAGCCAATTGTTAATTTTCGTTCGAGCAATCAATGACGACTTCTCCACTATCGAAGAATTGTTAGCCCTTGTACCATTACATGCAATTACAAGGGGACTGGATATTTTCAATGCGGTCCGTGATGAGGTAACAAAGTACGGAGAATTTAGTAAATGTACTGCCGTTGTGACAGACGGGGCACAATCGATGGTAGGGAATGAAAATGGATTTCGGGGACTTTTGAGAAGAAATGGGATTGACTGTCGGATGCTGCATTGTATTAGGTTGTCCCATAAGTTTCTTCCGCGCCACGCTATGCCAGTTAGGGTCATTCATAGGGACAACCTAATATTATACATCAAGAAGCCTTATGCGGTAAGATTTTAATACTCAGTTCAACAATGAAACTCGTCGTTAAAGTTACAAATTTAATTCGGGGCGGAAACAGAGCATTGTCACATCGTAAATTTCAAACTTATTTAGAAGATGTGAATGCTGCACATGGAGATCTGCGTTTGCACAGTGAAATACGTTGGTTGAGTGCAGGCGAAAGCTTGAAACGATTTTTTGATTTAAGAATTCTCATCCCCGAATTCTTAAAAAATGAGGTAAAAACAAATACGGAAGACATGGAAAACAAATTGAAAGAGGTGAGATTTTTAGCTGAGCTAGCATTTTTAACTGACATAACGCACCATCTAAATTCTTTAAATGGCAAACTGCAGGAACAAAATCAAACGGTTTCTGATCTGATTGGACACATTAACGGGTTTAGAAACCAACCCGAAATATTCGTATTAGAAGTACAAAAAAACGAGCTACATCATTTTCCATGTTTTACAGAAATTGCTGGAGAACATGCAACTGCTACTTTCGTAGAATTTCTTGAGCCATTATTACAGATTCAACAACAATTTCAAAAACGTTTCCAGGATTTCGATTTATTAAAGAATGACACGTTTATGAATCGCGCAACTAATCGCGATGTGCCTGGGTCGAACTGGGGGCAGTCCACGAAAGTAGCAAGTTTATAGAAGCAGGCGCAAATCTGCTTTACGGAAGGGCAGAGCCACCATTTATTTTAACAAACAAAAAAAAAGATATAAATACACTGCACTTACTGTCCACATTTAAAATCTCTTAAAATTACCGCTTTAGAATTATAGAATAAATAATAAATCACAAAAAAAAGAAATCAAAATTAATACTTCGCGTTCGCCTTTGCAAGGAGCGTGAAGGAAGGAGGAGGCTCGCCAGCACGTCAAGCAGTGCGCGAGCACCTCAGATATAACGGAAAGAGGGACGCAGCGGCAAATATCTCACTACGTACACCTCAGGATAGCGGTAGGATGAGTGCGACCGCACACACAAGCGCGCGCGGGGATACGCCGCCGCGGTCGCCAGGAAGGTAGGAATCTCGTCAGGCCGAGATTGCTCTGACGAGCGGAAATTAACAGAAAAATAACGCGAATGAAAGTAATACGCGCTTTAAGTGCACAAACACGCACTTATCCGGTAAATTAATCTTAGGCGAAGATGCGGACGCACTCGCGGCAAATTAAGAGCCAATATGGCGGAAAGGTCGACACACAACACGTGTATTACCACTGCAAAAAGTCACAATGTTTCAATACGGCGTACGAAAGAGAACAGGACGACTCGCAACCGGGCGAGTCGCGGAGACGCCGGAAGCGGGAACTCCCACCACCGACTCATTACAATACCCAATCAGTGTCACTCATTAACGTGACAGACACGAGAGAGACAATCGCGTAACGCATGGGCCTAAAAATAGAACGCTACGGATAAAGTAAACAAGGAGTGTATACAAGTACACTAGGTGCGAGGCGCACGGGACAATTGTTACCAGTTGAGGCGATCAGCATGCGGATGGGTCCAAAAGGAAGCGCCAATCCCAACCAACCTCATCATTTTTAATAACTCAAAAGGTTGCAAAATTGTGGATCAAGAGGTCGAATATCGATTGGAACTCTGTAATTTGCAAGCAGATCCATTTTTAATCAGCAGAAATGAACATGGGGCTGTATTTTTAAAATTATTGTCGTCTGCAAAGTACCCGAAACTTACAAATTTAGGATTAAAAATTTGTTCAATGTTCGGCTCAACATATAAGTGTGAAAGCGTAAAACAATGTCGAATTGAAGTTGACAGAACAATTTACCACTGCGGAATGCATTCCCACATCTCGCTCGTCAGTAATGGACGAACGGAGTATGCAATGGAATTAAGCGCTGAAACACGCCTCAAGTTGCATATTGCGGGAGCACTGAATCTTGGATTCCATACTATTATTACTGGAATCAAATCAAACGAGTCGATTGCGAGAGCAGCCACACTCGCCGGGAAAGTTTCTACGAACGGCGACTGCAAGGGAGTAAAATATTCCGATCCTTATGGCACGTGGACTGACGTGGTCGTCCAAGCCATCATTCGCATCTCCTTAAGAGATTACACTGCGACGACCTGGCCTGATATAAACAAAATTATCTTGAATTCCGGCACACAGTGCACGCTTTCAGACGGGGACTGCATGGACATGGAAGGGGGGATCACTTTTTGGGCCCCCATCCCCCTGGATCACTGCCGATTTAGCAGTTACGACGTGCTATATGAAGGAAAGGCGAATAGAATTTATGACAATAGCACAAACACACATCTATCACAGAAAGTTTATGCGATAACGACGGATGATATCACTTTCGCATTGGCAAAAAGGGGCCAACTAACGATATGCAATTTCATACTGAGCAAGACAAAACACCCAAAACTTTTTATTCTAGAAACGAAAAAGGGGGAATCTTTCGCAATTCCTCGACCGACAACAGTCAAGAATTTGGATATTTTTACATACGTAAATAGTAAATTCGTCTACTTGGAAAAATATATGGGAAACCAAATGAAAGCCCTTTATAGAGATGTGCTCACTCAACAGTGCAACTTGGAAAAACAAATGCTAGAAAATGCATTAACAATAGCCAAAATAATGCCAGAGGACTTCGCATTTCATATCATGAAAAGCCCTGGTCATATGGCAGTAGTATCAGGAGAAGTAATTCATGTAGTAAAATGCGTACCCACGATGGTGAAAAGACGGGAAACCGACGAGTGCTACTTACAACTTCCGGTTTGCAGAGGAAATACGTCCCTGTTCATGGCTCCCAAAAGTCATGTTTTATTAAACACAGGCATTCAAGACGACTGCAATCCTTATATTCCGCTAATGTATCGGTTAGACGGCGTATGGTATAAAATAACACCCACTGCCACCTCGGCGGTAGCACCCAACGAATTACAACCAGCAATAATGCAGTCATGGATCTATACAAATCCTGCCTGTGATGTCACCGAAGGAGGTTTCAATAAGTATGCCGTTGAGTACGATCGTTCGGCTTTATTTTGCATACAGCAACCTGTCATGGCCCGATCGGAGTGAGGACTATCGCTCGTCCCGACGAGTCGCCCAGGTGTCCCACGTTACTCTCGCACACGCTCGCACTCACACACGCTCGTCCTCTCATCCTAACGCGGTGCTCTCGCAGGCCTGCCTTTAGGCATCACACTGCCGAACTGGCAACATCGGGGATCTATTCCACACAAGACCTCGAACAATTAAGAAATCACATCATGTTCCCAGCCCAAAGACCAGCCGTACTAAATACAATAGCTAGAGGAATGTCGGGACAAAGGGCGAATATGCAGGGCATATCTCTGATAAATTTGTTCGACGAAAAAACCTTCGAGGAAATCGCATTAACCACCTGGTCCAGAATATGGCATTGGTTTACAGGTTTCGGTACCTTCAGTGCAGGTTTATTCGGAATATGGATTACCATAAAAACAATAAAATTCACCATCGACACCGCACTCCACGGTTACGCACTGCATAACGTCTACGGATGGGGCATACATCTTTTAAGCGCTGTATGGGACTCAGTGACTAACGTCTTAATACATCTCAGAAACCGTACACCGGACGGTGACGAAACTAATCGTCAAAACACGACCTCACAAGCCGAAGAAGCGAGTACCAGCCCCAATCCACCGGAACCTACGCAAACTCATACCACCGCCTCGGGACGTGTGAACATTTACCCAAGGATACTTGAGGAAACGCCCCACGCACTAGATCCACGCACCATGCGTTGCGAGTAACATAATGAGAACATATATGTGTAGGTATATATAGGTGCACACGTATATGATTCCAGATGAAATATACCAGCTCAGAAGACATTGCTAGAATACTGGCGAATCTTGAAATAGCGCAATGTCTCCAAGGGGACTGTACCACAACCAACCCGGCGCGACGAGATCCCGAAGATCTATTCTGTCTGGCATGCACGGCATATCTCCAAAGTAAAAACGAGGAAACACCGTACCTGCCGGCGGACATACACGCACTAGTAGGGTCCCGTACCGAACCCTTAACCTGTACACAATGGGAAGCAGCAGTATTATCCTCCCGCCCAGCATCAAAATGCCATAAATGTACAGCACTATACCTGTGGCACACCGACAAGTTCAAACAGGCGGCAATCGAACCAAAAATGTTATACGAGACGGTCATGTCACTGGACGTCGATAAAACATACCCAACGGAGTTTGGCGATTGAGATATGGGGTGAGGCGAAGAGAAGGAGATCTCCCGTGATGAAACGTCGTGTAATCAACAAGGACTGAAACGTTTTGGTGCAAGGGGAATGAGAGATTCACAACTCCCACCCGAACTCTTCGCTGGGCTAACCGACCTTATAAAAGACCGATCGACCCTACGATCGCCAGTCTAAAAATTGTTTAGTATATCCGTGCGGCACATAAAAGAGTTTTATTGCGAACTTAAAGAAATTACAACAACACAAAAGGAATATAGTGCGACCTTTTGGGAAGCAAGGAATAAAAGACTCAAGTCTTTCTTTTATAAAAAAAAAGGGGGGGGGGGAAGAGGAAAAAGAGAGATGGAGCCCTCGACGAGCAGAGAAGGCCAGCCGCGTTACAATATTATTGCAATCCCGGCGTGGACAGGACCGCCCGGGAACCCACAACCTCAGATGGAGGGGAGGGATAATGCCACGATGAACGCGATCCTGACCGCAATAGGTTTAAGTGGCAGCAGGCGCCCACCACCGCGACCGTACGACGGACACCATATTTTAATAACACCACCATCACGACAGGAGTGGGAACAACCCTGTGAAGCAATGCAGGAGGTCAGCCTGCCAGAGTCAACCTTGGACGCAGATCTTCTGGCGGGCTTCGACGAAAGCCTATTTGACGATTTTCTGGGGGATCCGGGGCTACCGACCAAAGGGGAAGCCATGAAAACAACTCCGAATGAGGACATTGGGCAACCCCAAGGGGGGGGGGGGTGTTACAACCCCACAACGTCACCGGTGTCCGATTGCACAACCGGGGAGTTGGAACGGGTGCAACCAGCTCCACCAGCGTCATCCCGCCGGGTGCGTCGAACATCCAGAAGACGAAATGGGTACATCAACCGTCTGCAGGTCGGGACGATACCTACCAGACGACGTCGACGCAAGGGGCAAGGCCGATCCAGCCGCCGAACCACCCGGAGGGCGAGGCGTTGAGGAACACCAGCACCGCCCATCAAGGGAGGGGAAAGGACTAGACCACCTCGGACCGAGGTCAAGAGGAAACAAACAAGCCGCGTCAACCCATGCGGCTCCGCCATCATTTCTACGCAGGCACCAAGGGGGGGGGGGGCCTCAAGGCTACTGTCGGCACATCGCGCCAAGTGACTCCCGATGGAAAATACCGGTAACCTCGATCTCGCGCGAACATCTCGGGTGTACCGACAAAAGGGATTTATGCGTTCTTTATTCTTCTTCCTTTTTCTAAACTGTCACCTATCCGCGAGAACTGTCAGATGTGCGCGCAATACCCCTTGTCTCGCGCCGACAAACAACTAATTTATGAGCTTGTTTACGCTCTAATACGGGTATAAAAAGGGAGCCTGCGTTGCTCCAGATCAGTCCACAGATCAGAAAGAGTGCAGTAAAGAACTATCCCTACTTGCATGTAACCAGTGTTTAAAGTCAAAGTCGCGATTTGAATTGTTCGACATCGATTCAGCGAGAATAAGGAAGAAGTAAGAATATATTATTATACCTGTTCGTATCGCCTGATACACATAACTGTATTGTTAGAATAAGGAAATATATATATATGTTACCCAATATATATATATACTTATACAATACACCATCTACATCCTCGATGTCTCCATCCCAGCCGACCAAGAAGGTATAGAAATTATCATAAATCGGAGCGAGTCGGGTGGAATAGCTTTTCAAATTGCCACACTTTTAATCGCGCTGTAGACGCCTTCGAGAATCGGCAACGGCATAATCGATTATTCTCGACCCTTCTGCGAGCTTCAGCTGCTAACCTCCGACAGGCGAATCCACAATAACAACGACGACGACAAAAACCGGTGACCAAGGGGTCATAAAATCCGAAAGAAGGGAATTCATGCAAATTCCCTACGGGACTCCTCGCCGGATCGTAACAGCCGATGACTTTATCCTCCGGATAACGCCTATCCAGAGGTGAAGAACACCGATTCTGGGGATTTCTAGGAGATATCTGCCGGATAAAGTTATCCGGAGGATTGTGGGAACGCGGTGCGTAGCAGCGCGGACGCGCCGAGACGAGGCGTAAGGGACGCGGCTGGGAGTCAGGACGGCAAGGGACGGAGGGCAGGAGAAAGGTTGCGTGGAGACGGTTGTTAGAAAGTAAAAAGAAGCGCAAGAGTGTACGCCATTAAAGAAGTTGGGGTTCTAAAGTGTTCCTTTCCTTGATTAACTGTGTCCTCCCGTTTTGTTCTTACTATAAATCAGAAGTGGGATTACATTCGCGCTCACGAGTGCCGAAACAGAGACGTTTACGAATTCAAACGTGCCCGGAAATTCGGGAAGTGAGACGTTGCAGGAAGTGAAGTTAATAAACAGGAACGAACTATCTGTGACTCCTTCGTGCAAGATGAGCTCGCATCTCCGTCGAGACAACGACCGTCACCGAAACGACGACCATCGCGGTCGAGACGATTGCCGCCAACGAGATGATTGTCGCCGGAGCAGGCGCGACAGGGACGAGAGACGCTCCCGTCGCCGCGATTCGTCGTCAAGTCGGGACTCGCCGCGGAGAGGTCGGGGGTCGAGGTCATCGGATCGAGGCGTATCAGGGCCCGGAAGTACCGAGAGCCAACGTGATAGTCTCGGACATAGTACTCACGACACGGACATCGCGAGATTTGCAGACACCCTGTCAGGTATTGCTAGGGCGGGTTCGAGGGCGCCAGCAAATTTTATGAACGAAAAGTTCTTGCCTGAGTTTGATCCGTCTCTCAAAGATATTTCCGCGGCCGACTGGCTGGAAAGGGTTAATACGTGCGGGACCATGTATGATTGGGATGACAGGACCAAGCTTTATTTAGCGGTGTGTAGACTGAGGGGAAACGCCAAGCTTTGGTACGATGGATTGGCGGGTACTATCTTATCCTGGAACGCTTTCTCGATCGCCATACAGCGACAGTTCCCAGGGGTGGTCAGTTTCGGGGAACTATTAAAAGATGCGGCAAATTACACGAGTCGGCCGGGTCAAGACTTGCAGGCGTATTGCTTCGTAAAAATGGGCAAACTGAACAGACTGAAACTGGAACTATCGGAAGCTCAGATGGTTGACTCAATAGCTCAGGGTATCTATGACGAGGGTATACGTAGAACAGTTTTGGCAGCTCGTTGCAAAACCCTTTCGGATCTGACCAGTTGTTTGGGGATCTTTGCCGGGGTGACGGTACCATCGAATGAGGGGGTGAGGACACAACCTTCGCGCGATAGATTTGCGGACAAACGTACTCGAAAAGAAAAGGGGTTGTGTTACGCGTGTGGCAAACCGGGACACGTTAAGGCGGAATGTCCTGAAACGCGACGGGCGACAGGTGACAGATTGGGCCGGCCGCAAATATGAGGAACACCAAACCGAAATGTACGTTCTGTGGTACACCGGGCCATACTGAGGATCGTTGTTTTAAGAAGAAGAAGGGTTTTGCAAAGCCGTTGTGACTAGCCGGCGTAACTGCGCAACAAGCGGGAATGGTCTGCGAGGTAGCCAAAGTACGGAAGCCGTTGAAAATATGCAGCATTAACGGCGTAGATAAGGAGTGCCTAGTAGATATGGGGAGCGAGTGTTCGGTGATCAGGGAAAGCCAAGCGCGAGCGTTAAAACTAAATTTATTCCCGGCAGACAGATTCCTGTCCGCGTTTAATACAATGTTGTCGGTACCCATCGGACGCGCGGAAATCGGAATCGCGATCGATAGTGTTCCCCTTGAAATTAAAGTGTATGCAGTGCCGGACGACCAGCTGTCTCGGGACATCTTGATTGGACGGGACATTTTAGCTTCTTCCGACATTCGAGCAATAATCGGCGCGACAGAACTGTTGATCGTAAAATTAAAGGACGATTGTAGAACCGCAGGGCCACGAGACGCTCACATGCTAGATGTGGGCAGCCGAAAACCATTAGAAGTGGAAGACGTCTCCTGTGCCGGGCTTAACGAGGTCGACCGGAAGCGGTTAATGACGCTATTAAACAATTATCGGGCATCCATCTCTTTCGACACCGCGGAGTTAGGTAGGGCGAAAGTGGCCACAATGAAAATTGAGCTTCTTAGCGATGAGCCCGTGTATCACCGACCGTATCGTCTCTCGCTGTCGGAACGCGAATACCTTAAGAAAATTGTTGCGGATTTGACGGCAAGTGAGGTGATCCGGGACAGCCGTTCGCCTTATGCCAGTCCCGCTATATTGGTAAAGAAAAAAAATGGTAGTGTGCGTATGTGCGTGGATTATAGAGCTCTAAATAAGATCACAAAGCGCGACAAATATCCCCTGCCACTCATTGACGACCAAATTGATCAGCTGGGGAAGAAAATGTACTTCACATCATTAGATCTTATGTCCGGATTTTATCAGATCCCGTTGCATCCGGAATCAGTTGAAAAAACCGCATTTGTGACTCCTGACGGTCAGTACGAGTTTTTATATATATAATACGACCCTGGGGGACCTGCGTTTCGGTCGGGCCCTGGTTTATATGGACGACATGTTGATCCCTTCCTCGGATATCGAAGAGGGATTTGTAAATTTAGAGCTGGTTTTGAAGACTCTAGAGAGCCATAACTTCACTTTAAATCTATCTAAATTGTATTTTTTCCAAAAAGAGATTGAATATCTCGGTAGGGAGATATCTGTGGCGGGAGTACGGCCAGGAACCCTTAAGATAGAGGCGGTCGTGAGGGCTCCCACTCCATCGAATTTGAAGCAAGTCCGGCAGTTTTTGGGTCTGGCGGGTTATTTTCGTAAATTTATAGGTGGTTATGCGAAGAAGGTGGCTCCGTTGACGAACCTCCTACGCAAAAACGTCCCTTGGGAATGGGGCCCGGAACATTCAAAGGTAGTTGACGAAATAAAGTTGACGCTATCTGAGAGGCCAGTCTTAGCGATATATGACTCCGCCCTCGTAACGGAGGTCCATACCGATGCGAGCTCAATCGTATTAGGCGCGATTCTCATTCAGAGGACAGGTAATGAGAAAAGAATCGGTGCTTATTACAGCCGGAAAACTTCGGTTGAAGAACAAAAGTATCATTCGTACGATTTAGAGACTCTCGCGGTGGTCGCGGCGCTCCGAGCCTTCCGCGTATACTTATTGGGCATAAAATTCACGGAGGTTACGGATTGCAGCGCTGTCCGGGCGACGGTCATGAAGAAAGATATACAGCCACGCGTCGCTAGATGGTGGGTGTATATGCAAGATTACAACTTTGAGGTTGCCTATCGTCCCGGGGCCCAGGCGCCACACGTTGATTACTTGAGTCGCAATCCGATCGAGTGCATGCTTATAGATGTGACCGATAGTGAATGGATTAAGGTAGCGCAGATGCAGGATCCGGACCTTGTTATAATACGAAAAATCATCGAGAGTGGTGATGTACGACCGGACACGAAGCAGTACTTCGACAAGTACGACCTAAAGGGGGGTGTGATTTTCCGAAGAACAGAGGCGGGGAATAAGTGGCTGGTCCCACGTGCGGCGCGTTTCAATGTGGTAAATATGTGCCACGACGACCAAGGGCACTTTGCTGTGGGTAGGACGATCGAGAAAGTCAGTGAAAACTACTGGTTTAGGGGGATGCGGAAATTCATTGTTAAATATGTAAATGCTTGCCTGAATTGTCTTTACTACAAATCATCATCTGGACGGAAACCTGGGTTCTTGCATCCCATCGAGAAGGTCTCTATTCCTTTTCATACTGCACATTTGGATCACCTGGGCCCTTTCATACGCAGTAGACGCAAGAATACCCAGATATTGACAATAGTTGACGGATTCACTAAGTTTTGCGTACTCGAGCCCGTCCACGATACGAAGACGAAATGGGTAATCAGAGCCCTGGACCAGCTGTTCGCAATTTTCGGTGTTCCCTCACGTATCATCAGTGATAGGGGAAGCTGTTTCACGTCGCATCGTTTCGCGGCGTTCTGCTTGGAGTATGGAATAAAACACGTACTAAACGCGGTGGCGACTCCAAGAGCAAACGGTCAATGTGAGCGTATGAACCGAACGGTTTTGGGTTCCCTTGCTGCCACGACTGCAGGGGCGCCTGAGGATACGTGGGACGATGCCTTGAAAAAGATACAAAGAGGCATCAACCGGGGCTATCAACCGAACGACGCAGAAAAGCCCGGCGCAGCTATTGTACGGGTTCAAGCCCCGTAGTACGGCAGACGCAGCTCTGCTTAGCGGGATCCAGACGACACTGGACGAGGTAGACCTCAAGGAGCTACGCAGAGAAGCGAAGCGTTCCACGGATTCCGAGCAGGCGCAGCAGAAAGTCAGGTTTGATGTGCGGAGGTTCAAGCCAACCCAATACGCACTCGGGGACGTGGTCATGGTGGCGTCCAGGCCAGCAGCTACGGGACAGAGCACGAAGTTGGCAGCCAAGGCCAAGGGGCCGTTCAAGGTCACCGCGGTGTTGCCAAATGACCGTTACGAGGTTGAAGACCTGCGGGAGCTCCAAAGGTCGAAGGGCCAAATGAGCGTCATCGCTGTGGATGGGCTGAAGAAATGGGTCACGTTGGACGCGCTTGAGTAGATCAAGGTAATGCTTGTCAAACAGTATGGGTTCTAGGGGATTGGTCGGGGACCCTGAGGTGCTCCTCGCGCCCTATAGCAGGGTGTGCGTGGCGGAGGCCTTGACGGTTCTGGGAACCTTCCTTTCCTATAGTAGTGATAGCAAGACGCATCCTATTGTGCATTTTGTCACCACGCTTCATTTACTATTACGCTTACCTAAGCATGCCCTATCGCTTAACGTCACGTAGATAAATTAGCCCTTAGAATTGTAGATATTTGTGTTAACGGTTGTCTGGGTCGGTAAGGATTGCTCTAGCCATGACTCCTGGTCAGAGTTGATGTATATGAGGGATCCTAACATGGCAGGGCAACGGACCATTCAGTCAAGTCAAGTACTCAGCATGCTAAGCGAGCTCTTGTGGTCGAGCTCGTGTAATGGAGTTCCCTTGGCGTAGGCTGGGACCACTAAAATTGAAGTCAGGGGTCTAGCACTATGCCGTCATGATGCGGCTGCGTGTAAAGGGGCCCTTGGCGATGTTTGGATCATGGGAAAATTGTCGTCAGGACGATTCCTGGCCGAAGAGTATCGATCGCCCTCCGCTAAACGAGGTTGCGGCGCCTACCAATCATTTCAGGGCCATCGACGCCATCAAGGGATGCGGAAATTGTGAGTCGAGGACGACTCAGTATCAGGATGGCCGAATGTGGGAACGCGTTGCGTAGCAGCGCAGACGCGCCGAGACGAGGCGTACGGGACGGAGGGCAGGAGAAAGGTTGCGTGGAGACGGTTGTTAGAAAGTAAAAAGAAGCGCTTTTGAAGAAGCGCAAGAGTGTACGCCATTAAAGAAGTTGGGGTTCTAAAGTGTTCCTTTCCTTGATTAACTGTGTCCTCCCGTTTTGTTCTTACTATAGGATGAAGAAACTGGCCATTATCCGCTTATCCCTCCTCCGGGAAAAACCCAAGGCAAGGAGAGTTAGCGTGACAAAAGACGGGGCCCACGTGCGTCGCCGTATCGCAGCGTCGAGCGGTAACGGTCGCTATAAACGAAGGCGTGCGAGGAATGCACTCGAAACGCATGAGAAACGCACGTGGCCCATCGACGGTTGCCTACAACTACGCGGTACAGTTAGTGATGTTCTTGAGGACGCTATCTCGTGCATGCGCACTGCATTCACAGAGAAATCCCGGGACGGCGCAGTGGCAAACTGCGGCAATTTGGCGCATCAACTTGGCGGGATGCAAAAGTCGAAATAAATAAATTACAATTTATATATATATATAATTGTTATTATCATACAATTACAATTTATTTAGTGAGGATATATGTAAATATATCTTATATTTTTTTTAATATTAATCATACTTGAAATGTGCAATGCAATAAATAATGTTCCTACACACATAGCACCGGGTTGACTTTTAGGTTGACTGTTAGATGACTGGATAAGTCCAAAGACGACTGCGCTGACGTCTGGAAAAAGTCTGTAAGTTAACTTACAGGCGAATTATAGATGTCAGTTGTCCCAAAAATAGTCTAGTTTTGTCATGTCTTTACGTCGACTTACGTTAGTTACCGTTGAGTCGACATTCCGTCGTCTGGCTGTAAGTCTATTTTTAGACATGTATATATTATACTGAATTTTTATTGTAATATTGACATTCCTCAAAAACTTTATCGATTTAATTGTATTATTCTTTAATTGTTTGACATTATTCTTACATATATATGTGTATACAAGTAAAGAATACTAGAATTAAACCGGTCAAGTTTTTGAGAAATGTCAAATGTAATCCTAAGACGGGGTGATTAATATATAAAATAAAGGTGTCTTCCCAAATATTTTTATTTTCGAATAAATTGCCTTTTTCTGTCACTGGCCCGCCTAAACCATTACTTAATGACACATTCTATTTCATCTTTTGTGCTTCCCACCCACTGCTTCAAAACAGTTTCTGCAAACGCAAGAATGGTAAGCATTTAAATATACGTAAAGCTGTAGGATGTTAAAAAAATAAATACCTATCACTGCGACAGCGACTCGCGTATGTTGAAACGGCAAGTTGTGCTTCTGCCCCGTCCAGCTGTACTGCACGGCCACTTCGATGGACATAATATAATTTAAAATGTTCCTGACAGTTTTGCTTACATTTGGGCCCCCCCAGATTCGATATTACTCCAATCTGTAACAAACGTACATGAAATGGCTTGAAACGTATGTAAAAATTAAGTGCAATATTACTTCAATTTGTTCTCTATGATTTTAAATTACATGCTTTATAATTTGTACATGTAATACGTACAAATTGTTGCCGGACGCCTTCTTCCAGAAATGTATTGACAAATTCCTGGAAATCGCGACAGTTGTTTATCGGGAAGTCGGGCAAAATATTTTGTCCTGGAAAAATATCGTTTACAACTCCGCCAGTTGAATTTTGAACGTAATGGATCAACCAATATAACTTTTTTTCAACTTTTTATCTGAACTGCAAAGTAGCCGGCGCACATTTCTCTGGACAACAAAAACCAAATCTTTATATTTATTACTAAATTCTTCCGACAAATCTCTTTAGAGATTTTTACATTATATGCACAAAGGGTAAAATAAAACATATTTACCACAACAGGTGCATTCAGTACGCGCCTCCGTTTCAGATAATTCTATAAAATATCAAGGACGTTAGGTTCACTATTAATCATCAAATTTCAATGAGGTTAGAAAAATTTAAATGTACCTGCAAAAATGCTGCTCCCATGTGTGCAATTATCTTTGTTTTGGCATCTGTTAATGAAATTATTATTAGAAGATAACATATGCAAGGTGGCTACATTTTTTTATTTGACAGCTTAGTTTTTTGAAAGATTACATAAATCGGATCATTGAAATGTCCACAGAACATTATATATTGTTTTACAATTCAAATAAAACTATACACAAAAAGTTAGACCACAGCTACATTCCTTTTTTCTTTCATACAGAGAATATTGGAAGCAATCATTGCTACAGTGAAAATACAGCGTCTTTAGAAACAACATGCAATTTTCAATATGCAACACAATATCTTTACTATCTGAAGAAATTTGACATGTGAAGAAAAATCTTATACTCTCCACCGCAATAAAGTATAACATGGCTGACAACTACGACCATGGAATTGTTAAGAGTTTACAGCACATGACCAACATCATGACCCTTACTATCAGAATTTCATGATAACACAAGGCAAAATTAGAATTGTAACACTTGCAAAACATCAAACAAGACAAATGTTAGTTAAACAAGAATAATATTACATATTATACCTTTTTATGACTATAATTTAATGTTTACAGAAACAAAAATACAAAATACACATGTGATTATACAAAAAATCTGAATAGTAACATCGAGCTACAGTAAATAAGATACAATGAAATATGAGTGTGTAGTGTGCCAATTAAAACTGTAGGATGGTGTTATAATTATTATAATTTTGTTTCAAAAAGGATAACATTTTGCAAGTGTGTGAAAATGAGTAATTAAAACGACACAAAAGAATTGTACCTTGTAATTAATGCGTAGCTCCTTTTCAAGAAGTACTCTCTGTGTCCAAACAAAAACCGCACAAGGAGAGTAAAAGATCTGTAATGTTCAACCACAATGAAGCAAGCAAATATAAACATGGTTAAAATGAAGGTAATATTACTTGTGAAATTGTCCAATTGGTAATTGATTCATTCTTGCAGTCTTTCCCCATACACAACAACATCTTCAAATAATATGTTACTTTATGAAGTTTCCACTTTCATCACAATATACATGTATTTAATAATTTATAATGTCTTCTTTTGCTTTTGGAGTATAACCTCAAACTTTATAATATACTGCTTTTAAGAAACATAACCTACTATCGGCTAAACCGTTATAATCAATTTACAAAAACAAATTATTCTGTCTTATATTTAGTATTCTGCACTTATATTTCATGCAATTATACAAGAAAAAAGGAAATTACTGACGACAATAATTTTTGCTTCCCTATAATGTCTCCTGCCTCCGGCTTGCTCGTGCGCTTACGCAACCCTGCTTTCTCCTGAAATTAGGGGCAAATATAAGTATCTACTTAGATTGCGCATGAACTTGTATTCTTTATATTCTTTATATTGTAACCGTACGTCTTCTGGTCAGTAGTATGTTCGATCTGTCACGGTCGCGAGTGGTTACGGTTTCGCGATCCGTCCTTCCGCGTCGGAGGGAGTAGTCCCCTTGTTGCGCGGGCAGGTTCGTCCTTTGTCGACGATTGCGGCTGTGAAACGTTCGCGGTCGCGAGTGACAGGAGCCGGGAGCGTAATGTTAGGAGAGATGATTTGAGTCGAACTATATTATGTTTGTTAGAAATTATCTATTGTAAATTATTTTGAGCACACGTCTACACTCAATCACGGTTCTGGGGTAAGTGCATGCTTTGTTAATGGCCGTCCCCTTACCAACAGGCATTGCCTGCTCCAATTTACGGCCAGATCCATTCACACATTTGTTCCCGACGCTCTCTTTTTCAAAACCCAATCGATGCTCCAAGCATCGATCATAACACGAATCTCGAATATGGCAAAACATACGACAGAACGACATAATCGATACATCGCACTCGTCAATGAATGAAGGCACCGACAGACGCGCATCGGCCATTCGATTCCTTCCTTCCACAAGCGCACTCTGCAATAGTGACGCTAACATGTTCATTAAAAGAGTGCTGCACAGGAAGTGCTTGAATTACAATTCAGACAGTATATCGATATCGCCGCAGGCTGCCTCCAACGCAGATACGGGGACGTCTGTCAATGTTTGTTCTGTGGTTTGCATGTGTTCGTCGTCGTTTGTCCGTCGGAACTAACCACTTGTAGCCGTGACCGGTGCCAAGAGCGGGGAAGGCGTACGGTGGCAGTTTTCCAGTAGATAACGAATTACTCGTAGACGTGGCCGGTGGCCAGAGCGGGGGAGGCTTACGGTAACCGTTTGATGTCTCAGTCTTTCGAACTACTTACTATCGTAACCGTGGCCGGTACCAAGAGCGGGCCGCATGGCTTGCGGCGAAGATCAGTCGTATGCGCTTGATTATGATTAGGTAGGTGTTGGGGGCGAGCAAGCTATCGATCTGTATTTAACCGTAACAGCGTTTGATGGACGTGACTGTACTTTTACGAATACACGAACCCTCGAATGGGCGGCCGCAGTGTCTGATCGATCGAGGATCGTCGGAGCGAATTCTTCCCGAAACGTCGCGCAACTACGTCGTTCAATTGCTAATTATGGCTTGATCTACGTACTCGATATCTGGAAGGATCTCACATGGGATCTCTTCAACGGCACTTAGCTCGATGTAAATCTCGCCCCGAGTGTAGCCTCCTCGCACCTTATATACCCCATTTGGGCGAAGGGGAAGTTCCACTCGGGTGATTTCTTCCATCGGCGGGAGTCGCTTCTCCTCCTTCGCCGAGGCTCGATACCGTTATATCTAATGTGTGATTGATTATGATTCGTGTACTGTAGGTGTCGGTCGTGTTTACATGTGTGTATGGAGACGTCCCTGGGTGTACGGTGTATGTTTGTTGTGTGTGCAGCGTAGTGTATGTTCGTGCGTGTACGGTCATGCTTGATAGAGACGGCTGGTAAGTAGAAAAAGACGGCGCGAAAATAGAAGCGGTAAGTGAATAGAAAGAGATGGCAGCGAAGTAGAAAGAGATGGTGCTATTAGAGAAACGGTAAGTGAGTAGAAAGTGATGCTATCGCGGTATATGTTCGGTAAAAGAAGAGAAGGTCAGGCGCGTAAGGCAAATGAGTGTTTTGTCCCGTACACGTGCGGACATGCTAGTGTTTTTCTACTGTGTGTCTATCGCGGTGCTGTACGGTCACAATATTCTTATTATATACTTTCAAGAATTCTTCCGATCAACACACAATTAAATAGCTACAAATCTCACACAACACTTCACTGCTTCAACACACGCTAAACGAAAAAGGCGAAATGATGCCAGGTGCCAGGTACTTCCATCGCTGCATATATCCTTCATATGCAGTAGCGGGTTATTAGACAGATGGTTAGGCGGCAGCCTCGAGCCCCGCATGCCCTAATATTTTAGAGCGCAACATTTCAAGGGTGTATGTGAGAAAATTTGTTCCGCTTCGGGCGATTCAAATGCATTATCCATCACTATTCTTATTTGCCTTTTTCAGCAAGACAAAGTCGTCATCTTTAGGTCCAACTTATAGTTAACAGTTACAGTCGATGTCTGATTGACTCCAAAACGTCATCTATTCGTCGTCGTATAGTCTTTTGTGCTATGTGGGTAATTGTGTACCTAATTTTATTTTTTAAAGTAATTCATTGTTTTGGTTTATATTTTCATTCTATTTATTGCTTTATCTGCTTTTATTCATTTTGTTTTAAAAAATGAGATGCAATATTTATTTTTTATGTTTCAACGATAAATCTGACATTTCTTTGTTATGAATATTGGTAAGGTTTTTGGGAGTTTTCTTTATCCTTGCAACAAATGTTGGTATTCGCTATAATTGTGTCAAATAACATATTTTTGTTAACTGATGAAATTATTCAACAATTTGTAGAAGAGTCCCTCATGACGTAGCCCGAGTTCTGCGTCACGAGCCGAGGGCTAAGGTACACACGGCACGTGACGCCTTGCAAGGCAGGAAGAAAGGGGAAAGGAGAGGACGCGCTGTCTGCCGGAAGAAAGCGAGGCGTAGCCAGTCTTGACTGACAAAGCGTAGCGAGAGCATTGTGACGCGTGAATAAATACAGACAAATTACCGAAAAGGATACCGGCTTTTTCCTCCTATATACACACACATATCGCCTCCCGAATACCGTCTACAAATTATTTTATTTCCTCTTGTTTCCTTACCCAAACTTTTTCAATTTTAATTATTATGTCAATATTGTATAATATATTGTAACCGTACAGACTTTAAAGCCCGCGTCGGCACAGGAGATCGCACCGGCGCGCTCCCGGCGGAGACAGGAGAAACGAGGAAAGCGAGCCTTGTGCGCACAGACACCGCGTGGCCGGTAAGGTGAGGAACCGCGCTACTCACTTACCGGCCTAATCATGCCCGAGCACGTGAGGGGAAGGACCTAACGGTACTTCCCATCACGAATCACATACCTCCCCTCACGCGGCTCGGGTATAAAAGGCGCCGTTCCGCGGTAATTGCTATCGAATCATCGATCACCTCTGACGCGCTGCAAAAGCCCAGAGACCGCGACTAGAAGAAGATCACCGCGTGACATATCGCTTATTCCGGAAGACTCCGCAAAAGACGGGCCCGGCTATTAGATCGATTCACGCCGTGCCGCATCGGTATCGCAATAAACGACGATAATTTTCATTTCTCCGCGAACACATAAAGTAATCGAATAACGTCAGTCAAATCAAGACATTTAGTAAAACCTAGCATCCACGAACCTACCAAATTACCCGACGGACAAGGTGGCCTACCCCGCTCACGCACCGGTCAAGGCCACGCTTGTTTCGTCTGCCAACACTTACACAACCCCGTAATACCCGGTGGCTGCAATCAACCTCACCCGCTCTCGGTACCGGCCAGGCTGATGTGCAGTTCGCCAACCCATTAGTAGAACACCAAAAACCTGTGGTCAGGGAAATCTAACCCGCTCTTGGCACCGGCAAAGATTTCGCCTGATTCACGCTCTCCTATCACAAAACACACGACATACTGTTATGCCGCGTTGGGAAGGTGTGGGGTGATAGTCTCGGTATTCACTCCTCTTCTCACAAGCACAACTTAAGGTTTATTAGAAATAGCGTACAGTTTGCAAAATGAACTAAGTGATTGAGCGGAGTATCGAGCAGCGTTACGATGTTGCTTGCTCGATGGTATTTCTTAGAGTGTCGGGCCCAGATTTGGGCGTTTTCTAGGTGCTGTCTAGTGGGGGAAAAACCCTTAGCGTCGGTCACGTAGGCACGCGGTGCATATGGTGACATCACCATTGGCACAAAGCTTCGTTGTCTTGAAACTTAAGTTATTTACGCAAGATGAAGGGCTTGCCCTAACGGATAGCTATAAGTATAGTGGTGGCTTAGACCTAACAATACGAAGACGCTCTCCGTAACCGGCAACAGTAGCCGAACGCGCCGCGCCGATAACCGCGCCGCGTACATACCACAACACCGGCGAGCGAACACTCAAGAATCTGTACACCATCACTGTACACAAGAAATACCAGAATATACCAGCATACATTTCAGCATTAAAACGACCGCTCATCACAGTACGCTTCCCTACCGCCCACTCCTGCACTCGTATTCGAATTTTCACTGCAAGGAGCGAACTCGGCCGTCGCTGCCAGAAGGAGATCCCGGCATTGCACCGCCGCCGCAGCGATAAAGGCCGGAGACCCGCCAGACTTAGTCACTGCTGGCGAGCCGTGCTCACAGGAGCACTCCACTTACATTTTGTACGGTGACAATATGTATATTTGTGTGTAAATAATGCCACAAACTATCTAAGCAAATCTTTGCATCGCTTTTTATGATATTGTTAATTATTTATTTGTAATTAATCAATTTGTAACATATATTTTCTATTATTTTGAATACTATCTGAGCAGAGGGCCCAACAGAACACATTTTCTTCTACATTCAGCACGTTCCTTAAACGAAACTTCAATGCGCATGGGCGAGAAAGCGTCCTCAGGAACATCACTGGGTACAGTTCGTAACGTTTTATAGTTTTAGACAACGACGCCTTTCGTTATTTTTTGGTACCTGTTCTATGTCGTGCACGACCTTGAGGAATGCTACATAACCATACATAACATAAACTCTGAGGAGTTTACCTGTCAGTGGTATTTTGTTAGGCCCATCATTGTTGTCATATTTCATCAGAGTAGGATAGGTTTCCCTTGCTCATGGTATGTTTAATTCCCATATCGCGATTCGCGTTCGGGCCATTATCTTAAATAAATGTAAAAATTGCAAGCAAATAAGTTCATGTTTAATTCCAAATTCATGATTGTACTCTAATGTTTTGCAAAAATATTATCATATGTACATCAATACTAGTTAAGGTAGTAAATTTGATTTTTTCAACTGAACAGTTTCGGGTTATAGTTGTAATGTATGAATTCGAATAAGTGGACGTTAGGCGGTCATGAATGTACATAAACATGTGATCGCGGTGAACGAGGCTAGAGGCGAGTCTCCCGTGGCGAAAAGCGAACGGTGAGAGAGACAGGGCAGAGGAGAGAAAGAGCGAAGCGGCGAGGTGACACCAGTGATAGAAGATTTGGCATAAAACACCGAATGTGCTGCCGAGAGTGGGGATAGAAGTGTTACGTCCGGGCGTCGCGATAGGTCGGTTTAAAGGATTTGTCTAGGATGGAACCGTGTGTGTGTTCGAGCGGTCGACCGTTGTCGCCCGGGAGTAACGCGTGAATACTTAACCTAAAGGATATAAATCAAAAAGATGATTCTATCAATGACCGAATAAAATGATGACGCGAAAGAACGAAATCAATCTACTCGATCTGCAGGACTTATAGGATTCTCTCTCTTATCAACCCGTACAGGTTGCTGAGTTATTGCGTGTTACATTCCAGTACAGATAATGTTAATTATAGCGCATGCAAAGAAAATAAAAGAAGGATAAAGCAGATATAGTGTGAAAAAACAATAGTGTATATTCTGTGATGATTATTCAGGTGTTGATACAAAGACGACTTGAGTTGAAAAAGCAGATTTCTGACACCAGTTCCACGGTTAGAAGTGGGTATAAAGAAGTAATATAACTGTAAGAGATATATATATGCAGAAAGAAAGTGTATCCCGCTTCTAACGCCAATTCCACGTTTTAACAATGGTTACGAGGTTTTGTTTGTATCGGAGTATTGTTATAATATAAGGAACGGAAAGACTAACTATTACGCAATGTTCGGTAGTACAATTCGCTGGTATGCAAGGCGCGGTATAATCGTGGGTTGAACGAAGCAGCTCGTATTGCGCGTGATATTCGTTATATGAATGATACAGAGATTCCTTATAGAATTAAACAGTTCCGATCGCCCAGCGCTCAGAGCACACGGTTACGAGATCGCCTCTACAACTATTGCCCTAGGTTTCCCGTAATACATGTACTGGGGGCAAGAGTCGGGCCAGAAATCATGATCTAGCTGGTAATTGGAATATTCTTACCGTGCTGCTGGAAACGCTCAGACAATCTTTGATATTCTCTCTCTCCCTCTCTCTCTCACGCTCACGCTCGCTCGATGGTATGTCGCTCGCTGTGTTACTCTCGCTCTTAGTTCGGTGGTATGTCGGTGGAAATTCGTATGGTTTATTACGATGAGTACCTTCGAATCGTAAAATGGTATTAATGTACGATCAGGCTTGAGATGGCCTAAGCTCTCGTGTTATCGGAGATGTTAGATGTTACTCGCGAAGAGACTCCTCAGACCGCTATAGATGTTTAAATCAGTCTAAATACAATACCAATTCCTCACCGAGAGAAGACTTATGTGGAAGTGTTACTTATAATAATAATAATATAATGATCTTTATAAATGAAACTTATATGCTAACGGGCTCGGCGCGATTCGCCGACCACGTGCTGGAAATAACGCGGATCGCACTATTCGCACTCTAGATTAAAATTCGAAACCAAAAAGAAAACCAAAAGAAATATGAGTCCTTGCTCTTTTTTTTTAATAGCTAGATTTTAACACTACGATTTAACGAGGAGTAATGAGTCTCTGATTAAACTGCAAGAATTTGCACAGATTAGCTCACAAAGAATAAACTAAGATATTCCTCGGACAGAGGACTACGCACCTCGCGACTATACAGCCAACTGCGACGACGGTCGCGTCTCGAGATGGTTCCTAGGCCGGCTCAGAGATAGTTTTTAGGCCCCTCTCACAGAATCGGGTACATAGCGGTCGACGGTATATACAAACATTCGGCTGGCTATGTAAAACGAGACGCTGGTTTTGTTCGTTAGTTTCTCTCTCTGATTAACAGATTTTATTATGAGTGCAAGTCGATCTCGGCACGTAGGAACTTAGTAACTCTTAAGCGCACGCTTCGGTGGGATTGATGATAACGAAAAATAGTCTTGTCCTGCAGCGATGCCTAACAGTGGCGCAATTAATAAATGAAAAGAAAGAGAAAAGGATAAACAATATTCTTAAGCGGAAACTCGTCGCTAACCTTAAGTCTATACACTCACACTTGCATACCGCGTACACGCATTCGTTCCTTATACTATATATATATTGTCATGAGTCGGTGTATTGGGTGGGGACGACGGTGATTCCAAGGCGAGGAATATTCTACTTGAAGTTACCGCTCGACGGTACCACGCATGCGCTAGGCATAGGCCGTAATATACAAGTATAGGCGCATACGAAGCCCGGAGTAGAAGGAAAATGACATGATTTTAACTCTAATACTCTAACGGTACGCCGGCTGCGATAGGCACAGGCCGTAATATACAAGTATAGGCGCAACCGGAGATCGGAGTAGCAAGAACAAGAAAAATACTAGGCTAATAAGTTAAAAGTTACGCTGGGACGTAACAGAAGCAAGGTGTGTGCGTGGCATTTCTGTGTGCGATGTGCGCGCCGCGGTACGGCGATTGTCCGTACCGTACGGAGACAAGGAAGGTGCTATGCTCCCTGTCTCCTTTCCACCAAGGCTTGCGTACCGTGACGTCACAACCATCCGAAAGAAAGACAGATCTATGTTCCGTTCCCTTTCCACCAACGAAGCGTCGTTATGACGTCACGCTGCGCGCGCACCCAGTGGAAAGAAAGGATGAACTATGCTCCGTCCTCTTTCGACCACGATCGCACGCACGTCCTTCGTTCAGCATACGACAGCGGCACGAAATTCTCTTTCGGCGGGACAGAGTGAAATGGTCAAAAATGCACTTTAACCGAATTTGTATCGCAAGCCGACATTCGATAGGTGATCAAAAGAAAAGGTGCGTTGACAAGTTTGAACCCTCTATCTCCCTATCACACGCGTAGTTATGGGGTAAATTAAAAAATCGGTCTTTAGCACATTTTCCGTATTTAACGGTATGCAAAAATTCTGCAAAAAATGCAGAATATTCTAAAACATGTATATGTACGGTTGAGAATTTTCGCAGATTTTTTTCTTGCAAATCCTAAGCATAAAAAATCAAAAACGTCCAAAAAACATTAAAAATTCCAGTTACGTGCTGAAGTTTTCGACCGATTGGATTTTTATAAATTCTGTAGTTAAGAATTGCCATGACTATTATCTCCATTTTTTTCAGATTTTTTGGTAAGTTGCGTCATGGTTGAAATAAATAAAAACCTATGTTTTCGGCATATTTTGTACGATAACCGAATGAATACTTTAAATATTTGCTTTCCCCTGATATAGTGAGTGAATTGTACGATTCTTTCTATGGCTGCACACAAGCGAGTAATATACATACCAAGGGAATGTAGTCGTTTCGATTTTATTGAGGATGTGCGCATCTTACCTTCATACATATAAAATACCTTCTAAAGCAGGCCTGGCCAACTTGTGGCCCCCGAGCCACAGACCAGTGTCATCAGAAATAGCATCCTGCCGCACACAAAGATGCGCCACTCGATTGGCTCGTAGCTCTCACGGACACGACGCATACTACTTCTCTCTCTTCCCCCACCACGCGAGAAACATGCGGCAGGATGCTATTTCTGATGACACTGCCACAGACAGGCAGCACACAGTCGCACATGTTCCCTTGGCCCCGCTCGCCACCGCGGTCTCGCCGGCGGAGAAGTGCCCCCTCTATTCCTACTGCTAAGAGATGGGAGAGTGGGCACCGTGCGCCGGCCGCCACGGCACGGCGGCTCGGCCGCCTCTGGCATTTGTTTGACATTGGTCTGCTGTCGCTTCACTCTATTGCCGATTTTCACGGAAGCAACATTGAGCGCGATCCGAGCATACGAAAGAATGGCGAAACGAAATCAATCAATATCAAATCGTCGGTTCCAAGATGAATGGGAAGCGGATTTTTGGGTAACCGATTGTGGCGGACGGCCCCAATGTTTAATTTGCGGCTTGAAACTTGCAACGATGAAAAAAAGCAACATCAGTAGGCATTACAGTGCTACTCATGCAGGCACATTTGATGCGTATTCGGTAGAGCAGCGAGAGGAAATGTTAAAAAAATTGAAATTGCAAAACGTATCGGAAGTTAGAGACCGTTCTCACCCTTTCACGATTGAGCATAAAAACCTTGCTGCGTCCTATGCTGTCGCTTTGGAATTAGCACGAGCGAAAAAATCTTTCACCGATGGAGAACTTATAAAAAAATGTGCAATCAAAATGGCCGAAATCTTTGACATTGAAAGTGCAGCTAATAGTTTCAAGACAGTGCCCCTGTCACGGCACACTATGTGTAGGCGAATAACTGACATCGGCGTGCATGTAGAAAATAAATTAAAAATCTTATTAGAACACTGCCGTTATTTCTCATTGTGTTTAGACGAGAGCACAGACATTACCGATGTCAGCCAACTGTTAATTTTCGTTCGAGCAATCAACGACGACTTCTCCATTATCGAAGAATTGTTAGCCTTTGTACCATTACATGGAACTACAAGGGAACTGGATATTTTTAATGCGGTCCGTGATCAGGTAGCCAAGCACGGAGGATTTAGTAAATGTACTGCCGTTGTGACAGACGGGGCAAACTCGATGGTTGGCAATGAAAATGGATTTCGGGGACTTCTGAGAAAAAGTGGGATTGACTGTCAAATGCTGCATTGTATTATACACCAAGAAGCCTTATGCGGTAAGATTTTAATATTCAGCTCAACAATGAAATTCGTCGTTAAAGTCATCAATTTAATTCGAGAAGGAAACAGAGCACTGTCACATCGTAAATTTCGAACTTTTTTAGAAGATGTCAATGCTGCACATGGAGATCTGCGTTTGCACAGTGAAATACGTTGGTTGAGTGCAGGCGACAGCTTGAAACGTTTTTTTGATTTAAGAAGTATCATCCCCGAATTCTTAAAAAATGAGGTAAAAACAAATACGGAGGATATGGAAAACAAATTGAAAGAAGTAAAATTTTTAGCTGAGCTAGCATTTTTAACCGATATAACGCACCATCCAAATTCTTTAAATTGCGAACTGCAGCAACAAAATCAAACGGTTTCCGATCTGATTGGTCATAATAATGGGTTTAAAATCCAACTAGAAATGTTCGTATTAGAAGTACAAAACAACGAGCTACATCATTTTCCATGTTGTACAGAAATTGCTGGAGAACACGCAACTGTTACTTTCATGGAATTTCTTGAACCATTATTACACATTCAACAACAATTTCAAAAACGTTTCCAAGATTTCGATTTATTAAACAAAGACCTCATCATTTTTAATAACCCAAAAGGTTGCAAAATTGTGGATCAAGAGGTCGAATATCGTTTGGAACTGTGTAATTTGCAAGCAGATCCGTTTTTAATCAGCAGAAATGAGCATGGGGCTGAATTTTTCAAATTATTGTCGCCTACAAAGTACCCAAAACTTAGAAATTTAGGATTAAGGATTTGTTCAATGTTCGGCTCAACATATAAGTGTGAAAGCACGTTTTCAACCATGAAATTTATAAAGTCAAAACATCGTAGTGCAATAACCGACGAATCATTAATGCATATGCTGCGAGTAATAACACCAATATTTCAGTTGACATTGATGTTTAGCGTCTTGATCTCCTTTTGAGAGTCACCAGGCTGCGGGTAGGGGATGAGGAATCACCCCAGAGAGGCGTAGCACTTTACACGCTTTCCGTTGTACTCGGCACTCGCGTCCGATTCTTTATTCGAGAATACAAGTAACTTCGGCGCGGCCACAATCAACAAATTCGACAACTGCTCAACAGTTGCCGTCGCTCGCACGGTGCCACACTTGGCAAAAAATGAACAAAATCGTGCACAGGCAGAGAGATTCGCGTTCGGCTGCACACGTGGCGGAGCGTGGAATAAGAAGAAGAAGTCATCCCGGAAGCACCGGTATATACCTCCCAACAACGGCCCTAGTGCCTAGTTTTAATTGTGCTACCGCCAATTATTGGTAGAAACAAACAAATTGTCCAACCTTGGACGGCGTATTGGCGGTTTCCTCAAATGAGGAATCGGAGCGCGCGTGAAGGTGAGCCTCATTGGCGGGTAAACAAGCCATATGGTCAGGTGTCAGAGCGTGACATACGCATACTGATTCGCACGCATGTTTACCGCGGTCATCGCGACCGTCGGCTCCGCAATTGGACTCGCAGTCCCTAACATACCGCCCGCCTTCAACTACGTTGAACCGAGCCCGCAAAGTCTGTCACTTGGCTGACCATGAAACAAACAATACCGCATGATAAGAGCTATTAACTAACCTTATATTATTCCTAATGACTAATTATCGCTACGATTGATTATGGCCGGGGGATTGCCGTTCGCCCCGTGAGCGTCGGGTGCCTCGACGGGTAACTTACACAGTTGCGCTATGGGTCGCTTAAATTCTGAGTGGGCGGTTTTAACCGTCACTACTCGTACCAATAAGTCCTTCCCCGGAAAGCAAGTCGTGACTCTACCCAACTCCCACTTGGTAGGAGGGAGATTGGCATTCCGAATCAACACCAAATCTCCAACGACTAAATTAGGTTGACGCGTACGCCACTTCACTCGTTGTTGTAACGAGTTGAGGTAGTC
This sequence comes from Priocnemis perturbator, assembly GCA_963942575.1. Classification (NCBI taxonomy): domain Eukaryota; kingdom Metazoa; phylum Arthropoda; class Insecta; order Hymenoptera; family Pompilidae; genus Priocnemis; species Priocnemis perturbator. The sequence continues at coordinate 7,110,010 of OZ012643.1, read as the reverse complement.
AGCAGCCCACAATTTCCAGAATTGTTCCTGCATACGTTGAATTGCTTGCCATCGGGATAAACGGTTTTCGCCTACTTCTAACACGCTCGGGCTAGGAACCGCCTTTAAGTGGGTGCCGACGAGGAAATGGCCCGGAGTCAAGGCTTCCAAGCTCCCTATGTCGTCGTGGAGGGGACATAGCGGCCGCGAATTTAACATACATTCTACTTTGCAGAGGAGTGTGTAAAACTCCTCAAAGGTGGGCGTGAAGGAACCGATTACTCTTTTAAGGTGGTATTTGACACTCTTAACACCCGCCTCCCACAGTCCGCCGAATTGCGGAGCGGCAGGGGGGATGAAACGCCATTCTACGGCATCGGTGACAAAATAATTTTGTAAGTCGGCGTTGTGAAGCAACGCTCGCATTCTACGGGCTAATTTCCGGTCGGCACCGGCAAAATTCGATCCATTATCGCTGTACATTACCGAGGGCAATCCACGTCTGGAGGAGAATCGGTGAAACGCCGCAAGAAAGCCAGGAGTCGTGTAATCGTCTGCCACTTCCAAGTGGATGGCACGCGTAGCGAGACATACAAACAAAACAATATATCCTTTGTGGGAGACGATTCCACGACCCTTGGAGGACCGGATAGCGAACGGTCCTGCGTAATCCACCCCGGTGTGGGTGAACGGCCTAGATTTTACAATCCGAGGAGGTGGGAGATCTCCCATTTTTTGCGTCGATAGTACCGCACGTTGTCGAACGCAAGTGACACAGTTATGTATACAATGCTTTACAGCAGAGCGAGCTCCCACCACCCAGTAACGCTCGCGTAAAATTCGTAACGTTAATTGTACACCGCCGTGTAACGAAGAAATATGTACATGTCGTATAATAAGATTCGCGATATGACCTCGTGGTAACAATATCGGGTGAATTGCCTCAATGGGTAACTCGGAACGTTGTAGCCGCCCGCCTACTCGAATGGGCCCTTCGGAATCCGTAAGGGGGTTAAGGGACGCGTATACCGTAAGAATTGCGGAGCGGCGGTCCTTGCCTCCGATACAGCGCACGCCAGACAAGAGGTCATTTTGAGCCTGTTTACACCAGAATAACCGTGTTGATTCTATCTCCTGTGCCGTAAGATAAGGAGCTACAATGCCCTCTTTACGCTTCAGCTTATCAATGAATCGAAAGACGTAAGCGGTCACGCGGAGCAGCCTTGTCCATGACGAAAATCTCGACGCGATTTCTTGGGCGGTCGTTTCCGGTACAGTGCTCGCCAAAAGGGCCTCTATTTGATCACGCTCCTCTAACTTGGTGTCACCCACCGGTTCGGGTCCCGTTGTATGCCACCCTGTAGGGGCCTTGCCTAACCACGCAGGCCCATGCCACCACAACTCATTCTTTAGAAGAGTTTCCGCGATCATGCCCCGGGAGGCGCAATCAGCCGGGTTTTCCGCCGTACCGACTTGTCTCCAGAACTCAACGGGACCAGAACTTTGAATTCGAGCTACTCGATGTGCCACAAAAGTCTTCCAGCGCGTCGGAGGAGACCGCAACCAAGACAGAACGGTGGTGGAGTCAGACCAATAGTAGATCGGGATTGAGTGCAGGTTCATCGAGACCTTTACAAACTCCATGGCCCGAACGAGCAGCACCGCCGCGCACAGCTCTAACCGTGGGATACTGAGTAACTTCAAGGGCGCAACCTTGGTCTTTGAACACAAGAGGGTTACACAAATCCTACCCGAGTCTTGCACAGAGCGTAAGTACACGACGGCGGCATACGCCACGTTTGATGCGTCCGCAAAACCGTGTAGCTCTAACGTTCGTATGGTCGATGACTGACCAGTCCACCGAGGCAGAATGAGGCGATTTAACAGAGTTAACTGGCTTTGAAAGTCAGACATGGCTTTACCCAAATCCTCCGGGGGGGGGGGGGGGGGGGGGTCGTCCCAGTCTAGCTTTCTCAACCAACATTTTTGCATTAAAATTTTTCCCGAAATGATAAATGGGGATACCCACCCGAGCGGGTCAAAAACCTTGGACAGTAAAGAAAGGAATGTACGCTTAGTGAGGACTTCCGTAGGTGCGTGAATGTAAAAGGAAAACGCATCCAGCATGGGATCCCACACTATGCCCAATACCCGTATCGTCGCGTCCTCTCCGATTGACTTTGTAGGGTCGACATTAAGATCCCCCGCGGGAGTCTCAGCAAGTAAGGCCGGGTGATTGCTCGCCCATTTGTAGGGTCGGAACCCGCCCGCCATGAGCAACTGGGTTAGTTGGTGACGTATGCGTTTAAGTCTATGTAAATCATCGTCTCCAAACATCACGTCATCGACGTAGATAGAGTTTTCCAGAATAGGTGCAGCGAGAGGGTACTTCGCACCCTCATCCCGCACAAGTTGTTTGATTACGCGATTAGCCAAAAATGGTGCCGAAGCGGTACCCTACGTCACGGTCGATAAACGAAAAACCTTAACTTCCTCTTCCGGACTCTCCCTCCATAAAACGCGCTGAAACTCCGCGTCAGCTGGATGTACCAGTATCTGACGGAACATCTTTTCGAGGTCGGTCGTGTAAACGTATCTAAACGACCGCCATCGAAGTATTAACGAAAATAAATCACCTTGTAATTTTGGACCAACACATAAAAAGTCATTGAGAGATTTTCCATTAGAGGAAGGTTTTGAAGCATTGAAGACGACTCTCAATTTAGTGGTTGTACTGGTCGCCTTCATCACTGGATGATGTGGAAGGTACGACTCCAACCCAACGCCCTGTCTGTTGCCAGTAACGCACTCCATGTGACCCAATTGCTCATATTCCGCCATGAAGCGTTTGTACTCCGCATAGACGTTAGGCGTCTTGATAAGTCGGTATTCAATCGAGAACAGAATACGACGCGCGGAGGACAAGCTATCTCCCATGGCCAGAGGAACTTGTGATTTAAATGGCAACCGTACCATATATCGACCGGTGGGTAGCCGGGTGTGCGTATCTACAAAATGAGTCTCACATCGCCGCTCTTCGGTAGTGAGGGCACAGCGAGCGGGTACTTCTTCTACATCCCAGAAGCGTTGCAACGACTCTTGCAACGCCTCGGTTTGTTCCTTTATCGAGATATGACTGGAAAATACCTCTATGTTTCGTCCGGGACTCCCGTCAACCGGTCCGGAAAGGACCCACCCGAAAATTGTGCGCTGCGCTGTCGGGGTATTAGCGGTACCCGCAATGAAACCACTACACAAGATCTGTGAATAATAATCCGACCCGATGATGAGGTCGATTGGTACGGATGAAAACGGATCCTCGTCCGCCAGCGTCACACCAGACAGATGCGTTAAGTCAGTCAAGCACGAGGCTGAGGGAAACGGGGGGAGATACGTGGAAAGCTTGGGCAACACCAGCGCAGCGACATGAACGGATGGCCCCGCCCCCTCGCAGGACTCGACCGTAAACATTGCGATTTGGTGCGCGGCACCCGCGAGCGCGGACCCTATTCCAGAAACGACCACAGACACCGCCCTTGTGGGAGGTTTTAAAATCGGCATCAAGGAGCGCGATACAAAGGAGGCTTGCGAGCCCTGATCCAACAACGCGCGTACACGAACTGCCCGTCCTGATTCCCCCTTAAGGACGACGGTGGCGGTAGGTAGGATCGTTCGACAACCGCCGGAGAACGAAACGTTTCCTGACACGGAATTCGCGGGGGTTACTATTGGTTGAGACGCGTTAACAGGTGCCATTGTAGAAGGCGAGCTCATAGAAATGTTACCAATATTGCCCCGCCCCGTTGGCCTCGGTGTACTCGGACCCGAAACAACACCAGTAGGCGGCTGTGAGTTACCCGTATGATGAAGTAACGTATGGTGCCTTCTGTTACACTTCCTACACGAAAACTTACTAAAACAAGACTCAGACCGATGACCAGACGAGAAACAATTAAAACAAAGCGACAATCTCGTGACTAATTCAGTGCGTTGCACCACCGAGTAACTTAAAAACAATGGACACTGGAATAAAGGGTGGCTGTCCTTACAGCACCCGCACCTGAGAGGCGAAGCTGTTCGTGGCGTGCCCTTATTGGTATTTAACGGTTGTTCGGCGTCTGTCTTGGTAGCGGTATGCGTTCGCACAATCATCTGTTTTGGCTTATCAGCCTTGTTCCCGCTCGCGGCCCGGCGCTTCAGCGACGCTGCATCCGCGTCGACACGGAACAATAGGAATTCCTCAAGTTTTCGGTAACTTGGGAGTTCATTGAAATCACCAAGGGTCAGTTCCCATTCTCGATGCGTCTCCTTATCCAAATTGGACGAAACAATAAACACAAACAAATCTTCGTTATGATCCAAAGGTATGCCTAGATTTATGAGCGCAGCTCTAACCTCGCTGGCAGTATAAAGTAAAGTACTCAGGTCCGCACCGGATCCGGAACTGACACTTGGGATAGCCATGAGACTTTCGAAATGCGCGTATACTATTCGACGCTTACGCTCGTAGCGCTTAGTTAACGTATCCCACGCAGACTTATAATTAACGCCAGCTACTGGCGTATTCGCTAGCACGCGGGCAGCGTCGCCCGCTAGGCAGTTCTTGAGATGGTGGAGTTTTTGTGTATCGGTCAGGTCTTTTCGTGACTCAACCAAGGACTGAAACATGTCTTTAAAGGAGGTCCATTGGAGGATTTCTCCCCCAAAGCGCGGGATATTAATGCGAGGCAAGTCCTCGACCCGCGTCGTCTTGGAGTCACCGTTAGGGTTACTCTGGTGTACGTTTGAGCCTGCAGTATCTCTTTTCTCCAACATCTCAAGAGCTTCCATTAAACTGCCCTTTACTTCGTCCCTCACGTCGAGGAGGGCATAAAACGCTCGTTGTTGGTAGTAGACGCTGTTGGCCTTGTATTTCTCGTCCGCAGCGCCCTCGATTTGGAACTGCACCTCCAGGCAGTCCGCCCAGAGCTTCTCCACGTCGTCCAACCGACTGCGGATGTTGACTGCAGTCCGCCTGGATATACTTTGTTTCCCATAATTGGTCCAGATTCGCTGTATGGACTCTCCATTCCGTTGCTGCCGTTCGACGAGCTGTTCTAAGTTCGCCATCGTATTTGATACGGCGTAACAGGCTCACTAAAACAGTCTGTTTTACTTAATTTGTCGGTGAGGCGAAAGAGGCAGATCCGTTCGACTGTCCTCACAATTGAAAAGAAAAGAAAAACAACACAAAGTACTTGGGAGTTAACCTTCCCAGATACATCCCAATCAAACCAAAACTAGAGTAGAATACTCTTAATAAAGAACGTCTTCAGAGGTATGCGTTGGTCAATGTTTCGTCTAGTCTGACACATTGACTACCGCTCCTGCCGGCTGACGAAATCGGAGTGCGCTCCCGCACTAGTTCGCAGTGTCGCACAGCCCAAAGAAAGTACCGAGATGGTGGGGGTAATTTCTGCCCAATGCGGCCGTCGCCGTAAATGGAGTGGTGGGGTTGAGATATAGCGCAATGGTGAATTCCGGCCACGCTATCCACATCGCAACGCTTTGCCGTCCATCTTCCTCAAATCAAACCTTTCCTTCGGTCTCACCGAAGATATTATTATACGAGGCTCAGCAAGTTAATATTACAGCACCTGTTTTTAATTGTCCATCACAGGTCCGGGCGATGTGGATTCCCCAAATGTTCGGCAAGACTTCCACTCGTGGCACGTCGCACGTGGAGTCTCTTAACGCACCACAGATTGTTCGCGCGCTTACACTTGCGCCTCTCATCCGGCTCGAAGGACCATATGTTTAGCGTCTTGATCTCCTTTTGAGAGTCACCAGGCTGCGGGTATGGGATGAGGAATCACCCCAGAGAGGCGTAGCACTTTACACGCTTTCCGTTGTACTCGGCACTCGCGTCCGATTCTTTATTCGAGAATACAAGTAACTTCGGCGCGGCCACAATCAACAAATTCGACAACTGCTCAACAGTTGCCGTCGCTCGCACGGTGCCACACTTGGCAAAAAATGAACAAAATCGTGCACAGGCAGAGAGATTCGCGTTCGGCTGCACACGTGGCGGAGCGTGGAATAAGAAGAAGAAGTCATCCCGGAAGCACCGGTATATACCTCCCAACAACGGCCCTAGTGCCTAGTTTTAATTGTGCTACCGCCAATTATTGGTAGAAACAAACAAATTGTCCAACCTTGGACGGCGTATTGGCGGTTTCCTCAAATGAGGAATCGGAGCGCGCGTGAAGGTGAGCCTCATTGGCGGGTAAACAAGCCATATGGTCAGGTGTCAGAGCGTGACATACGCATACTGATTCGCACGCATGTTTACCGCGGTCATCGCGACCGTCGGCTCCGCAATTGGACTCGCAGTCCCTAACAATAGATGCATTAGTTCGTGAAATGCCCAATCCACAATGTTCTCACTAAAAATTAGCAGTGCGCATCGATACAGCAATGTCAACTAGAAACAAATGTTGAGTCTTGGATTACATGTAGAGTTTCTTTGTACATTAGTCATTAGGGTAGCTAGACACAGTTCTCCTCTGGCAGGACCGCCAGTACACTATCCCACAACATTTCAACTTCTCCTGATCCTCTCGAACTGCCTTCGCATAAATTATTCTTAAAAGTGGGTGTACCAATAATGTTGTTTCTAAATTTGAATGCTCGAAACATTTGCAATGGTACACGTCTGAGGGTACCGCTTTCGAGAGTGGTACGTTTCTGAATACACGGCCGCGAGTAGTGACGGTTTCGCGGTCCAGCAGTCCGCCGCGTGAAATTGCCAAATGTTCGGCGGATGGGTTCGTTTTCTTATTCTCGCGATCTCTCTACTTATACGGGAATCGCGGGATTGAGGACGGTGCAGTCATAGAGCGTGTAAATGTTCAAGTTATAATGTATTGTCCATAAAAATAATAATAGTGATACAATGTTACGTCTAATCTTATTTTTTAATTTCGCCGATTTATGCAATTGGTCTAGTACACTTCGCTGCCAATACAGGTAGTTGGGATTTATGTTTTGCGTACGTGATCCTTAGTCGTGGGTGTTTATTCGTCAGTCGTGAACCAATTAAGCGCAGCTATGGCCGGTACCAAGAGCGGAGGTAGCGTACGTTAACGGTTCGGAAGGGTGTTTGACGAATTGCACGCAACCAAGTCCGGTTCAGAGAGCGGGGGTGGTGTACGGCAACCGTCGTCTGTTCTATGGTGACTCCACTTACAAATCGCAGCCGTGACCGGTGCCAAGAGCGGTGGTAGCTTACGGTAAGGGTGTCGTCAGTCTATGAGAGTATGAGATGTATAACCATTTGCAATCGCAGTCGTGTCCGGTGCCGAGAGCGGGGGCGACGTACGGCAAAGGTTAACTGGGTGATTGATTATGATATATGGATGTGAATTTTGGTGGCGAAGGTCTTTATCTTTATAGATCTACTGTGAGCTAATATATGTCTGAATAACGCGAGTCTGCTCGCGAACCCTTCTATTGGACGGTCGTAGTGGTTTTTACGCGGCTCGAGGTTCGTCTACGCCAGTGATGGCGAACCTATGACCCGCGGGTCAGACACTGACCCACGCAGGCTTTTTAAATGACCCACGCATTAATTTTTATAAACTTATTTTTTATATCATGAAAGAGAGAACAGATGTTAACAAATATTAAAACAATAAAGTGTATATATCTAATGTCGAATTTATACAAAAATATTTCCAAATTGACATTGGCTACCTGATTTTCTATCGTAACACTGCACCTGTGTATGACGTACATCAGTGCGGTCTAAGAAAGTACCCCGGGGCACATTCGGTTCCCCCGCCGAGCTACTGTTGCCCTGGAGACGAGCCACGCTCAGTGTGTGTTATGATCGGCATAAACAGAAAAACGCGATTCATGACAGTTAGTCATAAACTTGACGCGCATACATATTCGTTGCATTGTAAGACGGGGAGATGTACCAGTGTTGAATAAAATGGCAGCCTTGTCGTACGGGTCTAGAAGTGTTTAATAATTCAACATTATTATTATTTTTTTAATTATTAAAGTTTCTCATCTACATATGTATGTATATGAAGTATGTTAATAAGAAATTTCTTCCCAAATTATTGTATTTTAAATATAAATATTATTAGTTGTAGCCCTGGGCAAGACTTTACTTTAGCCCCACCACGCATATTTAATGAGACTCACGCCCTCTCACGCAGTTTCACCCGCTGATGACGAATATCTCAATCGTTTTTAGCGGAAACGCCAAACAACGCCAAAAACAGTAAAAAAGTTTGAAAAAAAATTGTTTTTCTAAGATTACTCAGTCAGTACTCCGTAGATGTTTTTCGATGCGCAACACGTCCTTCGACGCATCTTTTTGCCTCGCGCACGGCTGTCGCATTCGTTTTTTGCAGAAACCTAAAAAACTTCCGTTTTTGCGCAAATCAACTCCTTTCGAAGGACGGCATCGCATTTGTTTTGGTCACAGCCTTGGGGACTCATTGGTACTCTTTATTCTGCGGTGTAAAGCCGTGTAAATTAAAGTATATAGCAAAATGGGTAAATGTTGAGATGATACCCTCCACCCTGATTTTGATGACCTTGAAACATGTTGTCAAGTTCAATATTCTGAACAACTTTTTCTTAGTGTCGGAGATATAAGAAAAAATATGTCCATTGTTTGAAACTCGTGTATCAAAGCTTTTAGACTGTTTTGGAGTATGTTTTGAGTTTGGGGGGGGGGGGGGGCGCGGCTGGGTGTAGGCTAAGCCTCGGAATGTTAATGTTTATCATTCCACAACGTCGCGTAGTACAGGTGGAAAGTACATCGGTGATGCGCCTTCGGCGCGAAACTAATATATACCACCCTATTTCTGGGGTGAAACGTTGCAATGAGAACTACCTGTGTATGGAAAGTACATCAGTGACGCGCCTTCGGCGCGGAACTAATATACATATACCACCAAATGTGATGTCGTCCTAATGAGTCCAAAACAAATGCGATGCCGTCCCTCGAAAGGGGTTGATATTCGCAAAAACGGAAGTTTCCTAGATTTCTGCAAAAACGAACACCACGGCCGTATTTACCGTGAAAGGCCGCGTCAAATGACGTGTCGAACATCGGAAAATATCAATAGAGTACAGAGTAATCGTACAATAACACTTATAACAGTTTTTCGCGATTTACGTAAGTTTTTTAGGTTTCTACAAAAAACGAATGCGATAGCCGTGGGCGGCGCAAATAGATGCGTCGAATGACGTGTAGCGCATCGAAAAACATCTACGGAGGAGTACTGAGTAATCTTAGAAAAACGATTTTTGTTTCAAACTTTCTTACTGTTTTTTGGCGTTGTAACCATACATTTTGGAACGAGCCGCACACGCACTGCAACACGCGTAGCCGGAAAGGCGACGAGCCGGGAGACCGTCTTACCGGCCTGACAACATGTGTAATCACGTGAGAGAAAGGATAACGGTACTTCCCGTCGTCGACTACGTACCTCTCCTCCCGTGAGTTCGATATATAAGGCGCTGCTCGCGCAAGAATAAGAGAAGCTCGCCTTACGAAAAAGCCGCTCTCCGGAAGACTCCGCCAAGACGGGCCCGGGTCCGGACAGTTCGTACCGCGCCACAGGGGTATCGCCGCAACGGCGGTAACTTCTCATTACGCACGTCCGTTAAAAGATTCACGGCGTTCAAATAATACACGGCACTTGGTGCCGAAATCAATTACAGCACTGAACTCCATACACCCGCACCTACCACACAGATCCAACGGATGAGATGGCCTACCCGGCTCACGCACCGGTCAAGGCCGCGCTCATTTCGTCAGCCCAAAACCCCAAATACCACCATACCCGGTGGCAGTGGTACGCCTCACCGGCTCTAGGCACCGGCACAGGGTACACACTACTCGCCATTTCCTACCCAGCATCTCAAAAACCAACGACCTCTCACCTACGGTCAGGGCAGCCTCTTCCGCTCTTGGTACCGGCCAAGGCTGTGCCTGATTCGATACATCCTCGTATCGCGATGCGTCAATCCGAACATTCTTGGATCCACATTTCTCACGATCGCGCTGTGCTCAAGGCGGTGGTGCCCGATTTGTCTTCTGGCTGAAGGAATGCAATGGTTTGTGCGATGCCTTATGCTAAATCTGGCACCACTGCCTGAAGCTTATACCGGCCTGTGTGCGGAACAAAGACCCGACACCGCGACTGCATGTCGAACAAAGACGCAACGCGCGATGTTGGTTGAAAGGGGACGGAGCATAGTTCTGTCCTTCTTATGTGTCACGATACCTGACGTCACACGTTGGTGGAAGGGAGACGCAGCATAGTTCCGTCCTTCACTTCACGCAGCTCTTACAGACAGGGCACGCACACTTGCGCGTAACACCACTCCCGCGGACACCAATGGTACTCGGGGCCACTTCTGGCCGCACTGACTCCGGGTCCTGTCGAGCGAGCCACGAGCAGCCGACACCCCAGTCAGGCAGTACCCACGGTAACATTGTATCTAAAAGAGGCAGCCGAAGCTGGCCGAAGCCGTGCCCAGCCCACAGTATTACTGTGCCTGTCACGTATCGTGCCGTTTCCTCTTCGCACCACGCCAGTGGAGAAGTTCGAGCCGACCTGTAACGGTGCCCCGCTCTATCGCAAGTAGCGAGGACCCGCCACGGGCAATAGTCTGCCCCATAAGCATAGGGCGAACGAGAAAGCGAGAGACGAGCGAACGAAGTCGCCTGGACGTGTACACGGGTCTCCCACCGCTTCCATTTGTGCCGGTCTCTCATACGAGCTAACAATAAGTAGAAACAGCGAGGCGCTGACCAACTCGCGGCACATACCGTCTTGGGTTCCCGCCAGGAAGTCGTGGGTCCTTCCGCTGCACCGACCGCGATTAAAGCACGCTGCTTCGCGCACCGCGAAGCCGTCGCGCTCCAAATTTCGGCACTCGGCCTAAGCCGACTGTTACGTCCCAACCGCTGGAGGGTGGAGATTCGCAACGATATTGTGGGTCGCCGCGCATTCCCGTCATCTGCCCATGCCACTAAGTCCCTAAGGCCCTGGGCAGAGCGTAGCTTTGCTAGCCGAAACCTCGGAACGGGAAAATGACCGGGACGCGGGTTAACGACGAGGATGAGGAAAAAGAAAGGAGGTGGTAACGTTTCGTCTTGGATCCGTCTACATGACACATCAGTAGGGCTGATGTAGACGGACCCTGCCCCAGACGCATAGGAGGAGGAGGAATTGGAACTTATATATACAAATGAGACTAGGAATGAGCCACTTGCGAGAGATTGACATGGAGACGGACGCCGCGTGGCGTCGAATTGGGATACTTTGACCCGAGGCGAGCTGAAGGACGTAACACCGACCGTCATAAAAGTCCCCCGATGATCCGTACCACGAAAACAAAGAATATACTCGGATTTTGGCAGATATTTAAATCGCGTCTGCACACTTCCTTTATTCCTCTACCTTCCACTCACTCACCGCCCCGTGCACGGACCTGCATTGCCCGGTCCGTAACCCCTGGCCGGTACATCAACGACGCAAACCCACTCCAAGCGTGGACACGTCTATCCATCAACAGACGTCGAAACAGTGGTTACAACATAGAATGTAAAAAGATATTTTTAAAAGTTGCATTCTAATCTCGGCCTTTCAACAGATGAAGAAAGAAGAACGTAATTTTTACGAAAGAAAAAAGAGAATCATTCACAAACAAGTGTTTTCAAAACTTGTTTAATTCTGTTACGAGCCACGGCCCTGGCGTGGTGAGGATTATTTGCCAGTGCCGATAGGAAAAGAATTATCAGTGAGAGGAGTGAGCGGCTAAGAACAGGCCTCGTCCGATTTTTCACGGCTGCACCCTTCGGCCAATTCGGTTTTTGAGTCACTACCCAGCCCTCGTCCGATTTTTCACGGCTGCACCCTGGATAAGCAAACTCGATAGGATAGCTGGCAAGGGCCTCGTCCGATTTTTCACGGCTGCACCCCTTGCACAACTTTGAGGAGAGTGGATTTGGTATCTTTTCTTTTAGGCTCGGTGGTTCCCTCGAGCGGTAAAGGGAAACCTTGTTCGTGAAATTCGAGTACTAGGCGATTGAATAACGAGATGGCAAAGAAGTATGGAAAACAAGTAAAATAATTATATTGAATAAAATAAGTACAGAAAAAGCAGTTAAATATAAAACGCACAACGATAAATTAACTATTACTTCAAATAATATGACTAAAGTACGACGCGAATACATTTACAAAAAGCGATATTTGACTAGACTGTGTTTTTGGCTTTTAAAGGAATTTGAGCGATAAATGAGAACTAAAACTACACACTTTTCGTGTGGCAAAACGACTAACACTAAGACTGCTCGGAATACTCTAAGTTATTCCTTGCTATAAGTCGCGGACAGCGGAAAGACAGTCTTTCCTGCAGCTGCCGGACTTTGAATTGAACTAAACTAAAGACGCGCGGAACACGCACAGGTTGTTCCTTGCAATGAACACAGACAGCGAAGTGACACTTAGTGATCCTGGATACACTTTTACTAACTTTTTAACACGCTCGGGAATTACTGATGCAGACCCTTGCACGGTCTCTTCTGTAGCTGACTGAACTGATGAGCCCTGGAGGAGCGCTCTTTTTATACAGAATGATCTTAGGCAAGGGGTACTGAGATGTGAGGAAAAATAGGGCATCGCGGTGGGGCATGCTTTTCGGGGAATCGCACGTTCCCAACCGTCCCTTTGCACTCGCTGTGCACGTGATTGCCATGCAGTCGCTCGGCCGTTGCTATGTCGTTACCATGCAGTCGCTCGGTTCGAATATGGCGCTTACGCGAGCGCGTCGCTCGGCCGTCGCTATGCCGTTACTATGCAGTTGCTCGATTTGAATATGGCGCTTACGCGAGCGCGTCGCTAGAGTCGGGCGCGTCACTGTGGGGGAACGCGTCACTATGGGTACGTCACTATTTGGGTGCTGCATGCTGACGTCACGGCAAGCAGGCAGGCAGGCAGGCACGACGTCATGGGCCGCAGCGCTGGTCGGCGGCGCGGTACGTTACAATTCCAAAAAATAACATTACAGCTGCTAGTTTTCAAGTTGCCCGGTTGCATCGCTCGCCACGGGAAATCTCTTTCAAAAGCAGAGATTGTAAAACAAGCGTTTTTAGAATGTAGTGCTACTTTGTTTGCAGATTTTAAAGAAAACGATTTGATTATCAACCGTATAAATGAGTTACAAATAAGTCGCAATACAATTATAGATCGAGTAATAGAATTAGAAATAAATATTTGTTCGCAAATACATAACGGCTTAAATTATGCAGAAATGTATTCATTGCTTTAGATGAGAGTAATGGTGTAAATGGTTATGCACATTTAGCAGTTTCTGCTCGATATAAATCAGGCAATATAATGAAAGAAAAACTAATGAAACTAATGTGGGATAATTGATGGCAATGAATTTTAGTGAATTTGAGAACTGATTTATTAGAGATGAAATATTGAAGAGAAAGAATACAGATGATGTTTCGTAGACGGCAGACAAACCAGAACTGACTCGCTCGCCTCGCGAAGAGTCACACACACACCGGTCTTTGTTTTCGGCATTCGTACTCGCATACGCACACGCATACACACACACACACCGATCACTCGTCTTAAGCCTACATGCAAGAAGCCGCCGGACAACGGCGATCACGGGCGCCTCCCTTTGATGGGCCGACTTCCCGATGCTACACTAATAACGTTGAAAGGGAAGTGCACCGGTGTTGATATTTTTAAAGAATTTGATATTGCATTTAAAGAAGTAGATATTGACCTACAGAAAATTGTTTCTGTAACAACAGACGGTGCACCCAATATGGTGGGGGAAAATATTGGTTTTATCCACTACCTTAAACAAAATATTACACATTCTCTGATTGGATTTCATTGTATAATGTATAATACACCAGCAAGTTCTATGTGCAAAGCAAGGTTTAAAAACATTTTCCAATGTAATACCAGTTATAATAAAAGTCATCAACTTTATAAATGCAAGAGGTCTTAATAAACGGCAATTTGCACAATTATTAGAGGGAATTGAGTGCCAGTATTCAGGGATTTTGACATACAACAATGTTCGAGGCTCAGTTGCGGTCATGTTCTTAATCGGTTTGTCATTTTATTAGAAGAAATTAAGCTCTTTTTAAATGAAAAAGGCAATAGTTTTGACAAATTTTCAAATATACGTTGGGTAAATGATTTAATGCTTTTATGCGATATCACTCAGCATTCTAATGAACTGAATAAAAAAGTTCAAGGACATGGACAAATTGTTTTAATGATGTTTGAAAATATTAAAATATTTATGACGAAACTTGAAATTTCTACTAAGGAATTGGGAATGAAAATCATGAAATATTTTCCTCAATTACAAAAACATTTTCAAAACACAAGAATTTTTGAAAATACGCTTGACGTTCAAGAAAATGCAATTAAAAAATATTTAATGATTATACAGAAAATAAAACGAGCTTTTGTGGAGAGATTTAATCAATTTAAAAGTTTGTAAAATAAATTTCACTTTAATTTATATTCATACAGAACGGAATTCGAAACAATGGAGTTAACCGAATTTATGTGGCTAGGTATCCATGATTTAGAAATGGAATTAGTTGAATTTCAAAGCAGCATAGTGTGGAAAAATAAATTTGAAAACTTGATTTCCGCAGTACAAGGACAAATGTCTGAAAGTAGTGCAGTTAATAATGATCCCGCATTAAAAATTGAAAATATTATATTTAACGTATGGGATTCATTAACAAATAATTTCATATCAATAAAGAAACTTGCTAATGCTCTTTTAACAATGTGTTACGTCTCGCGACGTCACCGCTTCAGATAGAATTAATTAATAGAGATTTCGAATATTTCCCTGATGGAACCCGTTGCAAGAGATTAAGCAGACCCTTTCCCAGAACGTGCCACCCACTCGGGGAAGGCAATAAGTTAAGTCCTAGAACATATTACGAGCGAGGTGAACAAAGGGCGACTGTCCGTTAGGTCGCGACACAATAAATCCCGGTAGATATAAAAAACCCACTTGAGCCAAACATTTGGAAGAGATCACATAACCCGTACTTTCACTTACCCTCCCACTCACCCTGCGTCCGTGGAAAACGCAAGGGCGGGGATGACTGGGAGAGGAAACTCAAAAGTCACCTCATTCGTAGAATCTTAAGAAACTAGACCTCCCCCAATGCCCCCAAAAGTTCATCAGCGAATGACCAACAGGGAAGTATTGGGGAAGGGATGAACCGAATGGAAACCGCGTCTACCTCGTGCAGATTTTCAAAACCTCTCGTCACTTCTTTGAGTTCCTTAAACCTGTAAAGGCCTCGAATCTGTATACCATCGCCTTGATGTAACTGTTTGAATACTCAGCTCAATTTCCGAGTAAATTCCTGTACAATTCTTCTACAAATCATACTTCCAAATAAATCAGTGAATTATTCTCGTCGTTGAACACTACTTCAATCCGATCTTACTGAAAGTGTGAATCAATCAACAAACACCGCAAGAGTAAGTACTCACTCCGAATAATATAATATTCGTTAAACCACCAACCAATCCCGAAATCCACCCACCTCTCACCCAGTCCTTTGACCGTGTCTGGTCACAGTAAAGTCGCGGATCACGGTTGACTACAAACAGACATCTCGTGCGGACTCTGATCCAGGTCAGATTCGTACGATTGTTCGCCCCACAACCGAGTAGAATCATGGAGTCCATCTCCTTATCGCGATTCTTCCAAGACTCAGCTTGGGACGTAACAGATGTTTGGGTCCACATATTCGTGTAAAAAATTGTTTTCTTCAATGAATTTTGTAAAATCTACCAATAGAAATAAACTTGGAAATGAATTGACTGCGAAATGCGTTCATCTAACGAATACGAAATATGAACCTAATATTAAGAAACTATCTGAAAATAAACAACAGATTTCTCATTAAATATAATTGAACTTTATTATCAACTTTATTATACATACACATACCTGTAACTACGATGGCAATCCCAAAAGTAAGGTCTCCTATTTTTTTAGACACACAAACAACCGTAAATTTTCTATAATAAATATATCATTTCAAAGGTTGAAGAATCCTTTATTTTTCTACATAATCGCCATTTCGGTCGATACATTTTTGTAAACGCTGTGGCAGTTTTGCCATGCCCATATCATCCCAGCTCGCCGCCATGTCCTTTAGGAAGCGTTGCACCTCATCTTTCACCTCGTCATCTGAGCAGAACCGCTGTCCAGAAAAATGTTCCTTTAACTTAGGGACTAATCCGACCGACTACCACCTGTTCCCTAACTTAAAGGAACATTTGTCTGGGCAGCGGTTCTTCTCAGACGACGAAGTGAAAGATGAGATGCAACGCTTCCTAAAGGACACTTTGGGATTGCCCTCGTATATCTATTAGTAAATAATATTCTATAAAATATATGTGATTTTGTTTATTCTTTGTTCATTCAAATATTCAGTGCAGGGGCGACTGCCGACTGGGCATGGTGTCACCTGGTGCGGTAATTCATGGTATCACCCCATTTAAATGAATTTTTTGACGTCGACCTTTATTTTTTGCTCTTCACTTGCAAACGTAAAAGTTGTAAAACAAAAAGGAAACGTAAACTTATTAGAGGATTTTAAAAGTAAGAACCAAAAAAAATAGTTTTTAACCATCCTCTCCTGCCTCTTTCCAAGTGACGCCACTGAAATAAGGGGTTACACCACCTGGAGGTTTTAAAAAAACGATTTTTTTTTGCTTTGTTCCATTACTTGTACTTTGAAGAAGAATTTGCGATGTTAAGCATGTTAATATTCCAAAAATTACCAGAGTTATAGCAACTTGAAGTGAGCAAGGCAGAGAGTCGTAGAGAGCGTCTGTCCGCTCAGATAGGCATATCCGTTTGTGACCGTTATTGAAGGTCTGTTATCATGAAGCCAAATGATTTCGGAATGGATCTTTACGCGTCTATAGAAGGACTAGGAATGTGCGGACCATGAATCGCAGATTAAAGATAACATACAAAAATTCTGGATCTTAACATGCTGACGCGGTACTTTTCCTTCTTTTGCGTTTTACTCGAAACGAGTTTTCTCAAATTGGTGGACACGATATCTCGAAAACTACTGAACCGATTTTATTCAAATTTACACTATATCTTCTCTACGCTAATATCTATCAAGCAGCCTAGGCGTTTTTTGATCGGATGCCTCATAAATTTGTTTTCAATGTTTTAGGGTCCAATTTTAACGAAAAAAATCAATATCATATTACAAACGGCGGTCAGTTTCACAAAAATGTTAAAAAAATGTTTTCCCTATGCTACTTCTTAGCTATTACGTTTATTTACATGAAAATTGCTGACTTTTTTATTAGACAAATTTTGACCATGCTACATGTTCCACCGTCGGCGAGCATCACAGCGAAGGCGTTTTGCGGGTCACCTTATATCTCCGCAATTTCTAAATATTTTTTAGTGTATTTTTATATGATACATTCACTGATTGTGAAAAAATTGTGTCATTTTGTTCCACTTTTTCCAAGTGCCAAGGTGATGTAACCCCTTAATGACCCACGAGCTAGTACTAAAAAAATAATGAACAACATTTGACCCACTTCTCAAAAAGGTTCGCCATCACTGGTCTACGCGAAGTCTTCTCGAGTCGTACGCAGTTTAGACTACGCCGTTCAGGCGTTAATAGTTACAGACGAGATCTATTGGCTTCGATAACCGGAGGATCTCACTTCGGATCGCATCAACGGTGCTGACTCGAAATAAATCTCGCCTCGAGTGGAGCATTCCCGCGCCTTATATACCCAAATGGGCTAAGGGGAAGGTTCCACTCGAGTGACTTTTGGTCGGTGGCCGGGAGTCGCTCCTCCTTCGGCGGCCGAAATAGTACCGTTACAATTATTTCGATGTGTGTGTATGATGGTGATATAATCGGTGTGATAGATGGAGATGTATTTGTTTTGATTTGTCGGTGCGCGATGTTTGAGTGGGTGGTGGGGGCCGGATAGTGGTGTTGGCGTGTCTGTGTCTCGGCAAGTCGGTGCGTGATGTACGAATGTTGTGTGCGGACAGCATAGTAGTGTTGGCGTGTATGTGTCTCGGCGATAGCAGTAATGCACGACAGTGGAAGTACGGCGAAGGCGTTTTTATATCGGCCAGTAGATGATGTGGCCTGGCCTATTGGTCTGTACGGTTACAGTATACTAGATAGGGTGTCCACATTACACTGGATCCAACCGACTGGACTTATCCGAAGGGCTTTTGTCAAGTATTTATTCTTTCAATTCGAATGATTCGTAATCATGATTATCCATTTCAGTTTAGAAGGCGTCAACTCTTTGTCTGTTTTGCAATGACCATTAACAAGACGCAGGGATAAACGCCATGTGTTGCGGCATTGATTAACGGAATTCTTACTTTTATTACGGGCAATTTTACGTAGTATGCCCAAAACTTAGCTAAAATAACAATTTGTTTTATTGCAGTACATGATAGCTAAACCAAAAATGTGATGGAGAAGGAAGGTCTGCATTAAATACCAGTTTTCAACATTTACGGTTATTAAAAAGACAGAAAACAAAATATTTTTATCTAATAAGTAAATGAATAGTTTCATCAGTCTAAAAAATATGAACAAGATTTGGATCTTTAGGAAAAAATCGTGATATATAACATAATCTGATAATTTTGTCATCATTTCGATCACACTTCTGAAGCGGAGCCCGATAAAAAATATACATGCACCACTAACAGTTTATATAAACAGTATTTTCACCATGAATGTACAGGCCTGCAGGAAAAATTTGTACCTAATGTACAAAGAAACTCTACATGTAATCCAAGACTCAAAATTTGTTTCTAGTTGACATTGCTGTATCGATGCGCACTGCTAATTTTTAGTGAGAACATTGTGGATTGGGCATTTCACGAACTAATGCATCTATGTCAACTGAAATATTGGTTGTTGTTACTCGCAGCATATGCATTAATGATTCGTCGGTTATTGCACTACGATGTTTTGACTTTATAAATTTCATGGTTGAAAACGTGCTTTCACACTTATATGTTGAGCCGAACATTGAACAAATCCTTAATCCTAAATTTCTAAATTTTGGGTACTTTGTAGGCGACAATAATTTGAAAAATTCAGCCCCATGCTCATTTCTGCTTATTAAAAACAGATCTGCTTGCAAATTACACACTTCCAAACGATATTCGACCTTTTGAACCACAATTTTGCAACCTTTTGGGTTATTAAAAATGATGAGGTCTTTGTTTAATAAATCGAAATCTTGGAAACGTTTTTGAAATTGTTGTTGAATGTGTATTAATGGTTCAAGAAATTCCATGAAAGTAGCAGTTGCGTGTTCTCCAGCAATTTCTGTACAACATGGAAATTGATGTAGCTCGTTGTTTTGTACTTCTAATACGAACATTTCTAGTTGGATTTTAAACCCATTATTATGACCAATCAGATCGGAAACCGTTTGATTTTGTTCCTGCAGTTTGCAATTTAAAGAATTTAGATAGTGCGTTATGTCGGTTAAAAATGCTAGCTTAGCTAAAAATTTTACTTCTTTCAATTTGTTTTCCATATCCTCCGTATTTGTTTTTACCTAATTTTTTAAGAATTCGGGGATGAGACTTCTTAAATCAAAAAATCGTTTCAAGCTGTCACCTGCACTCAACCAACGTATTTGTGCAAACGCAGATCTCCATGTGCAGCATTGACATCTTCTAAAAAAGTTCGAAATTTACGATGTGACAGTGCTCTGTTTCCTCCTCGAATTAAATTAATGACTTTAACGACGAATTTCATTGTTGAGCTGAATATTAAAATCTTACCGCATAAGGCTTCTTGGTGTATAATACAATGCAGCATTTGACAGTCAATCCCATTTTTTCTCAGAAGTCCCCGAAATCCATTTTCATTACCAACCATCGAGTTTGCCCCGTCTGTCACAACGGCAGTACATTTACTAAATCCTCCGTACTTGGCTACCTGATCACGGACCGCATTAAAAATATCCAGTCCCCTTGTAGTTCAATGTAATGGTACAAGGGCTAACAATTCTTCGATAATGGAGAAGTCGTCGTTGATTGCTCGAACGAAAATTAACAATTGGCTGACATCGGTAATGTCTGTGCTTTCGTCTAAACACAATGAGAAATAACGGCAGTGTTCTAATAAGATTTTTAATTTATTTTCTACAGGCACGCCGATGTCAGTTATTCGCCTACACATAGTGTGCCATGACAGGGGCACTGTCTTGAAACTATTAGCTGCACTTTCAATGTCAACGATTTCGGCCATTTTGATTGCACATTTTTTTATAAGTTCTCCATCGGTGAAAGATTTTTTCGCTCGTGCTAATTCCAAAGCGACAGCATAGGACGCAGCAAGGTTTTTTTGCTCAATCGTGAAAGGGTAAGAACGGTCTCTAACTTCCGATACGTATTGCAATTTCAATTTTTTTAACATTTCCTCTCGCTGCTCTACCGAATACGCATCAAATGTGCCTGCATGAGTAGCACTGTAATGCCTACTGATGTTGCTTTTTTTCATCGTTGCAAGTTTCAAGCCGCAAATTAAACATTGGGGCCGTCCGCCACAATCGGTTACCCAAAAATCCGCTTCCCATTCATCTTGGAACCGACGATTTGATATTGATTGGTTTCGTTTCGCCATTCTTTCGTATGCTCGGATCGCTCTGAATGTTGCTTCCGTGAAAATCGGCAATAGAGTGAAGCGACAGCAGACCAAATGTCAAACAAATGCCAGAGGCGGCCGAGCCGCTGCGCCGTGGCGGCCGGCGCACGGTGCCCACTCTCCCATCTCTTAGCAGTAGGAATAGAGGGGGCACTTCTCCGCCGGCGAGACCGCGGTGGCGAGCGGGGCCAAGGGAACATGTGCGACTGTGTGCTGCCTGTCTGTGGCTCGGGAGCCACATGTTGGCCAGGCCTTTTTTTTATTTTTTTTGTTGTTGTCGAAGAGGAAATCCTTCAAAGACAACCCGGTGATCGACGAGGGGGCCCCGAGGTAGTGCCGGATTTCCACCGGATAAAACCTCCCCGATGCCACATCCCTGCTCGTGAGTGGGTGCGTTACGGGAACTTCGCGCACGAATTGCGTCCGCGACGCACCCGAGGCCGGCGTGAGGCGTCCGATACCTTGGAGGCCGCGAAGCGGCCTCCTTACATCCCAAGGTTAAATTCAGCAGCCGCGAAGCGGGACGGAGGAAGGGAGGTGGAAGCCTCCTCGGACGCCGCACGCGGAGCGAGTCGGGATCGCGTTTCCGCTCTCGCTCGGCAGCCTCCTTCCGGGACATGACGTCCTGGCAGAAGGAGGCGAACGCTCTCCAGGACCGGTCGCTCCGGAGCATCTCGGGGAGAATGCCCCGAAGAGAGAGGTCCCGGCCGCAAACGCTACGCAGGACACGGCGTTCCCGTGCCCACGCTGGACACTCCCCGACGGTGTGCGCCGCCGTGTCCCTACCCTCCCCGCAGTGATGGCACTGCTCGGACTGTTCCCTCCCTAGGCGACACAGGTACACCCCGAAACATCCGTGTCCGGTGAGCACCTGCGTCGTCCTGAAACTAAGCGCACCCCGCGATCTGCTGACCCAATCTTCGAAGATGGGGAGCAGCGCTTCGACGAGCGTCCGGCTCTTACCGTTGGGGAGATCCGTCAGCCGATCGCGCCATATGCCGATCGACTTTCTTCTCCCCTCACTGCGCTCGATACCGATGGTGTTCGCCGCAACCACCGGATAGATACGTCGCTCTCGCAGCTCGACTCGACGTCGGTGAGTCGCCGCGAGTTCGCGAAGTTGGCCAGGCCTGCTTTAGAAGGTATTTTATATGTATCAAGGTAAGATGCGCACATCCTCAATAAAATCGAAACGACTACATTCCCTTGGTATGTATATTACTCGCTTGTGTGCAGACATAGAAAGAATCGTACAATTCACTCACTATATCAGGGGAATGCAAATATTTAAAGTATTCATTCGGTTATCGTACAAAATATGCCGAAAACATCGGTTTTTATTTATTTCAACCATGACGCAACTTACCAAAAAATCTGAAAAAAAAAATGGAGATTATAGTCATGGCAATACTTAACTACAGAATTTATAAAAATCCAATCGGTCGAAAACTTCAGCACGTAACTGGAATTTTTTAATGTTTTTTGGACGGTTTTGTTTTTTTATGCTTAGGATTTGCAAGAAAAAAATCTGTGAAAATTTTCAACCGTACATATACACTAACCACACATATATGTTCGGAATATTCTGCATTTTTTGCAGAATTTTTGCATACCGTTAAAATCGGAAAATGTGCTAAAAACCTATTTTTTAATTTACCCCATAACTACGCATGTGATGGAGATAGAGGGTTCAAACTTGTCAAAGCACATTTTCTTTTGATCACCTATCGAATGTCGGCTTGCGATACAAATTCGGTTAAAGTGCATCTTCGACCATTTCACTCTGTCCAGCCGAAAGAGAATTTCGTGCCGCTGTCGTATGCTGAACGAAGGACGTGCGTGCGATCGTGGTCGAAAGAGGACGGAGCATAGTTCATCCTTTCTTTCCACTGGGTGCGCGCGCAGCGTGACGTCATAACGACGCTTCGTTGGTGGAAAGGGGACGAAGCATAGATCTGCCTTTCTTTCGGATGGTTGTGACGTCACGGTACGCAAGCCTTGGTGGAAAGGAGACGGGGAGCATGGCACCTTCCTTGTCTCCGTACGGTACGGACAATCGCCGTACCGCGGCGCGCACATCGCACACAGACATGCCACGCACACACCTTACTTCTATCCCCACTCTCGGCAGCACATTCGGTGTTTTATGCCAAATTCTTCTATCACTGGGTGACACAAACCTCGAGACAATTAGACCGGTACCGGCAATTGAACCGTATGAACGCAACATATATAGAACAGACATTTTAAATCTCGTCCGCCTCGATCTCCACATTATTAGTACGTCCACGTTTTGCCAAAATTGATTAGGAAGCATAAGCACGGTCGCGTGCCCCATTGTCTGAGGAGAAAGCTACAATATAAGATGTATGTGTGCGTGTGAGTGAATGTGTGCTTTTTGTTTCTTTTTAGTTATATGTTCTTTTATTCGCGGGTATGTGTTAAATTATTATTTCTTGTCCTTCTTTTTTTAACATTTGACGTTATAGGATCTTTGTTTGTTATAAAGTTTCGCTGATATTTGTCGATCCCATAAAAATAGAATGTATGACATATTACATTTTTTGTGTTACGTTT
This sequence comes from Priocnemis perturbator, assembly GCA_963942575.1. Taxonomy (NCBI): domain Eukaryota; kingdom Metazoa; phylum Arthropoda; class Insecta; order Hymenoptera; family Pompilidae; genus Priocnemis; species Priocnemis perturbator. The sequence goes on along the minus strand of OZ012643.1, from coordinate 7,086,678 downwards.
GTTCCGTTCATTACGTTGTTTCTTTGTGTTCGTCCCGTTCTTTTATATTATTTATTGGCTTTTATATAAATGTGACGACGTCTTGAGAAAGAAACGTTACATAGTTTGTCTATAATCAGAAACAATCTCGTTCTCGCATTTCGAATTTGTTTGAGAGAGCAAGAAGGCGCTTCGCGACTGGTACTAGTACATACTAGTTTCTTTACAAAGGTCTCTCCGAAAACGGGTCGCTCGGGGTTAATCATTCCTTTCTTTCAGGTTAATTTCATTGAGAAGTTATGTATGTATGTATGTGCTTTTATTCACTTCCCTGTCGGCTTACAATGTCTTCCCTCTTCTTCTCCCTTTCCTTACATCATTATCCTTATCCTTATATTAAATTTATCCTATCCTTACCTTAACGGCAGTGGTCTCAGATTTGGCCCGTTTGCACCATCGGTGCCCGCGGGAGTGGGGATACACACAAGTGTGCGTGCAGTGTCATCAGAAATAGTATCCTGCCACACAGAGAAGTAGTATGCGTGCATGTCCGTGAGAGCTACGAGCCAATCGAGCGGAGCGTAGCTCTCGCGGCCACGCCGCATCCTACTTCTCTCTTACCACGCGTGCCACATGTGGTAGGATGCTATTCCTGATGACACTGGTGTGCGTGCCCTGTCCGTGAAAGCTGCGCGCGCCGTTTCTCGACGAATCGCGCTCGGCGTGGAGAGAAGGACGGAAGTATGCTGCGTCTCTCTTCCACCAACGTCGTGTGACGTCACGTATCGTGACGACACATAAGGACAGAACTATACTCCGTCCCCTTTTAAACAACATCGCGCGTTGCGTCTTCGTTCGACCTGCAGTCGCGGCGTCGCGTCTTCGTTCCGCATACAGGCCGGTATCAGCTTGCGGAAGTGGTGCAAGATTTCGCATAAGCATAAGGCATCGCACGTACCATTGCGTTCTTTCAGCCGGAAGGCAAATCGGGCACCACCGCCCTGAGCAGAGCGCGATCCAGAGAAAAGTGAATCCAGGAGAGTTTGACTCGTCGTACTCATCGTCGCTCGTCGACGCGTTCGAGTTCTTGTTTTCCTAGGATCGCGCCCAGCCAGGGTTCAATTTTTTTTTTCACCGTATAATTTTTCTTTTCTATTTATTCATGACATGCCAACAAACGACATTCATTTAAAAATATTTTAGTACTTACTACGCATAGTTTTTAATATTTTGTCAGCGGATTAAATGTGTCGTATTGGTTTATGATAGACTAGAAGGTGTTGCCCGGGTATCGCACGCGGCGCGTCATATAAGAGTTTTGCTGTTGCAAGCGGCACCCCGCAGGGGGGTCCCGCCCTTGGTGGTGGGGACCTTTGGGGCTTGGCGTACCCACGGACCCTACAAACGCTGGTACTGGACCCATGAATCGGCTGCTAGGCTGTGGGTCCACTCGACCGGAGGATAATCGGTAGACGGGGTGGGGGACCCACCGGTGGCAGTGGTAGGGTAGCGTGTGGGAACGTCCCACCCGCGTTGCCCTTAGCTGTCACCGGTCCCCCACATTTGGGACGGCACCCCGGGTACTAACTTCTGATTATATCTAAGGCACCGGGGTTGCAATCGTCGTGGTAGTTGGTGAAGCCATAGTGCTGGCTAGGGCTTGACATCCCGGTATGGGAGCTGCACTCAATCAGCTCGCCTTACCATGGTTGGCAGAACTATGGGAGAGGTTTAGGAAGGCCTCGCTTCCACCAGTAAGATGCTGGGGCTAGCAACCCGATAGACTGGTAGCAGTTTTAACTGCCCGTTGATCGAGCGTGATCTCGATCCTTTGACTGAGGGGTTGGCGTCATATAGACCGTAAGTGTCGTGGTGGTCGCCGGCCTTCGGGCCCCCCTTGCGATGAGTAGAACAGATGTTGCAAGCGGCAGTCCAATGTGTAATACGTTCAGTAGCACCCGACGGGAGATCTGAATATGTTTTTCATTTCTTCTAACAGGTACAATATCACCATATAAATTCCACATCAATAAAACTTCCCTTGGCTTAAATTCGGTAAAAGCAGCCAAAATTTCGTTAAATTTACTGATATGGTCAGTTGATAATACGTCACTGTTTAATGATTCACAAATTGCTGATTCGGACAAAGAAAGAATTGGCAAAGACACATTTACAGTTATTTTATATGTGTTACTTTCCTGCGAAATATACAAAAGCCTACGATAGATATACTTCTTTCCCGTACTTTATAATCACAAAAATAGGGAAGCACACTATCTACTGGTACGCAATAGAATTACTGCCACGTATAGAATTGTAAACGTACCAGCGATTATAAATAATTCAATCTAAATACTAAATTCTAACTAATCTAAGAAAAGAGAAATGGAAAAAAATGAGAAGGAAATGAGCCAAACAAACATCAGAAGGAAAGGTGAATAAGAAAATTAGGAAAGAGAAAGAAATTAGAAAAGGTAATTAATAAATTAAATAGAAAAACTTGCGTTTATTCTAAATAGTCCAGTTGACTAATTCAAACACGCACTGAAGCTAACACACACTTCACTTCACACTTATAGCTGTAGTGCGATATTAAATAAAACTGTGAACTTTGTTTCTACTAAGCAGTACTTTCTCAACGCTGAACTGTCATGACTGTTCACGCTGAAATGATCATTCCCGTTGTAAAAGATCCCTGTAATACTTCAGCCGTGTTCGCTTACGGATTGGGAGACATGTTGCAGGTAACGCAACATTGTTACAACGGCTATTGTGTGCGTTATCGCCAAAGACGTTTGCGGATGTATGTACGCGCTTCCGATGAACACGTTTTGGGATGTGGATTCGAAACAAAATTAATATTTTCAATGGTATTGTCATGAATTCTTGGGCTTGTAAGAAAAATGATTGTCGGGCACAAAGATAAATAGCGCATTTAGTACCAACATTTGATGACTGGTGTAGAACGTTACTAAATAAGGACACAGAATAATGTAGGGAGTCGATGCTCGACAAAAGCCGGTCATGCGAAAATATCTGCTTGTGCTACTTATCTATTCTGTTCAGCGCGAACTTCTTACACAGATGAAGAACATAAACAATCAGCTTTTTGCAACTTTTCGGACTTATTTCGTTATTCGTAGAACAGGATCTAACGAATGAGAAAATAGTTAAATCTTTAGCACAGCAAACGCCCGAAATCAAAGTCGTCATATCTTTGTTAATGTTTTTGATATGGAAGGAGTAAACTTTTTCAACTTTTGAAAGCATTCCCGTGTGTCTAAGAGGAAGAAATAACAGAGAAAAGATTGTCAAGTGGCTAGTACTTAGGAAAGCAGGACGCTTTATTGTTTAAACAATTAGCAATAAACTTTTGCAACATTTCGGATTTTTCTGGTTGCCGGAAGAGCAGGTCTTAATGAATGCAAAAAGAAACAAATCTCTAGCACATCTGGAAGTATGAGAACAAAAGCGTTCATATCTTTGTTAATGTTTTTCACATGGAAGGAGTCAACTTTTTCAACTTTTTCAAGCTTCCTGAGTGGTTTCACAGTGAAATGTAGAACTATTTGGGGAAGTACGAAGTCCTACTTACCAGACTTGAAAACGAAAAAAAAAGAAAAACTGTCGTCCGTGAATATCAATGCTGCTTGTGTCTTTAAATCAGCTTTAAAAGCGAGAGGGGAAACAGCAATAACTATGACGGTTAATGACGAGCATTTGTCTCGCATGCCATCTCATATATTATATTCAGCATGTCCAAATAAAAAAAAAACCAGTCAACATGTAGTACATGTTGATGAAATGGCTGGTCCCTCCTCGTCTACTGTTATTCAATAAGTACATAAACAGTAACGTTTAATTTATGTTATGAATGTGCAGACATAATGAACGTATGTGTGAATAATCGGTCTGGCAAAGATTTTGTCAGATTCCACAATTCAGTCTGGCATATCTTTTGTCAGATTCCACAAATCGGCCTGGCATATCTTTTGTCAGATTCCACAAATGGCATAATGGGCATAGCATGTGGTATAATAGGGCTACAGGCGACGGACCACGTTAAAAAAAACTGAACGCGCTACTCGTTGAACCTCATGGGTGGCGTAGAAGACCACGCAAAACTTGGTGATATTTGAGGAAAGTAAAACGATTTAATATTAGACCGTACTCAGATTATATAAGAACAAAGTATATACGCGTTTGCATTGTTCGGTTTGCACTTCTCAATAGACTGAAGTCTCGCAGATGATAAACATTACGATACCATTGTACCCTTTGCTCTATAATTATTTTTCTAGTACCTACCATTTCCAGGAAATAAAGCTGGCTAGTAACATCCGCGAGCACCCTGTGTACATATATTTAAAAGAAATATTTTAAAAGGTAGATTAATTATCTATAAATAAAATAGGATCTTTTTGCAGTCAAAAACAATTTAGAAAAATAATAACACCGATGATTCATCGAATACTCGTCAATAACAGATTGATCAGAATTATCGAACACGAACGCGTCGACGAGCGACGACGAGTACGACAGTAATGGTAATAAGTATTCTTCGAATAAAGATACGTATGCTTACAATAAAGTTCATGCATGTATCAGCTAAACAAAAGAAGTTAAATAATTCTGTACCTATCCGAGTACATATGCCATCTTTGCCATAACGTGACATATGTATTTTGCCCATATCTATCATAAGCCAATACGACACATCTATTCTGCCGACAAAATATTAAAAACTATCCGTAGTAAGTACTGAAATAGTTTTAAATGAATATCGTTTGTTCCCGTGTGTTAAATAATTAAGAAAGAAAAATTATACTGTGAAAAAAAAATTGAATCATAGCTGGGCGCGAACCTAGGAAAAAAGCACTCGAATGCGTCGACGAGTGACGATGAGTACAGTAAATTCTCTCTATTTGTCCACCTAAGTTGATTCCCAGTTTGTCCACTCCGGTAGTCCTACGCCAATGTATTCGTTATGCCTACGCCCGTGTTTCCTGCCTCGGCGCCAGCCAAGCGTGTAATTTATGACCCGCGCGGCTCCTTTGACGCGAGTTGACAGCTAACATCGTACCTTACAAAAATATAACTTTTTTGTTCTTATATTTTTTGTCTGAAAATTTGTTTAACATGTTGCTGAGACTTTTCCGATTAAAATGATATCAAACATGATATAATTTGGACAACATTTATTTATGTAATACTTATTGTATAACTCATTTTACTCTATCATTCAGGACCGCACGTCCACACGCTCCTTCTGATTGTGAGCCGCGTTGATTTCTTTTGGAATCGAGTGTAGACTTGGGTTTCAAGGTTGTATAAAAATATATTTGTATTTTACAATGATGGTTTTTAACCTGATGTTGCGTATAGACTGAAAAATTATTATTGCATTTAAAGTATTTTTTGAGCACTTAGTTTTTATACTTCATTCAAAGCGATAGGAGAAGATATTCAATACCAATTAATAAATAAATTTAGTCCAAACTATATTATGTTTGGTCTCATTTTTATCAGAACAATATCACCAATCTGTGACAAACATTTTCATGCAGAAAATGTTAAAAATAAAAAAGTGTAACAGTCGTTTTTAGTATAGCACTTGGTACGTTGCATTTTAAATGTCTCAGTTGCCTCGACCGTCATTCATTACATTGTCTCTTGTAAGCGCTGTCCTTTTCTACGTTCGGCGAACTACAAAGGCGTTGAGGCTCGAAAACAGTGTCTCCGCTTCTGTATTTGTCCCAAACGGTGTCTCGGCTTCTATATTTGTCCGAAACGGTGTCTCGGTTTCTCTATTTGTCCGACATGATGTCCGCGCTAAGGGACAAATATACAGAGTTTTCTGTATTTGTCCGAAATGGTGCCCGCGCTAAAGAACTAATATAGAGAATTTCTTCTACATATTCAATAGGTGTTAATATATAAATGTAGTCCAAATTATATTATGTTTGGTCTCATTTTTATCAGAACGATATCACCAGTCTGTTACAAACATTTTCAGGCAGAAAATCTTAAAAACAAAGAAGTGTAACAATCGTTTTCATTATTGTACTTGGTAGGTTGGGCTTTAAATGACTCAGTTGCCTCGACTGCCATTCATTGTTCTCTTTTTAGCGCTGTCCTTTTCTACGTTCGGCGAACTACAAAGGCAAGCGCCGAGGCTCGAAAACAGTGTCTCCGCTTCTGTATTTGTTCGAAATGGTGTCCGTTCTACTGGACAAATAGAGAGAATTTACTGTACTGTTATGCCGCGTTGGGAAGGTGTGGGGTGATAGTCTCGGTATTCACTCCTCTTCTCACAATCACAACTTAAGGTTTATTAGAAATAGCGTACAGTTTGCAAAATGAACTAAGTGATTGAGCGGAGTATCGAGCAGCGTTACGATGTTGCTTGCTCGATGGTATTTCTTAGAGTGTCGGGCCCAGATTTGGGCGTTTTCTAGGTGCTGTCTAGTGGGGGAAAAACCCTTAGCGTCAGTCACGTAGGCACGCGGTGCATATGGTGACATCACCATTGGCACAAAGCTTCGTTGTCTTGAAACTTAAGTTATTTACGCAAGATGAAGGGCTTGCCCTAACGGATAGCTATAAAAATAGTGGTGGCTTAGACCTAACAGAGAAATGCTTAAATCTAGTGGTGGCTACAACCTAACAGTACGACGAGTCAAACTCTTCTGGATTCACTTTTCTCTGGATCGCGCTCTGCCCAGGGCGGTGGTGCCCGATTTGCCTTCCGGCTGAAAGAACGCAATGGTACGTGCGATGCCTTATGCGAAATCTGGCACCGCTGCCGCAAGCTGATACCGGCCTGTGTGCGGAACGAAGACGCGACGCCGCCACTGCATGTCGAATGAAGACGCAACGCGTGATGTTGGTTAAAAGGGGACGGAGCATAGTTCTGTTCTTCTTATGTGTCGTCACGATACGTGACGTCACACGACGTTGGTGGAAGTTCCGTCCTTCTCTCCACGCCGAGCGCGATTCGGCGAGAAACGGCGCGCGCAACTCTCACGGACAAGGCACGCACACTAGCGCGTATCCCGACTCCGACGAGCACCAATGGTGCTCGCGGGCCAAATCTGAGACCACTGGTACAGACCGATAGGCCAGACGCATCACCTACTGGCCTGTATGTAAAAGCCGCGATCTACGCCTTCGTCGTGCATCCACTGTCGCGCATTACTTACTTAGCTGAGACACAGACATACCAACACTATTACACAATCCACACTTTCCCCAAGAATCACCTATATTGGCCTACTATAGTGTGATATGACAAACTGTTTAGACCGGCTAAATTATAAGCGAAAGACTCGAACATTGAATATAATTTGTATTATGGTAATAATTTTTAGAAGAATATAACATAACCAGCACATCAAGACACTCTTTTACCGCACCGTCCTCAATCACGCGATCCATACACAATAAGAGGGGAATGCGATAATAAAAACGAACCCGTCCGCCCGAACACTTGGTAAATCCACGCGGCCGACTGCCGGACCGCGACGCAGTCACCACTCGCGGCCGCGCATAAGAAAAACGTACCACTGTCAAAAGCGGTACGCCCATATTAGAAAAGGCCGACCGAGGTCCAACGGTCAACCAGTCAACACCCACAAGAGGCCCCGGTGACAGAAATTGGCAACAGCGCGGAGAATATTCTGCAAAAACTAACAACCAACCAGTGTGGCCAGATTTTTGCCCACTGGTACCATCGGTACCAGTTGAGTGGGGATACGCGCAAGTGTGCGTGCCTTGTCCGTGACAGCTGCGCGCGCAGAGTATAAGAAAGGACAGAGCCACGCTCCGTCTTGCTTCCACTATCGTGACGTCGTGTAAGAAAGGACAGAAGTATGCTCCGTCCCCTTTCAACCAAAAGCGCGCGTCGGGTCTTCGTCCCTCATACAGTCGCGGCGTGGCGTCTTTGTTCCGCACACAGGCCGGTATATGCTGTGACAGTGGTGCCAGATTTCGCATTAGGTGCCGCACGTAGCATTGCGTGTTTGCCGCCGAAAGCCAAATCGAGCAACACTGCGTTGAGCGTGAACGCGATCGAGAGAAGTGCAGGCACGAGAGTTTTGATCTTTGCATTGACTCGTCGTCGCTCGTTTTCGCGTTCGTGCTCGATACGAATAATGTTGCTCGATTTGCAAGATGAGAATTCGATGAACTATTGATATTATTATTTATCAAAATTGTTGGTGACTGCAGAGGAATTATTAATTAATTAATTAATTAATTATTTAAAAATTAGTTCATTTATTGATAATTATTTAAAAAATTCACAGGACAAATGACATGCGTTCCATGTCACAGTATTTGAATCATATTAATATTTAATGTATTTCAGTTTACGTTTCAATAATATTAATCTTTGTCCGGTAGTAAAAAAGAAGATACACTGTACTAAATGATAATTCAGGTACGCCGAAATACCTGTGGGAGAAGTTGCTTCAGACAATGGGGCAAATATTGTTAGTACAGTAACACTTCACGGAGCTCATAGTATTCCAAATTTCAACGTCACCGAAATATTTTTGCCATACAACGTGGTCATAACTTCTACGAAGTGTAAGAAGAAGAATTCTCCTCGAGTCGCACCTTATCGGAGGAGGTACCATAAATCTCGAGAATAATCGAAAATTGTCTCGAAAGTACAACCTGTATGCGGCTAGGCATAGAGGGACCGCGTGGTTGACTGGGTGCAGTCGTCGGAGGAAAATTAGGATTTAATTATGTTGGCTGACATGTAGGGATTATTATTAACTTAAACTTTCTTGTGCTTACGCGTCAAAACTAAACTAAGTAATAAAATTAAACGATGTTAAAAGCGAAAAACTATATACAGATAACGAGAGTCGCTCACGGCGAGCACGTGGCTTTAAGGGCCGAGCGAAGGTCACAAAGTTGCCCGCACTGACAATTTGTGCGCGTTCGAACCTCGGTAGACGGTGGGAAGGATGGAAGAGCTATGCCTAACGCAGGTGCGTTAAAGCAATACCTCGGATTTGAAGGATGCAGCGGAATACGCTACCGGCAAGCCTTTTCCGTGCTTAGGAGCACGGTGGGAACGAAAGCGACTGTATTTAAGACGCGCGCGGGGATACGCCGTCACAATCACCAGGCAGGAAGGCTTGATTAATCAATAAAAACGGGAAAATTAATGGAATTAGGCCCTGATGGGCGGTAATCAAAATCTAAATTTAGCACACGGGGTGTTGTTAGGTTGTCCGCAGACAAAATTCTAGGAAACGAACAAGGTAGAGAAAAACACGTTCACACCTCACTTGGTTCGAAGACACAAGGCCGGCGCAAGGCCGTTGTGAGCGAGACGGAGCCGTAGAAAAACGGTAAGCGGAGGTCGAGAGTGGGGGGTACCGCCGTTGGAGTCTAATTACGGTGTACTCCTGTTCAAATTATAAAGTATACATCTAAAGTACGCATACGCCACCTAAAGGCGCTTCGCGGTTTCAAGCAAGGACTCCACTCTCAAACACAACCCTTCTTAGCACGTAAGCTGTCTGTGACACGATGCATAGACACGATGTGTGTATCACATTGCGAGATATATGTATTTCGATCGTAAAATACTACATTTTCTTATGTGGTCTTCCACGCCACCCATGAGGTGCCACGAATAAAGCGCTCGGTTGTTTAACGTGGACCTTCGCCTGTAGCCCTATTATACCACATTGCACAGCAATTTCATCTGGTGTCTAGCAAATATATTGCAAAACAGGTGTCTGACAATTGTTATTATCAAATGTGGTGTCTAGCAAATATATTGCAAAACAGGTGTCTGACGATTGTTACTATCAAATGTGGTGTCTAACAAATATATTGCAAAACAGGTGTCTCACAATTGTTACTATCAAATGTGGTGTCTAGCAAATATATTGCAAAACAGGTGTCTGACAATTGTTACTATCAAATGTGGTGTCTAGCAAATATATTGCAAAACAGGTGTCTAAGCAGGAGTTAGAGCGATGAAATATGAAAATAAAGTAAGCGAGACGGAAGGTAGAGTACTGGTTAAGGAATGTCTGAACAAGAAAGTGGAATCGAGAAGTATGAGAGAAAGAAGAGAGTATCCAAACAGGAATGGATTTAGCCAAGAGAAAATTACAGAAATGGAAGAGCAGGGAAGAGATGTATGTGAGGACCTGGAGAATAGGGTTAGGCAAGATCGGTAAGGCGCGAATGTATAGCATGAAAGAAAGCGAAAGCGACATTTTAATAGTTTTTTATTTGAAGTAAAAATAAGACAGTGAGTTAAGTAAGTATTAAATAAAATAATTAAGATTAACATAAAGTGAAGTTAATTAAAATAATTAATGCTAACATAACCATATAAAAACATACAACTAATATAAAAATTAATAGTAATGGTTTGTCACATTGTTGACGTTCACCCGCCTGCCACCGGCTCGACCACGAGGACCTCCGCGGCCGCCGCCGCCGTTACCGTCGTCTCTGCCGTCGCCGCCACCACCTCGGCCGCCGCCACCACCTCGGCCGCTGCCAACACCTCGGCCGAAACGGCGCGCGTACCACCGTCTTCGGCTCTTGCCGGAGTCTCTTTTCTTCTTCTCTGCAAAATATACATACGTATATCAATATATGTAACGAATGAAATCACACTACTATACATATATGTATGTATGACCAATGTTAATGTACTACGATATGTTTGAATAATACACTCACTTTGTTCCATCAATCGCCGTAATTATGGCCCGCGGCCCATGCGCTTACCGGCGCGGGTGGTGCGGCTGCTGGCGCGGGTGGTGCGGCTGCCGGCGCGCGTGGTGGCGATTCCGTGAGGTTCATGACGACCGTCGGCGTCGCCTTCGCCACCTTCGCCATCTCCGCGGCTCGTCCGTCATTCGCGACACCCGGCAATTGCGCGGGTGCCTGCGCATTCGCGGTCGCCGGCGTTTCCGCCAGTTTTAGGCGCTGCAGTTCTGCAAATAGAATATATTATTTAATTTGCGCAAAAGACAAACTCACACATCAATCTCATTTATTATATATATATATATATATATATATATGTATTAATTACGAGGGAAAGATATGTCCACGTCCATGGGTTCCACCATGGGGGAGGTAAGCGTTCCACGATGAGTGCCGAATTGCAGAGGCATCACAATATTTCACGGGAAGTGGCAATCAGCGGACGCGGGCTTAACAGAGATTTTTTTTATTTTTTTAATAATTTCGTATTATTTAAGTGTGTGTTTGTGTGTGTGTGTGTGATTGTGTAGTGGTAAGTTTACATTTTAAGAATTTTTGTTGGTTTCTTTGTCACTCTATAAAAATCTAATGTGCGAAATACCCTCAAAACAACCGAAGCGGAGCTTTTCGGAAGCTTGGCTTCGGGACTCAAAGTACAGTTCGTGGTTACGCAGTGTCGTGTTAGACGAATCATCTTTTCATTGCGCATTTTGTAAAAAAAATTATTCCTGCAATATGCGTATTTCGAAACATGCGAATTCTCCGGGACACTTATCCAATCTGAAAAATCGCGAATCCGTAATAAATCACGAGGTTACAACGTCGCAGTTGAATTGTCCGGTGGCCCGCACTTTTCGGAAACAATGGTTGGAAGAAACAGAATTTCAACCATGGTTACGCGAGGTGCCAGGCAGCAAAGCGTCGTGTTTGTGCATTTTTTGTAAAAAACATATACCGCTAAGATTGTATAAAATCTGGCGTCACGCAGAGTCCGCACAGCACATAATCAGTGCACAAAATATAGAGACACAAGAAACCGACAAAGATGTTCATACGACGGACGAAGCAGATTCATCGTTACAAACGCGAAAGCAAGTAGCGGAGATTAAGTACGCTGTTTTCGTCGCTGAAAACAATATTTCCTTCAGAACAGCAAAAAAGTTGTTAAAATTTTTCCAAACTGTGGAAAAGATTCGGAGGTATTACAGAAAATGTGTATAGGCCGGACGAAATGTGAAAATGTACTTTCCCAAGTCGTATGTCCGATTGAAACGGAACGTGTTTCGGACATTCTTAGAAATACAAAATTCATCATCTTTATTGATGAAACGTCAGACATTTCGTATTAGAAATGGATGACGTTTCATGTACGGTTTGTTAATCCGCAAACATTACACGTAATCTCGCAATTAGTCAAATTAATCAAACTTGATGCAAAAAATTGTGGCGCGGAAAACTTGTTTGAGAAATTCCGAAACGAAATGTATAAACTACAGATTCCATTTGGGAATATTGTTGCCTTGTCATGCGACAATGCCAACGTTATGACGGGTAAACATTTATCGTTCCAAAAAAAGCTAGAGGAAAGGTGTGAAAATGTTTTAACATTGACATGTCCATGCCATTCCGTAGCGTTAGTTGCCAATACTGCATGTAAGATGGTTCCGGCTAAATGCGAGGAATTTTTAAAAAATATATCAAGATTTGTTAACTGCAGTCCAAAGCGAGCTGCTATTTTCAGTGATTGTTTTCAAGAAAGACACCGACAAATTTTGAAATTGTCCGAAACGCGATGGTTGTCTCGTCATTCTTGTATCACAAGAATCGTGGAATGTTGGGACGATCTTGAGCACTTTTTGACCGATTTAGTTAAGACGGAAAAAACAAAACGTGCTCAAGGTTTTCTACTAGTGATGCAGAATCCTGATGTAAAAGCTTATTTCTTATTTCTCAAAAATATTTTGCATTTCTTCAGTTTATTTATGTAGTATGCTATCCGTCCGAGTTTGGATTGCGCGCTTTTTATTTCACCGCTGCCTCGTGGAGGGCAGGCTGCGTCTTTATTGGCAGCGATTGCCGAATTAGTGGCAACGTTGAGGTGACGCGTTGCCATGCGGAACCGGCAGCGAGAAAGGAGTGCGAAGGCAGCTCTCGTCCCATTGACATGGGAGAAAGGAAGGAGTTATTTCCCTTCCGCGCTTATTTCATACGCGTGAACGCCTATTAGTTAGGGCACGCCGCAAGAGTTGTACGAGCATATAGTATAAGTGTGATCTAAAGACTTTCAATATATATATATATCTATTCATATCAACATCATCCTAAGTTTATTGGGCCCTTCCTGACACAATCCCCTATAATTTGTAACCGTGACTCGTCACAATATTTCTCGGCAATTGCGGATGGGCACTCTGAAGGAGTAGCGAATCCCTATGGCAATGACCGAGGAAAAACAAAAATAGGTATCAGATAGTTGTCACAGACTATTAAGTGGGCACGTGTGATAATGCCCGTGGATTCGACCACTAGGCGACAAGAGGCAGTGTAATAAGTGGGTTTTATACGTATCTGGTAAAATGTGTGTATATTCTGTGAGAGATATATGCCGTGGTACAGAAAATGTATTTGCGCGATCGTGTGCGCAATGCAACGCGTGCGACAGACCACACGTATTGCTAATCGGCGGTGTATGTGAGATCTCTGGCACAGAGGTGTTCGCGAGGTAGTGTACGCGTTCTATTTATAGGTATGTCCGGAGTATTTACAAAATAGATATTGCACACTCAAGTGCTTGTGTATATGTCCGGGAACTACAGACGATGGCTAGAAGAGCCTTACACAGCTGTTCCTTTATATACAAAAACGCGACGGTGTTTATCGCTTGTATTACGAATTAGGAAAGCCTGGCGTGAGGTGCAAATATCGGAGTGGCAGAGGGCTTTCACCGATGAGTCGCTAAAACGCGGCGTCTATCAAGATATTCCCTCTGAGGTGACCTAGTATCTATACGAGTCTATGTAAGTGTACAATTGTAATGTACCTGTGAGTACTTCGGCTACGACAACGACCAGTCGGCGGGGGATACAGCCAAGTACCAGCCGAACAACCAGACAGTTTTGCCTTGTTATCACAGGTCTCTTTGATTTAATAAGTGACTCGGACTTAGGTCAAATACAAGCTATGAATTTACTGCAAATAGTTCTTTAGAATTCTTACTACGAGAACACTTCGGCGAAAGAATCTAACCAGACGGTAGGGGACAACAGTCAAGTGCCAGCCGTGCATCCAATCTACCTGCCGAGAGATATCTCGTAGTGCTTTGTATTTAGCAAACTGCCTTCCGAGTGGGCTAAGTCCCTGCCAAAGGGGGCTTGGTTTCACGCAAAGCCGGCAGTGACAGCAGATCGTCCACTAGAAGGTTAACACACTGCGAGGAGTCGGGTAGGCCGAAGACGGACAGCAAGGGGTACAGTTAAGTACCGGTCGAGTGTCTTAGTCAGGGACCTTATTCCTCCGTGGATCTAATAAATATGTCTTACTTTCTACTCTTTGGAATTATCCTGAAGAACGTCGCGCTACTTCGACGTAGTGATTCCTCGACTAAGGGAGTCAGCTTGCAGGATGTTACATACGTGAATTTAAAGTGACGGAACGTGAGTTTTAGTCCTGAACGAATTTAATAAAGAGAATCAGATTGTTACTCGTGACTCCCTCAGTATCCACTCAGACTGTCCTGAGACGTTCTACGTGTTTTATAAGACCGTGATGTAATATTCAAATCCGTTGGCTATGAAATACTATACGTATTTCGACTTTGCGATAATCGTAGGCTACTGAATGTAGGTTGGGTCCGTTCTTTCGTGTGGAGGGTGACTAGGCCTCGAACTCAAGATAAGACGCTTGATCGTTGCGAATTCGGGGTTTCTATACAGGCGTTGAGGTGATTATACGTGCGAGAGGGAGGTGTCCCTCTATTGCATGTTAGCGTCACCGCGGTAAAAAGAGGGAGGACGCAAGTTTTGGGTGGTCACTCCCGGCGGTGTCGGCTGTTTTACAAAGGCTTGAGTTGGGCGATAGCCGAGACAATAATATCGATCGATGATATTTAGATAGTCGGATGGCAATCGTCTCAGTTCTTAGGATCGCGGTACTGTATACAGTATCGCGCACGTATGGAATCCGAGGCGGCAGCAAAGGGCCCGACGCCTTGTTGCTAGCCGCCGAGGAGATGCCTAATTCTTTGAGAAGACGCGTGCACGAGGCCGATGGCCCGACGTCATCGATGCTTCGTTGCACGTGCGAAGTGATAAGCACTCGAATAAAGGATCTGGCCACGAAGTGGGGAGAGGCTTTGAACTCTCTGGAAAGAGGACTGTGACAAGGGACACAGCACTTCCCCCAGAACCTTTGAGTCGAGCACACTTTCTTAAAATTATCAGCATATTTCTAACATTATTTCTAACATGCATTTAGCGCGGTAGCGCGCGAGACGGAATCTCCCTCTGCAGGGCGCTTAGTCTATCGTACGCGGTGTATGCGCGTGTACAGTCAGATGTTCGCGGATGTGATCGTTTAGAAATACGGTCACAAGTTGTCAGAAGTGGGATTTGAAGGCAACACCCACATTGAGGAAGTGACGTTTTGTGTGTGGACATGGAAAATCTCGGACAGATCCCCCGTGTTAAGGAGAACATTAGTAGAGCGCAGACAAAAGTGATACGCAGTTTACACAAGTTTGTGCTGGCGTAATCTTGACACCATATATATATGGGTTGCTTAGGCTAAGGGCCCAGCGTTTAGACCATATGTCACTTGAGATCCCGCGTTCCAACGCTTTCGCCGAAGCGACGCCCCTTTTGACCGTGCGTTCTGAGCAGCGTCTTTTCCGAACACTTTGCTCACTCTTAATTCAGACCTTCTTGCGACTAGACGTATTTTTCTCTCATAAGACCTTTAACCCTGGTATTGGATCAGTATTCTAAAAATAAAATGGTTAAGTCTAAAGTGAAGATTTACACGACTGTTCATTCATTCACCCTCGACATAACATAAAAATTGGTGGCAGCGGTGGGATACTGGTGAAGATATCCGAGGAACTTCGAACAAACGACACCGGCCAAGGTTGAGATGAGAAAAGCGCTGATTGTACTGTAAGTACAGAAATATATATATGTCCTTTTTTACATATCAAACAAATCAAGAGTCAATTTTAACATACTATTCCCCCTCAACCGAGGACTCAGGAGAATCAGACGTAAATCAGATTACGATAAAAATGGATAAGCATCTCGAATCTCAGGAAGCTAAACCTAGCAACTTAGTAAATTCTACGCAAGATATCTAAGAGTTAGAAAACGTAAGAAGATTGTTAGAAAGAACGCTAAATAAGGCAGAAAACAGTGAAGATGTGCCGCGCAAACAAGGTACTGCACCTCCCGAGATAAGCAGCGATGATGAATCATCAACGCAAGCGTCTGCAAGACAATTGTAAGTCGATACTCAATCTGGAATCAAACTTCTACATTTAATATCGGAATTTGTCGGAAAGAATCGGACCGTGGAACGTTTCTTGGCTGATATAAAAACTGTATTAGTTAACTTTAAGATTGAGGAATCAATTCTCCTCCCCTTCATAGTAACAAATAAAATAAAGGGAGATGCGAAGGATTTGATTGATGGATTCAATGTTTGCACCTATGATAAACTTCGAGAAGTTTTACTACTAGAATACGGACTGAGTAAAAGCCGCCATTTATTGTCGCTAGAAAGACAACATTTAAGGCAAAACGGACGTAACATTCGAGAATTTACGCGACGTTATAACTTGATACATAGAGATATCGTTCGAAGCATACAGGCGAAAGGACTTTCTGCTCACGAAACCAATATTCTTGTAAGATCCGAGGAAGAGACCTCATTAATCACATATATTAGAAACCTTGATCAACCTATACAACGAGACGTTAGAACTCAAAAACCATCTACGCTACGCGAAGCACAGCAGATAGCATACGAATTGCATCGTGAAGAGGAATTGCAGAAACATCTACATAGATACCGCCCGACTAGCACAAGTTTCGAAAAATCACGCGTTACGCCTATGAGGCCACCCACCATAACGCCGCGTTCGGTCGCACACTCCTCAGAAAGCAATAAACCGAACCTTGAGAGGCCATCTGTTTCTTTCCGTACCCCAGTGTGCTACAAATGCAACAAAGAAGATCACTTCTCGAGAGAGTGTCCCGTGGAAAATTTTCGAAAACCTATAGCACCAACCCCCCCCCAAACATCAAGTCCGTGGAGTCAGCCGAGGAACACGAAGAGGACCCGAACGAAGAAATATTATTGAAGGAATGGCAATTAGACTCCGAGGACGATTGCGCACTAGAACTTTCCTAGTCGATACAGGCGCTAGTATCAACCTTATCAAGGATTCCCCTTCTAAAGGTTTACAAGCACGCTCTTCCACGAACGAGTTCTATGGAATTAGCGGACTACCAATGTGCAGCAACAAAGAAGCTCGATTTAAATTCGGAGACAATTATCATGAGTTGGTAGTTGTTCCGGACGATTTTCCTATTAAAGAAGATGGAATACTTGGACTTCCTTTTTTGACTACAGAAGGAGCCATTATAGATACGAAAAGTAGAGAAATTGTAATCAATAATTCTTTGCATAAAGTCTTTGTTTGCTCTAGGGACAATAAGACAAGAGTACGAGGATTGCTCGAGAGCACACGCCTCACACATCTGAAAGACGCGGAAGAAGTTAAAAAATTAACGGATTTGATCGCCAGTTACGTAGATATATTTGCTTTATCCGAGGATGAATTGCCAAGCACTACGTTAACATCTCATCAAATCCCCACTCAGGATGAAATACCGATACATGTTAAACAGTATCGATACCCGCCAGGGCATCAACAAGAAATTGAAAATCAAATGAAGAATTTGAAAGACAAAGGAGTTATTCAAGATTCTGCGTCGCCGTATAATTCACCCCTTTGGGTAGTACCGAAAAAACCAGACGCTAATGGTAAAAAGAAGTGGAGAATTGTAGTTGATTTTAGGAAATTGAACGAGAAGACCCTGCATGACGCTTACCCACTTCCGAATATCGAAGAAATATTGGATCAACTCGGACGAGCCCGATGGTTCAGTGCCTTCGATCTAGCCAGTGGTTTCCATGAGATACCCATGGACAAAAAGGACCAGCCTAAAACAGCATTTTCCACACCTGCAGGACACTTTCAGTACACGCGAATGCCATTCGGACTCAAGAATGCACCTGCTACGTTCCAACGCATGATGGATCAGGCCTTGAGGGGACTAATTGGTAAAATCTGTTTTGTATATTTGGACGATATTGTCGTATTTGGAGAAAACCTCGAAGAACATAGGGAAAGGTTGAAAATGCTGTAACCGTACGGTTACATACCGAGGGCCCTGAAGCGCTGCATATCGCATCACACCTCAGGCACTCCAAACACCGGCCACCGCTGCCAGAGGGTGACCACTAGCGCCTAGTAGACGCGGAGTTCGCGCAAACCGAAGTGGTCGCGGCAATGTTCATAACGGCGGACACGAGCCCACATCAGACATCAGTAGACTAACTAAGAGTGCACAGCGCCTCCAGTACCGATTGGTCACAGTAGCAAGTGCAATTGCCCAGCCCGTTGCGTCGTGCAATGCCTGCCGAAAACACATTCGTCTACTTACACCATTCCTTAAACCACAGTAGCAAGTACGATCGCCCAGACCGTTTTGCGACGCCTGCCGAGAATACATACATCTACTGATTCACGACCTCGCCGTACTCCTGCGCTAGCACAGAAATCGTTTTGCCCTCATAGGACAGCCGAAGCGTAACTATACCTATCGAACTGAGGCGACGACCCAATCGCACAGCACCACTGCATCGTGCAGTATCCTGCCGAGCGGGTTTCAGTCTAGCCGCAGTACAAACTAACGAAAAACCGCGGTTAATTTAAGAATCGCCTAAAGTCCGGTAATCCGCGCCGGCTTACATCGTCGCCGATCACGCGTGACGGCAATTACATATACATATTTGCGCCGCGTCCGTGAGCTCGCCGCGTTCACAACAAAAACTGTATCACCTTGCGTTCAAATAAATCTCTCTATATATATATATACATATATCGTTCGTCACTTGTATCTCACTCACGTTTATATCTCTATCCTACCAACACTCGCCATCCAGAGGCCGGACCGGCCATACGACCGTCCGTAACCACGGTCAAAACTACATAAACGAATAAGTAGGCATTGCACGCTCCTTGCAGCCGCCCACCGAACTTACGGTTACAATGCTTTTTGATCGACTTCGAGAAGTAGGATTAAAATTGCAGCCGGATAAATGTCAATACTTGAAACCTGAACTTCAATATCTGGGACATTTAATTACAAAGGACGGAGTTAAACCTAATCCCGAGAAAATAAAAGCTGTTAAGGAATTTCCCGTGCCAAAAACCGTAAAGAATATCAAGGAATTTTTAGGACCCGCTGGATATTACCGGAGATTCATTCCAAAGTTTAGCCATATCGCTAAGCCGTTGAATAATTTGACCAAGAAAAACAGTTCACATGTTTGGAATAAAGACTGTACCGAAAGCTTTAAAACACTAAAGAGTTTACTCACATCAGACACCATTTTAAAATATCCGAATTTTGATAAGCCTTTTATATTAGCCACAGACGCTTCCAACGTGTGAATCGGCAGCGTACTGAGCCAACTGGATGACAAAGGACTGGAGCGACCAGTTAGTTATGCAAGTCGCACACTCAACGCAGCTGAGCAAAACTACAGTACCATCGAAAAAGAGTTACTCGCCATCGTCTGGTCTGTAAAACATTTCCGCCCTTACATTTATGGACAAACTTTTAAACTTTTAACCGATCATCAGCCATTGAAGTGGTTAATGAACCATAAGGATCCAAGCTCACGATTAACTAGGTGGCGTATTCAATTGGAAGAATACGACTTCACGATAATATACAAGAAAGGAAAAACTAACAACAATGCCGACGCACTAAGCCGAAATCCTGTCAACTTTACAACTAGTAAACCCGCCAATTGGCGAAGACACAGTACATTTACCGAAGAAGTGCCAGATGACTCAACATTGATTACCCTGACGCGAGCTAACAAAACTGATATTAATTACCCGGAAAATTTTGACGAAGACCCCACCATGGAATTCAAATATGAAGAACTAAACGAGCACAATCTTAATACACTTTTCCTCGAAGCTATACCATTCGCCATAGCACATGAACGACCTCTCCTCATTCCTGACGAAGAAATATTGGAGAAAGGAACAATTTCAAGATTAAAATTAAAAGATTTAATTACTCGAGTATTTTCAGATCCGACTCTTAAAATGTACCTTTTACAACGATCATTGAGACAACCAGAAACAGAAGCCGAAAAATTAGAACTTCTCCGTGAATTCCACGACTCAACTCTGGGAGGACACGCAGGTATTCAGAAAACTTTACAAAGAATCAAGAAACAATTTTATTGGACAGGTATCTATCACGACGTACAAGATTACATCAACAAATGTCAAATTTGCCAGCAATTTAAAACTTCTAGACGTACCACCAAAATGCCAATGCTTTTCACCCTGAATCGAACGGAAGTCTGGAAAGATTACATGCTGTGATAAAGGACTACTTACGCGGACAAATCCTCACTGAAGACCCCGAATCATGGGAACAACATTTGCAAGCAGCCATTTACGCCTACAATTCTGCCGAACATTCAAGTACAGGTTTCTCTCTCCATACGAACTCGCTTTCGGGCGACCTCCACCACTGCTGAGACAACTCGAAGAATTTCCATTAGAAACCTAGGACGACCACGTGCAAGCACTAACCTCGAAGGCCTCAAGACTTCAACAAATGGCGCAAGATGCTCTATACGAATCAAAACAGAAAAACAAGGAACTATACGGTAAAACTCAAAAACCTCTTAGCCTGCAACCTGGAGATTTTGTTTGGATAAAAAAATCCCCGTGATAAACTCAAAAGACTAGGAAGCTTCTGGACAGGCCCATATAAAGTCGTTTCCGTAAACAACGTAAACGCCAACGTTCAAGTGGGAAAACAAATACAAACAATTCATTTAAACAGACTTAAATACGCTAATCATTCTATTGCAGTGTTTTTGCTCGGATGCAGCGGGCGAAACGAGCGCGCGTCGACGTCGCGGCGGGCACGCGGTCGCGAGAGGAGACGAAAGAGACAGGCAATAAATCGATACGCGGCACCTACAAGTCACTCTTTAATCCGTATATTTGAACACTCACAGTACACTAACACATTTAAACATAGAACGATTGGCGTACAGCACGCAAGGCAAGTTACAAGGCAGAAGGCAAAGCGCAGCGAAAATTAAACTGTCCGTTACAGCGTACAAAGGCGAGAGAACTAAAAGCAAAGCAAACACACGCAAGCGAAAACCTACATGCACGCTCCCCCCTCCGAGCTGATCCATGTACCCACCGCCCTTCCAGAAGAATCTATTGAGGTGTCGCCGGTGACAACTCCGTTTTGGCGGGTCTTCTGGAAGAGCGGTGTTGATATTCGAGCCGATCAGCTGGTGGCCAGGCGGCCAGGCGGCCCCCCGCGATTGGCGGGCAGAGGCGACGGGGCGATGCGCGATTGGCCCCGGATCGTCAGGCGCGCGATCGCGGTTCGCTCCGGCTGGGCAGCGCGTCCTGACGTCACCGAGCGCGGGGAATAGGAATCACCTCGCCGTTTTCCAACAGCAGACTCTTGTGCGGGGCCATCGGAACCCTAGCCGACCCCCCTTTTCATTTGGACGCATTTAAAGACGTCCCCAACATATACTTTGACGATATGGGAATTACGAAGGTTTTCCACCAGGAATGGCGCACATTGCTGTATTACGATTTGGATGATCTCATACGGACCGAAACTGCTCTCTCGGACAGCATGACCCAAGCGTACAAGCAAGCACCTAAAGGAACCGATCTACGTATAGAAGTACACGTATTAAATAGACTTAAACAAGTAACCAGACAAAAAGAAAACATATTATTCCATAGTCTAGGATTAATTAAAAATAACCGCGTGCGTAGAGGATGGTTGAACCCCATTGGTGATCTAGCGAATCTTTTATTTGGAACACTTAGTCAATCAGATGCCGAACATTATAACAAACAAATTGACGACCTATTTGTTGATAACACACACATTAGCCATTTGATACAAAACCAAACTAGCATATTGAAAAGCACTATTACTGAATGAACTTCTTTCGAAACTCGCGTTGCTACAAACTTGAAGAAACTCAATCAAGCAATCACAGCCGAAATTATATACAGACAAACGTTAGAATTCTGGATTTTTATTGAGACACTTATACAAGAATACTCTGACATACTCGACGTGCTACATTCGATCACTGTCAACGGACAAAAATGGAAATACAACCGCATGAACTGACTAATCTAGCTAAACCTCTTGAGGAAATACAACAAGAAGCCGAGCTTATATAAAAACACACGCGATCTCTTGCATCTACCGAAAGTCAATGGAATATCCTTTATTATTCAATGTATACACTAGGCATTCTGACTACAATATGGATAGAAAATAAGATAGGATTATTCACCTGTTTAAAAGAACTGTTATGCGCACTTAGACCCAACTTTACAACTTGTTTCAATTCAGGCGGCACACAAAATGTAACACACACACAATCAGTACGTCATAACGTTCATGAAGATTCTATATCTATGGAACAACTGAGAGAACAGATCATTTCGGAAGCTCTTCCAGCCTATAATCACCCCGCTATGCAAAAGAAACGACGAAGTAGACAAATTTGGTCAGTTGAAGAAAACGAGATATAGAATTTTCTCATCCCTTATAAAAAATTCTAAAATAAGGGAGGGGGTGTAATGTTGACACCATATATATATATATATATATCGGTTGCTTAGGCTAAGTGTTCGAGTGTAGTGCGCCACGTGTTTGGCGGCTCCTTCGTCCTTGCGGTCTCCGATCTTTCGCCTATCTCGTGAACAGATAAGGAAGTATCCTTCCTTCATTCTTTCGCGACATTCCTTTTAGTTACTCACCTCGCTTATTATAATAATTTTATTAGATTTCTTTCTGTACATATATTTAATTCGCGTCGTCCGTCCACCGCGTGTCCGTCGTCCTACATTTAGTTTGCTCATAATTCTTAATTATTAGAAATAGGCTAATAGTTGTACAGAGTCTTTTCTAAGCGCTTAACGCGGGGAAGCTCAGTCCCCTAAATAAAGTTCTGAGATTCAACCTTATCGCGCTTCTATCATTTCCGGGGCGGTTCCCCGTCAACCGGCAAACGGTACAACCCATCCCGTACATTCTGGTCCTTCGAGCCGGATACGGAAGTGTAGTGAAGTGCAATTGTGAGTGGTACGAGATCATTAGGAATTGTGCCTGTTATCTCGAACGCACGTTCTGCTTCATTGGGCCGCCCACGTGCTGCGCCGGAAACCACGCCATCTTGAAATTGCTGCCCTCTGCTTCCGACGCTCCTCCACGTGCGGCGCCATCTTGGAATTACTGCCCTCTGCTTCCGTCGCTCCTCCACGTGCTGCGACTTCTTGGACGACATATTCGCACTGCAGTTTATTGTCGGTTCTTTCCTTTTATACAAAATTGAAAGTTCGACGTTTGTTTCGTGCACACTTGCTCCCTCTTTTGCGCTTTTCAGCATATCGTTCTTGCCTCATCATCGAAGATGCCGAACTTGGAGGAATTAATAGCGGCGCAGCGTCAGGGCATGGCGGACATCGCATATAGGCTCGCGAGTTTCGTCAAGCTGGCCAAGACGAAAAGGACGAAGGCGGCCATCGAGTCTCGATTAGCGGACGTACAACGCTACTGGGACGAGTGTCGACTGGGTGATTAGTTCCCGTTCTCTCCTTAAGCGTTGCATATTTCAGTGCATAGTTTGTACGCGGCATCGTGCCGCTTCCCCGACTCAACTCCTCGGGAACCTACCGGAATCCCGAGTCACGCCCGCGCGCCCCTTCACGCACACAGGAGTGGACTATGCCGGTCCCTTCCAAATTCGCTCCTCCAAGGGCAGGGGAATCAAGGCTTATTTAGTTGTTTTCGTGTGCTTGTCGGTGCGCGCGGTACATTTAGAAGTGGCCGATGACTATACCACGGAGGGGTTCCTGGCGGCCTTTGACCGATTCACTGCCCGGAAAGGTCTACCTGCCGCGATGTACAGCGATAACGGCTCAAATTTTGTGGGAGCCGACCGAGAGTTAGCGCGGTGCCTCAAGACCGTCCTACGGGATCGCGATGTACAGGCTCGATTCGCGAATGACGGTATTGTGTGGCACTTCATCCCCCCTGCCGCACCTCAATTCGGTGGGTTGTGGGAGGCGGGGGTGAAGAGTGTAAAACATCACCTCAAACGAATGGTAGGCACGTTTACACCGACGTATGAGGAATTCGCGACTCTATTGTGCAAAATCGAGTGTGTGCTCAACTCGCGGCCAATCGGCCCTCTCTTTGATGATGTCGAAAGTCTGGAGGCAATAACGCCCGGACATTTTCTTATCGGGTCTCATCCCCGTGCCGTGCCTCGACCATCCGTTTTAGACGTAAACGAGAATAGACTTTCACGATGGCAGTTCGTCGAGCGGACCACTGAGGCGTTTTGGAAAATATGGTCTGCCGATTATCTAAACTCTATGCAGCAGCGGGAAAAGTGTCGGTCTC
The DNA here is from genome assembly GCA_963942575.1 of Priocnemis perturbator. Lineage (NCBI taxonomy): Eukaryota > Metazoa > Arthropoda > Insecta > Hymenoptera > Pompilidae > Priocnemis > Priocnemis perturbator. Next base: position 7,062,166 of record OZ012643.1, on the reverse strand, counting down.
GCCAACCGAATCTTGCGATAGGGGACTTAGTGCTCCTCAAAAGCCACAACCTCCCTCCCACGAAATGGGAACTGGGGCGCGTTACGAAATGTTTCCCGGGTAACGACGGCTTGGTACGTGTAGTTTTAGTGAAAACTCAAACCTCGGAGTTGAAGCGTCCCATTACTCAGGTGTGTCGGTTGCCCGTTGCTGCTAGTAGTCCTTGAGCGTTATTTGTATAAAAGTTAGGTTAAAGATTTGTATGAAGACATTCTGTGTGCGCATTCTAATCGCGCAGAATGTTAGGTCCGATAATTGCGTCCTTTTGTCTGCGTCTATTTTCAACTTCGTTGAAGGCGGGTGGCATGTTCGAGATTGAGGCGTCGGTCGGTAACGAGTCTTAATTTGTTTCTCCTTTTGCCTACGGCTGACGCCTCTGCCTCATTGCCCTCGCCCTCGTCCCCGCGACCACCGTAGCGCTCCTTGCCTTTCGGCGTCGTCGCGGAAGCGCTTTTTATGTGACACGCGCGGTCGCCCGGCCGGCACTCTATATGCCCTGCGTGTGTGAATTGTCCTCTCGCACCTTCGGAGCGTCCTGAGGCGCTGATTGGTTCTTATACTAATTAGCGGCTCAGGTGCGTGTGCGAGAGGTCAAATGCTATATAGGGATGAGCGACACGCGGTCTCGTCATTGCAGTGTGCACAATTGAGCGAAGAGAAGCGAGTGTTTACACAAAAAGGTGCGAGTTAAAAGAAAGTGATCACTTAAGAGCGAGTAGTGCCGTATTATAAATCTAATTCAAAGCGCGTGTGTCCACCCGGTACGCCTCCCTGCCCGAATTGTCGACGGCGAATCCCATCGCGCGTCAGTAAGACAATTCCTGCTTTCCTTGCCGTTTCCGACCAGTAGGGTCGTCCTCAGACCTTCCCGCGAAGTGTAGTGCGCCACGTGTTTGGCGGCTCCTTCGTCCTTGCGGTCTCCGATCTTTCGCCTATCTCGTGAAGAGATAAGGAAGTATCCTTCCTTCATTCTTTCGCGACATTCCTTTTAGTTACTCGCCTCGCTTATATAATAGTTTTATTAGATTTCTTTCTGTACATATATTTAATTCGCGTCGTCCGTCCACCGCGTGTCCGTCGTCCTACATTTAGTTTGCTCATAATTCTTAGTTATTAGAAATAGGCTAATAGTTGTACAGAGTCTTTTCTAAGCGCTTAACGCGGGGAAGCTCAGTCCCCTAAATAAAGTTCTGAGATTCAACCTTATCGCGCTTCTATCATTTCCGCGGCGGTTCCCCGTCAACCAGCAAACGGTACAACCCATCCCGTACACTAAGGGCCCAGCGTTTAGACCATATGTCACTTGAGATCCCGCATTCCAACGCTTTCGCCGAAGCGACGTCCCTTTTGACCGTGCGTTCTGAGCAGCGTCTTTTCCGAACACTTTGCTCACTCTTAATTCAGACCTTCTTGCGACTAGACGTATTTTTCTCTCATAAGACCTTTAACCCTGGTGTTGGATCAGTATTCCAAAAATAAAATTGTTAAGTCTGAAGTGAAGATTTACACGAGTGTTCATTCATTCACCCTCGACATAACACTGGGACATGAAGGAGATCGCGGGAACAGGAAACGGCTGCGCGAATTTGCTGGTTTCGATTTCGCTGCAGGCACGCCAGATTTTGGGAACAAATTCGCAGGAACAGTAACCGAATTCAAGTTAGGAGAGCTCATTGCCATATGCCAACTTCTAAATCTGGACTACGAGGATACCATCGAGAATGTGGCACGCAGACTTTGTACATATCTCATCGATTTGCCTGGATTAAGTGCGCAGAACGAGCTACGCGACACTGATCCCGAAGAGGTTGAAGAAGACGAGCCAGGAGGCGAGAATGACGATCCTGACGGGAGAAGCGAGACTCAAGTCAGCGAGACGGAGAGGACTCCCCGATTTACACTGAGTTCCAGAGATGTGGAGGATGCTATTCGTCCTTTCGATGGTGGTGACTGTTATTCAATTAAGCATGGGTGAATGATTTCGAAGGTAACGCCCGAATGTTTGAATGGTCGGATATGCAGAAATTATTATTCGCGCGGAAAACGTAAAAGGGCTTGCCCAATTATTCGTGCGAGGTGAACGTGGTATTTCGACCTGGCGAGAATTAAAATCCCCGATTGCTGCAAGAATTTTCTAGTCACAAAAATAGCGCTGAATTACATCAAATGTTAACCAAACGAAAAATAAAACGCGAAGAGTCTGTTTACGAATATTTGCTAGTTATGAAAGAAATTGCTTCTCGCGGAAATATTGAAACTGAGGCTCTTATCCAATACATAGCGGATGGGGTTACTGACGATGTTGATCGTAGAGTCCGATTTTATGAATCACGTACCTTACAGGAATTAAAAGATAAATTAACAATTTATGAGAATGTGAGGACAAGATCACAGTCGTTTAATAGAAATGTAACGAATCGAGCGGAGATCACGGCGAAACCGACACCGAAAGAAATTGCGTCTCGAAAACCCGAAGAGGCTGTAGGGGTGCGTTGCTATAATTGTAATGAGATAGGCCATCATATTAATACATGTCCGAAGCCGAAAAGAACTCGAGGCAGTGGTCTCAGATTTGGCCCGCGAACACCGCGGAAGTGGGGATACGGAAAAGTATGCGTGTCTTATCCGTGAGAGCTGCGCGCGCCGTTTCTCGCCGAATTGCGCTCGGCTTGGAGACAAGGACGGAACTATGATGCGTCTCCCTTCCACCAACATCGTGTGACGTCAGGTATCGTGAAGACACATAAGGATAAAACTATGCTCCGTCCCCTTTCAATCAACATCACGCGTTGCGTCTTTGTTCGACATGCAGTCGCGGCGTCGCGTCTTCGTTCCGCACACAGGCCGGTGACAGTGGTGCCAGATTTCGCATAAGGCATCGCACGTACCATTACGTTCTTTCAGCCGGAAAGCAAATCGGGCACCACCGCCGTGAGCAGAGCGCGATCCAGAGAAAAGTGAATCGAGGAGAGTTTGGGATTTCCTCGTCGTACTCATCGTTGCTCGTCGATGCGTTCAATTTTTTTCGTACATTCGCGCCCATCCATCGTTCATTTCTTTTTCATAGAATAATTTTTTGTTTTTAATTATTCATCACACGGCAACAAACGATATTCATTTAAAAATATTTTAGTACCTCCTACGGATAGTTTTTAAAGTTTTGTCAGCGGAATAGATGTGTCGTATTGGTTTATGATAGATATGGGCAAAATATATATGTCACGTTATGGCAAAGATGGCATATGTACTCGGATAGATACAGAATTATTTAACTTCTTTTGTTTAGCTAATGCATGCATGAACTTGATTGTAAGCATACGTACCTTTATTCGAGGAATACTTAGTACCATTACTGTCGTACTCGTCGTCGCTCGTCGACGCGTTCGTGCTCGATAATACTGATCAATCTGTTATTGACGAGTATTCGATGAATCATCGGTGTTATTATTTTTCTAAATTGTGTTTGACTGCAAAAAGATCCTATTTTATTTATAGATAATTAATCGACCTTTTAAAATATTACTTTTAAATGTATGTATACAGGGTGCTCGCGGATGTTACTAGCCAGCTTTGTTTCCTGGAAATGGTAGGTACTAGAAAAATAATTATAGAGCAAAGGGTACAATGGTATCGTAATATTTGTCTTCTGCGAGACTTCACTCTATTGAGAAGTGCAACCCGAACAATGCAAATGCGTATATACTTTGTTTTTATATAATCTGGGTAGTTTTGCGTGGTCTTCCACGTCACCCATGAGTTGCCACGACTAGCGCGTTCGGTTTTGTAACGTGGACCGTCGCCTATAGCCCTATTGTACCACATTTTATGATAATCATACAGCGTGCGGCAATACCTCTGTCTACTTTGAACGACGGAGATATTCAACGTGGACAGAGTTATTGCCCCACCCTGTAGAAGTAAGGGTTAGAAAAGAAATAAGAGCATTTTTTTTTTGTTCATTTTATTTCATGTTAATTTTGACATTGTATTTTTGTGTGGCGGCCCCCCCGCTGGCGTCCCTACACAAAAATGCTCTCATTTCTTTTCTAATCCTTACTTCTACAGCGTGGGGCTATAACTCTGTCCACCTTGAATATCTCCGTCGTTCAAAGTGGACAGAGGTATTGCCGCAAGCTGTATGATTATCATAAAATATGGTATAATAGGACTATAGGCGATGGTCGACGTTAAAAAACCGAACGCGCTAGTCGTGGCACCTCATGGGTGGCGTGGAAGTCCACGTATCTGAAATTATATAAACTACAACCTTACATACGCATTTGCATCTGTCGGGTGCAGTGTTGCACTTTTCAATAGAATGAAGTCTCGTAGAAGATAGATATTACGATCCCATTGAACCCTTTCCTTTATAATTTTGTCTAATACTTACCGCTTACAGGAAGAAAGCTGACTAGCGCAACTTGTGGACCCTTTACATGTGCATTTAAAAGTAATACATATCGTACAATTGGTTGCAAAATAATGATGAATAAATGACATTGGAAAAGTCAGTTAGAGTCCCGGGGAAATAATTTGCAGTAGGTACGTAAAATACGCGTTCAGAATGGTTTGACTTTTCAGATATTTCAATTAGTCGGGAGCGGCACAATGTGAGTTTCGGTTTTCCATTGACAGGGTTTTTGCTATTATTGTCGTCTTTTATCATGCCTTCTTCGACAATACGCACGTTGCGACATTTCGTGGGCAGAATGCGACAATGGACGTACATATGGATTACAGTATGCATGGTGCATTGCCAAAGAAGGAACACCTTCTTTCTCGAAATGGGGATAGCGTTGTTAAACTAAACGTGCGTAGTAAGAACAAGGTTTCAAATGAATGTGATGGGACTTGATGAGAACTGTTAGAATATATGCACAATTTGGTCACCTTCTATTTAGAAAACAAATCATAAAGAACAACTCATACAAACATTCGCACCGTCGTCGCGTCGTGTCAAGCAAATTCTTCCTGACGTACGCTGTCGTGTCTTAAAATCGCGTGTTAGTACGATCCCTCAGAACGTTCTAGTGCAAGAAGCTCCTATTACTTGTTTCACGGTTAATGCATAATACGCAATAATTGACGTTTATTATATACTTTCTTATTTATTACTACCACAGAAGGATTAATGTTACTGAAACCAAAATTCATGAAATATATATTTTGCCCATATCTATTATAAACCAATACGACACATCTATTCCGCTGACAAAATATTAAAAACTATCCGTAGTAAGTACTAAAATATTTTTAAATGAATATCGTTTGTTGCCGCGTGATGAATAATTAAAAAAAAAATTATTCTGTGAAAAAAATTGAACAATGGCTGAGCGCGAACCTACGAAAAAAAGAACTCGAACGCGTCGACGAGCGACGACGAGTCAATCCCAAACTCTTCTGGATTCACTTTTCGCTGGATCGTGCTCTGCTCAACGCGGTGGTGCCCGATTTGCCTTCCGGCTGAAAGAACGCAATGGTACGTGCGATGCGTTATGCGAAATCTGGCACCACTGTCACTGGCCTGTGTGCGGAACGAAGACGCGACTGCATGTCGAACAAAGACGCAACGCGCGATGTCGGTTAAAAGGGGACGGAGCATAGTTCTGTCCTTCTTATGTGTCGTCACGATACGTGACGTCACACGACGTTAGTGGAAGAGAAACGCAGCATAGTTGCGTCCTTCTCTCCAAGCCGAGCGCGATTCGGCGAGAAACGGCGCGCGCAACTCTCACGGACAAGGCACGCACACTAGCGCGTATCCCCACTCCGACGAGCACCGATGGTGCTCGCTGGCCAAATCTGAGACCACTGACTCGAGATTCTTGTTATTTATGCGGCTCTACTGAGCATTTGAGGAATGCGTGTCCTCAGCAGGCGGCGGCGACATCAAAGGGGCCATAGGCGGCAACAGCGAGCGCAACGACGCATTTAGTTCGGGAGACGGCGAGTGTGATTCCTTGTTACACAGTTGAGGTACAACTGGAAATTACGAATACAACGGCAGTTCTTGATACCGGAAGTCCGATTTCTTTACTGAGTAATGCTTTAATTTCATCGGAAATAAATATTGAACTGTATATTGAAGATCGTCAGTGTGAAGGCATTAATCGAAGCAAAATTACTATACTGGGTCGGCTTAGGCAGAAAATAGCGGTACAAAATTGTGAAATGCATATTCATTTTTACGTCGTACCAGCCATGACCATAGGTTGTTCTTGTTTGCGAGCACGCGATTTTATTGCGAGCGACGATTTGATAGTAAGTATTGGTAAAACCGTATCTATCACGACAAAACGGGTTCAAGAAGAGACGGATTCAAACGTATCAGAGGTTTTCAAAATTGATATTGTTAATGACGGTCCTGATCCAAGTGACATTAAAGTAAATCCGAGTATTTGCTGGAAAACGCAGGAGCAAGTTCGTACGTGAATTTCTGAAAATTACATACAACCGGAGAGGCCGGAATTGCCTATTACGAATTTAGAACTGGAACTTGTGTTAAAACCTAACTATCAACCATTTTATTACAACCCCAGACGATTATCATATCAAGAAAAATCAGCGGTTAAGGATATTGTTCAGGATTTGCTACAAAGAAATATTATTCGTCCGAGCGTTTCGCACTATTGCAGTCCGATAGTTTTAATTAAAAAGAAGAATGGTCAATTTCGAATGGCGGTCGACTATCGCGATTTAAACAAACTTACTTTACGTGATAATTTCCCGATTCCCCGTATCGATGACCAAATTGACACCTTGCGCAATAAAGTTTACATTACAAGGTTGGACTTAAAGGATGCTTTCCATCATATTAAATTAAAAGAAAATTCAATTCAATACACGTTGTTTACAACATTTATGGGACAATATGAGTACTTACGGATGCCATTTGGTCTATCGAATGGTCCATCGTTCTTTACGCGGTTTATTAATTGTGCTTTTAGACGTTTATTAGACGCACAAAAAATCTTAATTTATTTGGACGATGTACTAATAGCAACCGAGACCATTGAGGAAAATTTGTCTATTTTAAGAGAAGTGTTGTTGCTTCTAGTGGAAAACTGTCTAGAACTTAGATTTTGAGAAGTGTGATTTTCTACTTACGGAAATAGTTTATTTGGGCTACCGCATTAAGAATCAGGGCATTCGGCCAAGCCATGAGAATATTGAAGCCGTTCTTAACTACCCAATTCCTCGGAATTATCGTGAGATCCAAAGTTTTCTAGGACTAGTTTCCTATTTTCGTAAATTTATTAAAAGCTTTGCTCTTATTGCCAAACCCTTATACGACTTTTTAAAATCTAAATCCGAATTTAAATGGGATGATGAATGTTTGAAATGCTTTGAAGCTCTGAAAAGGTCACTTGTCTCCGAGCCGTTATTGGCTATATATTCGCCCACCGTGGCAACCGAACTGCATTGCGACGCAAGTTTGCACGGATGTGGATCTGTTTTATTGCAGAAACAATGTGACGGAAAATATCATCCAATTTGTTTTTATAGTAGAAGAACGACAAAGGCAGAATCTAACTATCATAGTTTCGAGCTGGAAGCATTGGCTATAGTATATTCATTGGAGCGATTTCGTATCTATCTGCAAGGAATTCCATTTAAGATTGTGACCGATTGCAATAGTTTACAGTTGACCTTGGAACGAAAAGAGGTAAATCCGAGAATTTTACGTTGGTCGCTAATACTTCGTAATTATGATTATATATTGGAGCACCGTCCTAGTGATAAAATGCAGCACGCGGATGCTCTCAGCCGAAATTATAGCCTCCTTATGATTACTGAGAATAGTTTCGAGCGGAATTTATAATTACTGCAAGATCAAGATCCGGAAATAACGAAAATTAGATCTAAGTTAGAAAAGAACGAAGATAAGCAGTTTGAATTGTCAAACGGTTTAGTATATCGGAAAAATGATAAACGACTTTTATTTTACGTTCCGTCGTCCATGGAAAACAATGTACTGCGAGCGAGTCACGAAGAAATTGGTCACCAGGGTGTCAACAAGACCGTTGAATATCTTTCTCGCGTATACTGGTTTCCGTATATGAAAAACAAAACACAGCATTATATTAAGAACTGTATGAAGTGCATTACTTATGCAACTTTGGCGAATCGGGTCGAAGGAAAATTACATTGTCCGGACAAAGGAAATATGCCGTTTGAATGCATTCATATAGATCATTATACACCTCTAAATAGGACGAATCATAGACAAAAATATATTTTTGAAGTAATTGATGCTCTTACAAAATTTGTGAAATTCTACCCTACCGTTACGACAAATACAGCTCTCGTCCCATTGACATGCGAGAAAGGAAGGAGTCATTTCCCTTTCGCGCTTATTTCATACGCGTGAACGCCTATTAGTTAGGGTGTAACGTACCGCGCCGCCGACCAGCGCTGCGGCCCATGACGTCGTGCCTGCCTGCCCGCCTGCCTGCCGTGACGTCAGCATGCAGCGCCCAAATAGTGACGTACCCAGTGTAGTGACGTGCTCCCCTACAGTGACGTGCCCGAACCTAGCGACGCGCTCGCGTAAGCGCCGAACACTCGAACTTAGCGACTGCATGGCGACTGCATAGTAACGGCATAGCGACGGCCTAGCGACGGCGTAGAAATCACGTGCACAGCTAGTGCATAGGGACGGTTGGGAACGTGCGATTCCCCGAAAAGCGTACCCCACCGCGATGCCCTATTTCCTCACATCCCAAGACCCCTTGCCTAAGGTCAATCTGTATAAAAGAGCGCTCCTCCAGGGCTCTTCAGTTCAGACAGCTACAGAAGAGACCGTGCAAGGGTCTGCATCAGTAATTCCCGAGCGTGTTAAAAAGTTAGAAAGAGTGTATCCAGGATCACTAAGTGTCACTTCGCTGTTTGTTCTCATTGCAAGGAACAACCTGTGCGTGTTCCGCGCGTCTCTAGTCTAGTTTAAATTCAAAATCCGGCAGCTGCAGGAAAGATTGTCTTTCCGCTGACCGAGATTTGTAGCAAGGAATAACCTAGAGTATTCCGAGCAGTCTTTAGGGTTAGTCGTTCTGCCACACGAAAAGTGTGTAGGTTTAGTTCTCGTTTAAAACGCTCAATTTCCTTTAAAAACAAAAAACAGTCTAGTCAAATATCGTTTTCTGTAAATGTATACGCGTCGTATTTTAGTTATATTATTCGAAGTAGTAGTTAAATTATCGTTGTGTGTCTTATATTTAACTGCTTTTTTCTGTATTTATCTTATTCAATATATATTCTATTTATTTGTTTTCCATAATTCTTTGCTGTAGCGTTGTTCAATCGCCTAGTACTCGAATCACACGAACAAGGTTTCCCTTTACCGCTCGAGGGAACCAACGAGCCTAAAAGAAAATACCAAATCCACTCTCCTCAAAAGTTGCGCAAGGGGTGCAGCTGTGAAAAATCGGACGAGGCCCTTGTCAGCTATCCTCTCGAGTTTGCTTGCCCAGGGTGCAGCTGTGAAAAAATCGGACGAGGCCTGGGGTAGCGACTCAAAAACCGAATTGGCCGAAGGTTGCAGCCGTGAAAAACCGGCCGAGGCCGGAGACAATTTTCCTAACCTCCTCTCTCCTCCTTCCGACCGGCAAGACGTGTATCCGCAAGGGAATACGAGGAGCTGTGAGAGAGGCATCATAAAGGGTAGCGACTGCAGGGTGCAGCCGTGAAAAATCGGACGAGGCCTGTACTTAGCCGCTCACTCCTCTCACTGATATTTCTTTTCCTATCGGCACTGACAAATAATCCTCACCACGTCAGGCCGTGGCTCGTAACAAGGGCACGCGGCAAGTAGCACTTGTACGAGCATATAGTATAAGTGTGATCTAAAGACTTTCAATATATATATATATATATATCAACATCATCCTAAGTTTATTGGCCCCTTCCTGACAAAATCCCCTATATTTACAACATTTTTCGAAGCTCTGGAAACTCGAATTCAATTCTTGCAATCTAAATCCATCGATTTGTTGACGACAATTTGTCAACGGGTTGTGAGACCAGAGCTTCTACAAGATTCAATTTGTAATATTAATTTTTCAGTATCAGAAAATCAATTGCCATTAGAGACAATTAATGTTGGAAATGAATGCGAAGAGTATTTTAACAAATTGCTCTCAGAGGGGCACGCAGACGTAGTTACAAATGTCCGTCAGAATTGTTTGCAATTTTACGTTAGTGCTGCTGAGGGGATTTGTAAGAGATTGCCACTCAAGGACCCATTTTTATCAAAATTAAAAGTTTTTGAACCGCACACGGCCTTGCGCGATAGTCACAGAGAAACGACGTTTAACAATGTTTCTTTTGCCGCACAAGCCCTTGGCGGATTTGATACAGATGGGTTAAGACAAGAGTGGTTCGCTATACATCAGGATTTTACGGAAACAGAAAAAGACAACATGTCACATTTAAATTTCGATGCAATGTGGCAAACAATTTTAAATCAGAATACTAAATATCCCCATTTGCAATCTCTCATTCATGCAGTTAGATCGTTACCCAATTCAAATGTCGATGCCGAACGAATCTTTTCCTTCTTACCAGACGTAAAAACAAAAAAACTAAATAAGCTGTCGCCCGTTCAGATGAACGCTATATGTGTTGTAAAATCAGCGTTGCTGGCGAGAAGGGAAACTCCTTTAAATTTGGACATTACTGACGAACACTTATCTCGCATGTCAAGTCGGACATTATATTCTGGATGTTCCAAAGAAAGTGATGTCGCAGTAAATGCAACAGAGATTGCTCCGATTGCTGGTCCCTCCTCGTCTACTGATTTTTAGTAATAACGTCGATCATAAAATAAACTTCATTTTGTGAGCTTCGTTATTTATATTATACCACAGACATGACGACGTTCAACGACAAATGTCTTAAAATCTGTTTTGCAAAATAATTGCTATACACCACATTTGATAATAAAAATTGTCAGACACTTGTTTTGCAATATATTTGCTAGACACCACATTTGATAGTAACAATTGTCAGACACCTGTTTTGCAATATATTTGCTAGATACCACATTTGATAGTAACAATTGTCAGACACATGTTTTGCAATATATTTGCTAGACACCACATTTGATAATAACAATTGTCAGACACCTGTTTTGCAATATATTTGCTAGACAACACATTTGATAATAACAATTGTCAGACACCTGTTTTGCAATATATTTGCTAGACAACACATTTGATAATAACAATTGTCAGACACCTGTTTTGCAATATATTTGCTAGACACCACATTTGATAGTAACAATTGTCAGACACCTGTTTTGCAATATATTTGCTAGACCCCATATTTGATAATAACAATTGTCACACACCTGTTTTGCAATATATTTGCTAGACACCACATTTGATAATAACAATTGTCAGACACCTGTTTTGCAATATATTTGCCAGACACCAGATGAAATTGCTGTGCAATGTGGTATAATAGGGCTACAGGCGAAGGTCCACGTTAAAAAACCGAGCGCGCTATTCGTGGTACCTCATGGGTGGCGTGGAAGACCACGTAAGAAAATGTAGTATTTTACGATCGAAATACATATATCTCGCAATATGATACACACATCGTATCTATGCATCGTGTCACAGACAGCTTACGTGCTAAGAAGGGTTGTACTTTCGAGACGATTTTCGATTATTCTCGTGATTTATGGTACCTCCTCCGAAAAGGTGCGACTCGAGGAAAATTCTTCTTCTTACACTTCGTAGAAGTTATGACCACGATGTATGGCAAAAATATATCGGTGACGTTGAAATTTGGAATACTATGAGCTCCGTGAAGTGTTACTGTACTAACAATATTTGCCCCCTTGTCTGAAGCAACTTCTCCCACAGGTATTTCAGCGTACCTGAATTATCATTTAGTATAATGTATCTTCTTTTTTACTACCGGAAAAAGATTAATATTATTGAAACGTAAACTGAAATACATTAAATATTAATATGATTCAAATACTTTGACATGGAACGCATGTCATTTGTCCTGTGAATTTTTTAAATAATTATCAATAAATGAACTAATTTTTAAATACTTAATTAATTAATTAATTAATAAATAATTCCTCTGCAGTCAGCAACAATTTTGATAAATAATAATATCAATAGTTCATCGAATTCTCATCTTGCAAATCGAGCAACATTATTCGTATCGAGCACGAACGCGAAGACGAGCGACGACGAGTCAATGCAAAGATCAAAACTCTCGTGCCTGCACTTCTCTCGATCGCGTTCACGCTCAACGCAGTGTTGCTCGATTTGGCTTTCGGCGGCAAACACGCAATGCTACGTGCGGCACCTAATGCGAAATCTGGCACCACTGTCACAGCATATACCGGCCTGTGTGCGGAACAAAGACGCCACGCCGCGACTGTATGAGGGACGACGTCGCGACGCGCGCTTTTGGTTGAAAGGGGACGGAGCATACTTCTGTCCTTTCTTACACGACGTCACAATAGTGGAAGCAAGACGGAGCATGGCTCTATCCTTTCTTATACTACGTCACGGTTCCATGACGTCAGACGACGTTGGTGGAAGGGAGACGGAGCATAGTTCCGTTCTTCTCTGCGCGCGCAGCTGTCACGGACAAGGCACGCACACTTGCGCGTATCCCCACTCAACTGGTACCGATGGTACCAGTGGGCAAAAATCTGGCCACACTGCAACCAGCCAGCACCCACACGAGACTCCGGTGACAGAAACTGGCAACAGCGCGGAGAATATTCTGCAAAAACTAACAACCAAATCAGACAACCTCAAGAAAGGACACGCACCGATCAACGCCGAGAGATAGGTGCGAGAAGAATATGCGTGGCCCAGTTATGTCAAGAGGACGAGATAGAGGTTGTCCAACCTGGGGATGTGGATGCATTGATAGATACAGGCAGCACCATCACTGCGATCTCGGAAGAATGGGCCGGTGCCCACAACAAGGCAATTAGCCCATGCCCTGCACTCCCGATATCATCTACCAATGTCATCGGGGCGACTGGAGGACGACCAACGAAAATACAAAAACAGATATGGGCAGAAATTGCATGGGGAACGACCAAGTTCGAAAGATCGGTGATAATCATCCCCAGACTGGTATGCCCATGCATCATTGGTATGGACACACTCCAGGAACTCCAGGCGTCAATTTGCATTAAAACAAGACAAATCTCGATTCAAATCAATGACGAACACCACAAAATCCCAATAAGGGCGGAGCAAACAGAAAAGGAGGCTGAACTCCGGTCAATTCAAACCAACACCCACGATACTACGACAAATCACAACGCCGAGAACCTTGTAACGAAACAAAAACAAATGTTCGAAGATGTAATGGGACGCTTCCCGCAACTATGGCGCACCACTTTAGGCAGGATGGACTGCTATCACCACCACTTAAAAATAAAAGGGGACGCGCCATTTTTTAGAAGAACATATCCAATCCCATTAAAATACTAAGATGCCGCAGACGCAGAAATTCAGCGAATGCTCGATGATGGGATCATCCGCCCAAGCAAAAGCAGGTACATTAATCCAGTCGTGCCAGTCACAAAAAAGGACGGCATAATCCGTCTATGCCTGGATGCGAGGTACCTAAACGAACACCTGGAAGAAGACTATGAAACGTCCGAAACGACTGAGGCTATCTTCCGCCAATTCCACGGCACCCAGTATTTCTCGAGCATTGATCTCAGCCAAAGTTTTTGACAGATCCCACTTTCACCTAAGTCTCGACAATATACAGCCTTCCTATATCGGGGCCGATGCTATGAGTACAACGTAACCCCATTTGGCCTCAAGTCGAGTAGTGATAGGCTAATTAGAGCACTGCGAATAATATTGCAAGGACTTGACGAATTTTGCATTAACTATATTGATGATATCGTCTGTTTCTCCAAGTCGTATGAGGACCACCAAAGGCATGTAGAAATAGTCTTGGCACGATTGAATGAACACAACATGACCATCAATAAAGAGAAATGCAAATTTATGCAAGCCGAAATGAAGTTTCTGGGACACATAATATCACGCAACGGTATCCATCAAGACCCGGATAAACTACAAGCCATCCGAAATTACGCCACGCCAACCAAGCTGTAACAATTGCGAGGATTTTTGGGACTCGGCAACTACTATAACAAATTCACAAGCCAATATGCAGCAACATCAGCTCCACTTTTAGAGCTCCTTCAGAAAGGAAGAAAATGGGAATGGACGGATAACGAGCAGCGAGTGTTTGAGCAGACTAAAAGAATCTTTTGCGAAGAAGTCACACTACAACACATCGATCCAAAAAAATCTTTTTTTCTAACAACTGACGCCAGTGATCACGCGCTTGGCGCCATTCTTGAACAAGAAGACGAACACGGGCAAAGGCGACCGATAACATTGGCCAGCATGACACTCCGTGGTGCGCAAAAAAATTATTTTACCACCGTAAAGGAACTCTTAGCCATTGTATGGGCGCTAAGTAAATTTAGACCATACATTTATGGGGCAAAAACAACGCTCCTCATGGACCACAGGGCACTGACGTTCCTAAAAACCAGCAAGCTGGTAAATCAAAGGCTAGCAAGGTGGACGCTGGCAATTCAAGATTACATCATTGAGATCCAACATGTAAAGGGAACGGAAAATGGACCTGCGGATACACTAAGCCGAACACAAGATCCTACAGACGCCACGCCATTATCAAAGGAAGGAAACATTCCCATGATGTATATGCTACCAAGAAAACTCTCACCAGAAATAGAAAATGCCCTCAAAAATCTTAAGGGCTGGCAAGAGGAAGACGATGACATTAAGAAGAAAATCGACAAAATCCAACAGGCAAGCAACCTGGATCAGAGGTATTGTTACGACAATAACCTGCTCCTACACAACAACCACGCGCCTTACAAGAGAGATTGATTCAGGAAGTGCACAGCATCTATGCAACCCTGGTAGCAACCAGCTGACAAGCTTAATACAGGAATCTTTCTACATCAAGGGACTCAATCGGCTAATAAGAAACACGCACCCGCCACATGTAGATATGCAAACGATCCTACCGACGCGACCGCGGCAACTCTTGTCACTTGATTATTACGGGCCACTACCGCGATCAACCGGAGGTGCAAGGTATCTGTTGGTAATAGAAGACCTATTCACGAAATTTGTAAGACTATACCCCTGTTACGTCCCCGGCCGTTTTCGTGTCCAGAAGTAGGAATCGTTCAAATATATTACACTCGCATGGTCTTCGTCACGCAAATAGAAAGTTGAGTCGACTCCTTCCCAGGCCGCAATAGTCTTGCAGGACATCGTAAAATATAGTCGAGGGTTTAGTTTATTGAGCAAAATAAAATGAGTAAAACCAGTCATAAAAGTCCTAAAGAATAGCAAAGGGGAGACAGAGCAAATTCAAGGACCCATACGTGGGAAGTCTTAGTCACGGAGTTTTTCAAGCCCTTCTTTGTTCAAAGAGGTGTCCTCAAGAAAACAAAGACGGGCGTTGATCAAGGAAGAGGAAGAGAGAGGAAAGACTGAGGCCCCGTGCGTGGGAGAACTCATGGAAAATCCGAAAAAGGACGACGTGTGATATGTCCTTTTTTGAAAAGTGGGCGAGTACCAAACATCGGGAAAAAGGGGGTAGTTTTGGGACTCTGTGGCAGGAGCCGCTCGATTTGGGAGAACGGAGTGACTTCCAACTTGGTTTTTGAGCTGAGCAGTCAGCGCAGTACTCACCCTACCTTTGGTTTTTGCTCATTGTGTAACATCCAGCTAGTTATAGTTATCATTAGTTAAATTTACTCAATCAACTGTGGTTTTTGAAATCAATAAATTCAGTGTCGCTGAATCACAGGCTTTGGGTTCACCTAAATCAACCAGCACCCCACGTCGAGTTTCAAGGTAAGTGATTTCTAATATTTATCGTTGGTGGAGGTTCATTTAGTCTTCGTTATCATCACCTGGTGGAGGATAGTAATCTTTAGCAATGGGTCCTAGTAAAACCGCGAGTTCGCGGTTGACTGAAAACAGACATCACGCCCGCGTCTTGATCAAGGTCAGGTGCGTGCAATTGTTATTTAGCGGAACGTGAGAATTCGCGAAGACAGTATCCATATCGCGTATTTCTGTCCTAACTCGTGTCGCGACGTAACACCCCGTTCGGAACGCGACCACGACAATAACTTTGACCAAACTATTAACAAACTATGTGCCAATGTATGGCAAGCCCGACGCAATAATTAATTACCGACCATGGCACCCAATTTACCGCCACACGGTGGATAAATAAATTAAAAGAAGTCGGGATCAGGCACTGCCTGTCCTCTATTCGTCACCCACAAAGCAATCCGGTGGAGCGGGTAAACCGCGAAATAGGACGGATTATTCGAACAGTCGCTGCAGAAAGCCATGCAGCCTGGGGATAATGGATCGGCCTGATAGAAATCTGTTGCAATGAAATATCGCATCTGAGCACCGGATTTGCGCCATATGAATTACAACTAAAAAAAAACCCAAGACCTTGGGAACGATGGCTCCCTCAACATCACCCACCACAACAAAACGTACAAGAAGAACGAAGAAGGAAGATTCAATTAGCTCTCGCAAATACCACAAGAAGGGCGTTAAAAGATTGGTCAAGCATAACTCCGGGAAGCAACCAGTTCAATTCGGCGTTGGAGAAATTGTCCTGGTAAAAACGAAGCCAGTGTCAAATGCCGCGGATCGGCAGGTCGCAAAATTCTTCCACCTATATGAAGGTCCGTACGCAATTTCCGAAAAGAAGGGACCAGCAACCATGACTCTGAAACACCTGGACAGCGGACAAACGAAAGGTGCCTACCACGTGTCAGACTTACGAAAATATCACACCTAAATAATAACATAAGTCATCGTCACGCATGGGTGACGAGCAACTCTAGGTAGGAGAGAAGTCTGAACGTTCGCAGAAATCAGATTGAATCAAGTGCGCGAACACATAAGATAGAAACGAAAGGTACGCAGAGTTACGCTGCTTGGGAAATGATTTCCCGAGCCACACAAACAGGCACGAACTTGAGATATCAACAACTGCCTGCGCACGAATTAAAAACGATCGTGGCAGGAAAATGGAGCAACCCCAGAGGATTGCTACGATCTGCACCCGGCAGGGCAATGCAGGCAAGAGCGTCTACTTCCGTCGCCCGAACGCAGACACCGGATGCGTGGAAAATCAAACCTGTGCCCGAGGAACATGCAATCAACATGGAAGTGGCTAAAACACTTGAAGCCCTCCAGCACCAGAGTAAGCACCATCAAACATCGCTTGCAAAAAAGGCTAAGCTATTGGCCGACGCACCACGGCGTAGAGGAGGCACGTACTCTATGGAGGAGAGAATCCGAATCCGGATGCGGGGTTATTTTGGGGACCTCCTCACAAACAGCCAGGACGAGGAGGAAGCGACGACCATTGCCGACCGCTGCCAACGCCGAGGACGAAGGAAGCGGGCGACGCAGGTAAACCGGGAGGAGGTACCAGAGGCACGCGTTGAGATCCCGTTTCTCACCGACCCCCAAGATCCCCTGGGCCTAACCACGAAGGAGAACCAAGACCCCCCCCCCCTCCCCCCCCCCCCCAAGACCCCGAGTGTGAAAACAATTAAAAAAATGAAAATAGTAAAATAGGTTGATAAGAGACAAAATAGAGACACAAGTGAGCACACTGACACAAACACAGTTAGGCGAAACTTAAGCTAAGAAGCGTGGAATATAAAAGCACCTTTTGTTTTCTTTTAGAGACCAGGGAATTTTCTTTTTATGTATGTATGAATGACAATTGCCCGAGCTTGTGTAGCAGGCAACCAATAAAAATATAATAATTTAATTTGTGTTTGAGCACTATGTATATATTAAACTAGAAATAAGCTCGCGGTAGTTATGAGAGTAGGTTAAAGTATAGAATCGGTACGGTCACAACCCAAAATTATATTTTGTTTTTCCTTTTGTAAATAGTTAATAAAGCGTTAAATGCGGTACCGAAGAATTCGATCGCGCATTTCACGTCTATAAAAGGGGGCATTGCAACCGTACAGACCGATAGGCCAGACGCTACACCTACTGGCCTGTATATAAAAGCCGCGATCTACGCCTTCGCCGTGCGTCCACTGTCGCGCATTACTTTCTTAGCCGAGACACAGACATACCAACACTATTACACAATCGACACTTTCCCCAAGAATCACCTATATTGGCGGCGAAGTGTGATATGACAAACTGTTTGGACCGGCTAAATTATAAGCGAAAGACTCGAACATTGTATATAATTTGTATCACGGTAATCATTTTTTTGAAGAATATAACATAACCAGCACATCAACACACTCTTTTACCACACCGTCCTCAATCACGCGATCCATACACAATAAGAGGGGATCGCGATAATAAAAACGAAACCGTCCGCCCGAACACTTGGTAAATCCACGCGGCGGACTGCCGGACCGTGACGCAGTCACCACTCGCGGCCGCGCATAAGAAAAACGTACCACTGTCAAAAGCGGTACGGTGACAAGATAGACCCTTTTTTTGCATTTTTGTGTCATTTTCGACCGCAAACGGCGTGTCAGCGACCCCAAAATGTAAAACAATATTAAATAAGCATAGAACAACCTAGTACAACTTTTATTTTAGTAGAGAGAGTAAGCCGATTCTGGACCAGTGCTGAAAGTAAGCCGATTCTGGACCAGTAGTCGATTCTGGACCAGTGCTGAAAGTAAGCCGATTCTGGACCAGTAGTCGATTCTGGACCAGTGCTGAAAGTAAGCCGATTCTGGACCAGTAGTCGATTCTGGACCATTCGGTCTTGCGTGTTTGTGTGTATTTTTTTTTTTTTTTTTTTTTTTTTATCGAAGTTTGCGGTTTGTCTTAATCAGGAAGTTTGCGGTTTGTCTTAATCAGGGGGAAGTTCGCGGTTGGTGTTAATCGGAAGAACGTTTGAAGGTGAAGGCGAGCCGTTGGATTCCAGCGGTCAAGGTTAAAAGTCTCGGTCGGCTGATATCGAGTCGGCTGATATCGGGTCTTGCCTTATTTTCTTAAGTCGAAAGTTTGTGGTCTACGGAAGTTAGTAGTAGAGCTCGCTTAAATGCCGCGGTGGAAGTGTCGAGGAGAAGGTTGCACAGGAATAATACGATAAGCGATTGTATGGTACTTGAGCGTGGCAACAATATCGAGAGCGGAGGACGATAAGTGCCATCGGATAAGCGCCATCGACGCGGCGGTGTACTACGGAGGAGGTTGGGTGGGAGCAAGGTGTACGGGCAGCGAGGGGGTCCGGCGTCATCTTAGAGCGGACGTGGTGCAGGTTGGGTGGGAGGGTCCCGGGGAAAGGGCGCTAGGCGCTAGCTAATATTCACACATTTAACATAACACATCAGTTTATTCCTTCGTAGCATCAGACTAGGAAGCAGATCTCGTCTAGTAGAAGTGTTCGCGACTTTTTAAGAAAAATGCGCACTTTGTAAATTTTCCGTTTACAAGGAAAGAAGTGCGAACGGGTGTGTTAAGTGTAAATCGATATTTGAGTTCTTATTGGACAAGAAGATGTTCGATACCAGTTCGTTGCTATTATCTTTAGGTGAATTTACATTATACAATGTCGATACTGTCTGCGAGCATTTGGGCTGCGAAATGATAAAGTCGGGTGCGCGCGTGATGGAATATGGTAGTAAATGATGGTTATAATGTAAATATCAATGTCAGTATTATTTATTTATATCTATTTGTGCAGCATATCATATAAGTAGTTGTTCGAGAATCTCGCGATTCCCGTTATGAGGAGATGAGAGGGAATGGAAGGAAAGAGGAAGGGGGGGAAATGAGAAGATCTATTGGCGGTGGAGAGGTTATGTTTCCACGTGGTCTACATAATGTCCGTTTAACAGAGTCTTTATTAGTAAAAATAGCGGTCACAGGTGCTCTACGGTAGTGAAAGTAACAGTCATATTGAGCGAGATAGTCAATTGTATTAATTGTATCCGCATTACAATGAGTAGTACCTGTTATGGGTGCACGTGCACGATTCGCGCCGCGTACAGAGCCTGCGTCGTCGGTGTTGATGTACCGTGTGTATTTCTCGGCGTTTAATCCGGGATTTATGTGTGCAAGTCCGTGATATTAAGAGTCGATCCAATGTGCAGCAATGCGTGAGATAAACCAGAAAGACGTAAATGGAATAATCCGTGTGCGTTCTCGGTAATAGCTGAGACGATAATGGCCGCCCGATTCGGCGGAAACGCCGCCCGCGTGCCGCGCGCGTTAAAGGCGCGCTCGCATGAAAGCCGCGTGTGACTCGGCCCTCAGGCCGCCTTGAGGATGCCGCGACGACGATTGGTCGGCGTCGCGGCATTCCCAAACAGTAGTATAACATATGAAAAAGAAAAATGGTCGTTTTTAAAATAAAGTTAAAAATTAAATTTAAATATGTTCTTATGATATAAAGAATTAATATGAGAAATGTTAAATATAATCCTGCGTGTCTTGTTCCGATTGCAAATCTGATATGGATTCCTGCGAGTCTTGTTCCGATAGCAAATCTGGTATGGATTCTACGGACGATGGTGAGGAAGAGGCATAAGTAGCTCCTTTTTCACTGTCGTTCTCTGTATCGCTTTCCTCGTTACCGTCAGAACTAAAACTCATGCAATATGATATTGTCGAACAATCCTCAGAGTCCTGATGCAACATCGGTGCGCTGCAAAGACTCAAATTAAATATTTTTGCTAAAGCGAATAAAGTCTGAAGCTGTGTACTTACTTCAAATGTAATTGCAAGATTTCCCTGTGTTCTTTGTCATACATATAAATATGATTATTTAACTTAATAGCTAACATTTCCTCAAATCCGTAGTCGTCTATAAACGATAGAATATCTTCAATAGTCTCTAATATTTCCGTATAAAACCATGTAGACGGCGATTTTATAAATTTGTCGTTTATCTCCATCAAGAACTCGAATTTTGAAACACTGAAAAAGAGTAAAACTGAGTATACGTGGAAAGTTGTAAATATGAAAAGAAGATAAGAGTATTTATTATTTACTTACCATTTGGACGCTATTGTATCGGTCTCCTCCACCACCGGTATCATTATTTTAAATAATTTATTGAATATATAAAAAGTTGTATTTACTTTTATCATTAGAAACTTATGTAAATCTCTTTCAATAATAAATTTTAAAATATCTTTAATCTTATCGATTGTATCATTATTTATAAATTTCCAATGATTTGGACACTCTATCTCACAGTTTTCACTAATTGATAGGAGATATTTGAAATTACAATTCTCCATGTTTAATTTCACTATGACGTTGAGACTGATCGTCCTTTGTTCACGTCTGAGCGTGCTATAAGGTACTGTTTATGGTAGCGGGTGTAGTTTATATGCATTGGGTGTTAGATATTAATGTACAATAAGAGGGGGTAATTCTGTCATAGTAGAAGAGTCACATTTATATTAGCTTACGCACAATACTAGATAATGGGTTATATTCTACTATGCGATCATGTAAAATAAGACAATAAGCACATGTATTGGGGGGATATTATTAGCACATTCAAATTCAATTTTTACATCTACTGTACCTGTTTTGACCGTTTCGTTTTGGTGCGAACAATCAATTACTACTATTGGACCTATTGTATCAATGAAAGCGTCCATGCTCAGTAATGGTGCACATTCAGATAAATCTGATAAGTTATAATATGATTTTTTAAATCTAGCGTACATATCATATAAGATTGTAGCTTGATTGTTACCAAAATTTAAATTGAGCTTATCATAGGGATAAAAGTCGGAGTTTAAGTGAAGCTTAATATCCCGTAGAAACAATGATCGAATTTCGTACAGGCTTTCTTGAAATCATTTTTTCTATTAGTTTGAAACGCAAATATGATGTAGCGAGGCTTTTCTAGCTGAGTTGAGGCTTTAACAGCCCATGTATGATTTTGTGTTTCGGGTAATAAGGGATATTCATGTAACTCCCAAGAACGAAAGCTCATTGAAATTGGTCTATCATGTTGTAGAAGGCGTAAAAATTGTAATTTAGTACTTGCGTCTAACGTAATGTGTTTCATCATCCATTCTATTTTTGTTAATTCAATTTTTGGTTCCACGACAAATTCATGTTCGGATACTATTGCATTTTTATCATCTTTTGCTCTAATTAAAATTAATTCATGCCTTCCATATGTAATTACGCGTTTATAATCTTCAAAGAATCTTAAAATTATATTCAACGGTACACAAAAACTAAATGAATTGACAGATTCGTTTAGCGGTTTCCATTTTCCATAATTCCAACTGGCTTTAGCTAGTTCCCTACTTTTAGAATCTCCGAGTGAAATATAATTCTTAATGTAGTAGTAATGCCCACATTTTTATAACGGTCTATCTCAATTCCATTAAGCTCATATCGTATTTCAGTAAATAGGAAAGCAATTGCATTGTTTTCTAAGAAGCTAGTTTTATTTGTATCGTTATTATATTTTATGCTACACCGTCCCTCAATTAATAAGTAACTTTCACATGGTAATACAATTAAATCTTGCTGCTGTATCGGAATTCTTATTTCATCGTTATAACTTAGAAAAGAATTAACGTAGGGATTATAAGCATGAAACTCGTAGCCACTAATTCGATTATCAATAACAGGAGAATCATGAATATTAAGCGGGTCGCTCATATTATTTAGATATTACCGTAAAGCCTAGCAATTCTAAAAATTTCTTATTTGCCGGACTTAACCTCTTTATTTTCGACGTTGACGCTGATGTAAGACTCTTTCGCGAATGAGATGGGTTTCGGTGGAAGTGTATCGCTCTACTGACACGTTTCTTAATCGGTGCTCTTAATTTACATTCTTTTTCCACGCTATTAGCCCTCCTATCATTGTTATAAATTATCATTTTTTCTAATATGTAATCTTATTGTCACTTCTTCGTCTCCGAAATCAACTAAATCTCCGCTTTGATCTACTACTCGTAAATTTATGCGGTCTATAACTCTTACGATGATTGGAAGATAAATGACGTTTGACGGCGTTTCCGATATTTTATATCCTGGCTCAACGTTTGGGAAAAATTCATGAATTGTGTGCACAATTTTCCCATTACTATATGCACCGGCAGTAATACTACACTCAATACGAATTATATTCACTTTAATAATTTTTACTGTAATATCCGATTCATACCATTTTTCAGGTTCAAGTATTCTCTTGTTTGAAAATCCTAATATACTTCCAATACTGTTTGATTTACTGAAGTCAATAGAATACTTACATTTGATTTCACTTTTTAATGTACTATTATTTGCACGTAATATGAAGATATTATCTAGATCCTCGCTTACCTCTTTACGAATATTGTCTTGAATATAGGTATTAATACTTGATAGCTCGTAGGAACCTTTTGGTATAACGATTTCCTTATTACCGTCGTAATAAAATTTATTATTTGATTCATCGATATTAGGAATAGCGTGAAATGGGGAAAAGGGAAAAAATCAGCTATCAAGTCTGAAGACGTGCCACTTAAAGTTACAGTAAACGACATTTTTAGATGTTACGTTTAAGAAATTCAAAGCATAACTGACCACAATTAGTCATGTCGTATGATTGATAACTGCTGTAATTATAAGAAACTGCTGCTAGTTTTTTTTTATTAAAATAATTTATTAGTTCTAATGGTGGTCTTAAATTACCGAACGAATCAAAATATTTAACATTGTTTCCTTTTTTAATATATGCCACCCAGTGTATTCCTTTTCCTTCATTATTATCCAAATTTACTATTCCACATTCATTTCTTCTTATCGTTATAGGTAGTTTATTTCGCATAAAAACCCCTCTAAAATATGGAATATTTTTGCATGCTTTTTCTAATTGTATATTAGTGGTTACTCCAGTTGCGACTAATATATTCGAATTATTATTTTTTTTTTTTCCCGGCCTTTCTTCGTTTTCTAATACCACGACCGCTTATACGTTTATATGGAGATAAATAGAGTCCGCGACCCTCTAAAGTTGCATTGTGTCTTTTCAATTCTTCTAACTGCTTTTGCTGAGCTTTAGACCTATTTATTGCGGATGCAATATTAACAGCACCTCCCGCTAGCGAACCCAAGACACCGAGAAGTGGCAATAGCGGTATAAATCCGTCTCGTTTAGCAATACGTATCTTTCTTTTTCTATTTTTCTTTTTATTCATGCCCATACCCATTTTTATTTTTGCATTCATAAGGCCCCAAGTCGCAGTACCGCAGGCACATTTTGACCATTGTCTCTCCCATCGCGCGGTTGTGCCCCAGTGCCGTGAGAACTTCGTCCCCGAAGAAGACTGGTTGGTCGATGGTAAGCTCCGTCAGTTTCACCGGCTTTGAAAGAAACGTCGCGAGGTAGTTGGGCTTCATTCGGGTTCTGGTCAAAACGAGCTTCTCCAGGCAGCAGCTCAGTGTGGCGAATGCAGCGCCTGTCATGGGTGTATCGGACGCGGAAAATCTCGCTAATTTGTGGGCGGCAAATACCCATTTTAGCTCGGGGTCCACCGGACGCCCACACTCCCCTACGCTTAAATACCTTAACCTAGGGGCTCCGTTCGCGATCGCACGCAGTCCAGACGGCAGGACACTAAACCCGGACAGATCTAAATCTTCCAAAAGCGGGGCATACGTCGCGGTTAGTGTCAGGAGAGACGGACGCAAGTTCGCTGCCACTTCCGAGTCGCTAAGGTTGACGACACGAAGTGCGGGGGCGCACCTCCGTAACAACCAATAGTACGCGTCGTGAGTAACAACCTTTAAATCTCTGTATTCCGGCCAGCGCCAGCTGGTTAACGTCAGGGTGGTGGTGGTTTGGAGATGTAGGAGCACCCCAGCTCTCCACGCTCTGTTGACCTGCTCCATCCTTGCCAGGTCAAGGTAAGTGACGTATTTGGCGATTTCCGCCACCACGTCCGCCGGAAGCAACGGTGTTGGCCACCATCCCAGACCGTCGAACGGGTGCATCGCTGATGTTGATGGAACCGGAGGTTGAGCTCTATCGTGCCATGCGTCTGCCATTTGTACGGCAATCCGCCGCTTGTGCAGGACGATCGGGTGTTGCGCCGCGTCTTCCACCACCGCCTTCACCTGGTTTACGTTGGCGAAGGTCACGAAACCGCAATTTCCATTTGGGGATTGCCTCACGACTGCGTGTTCTGCCCCGGATGGTGCGAAGATCCGCATCAAGTCCTTCTTCTTGGTCCCTCGCGCCAGCCGCGTCACGAACAGACGCCTACTTTCAAGGTTCCTCGGTCTGCTCGCCATTTCAACTAAACTATGGTGTTATTAGAAATACAATTATTATCAATTCAGTGTCTGGCCCGATGTATGCCGTTTTTCTTATTGTCGCAACAGGAGGATGGCTGCGCAGCTAGCTGTAAGTGTGCGCGACGTGTCTAGAGTGCGACGTGCCTTTGGTCTTACCTTCTACGCACGTATATTACTGATACAGAGGTTGCACTTTGTCGGCGTGTTTAAGAATACACTCGCCATTCTCGTTCTCCAGCAGCACGGTATTTCCTTCTAGGATTTTGACAACTCTGTAGGGCCCTCGATATCTACTACTAAACTTTCCCTTCTTCGGTTCGATAAGCACCCGCACCATGTCGCCCTCCCTCGCATCTAGCGGCCGCGCGTGTCTATCGTAGCGTTCTTTAGATTTATGTTTTGCAGCAATTAAATTTATTCCCGCTGTCACTTGCATCTCAGACAGGCGAGGTATTAATTCCCGTAGATAAGATCCGTATGTATCTGTCCTGTCGTCAATGCAGAAAGAATTCGGGTATCTTGCTAGTCTACCGAATACTAGTTCGTAAGGCGTAAAGTTAGTCGCTTCGTGCACCGACGTATTATATGAGAACATCGCGAACGGTACCAACCGATCCCAATCGTCGTATTCGCCTAAGTAATGTTTTATGTATTCGGTTAGTACTATATGGCTACGCTCTAAGGCTCCATTAGTCTGCGGGTGGTAACCGGAGGTCGTTACATGGTCGATATCGAATAAACGCCCAATCTCGCGGATAACTTTATTTATGAAACTAGTACCTTTATCTGTTAATATTACTCGCGGAGCCCCGTACTGCAATATAAGGCTAGTCACGAGGACGTGAGCAATAGTCTCGGCCTTAATATCGGGCACGGGCACCGCGAGGCAGAATTTTGTTAGATTGTCCTGCATCGTGAATATGTGTCTATTCCCGTCGGGAGTCGTGGGGAGCGGTCCTACTGTGTCGAGAGATACTTTCGCGAAAGGCTCTATCGGTGTGTCGGTAATTACCATTGGTTCACGCGTTCTTGCTCGTATTAATTTCTTTTCCTGGCATCCCGCACAAGTTCTAATGAAGTTCTGGATCTCGTTTTTCATTCCCGGCCAATAAAATCTCTCTCTTATTCTTCGGTAGGTTTTGGTAACGCCTTTATGCTCTCCCACAACACCTGCATGCAGTTCTTTAATAATCTCCGCCCGCATCGATTCCGGGGGAATTGATACCTTTCCCGTGAAAAGGGTTATGGTGATACCAGTATGCTCAAATACTTCACTAATTTCCTGTATGAATGTTTCGCGAGTCAAACTGTCTGTCATATTTCCTTCCAGCGATATACCGCAAGCGCTTGCCCCGTAATTTGATAATGTTTTACGAAGGCTCTGCAGTCCAATCACAACGTCCGTAGTATTAGGTGTATTAAAAAAACGGTCGGTCAGTACAATACTAAAAATTCGGTGCTGTCCGTATTGTGTTACCAGTACGTTTCCTTTCTTTGGCCTTGCAAGTTTCATGTCTTCTACCGAAATCATACGCAATTCTACGAGTAGCCGCGATATCGGGTCGCTCAATTCGCAATCAGCTGATAAGAAGTGCGCTATGTTTCCGCGTCGTGCTGTCAGATTGTCGCGGGAATAACGTACAGGTTTCGGCTGAAATTCTTGCACATGAGGCTGAAGTTCCGGTGAAAAAGGGATATGGGTGCCCATCGGCACGTCTTCAGTGACAGGGATTCCGACTGTCGGTATCGAAGGAGGTCTATCATTATGTAGATGCTCCGGTAGTATTACGCATGGTCTCGCGGGTACAGTTAGTGGCATCGGTGTTGATAGCGCGATCGGTCTCGACGTTGGCGAAGGTGTAGGTAAATGCGAGCAATCCGCAGGTCCGGCGAGTAATGCGCTACCGCCCTCCCCAGACGCCTCTGTTTCAGAGACCAACGTTAAAGGGCCTCCTGGTGGGCGCGCCGCGTCACCTTCGGTACAGGCGGGACGGGTAGGGCCTTCCGTAGCGACATTTTCGCTGACCGCCCCGTCTGTCTTCGGATCAACTGTTATTCCCGTCTGTTCTCTGTCTCGTATGTCGTCGGATGTGTTCGGGTCAGTTTCGGTAATTACGTTTTCCGTCGGTTCTCGCGTATTTTCCGTGCTCGTTCGTTGTTCACCTCTAGTAATTGAGTCGCCAAGTTCTTCGAAAGATCTCGATAATACGTCCCAAGTGAGTAAGTTTTCAGATTGTTCGTCATCGCTAGTGCAGTGCGGTCGGGTAGGAAGTTCTGTAGCGACAAATTCGCTGTACGACGGCCCTGCAGTCTCGCGCTCACTATCACGCGTCTCCGCGTCATGGGATCGTGTTTTAGGCGGCGATTTCGACTTGCGCGGTGGTCGTGGCTTTACACTGGGCATCACGCATCTGCTCTCTACGAATATTGGCGTGTCTGAGGAGTCGGATGACGACTCGCTATTATCGCCTACTGTCGGTACGTCGGGTTCTGGCAGGTACGGTATTCGCCTGCGCGTTCTCGTCGCTACTGCGCTTGTATCTAATGGCTCCGGTACTCGTGGGTTTTTCCGGTTTACTGGCAATACCTTTGACGAGACCCGGTTGCGTTCCTCGTTGTCGGATTCCGACGTGACGGTGTCAGTCTTTACCGGATTCCGCGATAATGCATCCGCGTTAGTGTTGAGTCGGCCCGGTTTATGCACAAATTCATATTCGTAGTCCCGTAATTTAAGTCGCCAACGCACCAAGCGTTGTCCCGGATCTTTAACTGAGTCTATCCATCTCAACGGCTCGTGATCGCTAACTAACGTAAACTTCCTCCCGTATAGATAGGGTCTAAAATGCAGGACTGCATATAACACGGCTAGGCATTCCTTTTCCGTGGTGGAATAATTTCGCTCCGGCTTGGTTAGATTGCGCGATAGGTATGCTACTGGCAAATCGTGGCCGTTCGCATTCTGGCTTAATACCGCGCCTATCGCGACGTCCGAGGCGTCCGTTGTCAAAGTGAAATGTTCGTTAAAATTAGGGTACTGTAGAATAGGGCTTCGGCACAACGCTCTCCGTAAAGTTTTAAAGCTAGTTGTATGTTCCTGTTTCCAATCGAATTTTTCGTTCTTTTTCAATAATTCTGTTAATGGTTTCGCGATCGCGGCGAAGTTTTCTATAAAACGTCGGTAATAGCCCACCAGCCCAAGGAATTCTCGTACATTTCGTTGATTCTGTGGGTACGGGAATTTCTTTACCGCGCTAATTTTCCCCGGGTCTGGACGGACTCCGTCTCGACCGATTATATGTCCTAGATACGCTACCTCGGTTCTTAAGAAGTCGCACTTGTCAGGTTGCAGAGTTAGCTTTGCATCGCGTATTCTATTGAATAGTCTCTGCACCTTCCTTCCATGCTCCTTCAAGGACTTAGCGTAAACTACGATGTCGTCTAGATATACAAAAACTTCTACGCCTTGCAACCCGCGTAATACTTGATCCATTAAACGCTGGAACGTAGCTGGAGCGTTTTTAAGCCCTTCGGGCATGCGAATATACTCGTAGTGGCCATTTGGTGTAGTGAAGGCAGTTTTAGCTCGGTCTTTAGGGTCCATTTCTATTTGCTAAAAGCCGCTCGCGAGGTCAAAGATCGAAAAATACCGCGCCTCGCCCAGGTGATCCATAATATCTGTAATTTTGGGCAAGGGGTACGCGTCTCCAATCGTTTTTTCATTTAATTTACGGAAATCAATGACCATTCGCCAACGCTTGTTTCCTTGAGAATCCGGCTTTTTCGGAACTATCCATAGCGGTGAATTATATGGCGAATTTGAGGGTGCGATAATGTTGCACTCTAATTTATTAGAGACTTGTCTCGCGATTTCGGCTTGAGGAACAGGTGGAAATCTATACTGCCGCGTGTTAATAGGTAAATCATCTGTGGTAGGGATTGTATGCCTAATACAGGGTGTCGACTGCAGCTTATCGCCCGGTAGATGAAACCTTTCTGGATATTCTTCTACTAAATTTATTACGTGATTCCTCTCCTCGTCGTTAAGGTGGTCTAAACGCAAACGAGAGACTATTTCACCTACTCGGTCACTAACTATCGGCGCGTGTGCCGTTTCTGACTCGGAATCGAAGTATTCCTGTTCTTCAGGGAAATTGTGATATTCAAACGGTACTATATTTTGCGGTGGTATTGATATTTCTACGTCATTTTCCAAGGTATTAATCGCAAGTACGTGGCACGCGCCTCGACAAACTGAGACAGCGGCTTCCCCGATGAATACTCCGTCCGTCGTGTTTAATTTCGGCAAGTAACCCTCGGCCAGTTCTCTCCCTTCCTTTACATCTATTCTTATTGCTTGACGCGTTCTAGCTCGTAGGTGGTGAACGCGCGTAATGGGCAAAGGTAATTTTTCGTTATGTCGTTCGGCCTCTCCTATGAAACGCATCGGGCGTATAGGATAACTTTGTGTGACTAAAGTATTGTGCGCGAATGATATCTCTGCCTGTTCCTGCCTCAGGTATTGTTTCCCCAAAATTCCGTCGCTCCTGATGGGAAACGAGGATTGTACCACGTGGAATTTAACCGGTTGTCCGAGTAAGTGCACGATCGTGGTGCCCAACGTTTCTATTTCTTCCGTGGTAATACCCGTGACGACTATAGATTCGTGTAACGCGACAGATATATCTTCTCGCAATATTTTTAGTTTGATTACGTTGATATCAGCGCCCGTGTCAATAAAAAATGAAGCCGAATCATGGCGCAGTTCTTTAGCACACATTCGCAACTGCGGCGAATCTCGATTAGTTTCTAGGCGGCGAACTACTAGTTTCTCTCTAGAAATCTGACTGTCCTGTGACGCTCTGTGTTGTTCGGGCTCGACGACGCGTCCGATCGGCGGGCTCCGCGCGAGTTTAAATCGTCGTCGCGTCTCGTCGGTGATCCCTGTCTCGGTGACGGCGACGAATCTCGCCTATCTCTAACGTGTCTATTGTCATGTTCGGTTGTCGGGAGCATGCGATGCTCAGGCGACATGGGTCGAGTGCTCGGCGCGTACTGTTGTTCGGCTCGCGGAGGGTAACTCGGGTACGGATACGGGAACGGCGTTGGATATGGTATTGGTGGCGGGTAATAGTAAGGAGCAGGCGGATAAATTGCCTGAGGCGGCGGAGCGTAGCAGTGCCCCGATCCCGTCGGATGCGATTGCGCGCCGACCTCAAAGTTCCTATTCGTTTCGAACGAAGGCCCGGCGCGAGAATATCCACTCGGACTCAGCGATCTCGGTGGTGCACGAACTGCGACTACTCTCTCCTCGTCCGCCCGTGATGGGAGTAAACGAGAAGGGTCAACAAACGATGGTGTCCGCATGCGCCTACGCGAAACCACACGTGCTGCAAATGCGACGGCTGTTTCCAAATCTTCCGGGTCGCGCGACTCTACTGTCCTCGCTATGTCATCCGGCAGCCCGCGAAGGAACGCTCCCAATGCACACTCCTTAACCGGTGCTAACATTCTCTCTATGTCCCCTTCGTGTGCCTCTTCTAACGCGCCCCTAGCTTCCATCAGAAGGATGTTCAGGCGGTCATAAAACGTGTGCACCGTATCGTCGCGACGCATCCGCGTGCTTTCTATCTCGCGTTGAATCTGTGGGTACGCACTGCAAGTTCCGAAACGCGTTTTGAGATGTTTAATGACCGCATCGATAGTTTTCAAATCCGATTGCCCGTACACGCTATCGCGCGCACGGCCCTGCAACCTCCCTATCACGGCCCGAGTATACGTAGCCTCCGTACGTGGGGGCATATACACGGCTCCGTCACGCACCCTCCGCACGAAATCTCGCAAGGGCACATTAGATCCGTCGTAATATGGTACTTCCGACATAGCCTGTTGGAGCGCAAGACGCTCCGCCACGGATGTCATCGACGCGCTTAGTTCAATTGTAGCGCTACTACTCGCGTCTGCGCTACTACCCGTGCCAAACTCATTAGGTTGACTCATGTTCGATTATATTACTATCGATATCGAGGGCCCCACACGCTATTCGCACGGTTAGTACCGTGTTTCCTTTGCGTCCTGTGGACGACCCCAAATATTGCCGTGAGCTCCGGCGCCAAGCGACGAGCCCCGTCGTTCAACCGCGGACTTATATATGTATGTATATATGTACTACCTACTGCGATTTTATATATATGTGATTAGCTATACACGTTTCCGCGAAGACTCGCAGATCATCGGCAAGATTATATATTGCTGCGATAAACGGTTATACGAACAAGTATAGAATTGGTGGAAGCTACAATCCTAATTAACAATTTAAAACATTCTCAATCCGATTCCAGTGTTAGAAGCGGAGCATAGAAATATAAAATGTAAAGTATAGAAAAGAATATAGAATATAATAAGGAATGTAATATAAGATAACCCACTCTGTGGAAGCTCAGGAAGAGAATCCCACTTCTGACACCAGTTCCGCTGTTACGTCCGGGCGTCGCGATAGGTCGGTTTAAAGGATTTGTCTAGGATGGAACCGTGTGTGTGTTCGAGCGGTCGACCGTTGTCGTCCGGGAGTAACGCGTGAATACTTAACCTAAAGGATATAAATCAAAAAGATGATTCTATCAATGACCGAATAAAATGATGACGCGAAAGAACGAAATCAATCTACTCGATCTGCAGGACTTATAGGATTCTCTCTCTTATCAACCCGTACAGGTTGCTGAGTTATTGCGTGTTACATTCCAGTACAGATAATGTTAATTATAGCGCATGCAAAGAAAATAAAAAAAGGATAAAGCAGATATAGTGTGGAAAAAACAATAGTGTATATTCTGTGATGATTATTCAGGTGCAGATACAAAGACGACTTGAGTTGAAAAAGCAGATTTCTGACACCAGTTCCACGGTTAGAAGTGGGTATAAAGAAGTAATATAACTGTAAGAGATATATATATACAGAAAGAAGGTGTATCCCGCTTCTAACGCCAATTCCACGTTTTAACAATGGTTACGAGGTTTTGTTTGTATCGGAGTATTGATATAATAAGGAACGGAAAGACTAACTATTACGCAATGTTCGGTAATACAATTCGCCGGTATGCAAGGCGCGGTATAATCGTGGGTTGAACGAAGCAGCTCGTATTGCGCGTGATATTCGTTATATGAATGGTACAGAGATTCCTTGTATAATTAAACAGTTCCGATCGCCCAGCGCTCAGAGCACACGGTTACGAGATCGCCTCTACAACTATTGCCCTAGGTTTCCCGTAATACATGTACTGGGGGCAAGAGTCGGGCCAGAAATCATGATCTAGCTGGTAATTGGAATATTCTTACCGTGCTGCTGGAAACGCTCAGACAATCTTTGATATTCTCTCTCTCCCTCTCTCTCTCACGCTCACGCTCGCTCGATGGTATGTCACTCGCTGTGTTACTCTCGCTCTTAGTTCGGTGGTATGTCGGTGGAAATTCGTATGGTTTATTACGATGAGTACCTTCGAATCGTAAAATGGTATTAATATACGATCAGGCTTGAGATGGCCTAAGCTCTCGTGTTATCGGAGCTGTAGATGTTACTCGCGAAGAGACTCCTCAGACCGGTCTAGATGTTCAAATCAGTCTAAATACAATACCAATTCCTCACCGAGAGAAGACTTATGTGGAAGTGTTACTTATAATACTAATAATATAATGTTCTTTATAAATGAAACTTATATGCTAACGGGCTCGGCGCGATTCGCCGACCACGTGCTGGAAATAACGCGGATCGCACTATTCGCACTCTAGATTAAAATTCGAAACCAAAAAGAAAACCAAAAGAAATATGAGTCCTTGCTCTTTTTAATAGCTAGATTTTAACACTAGGATTTAACGAGGAGTAATGAGTCTCTGATTAAACTGCAAGAATTTGCACAGATTAGCTCACAAAGAATAAACTAAGATATTCCTCGGACAGAGGACTACGCACCTCGCGACTATACAGCCAACTGCGACGACGGTCGCGTCTCGAGATGGTTCCTAGGCCGGCTCAGAGATAGTTTTTAGGCCCCTCTCACAGAATCGGGTACATAGCGGTCGACGGTATATACAAACATTCGGCTGGCTATGTAAAACGAGACGCTGGTTTTGTTCGTTAGTTTCTCTCTCTGATTAACAGATTTTATTATGAGTGCAAGTCGATCTCGGCACGTAGGAACTTAGTAACTCTTAAGCGCACGCTTCGGTGGGATTGATGATAACGAAAAATAGTCTTGTCCTGCAGCGATGCCTAACAGTGGCGCAATTAATAAATGAAAAGAAAGAGAAAAGGATAAACAATATTCTTAAGCGGAAACTCGTCGCTAACCTTAAGTCTATACACTCACACTCGCATACCGCGTACACGCATTCGTTCCTTATACTATATATATATTGTCATGAGTCGGTGTATTGGGTGGGGACGACGGTGATTCCAAGGCGAGGAATATTCTACTTGAAGTTACCGCTCGACGGTACCACGCATGCGCTAGGCATAGGCCGTAATATACAAGTATAGGCGCATACGAAGCCCGGAGTAGAAGGAAAATGACATGATTTTAACTCTAATACTCTAACGGTACGCCGGCTGCGATAGGCACAGGCCGTAATATACAAGTATAGGCGCAACCGGAGATCGGAGTAGCAAGAACAAGAAAAATACTAGGCTAATAAGTTAAAAGTTACGCTGGGACGTAACATTAGTCTCTACGGGTAATATTATCAAGCGTTTCGTTAAGCAGCCGTTGTCAATTTGTAATAATTTTGTGTGTGAAAAAATGTTACTTGAAGAAAATCATAATGATAATTATCGACGTCATAGTAAGATACTCCCCAATACTATTCGCTGTATAATATGCGGACCATCTAATTGTGGAAAAACCAATATAATAGTTAATTTAATTGAAAGCCCTAATGGAGTGCGCTTTGAAAATATTTATGTGTATTCGAAATCACTACAACAAGTAAAATATCGTTATCTCGAAAGAATTATATCAACAGTACCAGACATCGGCTATTATAAATTTTCAAATAATAGCGAGATTATTCCGATTTCTGAAGCTTTGCCTAATTCTATCTTTATATTCGATGATGTAGCCTGTGATAAACAGCAAACTATAAGGGAGTATTTTTCAATGGGCAGGCATTCTAATATCGATAGTTTTTATTTATGTCAAACTTATGCAAAAATACCTAAGCATCTTATAAGAGATAATACGAATTTATTAGTAATTTTTCAGCAAGATAATACAAATTTACACCATATTTATAATGAACATATTAATACGGATATGAGCTATGAAGATTTTCTAGCATTATGTAGAAATTGCTGGGAGAAAAAGTATGGATTTTTAGTAATTGATAAGGATAGTAATATTCAAAATGGAAGGTATCGAAAAGAATTTGACCAGTTTGCTATTATATAAATCAGTATACTGCTAATATTCAGTCATTATACATCCACGGAAGGAGTGAGAAGTGAGATGGGTGGTACGCGAGAAAATAAGAAACGCCAGCAAATTTTAAAACATATCGCAAAAACAAGTGATGTAATTCGAAAAAAATATAAAGATTTGAAACTTGGTAAAATAGAGTCTGAGGAATATTTAAAAGAAACATATAAACCGATAACTAAACCTCTACAAAAATTACTAGAGAAAAATATAATTACGAATAACAATAATGAAAAGAAAAAATTTGAAATTGAAAAAGATATTGAAAGTGATATTGAAGATATTGAAGATAATGAAGATGAAGATAGTGGAGGAGTTGAAGACTTGAGTAAGAAAAAAACAAAGGAAATGGCTAATCCGTCATTGAGTGAAACACATTATAGTTATTCGCCGTCTAGTGCCGTTATTAGGAGTACTAAAACTAAAAATGATAATATAAAATTTAAGACAACGCCACAAATAGGTAAGAGAAGAACATTTGCTGAAGCGTCAACTCCTATATCTCCTATACCATTATCGATAGAAAGACCAAATGTTGAAGAACCTTCATCGTTAGAAAGATCACAAGCGGAATCCTCTATTAGTGAAATATTACAAAATCCACCTGAAGATGTTAGAAATTTAATGCAGGAGAACTTAGCCCCATTATCACGAAAATATATTAGCTTATTTTTTAGTACAGATTTTGACAAAGAAATTGATCATGTTTACGGCATATATTTTAAAGATGACAATTTAATGTTAGGTGACAGCATATTTGAGGTGGATGAAAATGATAATATTATTATTAAGAAAACTAGATACAGCGGAACCCCTGGAATTTTCGAATTAATTTTCAAGAAAATTCCCAATTCAAAATTATATAATAATACAGATTTAATTAAGTATAAAACTATTTTATTAAAAACAAATGCCTTCCGTAGAGATTACCAATCATCACAACAGATTATGGGCAGTAAAGGATTTAAATATAAAAAAATAATTGCCCCATTACTAACACCACATTTAGCTATAGCTACAGCCGCGGAAAGAGCTAAAACAAAATCTAATAAATTTAAAGTAGGAGCAGGAAATAAATTTGCAATGAAAAAATATATACCGAATAATATGTTAGTTACGAATGAACCAGTGAATTATGTTCACTGGGACAATCCTAATGAGCTTATTGACCGTTTACGGCTTTTAATATCATCAAAAAAAGTTGGACATACAGGACATGATAATGAAATTATGTCAATAGTGGAGGAACTTCGCGAAGCCAATATTATTATATAATATTTGTGTATGCCTAAATTATATTTAG
This sequence comes from Priocnemis perturbator, assembly GCA_963942575.1. Classification (NCBI taxonomy): domain Eukaryota; kingdom Metazoa; phylum Arthropoda; class Insecta; order Hymenoptera; family Pompilidae; genus Priocnemis; species Priocnemis perturbator. The sequence goes on along the minus strand of OZ012643.1, from coordinate 7,026,012 downwards.
TCTTATAATGTTCATTAACAAGTTTGGTGGTAAGGGCATAGAAGATACTAATGATCGGTTACAAAATTCTAATATAAAAAGGAAAGGTATTTTTCTTCATTTCAACGTTAATGAGGGCGGCTATGATGCAAAAAATAGAAAAATTATACGATTAGCAAATCCTGGAAACTCTACAGACGCTGCGAACAAATACTATGTAGATAAACGTATATTAAGTAACGATAGGGCGCTTCGAGGCAGTCTCAACGAAAAAATTGAAAAGTGCGCATCGCAATGCGAAGCTAATTACGATAAATTAAAGAGAATAAATGCCGTATTAAATCTTTATGGCACAAATTTCAATAAACTTGATGAAGTGACTTCTACCTTAACAGAAAAAATTATAAAGTTAGAAGTAAATGGAAAAGAAAATAATAAATTGCTGCAAAATTTTATAGAAGATTTCCTCGCGCAACAGCAAAAAATAGAGTCTGATGAAAAAAGCCTTAATGAAAAATCGAATACAATTTCTAAAAATATTGAAGAAATTAATTATAATATTATTTCAGCAAAAAATAGTATTAGTCATCATGAATATTCTATAAGCAATCTTAGGGAATCGGCTACGACAAAGGATGCAGTAGAGAATTTGACCACGGCATTAGAAAAAGATATAGTGAATCTACAATCTCTTCTTGATGAGGAGATAAATGGGGTAAAACAAAATTTACACGATAAAGAAAACGACATAGCTAATATTCGTAAAGAATTTGTGACACAAATTACACTAAAAATTTTAATTGAAGAACTGCGGAAGGATGTGAATGATAATAAGGAGAATTTAAGAAACACTCAAATTGCAATTATAGAAATTATAAATAGAACACATAATAATGTAGAAACCTAAAATCATGAAATTAATTAAAGAACAAGAGCAGTTAGTAAAAGAATTGCATACACCTGTGAGAAAGAATTTTGTAAGAAAACGTGTTATAATTAAAGAATATGATGATTTATGGCAAGCTGATATAGTAGATATGAAAGCATATATACGATTTAATTCGGGATTTCAATATATTCTCACAGTTATCGACACATTTTCTAAATATGGCTGGGCTCGTCCGTTGAAAACGAAACAAGGTAAAGATGTGGTAAAGGCTTTCTCAAATATCTTCGGGGAGCGTAAACCTAAAAATTTGCAAACGGATGATGGGAAAGAATTTTTTAATAAAGATTTTAAGAATATAATTGGATAAACATGAAATAAATCATTATTCTACATATAGTGTTATGAAGGCATCGATAGTAGAGCGTTGGAATAGAACGTTAAAAAATAATATGTGGAAATTATTCTCGTCAAACGGAAGCTATAAATGGACGCATATGTTAAATAAACTTGTATACGATTACAATATGCGTAAACATAGAACAATCAAAATGAGACCTGCAGATGTGACAAATAAAAATGCTAACACGCTTCTTTCATCAGTTTATAGTAATATAAAGATCGTTAAACCGGGCAAATATCGAGTTGAAGATTTTGTACGTATTAGTAAATACAAGCATTTGTTTGAGAAAGGATATACACCTAATTGGACGACTGAAATTTTTAAAGTTACTTCTGTGCAACATACTTATCCTGTCACATATTTAATTCAAGATTTACGAGGAAATGACATTAAAGGCGGTTTCTATGAATATGAATTATTAAAAGCTAAGCATAGCGATATTTATTTAGTTGAAAAAGTTATTCGTAGAAAGCAAAATAAAGTATATGTTAAATGGTTGGGATTAGATAAATCACATAATTCATGGATTGATATAAATTTAAAATAAATTTATTTTTAATTGTGTACTTAATTACAAATTGATAATAAAATATAAAAATTCATTATATTCACAATCAGTGCATATCAATGTACATTATTATTTAAAAAGATTTATTAGTTACGTTATAACAGTACCAATTTCTAAAAACTTGTACTTCAAGTAAAGGACAATGCGGAATTTTATTATTCCAATTTCTCTCTTTTACATGTATTTTACACATTATAGTGTTGATGTTCACTTTATTATACAGTTTATTAGAAACTAGAACATCAAATTTAGGACATGCCAGTTCCTTTAAATTTATATTTCGGATTCCAAGTTCGTTCAATAATTTCTTTTCATAAATTCCACCTTTATATGCAACAATTGGACTGTCATATTTTGAGATAAAATCTTGGACTATATAGGGCAAGTCCTCTTGTTCAAAATTTTCATATCCGTAATCTTTGAATAAAATTCCATGAACGTTATTGTATACATAACGCGCACTTCGCTGATCTTCAACACTTAAATCGTTGAAGTTTTTATTCAAAAATAGGTATTCACGTAATATATTTTCATTTATAGATATTGTTTAAACTTCTATTTCTTGTAACCCGTGAAGGGGCAGGGCGGGCGCTGGAATCTTTAACCCAGCCCTGAGCCTTCTCGGTGCTGCGATATGTGACGTCAGGATCCTGCGTGATCCTGGCGACGACCAATGGACGCGTGCCGTCACCTGTGCGATCCCGCGTGACCCGGTTTCTCCCAATAATTGGCATGGATTTCCCACCTGTCGTCTCGTGCCCGACGGTAGATTTGCGTGCGAAATACTTCCGGCTTCTTCTTCTCCGAGCCTCGTGCGTGCCCGCATCGAGTCTCGCTCTGTTCTCTGTGCCTCCGAGCTACAGTTCCCGCCGTGACCAAATTCGTGTCGCCGTCGCCTCAACTGCGTCGGGACCAACTTCGTGTCGCCGTCGCTTACAATAAAGAGTGTGCCTCAATAAGAACGGAGTCCAGATCCATCTGTGATTGCACCTAAACCTCCTCTTCCTCGTCATCGCGGCTCCTGTTTAAAGAGTTCGCTGTCGCACGCGCCTCGTGCCAGTCGGTGCGGAACCGGAGTGGAACGAGTCGACTTCTCCGAATCGTCTCGTGTCCGAACAGATATTATCGCAATTTCTTTGCATAAAAACGTATGTCGATTAATTGTAAATCCATCCATATCGATGAAATGCGTTATTTTTTCATAATCAGCTGTAGCCTGAAAATAATATTAATTTAAACAAATTAGAGTATTGGAAATAAAAATTTGTTTTACTTATATTCGGACTACATACCATAATTATATTTTTACATTTTCACTTACAAAACTGTAACTTTTCAATTTCACTTTAATGCAAATGTTGCACAAACTTTAGTCGACCGAAGTTTCTTTTGTAACGTACCGCGCCGCCGAACAGCGCCGAGCGCCGCCGACCAGCGCTGCGGCCCATGACGTCGTGCCTGCCTGCCTGCCGTGACGTCAGCATGCAGCGCCCAAATAGTGACGTACCCAGTGTAGTGACGCGCTCCCCCACAGTGACGCGCCCGACTCTAGCGACGCGCTCGCGTAAGCGCCATATTCAAACCGAGCGACTGCATGGTAACTGCATGGTAACGGCATAGCAACGGCATAGCGACGGCCGAGCGACCACGTAGCAATCACGTGCACAGCGAGTGCATAGGGACGGTTGGGAACGTGCGATTCCCCGAAAAGCGTACCCCACCACGATGCCCTATTTTCCTCACATCCCAGGACCCCTTGCCTAAGGTCAATTTGTATAAAAGAGCGCTCCTCCAGGGCTCCTCAGTTCAGTCAGCTACAGAGAAGACCGTGCAAGGGTCTGCATTAGTAATTCCCGAGCGTTACGTACAGTGAAAGAGTGAATCCAGGATCACTAAGCGTCTTCTCGTTGTCTGTTCTCATTGCAAGGAACAACCTGTGCGTGTTCCGCGCGTCTCTAGTTTAGCTTAAATTCCAAGTCCGGCAGCTGCAGGAAAGATTGTCTTTCCGCTGTTCGCGACTTATAGCAAGGAATAACTTAGAGTATTCCGAGCAGTTTTAGGGTTAGTCGTTTTGCCACACGAAAAGTGTGTAGTTTTAGTTCTCGTTTATCGCTCAAATTCCTTTACAAAAACCAAAAACAGTCTAGTCAAATATCGCTTTTTGTAAATGTGTACGCGTCGTATTTTATTTATATTATCCGAAATAGTAGTTATTTATCGTTGTGTGTCTTATATTTAACTGCTTTTTTCTGTATTTATCTTTTTCAATATATATTCTATTTATTTGTTTTCCATAATTCTTTGCTGTAGCGTTGTTCAATCGCCTAGTACTCGAGTCACACGAACAAGGTTTCCCTTTACCGCTCGAGGGAACCACCGAGCCTAAAAGAAAAGATACCAAATCCACTCTCCTCAAAGCTGCACAAGGGGTGCCGCGGTGAAACACACGTTAAGGCCCTTGTCAGCTATCCTCTCGAGTTTGCTCGTCCAGGGTGCCGCGGTGAAACACACGTTAAGGCCTGGGCAGCAACTCAAAAACCGAATCGACCGAAGGGTGCCGCGGTGAAACACACGTTGAGGCCGGAGGACGATTTTCCTATACCCCCTCTCTCCTCCTTTCGATCGGCGAGACGTATTTCCGCGAGGGAGTACGAGGACCCGTGAGAGAGGCATCACTAAGGGTGGGGACGTACAGGGTGCCGCGGTGAAACACACGTTAAGGCCTGTACCTAGCTGCTCACTCCTCTCACGCATATTTCTTTTCCTATCGGCACTGACAGATAAACCTCACCACGTCAGGCCGTGGCTCGTAACACTTTCAAAAAGATTCGTCTCGTACTGAAGCTCTCATTTGCGCTGTAGGTATTAAATGTGTGAGAAATCAGAAATTGAGCGAGGGCATAATTGTTGTATGCAAGCGTAAAAGGGAGTAGAGGAATGAAGAATTTGCGCTGTAGGTATTAAATGTGTGGAAAATCAAAAATTGAGCGAGGGCATAATTGTTGCATGCAAGCGTAAAAGGGAGTAGGGGAATGAAGAAAAGTGACGTATGCTGGAAGTTTGAGTGGAAGAGTATGCGGTGCATAAATAGCGCTACTTCGCGATACGCGCAGTTTAGTCGTTGAATAGCGCAAGTGCATTAACAGTTCAGTAGATATTTGCAGTGAACATGTGCGAAAATACGTTCAGTTTGCTGAATAGTGTCGGTATTATAAACAAGTTGCCAGTGAACCCGGTAGCAGGCTTGGAAATTAATAAATCATATTTAATAAGCGGAATGAGAAAAATGAAGACCCGCATTGGAGATAGAGTTATGTTTGATTTAAATGATACATTCTCTATTTTTCTACCATTACGTATAAGTAATATTTTATTAGAAAAAAGCAAGCATTACCAAGTTATAGAGAATTGCCTTACAAGTAGTAAACCAGTTCATCTAATATACCTTGGTGGAAAATATAATGAAATGAAATTCTCTACTGATGATGATGATGATGATGATGATGATGATGATGATGATGATGTAAAAGAAGAAGAACATGTAGAGAGTGAGAAGGAAAATATGAAAAATGAGAGCGAAAAAGATTCGTCAAAACGTAAGCGCAAAAATGGAAACGAGATGCCAATAGATGAAAAGAATAAAAAAAAAGCAGCATCATAATCAAAAACAGGTTTGTAGACATACATCAAGTATGTATATAATTATAAATGATTTTAGTAATAAAACTTAATAAAATAATAATTTCATTACAGATAAAACAAACTGTTTCATTCAACAATTTCTACTACTTATATATAATCGACGATACATATCCTGAAGAATACCAATGTGCACGTAAAGGATTCTGGCATATCGACTCCGCATATTTTAAAGCAGACGTGGGCAACTTGTGGCCCCCGAGCCACACACGAACAGCACACAGTCGCACATGTTTCCTTGGCCCCGCTCGCCACTGCGGTCTCGCCGGCGGAGAACTGCCCCCTCTATGCCTACTGCTCAGAAATCTAGCTACGTCTTCGATGTTCGACTGTGTCGCCTCATTGTAAATATTACAGGAGAGGGGGCAATTCTCCTCCGGCGAGACCGCGGTGGCGAGCGGGGCCAAGGGAACATGTGCGACTGTGTGCTGTTCGTGTGTGGCTCGGGGGCCACAAGTTGCCCACCTCTGTTTTAAAGCACGGGTTAAAAAAATGGATGATTTGCTTCAAGATATTATGAATTTGAAATTTACACAATATATAAATAATGAAAATAATGTTTAAAATTTCTAATGTATTTAACCATCTATATAAAATTAATAAAAAATGAGTTCATTATAAACTAGTACATATTTTTCTTTCACATCAGTCTTTCGTCCTACCGTGACACGTAAGCACCTCAATTCTAATCATGGCGAAATTAATTATATTTATAATTCACACTGCGATACTTCTTCAACTTTTTCCTTCTCTCTTATCTATCAAGACCAATTTGCGAGTGCGTTCTACGCATCCGATGAATAAACGTTCAACAATTAATTATCTTCAATATTACGGCTATATGAACACTAACAATTCAAAATCAGAAACTATTAATAATGATAAATTGGTAGATGCAATACGAATTTTTCAACAATATTGGAATCTTAAAGTTGATGGGACTCTAAATGCTGAAACGAAAAAGTTGATGGAGGCAAAGCGTTGTGGAGTAAGTGATCATGTCAGCGATTACACACTTCATTCTTATAAATGGAACAAAAAAACATTGCGTTGGTATTTCCATGTCGGAACAACAGAACAAATTAACATTGCAAAAAAAGCATTTTCTTTGTGGCAAAAGCCATCTCGGTTAACCTTTATTCAAGTACAAAGTAAAACTGAAGCGGATATAATTATATCATTTGAAAATACAATGCATTACAGTGTTAATTCACCACAACAAGTTTGTTCACCACCATTCTCTAATCAAACATTAGCACATGCAGATATGCCGAATGAAAGTAATAATGTCAGAGAAATTCATGTATCTAAATCGTGGAAATGGATGATAGGTGAGGGGCCGATAAAGGATGAGTCAATCAGTTTATATGAAACATTAACACACGAAATTGGTCACAGTCTAGGTTTACTACATTCATCAAATATAAATTCAATAATGTCGCCATTTTATCATTATGAAAATCATACAGATTATATTAAACTTGAGGAAGATGATATATTAGCTATACGAAATTTATATAATGTTAATGATGAGAATGAGTCTGAGGGCGAATTCGGTGAAGATGCAAATGGTAATGCTTCTCCTGATACGTCACCAGATGCACCAACATTAGTTCCACCAAAATTAGCTGATTTATGTTCAGCTCCAGTAGATGATTTAAAATTTTTCATTTTTAAAGCACGATTGTATATATTCTATAAAATTTGGGTATGGCCATTTAATTTAAACGTTAAATATCGAAAGTATGAGGAGCCACAGTTAATAAGATCGTGGTTAAAATTTTTGCCATTGAATTTTTCTGGAATTAATGCAATATATGAAAGACTAAATGGAGAAGTTGCATTATTTTCTGATAATAATATTTATATATTCAATCCTGATACTTTCTAATTAAAAACTGATTATCCCATGACATATCAAAAAGTATTTGGCAAAGACTTTCAGTATAATGGAGTGCAATCTGCTGTTTTAACAAATACCGGTAGAACATATATTTTTTATAAAGGAGTATATGTAATTGAAATTGACGAGTGTAGATATCAGCCTAGAAAGTATATTTTAATTAACGATTTATTTAATGGAATTGGCCTATCTATATCTGTTTGGGATTGGGTACTGTCTGCGAGCAGTATTAGTACTTTGCGCATAGCGCTGCTCGGGGACCCATCTCACACCTCGTTCGCTAATTGGTCAGCGTGACGTCACACCGACAGCCGTGTGGTTTTCCGCGCATAGTGGCGAATCTAGGTAAGGCGAAATTCGGTTCTTCTTCGTTTAGCGAGCCGCGTTACGCCAGTCGTCGTTCTCCTACCGTGCGTGCGCTCACCGTGACTTCTTTTTCCGCTCCATTGCTCGTTAGTATTTGGGCGATCTCGCCTTCCGAAGTCGCGTATACAAGTAGATTATACCGTAGCTCGCGTACTTCGACGGAATTCCAGTCTTTGCAGTGTGCTCGTACGTGGAGCACAGGTATCGTATCTTTTCCGTCTCTCCGTCCTTCGCGGCCTTCCTTCCGCGGTTATGGCGACGAATCCCATCGTGCGCCGTAAGTAGCCGCCGATATTCCTTATTCTTTTCCGGCTAATCTAGCCTTCCACGAGCAATCCTTCGAAGGGCATCGCGGCTCCAGCTCGCGTGTTCCTCCTTTCCTGCTCTTTCCGGGTCCTCGAGACGTCGGTTGGACGATCTCATTAGGAGGCCCTTCCCTCCTGTGGTGAGACCCTTCCCGCCATTTTCATTACGATACCGGAGAATCGGACAAGAGAGCACGCACGCGTAGTTCCTAAGTTACCTGGCGCGTCTCGATATTAGTATTATTTAGTATTTACGCGTCGGGACGACTCCCGTTTTAAAACTGACAAGATTGTGTATCATTCTGTGCAACCTAAAATAAAAACCTCGTTAACGGCATCCGCGTACTTTAACACTCGCTACTCCCCAGTATCCCCAGCGCCTCGCTGTTGCCTTAGACGCAATCAATATCTCCACAAAATCCATTTTCAGTATTTAAATATATAAATGGTAAACTTTATATATTACAAAACGGTAATTTTTATGAATATGACGAATTTAATTTCAATGTTGTAAGATCAGGGTCATTCGATCTCTCCATTTTCAGTATTCAATGTATTACTGATAGTAACATTTTAGCCAATTTGAAAGATATGGTAGAAAAATTAGTTCAATTTTATGGTGAATACAATAAAAATGTAAATTCAAGATTATCTTATAACGCAAATAAACGTGATATAAACGAATTTAACACACAAGCAGAGATATGAAATCATATGATTTCATATCTAGGATAAAAGCGATGGTAAATCAGAGAGAGGGGATAGTCGTAGCAGGATAAATATATGCAGGAAATTGTGCGTCTGTTGTATTTTAAACCGCGACCGTAAGCGGAGGCGGAGGCTAACGAAGTGAAGTGCAGTGAAAGTTACAAAACGGTAGTGTGATTAAAGAGGTGTAAAATGAAATCTATTAATAGATTATCGGCGAAAATAGAAAAAAATTTATTAAATCAAATGCCGTTTTTGAAGAAAGAAGAGGATTTTAAAGAGTGGAAAAAGCAATATACTACATATGTAAAAAAAAACGAAAATACTCCTAAATAATGAAAATATGAAAAAAGAATATAAAGTGAAACTGATGGAACAATTAAAGCGGCTGAGGAATTTAAAGTATTTCGTAAACGAACGATTACGAAGAAAAAAAGAAAATGCAGTGAATAAAAAACAACTAATACAAAAAGAAGAAAATTTATTAAACCGAGCGTATTTAATTGAATCAGAAGCAGATAAAACCCAATGGATAAAAGATTGTGAACAGCATTTAAAATATTTGCATTCATATTTAATTAATAAAAAAGAAAAAATAAGTGTTGGTAGGAAACAACATTTACTTGCGCAAATAGCTAAACTAACTTGTACACGTGAACAATTAAGTTTTAATTTTAATCTACATTCTGGATCTGGATTAAATGAAGAAAAACAGAAGGATAAGAATATTACACTGAAATGGAAAGAAATTGAAAGCGGACATGCCTTCCAAAGTCGTATAATCACTGGAATTATTATAAATTTACATCATATTGATCCTTCTATATTTTTAAGCGATGCTAAACATATAGTGATAGGAAAAGTACTATCGTATGTTAAACAGCACAAACGTGTTAAAGTAAACACAATCTTCAATGGTGAATTTACGTTAAAACGCAGTTTGACTAACGAAAGTAAGAAGGAAATTAAAACCTTTGCAACAAAAAATGAGGTACTACTAAATGATAATGATTCCACCATAAAGCTTGATAATTGGTATACAAACAATGTGTGTGGGCAGATTCTTACATTGCTAGAGGAATTTCAAGAACGTGACAGTGGATGGGCATTGAGCAAAATTATCAGTTTGGTTATAAATATCAATAAATGTGATTTATTGAGCGCTGGTAAAGGAAACTGTAGACTTCCATTAGCTATACGAAATAGAAAAGCAACTGTTTCTATTGATTTGGCTGATAATGAAAATGATTGCTTTGCTTGGGCAGTAACGTCAGCATTATACCCAGCATCACATCATAGTAACCGTAAACAATCATATCCGCATTATAAAAATGTACTAAATTTAACGGGAATTACATTTCCCGTTACAACTAAACATATACCTACATTTGAAAAAAATAATAATTTGTCCATAAATTTATACCAATTAACGAATAAAGATAAATCTGAACATGAAAAATATGAAGTATTACCATTACGATTAAGTGATAAAATATCTGAACATAAACATATAAACTTACTAATATATCAAAATGAGCAAGAAAAAGATAATATGTGGCATTATGTATGGATCAAAAATTTATCAAGGCTGATATCGTCGCAAATTCATCAACATCAACATAAATCACACATTTGCGACAGGTAATTCATCACTTTTCTATTTACAGTTGTAATAATTTAATAGTTTAATAATATGATTCTTATAATTTACAGCTGTTACGTCCGGGCGAGGCTTATCACGACTTTGATGTTTGTCAAGACGGTCGATGAGAAATCCGCGAGCGGCCTGCCGTGCGACCGGTCGTAACGCTTGAATATTTTTGTTAATTTAATTACAATAAATCAACGGCAATCTAACTGAAGATCATCATAGCGGTATTCTAATCCCTTCCTGGAAGAGGAGGGATTTTCTAGTTTATTCAGTACAAACTAAACGGAGAAGTTAAGTTAAAAATCTAATATCGCGTTTAGTTGTTTGCAGGACTAATAGGATTCGTGTGTCTTCTCAAGACCCGTACAGGTCCCCAATTGTTCTCGCGAGGTTATGTTTTCGGCCGGTGTACGATGCTATGGTATATGAGGTGTGACGTCACAACACAGATTAAATCAAAGAGAGTAATATAAGGGGAAAACAAAAGTAGTTATATTCAATTGAAAATAATTATATAAAGAAAAGATAGAATATATAAAGAAAAGTAGAACAGATGTGTTACGAATTCGCTAAACTATGAAAGAATTACTGCAAGAGATATTATTCGCAGTATGGAAGATTGTTCATGAATGGTGCGCGACAATGATGCGCCTTAATTCGAGCGCTCTCGGTAATTCACGGTTATGCCCTTACAATCGACAAGTTAACTAGGAATCTTGCGCGGTCAAATGACCGCCCCCGTGGGATCCCGCCGTGGCCTGAGCTCGGGCATGATCATATTATAAAATGGAGTAACATTTCGTCGTGAATCTCGACTGGAGGTTCCTACCGTGTCGCTGGTCTTCGGTTACGCTCGGATATTCTCGCTTTTCGCGCGCTCTCCTTCTCTCTCACTCTCTCTCTCTGTCTCCTTCGCTCTATCTCCTCCTTTCTGCGCTATCTCTCGCTCTCTCTCTCTCTGTCTGGCGGTAGGTCGGTTGGAAATTTCAGGTTTTGGTGGAAAACGATGATAATACCTTCGAATCGTAAAATAATTTCAGTACTTTGAACCTTCTTGATTTGCCTATGCTCTTCGATAATTGAGCCGGGAACTAGTCCGTTACAAGGGGTCGGCAAGTCAGGAAGATAGTGCTTCTATTCAGATATTTTGATAAACTAATTCCGACTTCAATCGCCACGAGCGAGGAACAACCTTTCGCGCTCTGTTCAAGTTAAATAATAAAGAAAAAGTAATGTAAATGAAATCAAAAGGAACTTAAGCTAACGTGTCCGACGCAATTTGTCGGCCACGTGCAGAACGTAACGCGCACACCTTCGCACTTTCACTAAATTAAAGAAAACTGAGTCTATGTCTCACTTAATAATTAGATTTTACAAGCTATTGTTTAACGAGGATTAATGAGTCCGTATTACTACACACTGCTAGAAGAATATGCACTTTAGGCTCAGAAATTAATGAAAACTAAGACACCCTCGGACAATCGACTACGTACCTCACGACTTTACAGCCAACTGCCCAGAGAAATCCGTCGCGAGACGGCTCCTGGGCTCGCTCTAGGCCAGTTTTTCATACCCTAACCATGGAAACGGGCGATCAGCGGTCGAGTCAGTGTACAAATATTGTGTTACCATGCTCGCTCGATGTTCAGCGAGAGACTTTCATTTGCTCATTTATCCTCCTTTAATTGGAGGATAATCCTCCCCCCCTTGGAATCATCATCGTCCCCGATGATGCGTCGCTCGCCTGTCTCACGCGTAGGGGTTGAGCGACGTCCGGCGGTACCAAATAAACACATGTAACATACGCCTGTCGCGTCGGTGAGCTACTGCGCTGGTTCCTCCCACCCTGAGCTCGAACCTGACCCCCCTGGTGTCCCCTCGGAATACCTCGAGCACACAGTCTATAAGTGGTCGGCGCACGCCCGGGCACCCCTCGACGTCGACCTCCCTGATGGTCTTGCAAGATCGGATCAGCCCACAGACGTCCTCATCGGACACTCCCTCGTTATCCCTGCACTCAAGCACCTCGAGCGCGCGCATCCTCATCATGAACTGAGCGCCCACGCTGGGGTGCATTAGACTGATGTTGAGATGTCGCAGGCGAGGCAAGTCACCCAATGACTCCAGAGCGAACTCACCACGAACGTTAGTAGAGGCGGTCAGGTCCAGGTATTCTAAAGCGCTCATATGCCTGCCCACCTCGTCGACAAATGACACGTCCACCCAACTATTTCCCATCAGTGTCAACCTTGTGACCTGCGTGAACCTAGGTGGAATCCGCAGGGCCCCCGCAACTGAGCCGTAGCCAAGCTCTAAAAAATTGGCCACGTCTCCCTCCTCCGCCGCATCGTCCAGCTCCTGCTCTAGGGCCTCGTCCCGCTGGTCGCAATACCGGAACAGCAATTCCTTCGTCACCGGTCCCAACGCCGCGTTATGTCCTAGAGCGGCTAACACGTCCTCGTGAAAGAAAGCTGGGCGGTCGATGACGATCGTCTTTAGCTCCTTCGCCCTCTCCAGGAATTTCCCTAGATGGTTGGGGCGTATTCGAGTCTCTGTGATGCTGAAGTTCTCCAGGCAAGAACTCAGCGACCCTAGGGATTCCCCCGTCATTTTGGTTCCTTTTGCGGTGAAACGTTGTATTTTATGACCCGCGAATACCCATTTCAATTCTATGTCCACCGGACCATCGCACACCCCCACGGTGAGACTTCTAAGATTCTTACAAGCATAAGACAACGCACGCAGGCCGGATGGGAGGACTCGAAGGCCGGACACATCCAACTCCTCTAACCCCTTCGCCCATCCGGCAGTTATGGTTAAAATTTGGGGCCGCAGTGCCCTGCATGCGCATCGGTCCGCCAGGTGTACGGCGCGGAGCCCGCGACCGCAGCGCTGCAGTAGCCAATTATACGAGTCATTTGTCGGGGCCGGCTCGCTCCTATATGTCGGCCATCGCCAGTCCTCCGCGTCGATCGTCGTTTCCGTAGTCAGCGCACGCCGCACCCCCTCCTGCCAGCCCTTACTAACTTGTTCCATGCGCGCCACATCACGGAACGGTAGAAAGGGTGCCAGGAGCGCCACGACCTCCACGGGTAGCGGCGGGGCATAGGTCTCGTAATACCCCAGGCCGTCGAACGGTTGCGGAGCATCGTCGTCCACGGCGGTGGAAGTGGACGGCCCTCGTCGATGCCATGCGTCCGCCATCTGCACCCCAATCACCCTTTTTCGCAGCGTTATTGGATTTGCCTTGGCTGCCTCCACGGCTCCCATTGCTTCCTCGGTTGTCCGGAACGTCACAAACCCTGTGGCGCCGCCCTGGCCGCGCCGCACCACCGCGCCTATCGCTCCCAGGGGTCGGAACGCTTCTAGGAGCTGGCTTTGTCGCGTGTTTGTCGCCATGTAGGCGACGAACACCCGATTTATTGGAATATTCGTCGGTTCCATAACAGGTCTTAATAAAGGAGATACATATTCGTTAGTATGACACAACATAAAAGTTATTCCATGCCGTTGCCCCTTCCACGGGGAAGATCGGTCTTCGCAGGAAGCCGGCTGTAAAGGTTATCAACGATTCTCGCGCCCGAGGCGAATGTGTGAAGCTTATTCCTCGCTCGGAGAGAGAGATACTTAGGTCATCGGTAAGATTTTGTCCGCGTGCTTGAGGAGACGTTTACCCTCTTCCGTCTCCAGCAACACGGTATTTCCCTCCAGCCTTTTTACGACGCGGTAGGGACCCCGATATCGACTGCCAAATTTGCCCTTCTTGGGCTCGATAAGGACCCGCACCCTGTCGCCTTCTTTCGCTTCAAGCGGCCGCGCGCGCGCGTCGTAGTGCACCTTGGATTTCTGCTTCGCCTTCAATAGATTTTCCCCTGCCGCGATCTGCATTTCCGAAAGGTGGGGAATAAGCTCCCGTAGATACGCGGAGTACGTATCACTCCTCTCGTCCACGCAGATCGAGCTTGGGTAACGCGCGGTTCTACCATACACGAGCTCGTACGGTGTAAAATTCGTAGCTTCGTGTACCGAGGTGTTATACGAGAACATTGCAAACGGTACCAGCCTATCCCAGTCGTCATATTCATCTAAGTAATGCTTTATGTATTCAGTAAGCACGATGTGGCTGCGTTCTAACGCACCATTAGACTGAGGGCGGTATCCTGACGTCGTCACATGATCGATATCAAAAAGTCGCGCGATTTCCCTAATTACTCTATTTATAAAGCTAGTGCCTCTATCTGTTAATATTGTTCGCGGCGCTCCGAATTGTAATATAAGGTTCGTGACCATCGCATGGGCTATTGTTTCCGCTTTTATATCCGGTACGGGTACTGCGATACAATATTTAGTGAGATTATCTTGCATTGTCAAAATGTGTTTGTTTCCTTCCGGTGTTGTAGGAAGAGGCCCGACAGTGTCTAAGGATACTTTAACAAAAGGTTCAATTGGCGTATCCGTTATGATCATTGGCTCACGCGTTCTTGCGCGGACTAACTTTTTCTCTAAGCATCCCGTGCAAGTCCGAATAAAATTTTGAATCTCATTTTTCATGCCCGGCCAATAATATCGCTCGCGAATTCGGTGGTAAGTTTTGGTCACACCCTTATGTCCACCCATACGCCCTGCGTGCAATTCGGATATTATTTTTGGTCGTAACGCCTCAGCTGGTATCGAGACGTTCCCGGTGAATAAAGTAATAGTTATTCCGGAATCTTCAAATATTTCATGCAATAAGTCCGGATAAATTCCGCACGATAGTTTTTCAGTGATATCTCCTCTCAACGACAATCCGCACGATGTTTGCCCGTAATTGGTTAAAACGTCCCGTAATCTAATCAATCCGTCCCTGAATTCAGCAACGGTGGGGGTATCGTAAAATCTCTTTGCTACTACTATGCTGTAAATAAAATGTTTCTTGTAGCGTGTGACTAAAATTTTTCCTTCCTTTGGATTAACGGACTTCATGTCCTCGATGTTAATTGCGCGAAGTTCCGTTAACAAGCGCGATACCGTATTGTCGAATTCGCAATCAGCTGTTATGAAATGGGCTATATTTCCCCGTCGTGCTGTTAAATTCTCTCGCGAATATCGTACAGGCTTCACTCCGTTCCTTATGTTATTTCGTGGTAGGCTCTGCGGAAGAGGCTGATCAGGCTCGCAAGGCACACTCTCGCTTACGGGAATCCCGACGATAGTTGTGTTCGATGGTCGGTCAGCGTATAGTCGTCGCGACGGTACGTCTTTCGGTAATGTCACTTTCGTCGGAGGAATCGGTGTTGAAAGTGCCAATGGTCGCGTCGCGGGAATAGGCGTCGGTATAAACGATCGTCGTATCGGTTTCGAAATTATCGTATCGTTAATTTTCCCCGGCGCTTCCTCGGTTTCTTTGATAGGTGTTAAAGGCCCTGTAGAGGGACGCGCGATAGTCCCGGCACGGGCAGGACGGGTGGGGAACTCCGTTGTGTCTAACGCATTTCCCGACCTGTCCGGCACTAAGATTTCCCCCACTTCCTCTACCGGTTCTCGTTCATGTAAGTCGTCAAAGAGTGTTGGATTTTGTCTGTTCGCGCTGCTGTCGTCATGCGGCAGTTCGTCCGCGCTTTCGTCGTCAGTCCGTTGGTCATGTCTGAATAGAGCGTCGTGAAAACGTACGATCGAGTCGGACAACTCCTCCAGCGTAATCGGCCCTTCCGATTCTTCACTAGAAGATTCGCCCTCATCGGTCGCGTAGTGGCGCCGGGTGGGAACCTCCATGGTGGGTAGTGCGCTTCCCGGCGCCTCCACCTCTTCGCTCGCGCCCGGTTCTGTTTCTGGTATTTTGTCTGTCTCCGGCGGCGGTCGACTCGGTAGTCTCGGTTTTACACTAGGCAACACACTTCTACGTTCAACGAATATTGGCGTATCGGAAGCGTCTGATGACGGGTCATCGCTGTCTGCTGTCGCCTCTGTCTGTGTCGACGGTACGACCGGAGCACGATTACGCGTTCTTGATGCTACCGCGCTTGTATCTAAAGGATTTGGCAACCTCGGATTTACCCGAACTCTACCCGTTCTTTCCTCCGGTGGAGAAGAATCGCTTGTTGACACGCGTGGGTTTTCCGAGCCTGATTCCGCGGTCCCTTGTCTCAACGGTAACACCTTCATTTCTGAACGCTCCTTACTTTCCTCGTCGGAACTTAGTATACTTGGTTTGACTGGATTACGCGACAACGCGTCGGCATTAGTGTTGAGCTTTCCCGGTTTGTGCACGAACTCATATTCATAGTCCCTCAGTTTCAGTCTCCAACGTACAAGTCGTTGTCCCGGATCTTTTACAGAATCTATCCATTTTAATGGTTCGTGATCACTGAAGAGCGTGAACTTTCTACCGTATAAGTATGGTCTGAAATGCAGTACCGCGTAAAGAACAGCTAAGCACTCCTTTTCAGTGGTAGTATAATTCTGTTCCGGTTTTGTCAAGTTTCGCGACAAGTACGCTACGGGCAGATCATTACCGTTAGTATTCTGACTGAGCACTGCGCCTATCGCAACGTCTGAGGCGTCAGTTGTCAAAGTAAAGGGCTCATTAAAATTAGGAAACTGTAGAATAGGAGACTTGCACAATGCTCCGCGTAATATTTTAAAACTCTTAGTGTGTTCCGCGTTCCAATCAAACTTCGCGTTTTTCTTCAATAATTCAGTCAACGGTTTCGCGATCGCGGCGAAGTTCTCTATAAAGCGACGATAGTAGCCTACTAAGCCTAGGAACTCCCGAACATTGCGCTGTGTCTGTGGATACGGAAAATTCTTCACAGCGCTTATTTTACCTGGGTCTGGGCGTACCCCGTTTCGACCTATTACATGTCCTAGGTAAGCTACTTCCGTACGCAGAAAGTCGCACTTATCCGGTTGCAATGTAAGTTTCGCGTCGCGTAGTCTATTAAATAACCGTTGTACTTTCCTCCGGTGTTCTTCCAGAGATTTGGCGTATACGACTATGTCATCTAAGTAAACGAAAACTTCTACTCCTTGCAATCCACGCAACACCTGATCCATTAATCGTTGGAAGGTCGCCGGCGCGTTCTTAAGCCCTTCCGGCATTCGTACGTACTCGTAATGACCGTTCGGTGTCGTGAATGCAGTTTTCGCGCGATCTTTCGGTTCCATTCCGATTTGCTGAAACCCGCTTGCCAAATCAAATACTGAGAAATAACGCGCCTCGCCTAGGTGATCCATGATATCAGTGATATTGGGCAATGGATACGCGTCCCCGATAGTCTTCTCATTTAATTTCCTAAAATCTATCACCATACGCCAGCGTTTATTCCCGTGGGAATCTGGTTTCTTCGGTACAATCCAGAGTGGCGAATTGTATGGTGAGCTTGATGGTGTTATAATATTGTCGGTTAATTTCAAGGAGATTTGCCGCGCGATCTCTTCTTTATGTATCGGTGGAAATCTGTATTGCCGCGTATTAATCGGTAGGTCGTCTGTCGTCGGTATTGTGTGAGTGATGCACGGTGTCGATTGTAGTTTGTCACCCGGTAGATGGAAGGTTTTAGGGTATTCCTCTATCAAGTCGATTACGTGCTCTCGTTCTTCGGCGTTAAGGTGTTCGAGCCGCAAGCGAGAGAGCACCTCACTCACCCGATCAGTCGTCACCGGCTTTTCCGCGCGTTCGGAGTCTGTATCGAAATATTCCTGTTCTTCGGGAAAATTATGGTACTCGAACGGCACTATGTTTTGTGGCGGAATCTCAATTTCCGCGCGCCTGTCTAAGGTGTTAATCGCCAGCACGTGGCACGCGCCCTGACTGACTGAGACGGCTGCTTCACCGATATAGATACCGTCTGCAATGTTCATTCGCGGCAAATAGCCCTCCGTTAAATCTCTCCCTTCGTCCACGTCGATCCTAAGTACTTGTCGCGCGCGCGGCTGCAGGTGGTATACTCGCGTCGCTGGCGAGCTGCGTCGCGCGCTGTTCGGTTCGGCTTCTCCGACGAATCGCATCGGTCTTATCGGATCGCTTTGTGTTACTAAAGTGTTGTGTGCAAATGAAATCTCTGCACGTTCTTGTCGCAGGTATTCTTTACCGAGAATTCCATCACTTCGTATTGGAAAGTTAGATCGTACTACGTGGAATTTTACTACTTGCCCGAGCAAGGTTAAAGTGGTCGTGCCTAGAGTTTCGGTTTGCTCCATAGTAATCCCTGTTATGATTACTGATTCGTCCAGCGCGACAGACACGTCTTCCCCGAGAGCTTTTAACTTTATTATATTTACATCTGCTCCAGTATCGATTAAAAAGTAGGCAAATTCCCGTCGCAATTCTACCGCGTGCATTTTAACTTGTGGTGAATCGCGGTTCGACTCGAAGCGAATTACTGCGGGTTTTCCTCCAGAAACCTCACGGTTGCTCGACGCTCCGTGCTGTGCGGGCTCGGCGGCGCGTCCGACCGACGAGCTCCTCGAGAGTTTAAATCTGGTTCCCTAGTCAATTCAGGTGACGCTTGTTCACGTCTTGGCGGTGGTTGCCATCGCGGTGGTGATCGCGGAGGTGGCGGAGAATCATTTCGTCGTATTGTTTCGTAATCGCGGTTATTTCCCGGGCGGTTAGTTCCATAGCGATACTGGCGTTCTGGCGACATGGCGCGGGGCGGTGTCAAGCGTTGTGCGGCACATTGACAAGTGCACGGCGCAGCGTACGGTGTCGGCGGGTACAGTGCGTTCGGCGGCGGATAGTAACCCGTCGGTGGCAAACCCGAATGATGCGAGCTCAAAGGCGGCGATTTTAATATACTAGCAGACGCTCCCAGATGTTCGTGAGACGGTCCCGCTGCCCGCTGGTCGTAAGGGCTAAGCGGTCGGGGTGAAGGAGTACGCGACGGCACTTCCTCCTCTCTGCGCGATACGAGCAGTCTCGCCGACTCCAAACCCGTGTTTCTAGACGCCTTCATTCGGTGTTCTATTTGTGCCGCAATTCCTACGGCTGCATCTAGATCTTTCGGCGCACGCGCTTCTATTTCTCGCATCATTTCGTCCGGTAACCCCCGCACGAACCCCTCAAGGGCACTTTCCCTAACCGGAATTATCATTATTTCCGCCCCAGTCGGATGCGTTTCCTGCAGCGCTATCCTTGCCCCTGAGACGAGTGCCGATAATCTATCGTAAAACCCGTAAACCCCCTCATCGCGTCGCATCCTGATAGTAACGATATCCTTCATGTATTGCGCGAAAGTTCTGTGGCCCCCAAAACGCGTCTTTAGATGTTTAATTAGCGAGTCGACAGTGGAAAAATCTTTTTCATAAGTGCTTACTCCCGCTCGACCCTCGAGTTTATTTATCACTCCGCGCACGAACGCGTCCTCCCAAGCCGGCGGTA
Source organism: Priocnemis perturbator (assembly GCA_963942575.1). Lineage (NCBI taxonomy): Eukaryota > Metazoa > Arthropoda > Insecta > Hymenoptera > Pompilidae > Priocnemis > Priocnemis perturbator. The sequence goes on along the minus strand of OZ012643.1, from coordinate 7,006,183 downwards.
CGAGAGCCGCGCCTCCGCGTACTCTCCTAACGAATTCGCTCAATGGTATATTTGACCCGTCATAACTGGGTATCCCGACTAACCCCTGTTGGAGGGCATATATCTCCGCCATCATAGAGGTCGATGCATCGGGATCTGCGCCCGATCTACGCGTGGTGTTGTTCGCGGTCGATTCGTTTGGCTGACTCATTTTTGGCTAGTCGATACCGGGGCGCTTGTGTCTAATTACGTGCAGCGCTCCTGTGTTGTATCGACCGTAAAGGACAAGGCTAATCTAAGCGTTTATCGAATTCAAAACAACATGCACATAACCTAAGAATAAAATTATTACTCTGTCTTGATTCGTCACACCGTTAATCAGAAATATAACCTCAAAGGTGGAAAAGAAATTTAAGTAAATAAAAGGAAATATCCAATGAAAATTATAATTAATTATATATATATAAAGAAGAAATAAAGAACAGAATTGGTGGCAACACAAAGATCTGACACTAATTCAGAAGTGGATATAGTGATTAAATTTGAAATAATATTTATATATATAAAGAAAGAAAGATAGCAATTGGTGGAAGCAACCGAATCCCACTTCTGACACCAATTCAGCTGTTACGTCCGGGCGAGGCTTATCACGACTTTGATGTTTGTCAAGACGGTCGATGAGAAATCCGCGAGCGGCCTGCCGTGCGACCGGTCGTAACGCTTGAATATTTTTGTTAATTTAATTACAATAAATCAACGGCAATCTAACTGAAGATCATCATAGCGGTATTCTAATCCCTTCCTGGAAGAGGAGGGATTTTCTAGTTTATTCAGTACAAACTAAACGGAGAAGTTAAGTTAAAAATCTAATATCGCGTTTAGTTGTTTGCAGGACTAATAGGATTCGTGTGTCTTCTCAAGACCCGTACAGGTCCCCAATTGTTCTCGCGAGGTTATGTTTTCGGCCGGTGTACGATGCTATGGTATATGAGGTGTGACGTCACAACACAGATTAAATCAAAGAGAGTAATATAAGGGGAAAACAAAAGTAGTTATATTCAATTGAAAATAATTATATAAAGAAAAGATAGAATATATAAAGAAAAGTAGAACAGATGTGTTACGAATTCGCTAAACTATGAAAGAATTACTGCAAGAGATATTATTCGCAGTATGGAAGATTGTTCATGAATGGTGCGCGACAATGATGCGCCTTAATTCGAGCGCTCTCGGTAATTCACGGTTATGCCCTTACAATCGACAAGTTAACTAGGAATCTTGCGCGGTCAAATGACCGCCCCCGTGGGATCCCGCCGTGGCCTGAGCTCGGGCATGATCATATTATAAAATGGAGTAACATTTCGTCGTGAATCTCGACTGGAGGTTCCTACCGTGTCGCTGGTCTTCGGTTACGCTCGGATATTCTCGCTTTTCGCGCGCTCTCCTTCTCTCTCACTCTCTCTCTCTGTCTCCTTCGCTCTATCTCCTCCTTTCTGCGCTATCTCTCGCTCTCTCTCTCTCTGTCTGGCGGTAGGTCGGTTGGAAATTTCAGGTTTTGGTGGAAAACGATGATAATACCTTCGAATCGTAAAATAATTTCAGTACTTTGAACCTTCTTGATTTGCCTATGCTCTTCGATAATTGAGCCGGGAACTAGTCCGTTACAAGGGGTCGGCAAGTCAGGAAGATAGTGCTTCTATTCAGATATTTTGATAAACTAATTCCGACTTCAATCGCCACGAGCGAGGAACAACCTTTCGCGCTCTGTTCAAGTTAAATAATAAAGAAAAAGTAATGTAAATGAAATCAAAAGGAACTTAAGCTAACGTGTCCGACGCAATTTGTCGGCCACGTGCAGAACGTAACGCGCACACCTTCGCACTTTCACTAAATTAAAGAAAACTGAGTCTATGTCTCACTTAATAATTAGATTTTACAAGCTATTGTTTAACGAGGATTAATGAGTCCGTATTACTACACACTGCTAGAAGAATATGCACTTTAGGCTCAGAAATTAATGAAAACTAAGACACCCTCGGACAATCGACTACGTACCTCACGACTTTACAGCCAACTGCCCAGAGAAATCCGTCGCGAGACGGCTCCTGGGCTCGCTCTAGGCCAGTTTTTCATACCCTAACCATGGAAACGGGCGATCAGCGGTCGAGTCAGTGTACAAATATTGTGTTACCATGCTCGCTCGATGTTCAGCGAGAGACTTTCATTTGCTCATTTATCCTCCTTTAATTATTCAGTTTTATTGCGAATAAAATATGATTGCCTTGACTCAGCTATTCAAAACCTTAGTGGTGCACGCTCCTGCCTTATATGCTTGAACAGAACCAGGTTGATATCTGGGCAATGCCTTATTGCCACGAAAATCATAATTCATTTTAGAGAGAGCGAGAAACTAAAAATTATCACGCGGAACCTCATCGCTTTTTCCTTAGCCTATACACGCACACACTCATGCCGCACGCACACACTTACGAGAGCGCCTTAAAGGCACGTGACACGGCGCGCGCGAGGGACGACGCAACGCGCGCGTGGATGGAGGAGAAGCGACTAACGCGTCGACGCCATTACGACGAAAACGTGCCTCGACCACGCTACGTACGCGCGAAGTAACCTAGCTTAGATTAGAATGTAATTAGACTTTAAGGAATAAAGTGTGTGTGTGTGTGCAACCGTTAGTTAGGTGTCTTATTCTCCACAGAGAGACTTTCGGTTGCTCATTTATCCTCTTTCAATTATTTAGTTTTATTGCAAATAAAATATGATTGCATTGACTCAGCCATCTAAAACTTCATTAGCGCACGCTCCTGATTTGTATGCTTGAACAGAACTAGGTTGATATCTGGGCAATGCCTTATTGCCACGAAAATAATAATTTACTTTTGAGAGAGAGAGAAACTACAAATTAACACGCGGAACCTCATCGCTTTTTCCTTAGCCTATACACGCACACACTCATACCGCACACACACACTCATACTCTGTTCACACGCATTCATACCCGCTCGCACGCTTATAACTACTTACGTCTACCTTAACTTACTTATATATATATATGATGGGACGAATATGATTCCACGGTGAGGGAATTCCACTACATATTAACAACTCGACAGCACCACATATACGATGAGGCTAAACCGTGATACAAGTAATTCGTATACGCGGCCTGGAGGAAAAATAGAATAATCATGATTTTACAACTAATACTCTAACAGCGCACCGGATGCGATGAGGCTAAGCCGTGATACAAGTAATTCGTATCCGGCGGCCGGAATAAAGGAAAGAAAAGAGAGTTTAAGTGATGAAAATTATGCAAAAAAAAAAAAGGAAAAATCAAAAAGTTACGCTGGGACGTAACAATCATATGCGTGGGACGTTATGCTAAAAATTACAAACATAACATTAGAATTATTAACAGATATTGATATGGTGTTATTTATTGAAAGTGGTATACATGGAGGATTCAGTCAATGTTCGCATCGGTATGCAAAAGCTAATAATCCTTACATGGGCGCGACGTATGATTCTAATAAAGAATCTTCGTATTTAATGTATTACGATGTTAACAATTTATACGGTTTTGCCATGTGCGATTCGTTGCCGTACGGTAAATTTGAATGGATGGATAATGATATGATAAGTCAATTTAACATTAATTCAGCTAAAGCCGATTCTGAGATTGGATACATATTAGAGGTAGATTTAGACTATCCCGATGAAATACATGATTCGCATTCAGATTTGCCGTTCTGTCCCACTCGTGAAGTACCGCCAAATGCTAAATATGAAAAATTGTTAGCAACTTTAAATTGTAAAACCAACTATGTTATTCATTATCGAACCCTACAGCAATGCCTGCAACATGGACTTAAATTAAAGAACATTCATCGTATCTTACAGTTCAATCAATCTCCATGGATGTGTAAATATATACAATTAAATGCAAAACTTCTAGCTCAATCTGAATCAGACTTTGAAAAAGATTTATTTAAGTTAATGAATAACGCAGTATTTGGAAAAACAATGGAAAATGTGCGTAATCGAGTTGATGTAAGATTATTAACATCATGGGAAGGACGTGCCGGTATTAAGCCATTGATAGGAAGACCTAATTTTCATAGAAGAGTAATATTCAATGAAAATTTTGACGGTGTGGAAATGAAAAAGATGAAAGTTAAAATAGATAAACCCATTTATATCGGCATGTCCATTCTAGATATTTCAAAAATATATCTCTATAAATTTCATTACGACTATATGAAGGTTCAATTTCAAGATATGTGTAAGGTATTATATACTGATACGGACAGTTTAATTTATAAATTACAATGTGATGACATATATAGCATTATGAGACGAGATATAGCTTATTTCGATACTAGTAATTATCCAATTGACAACGTATACAATATACCTTTAGCAAATAAAAAAGTTCTAGGCCTAATGAAAGATGAAAATGGAGGAAAAATTATGTGTGAATTTGTAGGATTAAGATCGAAAATGTATGCTATAAAAGTTATTGGCGAGCGCGACACGAAGAAGGCTAAAGGGATCAAAAAAGATCTTATTAAGCGAGAAATTAAATTTGATGATTATATAAATTGTCTATTTAATGATGAAATTAAAATGGCTAGACAAAACCGTATTGCGTCGAAGCTGCATCAATTTCACACAATTTCCAAAGGAAAAGTTGCATTGCATCCGTACGATGATAAAAGATATATCACTGATGATTGTATACAAACACTTGCTTGGGGACACTATTCGATTAAAAAATAAAAAATGCTTGCAATATTTGAATACCTGTATTATTTATCAATAATCTGCACCCGTTTACAATTTATATACAGTGCGTATCTGAGAAATTCATTACATCTCACTATTCTTAACAAAAATATTAGCATTGAATAAGCGAGCATGGGATAAATTGTGATTCAGTTTTTGCTGAAAAATGTCGTAATCAAATAGTCTTCCATCCGCCCAGCTATCCAAGGGTAATGATGCTTTAACGATTCTTTAAAACACAGCAAGTCTGACAGTCCTAGTCTAAAAATTTAAAAAATGTATAACATTTACGATTACACTTGTTGCGTTCTGAGCCTTTCTTAGAGCCTTGTATGTGGTTTTCCGTGGATTCTAGTTTATGCTTTCGTTGCGCCGCAGAAGTCAGGAAACCTATTTTTAGTTTGCGTACCATATAAGGACATGTTTGCCACATTCGGCACGTGCGCTCGCTCTCCTCTGTGTTTGTGCCGTCTTTGTCTACTTCCCCTTGTCGGCGGTTGGAGGACGCGTTCACCACGTGATGGGCCCTTGCCTGTGATTGGCCGGACGCGCCTCCCACCGCTCGCGCTTGGCTCACGTGAGCCGGCTTCTCGAGGGCCGACTGCCCGCTTCGCGTCAGTCCACATGTGTCTTGAGAATACGAAGGTATAGAGGTGTCTACGAGTCTACATATAGTGGTGCTTTATTTCTACGTTGGTCTTGCGTTTGCTCGCTTCTATCTCTGCTATCTCTTTGCGCTTGCTCGCATTCTCCTGATCTTCTTTATGCGCTAGCTCGCATCTTTCTTCCAGAATCCTCTTTCTGCTATCTCTTTGCGCTTGCTCGCATTCTTCTGATCTTCTTTATGCGCTGGCTCGCATCTTTCTTCCAGAATCCTCTTTCTGCTATCTCTTTGCGCTTGCTCGCATTCTTCTGATCTTCTTTATGCGCTGGCTCGCATCTTTCTTCCAGAATTCTCTTTCTGCTATCTCTTTGCGCTTGCTCGTATTCTTCTGCTACTTCTTTGCGCTTGCTCGCATTCTTCTGATCTTCTTTATGCGCTGGCTCGCATCTGTCTTCCAGAATTCTCTTCCTGCTGTCTCTTTGCGCTTGCTCGCATTCTTCTGATCTTCTTTATGCGCTGGCTCGCATCTTTCTTCCAGAGTTCTGTATTTCTGCTACCTCTTTGCGCTTGCTCGCATTCTTCTGGTCATCTTCCTGCGCTTGCTCGCATCTTTCTTCCAGAGTTTTGTATTTCCGTATTTCTCTTTGCGCTTGCTCGCATCTTGTATCTTCCTGCATCCACATTTCTCATTCGCGTTTATCCGTCCAACCGCACCCGCGTCATATCCTGAGAGACAATTCTCGATGACGGCTACAATCCCATCGATGAACTAACAACACTCGTTTTACCAGTTTTCTACAACTTACTGTGACATCTTATGGATCAGACGAGATACCCGCACCTCTTTATTTTCTGTATCCAAAATGTACTGTATTGCACCAGCGCGCAACACCTTGTCTCGTCTTAACTTTTGTATAACGACATTACGTACATCAACATCGCGTAATTGTTCGCGAAATACTTCATAAAATTGTTTCACATGTGCGCGCAGCTCACTTTGATTTTCTATCCATTGACTCATGCATACGGCAAGCCAGGGGTTATAAGATTTTAGTATTTCTGTGAATATAATGAAATACAATAGTGGCAATCTGCAAAGGTTAAAATTCAAATTTAAATACTTTCAATTGTACTATCATTCTACATTGATTTATAAATTTGTTTGTATTACTTACCTTTCTAGCTTCGTAATCAAACAACCGACCTGCGCTGTTCGTTCCTTCAAAGTTAAAATATCGAAAATATCAGACTCGTTCAATAACCCTTCCTCTCCTAATTGGTCTAATATTCCACTTTCAGGATCAATTTGAGCAACCAGTTTGTCATAAAAAAATCTGTACAATTGTCGAATATGTCCGTCAGCCATCGTTACAACACTTTTGTAATTCACTTTCAGAAAAAGTCGCGAACACTTCTACTAGACGAGATCTGCTTCTTAGTCTGATGCTACGAAGGAATAAACTGATGTGTTATGTTAAATGTGTGAATATTAGCTAGTGCCTAGCGCCCTTTCCCGGGACCCTCCCACCCAACCTGCACCACGTCCGCTCTAAGATGACGTCGGACCCCCTCGCTGCCCGTACACCTTGCTCCCACCCAACCTCCTCCGTAGTACACCGCCGCGTCGATGGCGCTTATCCGATGGCGCTTATCGTCCTCCGCTCTCGATATTGTTGCCACGCTCAAGTACCATGCAATCGCTTATCGTATTATTCCTGTGCAACCTTCTCCTCGACACTTCCACCGCGGCATTTAAGCGAGCTGTACTACTAACTTCCGTAAACCACAAACTTTCGACTTAAGAAAATAAGGCAAGACCCGATATCAGCCGACTCGATATCAGCCGACCGAGACTTTTAACCTTGACCGCTGGAATCGAACGGCTCGCCTTCACCTTCAAACGTTCTTCCGATTAACACCAACCGCGAACTTCCCCCTGATTAAGACAAACCGCAAACTTCCTGATTGAGACAAACCGCAAACTTCCCCTCATTAAGACAAACCGCAAACTTCGACAAAAAAAAAAAAAAAAAAATACACACAAACACGCAAGACCGAATGGTCCTGAATCGACTACTGGTCCAGAATCGGCTTACTTTCAGCACTGGTCCAGAATCGACTACTGGTCCAGAATCGGCTTACTTTCAGCGCTGGTCCAGAATCGGCTTACTCTCTCTACTTATTTTTTTCCGGAACAAATTTGTAAAGGGTACTTTGCTCTTGGAGGTAGTCTCTTTTTTTTGCATTTTTGTGTCATTTTCGACCGTAAACGGCGCGTCAGCGACACCAAAATGTAGAACAATAACATCCAAGCATAGAACAACCTGGAACAACTTTTATTTCTTCCGGAAACCGAAAATGTTCAGTAACTCACTTGTGGTTTATAAACTTATATTTTACATCTTTTACGCATTCCGCCATACATCTCTCACACAACTGTCTTAACTGCTAATAAAGAAAGGAGAGTAGCACCTCTCCCCTACGCTCCTACACTAGCGCCTCTTGGGGCACCACACTTGAGAGCATTACCTGTCGGTAACGGCGACATCCTACAACATTCAATTTTTTATTTCGATGCAAAATTCGTAATGTGCGACGCAAATTCTTCTCCCTGAACGAAACGAATTATAGAACAATGAGCTGACTGTAATTCTTCGATGGTCAAAGGACTACGAAAACGATTAATGCCTTTGCGCCACCGAAGAAATAATGCTATTACGCGAAGAGCTTCCCCTTCAATAGGGGGTAGAACATTGGCTGGCCAATACTCCGGTACCTGCTGTAGTCAGGTAGCCCCGTGCCACCAAAGATCATCATCATCAACGTTTTGACCGCGCGAAATCACATCGGCAGGGTTGTCTTCCGAGCTCATATGTCGCCAGTTTCGAGAATAACCAGATATAAAGTGCGTAAACAAGACTCGAGCAAAGATGAAAGAATGACAGAATACGACCACGTTAAAATTAGACTACCGATAAGTACAAACACCATCAATAGCGTGTCGTGCTTCCTTCAATAATTTTGTTGTGATTATCAAACGGATAAATCTACTGTGTTCTGCCTAGGGAAGATTTTTAAGCGATAATTTTAATTCTGTGATAAATGTCTCGACCGATATATTGTATTCATTAAATTCTGATATTATGTCGAGTTCTTCGCGTAGGTTACTCATAGAGTTTCTTGAAAGTGAGGACATCGCAGATTCATCCTCAGATAAATCTGTTTCATCCGTTGGCATGTTCGTCTCCTTAGGACTTGGATTCCCTGTGTTAGTTCCTACCTCATTTGATTTTTCCTTTAATCTAGTTACTTCGTTTCGCATTTCTGCCATTTGTTATGTGAGCTTCTCAATGTCTTCAAAAATTTTACCGCCGATATCTTGGTTGTCCATATTTGGCGTATCATATTATGCGTCTTCGTGTGTATGTCGATCAAAGCGATACATCTCGAGCTCGTCAGCGACTTCTCAACCGAAGGCTTTCTCGCAGCACTTCGACGGTTCGCAGCCACGCGCGGAGTTCCGGAGCACATTTACTCTGATAACGGAACTGATTTCGTAGGGGCGAACAGTCGATTAAAGGAACTATATGCTCTACACGTAAACACGTAAATAAAATAAATGCATTCGCCAGCGAAAAACGCATCAACTGGCACTTCATACTCCCCACCGCACCGCATTTCGGCGGCCTCTGGGAGGCGTCCGTTAAATTTTTCAAACACCACTTCAAACAAGTAACTCCTTATTCACATTCGAGGAATTAAATACGATTGTAATCAAAATAGAGGGCATCCTGAATTCTAGACCCATTGCCTCCTTATCCTCTGACCCGAACGACTTGCTCGTCTTAACGCCCGCACACTGGTTAATTGGGAAACCGTTGACGACCCTTCCGGAGGGAGACTTATCATTTGTTCCAGTCAATCGGTTGTCAACCTCGCAACATATTTCAAAGGTCCGACAGGATTTCTGGGCCCGTTGGAACCTCGAGTACTTGAACGAGCTCCAAATGCGCCATAAATGGATTAAGGACGGGCCGAAGCTACTCGCTGGAACCGTCGTCCTGATCAAGGAAAAGGACCTCCCATGCACGCAATGGATACTGGGCAGAGTAACGAAACTGTACCCAGGCGAAGACGGAGTTACGCAAGCGGCGACCGTCAAAACAGCATCCGGGGAGAGTTGAAGCGAGCCGTCGATCGTCTTTGCCCGCTACCCATCGGGTAACCGAAACGACATAACGATTATACTAATCTAAGGTACATATAATCGACGGATGGGAAATGATTGATCACACTCTCTTTTACTACTTTTTACTCTTGCCCTACTCACAATCGGTTACACCACTTCAACATACGTCCGTTTCCTTCACTTGTTCCTCTATATCTCTCGCTACTTGTCCGCACACCTCACACATTCCGCTCATCCCCACTCACTCACTCACACCCGCGCATACGCCTACCTCGCTCACATATACGCCATACATTCGCTTTCTTGGACTTATCCTTAGACTATATATGTATGGACTGCTAGCAGCTACCGCGAGCCGTGTCGGACCGTGGCTCAAAGATCTACAGCGCCTCGGTTAACTAAGAACTACACACCAGTTGCTGGTTTCATACCATTGTCAAGATACAGAGAGTGGTTTCAGTGAGCGACAAAGAGCGAAGAGCAGCGAAATTTTGCATGCGCGCGCAAGTGTACTTTGTGTATATATATATGTATACAAAACATTGCGATTTTAGTTCTTGGTTAACCGATGCGCTGTAGTTCTTCAAACCACATTGAAGTTGCCGACTAGCAGTCCATACATATATAGTCTAAAGATTTATCCTTTACACCAGTGTGGTCGACGTGTCCCGTCACACAGCTACTAACACCTCCACTGGTTACAAGTAGTTCTGTCCTTACTGTGGCATCGCGCTAGTCATGTCAAACAATATCAAGCGTCGTCCGTGACCATGACAACGGCAGTCGGTTGGGGGAACCAACGGGCTCCCGAATCGCACCTAGGTGCGATGCTTCGACTACACTGGCGTAGTAGGAGAAACCGAAACTCTTCTGAGTTATGAGGCTCTATTTACGTGCGTCGCCGAGAGCGAAGCCATTTTAAATTCGCGACCGTTGTTACCGTTATCAAATGACCCTAACGACCTGATCGCACTATCGCCAGGACACTTCTTGATTGGTGACACGATTAAAAGTTTACCACAGCACGATCTGACCGACATCAAAACAGCACGACTATCCAGGTGGCAGCGCGCACAGCAGTTGGGACAACAGTTCTGGCAGCGGTGGTACAAGGACTACCTCCACCAGCTTACTGTGAACAAAAAATGGCATTTCGGAAAACCGACGTCTGTCGAAATCGGCATGCTAGTGACTGTAATTCTAGTTAAGCGTAAAACTAAGAGCTTGTACACGTAATAATAGTCCTAAGCTTACCGATTATTCTAGGTTAACTGTACTTTTTTGTGTTTCTTAGCTCTTATATCTCACTACCCATTTTTTGTGGTATATACGCTCTTGCGCGTCTTGTGTTATCAGTAACCGATATCTCGTTTACGTACCTGTAACCGTACGGTTACATACCGAAGGCCCCCGAAGCACCGGGACCCGCAGGCATCGCGACACACCTCGGGCGCTCCGAACACCGGCCGCCGCCGCCAGAGGGTGACCACTAGCGCAGTAGACGCAGAGATTCGCGCAGGCCGAAGTAGATACGGTTATGTATAATTGGGCGGACACGAGCCCACAAAAGTATCAGCAGGCTAACTGTGAGTGCAAAGCTCCTTCGGTACCCATTGGTGAAAAAGAAGTAGTAAGTGGGATCGCCCAGCCCGTTGCGTCTTGGAACGCCTGCCGAGAACACATTCGTCTAGTTACACAGTACCTCTACAACAGTAGCAAGTGCGGTCGCCCAGCCCGTCGCGTCTTGAGACGCCTGCCGAGAACACATACGTCTACTGAGCCACTACCTTGCCATATTCCTGCGCTCGCACAGAACTCAAATTTTCATCATAGGAAAGCCGAATATATCTATATCTGTAAACTGAGGGCGACGACCCAATCGCACAGCACCACTGCATCTTGCAGTGTCCTGCCGAGCGGCTTTCCGTTTTGCTGTAACATACCGCGCCACCGAACGCCGCCGACCAGCGCTGCAACCGTGACGTCGTACCTGCCTATCCACCGTGACGTCAGCACGCATCGAGGAGTGTAGTAACGTAGCCCCACCAGTGACGCGCCCGATCTAGTGACGCGCCCGTGTAGTGACGTAGACCCCCGAACAAAGCGCAGTGGCCACGCGCGATTATGTGCACAGCGAGTGCATAGCGACGGTTGGGAACACGTTACCGCACCGACAATGCGCCCGACCCCGATGCACTACTTCTTCGCATCTCGAGACCCCTTGCCTAAGATCTTATCGTATAAAAGAGGCGCCCGACCGGCCTCATCAGTTCAGATTGCTTCAGAAAAATCCGTGCAAGGGTCTACGTTAGAAATTCCCGAGCGTTTTACATACTTAGAAAAGAGTGATTCCAGAATCGCTAAAGTGTCTTTTTCGCCGTCTGTTCTCATTGCAAGGAACAACTTGTGTGTGTTGCGCGCGTTTCTAGTCTAAAATCTGAGTCTCAGGCAGCTACAGAAAAAGAGTATCTTTTTCGCTGACCGTGCTCTTGCAAGGAATAACTTGTGCGTATTCCGAGCGACTCTAATCATAGTCGTCTTGCCACACATCTGTGTGTAGTCTTAAAACCTCAATTAGCTCTTCCTTCAAATCCAAAACTTACATTTCTAGTCATAATTCGTATTCTGTTAATTTATTCGCGTCGTATTTTAATAACGTTGTTACGTCCTGCGTCCTCCACCCGCCTGCAAATTTTCACTTTTCCAAAAATATTAAAGAATTAACTAATCGATTGCTCTCGCAGCCGTCTGCTACTCGTTCAATAGTTCTAAGATTTAGCTGTAGGAATGTAGTGCGGTTCTCACGGACCCCCGTTAGCGATAAGACACGCCACGCGCGACAAGTAGAGGTAACTTACACCCGGGCGATAGCCGAGACGACGCGAGTAGCGAACGAGCGAAACATACGAGATATGGCGCCGCCGAATTCTCGCGCCCAGCGACCGAACGACAGCCAAATAACGTTGTATGCCAGAAAAGGAATCTCAAAAGATAAGACACGTGTAGCCGAGTCCTGGGAAAGGCATCTGTCGCGCCGTTCCCAGGATATAACGCTGATGCAGTGTCAGCATGCGAATGCCGCTCAGCGGAGCGTGGCGGCTATATAGGGCAGTAGGAGACCCTTTTCGGGCACTTACCATTTGGGACTTGTGACTTACTCGTTGAACGTTTTACTTCAATTCACTTCTGTGTGTGCAGTGCTCCGAACTGCACCGTTGTTCGCGTATTAAGAATTCAAGTGCGGGTGCGAAGCGTAACACCCGACTTAGTATTCACCTTCGATATCTTTCAAGTGAATCAAGTGTAACGAGTAGAATCAAGTCAAGTCAAGTCAATAGAACCAAGTTAAGTCTAGTGAATAACACTGTCCAACACGTATTTTGCTTCGTGACATCTGTTGGGTGATTCTTATAGATTTCGATGCTCTAAAACCGAATCTGCAACCCGTTCCTTTCCATCACCCTCAGTTTTTGAAAAAATGAATTTTGAAAAAAAAACACCTTTTCTCAACTTTGAACAACAATTCTGTTGAAACTATAAAAGATAGACAGATTCTATTAGTCGCAACAAATTCAGCAGACATTTCTGCATAAATTGGTATGAATGGTTTTTGCAATATCCATTTACAAAGATGTTTAAATAATAGTTGAATTGGGCACGACACGTTTTGCGCGCCTATTTTGGGACACATTTTTCAAATTGTTGTGAAAATGATGGGTCTAGCGTGAATTCCAATTACACTGAACGATAGAGCAGACATTATTCTATTGAAATCCATCATCAGACTATGCGAAATACGTGTTGGCTTCGCACAGGAAAATGTTAAAGATACTCGTGGCGTGTCACGCAACGAGCGCAGGGGACTTGGCGCGCGTGTTAGCGGCGCTCGGGCCACTCCGCAGCGGAGCGCGGTCAATACGGTAATATCGGAGAACCACTGCGCTCGTTGCGTGACACGCACGACTATTTCATTTTCCTGTGCGAAGCTAAAACGTATTTCGCAAAATCTGATTATGGATCTCCATAGAAAAATGTCTGCTCTATCGCTCAGTGTAATTGGAATTCGCCCTAGACGCACCATTTTTACGATAATTTGGAAAAAGTGTCGCAAAATAGGCGCGTAAAACGTGTCTTGCCCAATTCAAGTATTATTTAAACATTTTTGTAAATTGATATTGCAAAAACGATTCATACCAGTTTATGCAGAAATGTCGGCTGAATTTTTTGCGACTAATGGAATCAGTGTATCTTTCATAGTTTCAACAGAATTGTTGTTCAAAGTTGAAAAAAGGTGTTTTTTTTTCAAAATTCATTTTTTCGAAAACTGAGGGTGATGGAAAGGAGCGGGTTGCAGATTCGGGTTTAGAGCATCGAAATCTATAAGAATCGCCTAACAGATATTACGAAGCACAAAAAAAGTCAAAATTTGTTGGACAGTGTAATCAACGCGGTAGAATCAGTGACATTGTTCCTGTATCTCATCAGGCAACCTCAGGTTTGTGTAATCAACCAGCCTTTGAAATTCAATTAATTGCAAGTGACCTGCGTGGTCAATCTTTGAAATTCGAACCATTACAAGTTACCAGCGTGGTGAAGCTCTGAAATTCAATTAATTATAAGTAACTTGCGCGGTCAATCTCCGAAACTCGAATAATTATAAGTAACCTGCGTAGTCGAGACACTCCGTCTAGTCCCGACTTCCGACCCACCGTTCGCGACAAAGAAGTGGAGCCGCTCCACTTCTTCAAATTGTAGGGTTCGATCAGTTAATAAACACCAAGTACACAATCTCGTGAATCACCTACCCTACCACACATCCTCGCGACGCGCACACGTACACCCGCGTAAAACCTGGTTATCTGAGTGTTCTCTGAGTCTAACTAGACGGGGCATTTCACCCCTTCCCCTGCCCGCGATAACTTGGGCTACCGAAACCGCCGGGCGCGTAAACCGGGCGGTCCTTGCTGCTGCCATAGAGCTTGTGCCTGAGTCGCCTAACGGGCACTACCCCGCCGGCACCGTCGAGCTTCCGAGTTCCGGTGGTCCTTAAAGCGATTCATTCGCTGCAACCCCAGGACACGGGTTCTGTTGGCCAGCGGCGGGCCCTCGCTGTGATCGTGGCTCCTCAACCACTTTCGGCGCATGACGGTTCGGCCCCAAGGCCAGTGGTCATCTCCACGGATCATAACTATTCCCCCGTTCAAATCCACGACCAGAGAGCACCCCGTTACCCAGCACCCCGATGTCGCCAGCGACGCAGGGATTACAGAGGAGCTCCCCGGGCTGGAGTAAAACACCGAGCACGTCGCGAAGCTGCACGCTTGTACTGGTCGCAGGCATCCCGACAAACAGCGAGCGAATCCGCGAATTTCACTCCGCCTATCTACCAACACCCAGGACAACGCACACAACCGGTCTGGACCTCTCCAGAACACCCTTGTCCGTTCGAGCTACCGCCGGGCCAAGACCAGTTCACGGTCTACTTCGAGCCCCTAGAACCGGAAATCGTACCATCTATTGTCGTGATAACCGAGATTCGCGAAGATTCGAACATAGAAACTAAATTCGAGTCATCCGCGACGTATAGACTTTTAGAGCCGTAATCCTTCGGACGCAAGGGTACACGTAGGTTTAACGCCAAGTCTAGAACACCCGGTATGTTACGGCGCGTGCGACGTCTCAGCGAACCGCTCAGCTGACGTGTCAACTCTCTTATCGGGCCGGTTACTTCGTCTGTCTTCCGATCCCCGGTATACCCGGTGCACGCAGGGTGCCGAAAAACGGAGGACGTAACAACGTTATTGCCAATAGTAGTTGAATTATCGTGGTGTTTGCTATATTTAACTGTGTTAGGGACTGCGAGTCCAACTGCGGGGCCGACGGTCGCGATGACCGCGGTAAACATGCGCGCGAATTATTATGCGTATGTCACGCTCTGACACATGACCATATGGCTTGTTTACCCGCCAATGAGGCTCACCTTCACGCGCGCTCCGATTCCTCATTTGAGGAAACCGCCAATACGCCGTTCAAGGTTGTACAATTTGTTTGTTTCTACCAATAATTGGCGGTAGCACAATTAAAACTAGGCACTAGGGCCGTTGTTGGGAGGTATATACCGGTGCGTCCGGGATGACTTCCGCCTTTTTGTTCTACGCTCCGCCACGTGTGCAGCCGAACGCGAATCTCTCTGCCTATGCACGAGTTTGTTCCTTTTTTGCCAAGTGTGGCACCGTGCGAGCGACGGCAACTGTTGAGCAGTTTGTCTAATTATTGATTGTGGCCGCGCCGAAGTTACTTGTACTCTCAAATAAAGAATCGGACGCGAGTGCCGAGTACAACCGAAAAGCGTGTAAAGTGCTACGCCTCTCTGGGGTGGTTCCTCATCCCATACCCGCAGCCTGGTGACTCTCAAAAGGAGATCAAGACACTAAACAAACTGCTTTGTGTGTATTTATTTAATTTAATATAATTTACTTAATTGTTTTCCATACTTCTTTGACATCTCGTTATTTAATCGCCTAGAACTCGAATCCTACGAACGAGGTTTCCCTTTACCGCTCAAGGGAACCAACGAGCCTAAAAGAAATTACAATATCCTCTATCCTCAAAGTTGCGCAAGGGGTGCAGGCGTGAAAAATCGGACGAGGCCTGTACTTAGCTGCTCACTCCTCTCATTTATATCATTTCCTACCGGCACTGACGATAACACAAATCCTCACCACGTCAGGCCGTGGCTGGTAACATTGCCACCAGTGCATCGTATCGAAACACGAAATCCGGTAGTCTGCGCCGGCTTAAATCGTCGCCGATAACGCGTGACGGCAAGTCACCTACACGTATACGTGCCGCGTCCATGAGCTCGCCGCGTTCATAATATTAATTTACAATATACAATTAACATATTATATTCTCCCCCCCAAAGTGGACCTAGTCCACATGTGCCAACCGCTACCTCCTCGCCCGGGGAGGGGGGGGGGGGGGGGCTCGTAACGTCGGTGGACGCTTTCAGGGAGAGATCATTGGAGGAAGTCGCCACCGACGGCTAACAGCGGCTCTGGCTTCGTGGTTGGGCGAAAGCGCCCCACCCCCGGCGGCGGGTTGCCAGCTCGTGTTGCCGGGATATTTTAAACAAGCCCAATCGAAACCAGGAATATGATTCGTCGGCGTTTGCCTCGGAGCGCCGACCCTACCTTAGAGCGTCCCCAACAGCGGAGTCCAACGCCGAAGCCGCGTCTGCTGTGCGGCGGCGGTTTCGTCGGGGTCCAACGGCTGACGGCGCTCAGGACCGATCTGCAGTCGGTGAGGGGGGACATAACACCTGTCCCCCTGCGGATCCTGAAGCTGGTCCCAGCTCTGCTGGGGTCTCAGCTGAGGGAGAGCCGTCACCACCACGCAAGTCCCCTGTGCTGACCGAACACCAGTATCCGTTATGCCCGAGGTCCTTCCCGACCGCGATTGGTCTCGGACAGCACCGACGTCAGGCTCACAGGGAGGCCTACAACGAGGGCATTAATGTCGAGAGAGTGCGGCGGGTGTGGAGCGGTGAGGAGTTGCGCCTCATGGCCAATGAGGAGGCTGCCGCGATTCGTCGTAGCGTACGCTTCCTCAACCAGCACCTGGAGTCGGTAGTCCCGAACAGGTCTATCGACTCCATTAAGGGTGCGCGGAAAGGTGCCGCCTACAGGGCTCTCGTGGCCGAAGGGCTACGAGAGATCCCTGAGGACGTTTCGTCCGAAGGCGAGTACATTTCCGCGGAGGAAAGCGACCCCTCTAGCTCCACACCAGTACGGCGTTCGTTGCCTGTGCCAGTCGATCCACCCGCGGTCCCGGGGTGTTCGGCACCCCGGGAGGTTATCTCCAAACTTGTCACCATAGCGGAAAACATACGCGTATGGCAATCTATATTTTTAATCGAACTGGCACACCAATTTCTCTTAGGCAACGACGCCAAGGCCGGCGTCGCACAGTGGCTCGAGCCCTTCTCTCGACAGGGCACCGCGTCCACCCAGACCGCACCCCGCTTCCTACACTAACATCAGTAGGAAGCGGAGGAGGAGGCTAGAGTACGCCCCAGTTCAGCGCCTGTTCCGCAAGAACATGGCGCGCGCTGCGAAGGAGATCTGCGACGGTCCGGGTCACAAGGCTGATGTCACGGACGATGACATCATGTCAGCATTCTGGGCACCCCTCGTTACCCGGCCATCGACGCCGGCCCCTGTGGGCCCCTCCGCAACGGCTCGGGCAGATCTAGCCTGGGTGTGGGCTGCTGTATCCATCGAGGAGGTCACCTCGTCAGAGGTGCTCCCCAATGCAGCCCCCGGTCTGGACGGCATGACTCCGCGACAGTCGAGAGCGGTGCCCGCCTCGCTGAAGGCCCTCCTGTTTAACATAGTGCTCGCTACAGGCGGCTGGCCTTCGAACTTGCTTGTCAGCAGGACGGTTTTTATACCGAAGAAGGTCCAGCAACCCACACCGGCAGATTTTCGGCCGATTTCCATTACATCGGTGGTGGTTCGCCACCTCCATCGCATCCTAGCCCGTCGTATTAGGGAGACGTATTATTAATATATATACATATATATACACCATATCATTGTGTCTCACTCACGACTATCTCTCCTTCCTACCAACACTCGCCGCCCAGACGCAGGACCGGCCATACGACCATCCGTAACCACGGTCAGAATATAAGCATGACGAAGTGACGACTATCACTGCTGCACGGACAAGTAGGCATTGCACGCTCCTTGCAGCCCCAAGAAAATAACGGTTACATACCTAATCGCGCTAGTTAATAATTTTACGTTCTTTCTGTATCTCTTGAACGTATACCGTTCACGGGGGGCGGCATGTTGCGACGCAGGTGAACATATACGCGTCTTTGCAAAACCTCTTTAACACTATGTAAATTATATTTCTGCTTCGCACAGGAAAACGAAAACCTCGTGCGTGTTACGCAGTGTGAGCAGTGGTTCTCCGACTCAATGCCGTGCAAACGCTAGGCAACAACAAGCCACAGCGGAGCGCGTGTTACTACGTGACGCGCACGAAGTCTTAGTTTTCCTGTAGGAAACCGAAATTTGTTTTACATATTATCATGATGCTTTTCCGATGGAAAATGTCTGCTCTATCGCGTAGAGGTATTGGAATCCTCGTCGGACGCACAGTTTTTTCTAAAAATTGAAAAACATCTCGAAAAATAGGTGCGCAAAACGTGTCTTATTCACTTTAACTAATGTTTAAACATGTTTGCAAGTTTAAATTGTAAAAGTGTTTGATACCGTTTTATTCGGAAAAGTCTGGAGAATTTTTTGCAACAAATGAAAATTGTCTAACTTGTAAACCTACGGCCTGATTGCTGTTCAAAGTCGAAAAAAGGCGGTTTATTTTCAAAATTGAATTACTGAAAATCTCAAGCCAATTTTCAAAAACGGGTTTCAGATTCGTTCTCAGCGGGTCATGATTAGTCGAAATTGGCTATATTCGATTAGAAGGCAATTAGAGTGTGGCCCTGTGAAATAGAAGAAAATCTCGAATAACAGATGCGGGAAACGTGACTGATCAATCTTAGTTAGTGCGTCACGTGCGTAGAGAGAGAGAGAGAGAGAGAGAGAGAGAGAGAGAGAGAGAGAGAGAGAAGAGAGAGAGAGAGAGGAAGAGGAGCGAGCGAGTAGTTTCGGAGGTACAAGCAGTAGACCGAGAGCGAACATAGGATAGAACGGATCGGAGCAGAATTGTCTCCTGGAAATAAAAGTGCAGTCGTAGACACATATCTATAATCCTGAGTTATTCTCCATATCACCCGGCTACCCTGATTCCTACAGATAAATCAGAAGTGGGAATCGCTTACGTGATTCATATAAAACTCGGTCTGAAAGGTTTAAGTATCGTGGTCGAGTCTACACGTGGAGAGACACGGAAATCCACGCCATTATTATACCGGTGTACCGAGTCGCGAAGTGTACCGAGTCGCGAATTCCGATCTTTCGTGGAGTACGGACAGGCAAACGTGCGTATACTGTGCCGTACGTGGTTTTAAGAAGGAATATCGGAGCCGGCGTGTGCGTATTTGCTCATCTCGGCAAGGATGACCGACGAGGATCAAGGCAGGGAAGAGCGGCATTTTCGCGAAGTGGTGACGGTGTTACCGGCATTTGACCCAGTGACAGGTGGATTTACGATAGACCAATGGATCCAAAAGATTGCATTGCGCGCAACACTGTTGCACCGTTGTGAGGACGATGACGGAGGTGTTGGCACCTCGGTGTTTTCTCAGAATGGCGGATGGTCGGCTCATTCCTTTCTTCTTTCATCAATCATTTTCGAGTAAAAATGATGACGGGGGTGTTGGCGCCTCGGCGCCTTTATCCGGGGTTGCGAGTGGCCGGTATGCCCCGTTGCCAGATGATCGGGCGATATGTTCGTCGCATCTCATGCCGGTTGTTCGGGCTCAAGGTGATCCTGCGTCATGTCAGCGGCCTACATTTTCAGTGGGCTGGTGATGCAGTATCCATGTATTCTCCACATCTGTGACGTGGAAGTGGCCGTTGTTCGTCTGATCGCTGTCGCGATGAGTGTATGCCAGTGTGGTCCAAGATCCGCACCTAGGTGCGATTTCGAGTCCCCACCCGACTACCCGTTGTTATGGTGACGGACGACGCTGAGTGCGTCACATGATCGCTTGCGCTGAGCCGGTAGGGTATATGGGGGGAGGGGAGGGGGGTCGGTGTTGCGTCCAGCTAGTGGAGGTGGAAGCAGCCGCGTGAGGGGCCCCACCGTGACCACACTGGTGTATGCGAAGACACATTTCGGACATTCCTGCAACGGTTGCGAAACCATGGGCGGGACGCCACACCCGTCACATCGTATATCCGGCCACGGCTGGAGCACCAAGGCGTGAATGAAGACCTCGGGGTTTTCTCTTCCGTAAACCCCGTCGGCCCACTCCACGCACTCTCCACAGTAGCCTTTTCCCCAGGTTCCCGGTCTGCTATTAACGAAATATAATATTCCAGTGGCGCAATATCCGTTAGCCTGTTCGCCTCTCATGACTGTAGTCATACTAATTTGAGCTGAGGCCCCATGCAGGCTGCTCGGGCACCGGCTCGCTCGTCGGTGGTGGGGGTAACCTCTCCCACAGGTGGCCATCTTTGTGTTTTGGCAGCCCGCGCGCACTCTCCCTTTGTCGTCAGGTGCCCTTTCCTTGTCACACCTTCACGGCACCGAAAGTGTCCATTCGCACGTGGCGTTGCTTTTGTTGCAATGATGACGGGGGTATTGGCGCCTCGACGTCTTTTTCCGGGGTTGCGGGTGGTCAGCATGCCCCGTTGCCAGATGATCGGGCGATATTAACCGTTTGACTGCTAAGCAATTCTTGCAAGAACGCACGAAAACTGCGGGACATATCCTTACACACTGAAATCGCAGCGCAAAAGCGCTGCGTCGCGGTTTTCGAGACAAATGAACGCAGCGCTTTTGCGCCGCGTAGCAGTCAAACGGTTAAAATTCTACGCGTACTCGGGCGATCCCTTCCTTTTCCTTCGGCCAGATGATCGGGCGTGAAGATGAGAATTCACTTGCTTTTCCTTCGGCCAGATGTTCGGGCGTGAAGATGTGAATTCACTTCCTTTTCGCCAGGTGTTCGGGCATTATTTTCATTTTTTAAAACCAATACGCTGGGTTTGCGGGTGGTGCAGCGCCCACGCTATTTCTACATCCGTTTCTATAAATCAATCTCCGATGGCACTGTCGATATTACTTTCCTCACGGGGGATAGAGGCGTGGACGCACTTTCGGCATTCCGATACGGGCCGTGTTATGATCACCCTTTTCCCACATGCATGGCATGGTACGTATGGCCAGGGCTCCACTGTTAGAGAATGGATAAATAGCTCGGGATATTCCATCCCATAGACTTCGTTTGCACAGTTCACGCAGTCCGCACAAAATGTCTCCGACCAATTTCCCGGACCGTAACAGATCGAAAATAAACTCCCCACGTTGCAATATCCTGTAACACTTAACCCCTTCATTGCGGATGGAATTGGTGCTTATGACGCGGGAAGCCCGTGTACCTGCTCGAGCGATCACTCGCGGGCTTAGAGTGGGGGTATTCCCTGTCCCGGCAACCAGCCCTTTATATTCGCGTCGGTCAGGTAAGTCTCGGTAACGTCGTGTGTTTTTCGGCGTTTCCCAGTTGCATCAGATATCTGCGATGCCTTTTTCTGTGACTTACCTTTCTGGTCTGCGTAGCTTGTCCTCTTTTTGATTTCACGGATGCTGGGTGATATTCCCGGGGTCGTATTAGGATCCCAACTCGATTCTCTGGTGTTCACTTTCCCGTCTCTCCGGTTTGCATCGAGAATGTCCGATGTCCTTCGTTCGGCTCGGTTTGCGTATACACGTCCTGCTTTGCTGGCATTTTTCTAAAACTGACGCTTCAAGCCGACGAACTGTCAGACTCGGGCGAGGAGGAAGAGGAGGAGGAGCGGGAGGCGTCGCTCGTACGCCACGGCTTGTTCGCGTCGTCGAATCCCCTTTATCTTGTCCTGATGTTTCTTGAAAAGTTTTCCGCCCGGTCATTTTAACGTGACATTACGACGGTCGGTAACGTCGATGATGCGGTAGGGGCCGACATACGGTGGATCTAGTTTGTGGATTCGCGGTTCTTTTAAAACATATACAGCATCCCCCTTCCGATATTTTACCGGATTCGTTTTTTGGTCATATTATCGTTTTGATTTTCGCTTAGCCTCGTTTAAATTGTCCGCTGCTTGGATTCTGATCTCGGACATGCGGGAGAGAAGTTCCATTAAGCGGGTGCCGTTGGTAGGTAGGTCGGAATCCGCGTAGGCACTAGGAACCGCGCTGGTTTACCAAAAATTAGCTCATGAGGCGTGAAATTCGTCCCTTCGTGAACCGAAGTATTATATGAGAATGTTGCGTACGGGACCAGGAGATCCCATTCTCCCCAGTCCTTCAAATAATGTTTTAGGTATTCTATTAAAACGATGTGAGCCCTTTCTAACGATCCGTTGGTTTGGGGCCTGTATCCGGATGTGGTTATTTGCTCGATTTCGAATAACTGCGCCAGTTCCGTCATTACGTGGCCGATGAAACTGGTTCCGCGATCGGACAGGATGCTCTTTGGTGCGTCGAAAACTGATATAAAATTACGGGAGAAAGCATCTGCGATGGTTGCGGCTTTGGTATCGGGAATCGGAACGGCGACGCAATATTTCGTTAAGTTGTCTTGTATGGTGAGCAGGTGTTTGTTTTCGCTGTACGTTTCGGGTAATGATCCGACGGTGTCAAGTGTTACCTTGTCGAAGGGCTCAAGCGGCGTATCTGTTATCATCATGGGTTGCCGGATTTTCGCACGTACTAGTTTTTGTTCTTGACAGCCGGCGCACTTGCGGATAAATTCCCTGACGTCTTCCCTCATGTTCGTCCAGTGGTGTTGAGTTGTAATTCTCCGGTAGGTTTTGGTAACACCCTTGTGTCCTCCCATTCTGCTTCCGTACGCCTCGGCGATGATTCCTTTGCGGCGGGATATTTTTATTGCCGGATCGAAATTTTTACAAATAATCACGTTGATCGTACCCTTTCCGAATTCGCGGGTTACGAGTTCCAGGAATAGTGGGGTCGTAATTTCGTCATGTCGGTCCTCCAAAACGGTACAAGGAAAGGAGTCAAACAGGTGGAAACAAGCCATGCAAGAGGGAATAGATGCACTAAGCAAGAACGCCACATGGAATCTTGTGAAGCCACCACAGAATACAAAAATATTGGATAACAAGTGGGTACTTAAAAAAAAATTAAAACCAAACGGTGAGTTGGACAGATACAAGGCTAGACTCGTGGCAAGAGGATTTACACAAAAAGAAGGGCAGGACTATGAGGAAATATTCAGCCCTGTAGCAAGATTTGAGTCAATCCGTATAATATTGGCGCTGGCTGCGTCCAGAGGCATGCACAAGATGCAATTTGACATAAAGACTGCTTTCCTAAACGGGAATCTGGAAGAAGATATTTACATGAAGCAACCTCAAGGGTTTGAAGATGGTACGAATAGGGTCTGCAAACTTCAAAAGAGCCTTTACGGTTTGAAACAGGCAGCTCGATGCTGGAACAGTGAGCTCGTCAGGACACTGAGGGAAACAAATATGTGTGGGATTCAGTTTAGAGAAGTGGACAACTCCGCGGTTTTCGCGAAAATGAGTTTAACACACAAATAAAATATATTGATGACAGATAAAAATTACACAGTCGTTTCGTATACACGTTTTTCTCGTTCCTTCGTTCGTTCGTTTTTTGTTTCATTCCTCTCCTCTCACTCGCATCTTTTCTCAGACTGCCTTCTTTTTTTCCTCCGCGTCGCGCATCGTGTTCCCTTCCCCGCTTCCCGCATTCAGCACGCACGCCAAGCATCGCCTCCTACGTTCCCGACAGTCACACACACACGCACGCACACTTGTACTCAGGCCACATGCACTCACTACACACACGTTCATTCCATCAATCCTACATATGTATCCAACCAAGGCCGACCAAAGTGTGTTTGTGAACAAGGAGTGCACCACAATACTTGCCATATATGTAGACGATGGACTGCTTGTCTCAGAGTGCAAAGGGACCATGACAAACGTTATAGAACACATGAAGCGAAAATTTGAGGTTAAGACAGATCATTTAAGTTTATATTTAGGAATTGAAATAGGAACGTTAGAAAATGGCGCAATAACATTAAACCAAATACAGTATGCAGCAAAGATAGTCGACAGGTTCAATCTGACAGAATCGAACGCCGTAAAAGTACCTGCTGACGCACATCAGAACATAACCATGTTCTCAGGAGATGGCCAGGAAGGTGGGACAATCCAAGCGCCGTATCGTGAGGCAGTAGGAAATTTGTTGTTCCTAGCAACTGTCACACGACCAGACATTTCACATGTGGTAAACGTAGCTAGTCAGTTTATTGAAAGTCCAAGTAGAAGTCATTGGAATGCGGTCAAAAGAATAATCAAATATGTTAAAGGTACTTTAGATTACGGCTTAACCATGAACGAAATAATGACTTCTCCAAGATACAGGCTTATAGTGATGCAGACTATGCCGGAGACCTCAGGAACAGACGATCAACCACAGGATATGTACTTAAGCTTGGAAGCAGCACAGTGATCTGAGGCCCAAGAAAGCAGGCATGCATTGCATTGTGGACAACAGAGTCGGAGTACATATCAGCTAGTGAAGTAGTGAAGGAGGTAATATGGTTAAAAAGACTAACGTGTGAGTTGCAAGTGAATAAAATAGAAACCCCTACTCTGTATGTTGACAACCAAAGCGCAATAAGGCTGATTAAGAATCCCGAGTATCATAAACGTACTAAGCACATACATATAAGATACCATTTCGTTCGAGAAAAATATATAGAGAAATCTTTCGATGTCGAGTATATAGAAACCAAAGAGCAAGTGGCGGACATATTTACAAAACCGCTAGGTAGGCCGCGTTTCGAATACCTAAGAGATTTGATAGGTGTTAAGAATGTTCACATGCGTACATAAGAGAAAAATAAGACTTTATTTTTGTAAAACTGCGTGTAGCATTATAAGAACAAGTGAGCAAGGTCGACGCTAAGGGAGAATGTTGGAGTTACATAGATACAAAAGTAGTGTCGACGTTGCTCAGCCTTTTGTAATTCCCGAGCCAAGCGAAAGACGGCCATTATAGTTCCGGCGTGACACCGGACATTTTTTTTTTTTTTGTAACGCTAGACGCCCACTTCCTGAATGGTGCCTCGTGCGTATAAGAGACGGCGAATAAAGAGTGTGCTGTGTATCCAATGTGATCAATCATTAATACCCAAAACTGAACAAAAACGCAGCCCTATGGTCAAAGGGATCACTATACAGCTTATGCTAGTGTAATTGATGAACCAGCAAACTTTGAAGAGGCAATGGAATCACCAGATGCAGAGATATGGAAGGAGGCAATAGAGGAAGAATTAAATTCACTGCATAGAAATCAGACATGGGATCTAGTGGAACCACTTCCATCTGATAAGCCAATAGGGTGCAAATGGGTCTTTATAGTAAAGATGGATCAAAACGGTAAAATCATCAGATACAAGGCTAGGATGCTTGCAAAGGGTTACGCACAGATAAAGGGGATGAATTATAATAAAACCTTTGCGCCAGTCATGAGGTATGATACTATACGCACTATTTTATCAATTGCTGCCGTAGAAGATTTAGAACTTGCGCAGTTTGATATAAAGACTGTGTGGAGTGAAGGAAGAGAGAATGTCGGAAAAGAGAAAGGAGAGAGAGAGAGAAAGAGAAAGCGTTGCCGGGATAGAAATTAATGCAGTATTTGATATGTGAAATGTAAAAGTTGTATTGAACGAGAAAATGAGTATTGCAAAGAAAAGATTCAGACAGGATTTGTAACGGAAGAGAAAAGTTCGAGTCGCAAAACTGTTCTACACTTTTATAATCGCCTAGGAATCGCACTAGTTTAACACACGTCTGTTCGCTTTGATCGTCCATACAGGAGAGAGCGCACAACGTGCTCAGCCCGCGCGGCTGCCCTCCGACCTCCAGAAAACCTTTTAACGCCTAAATTCGAATTAGCTAAACAGCCACGCTTTACGAAAACAAAAGAGGTTTCTGGAAGTCGGAGGGCCCTCGTCCTAGAGGGGACTTGGCGGGTGGGACGCACGACCCGCCGTTGTGGTGCGCGCGCACAGCCGAGCCTACGTGCTCGCGACACGTCGGCTCATGGGCGCGCGTTCGCAGGCACCGAGGTGTGAGTCCCGATCGCCCGCAAGACGGCGGGAGTGCGCATGATTTCAAACAGACTGCTTTCTTATATGGGGATCTAACCGAATCAGTATATATGGAAGTTCCAGAAGGTATGAAAGATAAACATAAAGGTTTAGTTTGTAAGCTAAAGAAAAGCCTGTATGGTTTAAAACAATCCCCAAAAGTATGGAACAATAAGTTTACTAATTTTCTAAAACAGTATAACTTCAAACAGACTGAGATAGATCAATGTGCGTTTATAGGAACAATTGAGAACCAAATAGTATACTTACTACTATACGTAGATGATGGCCTCATATTGTCCAAAACAAAGAAATCATTGAATACAGTATTAAATTGCTTACGTGAGCTCTTTGAAATCTCCGTCGGTAATAGTGATTATTATGTAGGGATACAAATAATACGCGACAGGGTAAATAAAACCATAGCTTTAAGTCAGCAAATGTACATCCAAAAGGTCTTAGATCGTTTCAGAATGCATGAGGCATATTCTGTGTTAGTACCAGCAGATCCAAATGTTCTCAGATCGAATAAAACTTCCGTGCTACTGGATGGGTATCACTTGGCCACCAGCAAATAAACGCCATCCCGGCAACAACTTCTGTTACGAAGACATCACCTATTTGATGTTTTAAGTTTCACGTGTAAATGGTGTTGAGATAAAACGTTTTTATTCTTGTACTGCGCAATGGGCTACACTCCCAATATTACACCTCGCCTCACAAAATGCGACTGTTCTCGACTGACCGGACAAAGCCAGCGTCGACCGAGCAAGACGCGTGGCCAGAAGCGGCCGTTGCTACGTAACTGTAACATGTATGCGACGCGCAGTTCAAAAAATCTTAATCACGTACCATACCGCCCCCTTGAGAGGTTGCGATCAACAAAATCGGCACACAAGAGCTTAAAATTAATAATGCGGATGATCTAAATCCTAATGCAGATAACTAAATTAATGAGATTTTTCAACGGGCAAAGGAGCGAGCTGCCTTACGCTTCTCTTATATATACCGCTGGCGGTTCGGACGGTTACAACCCGAATGATCCCATCGTCGCCGGGATGACTAGCAACAATTCTACCGAGGTTCCACAGCAAGGGAGGAAGATTATTTTCCTCCAACAAAACGATCATTCCCAGTTTTATAGGAGCGGAGCCAGGTTTGAACCACTTTCTCCGCTGCTGCAGCTCGTTTAAATACTCCTTCTGCCAGCGCTTCCAAAAGTTAGCCTTAATTTTAACAATCTGCTGCCAGACGGACAATCGATTGGAGGGCGTATCAAATACATTGTTCTCCAGTATAGTATTTAGCGGAGCCCCGATTAAAAAATGAGTCGGAGTAAGCGCCTGGACGTCATTTGGATCCGATGACAGCTCGGTAAGCGGGCGAGAGTTGAGCACAGATTCGATACCTCTACTGTCAAAGTGTTGAATTGCTCAAAGGTAAGCAACGTCTCGCCTACGGTTCTGCGGAAGTGATATTTAAAACCCTTAACGGCAGCTTCCCATGAACCCCCAAAGTAGGGCGCACGGGGAGGTATAAACTTCCAATGTATTCCCTCCGTACTACAAAGACGCTCTAGCCGCAATGAAAGCCTCCGTAGTCAAATCCGAAACCACTTCCAAGTGGACGGCCTTAGTCGTAAGGCAAACAAAAACAGAAACATAACAGTTTACTTTATTACGATTGCGAAAGGATCGCTCCTTAATAAAAAATGGGCCGGTATAATCTATACCCACGCTCTCGAAGGGCCTAGAACCCACTAACCTATCTCTCGGCAAATTGCCCATAACATAATTCGGTGCAGTAATGGCCGCTACTCGGCACTAGCATTGGATGCTTCTTATTATAACTTAAATCGGCGTGCTTCAATCGACCCCCAACGCGTAATATCCCATCACTATCGAAGAACAGATTTAATGGCAATAGGCTGCTTTTCGATGACGGTGCGTGCCCGCTATATAAGTTGCTAATCTCAGCCGCGAAGCTCGCGCCCTGAACCATGCGACCGATATATATCGACGCTAATTCAAGCTCACCGGCAGACAAATAACCTTCGCGCCTATCCGCACGTCTAGTATTGTGCCCAAACCGAAGGCACTAAGCAACGACCCTCGTCAGGGTATTTAGAGACGAGTAGCGCGCGATTAAATCGACTGACACCGCGGTCTTCAAATTGATGGTAGGCTTCATCTCCAATATTTCCATCAGCGCGACCAGATTAGCGGGCCAGGATTCCTTATCCGGCGACAGCCAGTCGGGCCCGCCAAGCCACATCTCGTTGCGCAGGAATGCTGCTGGCAGACCACAAACACTGAAACACGCTAATTTTAAATTTGCTCGTCTATCCCGCTTCATCATGCACAAGGTGATGTTTCCGATTAGCGTGTTTCAGTATAAATTATGCATTTCTTACGTCGTGCCTGAGATTGACCCGTTGCTTTAGAAATCATAATAACTTGTATACACTGAGTGATGTCAAGGTCACAAAGATGGTGTCCGCTGGATTTATTTTTTTATTGTCTTACATGCTATCGTAAAAACACATGTACAATCCATTTAAAAAACACCGATGACCTTGAATTTTTATTAAAAAAAGATTACCTAAAAAATGTTTTTCTTTGCCGTTATATTGGGTCCTGAAAATAGTGTAACTTTCTCCTTCGAAGTTTTTTCATAAGACGATAAATACGGATGTAACCGTATTTTTCGAACGGTTACATCGTGCGGTAAACACCGTTCACGCACGATGCCCGCATCGTAAACATAGCGTTCGGCAGAGGGATACCCTCTCGCGTTTATTAGCGGGCGCGCGCCAGTAGATGGACACCTCCCTCTCACTGGCGAAATTCTATCCGCGCACATATAAGAACCCCGCGAATGTACAATAGAATTGTCATATCTTGAGTTAAAAGAGGACTAACCAACCTAGATTACGAAAGAACCGACCCATCCTAAAGAATCGAGCCTACGATTAACGGCACACGTCAGAGCATACTTAGTATTCTCATATAGCACGGATCTAAACTGCATCACGGTTTTAATAGACGTCGAGCGTCCCAGGAAAGACTAGGTGACATATTCAGGGATTCACGAGTAAAGAACGTGTTCTCAAATATCATTTAGTTCCGAAAAGGGTTAAACTCACACTCCGTCAACGTTAAATTCACTAATGCAAAATCCGCAAGCTGACTCCCTTAATCGAGGAACAACTCCGACAAATAGCGTGGCGGTTGCTCAGAATATGTTCCAACAAGTAGAGAGTAGGAAAACATATATTAGATCCACGGAGGAATAAGGTGCCTGACTAAGACACTTGACCGGTACTTGACTGTTACCCCTCGCTGTCCGTCTTCGGCCTACCCGACTCCTCGCAGTGAGATAACCTTCTTGGACGATCGGCGCACTTGCTGGCTTTGCGTAATTGCGGGTCCCCTTTTGCAAAGACCTAGTCCACAGAAGGCAGTTTGCTTAAATAAAAAGCACTACGAGATATCTAACGGCTGGTAGATTGGATGCACGGCTGGCACTTGGTTGTGTCCCCCGCCGTCTGGTTAGATTCCTTCGCCGAAGTGTTCTCGTAGTATGAATTGAACAGAAACATTGCAGTAGCTTCTTAGATTGTAATTGGCCTAAGTCCGAGTCACTATTAAATAACGTGACCTGTGATATCAAGGTAAAACTGTCTGGTTGCTCGGTTGGCACTTGGTTGTGTCCCCCGCCGACTGGTCGTTGTTGTAACCGAAGTGTTCACAGGTACAAAACGAATGCACATTTGCTAAGACTCGTAAAGATAATAGGTCACCTTGGAGGGAATATCCTGAGCAACTCTGCGTCAAAGCGAGTCTTCGGTAAAGCCCTCCGCTTATCCGATATTTGCACCTCACGCCTAGGCTTTCCTAAATACGCGACGTTCTTATTATCGCGTATTGTATACCTATATATAAGGAACAGCTGTGTACGGCTCTTCAAGCCACTGTCCGACGTTCCCGGCAATACACGTGCGCCTGTGTGTGCAGTATCCGACACCTGTATATAACCCTAGCTCATACGTATAGCGCACACGACAACAGGCGCGATTCTCTGTATATCAACATAGCCAAATAGCAATACGTACGGTCTGTCGTACGTACCGCCACGCGAATACTACCGCGTCTGTACGTCTCTGTACCACGGCATTTACATATAACAGAATATATACGTATTTTACCTCCTATTACACTGACTCACTCCCTACACAAACCTCTGGTCGCCTAGTGGTACGAATCCACGGGCATTTCACACGTGCCCACTCTTAGTTTCGTGACGACTAAATTCTTCATTACCTATACCTATTTTTGATTAACTTCGAATGCAACCACAGGGTCCGCTTGTTCCTTCTGACCAAGCCTACCGTTGCATTCGAGGGAGAAGTAACCAATCTCGGGTTACGATTTGCGCCCAGCGTGGGGCTCGGGAACGGGCAACTACGTACAAACCGGCGTATAACGTGGGACAACGGATCCCAAATTAGCTTCCAAAGTAACGACTTAGCTTCCAAATTTAATATCAATTTCTTATTACGCCTCGTACACAGCCGTCGGTACGCATACTCTTTCCGAGTTGACCTTCCGCTGCATACGAGGCTAGTGTGGCCAGTCACGGGTTACACGGAAGATATTTAAGTGTTCCCATTTACGTGCAACACCCTATATGTACACAGATACAATTTTTCTGTATGCCTCTTCAAAGTGGTGGCTAACGGTTTCCTCGACTCTTAGGTCTATAACACCGAACCACACACGCATAATAATTGCCGGCTGGTCGGGCGGCTAGTCCAAATAGCCATTTCTCTACAACCCAGCGGACGCTTGCCAAAGCGACTCCGCCACTGCCCCCTCGAAACCAACCCAGCCAGAAGAGCTCTTGCGAACTCCCCAGCATCCCGAGGTACCGGCTAGATTTGGTGGATCAACTGGAGTTCGCGGGATCGTCACACCCGTGAGACATCCGTCTCCTCCTGCGAGAACGTACTCTCTGTTCAATGGACTCTATCAGGGTCGATATGTACTCTGTAGGAAGAGAAGACCCCGTGATGGGCTAAATCACGGGGCCTAACACCGTTCCTCCCCTGATCTCTATCGATCCGTCGAGCTTAGTTCGGGTCTGCGACTGGCACAAACAGATCCTTAACAGCGTCACCCGTGGCAGTAACCACTTCGAGAAGGTGCTCGATCGTTCTTGGGTTTTTACGCCCCTGTCATCACTTAAGATGACTTGAACGCGTCAACTTGTCTAATACGTTCGAGTTGAACAAGTCTCCGAGCGGGACCATCTGACACGGTGGCCGCAGTATCCTTAGACAAAGGCAAAATCGTTCAAGGTAACCTAGTCAGGGCATTAAGCCTCCGATCCCAGTGGCCCCCGCCGCCCAGTGGCCCCCGCCGTACACAGATACAGTAGACAAAAAGACTTGCTAGGAGGAGACCCCCGTCTGCAACGTCGTAGTGGCTTGCGGTACCGATGACACGGGAGAAGCTTCCGCCGCGCCCCCGGAGTCATCGCTGGGCGGATGTATCAGTGCGTTATAACGCCTTTTGCACGTGGAGCAAGGTTTCGACTTGCAAAAGTTGGACGAATGGTTACCGCGTAAGCAATTCAAATACAATCAGCGTCTCTTAACTAATTCAAATCTACCAACATAATAGAGACGCAAAAATTCGTTACACTACTGCAGGTCGTGCTCCTTGCCACATGCAGGGCACACCCTTTTTTCGTGCATAGCGACGCAACTCTATTGCACCTTCATGCCTAGATTGTCCCGTTGCCGTGACTCCGTATTCCGATGCGTATTACCAACGACTCGTGGCTATTCGGGCGCGACTTTCTCTAACACGTGACATCTATTTCTAGGAAATATGACAAATTCGTCCATTGTGGGGCATGTCCGTCCCATCAATGGATCGTTCCCATTCGTTCCGCGTGCCCTTGTCCACCTTCGAGGGTACAAGTTGCAACATCATCGCGTCCCAATGTTCGGTGGGAACCTCTAACGCCTTTAAGGCGCGCAAGTGCTTTAAGCTGTCGTCAACTAATGCAGACAATTGAGTGGAAGACTCCTTGAAAATGATCGGCAGATCGAATAAAGATCGCACATGGGTTTGTACGATCATTCTATGATTATCATACCTGTCAACTAAGAAAGACCACGCGACCGGGTAATTTTCCGGGGTCGTAGACAACGCTTGTATTACCTGTGCCGTTCCGTCTCTAAGGCACGATCGCATATATTGAAGCTTCTGCACCGGTGTAATCTTAGTATGATCGAACGGAAACTATCCGAAAAACCCAACCAATCCTCCAAATTGCCATTAAAGGTAAGCAATTGAATGGTAGGCAGTTTTATTGTACTCGAATTCGCGGTACGGGCGGACGTAGCTGCTCCAGCCGGCGGCACGCTTTGATTCCGCGCCTGCTTCGTAGACGCCGCAATAATCTTCTGTGCGCGTGCGCACGAACTAAAATAGCTATTCTCAAACGCAGTTCTCTCATCTGACTGCGATGCAGCGTTGTCTTTCAATTCGATTTCGGTTTGAACGTCCTCAAACGCGGCCCAAGACGCCCCTATTTTAGATAACCTTTCCGCTAATTGTGTAATGTCCGCACCCGCGGCGTCGGAATCTAGAAAACTAGCGAATCGTGTCAACTGGGCCTTGATCGTACCGCGCTTATGTACTAATACCTTTAGTTCTTCCGCCATTATAACAATGATTTAGCAACAACGCTGGTGTAATTGATCAGACAGACGGCGGCAACGAAACGTTTGATATCGTGCCTACTCGGCTGCGAGAACGTTCTTCCTGACGGACAACCGAACCGTTTATTTCTTCACGATGTCTTCCTTGTGGCGCCGCGACTAACGTTACCGTTGTCTATCAGTTCTGAGTCGCAATCAAACAGTACCACGCATTACACAGCTCGTTCCTGCGTCACAGGACACAGCACAGTTCAACAATGTGACACCAACCACACGTGCTCGTACTTATCGCACAATTCACGCGCACAATCCAGCTCGAAGGACCACTTATGTTCTTGGATCAAATAAAACTTCCGTGCTACTGGATGGGTATCCCTTGGCCACCAGCAAATAAACGCGATCCCGGCAATGGCTTCTGTTACGAAGACGTCACCTATTTGATGTTTTAAGTTTCACGTGTAAATGGTGTTGAGACAAAACGTTTTTATTCTTATAATGCGCAATGCGCTACACTCCCAATATTACAACTCGCCTCACAAAATGCGACTGTTCTCGACTGACCGTACAAAGCCAGCGTCGAGCGAACAAGACGTGCGGCCAGAAGTGGCCGTTGCTACGCAACTGTAACATGTATGCGGCGTGCAGTTCATAAAATCTCAATCACGTACCACCACATACAGTTTTGTCAAAAACAGATAATGAAAGTGATCCTGAATTTCCATGCAGAGCAGCTGTAGGCTCACTAATGTTTGCGGCAACAGTAACCAGGCCAGACATAATGTATGCTATGGGAGAAGTTAGCCGACATATGGAAAATCCATCAAAGAGCCGTGTAACAGCAGTTAAGAAGATATTAAAGTATTTAAAAGGATATCCCGATAAATATATTAAATACGGCTCAGAGGATGCAGAACTGACAGGATGCACTGTTACGTCCGGGCGAGGCTTTTTCACGACTTATACTTGTCTAGATGGTCGATGTGAATCTGCGAGCGGCCTGCCGTGCGACCGGTCGTAACGCTTGAATGTTTTCGTTACTTTAATTACATTAAGTAACGGTAATCTAACTGAAGATCGTTATTGCAAGATTCTAATCCCTTCCTGGAAGAGGTGGGATTTTCTAGTTTGTTGTATAAGCTAAAGGGAGAAGTTAAATTAGAACTAATATCGCGTTTAGTTACATGAAGGACTAATAGGATTCGTGTGTCCTCCTAAGACCCGTACAGGTCCCCAATCGTTCGCGCGAGGTTATGTTTTCGGCCGGTGTACAACGCTATGGTAGACGAGGTGTGACGTCACAACACAGATCAAATCAAAGAGAGTAGTATAAGGGGAAAACAAAAGTAGATATATTCAATTGAAAAATAGTAATATAAAGAAAATAGAATAGATATGTTTTGAATTCGATGAACCATTAATAGGTAGACTGCATTAGATATCTTCGCAGTATTGAGAAATGTTCAGGAATAGTGCGCGACAATGATGCGCCTTAATACGAGCGCTCTTTACAGAAGGTGAGGATGCGCTCTCGGTAATTTTACAGTTTACGCCCTTACAATCGAAAGCTAAACAGGAGGAACGTGCACGGTCAAGATACCGTGCCCGCGGGATCTCTCCATAGCTTGAACTCGGGCATGATCATACAATGTGATGTTTATAATTGTCGTATGTCGCGACTGGAGGTTCCTACCGTGTCGCTGGTCTTCGGCTACTGTCGTGAATCTGTTCGGCTTGCGCACGCGCTCCTTCTCGCTCTTTCCTTCTCTCTCTCTCTCTCTCTCTCTCTCTCTCTCTCTCTCTCTGGCGTATCGTCGGTGGAATTTCGCAGGGTTTTTGGTGGAAAAACGATGATAGTACCTTCGAATCGGAATATAATTTTAGTACTTTGTTCCTCCTAGATTTGCCTATGCTCTGCTGTGATTGAGCCGGGATCTAGCCCGTTACAAGGTGCGGCAAATCAGGAAGTTAGTGCTTTCTCGTTAAGTTCGTTAGATAATTCACCGACTTTACTCGCCACGCGAGCGAGGAACAACCTTTCGCGTTCTGTTCAAGTTTATAGTATAATGGAAAATAATAATGTAATCGAAATCAAAGAAAGGAAACTTAAAAGCTAACGCGTCCGACACGTTTTGTCGGCCACGTGCAGAACAAAACGCGCACACCTTCGCACTTTTCACTTAAAACAAAAGAAACTGAGTCTATATCTCAAATAATAATTGGAAGTTGAAATCTAAGGCTTTAACGAGGATTATTGAGTCCGTATTACTACACACTGCAAGAAGAATATGCACTTTAGGCTCAGAAACTAATGATATCTAAGATATCCTCGGACAGCGACCACGTACCTCACGACTTTACAGCCAACTGCCCAGAGAAATCCGTCGCGAGACGGCTCCTGGGCTCGCTCTAGGCCAGTTTTTCATACCCTAACCATGGAAACGGTCGATCAGCGGTCGATTCAGTGTACAAATATTGTTACTACGCTCGCTCGATGCTCAGCGAGAGACTTTCGTTTGCTCATCTATCCTCTTCCAATTATTTAGTTTTATTTCAAATAAAATATGATTGTATTGACTCAGCCATCTAAAACTTCAGTAGCGCACGCTCCTGATTTCGTATGCTTGAACAGAACTAGGTTGATATTTGAGCAATGCCTTATTGCCATGAAAATAATAATTTATTTCGGAGAGAGAGAGAAACTAAAAAATTAACACGCGGAACCTCATCGCTTTCTTAGCCTATGCACACACACACTCATACCGCACACACACACTCATACCCGCTCGCACGCTTATATCTACTTACATCTACCTTAAACTACTTATATATATATATGATGGGACGAATATGATTCCACGGTGAGGGAATTCCACTACATATTACTGCTCGACAGCACCACGTATACGATGGACCTAAGTCATTATATGAATAATTCGTATACGCGGTCTGGAGGAAAAATGAAATAATAATGATTTTACAACTAATACTCTAACAACGCACCGGATGCGATGGACCTAAGTCATTATATGAATAATTCGTATCCGGCGGCCGGAATAAAGGAAAGAAAAGAGAGTTTAATTAAGAAATTATGCTAAAAGAAAAAGGAAAAATCAAAAAGTTACGCTGGGACGTAACAGCACGGATGCGGATTTCGCACGTGATATAGATACCAGAAAATTCACATCCCGCTATGTGTTCCTTTATAACGGTGGTCCAATCACTTGGTGTACGCGAAAGCAAAGCATGGTAGCACTGTCCACTACAGAAGCGGAGTCTATAGCATGTTGTGAGGGAACGAAAGGTGTCATAAAGGTATATAATAAGAGCGCAATACATAGAATTAAGTCTCATACAGTACACAACAGAACCAAACATATTGATGTTAAGTTTAATTTTGTTAAGGATGCGTGGAAAAACAATGTAATAGATATAGTTTGAGTTTCTAGTGAAGATCAGCTCGCGGATATGTTTACTAAACCGTTGCCAAAGATTAAATTTACACAAAACTCTGAAAAGATTGGTATATGTGCCAAACCATAAGTACAGTAAGAATTTTCTTTATTTATTGTATAAGCAAAAACAAAATTACGTGTGGAAGTATTGAAGGTTCGTAATATTGTCGTGGCGGCCACGGTATCCCCACTACAGAGCTCATGTTTCTTCTCTCTCTATAAGTTACTGTTTTCTTCCGATGCCCAGCGCGGTAGCGAACTTCCGCTTCCTTCTTCTGCCTTTAGAGCTGGTCACGGTGAGTCACATTATTAACCTGAACACCACGTGTATAAACACATATAACATATACAAAGAAAGAATATTTAAAACAGCATACTTTTTTTTATAAGTGTTCAATCGCGTCTGTGTGAAATCTTGCGTGGATCTCAAAAACGCGCAAAACCCGGAACAGGACTGGGGACAGACCTCGGAGAGTATCGCGTGAAGGAAAGAAGACCGGTTCTCTTCGAAAGCACAAGATCCGAGAAATTAACTGTTTTATTAATAGGTACAATAGGGCTCCACGATAAGTAACGTGCCCTAGAAACGAGTGTTACAAAACTGTCGGAAAACGGTAGCTTGCCGTGGACCTTTAAAACTCGTGTTTACACTAGCGCTGTCTAATCAAGAAGAAGGTTCGCTCGGGAAGGGGACCCTCGTGGCACGTCTCCCTGAGCTCGTCAGTGTGCGGTGAGAATGTGTGCGCACCAATTAACGCTATCGCGCGCGTGACGTCGGCTCGACGTCACGCCACACAACCATAAGGTGTTCGTGAGTGAGCGCGGGATCGGCAGCCGCGCTGGCGCCATTGACGCATCTTCCTCCGTCGGCAAATGCCTGTACGATACGTCACGATGACGCAGTACAACAACTACCCGCGGTATTTAAACGATACACGTAGGCGCTCATTTACCGCACCGCCTAATCTCCAACAATAAGACTTCCAAAACCTGCTGGACAGAATCACATAGTATCTACAACAGAATGCAAGTAGAAATGGTCGAATAGTTTGTGTCTGTTATATACAATCGAGTTTTGTCTCGATAAATATTTGAAATATGTCTTCTCAATATTATACAATTACTTTAGAAACGTTACATTATATACGCACATATGTGCCGACAATGATGGAAGTGGCGTAAGTCATAAATTCGAAACAACTAACAATTGTGATTTATTTCATTATGTAGAACGATATTAAGCAAAATATATGAAAGAATGTCAGATAGTGTTCGAACTTATGTCAGCACTACGCCCAAGGGCTGTGTATAGGGCTGAGATTATAACCATAAGAATTTCTAATTCATTGAAATAAAATTTGTACTTGTGGTCGCGATGCAGAAAGATGTATAGACAGTGTTTTCTCACCTCACACTTGAGTAAGTGTGCGTATATGTATATGTGCCGGCTCTGAGTGGTGGTTACCATCCTCCACAGGCTCAGTCATTGTTTACGTTGCGGTAGAACAGTTTTTTACTCCGAAGTAAAAGGAGACAGAGATGCTTTACAGCTGATAAGACCCATGAACTTGATTTGAGAGAAGATAAAGTATATATTTCGTGAAAAATGTACAAGAAAGAAATGTGTCGCACGGTAATCTGTGTCGAGGTGCAGACGCACGGCGCTCTTTACTCATGCGCTTCTATCTCTACTCCTACTGAGCGGTCTGCTTTTACGAATACTGATCTGTTACGTCCCAGCGTAACTTTTTGATTTTTCTCTTTCTTTTAGCATAATTTCTTAATTAAACTTTCTTAAACTCTCTTTTCTTTCCTTTATTCCGGCCGCCGGATACGAATTATTCGTATAATGACTCAGGTCCCTCGCATGCGGTGCGCTGTTAGAGTATTAGCTGTAAAATCATGATTATTCTATTTTTCCTCCAGGCCGCGTATACGAAATATTCGTATCATGACTTAGGTCCCTCGTATACGTGGTGCTGTCGAGAAGTCATATGTAGTGGAATTCCCTCACCGTGGAATCATATTCGTCCCATCATATATATATATATATAAGTAAGTTAAGGTAGATGTAAGTAGATATAAGCGTGCGAGCGGGTATGAATGCGTGTGAACATAGATGAGTGTGTGTGTGTA
Organism: Priocnemis perturbator; assembly: GCA_963942575.1. Lineage (NCBI taxonomy): Eukaryota > Metazoa > Arthropoda > Insecta > Hymenoptera > Pompilidae > Priocnemis > Priocnemis perturbator. The sequence goes on along the minus strand of OZ012643.1, from coordinate 6,967,456 downwards.
TAGAATAAGAAAGCGATGAGGTTCCGCGTGTTAATTTTTAGTTTCTCCCTGTCTCAAAAGTAAATTATTATTTTCGTGGCAATAAGGCATTGCCCAAATATCAACCTAGTTCTGTTCAAGCATACGAAATCAGGAGCGTGCGCTACTGAAGTTTTAGATGGCTGAGTCAATGCAATCATATTTTATTTGCAATAAAACTAAATAATTGGAAGAGGATAGATGAGCAAACGAAAGTCTCTCGCTGAGCATCGAGCGAGATAGTAACACAATATTTGTACACTGAATCGACCGCTGATCGACCGTTTCCATGGTTAGGGTATGAAAAACTGGCCTAGAGCGAGCCCAGGAGCCGTCTCGCGACCGATTTCTCTGGGCAGTTGGCTGTAAAGTCGTGAGGTACGTGGTCGCTGTCCGAGGATATCTTAGATATCATTAATTTCTGAGCCTAAAGTGCATATTCTTCTTGCAGTGTGTAGTAATACGGACTCAATAATCCTCGTTAAAGCCTTAGAGTTTAACTTCCAATTATCATTTGAGATATAGACTCAGTTCCTTTTGTTTTAAGTGAAAAGTGCGAAGGTATGCGCGTTCGTTTTGCACGTGGCCGACAAATTGCGTCGGACGCGTTATCTTTAAGTTTCCTTTTTGATTTCAATTACATATTCCTTTCATTATATATATATATCTTGAACAGAACGCGAAAGGTTGTTCCTCGCTCGCGTGGCGAGTAAAGTCGGTGAATTATCTAACGAACTTAACGAGAAAGCACTAACTTCCTGATTTGCCGCCCTTGTAACGGGCTAGATCCCGGCTCAATAACAGTAGAGCATAGGCAAATCTAGGAGGAAAAAAGTACTAAAATTATATTCCGATTCGAAGGTACTATCATCGTTTTACCACCGAAAACCTTGCGAAATTCCACCGACGATACGCCAGAGAGAAAGAAGGAGAGAGCGAGTGAGCAGAGAGAGAGAGAGAGAGAGAAAGAGCGAGAAGGAGCGTGTGCGCAAGCAACAATTGGGGACCTGTACGGGTCTTAGGAAGACACATGAATCCTATAAGTCCTGCATATAACTAAACGCGATATTAGCTTTCTAATTTAACTTTCCGTTTAGCTTATACAGCAAACTAGAAAATCCCACCTCTTACAGGAAGGGATTAGAATCTTGCAATGATGATCTTCAGTTAGATTACCGTTACTTATTGTAATTAAAGTAACGAAAAATATTCAAGCGTTACGCCCGGTCGCACGGCAGGCCGCTCGCAGATTCACATCGACCATCTAGACAAGTATAAGTCGTGAAAAAGCCTCGCCCGGACGTAACAATCTACAGTTATTTTGTACTATGCGCGATCGCATGGGATTGACGTGGCAATTTAACCCGGGAGAACTCGCGCCTAAAATTCTTACGCCAGAACTCGCGTATGGGGCACCTTGTGCCGCACACCTATTATTGTGTTTATTTGCATATTTGCTTCATTTATGTACTATTTACTCTTATTATATAAAAGTTTATTACCATTAGACGCCATATAACTAAACACATATGTGAAATAAATGATTTAATATAGATTTTTCTATTTTTGCGGAGAAGCAGTGAAATATGAATAGGCGCATGCGCGATCGCCCGCCGTGAACGCTGCTTCTCCCACTCTACTGTAACCGTACGGTCACATACGATCTGTACGCCGCCTCGCTTTAGCGGACGCTCCCAAAAACACGCCAGCGGGCACACGCGACGATAAAGCGAGCGATCCCCGCGAGAGGGATATAAGCGCCACGCCCAACAAGGGACGTTTTCGCGCTGACCCGAACATCCGCGGACTAGTATAAAAGGCGTCTCCGCCGCTGTAGAAATCACTCTTGGGTCAGCCTGGAAGCGTGAGCATCCAGCACTTCGAGTCTTACCTTGCCAACGGGTGATATCGCTCAGCCGCTGCGTCTTGCAGTGCCTGCCGAATCACCGCGTTATTTGTAGAATCAGTAACTGTGCTCTAACGAGTAAGTGTAAAGCTCGCTGCGTCTTGCAGTGCCTGCCGCCTTACTTTCGTGATCTGAGCGTCATATTTGCTCTAACGAGTAAGAGCGCCCAGCTCGCTGCGTCTTGCAGTGCCTGCCGCCTTACCTTCGTTGTGATAGAATCACATAAACCATACTTAGTGATACCGCCAGCTCACTGCGTCGTGCAGTGCCTGACGTATCACTCTCTTTGCCGAACTTTACCTCATCGCGGAGAAACTAGCAGTACGAGGCATTGCGGCCGAAACATACCGATGAATATATCGAAACGTTGTAAAATAGATCGCGATATAATTTGATAATTATCTCAGCGCGATAGACCGCTTCAACACGAATAAAATAGCTCGGCGATACAGTGCCCTAAGCACGCCACGAACGTAACTGTGAATAATAACACCGAAACAGCTGTATAGAAAAATAAACGGCTAAATTTAGAGCCACATATACTCAATACAAACTGATCTTACCAACACGTCTACACTCCTCTCACCGTCCCGAGCACGAACTCGCACCGCACGGCCCGTAACCACCGTCGGTGTTTACTTTTATATCGCACTCACTCACAGCAGAGAAGGGAGGAAGACGCCTGGACGCGCAGAGACGACATCCGCGAAATCAACGGTTACACTACTTCCAATTCCCCTGCAGCATTACTTTGTGTGGCCTATACATTGTGTCATACACATACATGGACAGCTCTCACGCACAAGGCATGCACACACGTATGCCTCCTCTCGCCAGCACCGATAGTGCCATCGTGCCACATCTGGTTACACATTGGTTATAACTGGTCATAACGTGTGTCTTCAAAACGTGTTTCGAAAGTACCTTTGTTTTATAATACTCCTTCGTTGATTTGATAGTTTATTAGTGTTTTACTTTTCTTTGTTTATTAGCTTAGTAGTTTTGTGTGTTCATTAGATTATATGTTTTGAATATCTATTAGTTTATTAGTTTTTTGTGTTTTTAATTTTTATTGGTTTATTAGCTTTCAGTGTGTCTTAGTTTATGAGTTTTCAATATATATTAGTTTATTAGTTTTCAGTGTGTCTTAGCTTATTAGTCTTGAGTATTTATAGGATAGAATTACAGAGGAACAATTTATTGTGTCAGTGAAATATTTATCAGGTATGTTTTGTGCCTATAAAATAAACAATCTTCATGGCGAATTATCTAGAAGTAGAGGTGTTTATTATTATTTGTTTTTCATTTTGAGAAGATCGAAATCAAAATGTCGAACGATTTCGGACGGCACATATTTTTGGAAGAAGGAGATGCGCTGCCTCACTGGATCGCAACGGAACCTGTGGATGTGCTAAATGATAATGAAAGCAGGGTTGATGATCCCGAAACTGACAGGGAGACGATAGACGAAGATAATTCAACGGATTCTGAGGAAGGCGATCAATCCGAACTTCCTAATGCATCGCTGCCTACCAAGTTCATCTTCGGAAAGGCTAAGACGACGCGTTGGTATCTAGATCCTCCACGTCCCAATGTTAGAACCCAACGGGCTAATATCTGGACAAAACCTACAGGAGCGCAGGGAATAGCGGAAAGTGCCAAAACGCGCTTGGACTGCTGGAAGTTATTTTTTCCGGACGAAACAATGAACATAATTGTGACATCCCCCAATAAATATTTGGCCAAACTGCGTGCCAATTACAATCGGGTACGTGACTGTAAAGACACAGATAGTGTCGAAATTTCTGCCCTCGTGGGACTCTTATATATGGCCGGCATAAAAAAAGCGCAACACCTAAATGTGAAGGAGTTATGGGACACCGATGGGACTGTTCCTGAACTATTTGGATTAGTCATGTCAAGAAAAAGGTTTTTATTATTATTGCGAGCACTAAGATTCGACGACTTCAACGATCGCGCTGAGAGGAAGAAATTGGACAATTTAGCACCCATTAGAGAAATATTTGACGATTTTGTAGCTAGATGCCGTGCTAATTACGAAATCGGTGAATGTGCAACAATTGACGAGATGCTGGATGCATTTAGAGGAAGATGCAAATTTAGGCAATATATTGCGAACAAGCCGGCTAAATATGGCATTAAAATATATGCGATGACAGACGCCAACATTTTCTACACATGCAATTTAGAAATTTATTGTCGGAAACAGCCTGACGGTCCTTATAAATTAAATAACAGCGCCAGTGCTGTAGTGAAGCGTTTGGCGCAGCCAATTTTAAATACAGGGAAAAATATCAGCATGGATAATTATTTCACATCAAAAAACAACAATTGTCGGAACCGTCAGGAAAAACAAAAGAGAAGTTCCGCCGGAGTTTATCAACATTTTCTACACATGCAATTTAGAAATTTATTGTGGGAAACAGCCTGACGGTCCTTATAAATTAAATAACAGCGCCAGTGCTGTAGTGAAGCGTTTGGCGCAGCCAATTTTAAATACAGGGAGAAATATCAGCATGGATAATTATTTCACATCAAAAAACAACAATTGTCGGAACCGTCAGGAAAAACAAAAGTGAAGTTCCGCCGGAGTTTATCGAAGCGAAGTCGCGTCAGCCACGGACCAGCATGTTCGGTTTTCACGAAAACGGGGTTTTGGTTTCATATAAACCAACGAAGAAGGACAAAATAGTTCTCTTATATTCAACCCTCCACGACAACAACAAAATTGATGCACGCACGGGTGAGGCATTGAAGCCTGAAATTATAACAATTTATAATAAGACGAAGGGCGGTGTCGACGTGGTCGACGAAATGAAATCGACATACTCAGTCGCCAGGATAAGCTGCAGGTGGTATTTTCTAACAATATGGAGATAGTCGAAGCTCTACGTATTTTTTAGAAGAAATTAGCTCAAGAGCTAATACAAGCACATTTGTTGGTCCGAACCCAAACTCCAACATTTCCAGTGGAGATGAAGAAAAGGATGCGACAAGTAGCTGGAGTGGAAGAAGCGGAGAACAGAGAACCTGCAGAGATCGTTCAAGGAATTTGTCACCAATGCCCTCGCAAAAAGCGGAGGAAGACGAAGAAGCATTGCAGCAAATGTGGCAAACCCATTTGCCCGGATCACACCATGCATGCCTGCCATTCGTGTGTAAATGTTGATGACGATCCTTAGATATTTTTATTAACCTAATTTTAATTTATTTCGTTGATTGTTTTGTTTTCTATATTTTATACGTATACTCTATTATATACTTATATATTGAGAGTTGTAATTTTTATTTTTTTGTTAATTTTGTGAGTTTTATGTATACATGTACAATTTTGTCTTTTTTAATATATTTTATTTTATCTTTGATTTTTTTCTTAGTATTGAAGATAGTTCAGCTGTAGTAAACAAACGCGTCCAACACATACAGATTCCCAAGATCCTTTCAGTCATTTTCAAGTACAGGAGTGAATGATGATGTAACATTACATTCTGATGAAAATTTTCTATAAATTTAGCCGTGTTTCTTCTACGCCTTGAAAGTTTTGATAGGTCCCGACAATTTTTACAGCTATTGAATTTATTGAAAGTCTTCAGTGTACACAGAACCGCAATTATTTGATGCTGGGGTCGAGGAAGACACCCCAAGATAAGGTAACAATTGAAAACAATAGACGATTATTCATTTCATTGCGAAGCCTGTCAATCAACCACGGGTCGGGCTTTCACTGATTAGTTTTATCGCTTATACAAATCGCATATAAGGGCTACCCATTTTGCACAATACGGCCATAAATCTTTCAAGACTTTCAGGAACATTGAAGCCTTTCAACACATATCGAGTTTCTGAGAACCAAATAATATTTTAAACGGTTCAAATCTTCCGCCGTATATTTGAAGCAAGTGAACGGAAAAAATACTAATATATACGCGATGTACGCTTCAACTCTACACACCTGCACGCCAGAAGCACAGGAGGAGAAATGAGTATGGTGGGAGAAGCAGATTACGCATGCGCGTCATCCTTCCTTGTAACGTCAGAACTCGCGTAATGGGAATTTGTGCCGCGTTACACGACAGTAACTGGAAAAACGTGCTCCCTCAAAGCATATAGATGAATAATCACGCTAATACTAAGTCCAAATGGTAGTACAGGTTATAAAACTCAGCTAGACGACAACCCAAAGTTCAATCTTTTCTCCCAACAAAGAAATCGTCGATTCTTTCGTGCCGTGGGCACAAAGTACCACAGCGCGAGTTCTTCCGGGTTAATAGAGAGTATTAATACGAAGAGGGTTTGATTACGAGGCTTCAGCTCCTTGTAACCTAGATCGAATGCGAAACTATCTCGGCCGGTTTGTAAGCGAAGGAGGTAGTTGCCTAGTCGTTATTCCCATCATGTAAGAAATATATAAAAGACTCTAGGATCTGAAGTAGAATCCACTCGTGCTAATTTTTCTCGCCCGGGGTTTAGGCGCGGGAGGCAGTTACACGATTGGTATTTATTGAGGTTTGGGAATAATAATTGGTTGCAGATTTGATATATGGTTAGTTTATTATACGTATATCACTTAGGATCTCGCCGGTGTGCATGGAAAGACTTCGCATGTGCGACTTATAACTAACGCGCACGGCGGGCTAGGAGGCGGATATGTTCGTGCGTGACAGGAACTAACTTCCGTTTTTGTGTTTGGGTGCCGCCAACTCCTGAATACTACGACCCCTATTTTATAGTATTTCCAACAGTATCCTTCAATATACAAGAATTGTATACCATACCGATATCTGGCAAGTGACTCGAAGCAATGATTTTATACTTGCAAAGGGCTTCGACCGTTTCCTGACTAGATTCCCCTTTTCTACACGCCGGTTTCGCTCGCTCAATCGTGACAGACGCACGCTCATACGCTAAACACATACCTCTCTCGCATACACACGTTCCAGCGGGTACTTCTAATTCTGACCCGAACAGGTAGTTAGGAAGGCAAGAATACATGGGATTGTACCAAAATATTTAAAAACACTAGACCCTCGATTATGGTGGTCATCATCCGGTTTCCGGATCTAACGGAAAAGTTGTAAACAAATCTGAGTGCATATAGGTCTTCACACGTTTTGATTAGCTTCGTATTATCCGGGATTTTCAATCCATTACTCCGGTTAATCAAGAGTCCACTCTAAACTGTAAATTAAAGTAATACAAAAATATTTTTATTGAAAAAATGTTGAAATGCGATTATGCATAAAAGGATAATTATTTACGATGGGGTCGTCCTGGGCACCCCTGCCCCCACCGCCGCGGTCGCCCCCAACCTCTGCAGCCCGCTGGCTGGCTGCGTGAACCGCAGCGCACTCCACCGCCGCGGCCGTCTCCGCGCCCGCGTTGGGCTCCTCCTGGCGGCCGGCTCCAGCGGTTGCACCGTTTCAGCGCCTGTGTTTAAAAACACCGTTAAAGCATTATTTATTAAATTGTAATATAAGAAGAAAACAATCATTTTATACTTACGTTTTTCCTGCTATGTTTACTTTTGGCAGCCGGCGCGGCCACCGGCATGGTCACCAGCACAGCTGCCTCCGTCGTTGCATCTGTTGAAGTTGAGAAAGGCAAAATGAAAATAACAATTAAAAATATAAAAATTCTAATGTATTTACCAGTGGCCGCTGCCCGTTCTCCACGACCACAGGTACGAGGACTCCCCACAAACCCTGTGGAAGAATCTGAAGGAGTTTCGGGCCAGAAAAATGAGGGTAACGAAGGTGACGAAGCGGTTTACGAAGGCAAGTAACTTCTTCACGCGATGTTATAGTACAGCTTAGACGCCGTAATTTTTTGCCAGAGTCCGCCTACTATAATCTTTCACCCCATGAAACTGCATCTGTAGAATTATTTAACCGTACGATGAAGCGGAAAAATAATAATAGAAATAAACTCAGTCGAGAAAAATATCCTGCGGCTTTACGCGCATTTGCATTAACGGTTCATTTCAATTCACCGAGAGCCTATCATTATATTAGAAAAGCGTTAAACTTAGCTCATCCATATCCGGACGTCCTTACGACTTGGTGCAGCTGTGTTGTTCCTGAACCAGATTTTACAGAGGAATCGTTCGCGACGTTACAAGAAAAATCGGCCGCTTTAAAGGAAAGTGGCGACGCCTTACTTTGTGCCCTTATCATGGACGAAATGGCCATAAAGGAAGGCTGTCAGAGAGGTCGGGACGGAAAGATCCGCGGCCACGTTGATTTGGGCGTTGGCACAACCGGTGGCGACGATCTTCCGGGGGCAAAGAACGCCTTTGTTTTAATGGTAGTCATGCTGAAGGAACATTGTAAATTACCAATTGGTTATTTTTTTACCGATACTTTGAACGCGGGCACAAAATCTAATTTGGTCCGAGAAGCATTAGTTCGGCTTCAGAAAGCAGACGTCATTGTCTGTAGTCTAACTTTAGATAGACCCGCGGATCATTTTGCGATAGTCGATAAATTGGATGCAGTAATGCACCTTGGTAAAAGAACGGTGAAAAATCATCCACATGGTAATGACAACGTAGATGCGCTGAATGACAAATTTAAGATTCATTTTTCGCATCCCGTGCCCGGTGAGCCAGACATTCAAGTCGTATTTGATGCATGTCATATGCTGAAGAGTATCCGTAATTGTTTGGGGGAGAACCGAGTATTTCTCGACAAGGACGGTAGAAAAATCGAGTGGCGCCATATGGAAGCGTTAGAACTGTTGCAAGAACGAGAGGGTTTGCGGCTCCGCAATCGGTTGGCCAGCGCACACATAGATTACCGGAAAATTGTAATGAAGGTTGTCCTAGCTGCACAAACTCTCAATTTTAATGTTGCAGACTTCTACAGTTTTGCGCGGATGTTCTGCGCATACTTGATTTTGAAGGTTGCGAGGCAACGGTTAGGTTTGTGCGGTGCATCGACGTTATTTTTTATTTCCTCAATGTCCGGAATCCGTGGGGAAACATTATAAAAGTCCCTTAAAACGAGACAATGAGGACTATTGGCGACCAAGATTAATTGCAAAAATTTTGTATTTATCACAATTTAAAAAAGAAAATGAAAAGCCCACGTTCCGATCCAGACGCCGAGCGGGCTTCATCGGCTTCTTCACAGCCGTTTTGTCCGTCTTTAATATTTATGACGCCTACGTGAAGCCCTGCGAATAAAAAATGACGTATTTGCTCACGTACAAACTTAGCCAAGACCATTTCGAGCTATTTTTTGGTGCAATGAGAGCTAGAAGTGGGTGGTGTCCAAATCCTACGGCTAGTCAGTTTATTTCTGCGTATAAGCGTTTACTAGTGAAACACCATATTTCTAGTAGCATGGCCAATGTAACAGCCATGAACAATGCGCAAATTTTACATGTCTCCTCGGCTGAACCAAAACGACGTCGTGCAAAGCTTGGCAGATACGACGTTAGTGTGTACGACGCTGTACACAATTCTACGGTAGCGCAAAAGTACGGACCCAATGAAGAGGGAACATCAAATTCTAGTTTTTGTGGGATGTGCGAGTTTCTCGATTTTGCATGCGCACAGTCACCCAACATTTCCGAATATTTGCAACAAGCTGTCGGGTACATTGCCGGTTGGGTGATATTGCACATTATGAAAAAAAGAAAAATCAGTTGCCTCGAATGTTTAACCGCTTGGAAGAATTGGAAGCAAAGAGCATCTGGGTTAATAGGCAAAATCCTGTTTCATTCATAGCAGCAATACCTCGCAGTTATTTAGTCATTCCCAGCAAAAGTGCCGTAAAAATTTGTCTCATCACGGAGTCCCTGTTCCGTACTGCGTGCAATTTAAATTCGGGAAAACCGCCAATTGAATCAAACTTTCCCGCTGTTCTAGCTGCCCCTGCTTTTCATAAATTACCGGAAGGTGTGTTACGTCCTACGTCCTCCATCCGCTTTTTCTTTAACCATATTCTCGCAACGGGTTCATCGCAGCATGTATTCTCCTATTAGCAATAAGTCGCGCATAAGCGAAATAAGGTTCATCGCTCCGCGTATCCTCCCATCGGTAGTAGGTCACCAATAAGCAAAATAAAAGCCGGCGCATTGCGCCACCGAAATTCCTTCACGGAATGCTGACGCCGAATCAGCCCGCAGGTCAACCACCCAACAAACGATCAGCGATCCGCGACCATATAGATCCGCGAAGGCCAATGCCAGTTCCACGAAGCGCCTAGCGACCGTCAGCAAAATCTACCATCTAAATAGGCTTACAACCGTAGAGCGAGGGCTCTTGGGTCAACCAAGTTCGACCACGATCAATCTAAATTCGGCAACTCATAAACCAGTGTTCGAGCGCGATCATTCAAAGTTGTTCAATCTTCGGACGCGCAGCAAGTAGTGTTAATCATTAAGTGAACCACTGTAAACCAGCTAAGTGCACTTTGAGATAAAACATCCAGTCCACTTCCACCATCTGAACATTACTTCACACGACTGTGCCCTTCCTGTGCGTCAACACCAATCCACAACCACACACACTCCCACACATCCAAAGCCGTAGCTATTCAGACACCTCCTTCTTACACTCCGCGATACGTAAGTGAGCCGCTCCACTGACGGATCAAACCCCTCTCGGTGCGATCACTCCTTCTGTCCGTCCTCGATCCCCGGTATACCCGGTGAACGCAGGGTGCCAAAAACGAGGACGTAACATGTGTTCGCGCATAACTCGCGAACGGGTTGACCGACTTGGTTGATTTTGGGCACGTTTGAGAAAGGCCACTCCCGCGGCGGTATCATATCAATTTTTAAGAATTCTAATAAAGAATACCCATTTTGTTAATCTATTAAACTTCTTCACTTTCATGTACGTATGTTCGCGCATAACTTCCCACCGGGTTGGCCGATTTTTATGATTTTGAGTACATTTGTAGGAGAACACCCTCGCGGCGGTACCATATGAATTTTATAAAAAAAAATTCGAAAAAATTATACCCATGTTTCAATTCACATCTGCACTAAAAGATTACTAGCGCGGCGTTGGTCGGGATTGACTGTTTTCAGTGCATACAATTGCACGGATTCTTCAGCCATTACACAAGTTAAATTAGCTGTGAGGACTCCAAAAGAACATTGTCTAAAGAATGTAATTAATGCAGTCTGTAAAAATTACGAAAACCATCACTGCTATTGTAATTATCAATGTGACTAACCAACACGATGCTCGCGATCTTCCGGCGTCTCCTTTGATAATCATTTGCGATCTTCACTAAGGCGATGCTTGCGATGTTGAGGGGTCTCGTTTTCCAAATGCTTTCTAATTGAAGACAAACGACCTTCTTTTCCTTCGGCCGTTTCTCTACTTATGTTTCGCTTATTATATTGCCTCATTTTTGAGAGCCGCCTTTGACGCTTATCGGAATTTTCATTTAACCGCAGTCTTTTATTTCGTTCATTGGTGTTTCTTTGCCGCGCATTCCTTTCCGATTGGTCTTCTTCTAAGCGCCGCTTCCTCATACGAGCTGCGTTTTTATGCGGTCTACCCATTATCTTATACAATTTATATACGGATTGTAGCTCAAAATGAAAAATTAAAAAATTTTTAACAAAAAAAATATCACCGACTTCAAAATAAAACAAAAGAAAGGCACTTGTTACGTCCGGGTAAAGTTAAAAGTTAAAGTTATTGTTTAACGAAACGGCGAGCGGCCTCTCCTTACCCGGTGTAACGCTGGATATAGTCGATACTTATAATACGGATGTTATTCGTATCTGAGTTAGAGATATCTATTTTCCCCCCTTTTATGTAAAACTACAGGCTGGTAGATATCGATAATACGGATGTTATTCGTATCTGAGTTAGAGATATCTATTTTCCCCCCTTTTATGTAAAACTACAGGCTGGTAGATATCGGCAGGACATATAGGATTCGTGGTTCCGTAAACCCGTACAGGTTTTATTGGCTCCCACTCTCTGGTCAGGTGTTAGTTCGAGTTAGAATGATAATAGTTAAAGAAGCAATTGAGTTTAGTTATGCCAGACTGAATTTGTATTGAAAGAATAGTGTTGCTCTCTTACAAATTTGTGAGGTTTTATAATGAGTTATAGAATTGATCTAATTACAATTTAGGCCGGGTGCACGATGCTGCTTGCTCGTAACGCGGGCGGCGTTTGCGCAGTTACAACATTTTACGGGTTCCTCGCGACATTGATAAACCGGTATTATTCGAAGGGACTTTAGTTCTAACCTTTACGCCTTAGATATTCAAAGCTTGCGCCAAGACGTATTTGAGGTCGGTAGATTTAACACATCGCATAGAAAGAAGCTGGAAAGTTCTTACCGTAAACGCTGCACACACGCTCTACCACTCGCTCTCTCTCTTTCTCTCTTTCGCGCTCCTCGCTCTTCACACCTCTCGCACCTTTACAATTCGCTTTCCTCGCACGCTGTTTTCTCGCTCTTTTCGCTGGTATTCTTTGCTCGATGAATACCTTCGGATCGAAATACAGAATAAGTATCCATAGTTAATACATTAGCCTAACGCTTAACGAGCGTCTTCGGAAAGCAACTACTCGATCGTTAACAGGACTCAAACAAGCTACAGCCGATTTTCGTTCTTAATTCAGTTCACGACAATCTTATTCGAATTAAACTAAAGAGAACTAAAGAAAAGAAAAGGAAAAAAATGAAATGAACGCTCGAGGCGCGGCGTGAAACGCCGGCCACGTGGTGGAGAAAATATAACAATACGCTCTTATATCTATAACGCAAATAAACTTGATTAGACTTTTTCACAATGAGTCCTTTGCTCAACTAAAACACTAATTTGTTAACGGGGAGTAATGAGTCCTTCGTGATACTGTAAAGATATACACGATTAAGTTCAAATGTACAATAATGTAATAACCCCCGGGCAGGAGTCTACGCACCTCGCGATTATACAGCCAACTGCCACGAATTTTGCGTCGCGAGCCGGTAGCCAGAGTAACATCCCCTCCCTTCACGGTTGGGTCAGCGGTTCGCAGTTCTGTTATTGTCGAAGTATTGCTACGCAGCGGTTGTCATCCCGGCATTCGATGTTCGTGCGCAACTTGCCACTCAGGTGGTTAATAATAAATTAAAAGAAAAAGGACTTCAAGCAAACTGAGAAAAGAATAAATGAACGTTTGCTTAGGCCGGCTTTAAGGGAGATTGTCGTTTAATAATCACGAGAAGCCATCAGCGCTCAGATTATATATAATTGAACTAAAAATGCACATCTGTCGTCAATAACTATTTACAAAAGAATGAAGTTAAAATGTGAACAAAACTGTGGTTACCGTATACGCAAGTTTCTATAATCTATGAGTCTTTGCGCTCACTTAACCTAATGCGTCCTCGTCACTCTCACACATACGTGCGCACCCGGGCGCTGGTGATCCCAAGGTTCGTCGGTCTGCTACGGCCCGGAGACGGAAAACTATTAACATTATTTCCAAAAAGGTCCACTCGTATGGGCTGGATTTCTCAATGCTTGCGCAAGCCCCATACGAGGGCATAACAATTTGAAAATATAACGCCTGCCCGTAACACACTAAAGAGTATAAAATAATTCCCTTTTTTGACGTCGGTGCCGAGATAGAAACCAAAAAAACACTTAAATCGATTCCTCAACCTTTGTCAACTACACAAGCTACAAACTACTTCTACCACGTACACAACACTCACGTAATTCGTGTGTCCAAAAGTCCGAACAAATGTGTTTCAGTTCTCAGCCCTTTATTCTTAATCACATGTATACAGTGAGCCATAAATATTGACAAAAATACGTTTTCTGCGATTACGACCACCAAATGTGGTCAATCTGGCGTATCGTTCATTGTAGAGACCTTTTTAACTGACTTCAAAAAAGGAGGAGGTTCTTGTTACGTCCCAGCGTAACTTTTTGATTTTTCCTCCTTTTTAGTATATTTTCTTAATTAATCTTTCTTTTATTTCCCTTATTCCGGCCTCCGGATGCGAAAATATTCATATCACGGCTTATGCCCATCGCATCCGGCGCGCTGTTAGAGTATTAGCTGTAAAATCATGATTATTTCAGTTTTCCTCCAGGCCGCGTATGCGAAAATATTCGTATCATGGCTTATGCCCATCGTATACGTGGTACTGTCGAGCGGTAACATGTAGTGGAGTTCCCTCACCGTGGAATCATACTCGTCCCACAATGTACATATAAATAGTTTAAGTGTAGATATAGGTACACATATATATATATATATATATAAGCGTGAAAGCCGAGTGTATAGTGTGAATGTGTATATATAGTATAAGTCTGCGATGAGGTTCCGCATAGTAATATTTGGTTTTCTCACTCTCACAAAATTCAATTATTATTTTCACGGCAATAAGTCATTGCTCAAATATCAACCTAATTTTGTTCAAGTATATGAAGTCAGGAGCGTACGTTGGTAAAATCTTAGATCACTGAGTCGATGCAATCATACTGCATTCGGAATAAAACTTGATAATTAGAAGAGGATGAACGAACGAAGAAAGTGTCTCGCTGAACACCGAGCGAACACCTCGGCGAAATATTTGTATACCGGATCGACCGCTGGTCGACCGTTTCCGCGAATAGGGCATGAAAAACCGCCCTGGAGCGAGCCCAGGAACCGTCTCGCGACGGATTCCTGTGGGCAGTTGGCTGTAAAGTCGCGAGGTGCGTAGTTCGCTGTCCGAGGATATCTTAGATATCTCTTTATTCAAGCCTAATAATCATTCTCTTCTTGTAGTGTGATACGAAATGGACTCAATTATCCTCGTTAAACCGTAGTTTATAAATTCTAGTTACTATTTGAGATATAGACTCAGTTTTCTTTCGTTGTGAATAGTGCGAAAGTGTGATCGCGTACGTTCTGCACGTGGCCGACAAATTTGTGTCGGACGCGTTAGATTAAGTTTCCTTTGACTTCAATTAAACTTTTCTTTCCATTGTATATCTTGAACGAACGCAGAAGGTTGTTCCTCGCTCGCGCAGCGAATAGAATCGGCATTAACGAAATTTATGGAGTAAAAGCACTATGTTTTCTTGATCTGCCGCCCCTTCTAACGGGCATTATCCCTGCTCAATCACAACTGAGCATAGGCAAACCAAGGAAGATCAAATCACTAAAGTTCTATTACGATTCGAAGGTACTATCATCGTAACACCATACCTTGAAAATTTCCAACCGCAAAAGAGGAGCGGGAGCGAGCGAGCGAGGGTGAGAGCGAGCGAGAGTGAGAGAGAGAGAGAGAGAGAGAGAGAGAGAGAGAGAGAGAGAGACGAGAAGGAGCGAAAGGGCGCGTTCGCAAGCGAAAACATGTGATCATAGCCGAAGACCAGCGACACGGTAAGAACCTCCAGTCGCGCCGTTTCGACAAAATTATAACATCTTATTGTCTGACCATGCCCGAGCTTAGGCCACGGAGAGATCCCATGGGCACGGTCGCTGACCGTCTGAGATTCCTGTTAACAAATTTCTCGATTGTAAAGCGTTAGCTGATAGTTACCGAGAGCGCTACCGAATAACCTGTAAATAGCGTTCGCATTAAGGCGCATAATTGTCGCGCTTGCCTTCTTATACTTCTCAAATACTGCAACAATAGCTACTGCAGAAACCTTTTAGCTGTTTGTTAAATTCATTATATGCTATATTTTCAACATTTCTTTATATTCGATACTTCTTTATGTTCAATATTTTTCAATTGCAATATATCTATTTTGTTTTTCCCCTTTATACAATTGTCGCTAGGAAATCCTTCCGAGGGTCGGTCGGATCTTTCCTTCGGCGAATGCAGTGGCGGTTTTAGATGGAGACCCGTGGGAGTGAGGAAAGGACTGGGAAAAGACAAGGAGGGGGGGGGGGGGGGGCGTAACAAGGAGTGACCGGAGACACGTTCTATGATTTATGTTATCTTAAAGTGAACATAATTCTAGGCACTAAGTACTGAGATTAAACTGCGCACGCGATCTAATTTCTGAGACTATACTAATTTAAAGGCTACGCGGGACTAGGAGCTACATTAATCTAAACAAAACGCGGAAATCAATAAAGAATGTAGAAACGTAAATGTGAAACGAAAAAAGGGCGCTCTTAGCGAAAGATTAGGCGAAAGGTGAAGAGGCAGAACGTAACCCGATTCGGACGGGAAAAGTAACGGGAAGCGGATGGCAGATGAGAGGGACGACACTCACGGCTCGTTCTCCACACTTGCTTTTCTCGGTAAAGTTTACGTCCTTCTCGGAACCCAATACAACGCGAAAGGTGTCATTGTGTCCTGAGTGTTGCCTCTCACCTGTTCGGTCCCCCTCCGCCCAGGCGTTCGTGGCGACGTCATCGGCATGTCATGTCGCGCGCGAATTCTAAATTTACGCAACAACAGTTCTCTCTGATTCCTTTTATGTTATGACGTCACACCTCATCAAACGTAGTATTACGCAAACCGAAAACATAACCTCGCGAACGATTCGGGACCTGTACAGGGTCTTCCGGAAGCACACGTATCCTATAAGTCCTGCAAATAACTAAACGCGATTTCCTACTATAGTTAACTTCTCCGTTTAGCTTATTCATAAAAATATTATTCCTACTCTTAACGAAAAGGAACAGAATCACACCGAGACAGTGCCAGGCATCTAGTATAGCCACGGAGGTTTCCCACCTGCCCTGCCTACGGTTAGGCAATGTTGATCTTCAGTTAGATTACCGTTATTTATTGTAATTAAATAGCAAAATTATTTAGCGTTACGCCCGATCGCACGACAGACCGCTCGCGGATACTCATCGACCAATCCTGACAGATAAAGTCGTGAAAAGCCTCGCCCGGACGTAACATTCTCTATACGACATGTGTATTTATAGAGATATTTATTAAATTACAATACTTCCGTAGACTGTTCCCAGCTAGAACTCACCTTCCGAGATTAATTTCTCAAAGACGTAATTGTTTTAGTTTATACCTGTTCTTTTGATTGTAATATTTCATTTATGTTAAAAAATAGTGTTTCAAAAGAATTCCTTTTAACTTCTCAAACAAATACATGCAGCGAAACAATTCAATTCGGCGGCTGCTACCATATTTTGCTGCGGTTGTACTTCACACACCGAATCAATTGAAGTGTTTTTTTAACCGACTTCAAAAGAAGGAGGTTCTCTATTCGACATGTATATTTTTTGGTTCCAACCTCGGCACCGACGTCAAAAAATGGAATTATTTTATGCTTTTCAGTGCCTTTCTTTTGTTTTATTTTGAAGTCGGTGATATTTTTTTTTGTTAAAATTGTTTTATTTTAATTCGTTTTGCATTGAAGTTAGTCTAGGGCAGGCTTGCAGAACTTGAGGGCCCCGGGGCCCGTGCTCGCCGCCTGTATTTGGGGGTCGTGCACGCGATGGTGATGTACGGCTCACCGATATGGGCGGATCGATTATCAGCCCCCACCTGGAGGGCGTTGGACTCCCTCCAACGCGTGATGGCTCTGAGGGTGATAAGGGGATACCAGACCGTCTCCTTGGAGGCGGCGAGGACTCCCGCGGGCATCGTACCGATAGATCTTATGGCGTCCGAACTTGCAGCGACTGATCGGCGTCGAGTCGAGCTGCGAGAGCGACAGATCGATCCAGTGGTTGCGGCGAAAACCATCGGCCTCGACAGCAGTGAGGAGAGGAGGAGGTCGATCGGCAAATGGCGCGATCGGCTGACAGATCTCCCCAACGGTAAGAGCCGGACGCTCGTCGAAGCGCTGCTCCCCATCTTCGAAGAATAGGTTAGCAGATCGTGGGGCGCGATTAGTTTCAGGACGAGGCAGGTGCTCACCGGACACGGATGTTTTAGTGTGTACCTGTGTCGCCTGGGGAGGGAACCGTC
Organism: Priocnemis perturbator; assembly: GCA_963942575.1. Classification (NCBI taxonomy): domain Eukaryota; kingdom Metazoa; phylum Arthropoda; class Insecta; order Hymenoptera; family Pompilidae; genus Priocnemis; species Priocnemis perturbator. Next base: position 6,949,648 of record OZ012643.1, on the reverse strand, counting down.
CGAGCAGTGCCACCACTGCGGGGAGGAAAGGGACACGGCGGCGCACACCGTCGAGGAGTGTCCAGTGTGGACACGGGAACGCCGTGTCCTGCGTAGGGTATGCGTCAGGATCTCTCGCTTCGGAGCATTCTCCCTCAGATGCTCCGGAGCGACGGGTCCTGGAAAGCGTTCGCCTCCTTCTGCGAGGACGTCATGTCCACACCGGCATGGCACCGCGGGGCGGTACGGTGTTGGGGGGGGGGGGGGGGGTGGGGTTTAGTGCCTCGAGGGTCGCAAGTTCTGCAGGGCTTGTTTTTCTTTGTTGTCGAGGAGGATATCTTTCAAAGACACCCCGGGGCCCGGCGAGGGGGTCCCTGGCTGGTCCCGGATTTCCACCGGCTGAAACCTCCCCGATGCCACATCCCTGCTCGTGAGTGGGTGCGTTACGGGAATTTTCGCGCGCGAATTATGTCCGCGATGCATCCGAGGTTGGCGTCAGGCACCCGATACCTTGGAGGCCACAAAACGGCCTTCGGACAATCCAAGGTCGAATTCCGCGTTGAGTTAATAGCCAAAAGACTTTAAATTCTTCGAAACAGTGACGGCCACTCGTTTCAATTTCAACAAACTACTCGCGTAGAAAAGGCCGCTCGACCAGGCATCTGCCGACCGGCCGAAACTCCCGAGGGCACTCAGAGTGAGCGCCCTGGCTCATCGCGCGCGACGGAGCCTTAAAATGTACCCGGCCGACGGCGGTTACGAATCGGAACCGTCGGCCACCGGTGATACGGCGACCGCAGAGAGGCCAGCTCCCGGCGGTCGCTTACGCCGTTATCCTCCGTTTCCTCGCACGGCGGAACGGTGGAAGGGAGGCGTTAGCCTCCTCGGACGGCGCCCGCCGAACAAGTCGGGGTCGTGTTTCCGCTCTCGCTCCGCAGCCTCCTTCGGGGACATGACGTCCTCGCAGAAGGAGGCGAACGCTTTCCAGGACCCGTCGCTCCGGAGCATCTTGGGGAGAATACTCCGAAGCGAGAAGTTCTGGCCTCAAACGTTGCGAAGGACACAGCGATCCCGTGCCCACGCTGGACACTCCTCGACGGTATCCGCCGCCGTGTCCCTTCCCTCCCCGCAGTGATGGCACTCCTCGGACAGTTCCCTCTCCAGGCGACACAGGTATCTGCTGACCCATTCTTCGAAAATGGGGAGCAGCCCTTCGACGAGCGTCCGGCTCTTACCGTTGCGGAGATCCGTCAGCCGATCGCGGCATTTGCCGATCGACCTTCTTCTCCCCTCACTGCGCTTGACGCCGATGGTGTTCGCCGCAATCACCGGATCGACCTGTCGCTCTCGCAGCTCGACTCGACACCGATGAGTCGCTGCGAGTTCGCACGCCATAAGATCTATGGGCACGATGCCCGCGAGAGTCCTCGCCGCCTCCAAGGTCTGGTATCCCCTTATCACCTGCAGAGCCATCAGGCGTTGGAGCGAGTCCAATGCCCTCCAGGTGGGAGCTGATAATCGATCCGCCCATATCGGCGAACCGTACATCACCATCGCCTGCACGACCGCCAAATACAGGCGGCGAGCGCGGGCTCCCCCTAGGTTCGGCAGCAACGGCGCGAATGCCGCTGCCGCGCCTTCCACCCGTGAGATTAGTTTCTTGATATGTCTATCAAATTTCCAAGTTGTATCTAGGAGGAGTCCCAAATAACGGAACCCCTCTCCCACGGTGGTTAACTCCCCATTGTCGCCGAGTCCGACATGCGCGAACGCCGGGACGCCCCGAACATGGAGCCTGCGGTAAAACCCCATGGCTTCCGTGTTGGCCGGAACGACCCGAAGGCCGAGAACCCGGATGCGATCGAGGACAGAGGCCAGCGCCTGGCCGGCCAGCTGGATGGCCCTGTCGCAGGGTTCCCCCCCGGCGAGGACGAACGTGTCGTCCGCGTAGCAGACGACACTTACTCTTGGAGGCCGAGGGTCCCGCAGGACCGAAGTACGTCGTACATCAGGTTCCACAAATGTGGATCCAATACCGAGCCCTGCGGGACACCGCGAGTAACGCGTCGCGTTTGGACGCCGCCGTCCTTTCCGCTAAACGATACCGTTTTGTCCCGCAGGTAGTCCCGGATCACGGCCTGAAGATACGGCGGAAGGCCGTAGTGTTCTAAAGCGTCCCGAATGGCCCCCCAGGGCAGAGTGTTGAACGCGTTGACGATGTCGAGGCTCACCGCCAACACCACTCCACCCCCGGTGGTCACGCCCGTCGTGAAGCCGCGCACGCGCTCCAACGCGTCGGTCGTCGAGCGCCCGCGACGGAACCCGAACTGGTCGTCATCCAGGTCCGGTCCTACCCCGGACAGATGCGCATTAATCCTACCGGCGAGCAAGGTGTCAAAGAGCTTGCCCGCTTCGTCGAAAAGGCATATGGGGCGGTAAGCGGAAGGAGAGTCCGCCGGTCGCCCCACTTTGGGGCCTCTTCGGAGGCAGGCGTCAATGATCTTCGTCAGCCTCGGGTGCAGCGTTTTGAGGGCCGACGCGAGTACCCTCCCGGGTACGCCGTCGGGCCCTGGCGCGGCGGTCTTGGCGCGCAACCTGTTCACGCGAGGAGTTTACTGACCTCGTCTCCCACGATGCGATGCTCCTCGTCCCATCCTGGGAAGTCGCGCGGGGCAGGTCGCGGCTCTTCTCCATCCTCGTCCGGAGGAAAGAGCGCGTCGAACACCTGCTTCAAGAACTCCGGCTCGAGTCTGCTCGTAACCGGAGGTCCCCCGTCACGCAGCTTGCGGAGAGCGATTTTGTACGGGCGGCCCCATGGATCCGGCTCGACTGTCTCCACGAGTTCCGCCCACGCTCTGCTCTTCGCGCTGCGTGTCGCGCTCTGGAGCGCTCGGCGAGCGCAGCAGTACGCGTCGTACAGAGCGCTTTCCTCCTGCGGCATCCCACATTGTCGTCGGCGACGAAAGCGAAGTAACCGGCAGCCTGTCCAGGCGACTGCCCAGCCGCTCGAGGAACGCCTCGAAGTCGGCCAAGCGTGCATTGGGGGAGAAATAACACCCGACGATGTGAAACCTCCCCCATTTCGCGGTCGCGAACCTGTCCCCACCCTCTACAAGCGAGCACGGTGGGGAGTTTGCGACATGCCGCTGCACGATTGCAACGGCACCGCACGCGGAGCCAATCCATCCCGGACGGTCCGGGATAGCGTATGGCCCGGATACGACGGCGAGCCCGACGCATCGCTCCATCATGCTCTGGATCAGGAGATCCTGAGTACGGACGGAGCGATTCAAATTTGCCTGGATTAAGCGGGTGAAGGCGAAGCCTCCATCGCCTCCTCCAGGCCGCCAAACATGTTTGCCTTCGGGACCGGTCCCAACGGCTCGTCGCATCGCACTAATTGGACGGTGGCCACTGGCGGCGGCTCAGGGGAACAGGGGGCGGAGTGCTCGTCGCGGTCGACCCGCTCGCGGCGGGCGCGGGCTCCGCCACGGGTTCCGGCGGGGGTTCCGGCGCGGACGCGGTCGTGACGGGCGCGGGTTCCGGCGCGGGCTCCGGCGCGGGTTTCGGCGCGGACCTCGCAGCGCGGGGGCGCCGGCCACGACGGCCGCGACGCCCTTGGGGGCCAAAGAAGCCGGCTTTCCGGCCCCTTTACCCGTCTTTTTAAGAGGCTGGGCACAAGACTTACTGCCGAGCCTGTGACCCGACGGCCTCCCGAGATCCTTGCACAGCACGCAAAGCGGAGCGGCTGTGCAAGTGTTCGCACGGTGATCGGTGCTACCACAATTGTAGCACCGACTGCTACGGTCAATGTCGCTAGGCCACGTCGCCCGGACCTGTCCCGTGCGCAGGCGCCTGTAACACTGTGGTGGCCGCCTCGGCAGGGTTTCCACCCTTGCGGCGGCCCATCCTACTTGGAGGTCCCTGCCCAAGGTGATCTTGCGAGCCGCCATGGCAGAGCACCTCACCCATATGGTGCCCATTCTGGAGGGAGCAGCACGCACCTCTCCCTCCGAGCACCCTGTCGTGGCGCAAATCGCGGCGGTGACGTCTGCTGGGGTAGCGGACGCGTCGAGTCCCAGCAGGCGCACGTTACCCGTTGGGGTGGGACGTCGGACGCGGACGCCCATCGGCCCCACCACGTCGCGGAACCGTTGTGCGAGAGCGTCGGCCAAAGCCGCGCTCTTCGCCCCGGGGATAGTCACGGCCATCCCTCCCGCGGCAGTGTATTTGAAACGGAAGCCGCCGGATATGCCAACGGCCGCCAGATCTATATCCGCGCACGCCTTCTTCATTATTTCGGCCCTCTCTACGTAGGGTGAGTTGGGACGGTGGTGGAGCGTCACCACCGCCTCTCTAGGTTTCCTCGCGGGACGGATGCTCGTTTCCTTCTTAACATTATTGTTCTGCGAACAAGGGCGGGAGCCGCGACGCTCGCGGCTTGCTTCCAGGCCGCTTGCCCGGAAGCGCGTTTCGCCTTTTTGCCGACGACCTGTTCCCACAACAATGGGCCAGGTTCGTCGGCAACGCTCGCAGGGGGAGGGGCGTCGCCACTTACCTTAGGGGTGGCGGCCGGCGTCCCGGGGGCCACCCCCTTTTGCTCAGCGTCCCGGGAGCCACCCCCTTTCGCTCGGCGTCCCGCCGTCGCCTCTTCCCGGGGTTCGCCGGGGTTGCAGCGGCCGAACAGGACACGGCGAACCAACGCTGTGAGGGCAGCGATGGCGGCGCGCAGCTCGTCGTTATCCTTCCGGATGAGGCAGAAGTTCTGCAGGCCTGGCCTAGAAAAGTGTGGCCAGATTTTGGCCCACTGGTACCATTCGTACCAGTTGACTCGGGATACGCGCAAGTGTGCGTGCCTTGTCTGTGAGAGCCGCGTGGAGAGAAGGACGGAACTATGCTGTGTCTCCCTTCCACCAACGTCGTGTGACGTCGCTGACAAAATATTAAGAACTATCCGTAGTAAGTACTAAAATATTTCTAAATGAGTATCATTTGTTGCCGTGTGATGAATAATTAAAAAAGAAAAATTATTGTATGAAAAAAAAATGAACCATTGCTGGGCGCGCGCCTTCGAAAAAAAAGAACATGAATGCGTCGACGAGCGACGACGAGTACAATGAGTCAATCCAAACTCTCCTGAATCCACTTTTCTCTCGATCGCGCTCTGCTCAGGGCGGTGGTACCCGATTCGTCTTCCGACTGAAAGAACGCAATGGTACGTGCGATGCCTTATACGAAATCTGGCACCACTGCCTCAAGCTTATACCGGCCTGTGTGCGGAACGAAGACGCGACGCCGCGACTGCATGTTAAACAAAGACGCGACGCGCGATGTTGATTGAAGGGGGACGGAACATAGTTCTGTCCTTCTTATGTGTCGTCACGATACGCTACGTTTCCTCCACGCGGCTCTCACAGACAAGGCACGCACACTTGCGCCTATCCCCACTCCGAAGAGCACCGACGGTGCAAACGCGCAAAATCTGAAACCAAGTGTAGCTTGCTCATTGTCAGACCGATCCATGACTGCCTGAGCGAGCGAACAAGAAACCATTGGTGTGTTGGAGATTCATTCTAATATTGGAAAATTGGTGTATCTTGTTCGGCTTAATCTGTCAGTTTCGGATCGAGCCGAGCAAGCTACACCGATTCTCCAACATCGTCCGCATCTCTCACCCTACCGACCCTCACGCATTCGTGCTTTACACAGAGCCATATTTAGCAATTGTTTGGTGGTCCACCGTGTACTGTTAAGGAGGAATCGGACAATCTCGTCGAAAGTTAATGCCATATTGTGACAATACATACATATTTATAAATGTCTATAGTGTAGTGTATTTTTAACAGGGACAAATAGAAGATTAATATGTAATTGGTACTACGAACGATTGATTTTCCATTTAAAATGTTATTTACGGTAAAATTAATCATTTTTTGATAACGTAGCACTGTTCTGGACTGTTTACACTTTAGCTAGTTTAAGCGTTCCCGGGCAGTATGGTCGCAAAGTGACGTCATTTGACTCGCCAATTATACGCCTGCACGTCTCATAGTAGCGTTTCCGCGCTCACCTATGCGGCTCATATGTGTGGGGGTTTTTCCACGCTCCTTACATGGGCATTCTAATCAACCACGATCGCTAATTGGGTCCTCCACTCACGCAGGAAAAAAATCGGTGTGAGGACGCGGTAGACGGCTTGGCGCCACCACTTCATTATTATTCCTGTACTAACCAAACAGCGAAACAGTTAAAAACAGAGAAATTTAAGAACGCGGAACGAGTAGAGTTTCAAAGTGTACAATACGTTGACAAATAGACAAGAGTTTGATTAATCTTAATAACGCATACTTTACTACAGGAAGTACACTCAAATCCAATTTACTCCTACGCACATTGTTCCTTCCTTTTTATTAATCCTATCCGACCTGAAACGTCATCTCCTCCGCTTCACGCTCAGAACTGTTCCCAGTCGAAGATCAAACTCTAAATAACGAGTTTGCCACAACAAGCACAGAATATTTTATATTGAGTGTACAACTGTTAAACCTGATCACAAAAGAGCTTCAATTGCGATTTCTCCTAAAGAGATCGTATTAAATTAATAAATTATTTTCTTCTGAACTATGTAGTAGGGAATTCTGAAATTTGGAATCCTCTTTTATTATATGCCCCTTAGTTATTCTGCGATTTTCTTATATGTGTCCAATTCCTCCTTAAAGCCAAGCGTCGCGACACTCGTCGTCCGCACTCGTCGGCGTTTTTCCGGCGAATACTATTTCGTTACGAGCAGTATGGCGGTACGTGTGTCATTGCCTAGCAAGAAACATCACACACATAAGCTATTCATACTGTGTTAACTTATTATCAGTGTTAGTTCGTCGATGGGATTGTAGCCGTCATCGAGAACTGGTTTTCAGGATATGACGCGGGTGCGGTTGTACGGATAGACGCGAATGAGAAACGTGGATAGAGGAAGGTAAAAATGCGAGCAAGCGCATAGAGAAATACGGAAATGCAGAATTCTAGAAATAAGATGCGAGCAAGCGCATAAGGAAGACCAGAAGCATGCGAGCAAGCGCAAAGAGGTAGCAGAGAAAGAAGCGAGCAAGCGCAAGACAGAACGTAGAAAGAAAGCAACACTTTATGCAGACTCGTAGACACCTTTATTCAAAACTTTGACACCTTTTACTTTCGTACTCTCAAGACACATGTGGACTGACGCGAATCGGGCAGTCGGCCCTCGAGAAGCGAGCTCACGTGAGCGAAGCGCGAGCGGTGGGAGGCGCATCCGACCAATCACAGGTATGGACCCTATCACGTGGTGGACGCGTCTCCCAACCGCCGACAAGGGGAGGTAGACAAAGACGGCACAAAACAAAGGGGCGAGCGAGCGCACGTGCCAAAAGTGGCAAACATGTCCTTATATGGTAAGCAAGCTAAAAATAGGTTTCCTAACTTCTACGGCGCAACGAAGGTATAAACTAGAATCTACGGAAAGCTATATACAAGACTAAAAAAGGCTAAGTACGCAACAATCAGCGAGTCTGAATTCCGTTGTAACTGCGACTCTGATTGGTTCAATTCTCAGTCTCATTTATCCGTAGGAGCCAAAACATGGTAACACGCGATGCGGCTGATCCGCCGACATTATAAGGGCAAAACTTGAGCATCTTGCTGTATTAAAAAAAGGCGCAGAAGAAAAGCAAAGGTTGGAAAAACATATCCTGGAAAAAACTTTATTTGAGCAGGAACTTAAAACAGAACTGCTTCGAAAACAACTCGCCGAATACGTACTGTTTGGGAAATCCGCTCGTCGACAGCGCATCCTGTCGCCGACGACCACCTGGCGGCAGCACCTCCCGATCTTGATTCGTGAGCGCCGGTTCGCGTACCGGTGAGAAGCTGAAATGCGTGGAATGCGCGAAACGCGGGCGGCGCTATGCGCCGTCCCGCCAAAAGTGATCACTTCTACCACGTCTCTTGTAGCGCGAGTCAGAGTCTTTTGTACGATCAAAGTGATTATCAGTTTCTACAGCATCCCAGCTTCTCATCTTTAGTATATATTCGACCGATCTACACGAGATACGCTGCCGTGTATAGCAAGTGTTACGTCGCGGCACGAGTTAGGACAGAAATACGCGATATGGATACTGTCTTCGCGATCTCCCACGTCCCGCTAAATAACAATTGCACGCACCTGACCTTGATCAAGACGCGGGCGTGATGTCTGTTTTCAGTCAACCGCGAACTCGCGGTTTTACTAGGACCAGACGCGATAAGGAGGCTGGGTTGTGGTGTGTAACGGAATTGAGTGCACGTTTGAATTAGTTGCTAACGGTTACTACCCTCCACCAGGTGATGTGAACGAAGACCGAATAAACCTCCACCAATGATAGATATTAGAAATCACTTACCTTGAAACTTGTAGTGGGGAGCAGGTTGATTTAGTTGGACCCAAAGTCGGATATTCAGCGGCACTGATTTTATTGGTTACGAAAGGCACAACAGATTGAAGGAATTTAACTAAATGATAACTTTAACTAACTGGCTGGTACGCCCTGAGCAAAACCAAAGGTAGGGTGAGAGTGTGCTGACTACTCAGCTCAAAGACCAAAATGGAAGTGAAGTCCTTGTCTCAAATCGAGCGGCTCCCGCTAGAGAGTCCCAAACTACCCCCTTCTTCCCGATCCTTGGTATTCGCCCACTTTTCGAAAAAGGACGTATCACACGTCGTCCTTTTTCGGTTTTCCCGACTTCTCCCACGCACGGGGCCTCAGTCTTTTCTCTCTCTTCCTCTTCCTTGATCAACGCCCGTCTTTGTTCTGCTGAGGACAACTCTTTGAACAAAGAAGGGCTTGAAAAACTCCATGACTAAGGCCTCCCACGTGTGAGTCCTTGAGTTCGTTCCATCTCCCCTTTGCTATTCTTCAGGATTTTTACGACTGGATTTACTCATTTTCTTTGGCTCAATAAACTAAACCCTCGACTATGTTTTACGATGACCTGCAAGATTATCGCGGCCTGGGAAGGAGTTGGCTCGACTTTCTATTTGCTTGACGAAGACCATGCGAGTGTAATATATTTCAACGATTCCTACTTCTGGGCGCGAAAACGGCCGGGGACGTAACACAAGCGATACGCCGACCACCGTAGCGTGATTATTTAAGGTATATCACCACGTTTCTTATCAGGCACTGCACGTGGCCGTACTTTTACCACGTGCATCCAAGACCGCGCAATTACACTAGACACTGGGGGGCATTAATTACGGCAATTGTGTCCGAATCCACATAAAACAGACATTTATACATTGACGAGCTGCACCGGTTTACCTAAAATAAATCGGCACTAGCGAACGCAACACGCGAACACGTGTCTTTTCTAACCTCACCACCAGATGACCTATTCATTTCCGCACCCTTCCCCTCTCCGCTCCTAAATTTTCCTTCCCACTCATTTTCCCACACATTTCCCCAACATTTGGTCCTTCGGAGCCGGATCTGGTGGTGAAATCGCGCGTAGTGGCAGCTCGAGTGTACAACGGACAATCACGCGAACCTCAGTGCGGTTGAGGTTAGGTTCGAACTTTTTGTGACTATCCTCGCGTATTTAAGGTTCAATCGTCCATTCACCGCCCGATCACCCTGTGACATCGAGGAGCATCAAGGATGTCGTCGACTGAGGAACCGAGCGTGGAGGAGCAGCAGCAGGAGGACATACAGGTCGAGACCACAGCGTTTACCGCCACGCTGTCCGTTCCACCGCCAATCAAGATGGCGAAGACGGCCGCTCAGAAGAGTACCAGGAAACCTTCTCCGGTGCGTTTGCCGTCTGTGTTGATTTTGAAGGCCAGGGCGCAGGAGCGGCGAGTATCCGCCCTCATGGATCTCCTGCAATCGCTACCCTCAAATCCGGAGCACATCACCCACGCCCGGATTGAGCAGTGGTTCAAAGATACAGCTGAACTACACGAGGGCTTTATGTTGGAGAACGTGTATTTGGAGGCGGCGTGGCCTGATGCTCATATCGACCACGCATATTTCACTGGCGACATTTTTGAGCGCGAGGCGAGAGCAGTCCGCCTCATCCGACAACCCCTCGCGACGCTCCAGGACGTAATACCGGCACCGATCACCGACCGATCATCACAGTCAGATCGAGTCGAGTGAGCATTGCAAATTTCCGGACATCTCACTACCTAGATTCTCCGGAGACTATGCAGAATGGCCAACTTACCGAGACTTGTTTGAGTCTCGTTTCCGGCACAACTCATCAGTGCACTTCCGCTCACGAACAATTCTTTAGATGTGGCGTGGGAGAAGCTGACAGCCAGATTTGAAAATAAGAGGCTAATTGTATTCCACCATATAGAGCGGATCTTCAGTATAACCCCGGCCACCTCGAAGAGCCCTACAGCACTGCACGACGCCATCGGCACAGTCTCAGAGGCCTTGAAGATGCTGCGCACCCACATTTCCGACGCCGCCATCCTTGACACGATCCTCATTCACCACGTACCGAGGCAGCTTGACAAAACCACCAGGCAAGCATGGGAGACGGCGTTGGGTGCGCAGCAGGAGTGTCCGACGCTGACGAGGCTGGAAGAATTTCTAACATCTAGAGCGAACGTGATGGAGATGGCCGAGAAGACCGCCGCCCCGCCACACTCAACGCCCGCTCAAGGAGCACCACCCGCCAGGAAGACGGTGGTGTATCCTGGATCTTCCTCCGCTACTGCGTCTACATCGAGGAGACCACCATCAGCACAGCCGGTGTCGACGCAGTCCCGCGTACGGCCAAAGGAGGCAGTGGAACCTATCCCTGCGACGCCTGTGATGGCGCTCACTATATAGTGAGTTGCGTTACCTTCCGGAACTTGACACCTGTCCAACGGTACCGGCTTGCGGTGGCCAAGAGCTTATGTTTTAACTGCCTTGGCCATCACAATGTCCGGTCCTGCCGTGCGCGGACATGCAAGACATGCGCTGGAAGACACTATACCATGCTGCATGGAGCGGAGGAGATCGCCAACGCATCGACCGAACAACGCACCGCTCAGTAGGGAAGTTGCACAGTCGTCTGCCCGATCAACGTCCGATCACTCACACTCAATGCCCGATCACTCACGCTCAACGCCCACACCTTGCACGCTACGCTGCTAGCCACAGCCGTAGCACAAGCCCGATCACAATTTACCAATCACGAAGCCCGACTGCTCATTGACCCGGGGTCTGAGCTTACTTTAGTGTCGGAGAGTTTCGTTGACCGCCTCAACATCCAGCGGCAACGATCTTCCATACCAATTACCGGCATCGGCGGCAAAAGGACATCCCACACCCGTGGCGTGGCGACGTTGACACTTCAGGCATCCAATTCCGTCGCCACAATTACTGTACGAGCCCACATCCTGAAGACGCTGACATCGATACTTCCATCTTTCGATGCGCCGCCGCAATCGTGGCCACATATTGAGAATCTGAAGCTGGCAGATCCAGACTTCCTCAAGCCACGCTCCATCGACATTGTTACGTCCGGGCGTCGCGATAAGTCGATCTAAAAGATTTGTCGAGGATGGAACCGTGTGTGTGTTCGAGCGGTCGACCGTTCCGCCCGGGAGTAACGCCTGAATACTTAAAACTAAAGGATATAAACCGAAAAGATGATTATATGTTTATATCGATGACCGAACGGAATAATGACGCGAAAAACGAAATCAATCTACTCGATCTGCAGGACTTATAGGATTCCCCCTCCCATCAACCCGTACAGGTTGCCGAGTTGTTACGCGTTGTATTCCAATATAGATAATGTTAATTATAGCGCATGCAAAGAAAATAAAAGGATAAATCGGATATAGTGTGAAAAAGCAAAAGTGTATATTCTGTGATAGACTGTTCAGGTGCACATACAAAGGTGATTTGATTTGAAAGCAGACTTCTGACACCAATTCCACGGTTAGAAGTGGGTATAAAGAAATAGAAATATAGAATAATATATATATATATACAGGAAGAAGGAGTATCCCACTTCTAACATCAATTCCCCGTTTCCAACAATGGGTACAATGTTCGGTCTTGAATCGGAGTATTTGTATAATAAGAAACAGAAAAAGCCTAACTATTACGCAATGTTCGGTAATACAATTCGCCGGTATGCAACGCGTGGTATAATCGTGGTTTGAACGAAGTAGCTCGTGTTGCGCTACTATTCGTGATATAATTGATACAGAGTATTCTCGAAGATGTAGAATAAAACAGTTTCGGTCGCCTGGCGCTCAGAGCACACGGTTATGAGATCGCTTCTACAACTATTGCCCTAGGTTTCCCGTAATACATGTATTGGGGGCAAGAGTCGGGCCAGAAATCATGATCGAGCTGGTTAATTGGAATATTCTTACCGTGCTGCTGGAAACGCTCAGACAATTTTTGATCTCTCTCTCTCTCTCTCGCTCTCACGCTCGCTCGATGGTATGTCGCTCGCTGTGCTACTCGCTCTCTCTCTCGCTCTTAGTTCGGTAGTATGTCGGTGGAAATTCGTATGCGTTATTACGATGAGTACCTTCGAATCGTAAAAAGGTATTAATATTACGATTAGGCTTAAGATGGCCTGAGCTCTCGTGTTATCGGAGCTGTAGATGTTACTCGCGAAGAGACTCCTCAGACCGGTCTAGATGTTTGAATCAGTCTAAATACAATACCAATTACTCACCGAGAGAAGGCTTATGCGAAAATGTTACTTATGATAATAATATAATGTTCTTCATAAATGAAACTTATGTACTAACGGGCTCGGCGCAATTCGCCGACCACGTGCCGGAAATTAACGCGGATCGCACTATTCGCACTCTAGATTAGAATTCGAAACCAAAAGAAATGTGAGTCCTTGCTCTTTTTAATAGCTACATTTTAAGACTACTGTTTAACAAGGAGTAATGATTCTCTGATTAAACTGCAGGAATTCGCACAGCTTAGCTCACAAAAGAATAACTAAGATATTCCTCGGACAGAGGACTACGCACCTCGCGACTATGCAGCCAACTGCGACGACGATCGCGTCTCGAGATGGTTCCTAGGCCGGCTCAGAGATAGTTTTTAGGCCCCTCTCACAGAGTCAGCCACATAGCGGTCGACGGTATATACAAATATTCGCCTGGCTATGTACAGTGAGACGTTGGTTTTGCTCGTTAGCTTCTTTCTCTAATTAACGAGTTTTATTATGAGTGCAAATCGATCTCGGCACGTAGAAACTTAGTAACTCTCAAACGCATGCTTCGGTTGAATTAATGATAACGAAAAGTAGTCTTATTCCGCAGCGATGCCTAACAGTGGCGCAATTAATAAATGAAAAGAGAGAGAAAAGGATAAACAATATTCATAAGCGGAAATTCGTCGCTAACCTTGTAACCGTATTTTTGGGACGGTTACATGTCAAACGTAAACTCCGTTCACGTACATATACCCGCGTCATATACACCGCGCGCAATAGAGGGATTCTCTCTCGCGTATATTATACCACCACCACCAGTAGATGGACACCCCCTTCTCACTGGTGGAAAAGCGCCGACGCATATATAATAACCCCGCGAATGCATAGGGAAATTGTCATATCTTGAACTTTGAAAGGACTAACCAACCTCGATAAGGAAAAGAACCGACCCATCATAACTTCGCTAGCCTGCGACTAACGGCACACGTCAAGTATACGCATAGTATACTATAAGCACGGGATTCGAATCTTACACTACGGTCCTGATAGACGTCGAGCGTCCCAGGAAATTCTAGGTGGAGTATTAGGGGATTCACGAAGTAAAGAACGTGTCGTCAATTCTTGCTTAGTTCCGAAAAGGGTTAAACTAACACTCCGTCAGATTAGATTCACGAATGTAACATCCTCAAGCTGACTCCCTTAGTCGAGGAGCAACTACGCGCAAGTAGCGTGGCGGTCATTCAGGATATGTTCCAAAAAGTAGAAAGTAGGAAATTATATTAGATCCACGGAGGAATAAGGTGCCTGACTAAGACACTCGACCGGTACTTGACTGTACCCCTTGCTGTCCGTCTTCGGCCTACCCGACTCCTCGCAGTGAGTTACCCTTCAGGTGGACGATCTGAGCATTTGCTGGCCTTGCGTAATTGCGGGTCCCGGGTGTGAAGACTTAGTCCATAGGAGGCAGTTTGCGTACATAAAAAGCACTACGAGATATCTAACGGCTGGTAGATGGGATGCACGGCTGGCACTTGGTTGTGTCCCCCGCCGTCTGGTTAGATTCCTTCGCCGAAGTGTTCTCGTAGTATGAATTGAACAGAAACATTGCAGTAGAATCATAGTTTGTAATTGGCCTAAGTCCGAGTCATTATTAAATTAACGTAACCTGTGATATCAAGGTAAAACTGTCTGGTTGCACGGCTGGCACTTGGCTGTGTCCCCCGCTGACTGGTCGTTGTTGTCACCGAAGTGTTCACAGGTACAAAACGAATGTACATTTGCCAAGACTCGTATTGATAATAGGTCACCTTGGAGGGACTGTCCTGAGTGACGCCGCGTTATAGCGACTCCTCGGTAAAGCCCTCTGCTAATCCGATATTTGCGCCTCACGCCTAGGCTTTCCTGATTCGCGACGAAAACCGCATCGCGTATTAAATATATCTATATATAAGGAACAGCTGTGTACGGCTCTTCAAGCCACTGTCCGACGTTCCCGGCAATACACACACGCCTGTGTGCGCAAACATCACATTGTAAATACCTCTGACGTATCGCATAGCTCGCACGACTACCAAGCGCACATCTCTGTGTGAGATCTTATAAACATAGCCGAAAAGCAGTACGTGCGGCTTGTCGTACGTATTGCAACACGTAAACACACGCGTTTGTACATCTCTGTACCTCGGCTCATCTCACTGCAGAATATACATATTTTTACCACCTACCATACCGACTCAATTACTGTGTTACCTCCAGCGGCCTAGTGGTTCGAATCCACGGGCACTATCACACGTGCCCATTATTAGTATCGTGACTACTATTTTTCATATTATTTCTTATTACGCCTCGTGTCCAGCCGTAGGGAACGCTTATTCCTTCCGAATAAACCTTCCGCTGCACACGAGACGACTGTGACCAGTCACGGGTTACAACCTTAAGTCTATACACTCACACTTGCATACCGCGTACACGCATTTGTTCCTTATACTACAATGCTTACATGTATATATGTAAACGGGAAGCTTAGTCCCGTTTAACGAGGTTGCAAGACTGGCAGATAGGGGGCAGTCGTGCGTCGTACGTTATGAACGGGGGAAGGAGAGAGATTGAAAAAGGATAGTGGCAAATGCACGAGGCGATTGTGGGATTTGTTCTGACGATAATCAAGATCTTCAAAAACCAATTTTCATAGGTATCCGAGTGGAGTATTCCACCTATCTATAATTTATTGTATAAATTTGTGAGCGACAAAAAACCTAATTTAAATAAATTCATAGGAACATTGGTTTGGAGTTTACTTGCGAAGAACTAACCTACAAATTGGTTTTTGTTCATGATGTCTACAGTTCAAGCGAGATTCCGTCTGGAGAGAGACGAATCTAGTAAGAAAACGGTCGTCACAAAGGTAAAATCGATCAGACTAGTGAAGGAGGAAGTAACTTACAGTTTCCCAGCGGAATTGCAACTACCAGAACACCATGTAGAATTGTTCAAACTGAATACTATCGCCAAAGCCTGCAAATCCATGAAGAGGAAAGGACAATTTCGAAATATAGTAGTTTCATTACCAACGGAATTAATCCCGGTATATTTTGATGAAGACGGTAATGCAGTATTTAAAGAACTATACCTGGAAGAGGAAAATAGTTCACCAGGTAGTGCTAGTCAACCAAGCAGCAGCCAAGAAGAACTACGAGCACTACTACAAGCACTAGGACTTGAGAGGGAGAAGAGAAAAATCAACCTTTCTCAAATTATTAATTTGTTTGTATTAGACACATTCACAGGTAAACAAAACGCTGGCGAATGGATGAAAAATTTCGAACGCGAATGTGATCGTAATAAAGTGTTCACGGATGTTCAGAAAATCCAGATACTGCGGTTATTTTTAGATGAAACTGCAAAAGACTGGTACTCAGCAGTACGATCGCGATTAGCAATAGAAAGTGAATGGACTGAGTGGAAAAGAATATTCTTAGAAACATTTGCGGATAAAAGCTGGAAACCAGTCCAGTACGCTTACACGTTTAAATGGATTTCGGGTTCCCTACTCGACTATGCGTTAAAGAAGGAAAAATTATTATTGGAGACTGAACCAGAAATGACAACTACATCGAGAATAAATCATATTGTGGTCGGATTACCTTCGGACGTCTTCGAAAAGTTAGATAAAGAAGAGATTACAACCACGGAAAAACTGATGAATCAATTACGAAGATACTCATCAGCAATGGACAAAATACCCGGTAATCCTTCATTAAAATTAATACCTGGAATAACAGTGCAACAAGCGAAAAATAAGAATAAATTACCAGGGACAGCTGGACGTAAACCATGTTCGATTTGTGAATCTATAGGAAAACCAAATCGATATCATCCGCCAGAATTATGCTGGAATAGGAAAAAAACCAACGAAAAGAAAATGGTGAATGCTATTTCAACGCAAGAAGAGGATACGGAAATATCGACGGATTCAAAAAACCAGGAACACCACCACTAATTAAACTCAACGTTCTTTTAAATAGGAACAGAACGATCAAAGCAATTTATGATAGTGGATCGAATGTCACATTAATCAATGAAAAGCTGATCAAGGATTTCGAATATTCAGTGAGGAACAACGCCGAATTTCTCCGGACAATTAGTGGTGTACAGAAAAGCGATTCTCGAGTCAGACTACCTCTGAGAATTCATAAAAGAGAATACCTAGTGGATATGCATGTAGTGAAAAATAGTAATTTCTCCTACAACATTCTGCTTGGATTAGATGCTATTAAGCAATTTCGTCTCAGCCAAGATGAGAATCTCAATATTCTTCAACGAACAGAAGAAAACGAACTCGAAAAAGTTTCGGCTCCAGAAAAAGGAGCAAGATTACCGGTAAATTTTACCGAGACACTTATTGAAAGTGATCTGAAGAGAAAGGTAAGTCATCTTCAGGATTCAGATCAGAAGGATCTGTTGAAGGTTCTCCGTACTCATTCAAATGTCTTCACGAATAATAAATATGAGGTGGGACAAGTCAAGAATTAAGTTGACTGAGGACCGTTATATCTCGAAAAAACCATATCGGTGTTCCATCCCTGAACAGGAAGAAATCGATTCACAGTTATCCAACTTGTTAAAAGCAGATCTGATAGAAGAATCGTCATCACCTTTTGCTGCACCGGTAACACTGGCATACAAAAAAGAAGATGGCAGAAAATCAAGACTATGTATTGATTTTAGAGGTTTGAATGAAATACTAGTCCAAGAATCACAACCTTTTCCAAGGATTGAAGATACAATAATAAAGACAAGAAATTGCAAGTGGTATTCAGTGGTGGACATCAGTTCGGCGTTTTGGTCGATCCCTATTAGAGAAAAAGATCGATATAAAACGGCATTTGTAACTCAAACGGGCCATTATCAATGGAAGAGATTGCCATTCGGGTTAAAAATATCGCCTGCAATATTCCAAAGAATTCTAGCGAACATACTGAGGAGATATAAGATACACACGTTCTGTTGTAACTATATTGATGATATTCTTATTTTTTCCAAGTCTTTTACGGATCACCTAAAACATCTGTCGATGTTGTTACAAGCACTGAAAACTGAAGGTTTTCGATTAAAGTTAAACAAGTGCAACTTTGCTAAGTCAGAAGTGAAGTACCTTGGCCATGTTTTGGGTTTCAACACAGTTCGTCCACAGTCGGACAATCTTGTGTCGATTCGGAATTTTCCAGAACCGACATCAAAGAAGAATGTCAGATAATTTTTGGAGAAAGTCAACTTTTATCACAAATATATACCTAATAGCGTGAAACTTCTAAACCCGTTACACGAACTATTAAAAGAATGTAATCCATTCATATGGTCGGCAGAATGTCACACAGTCTTCCAAACTGTGAAAAACATGCTGTGTCAAGCACCGATTTTGGCAATATTTGATCCAATGAAGACAACCTTTATTTTTACAGATGCCAGTGGAATCGGAATAGGTGCAATATCAAAACAAGTACAGCCCAATGACGAATTGTTACCGGTAGCCTATTTCTCACGAAAATTATCACCTTCACAAAAAAAATGGAAAGCAACATATCTCGAATGTTACGCGATCAAAGAAGCGATACGTTATTGGCAGCACTGGCTATTAGGAATCAAATTTACTGTCATATCCGATCACAAACCGCTCGAAAATTTGAAACTCAAGTCCAGAACCGACGAGATTCTTGGAGATATGGTATATTATCTATCACAGTATAATTTTTCTGTTAGATATTCACCGGGTACAACAAATCAAGAAGCAGATGCATTATCGCGAAATCCGGTACTCGAAGAACTCCAGAATGAAGACGACATGCTCCGAATAGTTAATATGGTGACATTAGAAGAGATCAAGAAAGATCAAGCCGAATCAGATTCAGGAGAAAGAAAGAAGGAGGGCTTGTATCAGCGAAACAATATATGGTTCAAGAAACACACTAACCGAGAAAGAATCGTAGTTTCGCAAGATTTCGGGAAGAAATTGATCCATAGGATCCATCTCTATTATGGACATATAGGTACCTCCCACCTGATTAACAAAATCCGCCAATACTATTACTTCCCAGCGATGGATAGGTTAGTGAAGCAGTATTATGAGACATGCGAAATATGCAAGAAAAACAAAACTCGCTACGGCCGGCCAACCGGATTCCTATCGCAGCTAGGTCCAGCAGAGGAACCATACCGAATAATGTCTGTGGATACAATTGGGGGTTTTACTGGGTGTAGATCACCGAAGAAATACCTACACTTACTCGTTGACCATTTTACTAGATACGCTTTTGCATATGCATCAAAGACTCAAAGTGCCAAAGATTTTATCAAACTAGTACAACCAATTCTAAAGAAAAATCAGATTCAAGTAATTCTAGCAGACCAGTACCCGGCAATTACGTCCGGAGAGTTCCAACGTTTTCTGAGGAAAAACAGAGTAAACATAGTCTTTACAACCGTCAACTGTCCTTCATCTAATGGACTGAACGAACGGCTTAACCAGACATTGGTCAACCGAATCCGCTGCAGAATGCAAGAAACACCAACGAGACCATGGACATCAATTATGACAGAATGTCTGCAAGACTATAATAGCACTACACACAGTGCTACACGGTTTTCACCGGAGTATCTCCTCACAGGTAAATGGCCATCGATCGTACCAATCGAATTGGAAGTCCATCGGTCATGGGAACAGGATCGAAAGGAAGCTTTCCAGAACTCGCAGAAACAACACACTGCGAATAAGGATCGTTTTGACCAACACCGACGGAAAAATGATTTCCAAGTCGGTGATTTAGTTTATGTTGAAAGAGGAAATAAACTCAATCGGAGCAAGTTAGAACCTATCAGGACAGGGCCCTATAAGATCCTACAACGAGTATCTGGTTCTATTTATGAACTGCAAATAGAAAGAAGTCGTCGGTGCAACAATTTCTTCCACTGCAGCAAATTGATCCCGGGTTCGAGAGTAGCGGGGGGGGGGGGGGGGGGGGGGGGGGGGGGGGTTTGGTCCCAAGTGCGGGGGTGTAAACGGGAAGCTTAGTCCCGTTTAACGAGGTTGCAAGACTGGCAGATAGGGGGCAGTCGTGCGTCGTACGTTATGAACGGGGGAAGGAGAGAGATTGAAAAAGGAAAGTGGCAAATGCACGAGGCGATTGTGGGATTTGTTCTGACGATAATCAAGATCTTCAAAAACCAATTTTCATAGGTATCCGAGTGGAGTATTCCACCTATCTATAATTTATTGTATAAATTTGTGAGCGACAAAAAACCTAATTTAAATAAATTCATAGGAACATTGGTTTGGAGTTTAGAAGAACTAACCTACATATATATATTGCCATAAGTCGTGATATTGGGTAGGGACGACGATGATTCCAAGGCGAGGGATATTCTACTTGAAGTTACCGCTTAACGGTACCACGCATGCGCTAGGTATACGCCGTAATATACAAGTATAGCCGCATACGAAGCCCGGAGTAAAAGGAAAATGACATGATTTTAACTCTAATACTCCAACGGTACGCCGGCTGCGATAGGCATACGCCGTAATATACAAGTATAGGCGCAACCGGAGATCGGAGTAGCAAGAATAAGAAAAATACTAGGCAAATAAGTTAAAAGTTACGCTGGGACGTAACATTATCAAGCAAGTTGAATCAGGGCATGCGATATGTAGTGATTTCTGCATTATAGAAGCTATTTTGTGTCGGAAAATACATAGTGAGAAAGGAAATATTTTCTCCCGGTTTTATGTCCCGAAAGGTTGTCGGATTGCTCTGCTGCGTTTGTATCATGATGAAAATTGTCATGTGGGGCTAGTAAAGGTGCTCAATTGCATTTCTCGTAAATTTTGGTTTCCGCGGATGCGTTTGTTTGTACAAAAATATGTTAACCACTGTCTCACTTGTGTAGTATCTAAACGTCATGCGGGGCCGCAACAAGGGTTGCTTCACTCTATTAGGAAGGAACCGGTTCCGTTTGACGTTATACATTGCGATTGTGTTGGTCCTTTTAGTCAAACTAAGGATGGATATCAGCATGTTCTGCTGATAGTGGATGCGTTCACGAAATACTTACAACTGGTTCCGTTAAAGTCGTTAAGTGGGGCAGAGACGTTACAAGTATTCAAAGAAAGATTAAGTCTTTTCGGTAGATCGCGAGTTGTAGTTCTGGATAGAGGCACGAATTTTACTTATAAACCTTTGCAGCAGTGGTTGAAGAAGCAGAACGTGGAGTTGCACTTAATCGCTACCGGTGCTCCGCGTGCAAACGGTCAAGCCGAACGGTATGTTGCTACTGTCACTAACCTGTTAACTGTTGAGTCAACTAAATCGTCAGAATGGCTGAACAAGTTGTCTAAGGTTCAAGAGTCGTTGAATACAACGTGGCAATCGTCTACTGGGTTTACGCCGAGTCGTTTATTGTTTGGTTTGGAGCGCAGTGCGGGTGCTGCCTTGCATATTGAGGCGGCGTTGCCGTGGTTGAATGAAAAAGTAGATTTAGTGCGTGATAGAGAAATTGCTGCGGAAAGATTATTGAGGAATGCGGAAAAGCAGGATAGTAGTTTTAATAAGAAACGGCGCACTAATGTCGAGTATAAGCTTAATGACACTGTGTTTGTTAAGCCGGCTACAACGCGCGGAGCAAAGCTGGATAAAAAATATGTCGGACCCTTTGAGATTTCTGAAATATTGCTGAATGATCGTTATAAAATCATTGGTCGATCGGGGAAGCCGCAAGTGGTGCCTAAAGATCGCTTGTGTTTATGGAATGGGGAATGGTCTGCGGATGAGGAACTTCATAGCGAAAGCGAGAATGAAAATGAACCGCGTTAGCGGTGTAATTTTGTCAGTTTTGTTGTAAATGGTAAATCAGAGTTGGTAATTTTCGTCTTTGAATAAATGTTTCAATCAAAATTTGTGCTTATTCGATTGTCTTGTTCTTTTTTCAGCTAACTTTTACTTGTCTTATTATTTTATTTTGGTTCAATTGGTTCGTCTGTATGAGAATGGCGTGTGAATGTTGCCAATTGGAAGCGTTGCTGCTGACCTGTGTGTGCTTGTAAGTGTTTTCTGCTAGTTGATTTAATTGAGAATGCTGTTTTCTTTCACACTAGCTGCTGATCAATATTGTTGCAAATGCATGGTGTGCGGAATAGATAACTATTCACTGTAAAACTTCTCCTCGGGTGACGTAAGGTCACGGACTTGGTGAAGTATTTGATAGTTTGAAAGGCACACACCTATGAGTGGAAAGGGGACCGCTGTGTTCCTGTTGAGACACTATGCTGCTGTGGCTGAGTTTTCTGCTCGTAATAACATGGCTATTGCCGTCGATCGGCACACCAAAAAATGGCGCGGCGAACGGCGCGCCAGGCTTCGTCGTTGAATCTGTTGAAGTTGAGAAAGGCAAAATGAAAATAACTATTACAAATATATAAAATGTAATGTATTTACCTGAGGCCGCTGCCGATTCTCCTGGTGTCGTCTGCAAGTCCATCGGAAAAATAAAACCATTGTACAGTTATGCAGTGAATAATGAAATAACAATATGGCCTTATACACTTACGTTATGGGTGCCCCCACTAGGGCCGATGCTGTCTGGCCCCTTTCCTCTGTAGCTGGAAAAAGGGAAACGTAAAAATGTTACTCGTACATATAATAGGAATAAAAACAATCGGAGTAAAACAAAATCCAAATATACCGTTCTTAGGCGCCTCGCGCTCTCCCTCTGCGGCGCACATGTTTGGGTTAATTTCTACAAGAAAAAGAAACATTTATTTAAAAATGTAATTTAGTTGTTCATACACGCGAATCATCGATTACACATATAAATCGTCACATCGACACGAATCACAATAACGACAAATCTGGATGAAGTGACTCGTGAATTGTCAATCGCAGAATGGAAAAATGTTGTATTACCCGTGCGTCATAATTCCCTCGGCAGACAATTGATATGACATTTGGAAGCCTGCAACCCCACGTATCAATCGGAACCGAGCATTATACAATCGATGCACGTGGCTGCACGTTTTTCGGCTGGATTGACGATCACTAGCGACAAAAAACGATGACTTCTTTCAATCAGGGATTGACAATGATTTGGTCCAATTGTATTCGCGCTTTTCACTATCCTTTATTTGTTAAAACCGTTCAAGGCGCCTCTCGACTACGTTTGGCTTTATCGATCGGGAAATTGAACACACAAATCGGCTTTTTGTGCCGATCGGTCGAAACGTAGTCCAGACGGGTCTTGAATGGTTATAAAGAAGTGAACGATACTGAAAAGCGCAAATACAATTATACGAAATTATCGTCAATCCCCGTGAATCCAGCCGGAAAACGTGCAGCCGCGTGAATCGATTGTCTAATACTCGCTTCCCAATGATACGCGGGGTTGCAGGCTTCACAATTTTAGATTAACAGACGATGTCTCGCCATTGCCAACGCTAACTAAATACTAATTCAATGCAAAACGATACGTAATAGTTACTGCAGAAATATTCGTTATTGTTAGTCCGAATGGGTAGCGTGTATAACGATGTGTACTTACCGAAGAGAGAACGTCGAATGAAGCTCTACCAGTGTCATCAGAAATAGCATCCTGCCACATGTGGCACCCGTGGTGGGGGAAGAGAGATAAGTAATATGCGGCGTGTCTGTGAGAGCTACGCGCTGCTCGATTGGCTCGTAGCTCTCACTGACACGCACGCATACTACTTCTCTGTGTGCGGCAGGATGCTATTTCTGATGACACTGAGCTCTACGCCGGTTACTGCTTCAACTGTGTTGAGGTGGTGGTAAAAATTTGTGGAATGTTCATTGGCGCATGGCAAACAATTTTGAGAAATAACGATACAGTATATTATCTCAGTTTGGCCAAACACCTCTGAATCGTATCGCGACACCTTTGGTAGCGCCGGTAGCGGAGACGCGGTGGTCGAGCTTCGCGGCTCGTCTTTGTAGTTCGGCAAACGAAGAAAAAGCCGCTGAATAAAAAAAGTAATCAAATGCTAGCCGCGGCGAGTGAGAATGAGACATTTGAAACTCAGCGTATCGACTGTCATAATAAAGACGATGATTCTACTTATTTATTATAAACTTTTTGTGTATGTGTTTTGAATTGAACCCCGAAAAAGGCCCGAGTAATCTGGTGAGGCGCGGGTGGGGAGTTAAAAGGAAAGTTGAGGAGGGCCGCACAAAGTCACTCGACACGTGGTCGGCACAGTACTTTACCACGTGGGTTGAGAAGTTCCGAAGTCTTTATTAAACTAAGCACTTAAAACTATTTACACAACGTAGAGGGGCACCAAAGCGTCTTTTACCAATCCCTGAATATACACAGTTTGTCTGATCCGCACGAGACGAGGTTTTTCACAGTTAAACTCACATAAAGTTACGGCAAATGTTGAGGAGCACCTGTCGTCACGATAGAGAGAACGGTAATGGCCGTCGCGAGCGCGCCGGAACGCGCGAGAGAACAATTGCCCGAGAAGAACGCGACGCGGCGCTGCTAATTAACAGGCGCGTTTACATAGAGTATTGCCCGAGTATCGACCGCGTTATTGATTTCGGTGAGAACGTCGCGGGCGCCCAATGGTCGCCCGCCCGAGGTGACTATGAATACGCAACAGTATGAGACAGTTTATAACAAATTGATGAGATTGTTCGGTTCAAAATGGGACCAAACATGATGTAATTCAGACCATATTTACTAATTAATACTTATTCAGTAGCTCATATCCCTCATATACGATTTCATGTCATTATCGCCTTTAATGAATTGTAAAAGCGGATTAGTAGAAAAATACATTACATTTCTTTGCCATGAAATGTAGGCTAGACAAAATTTGTCAGTTATTCGGAGAAGAATTTTAATATACCGGCGAATATACTGAACAGTGTAAGAAAAATTGCGTTACAGAGAATCGAACCCGGACATTACTGCTCGGTCGCCTTGCCGCCTCACTACGGATGTATCATGATATCATGTACTGAGTTTTTGATGAATTGGGTCGATGATAATTAATTTATGCAGTGTTGTCAATAAATAAGTCGCATTGGGCAAAACGCCGAAATTGGTTTTCATGTTTGGGGGCTTCTAACAGAATGTTGGGGTCCATTGCTCGAATTTCGATATCACAGCCGCGGCCGCCCTTTGTAAGACACAAGGCAGTGTTTGCGCTACTTTGATCGCGCCGACAAAACCCATCCTGCCTGAAGAGTAGCGGAGTGAATACCAGCGAAAAGCGGAACGTCTCAGTTTCATCTGTCAGTCTGCATTTGTCAATGCAGAAGTCGAGACAACGAAAGTGTCTATTGAAACAGTTTTATCGGTTGCAATAGTTCAACATACGCATACGACAATACCAGGCTGATCGTCACAATCGCGAAAAGTGCACTGTTGCCGGCGAATCAGGTGCATTGTCGTGTGTTGTTTACGTTTTTCGTTGTTTCATTAGTTTCTTATATATTACTTGAGAATGAGTACGTGTGTGTGTTGCGGGAAGCAGTACAGACACCATAAGGAAAGCGTGACAGTCCATAGGTACGTAAAGATGACATAATCTGCCGCACTTTTTACGTACACTGCAACTACCTTATTGACGGCTTCGCTATTCGCGGTTGGGTAATCGCAGTAAGAATATTTCTGACGACTTTCTTCATTCGCGGCTGATACATTCGTTGTTGCCGGGCCGTATGAATTATGTCTAAATAATAATAATTTTCCGAAAGGGGAGACGTACGGGTGAGTCGGGAACCGATGTAGCTGGCCGCGCCGTACGCTACATCACACCGCAGCATTACGCCGCGTTTTGGGGTGAAATGGGAGTAAAAAACGAAACTTGTTTCATCGACAAATTTAGTCGAACGAATTTGCAGGAATCGTAAAAATAAATATAAATAAACACGTCAAACGCGCCCAAAATAAAAACGCTTCGATCACGATTCATCGCCTACGTTGGGCTTTCCTTGGTCCCCTGTACCCCTTCTTTCTTCATCAGTACAGTTCACAAGCGTGTGCGTGTGTATTCGCATTGCACACTTCGCTTTTTGTTGTACCGATCGCTTCACGTACTGTGATCGAAACTATTTTTCGGCCAGACGAAATTTCGGGCCAAATCGTATCGATTGGACCTGTACCCTAAAGTAATTTGTTGGCAACCAATCAGATCACAATTGTTTCATTAATATGAAAACATTATTTCCTAGATTTCCTACATATGAGGCGTTGCGGCAACAATGGGCGGACAGAGTCGGTGTTGACGTTCACAAGCTTCGGTGGCGCAGCGTCCTGTGCTCCGACCATTTCGACGCATCCTCTTTCGAGCTGTTCGACAGTCGCGTTAAGAAGCGTCTCAAACCGGGAAGTTTGCCTGTAATTTACACGGACGAGTTACCTCAGCATGACACTTCCAACGAAGGGGTTTGTGCAGGTAAGAGAGTGTCACCAAGGTCACCCGAATACATGATAAGAACCGTTAAGGTGAGCTTCCGGTGCTTGCGACCTCAAGGCGCGACCAATCGATAAATATATATACATATCGTTTTTTCGCAAAAAATAAAAAAAAAACGATTTGAAGCTAATATATATGTATATATGCATTTCATCGATTGGTCGCGTGTCGTAATCGCGAACACCGGAAGACTACCTTCAGTAATGTCAATATGTAACAGACGGAATGAAGGTCCTTTTCATCAATGAAAGAAATGTCATTGTCCTCCAACGAGACAATGAACAGAACGACATTGGACATTCTGTATTGGATATGTGTTTTTTTATGTATGTTGGCGCATTTGTCGCGAACGGGTTGATAGATCATTATGGTTCTTGCACAAAATGCAGGAGCCTATTCTCCCATTGGTCCCATATAAGTTTCGAAAAATTCCAAGAACAACAACAAATATTTTAAACAATTTCTCGAGTTTCGAGGGTAATTGTTAAATGTCCACGTATAACTTTCCACCGTGTTAACCGATGTGGATGATTCTGGGTACGTTTCAAAGAGGCTACTCTCGCGGCGGTACCATGTTAATGTGGGCAATTTGTAAAAAAGAATACCGAAGTCTTTGTTATATTGAATGTATTGGTACTCTTCGCAACTCATATTTCTTTGTCTTTTCAGTTACCGACGAAGACTGCTTACCGTGCAGGAGTACGCCAAAAAGGCGACGTACGGAGGAACTGGGTAGTTGAACCTTGTGGGAACTACGAAGCCGTTCTTCACGACCACAGATACGAGGACTCCCCACGAACCCTCAGGAACAAACTGAGGGAGTTTCGAGCCCAAAAAGTTAGCGTAAGGAAGGTCACGAGATGGCTGGAACAACGAGTCAGGCGTTTACGAAGGCAAGTAACTTCTTTACGCGATGTTGTGGTACAGCTAAGACGCCGCAATCTTTTGCCAGAGTCCGCCTACTATAATCTTTCGCCCCATGAAACTGCATCCGTAGAATTATTTAGCCGTATGATGAAGCGCAAAAAGAATAATACAAATAAACTCAGTCGAGAAAAATATCCTGCGGTTTAACGCGCATTTGCGTTAACGGTTCATTTCTGTTCACCGAGGGCCTATAATTATATTAGAAAAGCGTTTTACTTAGCTCTTCCACATCCGGACATCCTTAGGGCTTGGTACAGCTGCGTTGATGCTGAACCAGGTTTTACAGAGGAATCGTTCGCGACTTTACATGAAAAATCGACCGCTTTAAAGGAAAGTAGCGACGTCTTACTTTGTGCCCTTGTCATGGACGAGATGGCCATAAAGAAAGGCTGTCAGAGAGGTCGGGACGGAAAGATCCGCGGCCACATGGATTTGGGCGTTGGCACAACCGGTGGCGACGATCTTCCGGACGCAAAGAACGCCTTTGTTTTAATGGTGGTCATGCTGAAGGAACATTGTAAATTACCAATTGGGTATTTTTTGATCGATACTTTGAACGCGGACACAAAATCGAATTTGGTCCGAGAAGCATTATTTCGGCTTCAGAAAGCAGGCGTGATTGTCTGTAGTCTAACTTTAGACGGACCCGCGGATCATTTTGCGGTAGTGGAGAAACTGGGTGCAGTAATGCACCTTGATAAAAGAATGGTCACAAATCATCGAAATGGTAATAACAACGTAGATGCGCTGAATGACATATTTAAAATTCATTTTGCGCATCCCATGCCCGGTGAGCCGGACATTCAAGTGGTATTTGATGCATGTCATATGCTGAAGAATATCCGTAATTGTTTGGGGGAGTACCGAGTACTTCTCGACAAGGACGGTAGAAAAATCGAGTGGCGCTATATAGAAGCATTAGGACTGTTGCAAGAACGAGAGGGTTTGCGGCTCCACAACCGGTTGCGCACAGCGCACATAGATTCCCGGAAAATTGTAATGAAGGTTGCCCTAGCTGCACAAACTCTCAGTTCTAGTGTTGCAGACAGTCTACAGTTTTGCGTGGAAGTTCTGCGCATACCAGATTTTGAACGTTGCGAGGCAACGGTTAGGTTTGTGCGGTGCATCGACGTCATTTTTGATTTCCTCAATGTCCGGAATCCGTGGGGAAAACATTACAAAAGCCCCTTAATACGAGACAATGAGGACAATTGGCGTCCAAGATTAATTGCCGAAATTTTGTATCTATCACAAATTAAAGAAGAAAATGGAACGCCCATATTCCGATCGAGACGCCGAGCAGGCTTCATCGGCTTCTTCACAGGCGTTTTGTCCGTCTTTAATATTTATGACGCCTACGTGAAACCGTGCGAATCGAAAATGACGTATTTACTGACGTACAAACTTAGCCAAGACCATTTGGAGCTATTTTTTGGTGCAATCAGAGCCAGAAGTGGGTTTTGTCCAAATCTTACCGCTAGTCAGTTCATTTCTGCGTATAAGCGTTAACTAGTGAGACACCATGTTTCCAGTAGCATGGCCAATGTAAAAGCCATGGATAACACGCAAATTTTACATGTCTCCTCGGCTGAACCAAAACGACGTCGTGCAAAGCTTGACCGATACGACGTATGTTACGTGTGTACGTTAGTGTGTACGACGCTGTACACAATTCTACGGTAGAGCAAAAATACGGACTCAATGAAGAGGGAAGATCAAATTCTAGTTTTGACGGGATGACCGAGTTTTTTCATTTTGCATGGGCACAGTCACCCAACATTTCCGAATTTTCGCAACAAGCTATCGGGTACATTGCCGGTTGCGTGACACTGCACATTAAGAAACGAAGAAAAATTAGTTGCCTCGAATGTTTAACCGCTTCCGAAGAAATGGACGCAAACTGCGTACGGGTCAATACGCAAAATCCTGTTGCGTTCATGCAGCAATAACTCGCGGTTATTTAGTCATTCCCAGCAAAAGTGCCGTAAAAATTTGTCTCATCACGGAGTCCCTGTTCCGCACTGCGTGCAACTTAAATTCGGGAAAACCGCCAGTTGAATCAAACTTTCCCGCTGTTCTAGCCGCTCGTGCTTTCCATAAATTACCGGAAGGTGGTGCACTTTTTCCCGATCTTCACGATCACGATGTAGAAATGTTCAGCGCCGAGGAGTTCATTAGTCACAGTAATAGACTTATTAAAACCATTATTACATGTTACATAGAATTGCGCTTATATGCAGAAACGAAAAAATATGCTTTGACACTAACAGGCATGAATATGCGTCACTTCTTAACCCGTTCAATAGTTTGGGCACATCAGTGAGTGATTACAGATCATCACTTGACAGTTATAAGAAGCAACGTAAACGAAATGTTTCGGTGCGATAACTCAATCCAGGCGTTCATTACTCAAAAATGAGATGAATATCTACATGTTGCAGTAAAATCCGATCACACATATGATCTGTCTGGAGCAATGCATTGCATCTTCGATTCCCCAGTAAAATCCGATCACACATGCGATCTGTCTGGAGCAATGCATTGCATCTTCGATCCCCCAGTAAAATCCGATCACACATATGATCTGTCTGGAGGAATGCATTGCATCTTCGATCCCCCAGTAAAATCCGATCACACATATGATCTGTCTGGAGGAATGCATTGCAGCTTCGATCCCCCAGTAAAATCCGATCACACGTATGATCTGTCTGGAGGAATGCATTGCATCTTCGATCCCCCAGTAAAATCCGATCACACATGCGATCTGTCTGGAGGAATGCATTGCATCTTCGATCCGCCAGTAAAATCCGATCACACATGCGATCTGTCTGGAGGAATGCATTGCATCTTCGATCCCCCAGTAAATTCCGATCACACATATGATCTGTCTGGAGGAATGCATTGCATCTTCGATCCACCAGTAAAATCCGATCATAATTACGATCTGTCTGCAAAAATTTCTTTGGCACGATGATTAGTTGGATCCGGTACTTCCAACACGCATGTATGTAAGGTTACAAGAAGATGAATCTGCGTACTATTACGTCCCAGCGTAACTTTTTGATTTTTCCTTTCTTTTTAGCATAATTTCTTAATTAAACTCCCTTTTATTTCCTTTATTCCGGCCTCCGGATGCGAAATATTCGTATCATGGCTTAGGCCCCTCGTATTCGGCGTGCTATTAGAGTATTAGTTGTAAAATCATGATTATTCTATTTTTCCTCCAGGCCGCGTATGCGAAATATTCGTATCATGGCTTAGGCCCATCGTGTACGTGGTACTGTCGAGCGGTAGTATGTAGTGGAATTCCCTCACCGTGGAATCTTACTCGTTCCATTATATATATATATATATATAAGTAGTTGTAAGTATAGTTATAAGCGAGCGAACGGGTATGAATGTGTGTACATAGTATGAGTGTGGGTATATAGTATGAATGTGTGTGTGCATAGGTTAAGAATTGCGATGAGGTTCCGCATGTTAATTTTTAGTTTCTCTCTCTCACAAAATTAAACTATTATTTTCACGGCAATAAGTCATTGCTCAAATATCAACCTAATTTTGTTCAAGTATATGAAGTCAGGAGCGTACGTCAATGAAATCTTATATCACTGAGTCGATGCAATCATACTGCATTCAAAATAAAACTTGATAATTAGAAGAAGACGAAAGACCGAAGCATGTGTCTCGCTGAACACCGAGCGAGCGCCGTAGCACAATATTTGTACCAGCGGTCGACCGTCTCCGCGAATAGGGCATGAAAAACCGTCCTAGAACGAGCCCAAGAGCCGTCTCGCGACGGATTTCTCTGGGCAGTTGGCTGTAAAGTCGCGAAGTGCGTAGTCGATTGTCCGAGGATATCTTAGATATCTCAATAGTCGAGCCTAATAATCATTCTCTTCTTGTAGTGTGATACGAAATGGACTCAATTATCCTCGTTAAACCATAGTTTATAAATTCTAATTATTATTTTGAGATATGGACTCAGTTTTTCTTTCGATAAGTGAACAGTGTGAAAGTGTGGGCGTACGTTCTGCACGTGGCCGACAAATTGTGTCGGACGCGTTAGATTAAGTTTCCTTTGACTTCAACTTCATTATTCTTTTCTTTGTCCATAAAACTTGAACGAACGCAGAAAGGTTGTTCCTCGCTCGCGGGGCGATTAAAGTCGGAATTCTCTAACGAATTTAACGAGTAGAAGCACTGTCTTTTCTTGCTTTGCCGACCCTTGTAACGGGCATTATCCCGGCTCAATCATCACCGAGCATAGGCAAATCAAGGAGGATCAAATTACTAAAGTTCTATTACGATTCGAAGGTACTTATCATCGTTTAAAACACCGATACCGAACACCAACCGACTTACCGCCAAAGAGAGAGAGAGCGAGCGAGAGCGAAGGAGTGAGAGAGAGTTAGAGCGAGAGAGAAGGAGACAGAGCGCGTGCGCAAGCCGTAGTTATACGACCGTAGCCGAAGACCAGCGACACGGTAGGAACCTCCAGTCGCGACGTACGACAAATTATTAACATCATATTGTATGACCATGCCCGAGCTTAGGCCACGGAGAGATCCCACGGGCACGGTCGCAGACCGTGCAAGTCTTTCCTGTTAAAACTTCTCGATTGTAAAGCGTAACTGTTAATTACCGAGAGCGCTACCGTCTAACTTGTAAAGAGCGCTCGTATTAAGGCGGATCATTGTCGCGCAGTAGCAACTGAACATTTCTGAATACTGCAACAATATCTACTGCTGTAATCTCTTGGCTGTTTATTAGATTCATTATGCACTTCTTTTCTATTCTTTCTTTATATTAATATTTTTCAATGCAATATATCTATTTTGTTTTCCACCTAAATTATTCTCTCTGATTTAATTTGTGTTGCGACGTCACACCTCATCAAACGTAGTACTACACAAACCGAAAACATAACCTCGCGAACGATTGGGGACCTGTACGGGTCTTTCGGAGGCATGCGAATCCTATAAGTCCTGCAAATAACTAAACGCGATATCATTTTCTAATTAACTTCTCCGTGTAGCTTATACATATAACATAATAATCCCACTCTTCCAGGAAGGGATTAAAATACCATGCAATATTGATCTTCAGTTAGATTACCGTTATTTATTAGAATTAAATAGCAAAAATTATTCAAGCGTTACGCCCGGTCGCACGGCAGACCGCTCGCGGATACTCATCGACCATTCTGACGGATAAAAGTCGTGAAAAGCCTCGCCCGGACGTAACAGTACCACATACTGAGACACACGGTAGTCATGGATATATAGGCCTACAGGGGAAATCACCATGTATTAAAAGAAATAACGCATTTAGTAGCAAGACCTCAAGGGTATTGTGGAACGTTGCTACACCGGGGCCAAGTTGGATTTGAAATGCCAATAATTTTATTGCCAAACATTGTTTTATTTTTCCTGTGATGGCTGACTGTAGTCGCCCGTTATTTATATGACTCGGCGACTTATTGTGGATTTTCAGTTTCAATGTTCAAATGTTGGTTTTCACGTAATTTCTTTTTAACGGGAGAGACAGGCCAATCATAAGTAAAAAACAAATGTTTTCTCAATCACTGTGACGATCAGGTCTGTGTAGTATATACATATAGATAGGAGTTCCCGCGCTCGGCCGCGAAATCAAATCAACAATGCATACCCACGTGGATCCGTGCAATAAGGGCAGTCGGAGCGGAAGGATTAACGATGACAAGCGGGCCCCAAATGTTCAACCTGGATGGAACAATGTTACAAACGACAAAATACAATGACAACTACTACATCCCCACAGTAACAATTGCTTCTTTGGCAACATCTGAGTCATACTTCATCAAACGGATTTATTCGTAAGTATGTTGTTATGCCAGTAAAGTTCTAAAATATTGTCC
The DNA here is from genome assembly GCA_963942575.1 of Priocnemis perturbator. NCBI lineage: Eukaryota > Metazoa > Arthropoda > Insecta > Hymenoptera > Pompilidae > Priocnemis > Priocnemis perturbator. The sequence goes on along the minus strand of OZ012643.1, from coordinate 6,916,649 downwards.
AAACGCGAAACGAAACAATACTAATCCAATTAGCGATTGACGAGGACAAGTGGGGCAAGCTGATATTAAATAACGAAAATTTCTCAGACCTGGGAGGATTACAAGTTGTACAATGTGAACAAAATTTTAATTCATGCAAGCTTCAAATGTTTGTCATTATGGCTTCATAAAAGCACTCATCTGTTTTCAGAGCTCACACTGTTACATGTGAAAAAATTGTCATTATATTATGTATAACATAATTATTTTACTGCTTCTACTATTGTTCAACTTCGTTTCACAAACAAATGTTACATTTTGTTGCTGCTATGATGTATTATTTTCCTTGAATAACAATGATCTTGGTATGAAGTTCCAAAGTAGTAAAAGTCTCTTCATTTTTCAGATTCATTGGCTCTACATCAGACATTATGAAGAATGACCTGACTACCAAATTGTTCTGGCCCCGTTGCTGCCGATTGGGAGTAACGTGCACTGCAAAAGTCATGTACATTACGAGACAATTGATGTGAGGTATGGATACATTTATACTTTCGACTATTGGGTGTTAACATGAATTTTATCTGTTCTTCACGTTATTGAAACAATTTTGGGTCAACAGATGCAGCACAATGATAGTTTGAGGAAGTTCAAAGGACATACAGAACCGTCATTATGGATATGCGAGGGATATCAAAATGTTATACTGAGGCGTAGTCGAGATGTCTTCAGGAAAACCAAATGCTAGCCGAAAACTAATTATGAAGAGGACCTGCCATCAAACAGCCACTGGATGTTTCGACAATCTTTGTAACATACGAAGGCATCAACAGTTTTAGAGAAGAAAATTAGTCTTCAAGTTTCAAAGAAGTTTCAAAAAAATTAGTCTTTTCGATTTCCTCATTCAGGTTCAGGATTCAGTTGGGTGATCTCTGTTCCTCACATTTAGATACGAAAAATACAAAACTGAAAGCATATCAATAGAGTCAACTCCATGTGAGGAAGTACAAGACAGTAAACGTTTGGGTGGTTGAATATATTATCGCTAACACTGTAAAAAAAAATAAGTTATCGTTTATACGTTCAGAAACGACTTTTCACACTTCTTCGTTTTTACGTAGCTTGCAGTATCGTTTCTATTTATTTACAACAAATTTATAGTTTCATTACATTTTAATCAGTCTAATGAACATTGCATTTGTAACTGTTTGATTGAAATGTTTCCTTATATGCTACTCTTTTATATATATACCATTGTTTATAAATGTGAATAAATGCCATTGTTTGTAAACCAAAATGTACTTCACATATGTCACTGATATTTGATGTATATTTAGGTGAATTGTAATAGGATTAATAAATTGATTACAGTGTTATTATGAATTTACTTTAATGTAACCCTTCAAATATAATAAAAAGTACCCTATTACATATACCATTACTTATATATATATACACACTATTTTATGTTACACTGTTACTTCAATTTCATATAAATAATTCATTTTAAACGTGCGTTATTGGGTATAATGTGCACGTCGCGAGTTCAATGATTTGGAAACCAACGTGTATATATATATATTCCTAGTAACTTTTGTAGTTCCCTGCAAAACCGCTTGCGACTCCACCATTCAATTGGGTATGCATAGCCAGCACGGGATCTCGCATCCATTGTATATAGATCAGTGGTTTGATCAACAAAGTTCACATTAACACTTTCAGGTCCGCACGGTTAACAAAAATTTTCTTCTCTGTCGCCGGAACTGTTTGCAAGGTTGTTCAAACGTGCTGCCACCGGTAAATAACGAACGCCTCGCCCATGGCACCACGTTGGTGTCACCGGCCGTCATAGTGTTAACAAAAAACCTATTCCGTCCCTGTTTGCGATACCACCATCTTGAGCACATGTAAATGCGGCGGCTCACGCGGACTCGTCTTGCGGCTGCCCTCCCGGGGCCGCACTCCGCGGCCTGCCAACTGGCACGTTACGCACCAACTTTACCGTTTTGCCGCCAATTCGTGCACTAGCGCCTGCGAGCGTAACTTCCGACGGTGCACGGATTGGTGGACAAGTTCTTCCTTAACACCTAATTGGTGTCTATGCGTCGTCATTACCACCACGCGCCGGCGTTCCGACGATCGCGGAAGCGTGATTACAGCACTTGCGTCCCAACCACAGTTCCGAGAAGCCGCTCACGTTTTCCGAGAATCTGTCACACTGTACTGTACAAATCCAAAGTATACGAGATTATATCCGTTGAGCGCGGGATAGCAAGTCAAGTTAGACGAATACTCAGTTTATTTATAACTCAAAACCCTTATTCCTGAAGTAGTTAACAAGATTTACAATTCCTCGTGTACACGTATTCCTTCCTTTCCCTTTTCGTTCCTCTCTCGACTTTTCTCCTGCGAGACTGTTCCCAGTCTCGAACCACCCTTCCGCCCATTACCGGGTCGCCTCAAAAACAGTCCCCAACGATCGCAACCGCTAAGCACTCATATTCCCATAGCTCTCAAAGGGATAAAAAACATTTAGAATTTGAATAAAGTACAAGAAGCAGGAATATTATTTAGACTTGGAGGTACTTACGATCTCTCCTTTCCGACGTTCGGTTTGAAACTGACCGCTGCGCCCAGTGTCAGCATATGCGGCATCCAACTCCATTGGATTCCGCGGTGGTAGGGGAAACCTCGCTCAAGAGACCGTGCATGGCGATAGGTGGCGGTTCGCGGCGCGAGAATTTCTATATATGTATATATATGTATGTATGTATGTGTGTATGTTGTATGTTAGCTTTAACGTAGAAAATGGTGCCTTTCCGTGAAATCTCGAGGTTCTGGGGTAAGTGCCGTGTTCCTTGACAACGGTCCTCTTTCCAGAGAGACTCTGCTCTCCCCACTCTATGGCCAGATCCTTTACTCAATTGTTTATTGATTTGCGCGTGCAACGAGGCATCGATAAGCATAGGTCATCGATCCCGTGCACGCGCCTTCCCAAAAGACTACGTGTCTCCCTGGCGGCCTGCAACAAGGCGTCGGGCCCTTTGCCTCCGCCTTGGGTTCCATACATGCACGATACTGTATACAGTACCGCGATCCTGAGAACTGGCAGGATTGATCAGTTAAAACGTACGTCCACCCCTTTTACCGTGGTGACGCTAACACGGCCAAACTGACCTGCTTCGCGCTCTCGAGAAGCATCAACATTTAATCGTTCCAATTTATTGCGCATGGCATTCTACAGTTGCACGGCTAGCGACCGCCCCATAGTACTACTCAACGTACTTTCTACAATGACGTTTCCACGGTCTCAGGCATAGACAGCCAGAACATAAACGCACAAAACGCCTCAGCGGCAAATGCCCGAACAGATTGCATTAACAAAAATGCGCTCAACGGGGTCGAACAGCATAACGGGACCGTCTACAGCATTACGCAGCCAACATGCAACTGTCTGACGTCACTCTTGAAACAGTGCAAATCAGCACTCACACGTGTGTTACATCAAGACCATAACGTTATTTATACCCATCACACCCTCGTATGTTTTTCAAGACGTCACTCTCAAAAACGTAGTCAAGTCCGTGTCATAATGTCACCCCATGACCGTAGCTTTACTTCAAGACCATGACGCTATCTATTCCACATACAGGTGCGGATCTCCATAACGTTACTCTCGAACACTGGTCCAACATAATGTCCTTTGCATGGATATAAAACCACATGTAAACTTTCCTGACATCACTTTATTTTAATTTTTAGTCAATCTTATACAGTAGGAAAAAGAAAAAAGAAAATCAAAACAAAGAAAACCAGCACACTAACCGCTAACATGGTTCATCCATCAACAAATCATTCTCACCACACGACCATTCCCCTTTCCAGGGACGTAATCGGTCCTTCGGTGCCACTTGTGGTCTACCACTATTACCGACGATCTCATAACGATCGTTTGGTAAAACTTTAACCACTTTGTACGGCCCTACATGCTTTAATTCTAATTTTGCCCTACGTGTATCGCTAGGCTTCGCAAAAACCGTGTCACCCACTGCATAACTGGCTCGGTCCCGCCGTTTACAATTTGCCTTCTTATTCTGCGTATCGGCATTTTTCTGCAGTCGTTCCGAGGCTAGTTCCCAATCTTTAAGAATATTTATCAACTCATTGTTGTCTGGTAACTGCCTCTCCGCGAGTACTGCGTTACCGTCGCTTTGCTCTATTCCGAACAACAGACGACTAGGACTAAAACCGGTAGATTTCTGTAAGGTCGTATTTAACGTCAACTGTATTTTGGGTAATGCGTTCGGCCATTCCCTATTTTTTGCAACTTCGACTGTAAGAAGATTTATAACGGTCGAGACATAACGTTCAGCCTGACCGTTGGCTCGTGGTGCCCCCGTCGCAATGAAATGCATAACCACACCACTATTCTCCACAAATTTTACCAATGGTTTGTATGTAAAATTTGTCCCCTGATGAGCAATTAATACTCGCGGAGTACCAAACAAAGTGAGTCTATCACGAAAGACTTGGAGGGTTTCCGAACCGCTTAAAGACTTTAGCGGGACAAGTTGCACGTACTTCGTGAACGCGTCTACAATAATCAATACATGCTTAAAACCGTCCTTGGACACGTCAAAAGGTCCCACGCAATCACAGTGTATAGTATCAAATGGAACTGCCTTCTTCTCGATGGAATGCAAGAATCCCTGTCGCGGTCCAAGTCTGCCGTTTGGCTACCGTACAAGTTATGCAGTGGTCAATGTATTTGTTCACAAAAACACGCATCCGAGGAAACCAGTATTTCTGCGCAACCCGGTCAAAAGTCTTATCACAACCAACGTGACAATTCTCGTCATGATATAGCCGCAGTAATCCAATGTCTGTACGACCACTGTCTCTGAGAATCTTCCTGCACAGAATACCCTCTCGCACTTCAAAATCAGAACAGACGGTTTCTTTGGCAAGAACCTTCTCAATCAGCGATTTCGTTTCATCATCGTTCCCCTGAGCGATTTCCAACCAAGAACCCTCGCATATCACGTTTACACGATAATCCTTCGGCGGATTCTGACTCAGAAAATCCACATGCTCGATGTGCTTACCCTTACGATACTCTAACTCGAACGAATAATCTTGTAGGTAAACCCACCAACGCGCGATGCGAGGCAATAAGTCCTTCTTACTACTTGTCGCTTTTATGGCGTTACAATCGGTCACAATTTTAAAACTAATACCTAGCAAATAAACTCTAAAGTGTTTTAACGCATTTACAATGGCAAGTGTTTCCAACTCATAACAGTGGTAACGAGATTCCGCTGGTGTAGTACGACGGCTAAAATAAGCTACTATCCGCAATTCCGCGTTTACTTTTTGGAAAAGTATCGCTCCATAACCAATCGCACTAGCGTCGGTATGCAATTCGGTTTCCCTTTTTGGATCGAACACCGTGAACAAAGGCTGCGCGCTAAGTGCTTCCAAAATAAAACGTCGCGCGCTTTCCTGTTCAGGACCCCAACACCAGGGTTGACCGTTTTTCGTGAGTTTAGTCACGCACGCTGTTCGTACAGCAAATTCGGAGATGAATTTCCGAAAATAACTGGCTAGCCCCATAAACTGCCGGACTTGCCTTACGTTCTCGGGTATCGGTGAGTCGAGTAGGGCCTTCACTTTCTCTCTGCCGGGCCGTACACCGTCGGCGGAAATTTCCCTGCCCAGGTATTCAATACTTTTCTGGAAAAATTTACATTTTGATAAGTTTAGGGAGAATCCCGCCACCGAAAGAGCATGCAGCACCTGCTCTAAGTAGTTTAATCCTTCCTCGACGGTCTCGGATGGGATAAGAATGTCGTCGAGTTATACGAGGGCTATCGTATACCTCAAATTTCCCAGCGCAGTGTTGATGGCCCGTTGAAAAACGGCTGGAGCATTTGCCAACCCAAACGGCATTCGCAAATACTTGTAATGACCGTCGGGCGTCACAAAAGCGGTCTTATCAATAGATTCGGCTGCAACTGGTATTTGGTGGAAACCGGACACCATACCCAATGTCGTGAAGAATGTGTCCCTCCCGAGACGATCGAGTTGGTCTTCAATCAACGGTAGCGGATAGCGGTCCTTCACCGTGATTCTATTTAACGCGCGGTAATCCACACACATTGTATCCGTACCATTTTTTTTCTTAACTAAAATGATCGGACTGGCGTACGGCGAGACGCTTTCCCGTATTACGTTACTACGCAGCAAATCTGTGACTATCTCTCGCACCTTGGCACACTCGGCAAGAGACAATCGGTAAGGGCGGTAATTTACCAACTTGTCCTTTTGAACAACGATTTTGATTTCGCCCGTGGTTACACAACGGACGTTGTTACCTGTTACGATGAGGTGTTCAAAACGACTTAATAGTTCCTGCACCGGCTCGCATAAACCACTCCCAGTAATTTCGACCGTGCAGCACTGCTGTCTTGCCGAAGGTTCACTGGGTAGCGTTGATTCAGGTATCCGCAGTAATCGGGTCCCGTCAGCATCCGTCACCATCTTTATGTCCGCATGCACCAGTGCGTTCCTCCCAATGATGAGGTCGTAAGGGATGTCACGATCGGACACGATAAAGATGTCCAACTCCAGGGCAACGTCTTCGCACCGCACCACCGCCGTCGTTTTACCGATCGTTGACACGCTTACACTGCCCAAACCTCATACTGTCGTAACGAAAAAGGTAACGCTACAACCCGTGCGCTTGGCAACACTCTCCTTAACTAGTGAGCAATTTGCGCCACTGTCCATAAGGCAGAGAAGCGCGTTGTCCCGCAGGTGGACCGAAGTCAGTTTCAAATTTGTCGTCTGACACACATTGGCTTGCGTATTTCGTCGTTCCTGACCTGCGCCTCTGGTCCTTTGTTTTACCCAGCAGCGCGCTTCGTCGTGACCCCTCTTCTTACAGTACGAACAGTCGGTGACCCCCTTGGTCGAGCCCTCACTTGTTTTGAATTTTCGCCGCTTCGGACAGTTCCGTTGCGTGTGGTCAGTAGCATCGCACGTGTAACAACGCTTTTTTAAAACATGACTCCTTGCTGCACGCTCCTCTCTATCCTTCCCCGACGTCCCCTTCTCAGGCAGCAGTTTCCCAAATTGTGTCATACCGACGATCATAGCCACGGTCGTCCGATGATTGCCATTGAGCATCGACTGACGTATATTTTCGTCCGTAATCGCACCGATAACCAACTCAACCAGCTCCTCAGGCTTGAAGGTCACGCGCGTTTGTTCGAGGAACATTAGTTTCGTGCGTGCGTATTCGGAGTAAGAGGAAGCGGTGTCGCTGCTATAAGAAATCGCCCGTAACATCCGCTGATGCAACTTTTTTTCCGGGAAAAACACGGAGCACAGGTCCTGACGGAATTTTTCCCACGTACGCGGTCTCCCTTTCCATTCCTTGTGCCATCTTTTTGCGGGTCCCGTCAGAGCATGCGTAGCCAAGCACAGGCGTTGCTGTTCCGTGTCACCCGCCGTGATCTCTTCGACTAGATCGCACGAGACACTCGAGTCATCGCCCAGTTCGCTGCCGCCGAATGCGGGTATCGCTTCCATCAATGTGTTCGCCGTAGTTGTCGGGACTGGGTCAATCACAAGGGCTGGTATACTGGGCGGCATTACGCCGCTTGGCGGTCCGCTGGTTGACGGTACGCCGCTACTTATTTTCAGAAGGAGCTCCCGCACTATATCGTCAATTGAGGGTGTTGTGGCCGAAGTAGCCATGACCTAAGTCCTTAATAATAACCACAGCACACAAAACACGGAACACAAAACACACAAAACTTGCAGGAAATAAGGTGAAACTCAAAAACAGACTCAAACAGAAACGGAGAAACTAAAATAAGGAAAATATCACAGAGAAACGGAGAAACCGAACAGTCACGTTCGTGTACGCAGTTTAACGTGGTAAAGATGGATAAGTATCCCACTTCTGATGTTAGCTTTAACGTAGAAAATGGTGTCTGTTTCGGTTTTTAATGCACTGCCCGTCGGTAATTTATTTGGCAAGAGCTCTCCGTTTTAAGTGCTCGGATAAAACCGTAACCGCGGTTTTCTGGGAGGAACAGGTTTTCCCAATTTAATGATTAAAGAGAGTTTTATGTATAATAGACTCTTTATTGCGGTCTATACCGCCTTTAAACTGCTTCGAATTATACACACTTTATAAATTGCACTGTCTTATACGCCCTTTTACTTTTCTCGAGATTGACTTTTGATATAAGAATTGCTCTCGCACCCTCACTCCGTTCTCTCGCTTAGTTCGCAGAAGAAGAACGTGTCACGGAAGGGGGAACCCGTGGTTCGTCTTCCCGAGACACGTCTGTGTAGGGCAAGAGAGTGTGCGCACCAATCACGGACGTCGCACGCTCTCCTGCCACGCACACCAAGGAGACGCCGAATGTAGGTGAGCGCGGGAACGGCAGCCAGCGTGGCGCCAGCACTTAATAAATATGGCCGCCCATCGATAACACTGCACAACACTAAATTTGCCTTTTGAACGAAAATAGCCAATTTCGATTAATCCTGACCCGCTGAAAACGAATCTGAAACCCGTTTTTGAAAATTGGCTCGAGATTTTGAGTAATTCAATTTTAAAAAAATCAGCCTTTTTTCGACTTTGAACAACAATCAGGCCGTAAGTATACAAGTTAGACAATTTTTATTGGTTGCAAAAAATTCTCCAGACTTTTCCGAATAAAACGGTATCAAACACTTTTACAATTTAAACTTGCAAACATGTTTAAACATTAGTTAAAGTGGATAAGACACGTTTTGCGCACCTATTTTTCGAGATGTTTTCCAATTTTTACAAAAAACTGGGTGTCTGACGAAGATTCCAATACCTGTACGCGATAGAGCAGACATTTGTCTTTGGAAAACCACTTTAACACTATGTAAATTATAGTTCTGCTTCGCACAGGAAAACGAAAACCTCGTGCGTGTTACGCAGTGTGAGCAGCGGTTCTCCGACTCAATGCCGTGCAAACGCTAGGCGACAACAAACCACGGCGGAACGCGTATTACTACGTGACGCGCACGAAGTCTTAGTTTTCCTGTAGGAAGCCGAAATTTGTTTTACATATTATCATGATGGTTTTTCGATGGAAAATGTCTGCTCTATCGTGTAGTGTCATTGGAATTCACGTCGGAGTCACAGATTGTTCAAAAAATTGAAAAACATCTCGAAAAGTAGGTGCGCGAAACGTGTCTTATCCATTTTAACTAATGTTTAACCATGTTTGCAAGTTTAAATTGTAAATGTGTTTGATATCGTTGTATTCAGAAAAGTCTGGAGAATTTTTTGCAATAAATGAAAATTGTCTAACTTGTAAACCTACGGCCTGATTGCTGTTCAAAGTCGAAAAGGGGCTATTTATTTTCAAAATTGAATTACTCAAAATCTCGAGCCAATTTTCAAAAACGGGCTTCAGATTCGTTTTTGGCGGGTCAAGATTAGTCGAAATTGGCTATTTTCGATTAGAAGGCAATTGTAGTGTTGCCCTGTAAAATAGAAGAAAATCTCGAAAAAGAGATGTGGGAAACATGACTGATCAATCTTAGTTAATGTTTAAACATGTTTGCAAGTTCAAATTGTAAAAGTGTTTGATATCGTTTTATTCGGAAAAGTCTGGGGAATTTTTTGCTACAAACGAAAATAGTCTAACTTGTAAACCTACGGTCTGATTGCTGTTCAAAGTCGAAAAAAGGCTGTTTTTTTCAAAATTCAATTACTCAAAATCTAGAGCCAATTTTCAAAAACGGGTTTCAAATTCGTTTTCAGCGGGTCAAGATTAGTCGAAATTGGTTATTTTCGTTTAGAAGGCAATTCGTGTATTGTCCAGAGAAACTTGTTAAAGTTGTACAACATGCTCCGCGCGCATCATTCGGGAGGTTTCTTCAATTTCTTTCGGCAACAGAATTAGACTTTTTTTTGCCTTTTAAACGAAAATAGCCAATTTCGACTAATCTTGACCCGCTGAAAACGAATCTGAAACCCGTTTTTGAAAATTGGCTCCAGATTTTGAGTAATAGAATTTTGAAAAAAACATCCTTTTTTCGATTTTGAAGAGCAATCAGGCCGTAGGTTTACAAGTTAGACAATTTCCATTTATTGCAAAAAATTCTGCAGACTCTTGCAAATAAAACGATATCAAACACTTTTACAAATTCAACTTGCAAACATGTTTAAACATTAGTTAAAGTGGATAAGACATGTTTCGCGCACCTATTTTTCGAAATGTTTTTCATTTTTTTGAAAAACTGTGACTCCGACGTGAATTCCAATGACACTACACGACATAGCAGACATTTTCCATCGGAAAACCATCATGATAATATGTAAAACAAGTTTCGGCTTCCTACAGGAAAACTAACTAAGACTTCGTGCGCGTCACGTAGTAACACGCGCTCCGCTGTGGCTTGTTTTCGCCTAGCGCTTGCACGGCATTAAGTCAGAGAACCACTGCTCACACTGCGTAACACGCACGAGGTTTTCGGTTTCCTGTGCGAAGCAGAAATATAATTTACATAGTGTTAAAGTGGTTTTCCAAAGACAAATGTCTGCTCTATCGCGTAGAGGTATTGGAATTCTCGTCGGACTCACAGTTTTTTTTTTAAATTGAAAAACATCTCGAAAAATTGGTGCGCAAAACGTGTCTTATTCACTTTAACTAATGTTTAAACATGTTTGTAAGTTTAAAATGTAAAAGTGTTTGATACCGTTTTATTCGTAAAAGTCTGGAGAATTTTTTGCTACCAATAAAAATTGTCTGATTTGTATACTTACGGCCTGATTGTTGTTCAAAGTGGAAAAAAGGCTGTTTTTTTCAATATTCAATTACTCAAAATCTCGAGCCAATTTTGAAAAACGGGTTTCAGATTCGTTTTCAGCGGGTCAAGATTAATCGAAATTGGCTATTTTCGTTCAAAAGGCAAAAAAAAAGTTCAATTTTGTTGTCCAGTGTAATTGGGCCGATACGGCTGACGTCAGTTTAACTTACGGCACCAAACTTAAATAGGCCCGCTACGTTCGGGGCTTACCGCAATAATTCCCCGCACGGCCGTGAGCCAGAGACCCGCGAGAGCGTCACGTCTAACGACGGCCCTTGTGGTCGCCAATGAATGGGTAATCTCGAACAGTGTCTTTCCGTGAAATCTTGAGGTTCTGGGGTAAGTGCCGTGTTCCTTGACAACGGTCCTCTTTCCAGAGAGACTCTGCTCTCCCCACTCTATGACCAGATCCGTTACTCAATTTTTTATTGATTTGCGCGTGCAACGAGGCATCGATAAGCATAGGTCATCGATCCCGTGCACGCGCCTTCCCAAAAGACTACGTGTCTCCCTCGCGGCCTGCAACAAGGCGTCGGGCCCTTTGCCTCCGTCTTGGGTTCCATACATGCTGTCGCGGCGAATTTAAAACAGCCGCGTAACGAGAGCGCAGCACGAGCGCCTTCCTCGCCTTCGGCTCCCTCCGTCGCTCCTCGGCCGACTCCGGATGGACCGAGTAGTTCGGTGATCGGTTCGAGGCGGGACGGGGGAGCACGGGTGAGGTAAGGCGCCGGTGTCCGACGGTCCGACCCTTCCTTCCGTTTTGGACATCCTACGGGAACAGGTGACAAAAACATTCTCGAGACTTTTGCTGACCGTGATCGGATCGTCGGACAAACACGTGCTGCGCGCTCGCCTTTCCTTTCCTTTGCTTTTTCTGTTTTCTGCTTTATGCGCTTCATTATTTGCTTTATATACTTTATTATTTTACTTTATTTTAATACCTTTGCTTTCCCTAAGTTGCACATTTAATTTTCTTTTCTTTTCTTTCGCCGCTTTTAATTTCCTTAGTTCTAGTTTCATTTCCTTTAGTTCGTTAATTAACCTTAGTTAGTAGCTAATTCACCTTCTAGTCAATAGTATAGCTTTACGTTTGTGTTCGCTTCGCATTAACGCGCTTTTTAGTTCCGTGCCGTCCTTCCTTTATTGTACATATTTTTGCCATAGAATAGATTAGCTTAATTTATTTATTGCATAAAACTCCTTTCGTTCTCTCGTCTCCTCCTTTACCGCGCTTCCCGTGCTACCGTTCCTTTTGCAAAAGGCGGGATCTACCGCGCTCATTTTCGAGCCGGCGATCCGCCGAACACATGGACGATACTGTATACAGTACCGCGATCCTGAGAACTGGCAGGATTGATCAGTTAAAACGTATGTCCACCCCTTTTACCGTGGTGACGCTAACATGTATATCCATTCCTCGTTATATTTTAAGCATTCTAAAAACCGGGGTCTATGTTTCAAATAACTGTTTTGGGATTTTATAAAAACTTTTCGAAATGGAGACCGAGCGTAGCTCTGTCCTTCCCGTTTCGCGGTGCAGCCAAGCGTCGTGTACAGCGGTCGCGGTGCGCGCAGCGGTCATATATATATATATATATATATATATTGAGTCGGGCATCGTGATATATATATATATATATACTAGAACGTGTTACCCGGCGTTGCCCGGGTATCGCACGCGGCGCGTCATATAAGTGTTTTGCTGTTGCAAGCGGCAAACTTATCGAAAGTAATGTTTCTTTTTTTGTGGCGCATACGGTGCGTCATACCGATTTTTAATCACGACACATTCAATGAGTCACCGACAATGAGTCTATGAAATACACTAACAGGATCTGTAGCAACGTTCCACATCACCCAAATACAATACCGTTAGGTAGAGTAAGGGTTATGTTCCATTGAAATAAATACAATACCGTTGGGTAGAGTAAGGGTTATGTTCCATTGAAATAAATACAAATACAGTAAATTCTCTATATTTGTCCACCTAAGTTGATTCCCAGTTTGTCCACTCCGGTAGTCCTACGCCAATGTATTCGTTATGCTTCCGCCTGTGTTTCCTGCCTCGGCGCCAGCCAAGTGTGTAATTTATGACCCGTGCGGCTCCTTAGACGCGAGTTGACAGCTAACGTTGTACCTTACAAAAATATAACTTTTTTGTTCTTATATTTTTTTGTCTCAAAAATTGTTTAACATGTTGCTGAGACTTCCCCGATTAAAATGATATTAAACATGATATAATTTGGACAACATTTATTTATGTAATACTTATTGTATAACTCATTTTACTCTATCATTCAGGACCGCACGTCCACACGCTCCTTCTGAGCCGGGTTGATTTCTCTTGGAATCGAGTGTAGACTGGTTTCAAGATTGTATAAAAATATACAATCTGTTGTTACGTATAAAGACTGAAAAATTACTATTGTAGGTTCTATTATAAAACCTTTTCAAACTCTGGCGAAATATAGGAACATATAAATGCATATTTAGATTTTATATAATTAATGTGGACAGGTATTTAAAGTATTTTTTGAGCACTTAGTTTTTATACTTCATTCAAAGCGATAGTGATAGGAGAAGATATTCAATACCTATTAATAAATAAATGTAGTCCAAACTATATTATGTTTGGCCTCATTTTTATCAGAACAATATCACCAATCTGTGACAAACATTTTCATGCAGAAAATGTTAAAAATAAAAAAGTGTAACAGTCGTTTTTATTATAGCACTTGGTACGTTGGATTTTAAATGACTCAGTTGCCTCGACTGTCATTCATTATTCTCTTTTTAGCGCTGTCCTTTTCTACGTTCGGCGAACTACAAAGGCAAGCGCCGAGGCTCGAAAACAGTGTCTCCGCTTCTGTATTTGTCCGAAATGGTGTCCGTCCTACTGGACAAATAGAGAGAATTTACTGTAAATTGTACTTGTCATTTCTCATTTCATTTCAATTCGTAATTTTTAACAAATAGTTTGTGAGGGTGAAACGGGGACATGCACTAAAGTGCATTTTGATTATAGCACAAATAACTAATATTCCTAATCAGTGTTTATGAATCGCGCAACTATCGCGATATGCCTGGATCGGACTGGGGGCAGTCCAGGAAAGTGGAGAGTTTATAGAAGCAGGCGTAACTCTACTTCACAGACGGGAAGTACCACCGTTTATTGGAACACAGAAATAAAAAGGATATATATATACACACCGCACACACGCTGTTCACATTTAAAATCTCTTAAAATTACCGCACTAGATTAAATAATAGATCAAAACAAAAGAAAGGAAAATAATACTGCAAGTTCGCCTCTAAAAGGAGCGTGAAGGAAGGAAGAGGCTCGCCAGCACGTCAGACAGTGCGCGAGTACCTCGGACAAACGGAACGAGGGACGTAGCGGCAAATATCACGCTACGCACACCTCAGGATATCGGAAGGAAGAGTACGACCGCACACACAAGCGCGCGCGGGGATACGCCGCCGCGGTCGCCAGGAAGATCGGAATCTCGTCAGGCCAAAATTGCTCTGACGAGCGGAAATTAATAAAACAAAATAACGCGAATTAAAAGAACTACGCGCTTTAAGTGCACAAACGCACTTATAGTTCAAATCTAAGTAGGCGAAGATGCGGACGCACTCGCGGCAAAGTAATGCCCAATATGGCGGAAAGGTCAGCACAACACGTGTTTCACCTCTGCAAATATTATAATGTTTCTGTACGGCGTACGAGAAAGAACAGAAGGACTCGCACCCGCGCGAGTCGCGGAGACGCCGGAAGCGGGAACTCCCACCAACGACTCATTACCATGACCAATCAGGGTCACTGATAAACGCAACGGACCAGACAGAGACAATCGAGTAACGCCTGGGCTTAAAAATAGAACGCGACAGATTACGTAAACAAGGAGTGTACACAAGTACACTAGGTGCGAGGCGCACGGGACAAGAATTACAAGTTGAGGCGAGCAGCATGCGGATGGGTCCAAAAGGAAGCGCCAATCCCAAACAATCAGAAGACCGCGAACTACGTATCAAAGAGTGGTGTTCCAATTAATCAGTACTATCATTGGGAGGGGACAAACCGTCTGATGCACACATTAATGTACTACATTTTTTTATTTCTGCGTGCAAATTTAATAATGCTATCCTCATTATTAAGACATTCCAATTGATGTCTACAAATTCTATCTGGAATACTTGTTCTTTATTCTTTATATTCTTCATTATATCATGCCTCGCTCGATATTTGAATAATGTATGTTTCAATTAATCAAATAAGAAAGATTTTCTCATTTCAATGGTATTGTCATGAATTCTTGGGCTTGTAAGAAAAATGATTGTCAGGCACAAAGATAAATAGCGCATATAGTACTAACATTTGTAGACTCGTGTAGAACGTCACTAAATAAGGACACAGGATAATGTAGGGAGTTGATGCTCGACAAAAGCCGGTCTTGCAAAATTGTCTGCTTGTGCTACTTATGTATTCTGTTCAGCCCGAACTTCTTACACAGATTAAGAACAAAAACAATCAGCTTTTTGCAACTTTTCGGACTTATTTCGTTATTCGTAGAACAGGATCTAACGAATGAGAAAAGAATGAAATCTTTAGCACAGCAAACGCCCGAAATCAAAGTCGTCATATATTTGTTAATGTTTTTCATGTGGAAGGAGTAAACTTTTTCAACTTTTGAAAGCATTTCCGTGTGTCTAAGAGGAAGAACTAACAGGGAAAGGATTGTCAAGTGGCTAGCACTTAGGAAAGTATGATCCTGTATTGTTTAAACAATTAGCAATAAACGTTTGCAACTTTTCGAAATTTTCTGGTTGCCGGGAGAGCAGGTGTTAACGAATGCAAAAGAATCAAATCTCTAGCATAGGCCTGGGCAACTCGTGGTCCGTGTGCCACATTCCCCTTCTTCTTCCACTTCTAACGGAGCCCCACCTTATTCCGTTTGCGCGCTGACGGAGCGAAGGGACCTAGCGTACCATATATTTGGGACCGTCTTCGCTAGTTTCCCTCGCTCCGTCTGCGCGCAAGCGGAATATAGTGGGGGTCGGTTAGAAGTGGAAGAAGAAGGGGAATGTGGCACTCGGGCCACACGTTGCCCAGGCCTTTTTTTTTTTGTTGTCGAGGAGGAAATCTTTCAATGACACCCCGGGCCCCGACGAGGGGGTCCCGGGGTAGTGCCGGATTTCCACCGGCTAAAACCTCCCCGATGCCACATCCCTGCTCGAGAGTGGGTGCGTTACGGGAATTTCGCGCGCGATTTACGTCCGCGACGCATCCCAGACTGGCGAGAGGCACCCGATACCTTGGAGGCTGCGAAGCGGCCTCCTTACATCCCAAGGTTAACTTCGGCGGCCGCCGAATTCCGCGTTGAATTTAATTGCCAAAAGGCTCTAAATTCTTCAAATGAGAGACGATCACTCGTTCAATTTGAACAAATCTATTGGCGTAGATAGGACCGCTTGACCAGGCATCTGCCGAGGGGCCAAAATTCCCGAGGGCGCTCAGAGTGAACGCCCTGGCTCGACGCGCGCGAGGAGCCTTAAGAAACTACCCGGCCGGCGGCGGCTACGAATCCGAAACCGTCGGCCACCGGTGATTCGGCAACCGCAGGGAGGGCAGCTCCCGGCGGGCGCCCACGCGGTTATACTCCGTCCCCTCGCACGGCGGGACGGAGGAAGGGAGGCGGAAGCCTCCTCGGACGCCGCACGCGGAGCGAGTCGGGATCGCGTTCCCGCTCTCGCTCGGCAGCCTCCTTCTTGGACATGACGTGCTCGCAGAAGGAGGCGAACGCTTTCCAGGACCGGTCGCTTCGGAGCATCTCGGGGAGAATGCCCCGAAGAGAGAGGTCCTGGCCGCAAACGCTACGTAGGACACGGCGTTCCCGTGCCCACGCTGGACACTCCTCGACGGTGTGCGCCGCCGTGTCCCTACCCTCCCCGCAGTGATGGCACTGCTCGGACAGTTCCCTCCCTAGGCGACACAGGTACAACCCGAAACATCCGTGTCCGGTGAGCACCTGCGTCGTCCTGAAACTAAGCGCTCCCCGCGATCTGCTGACCCAATCTTCGAAGATGGGGAGCAGCGCTTCGACGAGCGTCCGGCTCTTACCGTTGGGGAGATCCGTCAGCCGATCGCGCCATATGCCGATCGACCTTCTTCTCCCCTCACTACGCTCGATACCGATGGTATTCGCCGCAACCACCGGATCGATCCGTCGCTCTCGCAGCTCGACTCGACGCCGATGAGTCGCTGCGAGTTCGCGTGCCATAAGATCTATGGGCACGATGCCCGCGAGAGTTCTCGCCGCCTCCAAGGAGACGGTTCGGTATCCCCTTATCACCCTCAGAGCCATCAGGCGCTGGAGGGAATCCAGCGCCCTCCAGATGGGGGCTGATAATCTATCCGCCCATATCGGTGAGCCGTACATCACCATCGCGTGCACGACCCCCAAATACAGGCGACGAGCGCGGGCCCCGGGGCACCCTAGGTTCGGCAGCAGCCGCGCGAATGCCGCTGGCGCGCCTTCCACCCGTGGTATCAAGTTTTTGATATGGCGATCAAATTTCCACGTTTGATCAAGGAGGAGTCCCAGATAGCGGAACCCCTCGCCCAGGGGGGTTAACTCCCCGTTGTCGCCGAGTCCGATGCCCGCGACCGCCGGGACGCCCCGACCATGGAGCCTGCGGTAAAACCACATGGCCTCCGTCTTGGCCAGGCCAGGTCGATGGCCCTCTCGCAGGAGTCCCCCCCGGCGAGGACGAGCGTGTCGTCCGCGTAGCAGACTGGAGGCCGAGGGACCCGCAGAACCCAATCATAAGTCAGGTTCCACAAGAGTGGACCCAACACCGAGCCCTGCGGTACCCCGCGCGTAACCCGCCGCGTTTGGACGCCGCCGTCCTTTACGGTAAACGTTACCGTTCTGTCCCGCAGATAGTCCCGGATGACGGCCTGGAGATACGGCGGAAGGCCGTAATGCTCCAATGCATCCCGAATCGCCCCCCAGGGGAGAGCGTTGAATGCATTGACGATGTCGAGGCTCACCGCCAACACCACTCCACCCCCGGAAGTCACGCCCGTCGTGAAGCCGCGCACGCGCTCCAACGCGTCGATCGTCGAGCGCTCGCGACGAAACCCGAACTGGTCGTCATCCAGGTTCGGTCCCACCCCGGACAGATGCGCACTTATCCTACCGGCGAGCAGCGTCTCAAAGAGCTTGCCCGCCTTGTCCAAAAGGCATATGGGGCGGTAAGCGGAAGGAGAGTCCGCCGGCCGCCCCACCTTGGGAACCAGGTTCGCCGTCTTCCATGTTGCGGGGAATATTCCTCTTCGGAGGCAATCATCGAAGATTTCGTCAGTTTCGGGTGAAACGTCTTGAGGGCCGACGCGAGCACCCTACCGGGTACACCGTCGGGCCCCGGCGCGGCGGAATTGGCGTGCATCCTGTTCACCGCGAGGCTGATCTCGTCTCCCGCGACGCGAAGCTCCACGTCCCTTTCTGGGGAGTCGCGCGGGGCAGGTCGCGGCTCCTCTCCATCTTCGTCCGGAGGGAAGAGCACGTTCAACACCTGCTTCAAGAACTCCGGCTCGAGTCTGCTCGTAACCGGAGGTCCCCCGTCACGCAGCTTGCGCAGAACGATTTTGTACGGGCGGCCCCATGGATGAAACTCGACTGTCTCCACGAGTTCCGCCCACGCTCTGCTCTTCGCGCTGCGTATCACGCTCTGGAGTGCCCGACGAGCGCGGGAGTACGCGTCGTACAGAGCGCGTTCCTCCTGCGGCGTCCCACGTTGTCGTCGGCGACGGAAGTGGAGCAACCGGCGTTGCGCGGAGACGCAGGCGCTACGTTGCGCCGCGATCTCCGCGGTCCACCAGTACACTTCCCGCTTCCTGTCGGGCTTCGACTTCGCTCGGGGCATGGAAGCATCGCAGATCCTCGTCATCGTGCGCCGAAAGCGCACAGCCGAGTCAACCGGATGCTCCTCCTTCTCCTCTTCCCGCGAAGCGGGCAGCGGTGGTTCCGCCCAGTCTTCCATGATGACGGCTTAGGTCAGTGCGTCCTCGTCAAGCCCCCGGAGGACCCACCTACGGGCCCGGACCCCGCGCTCGCATCGCGGGGGGTTTGCAAGGCGTCCCCCCCCCCCCGTTGAGCTCGATCACGATGTAGAGGTGGTCGGAGGGAGACTCGATATCCTCCGCTACCGACCACCCCCGCACCAGACGCGCGGCAGAAGGCGTCGCCCACGATACGTCGACGATCGAGCCGCCGTTTCACAGCACGCAGGTGCAAGCGCTTCCCACGTTGAGGAGTCGAAGTCCTCTTGGTAGTGCCCATCCCTAGAGGGTTGCCCCTCTTCGGTCCGTGGTTCTGTTCCCACATGCCGCGGACTTCGCATTGAAGTCGCCCAGAACGAACGCACAGGCCCCCGGCAGCCTGTCCAGGCGACTGCCCAGCCGCTCGAGGAACGCCTCGAAGTCGGCCAGGCGTGCATTGGGGAAGAAATAACACCCGACGATGTGAAACCTCCTCCATTTCGCGATCACGAACCCGTCCCCACGCTCTACAAGCGAGCACGGTGGGGAGTTTGCGACATGCCGCTGCACGATTGCAACGGCACCGCACGCGGAGCCAATCCATCCCGGACGGTCCGGGATAGCGTATGGCTCGGATTCGACGGCGAGCCCAACGCATCGCTCCATCATGCTCTGGATCAGGAGGTCCTGAGCACCGGCGGAACGATTCAAGTTTGCCTGGATTAAGCGGGTGAAGGCGAAGCCTCCATCGCCTCCTCCAGGCCGTCAAACATGTTTGCCGTTGGGACCGGTCCGGCCCCCGGCTCGTCGCATCTCTCTAATTCAACGACGGGCACCAGCGCCGGCTCAGAGGGAGCAGGGGGCGGAGTGCTCGTCGCGGTGGACCCGCTCGTGACGGACGCGGGCTCCGGCGCGGGTTCCGGCGCAGGTTCCGGCGCGGATTCGGGCGCGGGCTTCGGCGCGAGTTTCGGCGCGGACGCGGACGCGGCGGCGCGCGCGGGCACGACGGTCTCCACGCTCACGACGCGTGGACCCCGCGACGCGGGAGCGTCGGTTGCGACAGTCGCGACGCCCTTGGGGGCCGAAGGAGCCGGCTTTCCGGCCCCTCTACCCGTCTTTTTAAGAGGCGGGGCATAGGACTTACTGCCGAGCCTGTGACCCGACGGCCTCCCGAGATCCCTGCACAGCACGCAAAGCGGTGCGGCCGTGCAAGTATTCGCGCGGTGTTCGGTGCTACCGCAATTGTAGCACCGGTTGCTACGATCGACGTCGCTCGGACATGTTGCCCGGACGTGCCCCATGCGCAAGCATCGATAGCATTGTAGAGGGCGCCTCGGCAGGGCTTCCACCCTTGCGGTGGCCCATCCTACTTGCAGGTCCCTGGCCACGGCGATTTTACGAGCCGCCATAGCAGGGCACCTCACCCATATGGTACCCACTCTGGAGGGAGCGGCACGCACCTCGCCAGTGCGCACCTCTCCCTCCGAGCACCCCGTCGTGGCGCAAATCGCAGCGGTGACGTATGCCGGGGTAGCGGACGCGTCGAGTCCCAGCAGACGCACGTCTCCCGTTGGGGTGGGACGTCCGACGCGGACGCACATCGGCCCCACCACGTGTCGGAATCGCTGGGCGAGAGCGTCGGCCAGAGCCGCGCTCTTCGCCCCGGGAATGGTCACGGCCATCCCTCCCGCGGCGGTATACTTAAAACGGAAGCCACCGGAGATGCCGATGGCCACCAAGTCCATGTCCGCACGCGCCTTCTTCATAATTGCGGCCCACCCCTCGTAGGGTGAGTCGGGACGGCGGTGGAGCGTCACCACCGCCGCTCGCGGTTTCCTCACGAGAGGGACGGCCGAGCCCTTCTTAACGTTACTTTCCCCGCCCTTCTTCGCAGGGGCGGGAGCCGCGACGCTCGCGACTTGCTTCCGGGCTGCTTGCCCGGAAGCGCGTTTCGCCTTTTTGCCGACGACCTGCGCCCACGACAACGGGCCAGGTTCGCCGGCAACGCTCGCAGGGGGAGGGGCGTCGCCACTTACCTTAGGGGCGGCGGCTGGCGCCCGGAAGCCACCCCCTTTCCCTCGGCGTCCCGTCGTCGCTTCTTCCCCGGATTCGCCGGGGTTGCAGCGGCCGAGCAGGGCACGGCGGGGACCGCAGGCTTCCCAGCGGACGTCGATGGGGCGGCAGGCGAAGGGGAGCGCGTCCTCTTCGAAGCCATTTCCCGCGACGGCCGAGGCTGCTGTTGCTGCGTGGCGAGCGGCTGGGCAGGTGCCCGAGACGCCGCGACGAGGGGCTGCACCAGCGCTGTGAGGGCAGCGATGGCAGTGCGCAGCGCCTCATTTTCTTCGCGGACGAGGCAGACAACCTCGTTCCGCATCCGCACCAGAGGGTCCACCTCGGCGATTGGCCCCCTCCTTGTGCCGCCTCCAGCCTCGAGGCGGCGACGAGTTACCCAGGCCTGCTCTAGCACATCTGGAAGTATGAGAACAAAAGCGTTCATATTTTTGTTAATGTTTTTCACATGGAAGGAGTCAACTTTTTCAACTTTTTCAAGCTTCCTGAGTGATTTGACAGTGAAATGTAGTAGAGGACCAAATTGCTAGCACTTGGGGAAGTACGAAATCTGGAAGATCGGTTAATTTCAATTTGCCATTCCCTCGACGTTTAAACATATTAGTGGTAAACTTTTGCAACTTTTTCGACCGTTTCCGTTAGTTTGAGAGCAGGATCTAACGAATGCAAAAAAAAATCAAGTCGCTAGCACATCGGGAAGTGGTCTAAGCGAATAAACGAACATTTGCCTTTTATATATATACTTTTAGCACTGTTTGAGGATTTGTCCTTCCTCAAACGGCGGCTGGGTCGGATTGCGGGATGCAACCCTTAAACGGGGAGCAGTGCGGACTTTGTATAGGAATAGGCGGAAGACGAAGGAAGGCGCACGTGGAGATACAGAAGGAGAAAACGAACTCTTGTGGACACTGTATTTTTCTGTTAGGCTGGATGTATATTGTTGAGCACACACCTTTCTTATAATCTTGTCCCTTTTAAACTTTTCTGCGCGGCAGTACACTTTTGATTGATTCTAAAGTTGGAATTCGGTCGCTACGGTTACACTTTTACTTTTTGTATTATCCGTTCGATTTCTCGGAAGCAAGAGAGCGAGTCGGCAGGAGTGACAGGCTAGCGAGCCGGCTGTCGCCTCCCCCTCTCCTGACACGCGGCATCGAGGGCCAATTAGCGGCCAAAAGTCGAGAGACGTCACGCGTTCTGCGATCACGTGTATCGCTCGTAACCACTGAATACGCGTGATCGCCGGCGAGAGACACCTGAGACGGTAGTCGCTGCCGCCACGTTGGCTACGTCACAGTGACGTACATGTGTACCGAGCGCGGGCAATACAATATGTCGCCGCTAATAACTACAGGCTTATTGCGACTACAATCCTCAACAAGCACGAAATCGTATGTGTTTTTTCTTTGCGAAAAATGCATATCTATATAATTATATTTAACGATCGGTCGTGCGTCGTGTCCGCGTGTTGCTGTTTGCGCAAAGAAAAAAACTATATATATACATATATTTATCGAACAGTCGCGCGTCGCGGTCGCGAGCAGCGGAAGGCTACCTACAAACAATTCGGCCAGGTGCGCACTCGCGATTTTGTGTCGCACGATTATTCATGCGACTCAATAATCACGCGGCACAATCTCGTATGCACAAACATGTTTGCACACGTGACAACGAAGGAAAAGTTTTTTTCTTACTATCCGTCAGCCGCGTCATGTGCGTATCGCACTCGAGCTCCGAGTCAGAATTGACTCTGGCTGCGCTCTCCAAGGATTAAGAAAAGATTATGCCGCAGCCACGGCCGTTTGTTCGTACAGAGTGCTCCGTCACTAAATAGTACCCGCAGAAAAATGTATTGCGCGATTTTCTGAATAAATCGTTGGAACCTGTCCTGCTTCCTTTAGTGTTCTAGAGGGTATGTGTAATAATATTTTGAATTTGATTTCACAACATTTCAGGTGTCCTGTGAATAAAATTGTAGACACTGTGTTTCT
The DNA here is from genome assembly GCA_963942575.1 of Priocnemis perturbator. NCBI lineage: Eukaryota > Metazoa > Arthropoda > Insecta > Hymenoptera > Pompilidae > Priocnemis > Priocnemis perturbator. The sequence continues at coordinate 6,893,696 of OZ012643.1, read as the reverse complement.
TCTTGTAAGATTAAATAAGCAGAGATGGTTATATAAACCTAAGTACATAATACAACACAATTTTTCTTTCGCTTCTTTATTCCGCGGTGTGACATTGTAAGGTTTGCCGCTTTGCGACTGCGACGGTACAATGTATTGGGACAACTTTATAGAGGGGACATGGTTTTTGAGCCTGACGGCTTGATCTTTGATCATCGCCGCGAAGGAAGAAATGGACGACAGCGAATAAAACAGAATGATGAAACAACGATCCAGACAATTGGCAATTGTTACGTCCCAGCGTAACTTTTTGATTTTTCCTTCTTTTTAGCATAATTTCTTAATTAAACTCTCTTTTATTTCCTTTATTCTGGCCTCCGGATGCGAAAATATTCGTATCATGGCTTATGCCCATCGCGTTCGGCGTGCTGTTAGAGTATTAGCTGTAAAATCATGATTATTTCAGTTTTCCTCCAGGCCGCGTATGCGAAAATATTCGTATCATGGCTTATGCCCATCGTATACGTGATACTGTCGAGTTGTAATATGTAGTGGAGTTCCCTCACCGTGGAATCATACTTGTTGTGTCGCGTAACATATATATATAGTGCGACCCGAAGGAACACATTCGTGGCGTACTCTTGACCAATGTACGCGACGCGATCAGTATATCATTGTATTGGAGCAGGTTACGCATCCCACCACATAAAAGGCAGAACGCTGTTGCCATGCGTCTCTCCGGGTCAATGGCATTACCAAGGCACTACTCCAAAAGTCGTATGCTCTATGGAAAAACAATAACCTGCTCGAAATGCACGTCCGAGGAATGCGTCTGTTTTCGTCCGCACTATCGTCCTCACCGCACGCTCCAATACACTCATACCTACACTCCGACACATTCACACGCTCTCGATTTCAGCCAATAATCTTCATCACAGCACACCGCGATCGGTGCATCAGCGATCGTTACATCGGCGAGCGTCACCTCATCGATGGTTCCAGAAATCACTCTCTGTGTAGCAACAGTAGCGTAAACAGTGTGATAAAATAAAGTGAAAATAAAACGTTATTCAAAGCGAAGTGTAGCGAATTGATTGAAGCGAAACTACGGAGTCAACGTGAAGGCCTCGGCTCCGATTGTCCGAAGAAGGACACGACAATACTCGTCCCATCTTATGTATATAAGTAGTCTAAGTGTAGATGTTGAGATATAAAGTGCTCGCGTAGATGTTAAGCGAGTGGATAGTGGACGGGTGAGTGGCAAGTAAGCGCAGGCGAATTGAAGTTATAAAAACACAATAGTCTATTTATTTAACACACGAAATAACAGTTATATACACACTGAGTAAACCCGAGTTGAGTTGCACCGTTCGAAATAATAATGATAGAAAAGAGATGAAGTGAAACCGTCCGAAAAGAGAAGCGTTGCTATAGCACAAGAAGTAGTCACGTCCGCACGATACAATGGTTGCGAGGTGAGAGAGAGTAAAGGCGGGCGCCGGGAGCGCACCGGCTCGTCACGTGAGTTCTCGAAAGTAATCGATTAGATCTGTGATGATCGTTGATAGGTGGACAAGTTATCGATTCGAGATCTCGCATGATTAATGAGTGTGAAGTGAGGTGAAGTTAGTCGGTAACATAGATTTCTCTGACACAGTCCACTAAAAAGTATTGAGCATAAATTAATCAGGCCGATCCACGATAACCATCCCGACCGGTCGCTGTGCCTAACCTAAAATTGAGGCACGGGTAAGAAGCGCAAGAAGGCGCTTCGGGAAGATCACGAGGGCATCCCGTTCTACGCAGCGTAAGAGATAGGGAGTCTTCGATGGCCCTTCAATCATTGATCTAGTTAGGTAAAAATCACCATGTCATGAGGGTCATAAAAATAGTAAACTTCATTGAATTATATTGGGGTAAGGATGTCCTAGGGGGGTCCTTGACTTCAACTGTTACCAATCAATGGCAGTTGCCCGAGTTATTGCTTTATCTACTCCTTTCTCGATATCTAGAACGACTCTGGCAGCATTTATTAACTTCTGAGCATCGGGTCCTCCTGTCATCTTATTGTTAGAGAGATCGGGTTGAAGAGTTTTATGGAGTTGTATCCCAATTTCTTTGGCTGCAGGGAAAATTAGGGATTCTGGTCTCACCCACTCAGCATCCCATATAGATTTCCCTAGAGTCTTTTCTAGGACCGAAGCTAAGATCGTAGCTAAAAACAAGTTTTCCTTGGGAGATAATCCTCTGAGGTAGCCATGATTGAGAATTCGTGCCCAGTTAAAACTACATTGTCTATTGTTAATATTACATTGATCTTTAAAAAAGGTCAATACATTCTTCCATGAAACTGATGTCGGAGTCATCATGGTCCAATTCATGAGAGTTTTCCAAGAAACCCCTAAGGATTTGGCAGTATTTTCCAAGAGTGAGATTAGTCCTAGCCCATTTCTTGCAGTATGAGTAAGCAGTGAGGAAGAAACGAATGCTTGGAAGAATGATTTGTCATATCGTGGATGTTGCGCCAATACATATTCATTAACACGTATCATGAACATATTTGAGACGGGTTGATGACTTTTTTCCAACCCAGTAGCACATATCTCAAGACATTGGGTACATGGAGGAGCGAAAGGGTTGGAGGCCGGCCATTTTCCAACTGTGCAAAGGTTCTTCACGTAAATTTTCTTAACCCTTTCGCTACGGCAGTGTTTTCCGTAGGAGCGACATCGCTGTACGGGCCAGCGTGCCGCCGAAGTAGCGCCACTGAATGGACCAGTGCGCCGGAAAGTATGCATGTTGTGCTTAGGCAAACTGGTGTTCGAACTTATATCTTTCTGTGCAGACTTGTCATTCTCCGGATCGTGCGCTTCTTTCATTGTTACACAACAACATATTTTAAGGTTTTCCAATGATTATCAATAAAAATATATTTAAGAATTAAAAAATCGCGCGGATGTCGTCTATAGGCGACGCTCGTACACACAGGTCATCGCGCGGATGTCGTCTATAGGCGACGCTCGTACACACAGGTCGTCACGCGGATGTCGTCTATAGGCGACGCTCGTAGCGAAAGGGTTAAGGAAGGCGTTTCCCATTTGAGCATCTGTTTTAGTTGCAAATCTTAACAAGGTTAAAGCCAAATATACGGTTAGGTTGTTTAGTTATGCTTCAGATGATGTTGCTACCTCTTCAAGAGCCCCGATCTTTGCTTCTATGGTTCTTCTCATAGCCCGTTGGCTATCTTGATCATATGTGAATATTGTTTCTTTAAGTTGCTTTAGTTCTTCATCTGTCATTATCTTGTTGATCTTTTTTATGATAGGAACCATCCCTACCGACATGGTGGTCAATGCAGTTGGGACCGATCGATTGATCTTATAAAAGCTTGCATCTTTACTATGATCTACACTCCACATGATTTTATCATCTTGCTTTAAGAGAGCTATTGGGTCAAAAATCGTTGCATGCAAATTGTCTGCAGGGTCAAGAGTTCCTGAGAACCATAAGTTGTAAAACCTGTAATAAATGAATTTGGTGTTCGTCCTGGTATAGGTGGACTTAGGGAATGCAAGACCTTCTCTTAATTCTGCTAACTTCTTATCATTCCATCCATCTAAGTGAGCAGACACTGCTTTGTCGCAGTTATCCGCTGTCTCCTCAGCTTGTCGCTGATACTCACTTTCTATAGAAAAACAATATGTGTAATACTTTTATTAATACCAAAATAATGCACAATGAAAACAAACTCTTTACCTGGACTTCTTATGTTTTCTTTTTCTCCCTCAGGATCAGTACATCGTAAATACTCAAAAATATCTGCACAACAAAGTTAAAATAAGAAATATGTTGTTTTCCAAATCAGTAATATTTATATTTTGAATGACTAACCATTATTATCGTTTTCTAAATATTCAATATCGGGCTCACAATTTGTTGAGTCCTCCGAACGAGATGGATCTGGTTCTTGTAAAAGAAAAATATTGTGTGAAACACTCAAATTTTATAATCAGAAGTGCATATCATTAATTTCACTAAATTTGACAAAATCTTTAGTATTTTTAATATGAACACAAAACTATGCTTCAGAAACAGTGTGAAAGCACTTGCAAGGAGACAGTTAGCATTTTTTAATGTTACGTCAAGTTTTTCAGTTGTGAAAATTTGGGGCCAAGATCAGTGTCAGCATATCGAGTACCGAACACCTTTCGTGTCGCAGTGTGCGTGCGCACAGCTTTTAGGCCCAATCAGGGCCCTTAGCATCGCACACAGACACGCACGCACACTGCGACACGAACGGTGTCAAAGCTCGATATGCTGCCACTTGGCCAAGATGCCTTTTCTCAAATTTGAACAGGCTGTACCTATAGAAGTTAAATAATTCTCATTTATTACATAAAATTCGTCTGCACGCTTGTCCGAATAAAATGATATAAAGCACAATGTGAACTTGCAATTTTCATTGTTGCCCAGTAAAATTGCTTAATTTATGTGTGATTATACAATAATAATTACCTGCATCCCCATCGTGCCTCGGAGCCAGCCCGATCAGCGTGTTTCGAGTTAATGCTAATATTTTCTCCTCGCCAGGAGTGAGAAATCCAGTTTGGGATAGTCCTCCGCCAGTTTGATTTAAGTTTGTTTGTAGTACTGCGCATTTTTTGCGCAGGTTTTTTTTTATCCCCTCGTACTTTGCGCGTAAAGTTTTCACAGATCGGGGGTGATTGCCAGAGGTTGCATTGAAACTTGTGCATATTTTGTCCCAGGCCACATTTTTCTCTCTCCATGTAGTCGCGCCCGTCCTTTTGTTTTCAATAATATCTTTATAAATATACACAAGATCCACTCGACAACTCCGTTTCAGATCTTGTAAAATTTGCACCTCTCTTGTCTTTCTCCATGTTTCGTTATATTTATGCATGTACTGCGCAGTACCAGCCTATGCTGAAGAAAGTAATTTATAGCAACATTCTAGAATCTTTAGTACCGAAAGTATTGTGAATTGGCTGCTCTGAAGAATAGCTGTCCGTAAGATACGTAACCGGAGGTTCGAGTGAAGAGAACCAAGTTTTAAGTTATCTGCCGGATAACTTTATCTGGGAGACAGCTATCGGGAGGTTTGAAGAAACCGAGCGTAAGTGTTTTTGACCGTCGTCGCGTCGTCGCCAAGACGAACACTTGCGAGTTGCGAGCATTCCGAAAAGGACTAGCGTTCAGTCAACTTGTACTATATCGACGAATTGTATTATCTCAAAGTGCAATAAGACATTTTGGAACAGTTTTCAAAATATAGAAAACGAAACCACCACTCGACACAAATAAGGGATTGTTGATCACGAGACGTAACATTTTGGTGCTTCCTGTGAGGTGTGACGGCCTCACGTCCTTACCAACGACTACAAGGCGGACATCATCGCAATATCACGGCGCAGACGATCGAAATACAACGTGGACATCAGCCAGATCCAGCGGCAGACGAGAGCGTAAGTCGTTCGATCCTATTTATCCAATCGCACCTGATAATGTCCGATGGAGTCAAATTCCTTTTACAAAAACGGACAGCCCTCGAAACCCAGATTATCACGTTGGGGAATCTCCTCGATGAAGAGGACGTGAATAAGACCACGCTGAAATTGCGTATCGCTCGCGTGACAGAATTATACCGGGTGTTTGAAGACTAAAATGATGAGCTCGCGGTGTTAGATCCAAATGACGCGCATGAGGTCGCATTCGAGAACGTGCAAGAACGGTTTTATACTCTCGCGGGCAAGATCGAAAGTGTGCTAAACGCAAATAATCAAGCCGAGTTAAGCGGCAGCACGTCGAGCGAAGGAACGTGTACTTACATCGTCGGATCGCGTACCGATCGTCGACGGATTAAATTACCCGAAGCGTCTCTCCCCACTTTCGATGGCAAATACGAAAATTGGCTCGCGTTTAAAAACGCGTTTCACAGTATGATAGGCTCGGAATCGGACTTTGCAGATATTGATAAATTGCAGTATCTTAAGGTATTACTAGCTCTGAATCACTTTACTTAAACTTTTTTTTAAACCAGACTTACATTGAAGGTTTTTAAAAAATAACAATTTTGTTCTTATAAATGAACTTGATCCACCGTCTAGAACTCGAGTTATTAACAATTAAAGTTTAGCGTTTTCTCCATCTAGAGCAATGGTAATGATCACAACAAAACGGTTTTTTGATAATAACTCGAAAACGGCACTTAAACTTTTTTTGAAAAAATTCCAGATTGTAGATTAACATTCGAGGAACATTTTAAAAGAAAAAAAGAGACTTTTCACCGTCTAGTTCAGGAGAAAAAAAATTGTGAATATAAAATTGTAAATTGAGTGCTTTTGTTCAGCCTGAACTGCGGTACAAACGCTAGTATGCATTATTGCCGAGAATACTAGTGTGCACATATGTATACGGAATGTGTGCATGGATTGAATCAGGGCCGTAAGAAATTTCTGACGCAATTGAAAACAAATAATGAAGCCCCTTTTTGATACGGCACCCAGCGCTAGTAATACCTTAAAGCGGCATTAATCGGAGAGGCCGCCAATAAACTAAAAATTCTTGCGACCAACGAGGCAAATTACGCCAAAGCGTGGGAAATCTTGGAGCGCTCGTATGAAGTCAAACGGATATTGATATCTACCCATTTATCCGCGATACTGAATTTACGCGACTTAGAAAGAGAGAGTACGAGCGGTCTAACACAGTGTGGGCAGATCTGGCGCCCGAGCACCAATGGTGCCCGCGGGAGTGGGGATACGGAAAAGTATGCGTGCTTGTCCGTGAGAGCTGCGCGCGCCGTTTCTCACCGAATCGTGCTTGGCTTGGAGAGAAGGACGGACCTATGCTGCGTCTCCCTTCCACCATCGTCGTGTGACGTCAGGTATCGTGACGACACATAAGAAGGACAGAACTATGCTCCGTCCCCTTTCAACCAACATCGCGCGTTGCGTCTGTTCGACATGCAGTCGCGGCGCCGCGTCTTCGTTCCGCACACAGGCCGGTGACAGTGGTGCCAGATTTCGCATAAGGCATCGCACGTACCATTCTTTCAGCCGGAAGGCAAATCAGGCACCACCGCCCTGAGCAGAGCGCGATACAGAGAAAAGTGAATCGAGGAGAGTTTGGGATTGACTCGTCGTACTCATCGCCGCTCGTCGACGCGGTCGTTTTTTTCGTTGTTTCGCGCCCGGCCATGGTTCAATTTTTTTTCACAGAATAATTTTTGTTTTAATTGTTCATCACACGGTAACAAACGATATTCATTTAAAAATATTTTAGTACTTACTACGGATAGTTCTTAATATTTTGTCAGCGGAATGGATGTGTCGTATTGGTTTATAATAGATATGGGCAAAATATATATTTCATAAATTTTGGTTTCAGTAACATTAATCTTTCTGTGGTAATAATAAATAAGAAAATATATGATAAATGTGAATTATTGCGTATTATGCATAAACCGTGAAACAAGTGTAAGAGGTGTTTTGGGCGCCGCCGAGTGCGTGCGAGTACGCATAGGCTTCTCGCCCGGCAACAGCGAAAAATGTGAACGCAGCGGCGGGGCGAGGTGTGCGGTGATCGGGCGGACGCGCAGTCTTAGAGAATGTATGGCGTAGAGACGACGCGCGAATAAACGGTTTGTCTGTATCTTTGGTTTTGGTTACTTTAAAACCATCCTTACACAAGTAATAGGAGCTTCTTGCAGTAGAACGTTCTGAGGGATCGTACTAACACGCGATTTTAACACACGACAGCGTACGTCAGGAAGAATTTGTTTGACACGACGCGACGACGGTGCGAATGTTTCTATGAGTTGTTCTTTATGAATTGTTTTCTAAATAGCAGGTGACCAAATTGAGCATATATTCTAATAGTTCTCATCAAGTCCCATCACATTGATTTGTAACCTTCTTCTTACTACGCACGTTTAGTATGTATGTATGTATGTATTCTTTATTTGTTCCCTGACGGGTTACAATTTCCATTTCCTTCTTCCACCTCCATTCCACACAACACACCGCTCCTTACATCTAACTTAAACTATCTTATCCTATCTTATCTTATCTTATTTTATCTTATTTTACTTTTTTTTTTCCCCTCCCCTGCCTCTTCACCCGTCATCACCCTACTCCTCCTGCACGCCGCCCTCTATCTCGCACGCTCGCACACTCGTTCGCTCGCCCACTCGCTCTCCCCTCTCCTCCCTCTCTCCATTCTCATTTCCCACTCCCTTTCACTTCTCCCTTTCGTTTTTTTTTCCATTTCTCTTATATTCTATCTTACATTTTCCTCTTCACCGCCCTCCATCTCCCTCCCCCCCTCCTCCCCACCCTTCGGACTTCCGTTTCCACCCATTCTTTCATCCTCACACTTCTCACGTTCTCTTTCTTACGCCCATCCGTTTCTCCCAGTTCATCCATTCCTTTTCTCATTCATACCTCTCCCTCCCTTCCCTTCTTTCCCTCCCACCCTCCCCTTCTCTAACCTCTTGCTCCCATCTCACTCTCTCCAGTTTCTTCAACCATTCCTCTCCCCCTCCTTCCCCATCTAGTATTTCCTTTACCTTCACCTCCCATCCCTCCTTTCTCTCCTCTACTCCCCCCCAACCTCCGCACCTCTCCCACACGTGCTCCCACGTCTCTTCCTCTTCCCCGCACATTCTACATTTCCTTTCCTCCTCCTTTGCCCAGTATAATCCTTCCCTCATTTTATTTCCCATCCTAAACCTTGCCACTCTACTCACTCTTCTTTCATTCCACCCCTTCCTCGGGTATCCTTTCCCTCCTTTCCCTAATACTTCCCTATACCACCTATTTGACCTCGATTCCTTTATTCTTTCTCCCTTTCTCTGTTCTTCCTCGTCCCTCTTCTCCATGTCTCCATATTCCACCCCTAGTTCCTCCCCCATCTTTATCCCTCTTTCCCTCAAAAATTCCCTTCTCTCCTCCTCCCATTTCCCTATCACCTTTCCCTTTTTCCATCTCTCCCTCATCTCTCCCCAACATTCTCTCGCTGTCGTCCCCCCTTTCCCTTCCTCCAATCCCTTGTCATAGTTCCATGGCCTGCTTCCCGCCCTTACCCTCATCTTTTCCATGTCCGACTCTTCCCTCACCATATAGCCTGGCGTTCTCCACCCTAGCCCCAGTACCCACCTTACGTACCTCTCCTGCATTGCCTCTACTATCCGCCTTTCCCTCCATCCCCATACCTCCACCCCATATTCCGCCACCGTCCACACTAGCGTGTCGAACAACCACATCCGTCTCTCCCAATCCTTGCTCCATAGCCTCTTCCCCATTCCCCATACCTCCCTCATCGCCGCCGCCGCCCTTCTAACTCTCTCCCTCACATTCTTCTCACTCCGCCCACCCTGCTCTACCCAATATCCCAAATACTTTACCTCCCTTACCTCCTCCAGTTTCTTACCTCCCCCCCCCACCTCCAGTCTATTCTTCTCTTTCTCCCTCCCCCCTTTCTAAACCTCATTACCTTCGTCTTCCCCGTGTTTACTTCTAGTCCCTTCCTTTCCATGTACCTCTCCAACCTCGCCATCATCGTCCTCATCTCTCCTTCGTCCTTTGCCATAATCACCACATCGTCTGCATAGGACAGCGAGAACACCTTCCCCCCCCCCCACCTTTATCCCTCCCCGCCCCCCCTTTCTTAGGTCCTCTTCCAGATCCGCCATCAGAATGTTAAACAGTATCGGGCTGAGCGGGCACCCTTCGTCTCCTTCATCAGCTCCTCTACCCTTTCCACTAGTCCCTCCCTAACCCCCCTCTCTCTCATCGCCTCGATCACTTTTCTCTTCCCCACCGAATCAAAGGCCGCTTTCAGATCTAACAATAGCGCTACCATCCTTCCTCCTTTCTTCCCTATCTCTCTATTTATGAAGTAATTTAATGCATAAAACTGGTCCCTCGTTCCCATCCCTTTCCTGAATCCTGTCTGTGTTTCCCCTAGTAACCCTGTGCCCTCTACCTCCTCCCTCAGCCTGTCCGCTAATACCTTCGCGTATATCCTGTATAGCGAAGGCATTAGCGTGACACCCCTATAATCCCCCGCATTCTTCCTCTCTCCTTTCTTTACAATTGGCACTATCTCTCCTTCGCACCACTCCCCGGCCACCCCTCCCCTTCCCACACCCTCCTGCAAATTTCACCTCCCCACTCTCTTACCTCTGCTCCCCCAAACTTCCACACCTCATTTGGAACCCTCCCCCCACCGCCTTCCCCTCCTTCATCCCATTCATCACCCCCCCTATTTCCACCATACTCAGCTGACTCTCCTTATCCTCTTCCCTCTCCCTTACCCCCCCCCCTCCGCAAACCACCTTCCTTTCTACCCCTCCCAGCAACCCCCTGAAGTGCTCCTTCCACTCCTCCCCCGTAATTTCCTCGCAGATCCCCTTCCTTCCCCGCCTGTTCCTCCTTACCACCCCCCACACATCCCTCTCCGTCCTTGCCTCTCCCACTTCCCTTAGAACCCTCTCTCTTTCCTCCTCCTTCTTCCTCTCGCATAGTCCTTTATATTCCTTCTTTTTTTCCCTGTACTCTTTCCCTCCCCCTTCCTCTCTCTTCCACCATCTCAATTCCCTTCTTAGCTCGCTCTTAACGTCCCTACATTCCTCATCCCACCAACCCCTCCTCTTCCCCCCTATCTTCACCCCCTCCACTCCTTCTTCCACCGCCATTCTTATCTTGTCCCCCAGCCTCTTCAAATCCTCCTCTGGTGTCCCTCCCCCCTCCCTTCCTCCCCCCTGTCCTCATGCTTTCTCTAAACGTTTCCCTTCCCTCCTCGTCCCATCACCCCTTCACCTCCCCTTCCTCCCTCTTCTTCATCCACCTCCCCTTTCCATCTTTCCCTTTATCTCCACCACTAACGGTTGGTGATCGGAATCCACTTTTTCTCCCACCTCTATACTCTCCACCTTCTCCTTCGTTCTACTATCCCCAATCACGTAATCTATCACCGTCCTGCCCCTCACTCCAACATACGTAAATTCCCCCTCCTCATCCCCCTTTGTGCATCCATTCATTATTGTCCATCCCCCCTCTTCCACACACTCTGCTAGTAGCCTTCCCTCCCTGTTCATTTTCCCGTCCTTCGATCTTCTTCCCTCCTTCTCTTCCTCTTCCTCATCAACCTCTATCCATCCCCCCCTCCTTCCTGTCCTGGCATTAAAATCCCCTACCACTATTATGGACGTTCCGTCCTCCTCCCCCCCTTCCATCCTATTCTTCAGCCCCTCTAACTTTCTCTCTATATCCCCCCTCACATAAATTCCTATTACCCTCCATCTATCTCCTCCTACTCTCATCACCCACTCCCATTTCCCGTCTTCCTCCCCCCTCCCTCTCTTCCTCTTCAACCATTATGCCCTTTTTTGTCCCCCTAATCATTCCCCCGCACGCTCTACCTTTCCTATTCCACCTCTTTGCATACCTTGCCTTCCACTCAAATTCTTTCGGTAGCCTTTCCTTTAGTCTTTCCCACCCTTTTTCCTCTATCCACGTCTCTACCCATAGCACCACATCCCACTCCTTCACCCCCTCCCAGAATTCCTTGTCCTTATTTCCTATCCCCGCCACGTTCCAAAACGCTAACTTCCATCCTCCCGCTCCGTCTACCCCCCTCCACCCCATCCCCTACCCCTTCCTTTCCTCCCGTTCCTATTCTTTCCTCTTCCTCCCTCCCACCTAACCTCCCTCCCTTTCTCCCCCGCGCTTCCCTTCCCCCTCACCCCCTTTCCTCCCTTCCTTCAGTCTTTCCTCTTCCTCATCCCACCTCCACCATTTCCCCTCTATCCTTACTTTCCCGTAGCCCACCCATACATTCTTGCCTTTGTTCCTTTCCTCCGTCGCTATTTCCTCTAGCCTCCACCTCATCTTTCTCTCTCTCCATGTTAGATCATCATCTATCCTTATGCCTTTGTCTTTTATTTTCCTCCTTCCTATCATCACCTCCCTCTTTCGCTCCTTGTCCTTCAAGTCCACTATTACCGTTCTCCCCTCCCCTTCCTTCAACGCTCCACCGATCTCCCTCATTCCCTCTATCTTCATCCCTACCCCCATTTCTCCTAACAATCCCTCTATCTCCTCCCTTCTCTCCACCCCTTTTTTCTTCAGCCCTCTTATCAGTATGTTATTCCTTCTTTCCTTTCTCTCCTTCCTTTCTTCCCTCCATTCCATTCCTTTAACCCTCCTCATTACCTCCTCCACTTTGTCCCCCTCTTCATTTCCTTCGTTTCTCCCCCTCCCCTTCCTTCCTTCCTCTATCTCTTTCCTCCTTTCCCCCTCCAATTCCACTATCCTTTTCTCCAGCTCCCTTTTCTCCCTTCCCCATTTCGCCTCCCCCTCCTTCATTTGTCTCCTCAGTTCCTCTATCTCCCCTCTCACCGTCTCCTTCAATTCCTTGACTTCCCCCCTTATCCCCCCTCCATGCCTGGCCATCATCTCCATCATATTCCTCACCCCATCCCTCCACTCCTGTCTCATTTCCCGTACCTCCTTACTTAATTCCTTCTCTTCCCCCTCTCCCTGTTTCTTCTCCGCTCCCTTCCCCGGCGACCTATGTAGTTTTTTAGAGGGTTTGAAAATCGCCTCCTCGCCCCCTTTTTCCTCCCCCTTCGCTTCCCCAGGCTTTCTCTTTTCCTTTTCATCACTTCCTCCCATCCTACCTCCCCCTGTCCTCTACCGCTCTGCTCTCTCTCTGCTCCTTCTTCCATTTCCTCCTTTTTTTTCCTGCCTCTCTACTTCCCTGCTTTACCGACCCTAATTCCCTTCCTCTCCGCCAGGTGTCTCACCCGCCGCCCTGTACCGTCTTCCCGCTTTTCCTGACACGTTCTCTCCTAATCTTTTCCCTGCCCGCTTCTTTCCTTCCTTAATACTCCTCACCCACTCTCCCGTTCACACCACTAACACTCACCCACGCACCTCTCCCTTTCCTCTACCCTCTCCCACCCTCTCTATCTCCTACGTTCACTTTTTCTCTCTTCCCACACTCTTTCCTATTTCCACACGCTCGCACTCGTCCACTCTCTCACGCTCCGGAAATGGAAGTCCCCTACGCACGTTTAGTTTAACAACGCTATCCCCATTTCGTGAAAGAAGAAGGTGTTCCTTCTTTGGCAATGCACCATGCATACTGTAATCCATATGTACGTCCGTTGTCACATTCTGCCCACGAAATGTCGCAACGTGCGTATTGCCGAAGAAGGCATGATAAATCACGACAATAATAGCAAAATCCCTGTCAATGGAAAACCCAAACTTGCATTGTGCCGCTCCCGACCGACCGCGAGTCGTGGTTGGACTAATTGAAATATCTGAAAAGTCTAACCGTTCTGAGCGCGTATTTTACGTACCTAGTGCAAATTATTTCCCCGGGACTGTAACCGACTTTTCCAATGTCATTTATTCGCCTCTTCGGCCGTGCCCGTAGCCCCCCGTGACACCGCAGGTGCAGGCGCATCGGCATGCCCCTGCAGTTCGGCGAGCTCGCGCCTTGCCCGCCCCTCGACGTTTTGGTCCTAAACAATGAACAATATATACATGTCATGAATTAAATCAGATTATGATAGATTTTATCGAACAATGTTAAAATACGACATGTATGAATATGTATGAACTTACTGGAATCTGAATTGTTCGCTGTTACCAATGGTGCTAGCGGTGATGGCGGTGGTGGCGGCGGTGGTGGCGGTGGTGCCGGTGGCGGTGGTGTCGGTGTCCATCGGCTCCACCTCTATCGGTGCATCTATTATTTTTTTCTGCAAAGAGCCATGAATTTGTACATATTTGTAATCGTAAGTAAGTAAACTTATATTACTTACTTATATTTGTACATGGATTCTACTGTCGAAAGTTACTCATTTGAATTTATAAAAATTAACAAATCTCTGAATAGAAGCAACAGATCTGACAAAGTACATTTCTGCAGTACGTATGAACGGTATGAACGAATTGTAGGAATCTATGGAAACCTTATTACTGTAACAATACGATAGGCGGATATATACGTAAAAATCTAATTTCAGATATTTGTGGCTATAAATGTATCTCAACTGTATCATCAATGTACAATTTGGTTACAAACGGTTTCATCTCACGTCATGTCGAAAGAAAATAGAATGTAAGAGAAAATGTATTATGTACTTACGGGCTGAATCTACCATCACGCGCTACGCAACTTTAGTCTTCGGCTGTCTGTTGCTAACTGCCGTCGTGCCGTCCCATGTGCGTTTTTCGGCAACCGCGCATTGCCCCCCTACCCCCCTTTCCATGTCCTCCACGTGCTTTGTTGCCTCGTCGGTAGACAATCGGGTCTCGCCGCCGATATTCGCGCGTCATATATATGTCACTATTAAAGTAGATATATAGTTTTTTTTTCGCGCATCGTTCCCGCGTGTCGCGGAAAGCAACGTGTTCTCAACGTGTTCTTACCGGATAGTCAGTTGCACGCCGCGGAAGGCGTAATAGCGAGCGTGTTGAGTTTCCGCGTGCGGTCTTCAACCACTTCATTAAGGAGTCGCGTGTGTGTTAGTTTGTGTTTGTGTGCGCGTCTGTGTGTTACGTGTCAGTGATGTAGTGCGCGTGGGAGAAGCGGGGATAGGTTATTTTTATTTTTCATTGTTTTCTGTCTGTTTCTTGCGGGTTCACAAATAAATGTCCGATTTGCAAAGAAAGAAATGCAAGCGGAGCTTTTGCGAAGCTTGGCTTCCCGATGAAAAATATAATTCATGGGTGCGAAATGTGCCTTCTGATACAAGTTTATTTCATTGCTTAATATGCAATAAAGATGTTTCCTGCAACACGCGCATTTCTAAACATGCAAATTCTGCGAGTGACATAAGTTGTACAATTGCAAAGTCTTGTGAGGACAAAAATAGCAGCGATATTGAGCAACATGGCTACACGAAATGTCGGGCAACGAAACATTGTGTCTTTGTTCGTATTGTAACAAGTCAATAACGGCGAAATTAGTTAATATTCATCGTCACGCAGAATCCGCAGTTCATATCGCAAAAGTAACATGTTTAGAATCGCAAGAAACAGACCAACAAAATCATATCACGGACAAATCGAAATTGTCATTAGATGCGCGACAGAAAGCAACGGAAATTCAATACGCTGCTTTTATCGCAGAACACGACATTTCGTTTACGACAGCAGGAAACTTATTGAAATTTTTCCAAAAAGTAGGAAAGGATGGTGACGTGTTGCAAAACATGGGTATGGACAAGACCAAATGCGGTCACATACTTGCAAATGTCTTGTGTCCTTTAGAAACAGAACGTGTTTCAGCCATCCTACAAAATACAAAGTTCAGTATTTTTATAGATGAAACGTTAGACATTACTAATACAAAATGGATGACGTTTCATGTTCGATATGTGCATCCGGAAACATTACAAAATATGTCGCAGTTAGTAAAACTAATCCATCTGGATGCAAAAGATTGTGGTGCAAAAATGATATTCGACGCATTCCGAAAGGAAATGTATAGATTACATATACCGTTTACCAATATTGTTGCTTTGTCGTGCGACAATGCGCGAGAGACCGGCAAACATTTATCATTTCAAAAACAATTGCAGGAAAAATGTGGACACCTACTAACACTGCCATGTCCATGTCATTCCGTCGCGTTAGCCGCAAATGCTGCATCCAGAACGATTCCTAATAACTGTGAAAACTTTGTAAAACAAATCTCGAGTTTTATAAATTGCAGTCCCAAGCGATCAGCTATCTTTAGCGATTGCTGTGAGGAAACAGACCTTAAAATGTTGAAATTGGCTGAAACACGATGGCTTTTATGTATTAGTCGAATTCTGGAATCCTGGGACAGTATTGACAAGTTTTTAAAAGAGTTAATTTGTAGAGAAAAGTCTGCAAAAGCTGCAGAATTTGTAGCAGTCATGCAGACTCCTTATGTTAAAGCGTACCTATTATTTCTGAAATATATTTTACATTACTTTAATGCATTTACAATATTTTTCCAAGCTCTGGAAACAAGAGTTCATACTTTGCAGCGTAAATCGCTAAATTTATTGCAAATAGTATGCAAAAACTTTTTAAAACCAGAGCTTTTAGCATTACAAAGCAGTAATGTAGATTTTGCAGATAACAATAATCAAATATCAATAAATCAAGTAGGCATTGATTGTGAGGATTATTTAAACAAAGTTATGACAGCACTTTCAAATTGAATGAAGTAGAATATAGATATTACGATCCCATCGAACCCTTTCCTCTATAATTTTGTGTAATACTTACCGTTTACAGGAACAAAGCTGACTGTAACAACCTGTGCACCCTGTACATGTGCATTTAAATGTAATACATATCGTACATAATGATGAATAAATGACATTGGACAAGTCAGTTACAGTCCGGGGAAAATAATTTGCACTAGGTACGTAAAATACGCGCTCAGAACGGTTAGACTTTTCAGATATTTCAATTAGTCCAACCGCGACTCGCGGTCGGTCGGGAGCGGCACAATGCAAGTTTCGGTTTTCCATTGACAGGGATTTTGCTATTATTGTCGTGATTTATCATGCCTTCTTCGGCAATACGCACTTTGCGACATTTCGTGGGCAGAATGCAACAACGGACATACATATGGATTACAGTATGCATGGTGCATTGCCAAAGAAGGAACACCTTCTTCTTTCTCGAAATGGGGATAGCGTTGTTAAACTAAACGTGCGTAATAAGAAAAAGGTTACAAATCAATGTGATGGGACTTGATGAGAACTATTAGAATATATGCACAGTTTGGTCACCTTCTATTTAGAAAACAAATCATAAAGAACAACTCATAGAAACATTCGCACCGTCGTCGCGTCGTGTCAAGCAAATTCTTCCTGACGTATGCTGTCGTGTGTTAAAATCGCGTGTTAGTACGATCCCTCAGAACGTTCTAGTGCAAGAAGTGCTCCTATTACTTGTTTCACGGTTAATGCATAATACGCAATAATTGACAGTTATTATATACTTTCTTATTTATTACTACCACAGAAAGATTAATGTTACTGAAGCCAAAATTTATGAAATATATATTTTGCCCATATCTATTATAAACCAATACGACACATCTATTCCGCTGACAAAATATTAAAAACTATCCGTGGTAAGTACTAAAATATTTTTAAATGAATATCGTTTGTTGCCGTGTGATGAACAATTAAAACAAAAATTATTCTGTGAAAAAGAATTGAACCATGGCCGGGCGCGAAACGACGAAAAAAACGACCGCGTCGACGAGCGGCGATGAGTACGACGAGTCATTCCCAAACTCTCCTCGATTCACTTTTCTCTGTATCGCGCTCTGCTCAGGGCGGTGGTGCCCGATTTGCCTTCCGGCTGAAAGAACGCAATGGTACGTGCGATGCCTTATGCGAAATCTGGCACCACTGTCACCGGCCTGTGTGCGGAACGAAGACGCGGCGCCGCGACTGCATGTCGAACAGACACAACGTGCGATGTTGGTTGAAAGGGGACGGAGCATAGTTCTGTCCTTCTTATGTGTCGTCACGATACCTGACGTCACACGACGTTGGTGGAAGGGAGACGCAGCATAGCTCCTTCCTTCTCTCCAAGCCGAGCGCGATTCGGCGAGAAACCATTGGTGCTCGGGAACCAGATCTGGCCACACTGGTCTAACAAGACTCGCGGACGACATGCAATATCATCTCGCGTCACTAAGGTTGTTCCGTTGCAAAATATCTGTCTTCATTCCGTCGCCTGTTTTTAGATAAAATGTACATGTTCAATAACATTGTTGCGTGCCAAGGCACGCTTATTATTTTGTGTCTTGCATTGCATCTCATCAAATTATCTACTTATAAGGAATTTCAAGTAAGAGGTGCCCCTCCTGTGCTTTCGTCTCATAACGGACCGCAGGGGGTAAAAAGGACTCCCAACGAAGTTATGTCGCTGGTGGCTAACTGATGGCATCTATTGTCTTTCGCCAGACCATCGACGTGCCTGGACAGTATTTGACCATCTGTCACAATTTGTATTGTCTATTGTCCAAACACGTGGCACAGTCATTAAAAAATGTCACCTTTCTCTACTAGGATTTAGAAAGGGCTGGCGAAGATTTCCCAGGCAATCGCTGGTCAGTTGTTTTGCACGTTTTTTATGACTTCTTGGAAGGCAAAAACGCGATGTACGTTACCCCCACGCGTCCCAACTCTTTACGGGTTTTCCAACTAGGCGGAGCTTCACCGACTGGTATATTTTCCTTTTCGTTCCAATCAAATCACAGAACGCAAAAGATCAGCGAAGGAGGGCTACTGACAGCGAATGACTGGAACGCCCATTTTAGTTACTTACTTCTTTTTAAATCATGTGAAAATCAGTATAGCCTCGGCTGCTCTAACGAAACCACCTCTACGGAGGAACTTGAACATTTAAAATTCGGTGCTTCCTTCACGGAGGACAGTACCCAAGAACATTCGTGCAATCACCACCAAACCCTTCCGACATTTATCGCACTTCAAGTTATTAATTACAATAAAGCGTTCTTTCTACCAGTTTTCATTGTCCATCACTGTAATTAGAACCACTCATCTGAGAATTAGGTAAATTACGAGAAATCGTAATTCACCACGAGGAGAAATAATCGATCCTGCGTCTGCTACGCACCGCCGGAATTCGGGTCACCTCCCGTAGCCGCGCAAGACTACTTGCCCGACGCTACATAATTTTGGTCCTTCGAACCGGATACGGCCAAGTTACGCGCCGCCAGATAGCAAAGTGTTCATTGTGAACTCAGTCGGAAGTGAGTATTAACCCTCGGACTCCCGACTAAAAATGAGACACGCACTCCCGCGATGGGCCAATTCGGCCCGGCCTGCAGAACGGCAACCCGACATGCAGCCGGTAATGCCACTCGTGACAAAACTACTTTTTACTCGACGTTACCATTGAAGCGAAAAGTGATGACTGAAAGGGGATGAAAATAAATGTATAAAGCAATGGTTACATTTATATTATTTATTGCATGAAAATCTTATTTTCTGGCTACATACATATTTACATTCTTCGTGGTGTTTTCAATTTGTTTATAAATTGTTTACAAAATGTTTCGAACAAATTTTTAATTTTCGCCCCCGAACATTTCCACGACGTTGCAAAGTATTTTACACATTGTCAACAATTTGTTTATAAATTGTTTATAACATATTTTGAACAAAATTGAAATTTTCGCCTATGAACATTCCTACGACGACGTTGCAAAGTATTTTACACATTATTAACGATTTGTTTATAAATTGTTTATAACATTTTTTGAACAAAACTAAAATTTTCGCCTGTGAACATTCCTACGACGTTGCAAAGTATTTTACACATTATTAACGATTTGTTTATAAATTGTTTATAACATTTTTTTTTGCAACGTCGTAGGAATGTTCATAGGCGAAAATTTCAGTTGCTAGCCCCTCATCTTACTGGTGGAGACGAGGCCTTTCTAAACCTCTCCCATAGTTCTGCCAACCATGGTAAGGCGAGCTGATTAAGTGCAGCTCCCACACCGGGGTAAAACCCCTAGCCAGCTATGGCTCCACTATTGCGACGACGATTGCAACCCCGGTGCCTTAGATATGATCAGAAGTTAGTACCCGGGGTGCCGTCCCAAATGTTGGGGACCGGTGGCAGCTAAGGGCAACGCGGGTGGGACGTTCCCACGCGCAACCCTACCACTACCACCGGTGGGCCCCCAACCCCGTCTACCGATTATCCTCCGGTGGAGTGGACCCACAGCCTAGCAGCCGATTAGGGGTCCAGTACGAGCGCTTGTCGGGTCCGTGGGTACGCTAAGCCCCAAAGGTCCCCACCACAAGGGCGGGACCCCCCTGCGGGGACCGTCGCTTTACAGTTTCGGAACTGTGTCGTCACATTGACTCCTGTGGCGTGCAACATTATAGAATGCTGTGTATGAAGGGTTGCCGCTATTTAGGCGCCGAAACAGTGACCCATCGTGGGAGTCCGAGGATTAATAAGTGTTTGGTAGAACAAGTTCATCGTTGCCGACTGTCACCTGCGTCCTGTGGGCGAGGTGAACTGCAACAGCGGCACGTGAAAAAGTTGCTGTTTGGACTGCTATTGCAGCAGCCACCAAGTGAGGGTCAATTTGCGCAACAGCAGATCCACGTTGTGCAATCCTTTGATTGCCTATTCATACTTGCAGTTCCTGATCGAGCAAATCGTCCCACGGGGACAGACGGATAACTGGTGTTTGGACTGTTACTGCAGCAGCCACCAACTACGGACCAGCTTGGGCAGCACCTGATCCTGCCTTTTGGTGAGTTCGACACATTTATCGAATCGCCTATTAGTCATCTTTTGACCTCCTGGTTTACCGCTTTCCTACACCAAATCTTTTACATATCTTCACAATGGCAGAAGATAATGTTAAAGTACTCGCCGCGTGGAAGCAGAAGCGTAGCACCCTTAACCCGTTGCCGCACACTTTTATTTGATGATCGTACTCAGAAACACAAGATCGGACGGCTATAGCCGTCATTTGCGGCAACGGGTTAAGGGTAAATTGACCAACTTACAAAAATTCCTAGACGGATTTAATGAGAATTCTGATCTCTCGCAATTGCGCATTCGTGTCAGAAAATGAGAAGAGTCGTTCGCATCCTTCGACGACATTCAAGATGAAATCGAGTTATTAGAGCCAAACGTGGACCACAGGGAAATAAGGGATAATATGTTAGACACGTTTTATAACATTGTCGCTGCAGCGCAAGATAAATTAGAACCGCCGCAGCTTCCCATACAGGCGTCAACTTCATTGCCGGCCTCGAGCGCGACCGTACCGCCCGTCACCGAATCAAGTAGCGGAAGATCAATGAGACTGCCGCGTATCGAGATTCCGAAATTCGATGGTCGTTTCGAAAATTGACTGACCTTTCGCGAAGGCTTTCAGTCGATGATTGAAAAACAAGACGATTTGTCAGAGATTGATAAGTTTCATTATTTATTTGCAGCCGTTTCCGGTGATGCTTTAAATCTCATAAAGGGTTTTGAAATTACCAGTGTCAACTATCGTGAACCGTGGGAAATCTTAAGAACCACGAATAATCAAAATTGGATTATTGCGTTGCCACACGGTAATCTTTTGCTGGACTTGCCATGCATACAAAGAGGAGACATGCTCGGATTGAGAAGTCTCATAAATACTAGTACGCAACATTTACGTGCGTTAAAATCATTGGGCGAGCCCGTGGATCAGTGGAGTACAATATTGATATTCATATTACAAAGAAAATTAGATTCAGACATATTGAGACGATGGGATCAAGCAATGGCGGGACGAAGACACGGACCTTTGACGGTCTCATTACATTGTTACGTGAGATTGCGTATTGCTCAGAGTCAATTAGTACAAAGCCTATAGCCAGAGAGGTTCCTTCCGCGAAATCAAACTTCAGACCAGCAACGCGTAATGCTCGTCCTACATTTGCCGTTACTGCCAAACCAAACTGTTTTCATTGTTCGGGATCGCATGCCATCGAAAATTGCCAGTCTTTCTTAAAGCTCGACATACCTGAGCGGATTAGCGCGGTTAAACGGACATCATTGTGTCTCAATTGTTTGCGCGGCCGACATCGAACTGCGATATGCACTGGTCAAACTTGCCAGACTTGTTCGAAACGTCACCATACGTCAGTGTGGTCTCTACTGCAAGATGTTCTTTATAATTCTTACTACGAGAACACTTCGGCGAAGGAATCTGACCAGACGGCGGGGGACACAGTCAAGTGCCAGCCGTGCATCCAATCTACCAACCGTTAGATATCTCGTAGTGCTTCTTTCTACACAAACAGCCTCCTGTGGACTAAGTCTTTGCCAAAGGGGACTCGCAATTACGCAAAGCCAGCAAGGGCACAGATCGTCCACCCGAAGGGTAACACACTACGAGGAGTCGGGTAGGCCGAAGACGGACAGCAAGGGGTACAGTCAAGTACCGGTCGAGTGTCTTGGTTAGGCACCTTATTCCTCCGTGGATCTAATATATATATAATCCTACTCTCTACTCCTTGGTACCTATCTTGTAGGACGCCGCGGTGACTATACGTAGTGCTTCCTCGATTAAGGGAGTCAGCTTGCTGGATGTTGCATGCGTGAATTTAAAGTGACGGAGTTCGTAAGTTTAACTCTTTAGTCGTGAGTGAATTGGGTTAAAAGAGAACACTTTCTGCTCATGTATCCTTTAATACTCACCCAGACTTTCCTGAGATGCGCTCGACGTGTTTAAAATCGTAATACAATTCAAATCCGCGAGCTATGGAGTATACTATACGTATCTCGACTTCTATCGGTAATCGGTACTGGCGTGGCCTGTAGTGGAATTATCGCTGTGGCGCGCGAGAAGGGATCTCCCTCTACTGGGTGCGTGTTGAGACGTAGCATATATAGCAGGGTTCCTCATTCTCGATCGCAGAGTCGTCCGCCATTAACGACAATATCGGGAATGGGGCACCCTGTGTCTGGCGACCGCGAGATCGCTGCGAGCGCGATCAACAAGAGCGTTGCCTGGCGACCGACCGAGAGGAGAGGTGATCTGCACCGGTCAAGAGGCAGACTTGATTTTATAAACGACGAGTGTAGACGTATTTTTTTTGTAATCCTCAGCATTGTTCTTCGTATTTTTGCCTTTTCTGAAATAAACGTGGTCAGTGTCGTTTGTGAAGTTGTGGATCAACCCCTGTACGAATTCGGCTTCGACGTTTTAATTTACCGAGAAGCCAAGGTACGCCGACGACGTCCCGACGGCACCCGAGCCGCTTTCACGATTCAAGATCGACGTCGGTCGCGGTACTACATTTCTGGTCCTTCGAGCCGGATCCAACGCCTATAAACGGAAGATCACGGCCTGAGGTAGAAGGCATCCTTTCTGCTGCTGAGGATTAGCAGCTCGACATCCCCTCGACATCGATAGAAACCATTTCGGCCACATCACGATCGTCCGGATTCATCTGGGCACACATCACTGCGGCTACCGCTGCGTCGGTAGGGTCCGCCATTAACGCAAAGGCGTTAATCGCAGATTTGTGCATCGCAGATCGCTGCGTGCAGATTCCTGCACACACCGCATCACCAAGGGCGTGCATCGCAGATTTGTGCATCGCAGATCGCTGCGTGCAGATTCCTGCACACACCACATCACCAAGGGCGTGCATCGCAGATTTGTGCATCGCAGGTCGCTGTGTACAGATCCCTGCACACACCACATCATCGCAGAATTTTGTGCATCGCAGATCGCTGCGTGCAGATTCCTGCATCCCGCAACGCATCACGACTACGACACAGGAACGGCGCGGCCACCGAAGTACAGGTCAGGAAGCTTGTTCAAAAGTTGTGACACGCATTGTTGCTCGCTAACTTCCTTGCTCGCGTTTCGAGTATCGATTCGATACAGTGGGGCCTTGATATCTGCCACGTCATGAATCCTGAGAGGGAACTTGCGGTATTAAGAAAGAAACATAGCGTCTATAAGGGACAGTTGACGAATTTTAAGCGATATGTTGAAATTTTGCCGATAATGTAGATTATACCATGCTCAAAACTAACAAGGGAACATAGGCAACCCGGAAATTCAAAAAAATCTGAAATTTGGCACAGATGTAGAGTAATCCATCCGTAACACAACCATATTTTTCGTTGGTGCCATAACTCGTGTTTAGGGGGTGAAAACACCCTTTGAAAAAAAATCAGATTTCGCTTCTTCGTCAAATATCTCAAGAACGGTAAAAGATATCGGAAAAAAGTTTAATGCAAAACTAAATCGCTTGTTGGCGTCTACGAAACTGCGTTATTTTTTTTTTTAATCCATTTTTTTTCCTGTTACGCCACCCCCTCCCCCCTTTTTTTGAAATAATTATCTTTTGCTGTTCGCCATGAAATACATCTGGACACCCTCTTTTCATACTAGTAAGTGATTTTTGCGTTAAAATTTTTTTGGTGTGTATAACCGGATGTTGAAATGAAAATGCACGCGATATAAGAGAGATTGTAGGGATGGTAAGGCGTAGGCGTAGTAAAGCTAGTCGGAGATGACAATTTAAAATACATCTTTATTATATTATTCTGTACACGCAACGAATACTGTTAAAATTATGGGCGGTAATTGGTACAATAATGATATTCTTCATAGAAGTGTTTGAAACAAAGGTACTGGCCGCACCACGCACATCGCATAAAAGCTGGCGCTCCACAAATACTACATTTAGGTACGTGCTTTTCACTCTTAAAGTAACAGAAATCTACTGGATTTTCGAACTCGTTGGGACGGGTTTCTAAATACCCACTTTTAAACCAAGCATATTGGAAAAGATTTGTGAATCTGGGTGAAGAGAGCTGATTATGAGTTAACGACTGTAATTTAATTATATTATTGCGCGCATGCAGATTGATATTTTCGTCTAGTAGAATTACATTGTCCGAAAATGTACGCACAAAATTTTTCCAGATTCGGAAACCAAACACATCCAAAGGTTGAATCATGCCCGTCGTCTTCTTTGGAATGATTGAAAATGTCACTTCTTTGTTTTCTGGAATCAATTGATTCAACTGATCTGGACAGTGCCCCGACCACGAATCGAGTAATAGAATGGTTTTATCGCTAGTATTTTTCAGATATACTTCGCTGAACCAAGTTTTGAAATGGCCTGACGTGAGTTTTCCTGATTTTGAAGCTTCGATATACATATTTTGTGGACGGAATAGAGTTTCCTGAACTCTCGGACCAAATGTCCCCGTGGGCTCCTTTAAAACGATGTATAAAGGTGAAAGAAGACGTCCGCTTGCCGAAATAGTAGGCATGATTGTGTAACTGTGTGTCATAGAGGATACCGATTGAATCGCTGCTTCCACTATTTTCACGCCAGACTTTGATAATGTTCGTCCAGAATGAACTTCGAGGTTGAAGCCACTCTCGTCTGCGTTATAAATTTCTTCAATTCCGACAGTTGGGATGTTGGACCTTACGCTTGCGACAAAAGATTTTGCGATATTGTGTAAATTATCAATGCCTTGAAACGTAGATCGCGTTTTGAAAGTTGTTATCTTCCGAGACACGATTCCGTGTACATTTTTGAATTTCCAAATCCACCAGGTACTTGCTTTGAAATCAGGTAAGTCCACCAGGTCTTTTGCCTCCAAAGCCCACAATCTCAAATTCATGTCATGGACAATAGATTTTCTGTCAAAAGCCTCTTCAAACTTTTCCAATACATATTTTGCAATCCATGTAAATTTGTCTGCATTTGTTCCACCTTTTTCAACACTTGCAGCCCACCTGTGTAGCTGCTGTACGGATTTTACTTTTCGAAAGTTCCTCTGTACGGTGGTAAGCGGCCGATGAGTTATTTTTCCGGACTTCCAAAATTGAACAGCTCTCTTCTTGTAGCTTATATCGATTTTTCCTCCTTCGTCATCAACAATACACTCTTCAGGATAATAATTATCTTCTTCCGTTTCTGTCGGCGTATGGTTCTCTACAAATTGCGGAACATGTGGTTCCGATGGATCAGCAAAGTCAAGTACGTAATCGTGCTCAATTGACGTGACGGAATCCGTATCTTGAAAATTTGTAATAATATCGCGGAGTTCGTTGTGCAAGTCAATTTCTTTCGAATTAATTGGCGTCTGCGTTATACTTGCAACTTGAAAAGTTGCGGCTAACATGTTTATTACGTTTGCAATGTTGAGCAACTGCATTTTGAAGAAGTATTAACGTACCGTACTTCTTTTACTGGAATGACACGATGTGCACTGACTGTTCTCGTAAGCGTAACTGTTCAAAAAAACAACACCCACAGGAGTATTTATACCAAGTTATCGTATGAATAACAAATGTATGAATATCTCGTGTTTATAACATCTTTGTGCCCTCTGTGGAATATAAGCCTCTCATCGTCGATGTCGCTGAATGACGCGTATATTGCATTATTTTCGGATCATCGCACATGTGAACTTTGTTCCTCGTTACTATTTGATTACAGACGACAAAAAGATGACATTTTCAATTATCCCAAATGTCTGAAATGTTATAAACACGAGATATTTTCAGTCATTTGGGATAATTGAAGAGTGTGGCTTCAACCTCGAAGTTCATTCTGGACGAACATTGTCAAAGTCTGGCGTGAAAATAGTGGAAGCAGCGATTCAATCGGTATCCTCTATGACACACAGTTACACAATCATGCCTACTATTTCGGCAAGCGGACGTCTTCTTTCACCTTTATACATCGTTTTAAAGGAGCCCACGGGGACATTTGGTCCGAGAGTTCAGGAAACTCTATTCCGTCCACAAAATATGTATATCGAAGCTTCAAAATCAGGAAAACTCACGTCAGGCCATTTCAATGTAATTCAGGCCAATTCGTTGCGTGTACAGAATAATACAATAAAGATGTATTTTAAATTGTCATCTCCGACTAGCTTTACTACGCCTACGCCTTACCATCCCTACAATCTCTCTTATATCGCGTGCATTTTCATTTCAACATCCGGTTATACACACCAAAAAAATTTTAACGCAAAAATCACTTACTAGTATGAAAAGAGGGTGTCCAGATGTATTTCATGGCGAACAGCAAAAGATAAATATTTCAAAAAAAGGGGGGAGGGGGTGGCGTAACAGGAAAAAAAATGGATTAAAAAAAAAAAAAATAACGCAGTTTCGTAAACGCCAACAAGCGATTTAGTTTTGCATTAAACTTTTTTCCGATATCTCTTACCGTTCTTGAGATATTTGACGAAGAAGCGAAATCTGATTTTTTTTCAAAGGGTGTTTTCACCCCCTAAACACGAGTTATGGCACCAACGAAAAATATGGTTGTGTTACGGATGGATTACTCTACATGTGTACCAAATTTCAGATTTTTTTGAATTTCCGGGTTGTCTATGTTCCCTTGTAAGTTGGCTCGCTTGCAGCATCAATTCGCGCAGGTGCAGGTAGTGCAAACGGACATGGAATGTCTGGATCTGGAAACAGATTATGCAGAAGAACGCGCAGAGCTCGAAAACAAATATGATAATTGGGCTTGCAAGGCCAAAGATTTATTAAAAAACGAAAGCGTGGGGACCGCGTCGGCTGGCTCCACGGCAACGAAAAATACGAGCGCAACAAACGCAGACGGGGACGTGAAGTTACCTCAAATCGCGTTACCATCGTTTTCCGGGGCGTACGACGATTGGCCGGGTTTTGCCGATCAATTCATATCAGCGGTCCACACTAGTAACACGATGAGTCACGGGAAAAAGCTAACTTATCTGCGTTCTTGCTTAAAAGACGAAGGGGCGCGTACGATTAAGTCTCTCGGTAATTCGGCGAACAATTACGCAGTTGCATGGGCGTTATTGCGGAAAAGGTTCGAGCAGCCGTTAATCGTGGCAAACAGGCACATCGGTGCGTTGTTAGGGGCGACCGCGAACTCTGGATCAGGTCAACGCGATTTGTGCAAGTTCGTAACGGACGCGGAGGCTCATTACGAAGCGTTGAGGACGTTGCATTATCTCACAGAGGACAACATTCTCGTTTATGTCCTAACATCGCAGTTGGACGCGGAAACCGTAGAGAAATGGAAGGAATCGAAGCAATCGGACTTCTCAACAGTGTCATCAGAAATAGCATCCTGCCGCACACAGAGAAGTAGTATGCGTGCGTGTCCGTGAGAGCTACGAGCCAGTCGAGCAGCGCGTAGCCCTCACGGACACGCCGCATACTACTTATCTCTCTTCCCCCACCACGCGTGCCACATGTGGCAGGATGCTATTTCTGATGACACTGCTTCTCAACGGTCGAGGAATTATTAGAATTCCTGCACGAACACCTGTTCTATATGCCTTTTCTAGAGTGGTGGTAAGTGGATTCCTCGACTCTAGGTCTATAATTCCACAACCACGCACGCATAAGTTGTGCCGGATGTTCGGGCAGGCTAGCCCAAATAGCCATTTCTCTACAGCCCAGCGGACGCTTGCCAAAGCGACTCCGCCACCGCCCCCTCGAAACCAACCCAGCCGGAAGAGCTCTTGCGAGCTCCCCGGCATCCCGAGGTACCGGCTAGGTTTGGTAGACCAACTGAAGTTCGCGGGATCGTCACACCCGTGAGACATTCGTCTCCTCCTGCGAAGAACGTACTCTCTAGTTCTTTGGACTCTATCAGGGTCGAATAAGTACTCTGTAGGAGGCGGAGTCCGCGTGATGGGCTAGATCACGCAGCCTACCGGCGCTCCTCCCCTGATCTCTTTCGATCCGTCGAGCTCAGTTGGGTCTGGACTGACTGATGTACCCAAAACACCATCAGCAGTCCACCCTAACAGCGTCACCCGTGGCCGAAGCCACTTCGAGAAGGTGCTCGATCGGTCTTGGGTTTTTACACCCCTGCCATCACTTAAGATGACTTGAACCCGCCGGCCTGCCCAAGTAAGTTCGAATAGGACAGTACAACGAGCGGGACCATCTGACCCGGTGGCCGCAAAATCCCTAGACAAAGGCAAAAACGTGTAACCGTATTTTTTGCTGGCCCCAGAATGGGTGCCAATTCGCGAATGAATCTTTTTCCCTGTATTAGGAGGTCGGTGGATGACCGCGCTCTCACCCCGACGTGAGTGTCGTGGCAAAAGTTCACGTATTCCGCAGCGATGCACACGGGATACGAATCAAAAATTCGCTACACGATTCAATCCCAGCAAAATGATTTCTACAGGAAAGCAGCGGTTACATTAATTTTTCTACTTCCCTGGAGTCGACACAGAAGGTGTCGGTAGGTTCGTGCACGGGACGAGGGATGAGACAACAGCGATTTATATTGCACACAAAATTAAATATATTCTTATTTGAAAATAGGTACAAGAAAATATACGGTCGAACGTCGGTGTATGTAAAGGCAAAGACTTCGCAATTCTTATGTATGTTTTTAGATGCTGCCAGGACAGATCGACCTAGACCTGTTATCTTACGAACGTTTTACAATTGTCAAGTTTTCCTAGACCAGGGAACACCTGGGCGAAGACTAGGATCGTCAGGCGGGGTACACCGTAGTGCTTGGGCCGTGCGTCTGATCCGTCTGCCAGAGGTTATCCCGTGTCCTGTTCTAAGGTTTCGTTCGGACTCAGGTGTAAAACTATTCTATGTGACTCTACTGCAAGTGTTTTCAATACGTCTACAGGAACTCTGCAGTTATGAAATCGACTTAGGGCGGGAGCGCTAGGCTGACCGTGCCATGGGTCTATCGCACCACAGATATCCTGTATTACTTTTACTAATTATGCAAAATGCCTGCAAGAGAGGCTAGGAGTATCCTTGGGGGGGGCAGTTGCCAGCCGTAGGATACGTCCGCCTGCTTACAGGGTTACTCAGAGAGGTGAGAAGAACGGTACACGATACTGTTCTGCGGGAGCGCTAGGCTGGCCGGGAGTCAATCTGGCCACTTCTACCTCTCTGGAGCTAAGCCTGATATTCTTACTCTAAATCTCCTTTTTTATGACTTTTTATTCTTTTGGAACTATCCTGGTCTTATACGCGGCGCTCTTACTACACGCGGTAGCACAATTATATATTGGAATACAGTATGCGAGAATGAACGTGCGCGAGAAAATACGGAATGTCGGCGAAGCTTTTATATTGAAATTAGCTTAACACGCGTTTACAGCGGCAATTAGTTTGACGGGGCAGTGACTAACGCAAGCTTCGGCGTCGTAAGCAATTTGATAAAAGGAGAGCGCTCCGTCGTAAATTCGTGTGCGATTTATGCGTTCTGTGTGTCGTCTTGTTACTGTTTAGTCTCCGAATATATAGTGTCCGGCGGTACGGCGTAGTGCGTTGATGATAAAGGCGACGGCAATAATGCGTGCTCTTTATAATTTGACTCAGGATAAGAACGATTCTGCAGTACGGCCGGGCACCATATATTCAGCTGAGCGCCTAAACCCTATGGCGAGAAAAGGAGGCATCTACCGCCCGGGGTCGGTAACTACGATTTGTCATACGCGAGCAGGCGACACCTCACACGCCTGGCGTGTGCACACACACACCGGTAGCTCGGGCGTGCTGCGTGGAGCGCTTGCGAGAAATCAAGCGCACGATGGAACGCTCCAAAATTGGACGGTTACATAGCCCCCCCCCCCCCCCCCATTAAAACGCGAGAAACGGTGAAAGTTGCCTCCTTTCCAGGTTCGAGAGTTCAAAGATCATTTTAAAGAAAAATTCATTTATTCGCGAGCTATCCGGTAAAGTCGCGCTCGCATACAAAAATAAACATTCATTGCGTCTCCCGGCGTGTGGTAACGGAAAAAAAAAAAAAGGAGTTGCTTATTTCGGTCGTGCCGATTACGTTATGCGTTTTAATTGATAAGGTGTTGCGTTTTCCTCTTTTTTAGGTTTCCGTGGTATGTCAGTGTATTTCGTTTTATTGTCTTTAAACGGCGCCTCCGTTGCACGTTTCGCGGCACATTCCCGTGGTATGGTACGTCGTCGGTCGCGAAGGGCGGCCATAAGCGCGTCTCCCTCGAGCATATGCACTGGTGACCAGCTTGACCGTTGACCCCATCCTGGATGAGG
This sequence comes from Priocnemis perturbator, assembly GCA_963942575.1. Taxonomy (NCBI): domain Eukaryota; kingdom Metazoa; phylum Arthropoda; class Insecta; order Hymenoptera; family Pompilidae; genus Priocnemis; species Priocnemis perturbator. The sequence goes on along the minus strand of OZ012643.1, from coordinate 6,863,102 downwards.
CGTCCGTGCCTTGCAGTCAAAAAGCTCCTTGAGCAGTCGACGCTTTTTGGCTGACAGCTCCTTCTCTCGCTGTCGTTGGGGGTTGCAGGGTGGAAGAATCGCCAGGGCACTCGAAGCTGAAAGAGTGCCCTCTCTGTAGTCTCTCCCGTCCATCTGCGAAGTTGGTGGTGTTGGAGAGCGTCGGTCATCCTTCAGTTTCCGCGTCGTCCGTCCTTGGATGCCCTCTTGCTTCCGCGTAGTTGACCGTTGGCCAGGTTCTCGCGTCAACGGTGTTGGTGGAGGTGGGTGGTTGCTCTTGTCCGGTATCGCCATTGATGGGCGATTTGCGATCATCGACGTCGTCGCATGTTGATTGTTCGTTGCGTTTGGCGTCGGTGATCGTCGGGCTTCGTCCGCTGGGCGGCGCGTCATATGTTGTTGACTGCATTTCGGATTGAACGTTACCGAACGTTTGCTGTTACGTGACGGTATAGTTCTTCCTCCGTCTTTTTCAGCGCCAGAGTCTTGACCCTTATTCTTGCCGGTGGTGGCAAGATTGACCGCATCGTCTTTATTCGGTCGTTGCACAAAAATATCCTTCTCCATCGTCTGTGTACGAGCGTCACGCGTGCGGACTCGCGCTTGGGATCCCGTCCCCTTCGCGTAGTTCCCTCCACTGATGGTCGTCCATACTCTTGGTGTAAGGGTGGTGGTGGGTGGTAGGTCTACCTCATTGTACCGGAAGTCTCTTCCGGTCTGTGTGGTGCGGGTGATCATCTCCCATTTCGCGTATGATTGTAGTCCGGTTGACGGCATGACTGCTCTTGTACACTTTACTTTGGAGAATGAGGAGGGTGGTATGACGTGGTCGTTACTTGTCCCTTCCTGGAGCGCGAGATGAGGGGTCCCCCCGCTCTTGCGCTTGTCGGTACCGGCGAAGGAGCGTTTCGTGAAAAAGGCCCTTATGTTTGCGGGTCTGCTTTTCCACGATTTCATACGTACTGCTTCCTTTTCTCGCAGCAATTACGTACGGTCCTTCGTAGAGATGGAAAATCTTGGCTATATGTCTGTCAGCGGCGTTTGATATCGGGTTCGTCTTGACCAAGACCAATTCTCCTATATCGAAACCCGTTGACATGCCATTCCGGTTTCTTGCATTTGTTCGGCGCTCGGATCTGGTCCTCATCTGTTCGTAAGCAAGCTGGAGTTGCTCTTGTCTTTCGGCCTGTGTTTGCGGATTCGATTCTCGTAACTCAGGAAACCACTCGAACCATGGGCGTTCGGGTTTCGTTCCGGTCATCAGCTCGCAAGGTGTGTATCCTGTCGCGTCACTAATGACCTCGTTGCAAGTCGTCTCAATCAGGTCGATGTAATTAGCCCAGGCAGTATGATGGTTATTGACGACTGCCCTAAGAATTCGTCCGATTTCGCGGTTCGTCCGCTCCACAGGGTTACCTTGAGGGTGTCTCACGGATGAGCGTATGTGACGTATGTCTCTTTCCGTGAGCGCGTTCTTCCATACCCTTGACATGAATTGAGTTCCGTGATCGGTTATGATGCGCTCGGGTCGTCCAAATTCCGGTATGTATCGTTCGCACAATTTTTTTGTGGTAATATGTGCGGTCGCTCTCTTTACTGGGTAGAGTTTCACGTGCCTCGTGAATACATCCTTGATTACCAGGATGTGCTGAACTCCACCTGTTGACTTTGGCAGTGGTCCGAAGTAGTCTATCGACAGTAGATCGAGAGGTGCCCTTGGAACAATTGTTCCCATCGGCGGCTTACTCGGATGTGTGTCCGCTTTGGTACGCTGACACAGATCGCATGTAGAAGCGATTTGCCGAGCAAGACGGTAGCCCTTTTTAACATAAAATGCTTCACGCACTAGCAATGCCGTCTTCTCTCCCCCGATATGTCCATAGACTTCATGGATTTCTTTCGTTAGTAGGTGGTGAAGATGTTTCGGCAGCATTATTCGCAATGCGCCTTCACGACCCTGCTTGTAAATCACGTTGCGGACGATTTGGTGTTTCCCGTCCGGTGTCTTCGTGATTTTTGCTCGAAGTGCAGCGAGATGTTTGTCCTTCGCTTGCTCCTTGTCCATGTTGGCCAGGATCCTTTTTGTCACTGGCGCGAGATCACGCAGTAAGGTGGTGCTTATCGGAATGATCGTATTCCGCTTCTCCGTCCACGTATTCGTGTCGGCGTTGGTTCTGCTCATTATGTCGGCAAGGAGGTTTTTACTGCCGGCGATATGGCGGATCTCTAGGTCGTAATCTTGGATGCTGAGCGTCCATCGGGTGAGTCTTTGGTTGGTCAGTCGACTCTCCTTCAAGAATGTAAGCGCTCTATGATCGGTCAGAAGAATAATTTTGCTGCTCGCGACGTAGGTCCTGAATTTTACGAGGCTCCATACAATCGCGAGAAGTTCTTTTTCCGTCGTTGTGTAAGTCAGCTCTGGGCCTTTCAGAGCCCGACTTGCGAATGTAATTGGGTGGCGTGTGCCCTCAGCGTCCTCTTGTTCTAGTACTGCACCCAGTGCGGAGAAACTGGCGTCAGTTGTCAGGAAGTACGGCTTTGATGTGTTGTTATACCGCAGTACAACTTCCTGGCAAAATGCAGTCTTGAGTGAGGTGAATGCTGCTTGTGCATCTTTTGTCCATTCCCATTTACTGTCTTTTTTCAGGAGTCCAAGCAATGGAACCGATAGTCGTGCATGCTTCTCCGTGAATTTGCTGTAGTAGTTCACTAATCCTAGGAATCCGCGTAACTGCTTGAGATTCCTCGGTGTTGGGAAGTCTTTAATTGCACGTAACTTCTCTGGATCTTGCGTTAGTCCATTTGGCGTAAGTATATGTCCCAAAAACTTCACTTCGGTGACCAAGAATTTACATTTATCGATGTTTATTGTGACGTTGTGTGCAGTGAGTCTCGTTAGTATGTCATTTAGGTCACGTAAATGATCTGCGTACGTTTTCGATATACACAAGATGTCATCTACGAAAATGATCACTTGTGCTTCCATGCCTCGAAAGACGTTCCTCATTGCACGTACCAAGGATGCGGTGCTTGTTTTTAAACCGAATGGTGTAACTTGGTACTCATAACATCGGCCTCGATATATGAATGCTGTAAATTTCTTTGACTCCTCGGTGAGCGGGACTTGCCAAAAACTATTGGTCATATCCAGGCTGGACATATAACCAACCTTTTCGATCTTTTGGAAGATCTCCTCAGCATTCTCAGACATCTCGTAATCGTCGCATAGATGTTCGTTCAGGCGACGTGCATCGAGACAAAGGCGTATATCGCCGTTCTTCTTAAGAACTGGCACAATCGGATTTATGTACGGACTCGTACTTGGCCGGATGATATCGTTGTCCAGCATACGCTGTATTTCGGCGTCTGCACCGTCGTGATATTTAATTGGTATCGGATACGTCCGGGAGTAGTATGGAGTATCCTTAGCCATGCGGAGAGAATGTGTGTAGCCTGTAACCCGTCCGATTCTTTTTTGCCATAGTGCCGAGTGTGAAAGAATCATTTCCTTTAAATGTTCCTTCTGCTCACTCGTGCCCTCACACGATCGTAGTATTTCCGATAGTTTCGCGTGTGCAGTATCATCTGGTGTCTTGGCCTGATTGCTGCACACTCTTGCTGGAATTTCTGTTATTGCTTCTTCCGGGATTATGGTGGTGGTAATCGTCTCATCCTCTACGCAGATGGATATCGTGCCATCTGCGAGATTGATTTTCGCCTGTAATTGGTGTAGTACATCCACTCCGATAATCGTCTGACATATGAGTCCTGGGATTACCGCGAGTGTTGCTTCCAATTTTCGACCGCCTATCGTGAGTTTTGCCCACAATTGGATTTTTAGGCGTGTCGATTTTTGCCCTGTGGCTCCGATGATAAATGTATTTGATACTGGCAGTGTCGGACAGTTTTTTATGGTACTGAGATGTTCCTGGTACCACTGCAGTGATACGGCCGAGATGCAGCTGCCAGTATCGATCAAAGCGAGCGTTGGTATGCCCTCAATTTCCACCTTTAATTGCGGGCAGGCGTTGATCGAACGATTACTTGTTTCCTCCGTTTGTTCTTCCAGTAGGTCATCACGGACATTCTGGAAAACTGTACCGATGGTTGTGCAGTTTCCATCGTCCGTTTCTTGTCCTCCTGTGGAGGCCCGTGGTAGCGAGGGTGAGGTCCTTCCTTGCTGCGTTTTTCCGAAGCTCCCTACTCGTTTTCCGCTTGATGCGTTGCCAGCTCGTCCTCAGGAGTCAGAGGTTCCTCCTCTTCTCCTTCGGGCGTTTCCTCCGTGTGTTCGTCCATGACATCGAGTGGTCTCACTCGGTCGATCGGCCGTCGTGTTGTCGGTGGCCGCCGGGGCTCTGGTGTACGTTGATGTATGTACGGCGCTCTCGGTGTCACGTTCATTCGTTGGCGCGGTGTTTCCGGAAATCTCCTTCCGAGATTACGCTCTGGTGGTGGCCGCGCTTCTCGTTCTTTTGGGCGGTTGATCGTCCCACCGTGGTCGAATCTCTCAAGTAAAGTGAGTAGCTCGTCCACAGTCGCCATATTTTGTGACGTCACGCAGTCATCGACTGCCTGCGTGAAGTGACGTCCAATCGTCTGAACGATTTGTTCCTCGCTCTGACGTGGCGTTAGATCGCGGGCATTCACGATCAAACGCATCGCGTATGTTACGCGCGTGACTCCGTCTTCTTGCTTGTAGTAGCCCTTTTCCAATTGATCCCGCGTCTTTCGCTGGATCGCCGAGCTCCAGAATCTCGCGAGAAAACGTTTCGCGAATTCTGGCCACGTGATGACTTGGTCTGCAACTACGTCCCACCATTCTGCCGCTATTCGTTTCAGTGCCTGGCTGATAAGGAATTTTAGTTCTCTTTCCGGCGCGTTCGTTGCGTCGAGGAAGTCTCGCATTTCGCGTATGAAACGCGATGGCTTCTCGCCAGTTCTTCCCTCGTATGTCGGCAACGTTGGTTTGATGGTGAACGGTCGCACTTCCGTCTCTGGTCTTTTTGACAGCGGTGGCATGCTGTCACGGCGCCAGGTCTCGCCGAATGGTCGCTGGAGCGAGCTTCGAGCGGATGTAGTCGGTTGGTCGGGAGTCGGCAGTCGTGGTTGCCGTCTCAGTGCGTGAGCCTCCATGTCCCTGATCTCGTTGACCGTTTGGTTTGTTTCAAGCAGCTGGTCAATCGCTTGCTGGACGATTCCTTCTCGGGTTTCCTGCTCTTGATGTAGGCGATCTAAACGGCTGGTGAAGTTCCGTATTAGGTCCCTTATCTCCAGCTTGTGATCCAGTATTTTTCGGCTCATCTCGTTACGCACTTCCTCCACGCGTAACTCAACTTGTCGCTCGTACCACGCCTCCAAGTTATCGACACGCGCCCTCAGATGTTCGAGATCAATTCTCGTACGGGATGTCGCGCCTGTTTCGTCGTGGTAGTCTTCGGTGGTAATGTTCGCTCCGTCTCTCTCCTGTTCCTCCGTTGTCTCCGGGTGTTCAGTCGATGGAAGACCTCTCGCAACTGCGTCGATAGTCTGCCTCGCAGTATCGAACGTGTCGGTGGTGTATGTCGTGTGTGCGTTCCTCCTTCTTCCATCTTCTTGTGTTCCGGTTGTTCTTATGTCCGAATCCATATTTGGTGTTTGCGTGGATTCGTTATGTAATTCCGGGTCGGTGATGTTAGTCCGCGGAAGTACTGGTGTTCTCGATAGTGTCGGCAGATGTGACTGGCTACGAGTCTGCATCACTGTACGTTACGTACTTTATTTCGCGCGAGTGTACCCCGTCGCACCTCTTGCCGCTGTACTCGTTAGGCCGTGATTTGATATATATATATATTTCGCGGGTGACTCTAATGTGTGTCTTTTAAAACTATGTGTCCTTTCGTCGGACTTAAATTCACTGAAAGTTCGCTCTTCTCTCAATCGCTCGCCCCACGTTGGGCGCCAATTTGTAACCGTATTTTTTGCTGGCCCCAGAATGGGTGCCAATTCGCGAATGAGTAGTAAGAGTAAACCGCTTCTAGACCCGTGCTGAGAGTAAGCCGATTCTGGACCAGTATTTCTGGACCAGTGTCCGATTCTGGACCAGAATGAGTATCGCCGATTCTGGACCAGTAGCCGATTCTGAACCACAGTAGCGCAGTAGGCTTCGGTCTTGCGTGTATTTGTTTTTTATTTTTTAATGGAATTTTTTTTTATCGAATTTTTTTTTTTGTCTATGTTTGCGGTCTGGTCTTAATCAGGCAGGCAAGGGGGGAAGTTTGCGGTTTGTCCTTATCGTGGAGAGGTGAAGTTTGCGGTTTGTCTTTTTTAATGAGAGAGAGAGAGGTAGTAGTTTGCGGTTTGTCTTAATCAGGTGGAAGTTCGCGGTCGGTCGGTTTTAAAAATTTGCGGAAGAAGAGGCGAGAGCCGTTCGATTCTGCACAGCAGCGGTCAAGGTTAAAAGTAGTGTCGGCGGTTGGACGATACGGTATGCGGCTACTGCTGCTGATAGTCGGGGGGAGGCCTTGCCCGGAATTTTTTCTGGGTGTTAGGCTAGAAAGTTTGTGCGTGGTTTACGGAAGTTAGAGGAGTGCATGAAAGGAGGAGGAGGAGGAGGAGAAGAAGGTTGGACAGGAACAATAGGAACGATAAACACGATATCGAGAGCGGAGCGGAGGACGATAAAAGTGTCTAATCGACACGCGGCGTTGTAATACTACGAAATGGTAGACACAGAGGTAGAGGTAGTAGGCGTTGTACTACGAAATGCCGTGTGCGGGGTGGGTTGGAAGTCGGAAGTCGGAAGTAGACCGGGTAGGAGAAGGTTGCACGGAGGAACGATACGACGATAAGCGATTACGCGGTACATCGCGAGCGCGTGCGGGCAACGGCAACTCTACTATCGAGAGCGGAGCGGAGGACGATTGTACTACGGAGGAGGAGGAGGAGGAGGAGGTTGGGTGGGAGCAGGAAGGTGTACTACGGGCAGTGAGGAGGAGGAGGGGGTCCGGCGTCGTCATCTTGGAGCAGCGGACGCGTTGCAGGTCGTGGGGTGGGAGGGGGAGGGGGATGGGGGGAGGGTCCCGGGGAAAGGGCGCTAGGCGCTAGCTAATATTCGCACGTTAAACGTAACGCATCATCGGCGATGGAATACGGTAGTAAATGATCGTAATAATGTAAATATCAATGTCAGTATTATATATTTATATCTATTGTTTTTAAAATAAATTTAAAAATACAATTTAAATATGTTCTTACGATACAAAGAATTAATATGAGAAATGTTAAATATAATCCTGCGTTTCTTGTTCCGACGGCAAATCTGATATGGATTCCTGCCAGTCTTGTTCCGACGGCAAATCCGGTATGGATTCTACGGGCGATGGTGAGGAAGAAGAGGCATAAGTAGCCCCTTTTTCACTGTTGTCGTTCTCCGTATCGCTTTCCTCGTTGTTACCGTCGTCAGACCTAAAACTCGCGCAATAGGACATTGCCGAACAATCCTCAGAGTCCTGATGCGACATCGGCATCATCGGTGTGCTGCAAAGACTCAAATTAAATATTTTTGCTAAAGCGAATAAAGTCTGTGTGAAGCTGTGTGTACTTACTTCAAATGTAATTGCAAGATTTCCCTGCGTTCTTTGTCATACACATAAATATCATTATTTAACTTAATAGCTAACATTTCCTCAAATCCGTAGTCGTCTATAAACGATAGAATATCTTCAATGGTCTCTAATATATCCATATAAAGCCATGTAGACGGTGATTTTATAAATTTGTCGTTTATCTCCATCATGAACTCGAATTTTGAAACACTGAAAAAGAATAAAACTGAGTAGTATACGTGGAAAGTTGTAAATATGAAAAGAAGAATAAGAGTATTTATTATTTACTTACCATTTTGACGCTATCGTATCGGTCTCCTCCACCGCCGGTATCATTATTTTAAATAATTTGTTGAATATATAAAAAGTTGTATTTACTTTTATCATTAGAAACTTATATAAATCTCTTTCAATAATAAATTTTAAAATATCTTTAATCTTATCGATTGTATCATTATTTATAAATTTCCAATGATTTGGACACTCAATCTCACAGTTTTCACTAATTGATAGGAGATATTTGAAATTACAATTCTCCATGTTTTTAATTTCACTATGACGTTGAGACCACCGATCGTCCTTTGTTCACGTCTGAGCGTGCTATAAGGTACTGTTTATGATAGCGGGTGCAGTTTATATGCATTGGGTGTTAGATATTAATGTACAATAAGAGGGGGTAATTCTGTCGTAGTAGAGGTGTTACATTTATATTAGCTTACGCACAATACTAGATAATGGGTTATATTCTACTATGCGATCGTGTAAAATAAGACAATACGCACATGTATTGGGGGGGGGGATATTATTAGCACGTTCAAATTCAATTTTTACATCTACCGTACCCGTTTTGACCGTTTCGTTTTGATGCGAACAATCAATTACTACTATTGGACCTATTGTATCGATGAAAGAGTCCATGCTCAGTAATGGCGCACATTCAGATAAATCTGATAAATTATAATATGATTTTTTAAATCTAGCGTACATATCATATAAGATTGTAGCTTGATTGTTATCAAAATTTAAATTGAGCCTATCATAGGGATAAAAGTCGGAGTTTAAGTGAAGCTTAATATCCCGTAGAAAGCAATGATCGAATTTCGTACAGGCTTTCTTGAAATCATTTTTTCTACTAGTTTGAAACGCAAATATGATGTAGCGAGGCTTTTCTAGCTGAGTCGAGGCTTTAACAGCCCACGTATGATTTTGTGTTTCGGGTAATAAGGGATATTCGTGTAACTCCCAAGAACGAAAGCTCATTGAAATTGGCCTATCATATTGTAAAAGGCGTAAAAATTGTAATTTAGTACTTTCGTCTAACGTAATGTGTTTCATCATCCATTGTATTTTTGTTAATTCAATTTTTGGTTCCACGGCAAATTCATGTTCGGATACTATTGCATTTTTATCATCTTTTGCTCTAATTAAAATTAATTCATGCCTTCCATATGTAATTACGCGTTTATAATCTTCAAAGAATCCTAAAATTATATTCAACGGTACGCAAAAACTAAACGAATTGACAGATTCGTTTAGCGGTTTCCATTTTCCATAGTTCCAACCGGCTTTAGCCAGTTCCCTACTTTTAGAATCTCCGAGTGAAATATAATTCTTTAATGTAGTAGTAATGCCCACATTTTTACAACGGTCTATCTCAATTCCATTAAGCTCGTATCGTATTTCATTAAATAGGAAAGCAATTGCATTGTTTTCTAAGCGGCTAGTTTTATTTGTATCGTTATTATATTTTATGCTACACCGTCCCTCGATTAATAAGTAACTTTCACATGGTAATACAATTAAATCTTGCTGCTGTATCGGAATTCTTATTTCATCGTTATAACTTAGAGAAGAATTAACGTAGGGATTATAAGCATGAAACTCGTAGCCACTAATTCGATTATCAATAACAGGAGAATCATGAATATTAAGCGGGTCGCTCATATTATTTAGATATTAGCGTGAAGCCTAGCGATTCTAAAAATTTCTTATTCGCCGAACTTAACCTCTTTATTTTCGACGTTGACGGCGATGTAAGACTCTTTCGCGAATGAGATGGGTTTCGGTGGAAGTGTATCGCTCTACTGACACGTTTCTTAATCGGTGCTCTTAATTTACATACTTTTTCCACGCTATTAGCCCTCCTATCATTGTTATTATATATTATATTGTTATAAATCTCCGCTTTGATCTACTACTCGTAAATTTATACGGTCTATAACTCTTACGATGATTGGAAGATAAATGACGTTTGACGGCGTTTCCGATATTTTATATCCCGGCTCAACGTTTGGGAAAAATTCATGAATCGTGTGCACAATTTTCCCGTTACTGTATGCACCGGCAGTAATACTACACTCAATACGAATTATATTCACTTTAATAATTTTTACTGTAATATCCGATTCATATCATTTTTCAGGTTCAAGTATTCTCTTGTTTGAAAATCCTAATATACTTCCAATACTGTTTGGTTTACCGAAGTCAATGGAATACTTACATTTGATTTCACTTTTTAACGTACTATTATTTGCACGTAATATGAAGATATTATCTGGATCCTCGCTTACCTCTTTACGAATATTGTCTTGAATATAGGTATTAATACTTGATAGCTCGTAGGAACCTTTTGGTATAACGATTTCCTTATTACCGTCGTAATAAAATTTATTATTTGATTTATCGATATTAGGAATAGCGTGAAATGTTTGAAAATCTACTAAACCTAATTCATATTTTCCATTACTCAAATCTAACGGTGGGAAAAAATCGGCTATCAAGTCTGAAGACGTGCCACTTAAAGTTACGGTAAATGACGACATTTTTAGATGTTACGTTTAAGAAATTCAAAACATAACTGACCACAATTAGTCATGTCGTATGATTGATAAGTGCTGTAATTATAAGAAACTGCTGCTAGGTTTTTTTTATTAAAATAATTTATTAGTTCTAAGGGTGGTCTTAAATTACCGAACGAATCAAAATATTTAACATTGTTTCCTTTTTTAATATATGCCACCCAGTGTGTTCCTTTTCCTTCATTATTATCCAAATTTACTATTCCACATTCGTTTCTTCTTATCGTTATAGGTAGTTTATTTCGCATAAAAACCCCTCTAAAATATGGAATATTTTTGCATGCTTTTTCTAATGGTATATTAGTGGTTACTCCAGTTGCGACTAATGTATTCGAATTATTATTTTTTTTTTTTCCGCCCTTTCTTCGTTTTCTAATACCGCGACCGCTTATACGTTTATACGGAGATAAATAGAGTCCGCGACCCTCTAAAGTTGCATTGTGTCTTTTCAATTCTTCTAACTGTTTTTGCTGAGCTTTAGACCTATTTATTGCGGATGCAATGTTAGCAGCGCCTCCCGCCAGCGAACCCAAGACACCGACAAGCGGCAATAGCGGTATAAATCCGCCTCGTTTAGCAATACGTATCTTTCTTTTTCTATTTTTATTTTTATTCATGCCCATACCCATTTTTCTTTTTGCATTCATAAGACCCCAAGTAACGGTAGCGGCAACACGATGGCCAAGTTTAGTATCTTGCGCTGTAGCAATTTGTTTAGCAGCCGCTGCTAAAGATTTATCTGCCTTATGTCGCAACTCGATATCTTTACTATTAGAATAGTTGATGTCGTGTTCGCGACAAGCTGAATCTAATTGGTTTATACCTTTTGGTCCTAATGATAATCTTTTGTTTAAATGCGTACCAGGTCCGCAAAACTGATACCCCGGAATATGTAATTCGAAAGGAAGTGCATTGATTGCAGAGTTTAATATACCACTCCCCTTAGTACGACTGCTATTCACTCTTTTTTTTCTATTCGCATACACTATCATTACACTTACACTTCACCATCTTCTGAGATAATAAAGCTAATAAATGATTACTCGCCTATTTATATGCTTTTGCTGTAAGCGAATATTCGTAGTTATTCTTTTAGTCTCTACGGGTAATATTATCATGCGTTTCGTTAAGCAGCCCTTGTCAATTTGTAATAATTTTGTGTGTGAAAAAATGTTACCTGAAGAAAATCGTAATGATAATTATCGACGTCATAGTAAGATACACCCCAATACTATTCGCTGTATAATATGCGGACCATCTAATTGTGGAAAAACCAATATAATAGTTAATTTAATTGAAAGCCCTAATGGAGTGCGCTTTGAAAATATTTATGTGTATTCGAAATCACTGCAACAAGTAAAATATCGTTATCTCGAAAGAATTATATCAGCAGTACCAGACATCGGCTATTATAAATTTTCAAATAATAGCGAGATTATTCCGATTTCTGAAGCTTTGCCTAATTCTATCTTTATATTCGACGATGTAGCCTGTGATAAACAGCAAACTATAAGGGAGTATTTTTCAATGGGCAGACATTCTAATATCGATAGTTTTTATTTATGTCAAACTTATACAAAAATACCTAAGCATCTTATAAGAGATAATACGAATTTATTAGTAATTTTTCAGCAAGATAATATAAATTTACGCCATATTTATAATGAACATATTAATACTGATATGAGCTATGAAGATTTTCTAGCATTATGTAGAAATTGCTGGGAGAAAAAGTATGGATTTTTAGTAATTGATAAGGATAGTAATATTCAAAATGGAAGGTATCGAAAAGAATTTGACCAGTTTGCTATTATATAAATCAGTATACTGCTAATATTCAGTCATTATACGTCCACGGAAGGAGTGAGAAGTGAGATGGGTGGTGGTACGCAAGAAAATAAGAAACGCCGACAAATTTTAAAACATATCGCGAAAACAAGTGATGTAATTCGAAAAAAATATAAAGATTTGAAACTTGGTAAAATAGAGTCTGAGGAATATTTAAAAGAAACATATAAACCGATAACTAAACCTCTACAAAAATTACTAGAGAAAAATATAATTACGAATAACAATAATGAAAATGAAAAGAAAAAATTTAAAATTGAAAAAGATATCGAAAGTGATATTGAAGATATTGAAGATAATGAAGATGATGTTTTTGAAGATGAAGATAGTGGAGGAGTTGAAGACTTGAGTAAGAAAAAAACAAAGGAAATGGTTAATCCGTCATTGAGTGAAACGCATTATAGTTATTCGCCGTCTAGTGCCGTTATTAGGAGTACTAAAACTAAAAATGATAATATAAAATTTAAGACAACGCCACAACAAATAGGTAGGAGAAGGACGTTTGCCGAAGCGTCAACTCCTATATCTCCTATACCATTATCGATGATAGAAAGACCAAATGTTGAAGAACCTTCACCGTTAGAAAGATCACATGCGGAATCCTCTATTAGCGAAATATTACAAAATCCGCCTGAAGATGTTAGAAATTTAATGCAGGAGAACTTAGGCCCATTATCACGAAAATATATTAGCTTATTTTTTAGTACAGATTTTGACAAAGAAATTGATCATGTTTACGGCATATATTTTAAAGATGACAATTTAATGTTAGGTGACAGCATATTTGAGGTGGATGAAAATGATAATATTATTATTAAGAAAACTAGATACGGCGGAACCCCTGGAATTTTCGAATTAATTTTGAAGAAAATTCCCAATTCAAAATTATATAATAATACAGATTTAATTAAGTATAAAACTATTTTATTAAAAACAAATGCCTTCCGTAGAGATTACCAATCATCACAACAGATTATGGGCAGTAAAGGATTTAAATATAAAAAAATAATTGCCCCATTACTAGCACCACATTTAGCTATAGCTGCAGCTGCGGAAAGGGCTAAAACAAAATCTAATAAATTTAAAGTTGGAGAAGGAAATAAATTTGCAATGAAAAAATATATACCGAATAATATGTTAGTTACGAATGAACCGGTGAATTATGTTCACTGGGACAATCCTAATGAGCTTATTGACCGTTTACGGCTTTTAATATCGTCAAAAAAAGTTGGGCATACAGGACATGATAATGAAATTATGTCAATAGTGGAGGAACTTCGCGAAGCCAATATTATTATATAATATTTGTGTATGTCTAAATTATATTTAGTCTTATAATGTTCATTAACAAGTTTGGTGGTAAGGGCATAGAAGATGCTAATGATCGGTTACAAAATTCTAATATGAAAAGGAAAGGTATTTTTCTTCATTTCAACGTTAATGAGGGCGGCTATGATGCACAAAATAGAAAAATTATACGATTAGCAAATCCTGGAAACTCTACAGACGCTGCCAACAAATACTATGTAGATAAACGTATATTAAGTAACGATAGGGCGCTTCGAGGCAGTCTCAACGAAAAAATTGAAAAGTGCGCATCGCAAAGCGAAGCTAATTACGATAAATTAAAGAGAATAAATGCCGTATTAAATCTTTATGGCACAAATTTCAATAAACTTGACGAAGTGACTTCTACGTTAACAGAAAAAATTATAAAGCTAGAAGTAAATGGAAAAGAAAATAATGAATTGCTGCAAAATGTTATAGAAGATTTCCTCGCGCAACAGCAAAAAATAGAGTCTGATGCAAAAAGCCTTAATGAAAATTTGAATACAATTTCTAAAAATATTGAAGAAATTAATTATAATATTACTTCAGCAAAAAATAGTATTAGTCATCATGAATATTTTATAAGCAATCTTAGGGAATCGGCTACGACAAAGGATGCAGTAGAGAATTTGACCACGACAATGGAAAAAGATATAGTGAATCTACAATATCTTCTTGATGAGCAGATAAATGGGGTAAAACAAAATTTACACGATAAAGAAAACGACATAGCTAATATTCGTAAAGAATTTGTGACACAAAATACGCTAAAAACTTCAATTGACGAGCTGCGGAAGGATGTGAATGATAATAAGGAGAATTTAAAAAACACTCTTATAGAAATTCTAAATAGAATACCTAGTAATCTAATAGAAACCCAAAATCATGAAATTAATTAAAGAACAAGAGCAGTTAGTAAAAGAATTGCATACACCTGTGAGAAAGAATTTTGTAAGAAGACGTGTTATAATTAAAGGATATGATGATTTATGGCAAGCTGATCTAGTAGATATGAAAGTATATACGCGATTTAATTCGGGATTTCAATATATTCTCACAGTTATCGACACATTTTCTAAATATGGCTGGGCTCGTCCGTTGAAAACGAAACAAGGTAAAGATGTGGTAAAGGCTTTCTCAAATATCTTCGAGGAGCGTAAACCTAAAAATTTGCAAACGGATATGGGAAAGAATTTTTTAATATTGATTTTAAGAATTTAATGGATAAACATGAAATAAATCATTATTCTACATATAGTGTTATGAAGGCATCGATAGTAGAGCGTTGGAATAGAACGTTAAAAAATAATATGTGGAAATTATTCTCGTTAAACGGAAGCTATAAATGGACGCATATGTTAAATAAACTTGTATACGATTACAATATGCGTAAACATAGAACAATCAAAATGAGACCTGCGGATGTGACAAATAAAAATGCTAGCACGCTTCTTTGATCAGTTTATAGTAATATAAAGATCGTTAAACCGGGCAAATATCGAGTTGGAGATTTTGTACGTATTAGTAAATACAAGCATTTGTTTGAGAAAGGATATACGCCTAATTGGACGACTGAAATTTTTAAAGTTACTTCTGTGCAACATACTTATCCTGTCACATATTTAATTCAAGATTTACGAGGAAATGACATTAAAGGCGGTTTCTATGAATATGAATTATTAAAAGCTAAGCATAGCGATATTTATTTAGTTGAAAAAGTTATTCGTAGAAAGCAAAATAAAGTATATGTTAAATGGTTGGGATTCGATAAATCACATAATTCATGGATTGATATAAATTTAAAATAAATTTATTTTTAATTGTGTACTTATAATTACAAATTGATAATAAAATATAAAAATTCATAATATTCACATCAATGTACATTATTATTTAAGACGATTTATTAGCCACGTTATGGCAGTACCAATTTTTAAAAACTTGTACCTCAAGAAGAGGACAATGTGGAATTTTATTATTCTAATTTCTCTCTTTGGCATGCATTTTGCACGATATAGTGTTGACGTCCACTTTGTTATACAATTGATTAGACACGAGTACATCAAATTTAGGGCACGCCAGTTCCTCTAAATTTATATTTTGTATTCCGAGTTCGTTCAATAATTTCTTTTCGTAAGTTCCTCCTTTATATGCGACAATTGGAGTGTCATATTTCGAGATAAACTCTTGGACGATATATGGCAATTCCTCTTGTTCATAATTTTCAAATCCGTGATCTTTAAACAAAATTCCGTCAATATTATTGTACACATAACGCCCGCTTCGCTGATCTTGAGCGCTTAAATTGCTAAAGTTTTTATTTAAAAATAAGTATTCGTGTAGTATATTGTCATTTATGGATATGATTGCAATTTCTTTGCATAAAAATGTATATCGATTAATGGTGAATCCATCCATATCCATGAAATGGGTTATTTTTTCATAATCGGCTGTAGCCTGAAAATAATATTAATTTAAGCAAATTAGAGTATTGAAAATAAAAATTTGTTTTACTTATATTCGAACTACATACCATAATTATATTTTTAAATTGTCACTTCACTTACACAGACTGTAATTTTTCAATTTTAATGCAAATGTTGCACAAACTTTAGTAGAAGTTTCTTTCAAAAAGATTCGTCTCGTACTGAAGCTCCTATTTGCGCTGCTGTAGGTATTAAATGTGTGGAAAATCAGAAATTGAGCGTGGGCATAATCGTTGAAGGGAGTAGGGGAATGAAGAAAAGTGACGTATGCTGGAAGTTTGGGTGGAAGAGTATGGGGTGCATAAATAGCGCTACTTCGCGATACGCGCAGTTTAGTCGTCGAATAGCACAAGTGCGTTAACAGTTCAGTAGATATTTGCAGTGAACATGTGTGAAAATACGTTCAGTTTGCTGAATAGTGTCAGCATTATAAGCAAGTTGCCAGTGAACCCGGTAGCAGGTTTGGAAATTAATAAATCATATTTAATAAGCGGAATGAGAAAAATGAAGACCCGCTTTGGAGATAGAGTTATGCTTGATTTAAATGATACATTCTCGATTTTTCTACCATTACGTATAAGTAATATTTTATTAGAAAAAAGCAAGCATTACCAAGTTATAGAGAATTGTCTTACAAGCGGTAAACCGGTTCATCTAATATACCTTGGTGGAAAATATAATGAAATGAAATTCTCTACTGATGATAATGATGATGATGATGATGATGATGATGATGTAAAAGAAGAAGAACATGTAGAGAGTGAGAAGGAAAATATGAAAAATGAGAGCGACAAAGATTTGTCAAAACGTAAGCGCAAAAATGGAAACGAGATGTCAAAAGATGAAAAGAATAAAAAAAAAGCAGCATCATAATCAAAAACAGGTTTGTAGACATACATCAAGTATGTATATAATTATAAATGATTTTAGTAATAAAACTATATAAAATAATAATTTCATTACAGATAAAACAAACTGTTTCATTCAACAACTTCTACTACTTATATATAATCGACGATACGTATCCTGAAGAATATCGATGTGCGCGTAAAGGATTCTGGCACATCGACTCCGCATATTTTAAAGCACGGGTTAAAAAAATGGATGATTTGCTTCGAGATATTATGAATTTGAAATTTACACAATATATAAATAATGAAAATAATGTTTAAAATTTCTAATATATTTAGCCATCTATATAAAATTAATAAAAAATGAGTTCATTATAAACTAGTGCATATTTTTCTTTCACATCAGTCTTTCGTCCTACCGTGACACGTGAGCACCTCAATTCTAATCATGACGAAATTAATTATATTTATAATTCACACTGCGATACTTCTTCAACTTTTTCCTTCTCTCTTATCTATGAGGACCAATTTGCGAGTGCCTTCTACGCATGCGATGAATAAACGTTCAGCAATTAATTATCTTCAATATTACGGCTATATGAACACTAATGATTAAAAATCACAAACTATTGATAATGATAAATTGACAGTTGTGTTGCATACGGACTCTCCGTTTGCCTCCGTTCCCACGGATTCAACGTAGCCTCCTCTTGGAGTCCCTACCATCCCTCTGTTTATGTATATAAGATAAGCGCCACTTGAGAACGATAGGGCAGTGAGTTACGGGTTTTCCGCCATTAGCTTCATCTATCCTCGTCTATCTTTTCTCTTCGTCATACACACGCGTTTTCCACAGATTTTCCCATATAAAAAGGCGAACTGGAGCGAGCTCCAGCAGTCTTGACTTTGAAACTAACGCGTTAAGGTCGTAGCTAAACTCTATTGAGAACTCGTTCTTACGTTTGGTTGTTAAGCACTCGCTGTGAGATCGGGCTCAAGTTCCCTTTCAATCGAATATTCTAGAGTCAACTCTTTTGAGCACTCCAATCGTTTCTGAGCTTCACTCATTTACGAATAAAGGTAGAGTCCTTGTTTTAAAAACTAAAACTCACTGCCAGATCGGGCTCAAGTTCCCTTTCGCGCAAAACTAGATTTAAATACTCTTCGCCTAGCTTGTACGCTAGTAGTTTGTAAGTACTTTTGTTCATTACATTTCTAAACTATAATTTCAAGTCACTTTCATTGTATATATTTTTCTACCGTTACAATATAACAAAGTTAACTGTAGTAATTGTGCTACTTCATATCAAATTCATTACCTTCCAAAATAACTCTTAAATTCGTGAAAGATCAGAGGACCCATAGATTCTCCACAACCGCTCGAGGAGAATCAATTACGAGTCAATATTTCCCTTAAAACCTTTACCAGTATACTCCGAGTGTAGGCCACCCAACGTATTCCCGTTGCGGCGCATGCACTCCGAGTTCCTTTACTATTACACCCTCCGAGTGTAGGCCACCCAACGTATTCCCGTTGTGGCGCATGCACTCCTGAGGTCCTTCTCTGCAAAAACTCTATTCCACTCCGAGTGTAGGCCACCCAACGTATTCCCGTTGCGGCGCATGCACTCCGAGTTCCTTTACAATATTCCACTCCGAGTGTAGGCCACCCAACGTATTCCCGTTGCGGCGCATGCACTCCGAGTTCCTTACATATTTCACCCTCCGAGCGTAGGCCACCCAACGTATTCCCGTTGCGGCGTATACACTCTTGAGGTCCTTTCCTTGTACAGCAAAACTCACGACGTTCGCGCCGTGCCGGACGCTGGCAAGGAATCCTTCCCATTGACGGCACCCCTTACGGGTACCGAATCCTAATCACGCAAACCGTATTCGACTTGTGCCTCAAAACACTCGCCGTAACCTTGGCTCGTAACAGATGCAATACGAATTTTTCAACAATATTGGAATCTTAAAGTCGATGGGACTCTAAATGCTGAAACGAAAAAGTTGATGGGGGCAAAGCGTTGCGGAGTAAGTGATCATGTCAGCGATTACACGCTTAATTCTTATAAATGGAACAAAAAAACATTGCGTTGGTATTTCCATGTCGGAACAACAGATCAAATTCGCATTGCAAAAAAAAGCATTTTCTGTGTGGCAAAAGCCATCTCGGTTAACCTTTATTCAAGTACATAGTAAAACTGAAGCGGATATAATTATATCGTTTGAAAATACAATGCATTACAATGTTAATTCACCGCAACAAGTTTGTTTACCGCCATTCTCTAATCAAACATTAGCACATGCAGATATGCCGAATGAAAGTAATAATGTCAGAGAAATTCATATATCTAAATCGTGGAATTGGATGATAGGCGAGGGGCCGATAAACGATGAGTCATTCAGTTTATACGAAACATTAATACACGAAATTGGCCACAGTCTAGGTTTACTACATTCATCAAATATGAATTCAATAATGTCGCCGTTGTATCATTATGAAAATCATACAGATCATATTAAACTTGAGGAAGATGATATATTAGCTATACGAAATTTATATAATGTTAATGATGAGAATGAGTCTGAGGGCGAATTCGGCGAAGATGCAAATGGTAATGCTTATCCTGATACGTCACCGAATGCACCAACATTTGTTCCGCCAAAATTAGCCGATTTATGTTCAGCTCCGGTAGATGATTTAAAATTTTTCATTTTTAAAGCACGATTGTATATATTCTATAAAATTTGGGTATGGCCATTTAATTTAAACGTTAAATATCGAAAGTATGAGGAGCCACAGTTAATAAGATCGTGGTTAAAATTGTTGCCATTTAATTTTTCAGGAATTAATGCAATATATGAAAGAGTAAATGGAGAAGTTGCATTATTTTCTGATAATAATATTTATATATTCAATCCTGATACTTTCCAATTAAAAACTGGTTATCCCATGACATATCAAAAACTATTTGGCAAAGACTTTCAGTATAATGGAGTGCAATCTGCTGTTTTAACAAATACCGGTAGAACATATATTTTTTATAAAGGAGTATATGTAATTGAAATTGACGAGTGTAGATATATGCCTAGAAAGTATACTTTAATTAACGATTTATTTAAGGGAATTGGTCTATCCATATCTCCACAAAATCCATTTTCAGTATTTAAATATATAAATGGTAAACTTTATATATTACAAAACGGTAATTTTTATGAATATGACGAATTTAATTTCAATGTTGTAAGATCAAGGCCGTTCGATCTCTCCATTTTCAATATTCAATGTATTAGTGATAGTAACATTATAGCCAATTTGAGAGATATGGTAGAAAAATTAGTTCAATTTTATGGTGAATACAATAAAAATGTAAATTCAAGATTATCTTATAACGCAAATAAACGTGATATAAACGAATTTAACACACAAGCAGAAATAAGAAATCATATGATTTCATATCTATGATAAAAGCGGTGCGGTGGTAAATCAGAGAGAGGGGATAGTCGTAGCAGGACAAATATATGCAGGAAATTGTGCGTCCGTTGTATTTCAAACCCCACGACCATAAGCGGAGGCGGAGGAGGCTAACGAAGTAAAGTGTGCAGTGAAAGTTACAAAACGGTAGTGTGATTAAAGAGGTGTAAAATGAAATCTATTAATAGATTATCGGCGAAAATAGAAAAAAATTTATTAAATCAAATGCCGTTTTTGAAGAAAGAAGAGGATTTTAAAGAGTGGAAAAAGCAATATACTACATATGTAAAAAAAACGAAAATACTCCTAAATAATGAAAATATGAAAGAAGAATATAAAGTGAAACTGATGGAACAATTAAAGCGGCTGAGGAATTTAAAGTATTTCGTAAACGAACGATTACGAAGAAAAAAAGAAAATGCAGCGAATAAAAAACAACTAATGCAAAAAGAAGAAAATTTATTAAACCGAGCGTATTTAATTGAATCGGAAGCAGATAAAACCCAATGGATAGAAGATTGTGAACAGCATTTAAAATATTTGCATTCATATTTAATTAATAAAAAAGAAAAAATAAGTGTCGGTAGGAAACAACATTTACTTGCGCAAATAGCTAAACTAACTTGTACGCGTGAACAATTAAGTTTTAATTTCAATCTACACTCTGGATCTGGATTAAATGAAGAAAAACAGAAGGATAAGAATGTTACACTGAAATGGAAAGAAATTGAAAGCGGGCATGCCTTCCAAAGTCGTATAATCACTGGAATTATTATAAATTTACATCATATTGATCCTTCTATATTTTTAAACGATGCTAAAGATATAGTGATAGAAAAAGTACTATCGTATGTTAAACAGCACAAATGTGTTAAAGTAAACACAATCTTCAATGGTGAATTTACGTTAAAAGACAGTTTGACCGACGAAACTAAGAAGGAAATTAAAACCTTTGCAACAAAAAATGAGGTACTACTGAACGATGATGATTCCACCATAAAGCTTGATAATTGGTATACAAACAATGTGCGTGGGCAGATTCTTACGTCGCTAGAGGAATTTCAAGAACGTGACAGTGGATGGGCATTGAGCAAAATTATCAGTTTGATTATAAATATCAATAAATGTTATTTATTGAGCGCCGGTAAAGGAAACTGTAGACTTCCATTAGCTATACGAAATAGAAAAGCAACTGTTTCTATTGATTTGGCCGATAATGAAAATGATTGCTTTGCTTGGGCAGTAACGTCAGCATTATACCCAGCATCGCATCATAGTAACCGTAAACAATCATATCCGTATTATAAAAATGTACTAAATTTAACGGGAATTACATTTCCCGTTACAACTAAACATATACCTACATTTGAAAAAAATAATAATTTGTCCATAAATTTATACCAATTAACGAATAAAGATAAATCTGAACATGAAAAATATGAAGTATTACCGTTACGATTAAGTGATAAAATATCTGAACATAAACATATAAACTTACTAATATATCAAAATGAGCAAGAAAAAGATAATATGTGCCATTATGTATGGATCAAAAATTTATCAAGGCTGATATCGTCGCAAATTCATCAACATCAACATAAATCACACATTTGCGACAGGTAATTCATCACTTTTCTATTTACAGTTGTAATAATTTAATAGTTTAATAATATAATTCTTATAATTTACAGATGTCTAAATTTTTTCCATACAACAAGGAAACTTCGAGATCATTATGAAAGATGCGTGGATCAAAATGCGTGCAAAATTGAATTGGTCAATGAAGATCAGAAATGGATTAAGTTTAAAAATTATAGAAGAGGAATCCCGCTTCCATTTATGATATATGCTGATTTTTAATGCGCTCTAATTAGTAACGAAACACATAATTTAGAAAATCATAATACTTATGCATATCAAACTCATGTTCCACACAGTATTGGCTATTACATACACTGTAATTTTGATGAATCGATGTGCAAATACGTTTCACACCGTGCGAAGGATAAAGTGGTATCTTATTTTATATCAGATTTGGAAGGTATCATTTCATCAATTTTTGCTTTTATAAAAAATAATCATACCATAATGGCTCCTTTAACTTCTGAACAATTACTAGAATTTAATACTGCTACACATTGTTTTATCTGTAAAAGTGAATTTAAAGAAGCTGATATTAGAGGCGGTAATAAAGTACATGATCATTGTCACTGGTCAGGTTCCTACAGAGGGGCAGCACATGGAGCATGTAACCTAAATTATAAAGCTACGTATACGCTACCCATAATATTTCATAACTTAAGTAATTACGATGCACATTTTCTCATAGAAGAAATTGTTTCAATGAAATGTTTTAGCTCTCAATTTCATGTAATAGCCTCTACAATGGAAAAATATGTTTCATTCGCATGTCGGATGAAAAATAATATATTTTCTCTTGAAGTAAGATTTATCGATTCATTTAAATTTCTTAATAGCAGTTTAGAACAATTAGTATCAACACTAGATATAAATGATATGAGAAATTTACGCAAAAACTTTCCGTCGATCGATGAAAATTTGTTTAATTTACTGACGCGCAAAGGTGTTTTTCCTTATGAATATGTTGACAGCTATGAAAGACTAAATGATAATTGTCTACCTAATTACGACGAATTTCACAGCACATTGTACGGGCACAATATTGAAAGGAGCGAGTATAAACATGCACAAAACGTATGGAATAAATTTAACCCTTTGCACTCGAGCCCTTTTTCGCTTGCGCGAACCAGCAACTCGAGGCGATTTCGGCCAAATTAAGGGGTTATCCTACTGTGACCAACCTCAAAAACAGGCAAAATTTCGCGAATTAATTCCGAAAAAACTATTCATGCGATATTATTAATTTTTGAATATGTATTTGTACACACCTTAGGGAGCATGAATAAAAAAAATACAACAAAATATTTATATTTGAACAAGATACGTGACTTCGTGTTCAATATGGTGCTCTTCCTGCACGGTTCGACGGTGGGCACGATATCTCAGACTGTAATTGATTAATTGACTTGCAATTTTGTACACATGTTCGGACAAATAGTAGCTATCGTGTATCGGGCGGTTTTTTCGATAACATATTTTGTTTAAGAAATAAACCACTTTAAACTACCCACTTTGTACGCAAAATAGCGAAAAAAAAATCAAAACGTTGTATTTCTTTATATATATGGAGGAAAAAAGAAAGCCCTCGATACACGATAGCTATTGCAATATAATTCATGAAACTTTTTTGTTTTTCCGTTTCGGACCCACCAAATCACCAAAATCGTGCCCACCGTCGAACCGTGCACGAAGAGCACCATTGAACAAGAAGTCACATATCTTGTTCAAATATAAACATTTTGTTGTACAATTTTTTATTCAAGCTCCCTAAGGTGTGTACAAATACATATTAAAAAATTAATAATATCGCATTAATAGTTTTTTCGGAATTAATTCGCGAAATTTAGCCTGTTTTGAGGTTGGTCACAGTAAGATAACCCCTTAAGGAAGCCGGGCGCCGCAGCAGCGCCGCTCGAGTTGACACTTCAAATCGGTCGGGCGCCGTATCGGCGCCGCTCGAGTGCAAAGGGTTAATAATCACGAGTGTTCCCTCATCGATAGTTGGAGGTTGTTTGTAATGCCATTTTTTTCGCACTACCAGCTCATTTAAATATTCGTGATGCCATCGCGCCCAGAAGTGCTGACGCACTTGTTGGATTTGCTGCCACTGTGACAAGCGACCCGGTGGTGTGCCTGTAAAATCTCGTTCAGGTATGCTCGTTATAGAATCGCCTATGAGAAAATGACCGGGGGTCAATGCTGACAGATCGTTTGGATCAGTGGAAAGTGGAGTCAGAGGCCGCGAATTTAAAATGGCTTCTATTTCGGAAAGACATGTTGAGAAAGATTCGAATGTTAATAGCGAAGAGTTCCCAATGATACGGGTGAAATGATGCTTAAAAGACTTCACGGCAGCTTCCCATAATCCGCCGAAATGAGGAGACCGTGGTGGTATGGTATGCCATATGATATTCAGAGTTGATAAATATTGTTTAACCAGATCGTTATGTTCATTAGACATTAAGAGATGATAGATTTCGTTAAGTGCGCGTCTAGCCCCTACGAAATTCGTTCCGTTGTCAGTATGTATATCAGTAGGTCGTCCTCGTCGTGCGATGAACCGTTTTAAAGTGGCAAGAAACGCGTCGGTACTTAGATCACTGACGGGTTCAATATGTACTGCCTTCGTTGCAAAGCATACAAATATCGCAACGTATACCTTGACCTGTTTCGTATTTCTCAGCCGCTTTTCCTTGATGTGGAATGGACCGCAATAGTCGATACCTGTGACAAGAAATGGGCGTTTAAAAGTGAGTCTGGGTTTGGGAAGATCAGCCATCAGATAGTTGGGCGAAATTGGCTTGGCCCGATGGCATACTATACACCGATTGACGATGCGCTTAACGGCATCTGTGCCATTGATTGGCCAATATCTTTGTCGTATGGCGTTGAGTGTCGATTGGGTGCCTGAATGTCCATGTGTTTGGTGATAGTGTCGTATAATGAGTGTGGTAATATGATGCCGCTTTGGAAGCACTAATGGGTGTTTTTGGGAGTATTCAATGTTCGCGTTGTGTATTCTGCCTCCTACTCTAATCAAGCCGTTCGTGTCCAGAAAGGGGTTTAACGTTGATAGCGAACTGTTGCGCGCACGTGAGATGTTTGCTTTGAGCTGTCGAAGGTCGGTCGCAAATTCTTGGCTTTGCACATGTTTGATAATGTGATTGTGTGCTCTTTCGAGTTCATGTACGGTAAGTGGTCCTGTTTGGGTTACAGTATTCCTTGAGTTGTGACACCAGCGGAGACAATATGCGATAACCCGTTGTGCCTTGTTAAACGATGAAAATCGGTCGTATATGTCGGATGTCTTAGTGACCAACAGTGCAGTCATCGAACGTGCTTCAGGAATGTCAATTGTAACCAATTCGGTACGCGGCCAATTGTTCTCTGGTTCGTTTAACCAGGATGGGCCCGAACGCCATTTTTCCGATTGTACGAGCTCTGATGGATTGAGACCACGCGATAATACATCCGCAGGATTGTCGTGAGTCGGAACATGACGCCATTGGTTATAAGTAGTGAGGTGTTGGATTTTACTGACCCGATTCGCGACGAACGTTTTCAAACTGTGCGGGGAGGCTTTCAGCCAATGGAGGACGATGGTGGAATCCGTCCATAGAACTATATTGTTGAAGGTAACCTTTAATGCCGATAATGTTGCTCGCATTAGATTGCTTAGTAACTCCGCGGAACATAGTTCTAGTCGTGGGAGCGATTGTGTCTTCAATGGCGCGACTCTGGATTTTGAGCATACTAATATCGATGAGTATGTATTATCATGCGTGGTACGAATGTAGATGCACGCCCCATATGCTCGTTGACTCGCGTCACAAAACCCGTGGATCTGCAAATCCGTTTGGTTATCGGCTATGACTCTGCGTGGTAATGTGATGTTGTGCAAGAACGGAAGTTGTGCTTTGAAGGTTGACCATGCTGTGTGTACATCGACTGGCACAGATTCATCCCAGTCCAATTTGAGCTGCCATAGAGATTGCAGTATCAGTTTTGCCCTCACCACGACGGGGCCTTGCAATCCCAACGGGTCGAAAAGCTGTGCGATACTTGATAATATAGTGCGTTTCGTGAGTCGCGAAGGTGATTGTGGTGATTTTACGGTGTACAAGATAGTGTCGTGGGTGGGATTCCAGTAAATTCCTAGCGTCTTTTTTGTGTCTCCGATTGGTAGTGACTGTGATTGTGTATTAGATATGGTAGGACTGTTGATTAACCGCGGTTCGTTCGACGCCCATTGGCGTAAGGTGAATCCTGCTTTGCTGGTTAAGAGAATTAGATCGTCTCGAATATGTTCAGCGTTTGAATAGTTATTTGTGCCAGTTAATAGGTCATCCACGTAGAAATCGGTCTTGAGAATTGAGGACGCTGTCGGGTGTTGCTCGGAATAATCTTGAGACAGTTGAAGTAAAGAACGTATGGCGAGAAACGGTGCAGATGATGTGCCGTATGTTACTGTGTTCAATTGGTAAACCGTTATTGGATTGTGGGGTGATTTGCGCCATAGGATTTTTTGGTATTGTCGATCGTCAGGGTGTACCATTATTTGACGATACATCTTCGCAATATCGGCTGTTAACACATATTTATGTGTGCGAAAACGTAACACAATAGAGAACAGATCGTCCTGAATGGTAGGTCCCACCATCAACACATCGTTTAGCGACAACCCGGATGAAGTTCGCGCGGACCCGTCGAAAACGACGCGTAATTTGGTTGTCACGCTGTCTTCCTTTGTAACTCCGTGATGAGGAAGATAGTAACCCTCATTTGTGTCGTCATCATTTACTTGCGTCATGTGATTAAGCTTCTCATACTCTGTCATGAATTCAGTGTATTGCGTCTTATATTCTGGATTTTTGTTAAACGTTCTTTCTAGGGCAAGTAGTCTTTGGACTGCGCGAGGATAGGAATGCCCTAAGTCGGTAATGTCGGTTTTGGTTGGCAACTTTACAACGTATTTCCCTGATCGAGTGTCGCGGTATGTGTTTGTCGAATAATGGGTCTCACAAGCTTCCTCCTCAGGTGAATAGATGCGAGTACGCGGACCCTCCTCGATTTCCCAAAACTTAGCTATTTGCTCATTCAGTTTAGCAATGGTAAGATTGCACGTTGTCCGTTTTTTAGTTTGCACACCGAACACTTCACCGGCTACCACCCAACCAAGTTTTGTTTTCTGTAAAATTGCATTCGATGATTTTAACGGTAATTGCCCCACGCATAGTAGCTGCCAGAATAACTGAGCGCCAATCAAGCCGTCGATTTTGCCCGGTCTTTGAAAGTTGGGATCCGCCAACGGAATGTTACCGGGAATTTCTAAAGTCTGCCGATCTATTTGTCCCGTTGGCAAAGGCTGCGAGATGTTTGGGACCAACAACGCCGTGATATCTGCGAAAAACCCGGTAATGCGTGACTTGATTTTTGTGGTGGCGTGATATTTGACTTGGGAAGTCATGAGGTTCATGCCCGAAATTGGGATATTGTTCGTCACGCGTTTTAAGTTTAATCTTTCAGCTAGATCCTCGGTAAGGAAATGAGATTGCGAGCACGAATCGAGTAGTACACGGCATGGATGTGGTTGTCCGAGAGTATCGAAGATCTCAATTACTGCAGTGCCTAACATAACGTGCGACGGTGACTGCGACAGGAGTGAAGTGATATTGGCTGGTGCGGATGAAGAAGCGGTTTGTGCTGGTTTGTGCAATAAGGTGTGGTGATTTTCGTGGCATACTTTACAATTGGAAGCCATGCATTCGTTGAGTGGATGACCGCGCCTAAGACAGTTAGTGCACAGTCGTGCATCTGTCACAATTCGTGATCGTTCGTATGCGTTTGCCCTTAATAATTGTTCACAGTTCGACGTAAAATGTGGACCATTGCACAATTGACAAGATTGTTTGAGCGGTGTCGCAACGAATACCGATTGCGGTTGCGGACGATAGTCGCGATAGTATGGACTTGGTCTTGGTCGTAGGATACGTGTCTGGTTATTAGTTGATTGCGTGATATTTGTATGCGGTTGCGTGATATGCGTGTTCGATTGCGTGATATGTGTTTTTGCGTTTCTTGACGATTCAAGAACTTGGCAGCGTTCGTGCAAGTGATTGAACAATTCTTCGATCGTTGGGAATGAATTGTTTCTCGTGATTTCCTTCCACTTTAATATGAGTTCCTTGTCGAGTTTTGATGTTAATAAATGAATCAATAAAGCATCTACTGTTGGCTGATTAACGGCCTGCAACGCGCGATAATGTGCCTCTGATTTATTAAGGAACGCTCGAAGGTCGTGCTGATTTGCCTTGACTGACGATGGCATTTCGAATAACGCGCTTATGTGGTTTCCTACGATGACCGAGGGTTGATTGTATCTCTTCTCTAGTACTGACCATGCGACTGCGTAATTAACGGCGGAATTTCCTAGGGACTGAATCATTAACAACGGCTCTCCGTGTAGACGCGATCTCAAATACATGAGCCTTTTACAATCGTTAATTTTCGAATTTTCGTGAATGCTTGATTTGAACTGATCCGTGAAACCCGGCCAATCTTCATACGATCCGCTAAACGTAGGTAGATTTATTTTTGGCAATTGAACATCGGCATCAACATTTTCAGAAACTGTTTGCGGCGACACAAGAAGTGGCCTGCTCGACCCTGCGATTTGCGTTCTGGGTGATGATTCATTGTGCGTTCCGGGATCACAGGAAAGTGCCGCGGTTGCCTGCGCGTTTGCCTGACGTATTGTGTCGAGCTTGTCACATGCCCGACAATGTTGCTTCGTATACAACGCTTTGAGATCGATTCGTTCGGTCATCAAAGCACCCGTTTCATCTGCGGTATCTAAGTCGACTTGAGATTTACAAAAATTTGCGTATTCCGTTGCAATGTCATTTATGCGTGTTTCTAATTCGCGTTTGTTCGTGATGTTTTGTGGTTCGTCGAGGTATAACGTGAACTGCTGCAACTCGAGTTTGAAAGCCGCGCGTCGTGATTTCAGTGCTTTTATGCGTTCCTCCGCGCTAGGAGCCATTTTTTGCGATTGTTAGATAACGACAGTCTCGAGAACACGTGAGGCGATTCTACACAGACAAATTTGAACGGACTTACAGATGCTGTCGTCTCTCACAGTTTTCTGGTACGCCTTCGTTGTAGACGCATGCAGCGAACGCACGCTGAGTGCTGTTGTCGTGATATCGATTGCCCTCGGATAGACGTATCTCGCCTCGTGGTCGATGGATTCTGATATGGATCTGGATCCTACGGCGACAATCCTCGGGCGTACGTCCCTTGAATCGTAATCAATTAGCTGTGACTTGGATCTGACTTTGATTTTGAGGATCCGTCGGTCGTTGCTGCGCTGCGCTCGTTGTTGAACCAGCGCTTGATACTGGTCGTAACCTTTAGTCGACGACTTTCACTGTTCACCCACAATGTTCTGTATCCGTATTTCGGCTTTTGGTATCCGGCTCGAAGGACCAATATGTTCTTACGAGATATCCTTTCACCCGACGTCTACTTAAAGAGGTGGGTGCTGATTGAAACGACTAGGAGTGAGGTTAATTGTGATCTGATTCACCGTATATTGAACGTCTATACAACTCAATGCTTGGGAGAAGAGTGCCGAGCCCACATGTCGGGCCTCGCGAGCGGCAGAGGAAGCGGGAGAGGAAGCGGAAAAGTTCCGAACATCGCGCGTTCTTTGTCGGGATTAATCCCTCGCGGACGGGTACGTTGAGTGTCGACGCACCGCCAAAGCTTAAAACACGAACAGCGTGAATTAAGAAACGAAACGCTACGCGGCGGCTATGAGGCTGGCGGCGGTGACCAAGCCATCACGTGCGATGAGACGTTGCGTCGCAACAGGCACTATATCCCCCCCTACATCGATGCAGACCACGGTCTCTTGTCCCTCGGCGTCTTTGAACGAACAGCCCAAGAAGTGTCTGACGATGTACTCGTACACCGTTGCCTCGTCACCTGCGTACGACGAAGCATACTTGAAATAATTATTACGCGCTACGCTAGGCTGCAGGAATAACGGTATCGCGTCGAACGAACCTCGCAGATCGTCGGCGTATTTCGTGGGGTATATGGGAGGACGAGCCCCGTCGGTTTTAATCCCTCGCCTCGGTTTTAACCCATCCTTGCCAAGTCGCTGTGTGAACTCACCCCATGCCGAGCTAGCCGTTTGCAGGGCGCCAACGGGTAACAAATCCAGGTCATTGGGAAACACGTTTGTCGTGGGTAGCTGATCAGTCCCCGAGCATACAAGGACTCGGCTATCGTCATAGTCTGCTTCGCGGTCATGCATAGTTCGCGAGACGCTTGTTTTTCCAGTTTCTAACACGTGAGTGTTCGCATAACGTGTTTACATAAAAATTGCATAACGATTGTGCACTTACTGTCGCAACCAATGGCAATGGCCTCCGTTTCCGATTTGCTTTCGTCGTGACTCTTTCCACCCTTGCCCTGGTCACTCCCAGACACATCTCCAGCGCCAACATAAGCTCCGATGTCTGCGAGACTTGTCCTCGATCCCATCGGAAGTTGACGCGCACGTGCCCTGAACGTACGTGAGCTTCAAGTAGCAGAAAGACTGAGACTGAAATCTCTCTCTCTCAGCAAATGTCTCTGGACTACGAAGGCCAGTGTGGGTAACTGGCAGCTGCCCAAAGTGACGACGGTGTCGCCGAAAGTTGTGGGAAAGATCTTCCGAAGTCTGAACGTTTGAAATCTTGTGAATGCCGCTTCTAAAAGACGTACCGTTTCAGCGACGTACAACTCGTTTAAACGCCACCGAACGAAACGGAAAAACCCATGAGACGTTACCTATTCTAAGATCTAATTCAGCTCTTACGTCGACCGCGTCGCTGATCAACTTGTTCGGTACTTCGAAATTGGACACCGCTCTGTCTATCGATGCCTGGGAGATTTCGCAAAACTTTGCTCTGAAATTAGAAAAACTCGTGTATAACGTGGTTTCGCGTCGGTCTTTCACTCGTCGCGTCGGTTCCATCGGTTTACCTCTGTACACGGATGTGGGGCCGAATCGATCGACAAATCTGCATTATTTCGAATGCTATGTTTTCGCCTTCTCCGTCGCAATTGGTCCAAATTATCAATTTGTCGCAACTTTCGATTTCTTGTTCCAAACATCTTCGCATTCGAAGAGCATTGTCATCGGTACAAGAGGTGACGATCGGTGCGGTAAAAAGATTCGACGGATCGCATTTTTGCCAAAGGCAATATCGGCCCACGAATGTCACGTTGAACAAGTGACCCGAAATGGACGTCAGCGTCATCCGGCAATCTCTTCCCCATGTGTGCCGATGAAAATCGTAGATTTTATTACACAAACCGTCCCTCTGAAACGTTTGAAACGATGATCGTTATTTATTTGTACTTGATCGATTTGTAACGTATATTTTTTATTATTTTTAATACTATCCGAGCAAAGATCCCGAGAGAAGCCACTTTGTTCTACGTTGCACGCGCGATTTCCCGCGGATAGCGTCCTCGCCAACATCACTGACGTAAACATAAACCGCGGCATGAACACGGTCGACTTTATAACTCTTTTCCCCGTTCCGAGCGACACTCGAAACTTTCACAGTGTTATTTTTAGGACAAAATACATAGTCTTACGATATTGTAACGAAATGGGGGGTGAGGACGCTCTCCTTCACAAATACTCCATTGTATGTACCTCTTTCGAAGTTCCCTTCGAGAGAAATCCGGCAATATTTTTAGCAGCCTCGTTCTTCTCCGCAACGTTTAGTACTTTCGTAATGCACTTGAATGTTTGCTTCCTCGCAAAATATAACGTTCCGTCGCTGAATCGTTTTTTCCAGAATCCTCTTCCCGCGTTGTATCGCGATGATCGCAGACGTAACGTCGAGCACCGTTGGTGTCGGCGGTGGTGGGAGAAACCGTGTTGCATTGCACATGCGGTCGGAGAGGGGATACTGCCCGACCCTAAATTCACCAAGACGGCCGAAAAAGTAACTAAAAAGTAACTATAAGGTAAGCGTGACGTGGGCGAGACTGCAGTGTCAGCATATTTGGGCTCGAACTCCATCATGCGTGTGCGCCTGTGTGCCATGCGCGCAGCTTACGCCAAATCAGGGCCTTAGAATCGCACACTGCGACACAGATGGAGTTCGAGACCAAGAGCGTGTTCGGAAATTGGCTGACAGTACTGTCAGTACTGGATTTCCGTTCGAAAATGCTTTTCAGTATAGCTGACGAGACTGTAACGTACTACCATTTTGTCAGACATCGGTCTTAGGGAATTGCGGACTTCCGGCTGTCGAGACTGTCAACAGAGAGGTAGTGCAGAGTCAGTATTGCATATGGCGGCGCCCAGTGTTGTGTTTTTGTTTGTGATATACACAAATATATATATGTGTACGTACAGTGCTGGCAGTACTGGAAAACGCGTTCACATTTAGCAGTTTCGACAGGACTGTCAGTAAAACGGAACGCCCATTTTTGAGTAAAACCAGCGTTAGTACTGGCAGTACTGTCAGCCAATTTCCGAACACGCTCCAAGTAAACGGCTAACTATCAAACGTCTGTATTGGACTATCAATCACTATCAAACGATTTTACATCTAGTGGTATAGATAATAATTAAATTTGCGACCATGGGCGTGCTAACTACGAAAAAAATTCCCCTAGAAATTTGTTTCTTTAATTAGAAATAAACGATTAACTATCAAACGTTTATTTTGGACTATCAAACACTATCAAATGACGTTGAAACGATTGCAAGTATTAGAAATCAAATCGGTTGTGGATGGGGTGCTAACTATACGGAGCTAGACAACGCATGCCTTTGTTCTGAAGGGGTCATGGATTCTGCACCTCGAGAACGGGCGCCATCTGCTCTATCTTAGTATAAAAGTATGAAACTCATTCATACTGCAGCGTACCAATGTAATTTGATGGTAACAGCAGAGTTTTTGAGTGCGATTACCGACTGACACGGTTTGTACCAACATGCACCGCAACATGCTATACCTTCAAGTAGAGCCATTTCTGGCGGAAGTGTACTAGGTGCCCCGCAATTAAGCGGCCAAGCTTAGGGACGGTTGCAGGCCGTTTACTGAATGTCAAATTTAGACTAATATAAATTCTGTAATGTCGTTCTCTCCGTAATTTTCTGGCGTCAATCAATTTCTTTTTGTCAATGTCAATTTTGATTTTATGTTTCGGCTATTAGCTTGTCGTTAGAAAAAGGAGGGATGACTTTGATTTAAGTAAGCTTGAAACCGTACGGGTGTCGTCAGTGGTAGTGTCGTATGTTACGATCGCGAGTGGTTTCGTGTTCGCGATCCGTCTTTCCGCGTCGGAGGGAATAAGTCCTTCTTCGTGCGGGCGGGTTCGTTCCGAGTTCGCGATCGCGGCTTAGGAAGCGTTCGCGGTCGCAGTGATCAGAGCCGGGAATGTCGAGTCGGGAGTAAATTTGTACGTCAATAATATTTTATTTTGTCTTGTGTCAATTTACAGTATGAATATATGAAATGTCGCGCCGACGATCTTATTCGCGAGTATCGCCAGTCGCCCTTGATCTATGTACAGGAGGTTGGTTTTGTCAGTGATGGTAGGATGTTTGTCAAGGATTGTTCGTCAGACTAACCACTCGTATCCGTGACCGGTACCAAGAGCGGGGATGGTATACCGTGGCAGTCGTCAGAGTTTCACGAATTACTTGCAGCCGTGGCCGGTGCCTAGAGCGGGGGAGGCTTACGGTAACCTTGTAGGAAACAGTCTTCGAACTACTTACTGCGTAACGGTGGCCGGTACCGAGAGCGGAGAAGGTTACGGTAAGAGTTCTTAGAGCGTCGAGGTAGTTTTGGTGGAGGGTAAGTCAGTGGTCGTTCACGAATTACACGCAGCCGTGGCCGGTGCCGAGAGCGGTGGAGGCTTACGGTAACCGTGATATGTGTCAGCGGAACTACTTACTACGTAACCGTGGCCGGTACCGAGAGCGGATATGGTTACGGTAAGAGTTCCTGGAGCGTCGAGGTAAATTTTGGATGGGGTAGTATGTCTATGTCTGTCGTTCACGAATTACTCGCAGCCGTGGCCGGTGCCGAGAGCGGTGGAGGCTTACGATAACCGTGATATGTGTCTTTAATGAAGAATGGCAATCATTCGAACGCAGCCGTGACCGGTGCCAAGAGCGGGGATGGCGTACGGCGAAGATTGATATGATGAATGTGCGATAATGAATAGGAGGATGTTCTAATTTTGGCGAGCAAGCGTATCGAATTCCGTAGTGAGGCAGTACCGCGTATGTTTGACGAACGTAACTGAATTTTACTAATCACGAACCCTCGGTGGGCGGCCGTAGTCTTTGATCGGTAGAGGTATTGTCTAGCAAAGTCTTCCCTAGCGTCGCGGAGCAAACGTCGTTCAAATGTCGCCAGTTACTGCGTGATCTACGTGTTTCGATATTCGGAAGGATCACTCCTGGGATCTCTTCAACGAATGTAGGCTCGAAGTAAATCTCGCCTCGAGTGGAGCTTCCTCGCACCTTATATACCCGTTTCGGTCAAAGGGGAAGTTCCACTTGAGTGATTTTCGTTCTCCGGTGGGAGTTGCTTCTCCTCTTTCGCCGGAGCTCGATACCGTTATTCTATTATATACGTGAAAATGATTGATGTGTCGTCTGTGTCAGTCGCAGTTACATGTGTTTGTGTGTATGTGTCCGTCGCGTCTACAAGTGTTTCTGTCTGTATCCTGTGTGAGCTGTGTATGTCTGTTTGTGTGCGCCGAGTGGTGTGTGTTCGTACGTGTACGGGCTTGCGTGAGAGAGAAAGAGAATCGCGATGTCTAGACGGTAGACAGGAGAAAAGTAAAGAAAGACGGCCTTGAAGTAGAAAGAGAGTGAATGCTGTGATTGAAACTATGAGTGAAAGAAGTTACCGCGATGTATATTGGTCAGACAAGGAGAAAAAGATGAGTCGCGTCAGGTAAGTGAGTGAGATGTCCCGTGCACGTGCGAACATTTAGTAGATCATGTATGGAGGCTATTTTGTACGGTCACAAGCTTATACTGAATTAAGTAACATCGGGCTGTGAACAAATGTGGCCGATCCGCGACTGTCTGAGCGCGTGAACGAGAAATCATTGGTGTGTTGGAGATTCTCCAACACCAGAATGAGTCTCCATCACACTAATGATTTCTCGTTCACGCGCTCAGACAGTCGCGGATCGGTCCGAGCAAGCTACACCGATTCTCCAACATTTTTTCTCGTACGGCGGCGAACCGATCGATCGGTGAGTGCAATGTGCAACCATTGAATCGGGTTGCCTCAGCTCAGGACGAAGTAGTCAATGAGTAGAAAATCAGAATTAAATTCCCATCACCTAAGAGATATGATGGTATTTACATATTCTTCATATACTTATATATACACTAAATATTTGGAGTTATTTATTTTTTACGCTTAGGGTTTGCAAGAAAAAAGTCTGCAAAAATGGCCGCGCATGAACAACCATGTCTAGAATACCCGAGATCTTTTTCAGAAGTTTTGCGTACCGTTAAAAAGGAACAATGTGGCAAAAACTGGTTTTTTCAATTTACCCTATAACTACCCTTCTGGATGAGTTTGTGGGTTTAAACTTAGCATACAATATTTTCTTTTGACAGTCTGTCAAATGACATCTTGCGAGATAAATTCGGTTTAAAGGCACTTTTGACCATTTTATTGGGCTATACCCTTTTAATCTATTCATGCCCAATAATAGTATTACTCATTACTGCTGTTCTCGAGAGAGAGGGAGAGAAACGAAAAAGAGAGACAACTATATTCCTGCACGCAACTTCCCAGCTCTGGTTTAAGAATTCCAATTCTCGGTCTGCTTTGACCTGAAAAGCGATGTTGCCGTCCATATAGAGATAGATTTGGCAAACCTGTATGATTACTATATATAGATTTCGTCACTCTGCTACAGTGGAGAATGTAGCTGCGCTGTACATGTGGTAAACAGTGAACTGGTAAAACAAGTACAATCGTCGGTAATGCAGTGTTGTGCACACTTAGACCTAACCTCACCTTGGGGTCCTTTTTCATTTAATTTTAAGGGAGGAAGGAAAATGCCTTTACGCACCCTCGCGTATGCAGCAGGGAATGTGGGACTTGAGGACCTAGATGTTATTGGCCTCAATACCCACTAAAACCCCTCCTCCTTGTTTGTAGCAAAACTTAGCTTCTTGCCATGGGAGGGCCAATGGGCATTACATCAAGAAGGGCAATATGTTCGCGTCTCACGTGTCACGGTTTCTTGTCTCTTCGCACTTCATACAGTATATGTACATTTTAATTGCTCGTATTTAGACTATCCTTCTAAGTTTCATTTACAATTGAATAGGGCTCAGAAACTTTGAAACTATAAGCAGTTCAAGCAATCAGTTCAAGTGAAGATGAGTTTGATTTTTCTTCATTCACGAAACCCAGTGGTGACTGAGAGTCACCTTCCGAGTGCAAAGGGTTAATTTTATTAATAACGATATATTTTACATATTATTTTTGTATAATATAAATATTTGCTCCTCGTCCAGCCCTAGCGCCCCTTCCTCCTCCGCCGCCACCGCGACCACCGTTATAACGGGGACTGTATTTTAAATTGCGCATCTTTCTCTTGGGGTCTGCAACCTGTAATATGAAAAATGAACATAATAATTATATCTCAATGTGAGTTTGACAATGTTTTAGCTTGTGTTACGTCCCGAGGTGAGTCTTGGAAGAACCGCGATATGGTGATGGACTCCACGATTCCGCTCAGTTGCGGGGCGAACAGTCGTACGAATCTGACCTGGATCGGAGTCCGTACAAGGTGTCTGTTTGTAGTCAACCGCGATCCGCGATTTTACTGGGACCAGACACGGTTAAAGGACTGGGAATGAGGTGGGTGGATTTCGGAATTGGTTGGTGGTTTAACGAGCATTACCCTTCACCTTAGCCCCCAGAGGTTACGAATATTATTCGGAGTGAGTACTTACTCTTGCGGTGATCGTCGGTCGTTTCACCCTTTCAGTAAGATCGAGGTTGTAATAGTGTTCGATGACGAGTATAGTTCACTGAATTCATTCGGAAATGTGACTTGTGGAAGACTAGTACAGGTATAACTCGGAAATCGAGCTGAATATTTGAACAATCAAAATCAAGGCGATGGTATCACTGAGTCGAACCCTTTACAGTTTTAAGGAACTCAAAGAAGTGACGAGAGGTTTTTGAAAATCTAACGAGGTAGACGCGGTTTCTGTTCGGTTCATCCCTTCCCCAATACTTCCTTGTTGGTCATTCGCTGATGAACTATTTGAGGGCATTCGGGGAGGTCTAGGATCTTAAGATTCTACGAAGGAGGTGACTTTTGAGTTTCCTCTCCCAGCCATCCCCGCCCCTACGTTTTCCACGGACGCAGGGTGAGTGGCGGGGTAAGTGAAAGTACGGGTTAAGTGATGTCTTCCAAATGTTTGATTCAAGTGGGTTTTTTATATCTACTGGGATTTATTGTGTCGCGACCTAACGGACAGTCGTCCTTTGTTCACCTCGCTCGTAAAATGTTTTAGGACTTAACTTATTGCCTTCCCCGAGTGGGTGGCACGTTCTGGGAAAGGGTCTGCTTAATCTCTTGCAACGGGTTCCATCAGGGAAATAATCGAAATCTCTATTAATTAATTCTATCTTACGCGGTGACGTCGCGAGACGTAACACTTGCTAAACTTGAAAGATAAATCTCGTCAAGTGTGAATGAAATTGTAATAGCGTATATTTGTATAACTACGTACCGCCTTTAAACTCCGCGCCAACGCGGAATCTGGAGTCCCCTCCCTCGTCTCCCTCCTCTTCCACGGTCTAGACTCCCGGGTGGAGGATCTTGCGGAACATCCCTGTTAGAGTTTTGTCTGCCGTCTTGGGTTACTCATTCATTCCGGTAAAATAATACACTGCCTTTTTATGTTTAAGTATTACATATATTTTTGCTTTAACACAGCTATTACGCACCACTTAGTACGAAGACAGTACGCGAAGTGAAGGTGCGTAGCCACACGGCACGCAGAACAAAACACACGCGCGCATGCGCGAACAGAGGGCCTGTCGATCAATCTCTAACACTCCCTCTTGATCGCTAGGTTCTCGCTAAGCCTAATGCTGTTGTGAATTGCATGTGTTTTCCCCTAAAGAGCGGCTTCGTGAATATGTCCGCAACCATTTCTTCCGAGCGTACAAATCCTAATTTTACAATATTTAGGTTAATTGCTTCGCGAACAAAATGATTACGCAGGTCAATGTGCTTTGTTCGCGCATATGGCATTTGGTTATCGGACCAGTTCAATGCCGACTGGTTATCGTTAAACAATGGAATAGGTTGGGAACTCCCATACAATTCTCGCATCAAATTAACTAAATATTTGGCTTCTTTACAAGCTTCGGAAACCGCCACGTATTCCGCTTCGCTTGTTGACAATGCGATTAAGGTTTGCTTTTTGCTCTCCCAAGTTACTGCACCATCGCCTAATATGAATGTAAACCCGGTTTGGGATTTTCTATCGGAATCGCCCGCAAAGTCGGCGTCCGCATATCCCTTTATAGCTTCTTTGGATTTTGTATAAACTAACTTATAATCTAGAGTCCCTTTTAAATATCTGAGTACTCGTTTTGCGGCTTGCCAATGCTGCTCATCGTGGCAATTATTGAATTTACTCAAGTTTGCCACGGCGTATGAAATATCGGGTCGTGTGCATAATGCCAGATAGTTGAGACTCCCGATCAATTGTTGGTAAGGTTTGTCGTCAGATTCAGCTGCTTTCTCCAGTTTATTTCCTACGCTACATGGGGTGCTGACTGGATTACAATGACTGCATTTCAAACCTCTCCAACAACTGCTTGATGTATTTTGTTTGATCGAGGCAGGTTCGACCGTTTTCGCTCTTAACGTTAATACCCAAAATACACTGCAATTTTCCCAAATCTTTGATTGACATTATTGACATTAATTTTTGTTTTGTTTCCTGCTTCAGTTGTTCAGAACTGCTAAATATCAACAAATCATCAACGTAAACAGTAATTATTACTTTTTCATTTCGAATAGACTTAAAATATACGCAGGGTGAACTTTTGCAACACTTAAAACCTAACTTAACTAAAACGTCGTCTAATTTATCATACCATACTTTTGATGCTTGTTTTAGTCCATACAGAGCTCTTTTCAATAAACAGACTTTTGTTTCGTCCTGCTTATAACCTTCTGGCTGCTCCATATATACCTGTTCAGTTAGCTCTCCATTTTGAAATGCCGTTGTTACATCTAAATGATCAATGGACATATTATTTTGAGCTGCAAGTGAAATCAAAAACCTTAATGTTGAATAACGAACTACTGGTGAAAAAGTTTCATTATAATCTACACCGTAAGTTTGCGAACACCCTTTCGCAACTAAGCGAGCCTTATGCCTAATTACATTACCACTCTCATCAGTTTTTCGCTTAAATACCCATTTAGATTTTATGACTTTTTGACCAGGGGGTGGAGTTACAAGCTCCCAGACTTTATTCTTTTGGAGAGCTTCAAACTCATCATGCATTGCCCTCTTCCAAGCATCTCCATCCGAGGCCGAGAGCGCCTCCTGAACGGTCATTGGGTCCTGGAGGTCGGCCATAAATGCTCCATGCCTATACTGGCCCGGAAACACTCTCGATTTCCTTTCTCTCTGAGGGTATCTTTTTTCTTCATCCACGTCACCAGGTCCCGGATCCTCTTCTGTATTTTGGACACCAGTTTCGATATCATTAGCTCCCTCTGATTGGGAATCCTCTTGGAAACCATCCAAATCAATGAATTCTTGGGCGACATCCTGCCCATGAGGTTCCTGCACTGGTAGGATCATCTCGGTCTTATGTTCTGGAACTTCTGCATCGCAACCCTTATTAGTGGATTCTTCTTCCAGGAAAACGACATCTCGAGACTTTATAATTTTTCTTGGGTTTCCTGGATCTACAAGGTTGTATCCTTTCGAACCAGAACAATATCCCACGAACTTGTATTTTTTGGATTTTTAATCTAGCTTAGTCCTTTCCTGTTTAGGGATGTGTACATAAGCAGTACATCCAAATATTTTTAGGTGAGAGAGATCAGGTTTTACCCCTGACCAGGCTTCATAAGGTGTCTTATTTCTTAAAGATTTTGTAGGAGATCTGTTCTTTAAGTAAATCGCTGTCCTCGCTGCGTGTTCCCAGTAACTTTTATTTAAGCTGGCGTCATTCAACATACAGCGCACCTTTTCGATGATTGACCTATTCGCCCTCTCTGCAACGCCATTCTGCTGTGGGCTATATGGGATAGTTGTCTCATGCTTAATTCCTGTTTGCTTGAATAATTCCCCCATATCCCTGTTTACGAATTCTGTGCCATTGTCGGATCTGAATCTTTTAATTTCCTTGCCTGTTTCTAGTTCAACACTATTCTTGAATTCTTCAAAAGACTCTTTAACTTCTGCTTTTGACTTAAGAAACTACCCAAATATCATGGAGGTGCAATCATCCATCAACAGAAACAGATATTTTGATTCTGACCAACTGGCTTGGGATATTGGCCCACACAGGTCAGCATGAATAAACTCCAAAGGTGTTGCTGATTTGCCATGAGTTACTCTGGTAAAAGGTAACCTTGTTTGCTTACCTTCTATGCAAGCAATGCAGGGCTCTCTAGTCATGGTTGCATAGTCTACTCCTGTAACCATTCCTGTTTGTAATAATCTCATACTTCTATCATTGAGGTGCCCTAGTCTTCTATGCCATAACTTTTGCGAGTGAGAATGAGTTTTTGTTGCTGAGCCAGCAACCATGGGCCTTATGTCTACTTTGTACAGTCCGTCAACATTCTTGGCTGTGACTATTATATCTGTCATATTTTTATCCCTGTAGACCTTGCACCCTTCCTCATTAAATCTGACACTAAAACCCTTATTTACTAAGGCTGCTACAGACAACAAATTAGCCCTTAACTTTGGCACATATATTACATTGGTCACTGCTATCGGTTGTGGTTGGGCCGGTAAATTTATTTGAACATTACCTATGCCAATTGCACAAAGCCCTGAATCATCTGCCACCATTACTTTTTGATTAGATATTTCCTTGTAGTTTGTCATCCAATCTTTCCTATTTGTCATGTGGTCTGTTGCACCAGAGTCCACATACCAGTCTTCTGACTCGACTCTTATTGATAAAGCTGTAAACAAACTCACCGGTGGCTTTGGCTTATTCTTGTTGCAATCTGGCTTCTTGTGACCCACTTCTCCACAGGCATAACATTTAACAACAAAATCTTTCTTGAATGTTTTATGTGGCTTTGCTCGTTGTGGCTTAATTGTTTTTGCCACAAAGACTGCTGGTTGTTGAACCTGAAGATGACTCTTTATATCTTCCTGCAAAAGTCGGTTTTTCACCAGGTCGCTGGTTATTACAGCACCTGAGTTTTCCAAAGCCATAACCAAAGGTTTGAAATCAGGAGGAAGTCCTGTTAACATTATGACACCCAGAAATTTGTCGTCAATGGGATGTCCTGTATCAGTAAGCTTGTGTGCTAATGAAAGCGCTTCACTAACATATGCACTCATATTTTCAAAATCATTATAGTCTATTTTTAATAAATTGCGCATTAACCCGAGTACACTTGTTAGTCCTTTATCTTCATAAGCTTTACTTAGACTTGTCCAAGCTTCCTTTGCCGTCTTGGCCGTGATAACGTGCACGTGGCAATGCATCTTTACGTTGAGGCAAATGGTCGCCAACGCGAGTTGGTCCTTCCTCGTGTCTACCGGTCCTGTGGATTCTACACAGTCCCATAAATCCGCGCCAATCAAAGCCATCCTTATCATAAATTTCCAAGACGCATAGTTAGCTGATCCATCTAACTTTGGATCAATTGTCGGGATAGATCCCATGCGGTTTTGTGCCGGTAAGGCCGCGTTAGACGCTACTGGAATCGACATGATTCACTACCTGGTGCTGGCTAGGTTAGTAGCGCTATGTCGATCACTTTGTTAACACCGCTCAATTAATAATCATTGAATCGATACCTGGGCCCATAACCTGTTAGAGTTTTGTCTGCCGTCTTGGGTTACTCATTCATTCCGGTAAAATAATACACTGCCTTTTTATGTTTAAGTATTACATATATTTTTGCTTTAACACAGCTATTACGCACCACTTAGTACGAAGACAGTACGCGAAGTGAAGGTGCGTAGCCACACGGCACGCAGAACAAAACACACGCGCGCATGCGCGAACAGAGGGCCTGTCGATCAGTCTCTAACAATCCCCGTTTCGATCCCTCGGCGTTAGGAGACGGAGACCCTGTACGAAAAGTTAGCACATCATTTTTCAATTTTTCAAATTCTAAGAGTTGTTCCAGGTTGTTCTAGACTTGTTCTAAATTGCTCCAGAAAATTAAATTTATATAATAGAAATACTTGCGGAAAATTAAAATTAAACGATTTTGACCTGGCCCCCATTATTCGAAAATCAAACTTTTAAAGTTTGTTCCA
The DNA here is from genome assembly GCA_963942575.1 of Priocnemis perturbator. Taxonomy (NCBI): domain Eukaryota; kingdom Metazoa; phylum Arthropoda; class Insecta; order Hymenoptera; family Pompilidae; genus Priocnemis; species Priocnemis perturbator. Next base: position 6,820,435 of record OZ012643.1, on the reverse strand, counting down.
GACTGTCCTAGTTGTTCTAAATATTGTTCCAGAAAATTACATTTTTATAATAAAAATTTTCGCGGAAAATTAAAAAAAAAACTTTTTTGACGTGGGACCCCATTTTTCGAAAAATCAAACTTTTAAAGGTTGTTCCGGGTTCTTCTAGTTGGTCTAAGTGCCGTTGGCCCGCGGCGGGCCCCCTCGCTACGATCGTGGCTCCTCAACCACTTTCGGCACACGACGGTTCGGCCCCAAGGCCAGTGGTCGTTTCCACGGATCGTAACTATTCTCCCACTCAAATCCATAACCAGAGAGCACCCCGACGTCGCCAGCAACGTAAGGATTATAGAGGAACTCGTCGAGGCGGAGTAAAACACGGGGCACGTCGCGAAGCAGTTCGCTTGTACCGGTCGCAGCTATCTCGACAAACAGCGAGCGAATCCGCGAATTCCATTCCGCCTATCTACCCGCACCCCGGACAACACGCGCAACCGGTCTGGACCTCTCCAGAACAGCCTTATCCGTTCGAACTACCCCCAGGGCAAGATCAGTTCACGGTCTACTTCGAGCCTCTAGAACCGGAAATCGTACTGTAGGATCGGAAAAAGTAAACTGTATCGGGCGGACTCGAACCGCGTCCTTTGGATCCGCAGGCAGGCGCGCTACACACTGCGCCACCGACACCTTACGTCTTAAATGCGCCTTTCGGCTTCTTAAGCCGCTCGCGCGCGCTCCTTTGTTTCCTCTCCGATCCCCACCGTTCTTTATAGGGGACTCCGTCCCCACAGTACCGTCTACCGTCGTGGTAACCGAGATTCGCGAAGATTCGGACATAGAAATCATAGATTAAGTAACCAGTCGGACGCGAGGAAAACCCTTAGGTTGGTGTAATTCCGAGTCACCAGCGACGCTCACACTTTTTGTGCCGTAATCATTCGGACCCAAAGAAAAGCCTTAGGTTGGTGTAATTCCGAGTCACCAGCGACGCTAATGCTTTTAGAGCCGTAATCGTTCGGACGCGAGAATACACGTAGGTTTAGCGTCGAATCTAGGACACCGAGTATATTTAGGCGCGTGCGACGTCTCAGCGAGCCGCTCCGCTGACACGTCAAATCTCTTATCGGGCCGGTCACTTCGTCTGTCTTCCGATCCCCGGTATACCCGGTGTACGCAGGGTGCCGAAAAACGGAGGACGTAACAATACAAATTTTTTTTTCTGGAAGAATTTGGAGCAAGTCTAGAACAACCTGAAACAACTCATAGAATTTGAAAATTTGGAAAATGGGGTGCTAACTTCATGCAGGCGACGAAGACGGCGATTTGCCTCGGGATCGTCGACGTCGTGGCGACGGCTTGCGCCGTCCAGCGCCTTGACGGCTCCCTCCGGCGCCTTGACGGCGATTGTTCTTTATAATAATTATGTAGGCCTTGACGCAGGTCGCCCGGGGCCGACCATGCGCGAAACGCCCGTGCCGAGCCGTGGGCAACGACCCGCACCGATGCTTTTAATTGACTTGCTTCTCCTGACATCCAAAAATGAGACAAAGCAATAATTAATTATTTTGTTAACGAAGTATTTTAAAGCATACTAGAAGCCTACGCGCTTTCGAAGTTCGTGCATAAGCCGTTGAGTGCTGACTACATCCAGCAGATGTAATACGCGGGAACGGATACGCGCTTAGCGGTTGCAATCGTTGGGGACGGAATACTTTTTTTGCTAATGTGAACGATGTTGATTGAATGCGCAAGGCGCAACTAAGTTATAAATGTAATTCCTGCATGCCAAATCAAATAATACAAAAAAGTTTTTTGATATTATAAACGCATGTATGTGTCCTTAGTCCACACAGATCGCTTTTGCTGAATGCATATATGCTCAAAAATAACTGTGGGATTAATAAAATAAGGATGAAATATATTTTAAAGAAAAAGTCTACAGGAGAAACAAGCATGGAATTCTTAACGCGTTGACCGCTTCCTTACGACTGCTGACAGTGCCTCGCAACCATCTTCTTTTGGGCCTTCCGTCACCCCGGGCCGCGAATCGTCACAGTCTTCATTCGCTCACACACTCCGGATACTACACTCGGCCATTCTGATAATTAAACAGCTGTCCTCAGATGTTTTCGTCTTCCTCGTCGCCGGAAAGGTAATCCTCCATGCCGTCACTCCAGGGTTTTACAAAATCTGCGGCAGTCGATGTAATATTCGGTCCTTCATGCTCTCCCAGCTTTTCAATTACGTATCGATGATTCCGTAATACTTTTTTTATGCGATATGGGCCAAAAAACTTGGAGAGGAACTTTGAGCCTGCTGCAAACTGCGTGCGCTTTATCGCGACCACATCTCCTCTCGCATATTGTTTTGCTTTAATTCCGCGTCTATTATACTTTCTTCGGTTTTCTTGCTGAATTTTATGAATTTGGTCTTTGGCGCGTCTTATGAGTTCGTCTCGATCCTCGTGGAACATAGTTATCCATTCGGCTTCAATCATCGCTCTTATTGACGGATCCTCTTTAATCTTCATGTGGGTACCAAACAATAAATGAAACGGAGTGGTACCTGCGCTCCTACTTGGTGTCGCGTTTAAATATTTCTGGGCCAAATCAGTGTGGCCAGATTTTGGCCCACTGGTACCATACGCGCAAGTGTGTGTGCCTTGTCTGTGAGAGCCGCGTGAAGAGAAGGACAGAACTATGCTGCGTCTCCCTTCCACCAACGCCGTGTGACCGTTGGTGGAAGGGAGTTGGTGGAAGGGAGACGCAGCATAGTTCCGTCCTTCTCTCCACGCGGCTCTTCGCAGACAAGCACGCACACTTGCGCGTATCCCCACTCAACTGGTACCCATGGTACCAGTAGGCCAGAATCTGGCCACAGTGGGCCAAATGCAGGTGTCGATGCCATTCTTCCGGTCTAGGTTCACACATTTTCATTAAAAGCGGTATAAGAGTATAATTGGTCCGTTCCACCTGTCCATTTGACTTCAGAACTCCCGTCGTAATTAACACGTGCTGAACGTTCTCTTCTGTACAATATTCTTCGAAATCATGCGAAGTAAATGCAGTGCCGCGGTGAGAAATAATACGGCTGGGGTTTCCAAATACGGTTGTCTGTTTTCGTAGGTGAGTTTACACTTCGGCGGTTCCCGTGGACTTAGTCGCGTATAGCCATTGGAACTTCGTAAAAGAGTCTATAATGACGAATATCTGTCGATAATTTTTCTTAGTGCTGGGAATTGGTCCGAGATGATCAACGTGGTAGGTATGCAATGGGACCTCACCCTTATTAATAGCGTGTAACAACCCTTCATGCTTTCCTTCCTTTCGCTCGGCCAATATGCAGTTGATGCAATTTCTCAGAACCTTCTTGACTTTGCTTCGTATGCCCTCAAACCAGTACTCTCTTTTTACCAACTGCTCGGTTTTATTTATCGCAAAATGACCGCATTCGTGGGCCTGACGGATAACTTGGATCTGCAATCCCTTTGGCACGACTATTAACATGTCGCCGTCGACTTCTCTGCAGAGTACGCCCTTCTCCAGAATAAAGTTATCCACCCCTTTTTCTTTAACCGTCTCCATGATCACTCGTACTCTCTCGTCTTCAGATTGAGCCTTTTTTAATTTTGCAAGCACTCTGTTCGAGAATCTCGCGATTCACGCTAAGGAAGTCAGAGGGAATAAAAGGAGAGAGGAAAGGGGGGAGAAGTGAGTAGATCTATTGGCGGTGGAGAGGTTATGTATCCACGTGGTCTACAATATCCGTTTAACCCTCGGACTCCCGACTAAAAATGAGACACGCACTCCCGCGATGGGCCAATTCGGCCCGGCCTGCACATAGGCAACCCGACATGCAGCCGGTAATGCCACTCGTGACAAAACTACTTTCTACTCGACGTTACCATTGAAGCGAAAAGTGATGACTGAAAGGGCATGAAAATAAATGTATAAAGCAATGGTTACATTTATATTATTTATTGCATGAAAATCTTATTTTCTGGGTATATACATATTTACATTCATCGTGGTGTTTTCAATTTGTTTATAAATTGTTTACAAAATGTTTCGAACAAATTTTAAATTTTCGCCCACGAACATTTCCACGACGTTGCAAAGTATTTTACACATTGTCAACAATTTGTTTATAAATTGTTTATAACATTTTTTGAACAATTTATAAACAAATCGTTAATAATGTGTAAAATACTTTGCAACGTCGTAGGAATGTTCATAGGCGAAAATTTCAATTTTGTTCAAAAAATGTTATAAACAATTTATAAACAAATTGTTGACAATGTGTAAAATACTTTGCAACGTCGTGGAAATGTTCGTGGGCGAAAATTTAAAATTTGGTCGAAACATTTTGTAAACAATTTATAAACAAATTCAACACACCACGAAGAATGTAAATATGTATGTAGCCAGAAAATAAGCAAAAATTTTTATTTTGTTCAATATGTTGTAAACTATTTATAAACAAATTGTCAACGTCTAACATACATTCTAACATCGCTAAAATGCACGTAGGCAAAAATGTTAACTTTGCTAAAAAAAATGGATTGACAATCTTCAGGCTTCGGGTTCAATTGACCCATCTTGATTACCGTGTCGCATTTCTGATATCGGCTATGCAAGATTTTACAGAAATAATATAAGCAAAAAATTCATCATTTCATATACGTCGAGAAGTGTATCAGTGGTGACGCCGAGTCGGTAACCGTCGCTTTACAGTTTCGGAACTGTGTCGTCACATTGACTCCTGTGGCGTGCAACATTATAGAATGCTGTGTATGAAGGGTTGCCGCTCTTTAGGCGCCGAAAAAGTGACCCATCATGGGAGTCCGAGGGTTAACAGAGCCTTTATTGTAAAAATACTGTGGTCAAGGGTGCTCTACGGAAGTGAGCGTAACAATTATAATGAGTGAGATATTCAATTGTATTAATTGTATCCGTCTTACAATGAGTTGTACCTTTTACGGGTGCACGTACTCGATTCGCGTCGCATACAGAGCCTGAGTCGTCGGTGTTGATGTACAATGATTTTTGTCCGCGGCACTTAGTCCGGGATTTGTGTGTGCGAGTCCGTGATATTATGAGTCGATCTAAAATGCAGCAATGCGTGAGATAAACCAGAAAAACGTGATTGCGAAAATCCGTGTGCGTTCTTGTTAATTGCAGAGACGATAATGGCCGACAAATTGGGCGGGAACGCCGCCCGCGTGCCGCGCGCAATAAAGGCGCGTTCGCATAGTTCCGCGTGTGAACCGGCCCTCAGGCCGCCTTGAGAATGCCGTGACGATGATTCGTCCGGCGTCGCCGCATTCTCAAACACACTCCTTCTTCGCTCTCTTCGACGAGCATGACTTCAGGTAGCGGATTCTTACTCAGGGCGTCGACATGCTGCATATTTCTTCCTGGTCGAAGATAGAGATCTTGTAAGAGAATTCTTCAAAAAGAAGCGCCCACCTGGCAACGCGTACGCACAGGTCTTTCTTTTTAATCGTCATAGTAAACGCTTTATAGTCAGTCACGACCTTAAATAAAATACCCAGTGAATCAATTCTAAAGCTACGTAACGCATTGATAATGGTCAAAACTTCCAGCCAGGGCGGGCCCGAGAATATTTAGCGCCCCGATGCAACATTATACCTAGGTGCCCTTTGTCAGAGAAAATAATGTTCATTTATCATTTGCGTATCCAATGACTTTCTTTGTATCCTATACGAATACAAGATTAAATTCTCTTGCATAGCAAACTTCTTTTACAGAGTCAGCAAAATTAGTCATTTACCTTAAGGTGGTATCTATTGAGGGATAGAATAAATAAAAATGTATTCAACCTAGTAACATATAAATACGTAAAGCAATGAATAAAACATGACTTACTTTTTGATATTAATAATATTTTAAAGAAGTGTACATAAACCTCTTATAATACAAAACAAATAATTCCTATAAAACAAAAACATTCTTATACACAATAAATATTGCAACATATTGTAACCTGTGTGTGAGTGGTGTTGTCCGTGTGTGCCAGGCGTCTCCACTCCTGCAGTGGGCTGCGTTGTTGATGCACCGGCCAGGGGTTACGGGCCGACCGGTGCGGGTTCGTGCACAGGGCGGTGAGTGAGAAGTGGTAGGTGCCGGATAAAATGAGTGTTGGAGAAGCTTAATATCTGGTAGAATTGTCTCATATTCTTTCTTGTTTTGTATATACAGTGGTGAGCGCCGCGCTGTTGATGCTGCGTGTTTGTGTTTGGCCGTGTACGTGAGGGCCGTTCCGCTTGCCTGGCGCCGCGAATATTCTAGGCCGCTTAGGATTAACTGATTAATGTCGGTTTTGACGACGGTCGAGCGATCCCGGGATTGAAGTCGTGAAGCGCGACGATTTAACAATGCGCGTTGTACGGTGCGCTATTCGCAGTTGCAGTCAAAAGGATCCAAGACGTTTCTGGTGGGCACCCAAGACGGGTGAGCCACGAGTTGGTCGGTGCCTTGCTGTACCTATGCTATAACACGAGAGAGCGGCATAATAGAAGCGGTGGCAGGTTCATGGGAATGAACGTCCAGGCGACTTCGTTCGCACGTCTTTCGTTTCTCGTTCGCCCTATGCTGTACGGGGCAAAACCAAAGCTCTCGTGGCGGGTCTTTCGAGCCGGGCACGGTTTGCTGGTCGCCTTCGAACTTCCCTAATATAGAGGATATGACACGATGTGTGGCAGGCACGGATGAACCGTGGGCTGGGCACTTTCTCGGTTTTACCTCGTTTGTTACAAATTGTCTGTGGCCTCTGCCTGAGAGGGGTGTCGGCTGCCCGTGGCTGGCTCGACAGCACCCTTTTTAGTTACGTTGGTGTCGGCTGCTCGTGGCTGGCTTCGACTACCGATGACACAAGGTGATTATTGTCAGTAGCGGCGGCCTTATATACGCCGCCGCGCACTCAGCCAGCCACGAGAGATCTACTCGCACGGGCAGTGGCCGCGGACCTCTGGCGGTATTCCCTGCTGGTAGTGGAAGCGGCCTGGCGGTTTGTGTATGTGCGTACGCGGGTACCGCGTACGGTTACAATATTAAGGTAAAAGTACCAGTAGTTGACCACGTACCAGTAGTTGACCATTTTGTTTAAAAAGTAATAAAACAAGGTTTTTATAAGTTATGCACTTCAGATGATAGTGGGTTTCAGTTGCCACGACATCTGTTGTTTACATTTTGAAACAATTGCGCGTGAAGTGAAGTATGCTCATTGACAACGAATATCCAAGTGCAATAAGGTAAGTAATGTGTCGATATATTTCTATTTCCTTAACGGTTCTGTTAAGAATAGCTGTATGGTTCATATAAAAAAATTCATATGTTGCGAACATTTTGTGAATAAATTATTTACGGCGTAAGTGCTTACAGTGTTTTATAAGTAATAACAGCATTGTTTGTTTGTCTAACCCTAAAAAACAACAGTTTTTTTAATGGTCAATTTCTGGATATTGTTACTGTACAACTTTCTGAAGTTGACAGGCATGGTCAATTATTGACATTATTCATTTAAATTTGTTTATGATTTATAATGTACCTGTTTTACACCTCACATTGTTAGAAATACAAAATATAAATCTACATGTTGCAGCATACTGGCATCTAGTCGATGACCACATGGTCAACTATTAACTGCATTCGCGGTCAATTATTGACCAGGGTCCAACGTTTTAAGACAGCCATGTGCATGACACCATAAACATCCACGTAAAATTAAATTGCATTTCCTCAATTATTTCATCATAAATGTAAAGATGCCTCCAGTCAAGGGTTGCTTTAGAAATTATTCCGAAGAGGCGATGAGGGCAGCCATTGAAGATGTGCGCTTGCACAAAACTGCAATAAGGGCTGCGGCACGTAAGTTCGGTGTTCCACGAATCACTCTAAAATACAAAGTGGAAGGAAAATCGCCAATGGAGAGAAAAATGGGACCTCCTCCAGTTTTAAATCAAACGGAGGAAAATGAGATCCGTGAATGGATAGAAAAAATGGCCGTGGCTGGTTTCCCAGTTACAGTCGAGGAACTTGTAACAAGCGTGCAACATTATATTCAAGACATAAAACGCGAAAATCCGTTTAAAAATGACCGTCCTGGTAACAGCTGGGTAAAGGGTTTTTTAATTAGAAATCCTACAATATCAAGAAGGGTGGCACAAAACCTAACAATTTCACGAGCGGCAGTCACCAGTGATAAGATATACAATTGGTTTTCTGAAGTATATGAGTACTTGAACAAGAACAATGTAGAAACAATCTTGAACGACCCATCGCGGATTTTCAACTGCGACGAAACGGCATTTTTTTTAAATCCCAAGGGCAACAAAGTGTTGGCGAAAAAGGGATGTAAAAATGTTTACCAACAAATTAATCCTGATGACAAGGAGTGTGTGACGGCATTAGTAACGGGCAGCGCCAGTGGTGTAGTTGCCCCTACAGTAGTTTTATACAAGTACAAACGTATACCCCAAGAAATTGCTGCCAATTTTCCCCAAAAATGGGGTTTGGGTAAAAGTGACTCAGGGTGAATGACATGCGAAGCATTCTTTGAGTTTGTAGCAGATATATTTTATCCATGGTTAGTAGCATCCAAAATTACGCTTCCTGTCATTCTTTTTATGGATGGACACGCCTCACATTTAAGTTTACAAACGAGCCAGTTTTGTGATAAAAAAGGTATTATTTTGGTGGCCCTCTACCCTAATGCAACCCACTTAATACAGCCCATGGATGTTGCTGTTTTTAGAACATTAAAAGAAAACTGGAAGAATAAAGTTCATGAATGGAGAATTACAAATATTGATAACCCAGTTTTAAAAAAAAAAGATTTTGCGAAGTTGCTCGAAGAAGTAATTAACGAAAATGTAACCGAAAGTATTCTACGTAACGGATTTCGAAAATGTGGACTATATCCATGGAATCCGTCGGCAGTGAACACACCGGTACGAGAACAACAAGCTGAAATCGAAACTACGGAAGAACATTTGTCACGGATGGAATAGTGGAAGCAAGGCTTCCGATTTTTAAATGAAAACATCGAGACGGAGAAAATTAACGCATTTCGATGTTCATCAGAAGAGTGGACTGAGAATCCGCAAGACACGTCTCTATTCGTACTATGGAAGAGAATCCAAAATGAGTTTCAAAAATATTCCACTCCAGCTGAGGAACCTGTAAATCACAACGCAAATTCAAGTGTGTTGCCTTTCGACAATAGTACTCAAGTTGAGGACCTTGCCAACATGGACACTAATCAACCCGTCTCGCCTCTTAATGAAACCATTCCAGATGAAGAATCCTCAAACGATGACGTTATTCCAGCAGTGCCGATTCAGGAGAGTCAAAGCAATATAACTCAGCAACTTACCAACGATAACACGAATCCATCACTGTTAATCGACAATGTCAATAGTTCCGTTGGGCAAGCTTCGAATAACGTCACTTCTCAAGCTGTACTACTCGAAGACAACCTAACAACCGAAGGCGCTGTGCTATCTCAAAATATAACCACATTGCACGATACGGCTATTGCTGGTACTTCGAATAATATTCCAAGCCCATTCAAAAGGCATTTTTATTACCCACGTGTAGAAAGTGATAAGACAAACAAAAAGAAAATGTCACGAGAAAGGATGCCTTTTATTGCCTCAGGAGAACTTTGTCAACAATATTTTCTGAACAAAATAAAGAAAAAAGAAGAGATGGAACGATTAAAAAAAGAGCGCGTAGCAGAAAGGCAAAGGAAAAGGGAGGAAAAAGAGAGAGCTATAAAAGACAAGACACGTCAACTAAAATTAAAAAGAGCAAAAAAAGTTTTACAATATTCTTCTGACAGTTCAAACACTAGTTTCGAAATATCCAATTTAGTCGTAGAAAGAGAAGGAAATGAAGACGTCAACGAAGAAACCGAACTAAACAAGAGTGAATGGCCTGCCTGGCTGCCGGTTCAAAGAATTGTAAATGAACATGTGATATTTTTATATGAAGGGGAATATTTCCCTGGAAAAATTCTTCGTGTAAGTAAGACCAAAGCAACAATTTCGTCCATGGCAATGACCGGACGATTATGGAAGTGGCCGGAGACGCCCGATGTGCTGGATTACGAGTGGAAGGCTGTACTTTCCCATATTAATGAGCCCACCAAATCAAGCAGAACTCGTAACGTTTACTCTGTTCCTGAGTTGAATGTTTTATTCAATTGATTTGGTTAATTTCTTCTTTTATTGTTTAAATATTATTTGTACTAGTAATTGTTAAAATTGAACGATAATAAACTGTTTCCCAGCATTAGTCTTTTAACCTTGCGTCGAATATAAGTGGTCAACTACTAGCGAAAAGAGGTGGTCAATTACTGGTTTTTTCGTTTTCAGGAGTGGTCAACTACTAAAGCATTTGCCGAATTCTTAAATATAATTCTCAAATTTGTATACTGTAACTTTTTTAAAAAGTGGTCTTGGTACATAATCTGAAGGGTTTAACGAACGTCTCCATGCATCAATTCCCGCCATTTATTGATAGAGTAAGCGGTTATCATTTTTTCCGTAGAAAATTTCTCTTAACTGGTCAACTACTGGTACTTTTACCTTAAACCAGGCATGGCCAACCCAAATGGTCTGACGGGCCACTTTGATGACGCGTAACGTTACAGCGGGCCACACTTTAGGTGAACATGCGTTTAAAAAATGGAATACAAATAGAAAATGAAACCGGCACAACATGAAACAATACCGGCTACAAACGGGCCGACAGCATACGATGCCGCCAGTGCACGTGGCCGACTACATCTCGGCGATTAGACAACGAGAAACGAAAGTTTCAATAGAAATATAAAATAGCCGGCGGGCCGCACAATTTGACGTGGCGGGCCGCGTGTCGGCCAGGCCTGTATTAAACCATTGTTCTATAACAAAAATAATACATGAACGAACATATATATATATATATACATATATAGAAATTCTCGCGCCGCCAACCGCCACCTATCGCCACACACGGTCTCTTGAGCGAGGTTTCCCCCACCACCGCGAAATCCAATGGAATTGGGTGCCGCATATGCTGCCACCGGCCGCAGCGGTCAGTTTCAAAGCGAACATCGTCAAGGAAAGATCGTAAGTACCTGCAAGTCTAAATAATATTCCTGCTTCTTGTACTTTATTCCAGTTCTAAATGTTTTTTACCCCTTTGAGTGCTATGGGTATATGAGTGCTTAGCGGTTGCGATCGTTGGGGACGGAATACTTTCTTTGTTTTCACTATGACGGCCGGTGACACCAACGTGGTGCCATGGGCAAGCCGTTCGTTATTTTCCGGTGCCAGCACGTTGAACAACCTTGCAAACAGTTCCGGCGACAGAGAAGAGAATTTGTGTGAACCGTGCGGCCGTCAAAGTGTTAATGTGAACAGTACAGTAAAGTGTAAGGTTTTTGTCGAGCATATATGCGTCCAGCATAAGCGATCTGTGTGGACTAAGGACGCATATATGCGCTTGTAATATCAAAAATAACTTTCTTGTATTATTTTATTTGGCGTACAGGAAGTACATTTATAACTTAGTTGCGCCTTGCGCATTCAATCAACATCGTTCACATTAGCAAAAAAAGTCTTCCGTCCCCAACGATTGCAACCGCTAAGCGCGTGCCGTTCACGCGGATTGCTTCCGCTGGGAGTAGTCAGCACTCAAAGGGTTATGCACGAACTTTGAGAGCGCGTAGCCTTCTAGTGTGCTTTGAAATACTTTGTTAACAAAATAATTAATTATTGCTTTGTCTCATTTTTAGATGTCAGAGAAAGTAAAAGCAACCACGCCACAAGCAAATGTGGCACGGCAGGCTGCCGGCGGCGATGACACCACGGCACAGCCGGCTGCCGGCGGCGATGACAACGCGGCACGGCAGGCTGCCGGCGGCGATGACACCACGGCACAGCCGGCTGCCGGCGGCGATGACACCGCGGCACGGCAGGCTGCCCCAGCCGACGACACCAGGGCACGGCAGCCTGCCCTAGGCGACGCCGACACCACGGCACGGCAGGCTGCCCCAGGCGACGGCGACACCACGGCACGGCCTGCCCGCGCACGGCCGCTCCGAGGGAGCCGTCCAGGCGCCGGAGGGAGCCGTCGCCCCGCAGGAGCCGAAGATCGCCTTCTCCCGTGCCGGAGAGGAGGCTCACAAATACGGTTAATAGGGCCACCCGTGGACAGTGGACAGACCACCAAACGTTGATGCGCAGCGTAAGTAATTATACAAATATACGCTGTTACAATTTTATTGACCACTTGACGAGGTTTATCTTTCCAAGTTTAACAAGCTAACACACACTCAAACTTACGTTGACATATAATTATTATGTTTATTTTTCATATTGCAGGTCAGTGATCTGAAAAGGGAGATACAAAATTTAAAATATGGCCGCCGCAGTCGTGGAAGGGGCGGCGGACGCAGAGGAGGATGGAGGCGTCGGGACGATGACGAGCGAAAAGGGGGGTGGGGCGGGGGGGTTCGGGGGGAACAATTAATATATACCAGCGTTAATAGTTTTATAATTAGAATAAGTGTGTTGTATTATTTTTAGAATATACATTTATAATTAGAATAAGTGTGATATTATATTAATAAATTAAAATTTACTTATAAATGTTTATACGTCCTTTTCCTCCCACTTAGCCCTAAAGGTGGCCTTCCGCTGCTCGCCACCGCGACGCCCTATCAATCTACACATATATAGATTAAGTTTTATTCATCGTGAAAACGTCGTTACGCGGCAACGACGCGCGACCGATTAATGAATATATTAAAATATAGTTTGTTTCTTCGCGAAAACGGCTACACGCGGCCACGACGGCCGACCGATTGATAAATATATGTACATATAGTTTTATCGCGAAGATAAAAACAAGTATCATTTCGAGCCAATATATATGTATATATATTTTTCGATTGGTCGCGCCTGGAACCCGCGACCCGCGACCCCGCGAGTTGCAGTCGCGCACAGCAGAAGGCAACCTTAAAGACCCTTTCACACGACGCAGCGCGTCGCATGCAATCGATTGTATTCTATATTGTATGCAACGCGTTGCATCGCGTGAAAGCTATACTGTCCTTCGGCTAATTAAAAATTGATTACTTCTATTTACTTATCCACTACTTCAAACACCCAAACAGAAATTCGCCGCGGTGCTGCTAGCAGCACACGCTGATGACAAAATATTAAAATTTTTAATTCCGAGTAAACTATCGTTTCGTCAACTTTAAAATCTCTGCACTCTCTGCATCAAGTCAGCTTCTCCCTTCCGCCAATGGCGGCGCTTGCGAGCTGCACGATAGGCGAAACTGAAATTGTTAATTACTACGATTTCGTAAACTCTGAAATCGTTACAGTGGCTTGCGTAAACTATTCGTAAACGATTGAGACCGTTTCACACGAGATACGTCAAAATTATTTCGCCAGGTTCTGCATCTGGTCAGCTTCGCTCCCCGGCCACTGGAGGCGCTTGCAGGGACCTACCTTACCCCATTCTCGAAATTGTTAATTACGGCCAAAATACGATTTCGTAAACTCCGAAATTGATACAGCAGCTTGCATAAACTATTCGTAAACGATTGAGACCAAAATAAGCGAAATCGGTGATAGTCGTCTGCTAACTATACACCCACCTAAAAATTGTTAATTACGGGAAAACTACGATTTCGTAAACTCTGAAATCGATTGCGTAAACTTGCGTAAACTATTCGTAAACGATTGAGACCAAAATAAGCGAAATCGGTGATAGTTGTCTGCTAACTATACGGTGGTCATGTGCAGGCCGGGCCGAATTGGCCCATCGCGGGAGTGCGTGTCTCATTTTTAGTCGGGAGTCCGAGGGTTAAGCGTTTTTGATCAATTTTGCCAATTAGAAAAACCTTTGCCACTCAAGTAGTGGGTTCTATCTTTTGTAAATAGTTTACAAGAAAAACAAAAAACACAATTTCTGGAAGCTGAATACACAAGCCACGATCTATGGACAATTTCATTGTTATCTGATTTGCGATTGAAATATGTGTTAGAAAAACTTCTTCCATTTTCATCACAAGGGTAACCATTGTCAACTGTCGGTATTGGTCCTCGCTCAATAATAATTTTTCGAATTCTATCAGAGATGTGTTCTGGCCGAGTTGCAGGATTCTTCAAATTACAATTTTCAATAATTTCATTACTTTGCAAACTTAGGGGTATGGGTTTACTTGAACATGCTCCGTCAACAATCTCACTGTTAGTAACTTCCGGGTTACTGTCATTTGCAACATTTTGTTCTATTTCACTTACTAAAATATCATTTGACTTTTTTATGTATTCATTAAGCGACCCTTGTAGTATGTACTCTTCCATTTCCTTCCCCGCTTTTCGTTTGCGATTTTCCGCGTCGCTTAATTTTTTCCTTGAATCCATCGTTTATTGTTTTATGGTTTGCTCTAAAAGATTCAGATGTCAAACATTAAAATTCCACAGAAGTACTTAGAGAACTCTGTTTCATTTTTTAAAGAAACTATTGTTTGGCGATAGGCGGTCTCGTGTATGAAATACGAATTTAGAAGTTAGTACTTAATGAATCAAACACGGCGTTTTGGACGCTAAAATTGCGTCCTATTTCCTGCCGAGAATGTATCCGGCAACCGCAACCGTCGCAACGTTGGGGGCCATCCACACTTGGGATGGTTACGGTTGCCGGATGCATCCTGGCCACATTAGTTATATTCAATGGCGAATCAGGTAAAGCAAAAGATGCCTGTTCTAAACATCTTTTACATTTTCTTTCATTAAATAAGTAACTAGACACCACTGTAAAAATTACCGTACGTAATAACGCAACGCAAAAAGAGTTTTTAACGTGGCAATAGTATACTGACCTATGTGTGGTGCAATTCGATTCGGGATTGTGCAAATTATTTCCTATATCGTGTCGCTCCCGAGTTATGTATCGACGAAAGTGTTTAATAGAACTAAATTGTGGTAAGCGTCGGATACGTTAAACGTATTTTTTCGTTGCTGGTGGTATAAAATGCCCGTCTAGTGTACGCTATATCACTGAAGCTTGCCGAAACACGAGAGAAGACAGCTGAGAAGTGATTAACGAATTCGGTAATGTACTTAACGACGGACATGAACAGTGGAAGGAATAAGAACAAAGGAGTGCTAGATAAATGAAGACTGCGGTTTTACACGGTACGTTTATCGCCTGAAACGCGCGATTGCACGGTAAATAGCCCCTTGGCAACCTATGTAGTGTTGCTATGTACGACTCGTACAGTACGAGTCCGATTGCGAATCTGAGATCCGATCCGAGTAAAACCCGTGTCGGAGAAGCGGCTTTACATAGCAACCATACACGGTTGTCATGGGTTTGTTCATCGGGCAATCTCCTGTTCCGGACGAAAAACCGTATCGTGTGAAATCCGGGTAGCTCTAGAGTTGAAGCTCGCTGATGCGTCATTCGGTTAAGAAATTCGCAAATATATAATTTTCGGAAATAGTAACGGGCGCCCCATGAGGCATGGCGCCCCGATGCCGTGCATCCCTTGCATCCGCCTTAAGCCGGCCCTGCTTCCAGCTCATAGCTGCAGTACTTTTGTTCAGCCGGTGCGGTTTTACCGCTTAAATAATATACCGGGTGTAGCTTACCGCTTACGCTATCTCGCTGCATTAGTATTGCGCCAAAGCCTAAACTACACGCGTCGGTATGCAACTTCGTATCAGCGTTCGGTTTGTACAGACGCAAGACCGACTCATCGCTTAACAAAATCATTAATTGCTCAAACGCTGCCTGTTCTTCCCGTTCAAAACTTAAAATCTACGTCGCTCTGCAATAGATTAGACAGCGGCCGCGCGATGACTGAATAAAAAGGAATAAACTTCCTAAAATATACGGTAAGACCGAGAAAACTTCGCACAGACTTTACATCTTCCGGTTTTGGAAATTTAATGACTGTTCTTATTTTATGGTCTAATGGTCGGACTAGTCCTTCTTCTATTCTATATCCGAGATACTTAATCTTTGTTAATAAGAATCGACACTTTTTCCAATTAATGCATAATCCGAACTGACTGGCGGTATTCAAAACCAAGCGAAGGCTATCTATGCTATTCTCAATATCATCGGCCGGTACAATTAGATTATCCATATAAACTAGAACAACCTTAGAAGCTATTAATTCCCTAAAAACGGCATTTATATATTTTTGAAAAATAGACGGAGAATTGCACAATCCAAATGGCATCTTACGAAATTCATAGGGACCGTCAGGAACTACGAATGCTGTATACTTTCGGCTTTGTTCGTTAACAGTAACATGGAAAAATCCATTCTTTAGGTCTATTGTTCTGAAAATTTTTGCTCCCTGTAACGCGTGTATCTGGTCTTCTATTAGTGGAAGAGGGTACCGTTCTTTCAAAATTTTCTGATTTAGCTGTCTGTAACACTGGACAACAAAATTGAACTTTTTTTTTGCCTTTTGAACGAAAATAGCCAATTTCGACTAATCTTGACCCGCTGAAAACGAATTTGAAACCCGTTATTGAAAATTGGCTCTAGATTTTAGGTAATTGAATTTTGAAAAAAACAGCCTTTTTTCGACTTTGAACAGCAATCAGACCGTAGGTTTACAAGTTAGACAATTTTCATTTGTTGCAAAAAATTCTCCGGACTTTTCCGAGTACAACGATATCAAACACATTTACAATTTAAACTTGCAAACATGGTTAAACATTAGTTAAAATGGATAAGACACGTTTCGCGCACCTACTTTTCGAGATGTTTTTCAATTTTTTGAAAAATCTGTGACTCCGACGTGAATTCCAATGACACTACACGATAGAGCAGACATTTTCCATCGGAAAAGCATCATGATAATATGTAAAACAAATTTCGGCTTCCTACAGGAAAACTAACTAAGACTTTGTGCGCGTCACGTAGTAACACGCGTTCCGCTGTGGCTTGTTGTCGCCTAGCGTTTCCACGGCATTGAGTCGGAGAACCGCTGCTCACACTGCGTAACACGCACGAGGTTTTCGTTTTCCTGTGCGAAGCAGAAATATAATTTACATAGTGTTAAAGTGGTTTTCCAAAGACAAATGTCTGCTCTATCGCGTAGAGGTATTGGAATCCTCGTCGGACTCCCAGTTTTTTGTAAAAATTGGAAAACATCTCGAAAAATAGGTGCGCAAAACGTGTCTTATCCACTTTAACTAATGTTTAAACATGTTTGCAAGTTTAAATTGTAAAAGTGTTTGATACGGCTTTATTCGGAAAAGTCTGGAGAATTTTTTGCAACCAATAAAAATTGTCTAACTTGTATACTTACGGCCTGATTGTTGTTCAAAGTCGAAAAAAGGCTGATTTTTTTAAAATTGAATTACTCAAAATCTCGAGCCAATTTTCAAAAAGGGGTTTCAGATTCGTTTTCAGCGGGTCAAGATTAATCGAAATTGGCTATTTTCGTTCAAAAGGCAAATTTAGTGTTGTGCAGTGTAATCAATACACACCCGGCTTGACCCATCTTTCTTTTTAACAAGGACCACCGGACTGGCATAATCGGAGTATGAGGGTTGTATAACACCTTTGCTAAGCCATTCTTTAATTTGCTTATTGACCTCGGTTTTGTCGTGCGGCGATAATCATCTGGGTCGCTGATATACCAGCTGTTCATCTTTCAAAATCAGCTTCATTTGTGTACCAACGTCGCGAGTTTTATGCGGTGAATATATCTCTATTTCAGTTTTCACTAATTCCCGATGCTTCGTTTCTATAATGTGTGACAGGTCTACCTTATCAGCCTCCTGAATTACATCTATTCTAAGTATTTCTGATTCAGCAGAACTTTCTTTCGGACATTTCTCATGATTTGATATTGTTACGTTCCCGTCTTTAATGCATATTTCTACGCCGCTCAAGAAATCGGTGCCGATAAGCAAACCATGTCTCATTAATGTATCGGAAACTACGTGAAGCTTGATAGAATAATCATAATTATCCACAGTTATCGAATTCGCCCAACGTACAATTATGCTCAGATCCTAACTAGAAAATTGAAAAATTCTCTTACCCAATTTCGGCATACCCAACTTGACGAATTCATCGGCGCGTATTAAATTTAGATCACTACCCGTATCGATCAATGCGATAATCTTACTGTCCATAATTGTCACTTCCTTGCAGGGCTTCTTTTTGATGATATGCGTAGTGTTGCAAACCACCTTTGCTTCTTCCTTCGTCGTGCATTTTGCCGCGATGTGCCCAAAATTATTACATTTGAAGCATTTTGTTCCTTTCGACTTCGACGGGCATTGTCAACCGTGATGCGAACGAGATCCGCAGTTAAAGCACCGTTGCGTGTTCTTAGGCTTCTCCGCATACTGCTGTCTCTCCGATCGTCGTATTGTTTCGGTTTGGATCGTACACTTTGCTTCATCTTTTCGTACGTTGCAAATCTGCGTTTTAATTCTTGCACGTCCGTTGCGCCGTAAAGAATAATTTTATTTACAGGTTCATCGTGAATGCCGTTGATAATATATTCAATTACCGCACTCTTTCCCTTGTCAACTTGATTTGCGATCTCAAACATCTTGTAAATATATTCCTGATACGTTTCTGTTGGATTCTTCTTGCGTTTTGTTAATTGTTCATGTTACTTCGTAAGCATTTATTGTCTTTGAAAATTCATTCCGCAGTGCACTTTTAATAATCTTTCACGATTTGTCGCACTTCTCAAATTGGACAAATAGTTTTGCCGATCCTCGCAGTAGTCGCTTACAATACGCAAACCTTTGTGTATCCATCCATTCGCAAACTTCGGCCATTTCTTCAAACTACCGCAGTCAGTGACGAATATTCGTCGTATCGTCGCCCAGTGATATCAGAAATGGCATCCTGCCGCATTGCGGCACGCGTGGTGGGGGAAGGCGAGAAGTTGTATTCGTGCCGTGTCCGTGAACGCTACGCGCGCACCGTACGTAGACAAGGAAGGAGCTATCCTTCTCGTCTTCTCTCTACCAATGTAGAGTAAAATTACGTCAGAAGCTGCGCGCGCACCCAATAGAAAGAGGCACAGAATTATGCTCCGTCTTCTTTCCACCATGATCGCACGCACGTGCTTCGTTCGGCATGCGACAGCGGTACCGAATTTACCTTTCGGCTGAGCGTTGGGCCGGCTGAAATTGTCAAAAATGCACTTGTACCAAATTTATCTCACAAGGCGTCATTCGATAGGAGATCAAAAGAAAACGCTCTATGCCAAGTTTCAACCCTCTATCTGCATCAGAAGGGTAGTTATAGGGGAAATAAAAAAATTAGTTTTTGACACATTTTTGGTATTTAGCGATGAGGAAAAATTCTGAAAAAAATTGAGAATATTCAGAACATGTGAATTTATGGTTGGAAATTTTTGCAGATTTTTGTCTAGCAAATCTTAACATAAAAAATGAGAAACCCCATAAAAACACGAAAAATTCCAATTACGTGTTGAAGTTTCCGACCCACAGAATTTTTATAAATTCTGTAGTGAAGTATTGGCATAAGTAGTACCACCATTTTTTTTTAGATTTTGTTGTATTGTGCGTCGTAGTTCAAATAAATAAAAACCGATATTTACGACATATTTCGTGTAATAACTTATTGAATACTTAAAATAATTGCGTTTTCTTGATATTGTCAGTCAGTTATACGATGCTCTATGTTTTTGCATGCGAGAGAGCAATCTACAAGTAAAGGGAATTAAGTTATTTCGAGTTTATTGAAAGCATGTGTGCACCGTACTTTGAAAAATATTGAACAATAAGCCAACAGCACGAGTAGCTCGTTGGTTAAGCTACACCAGTGTGGCCAGATTTTGTCCCTCTGGTACCATCGGTACCAGTTGAGTGGGGATACGCGCAAGTGTGCGTGCCTTGTCCGTGACAGCTGCGCGCGCAGAGAAGGACGGAACTATGCTCCGTCTCCCTTCCACCAACGTCGTCCGACGTCATGGAACCGTGACGTAGTATAAGAAAGGACAGAGCCATGCTCCGTCTTGCTTCCACTATCGTGACGTCGTGTAAGAAAGGACAGAAGTATGCTCCGTCCCCTTTCAACCAAAAGCGCGCGTCGCGTCTTCGTCCCTCATACAGTCGCGGCGTGGCGTCTTTGTTCCACACACAGGCCGGTATATGCTGTGACAGTGGTGCCAGATTTCGCATTAGGTGCCGCACGTAGCATTGCGTGTTTGCCGCCGAAAGCCAAATCGAGCAACACTGCGTTGAGCGTGAACGCGATTGAGAGAAGTGCAGGCCAGTGGTAGAAGATTTGGCCCGTTTGCACCATCGGCGGCCGGCGGCACAGAAGTGTGCGTGCCCTGTCCGTGAGAGCTGCGCGCGCCGTTTCTCACCGAATCGCGCTCGGCTTGGTGAGAAGGACGGAGCTATGCCGCGTCTCCCTTCCACCAACGTCGCGTGACGTCAGGTATCGTGACGACACGTAAGAAGGACAGAACTATGCTCCGTCCCCTTTCAACCAACATCGCGCGTTGCGTCTTTGTTGGACATGCAGTCGCGGCGTCGCGTCTTCGTTCCGCACACAGGCCGGTGACAGTGGTGCCAGATTTCGCATAAGGCAGGGGTGGCCAAACCGTGGCGCATGCGCCAAACGTGGCGCATTTGATAATTACAAGTGGCGCATTGCATCCTTGCGCCTACTTATTCTGTTGGTGTTATTCTGTTCTTAAAAATAAAATTTGATGAGCTTTTTCCAGATCAAAATGCTTCTAACATAATTAATTTGTGGCGTTCATTACCATGTGAACATTTCCCAGAGCTAAGGAAATTTGCAAAAACTTATATATGTCGCTTTGGAACGACATACAGATGTGAACAAGCATTTTCATCAATGAATTTAATTAAAAGCAAAACAAGGTCGCGAATAACTGATTCAAATTTGAAGAATTCTCTGCTGCTCTCAGTAACAAATTTAACACCAAACATTAAAAAACTAGCGAAATCCAAACAGGCTCAAAAGTTTCATTAATCGTAAGTAATATTTATATATATATTTATACATATTAAAAAAGTTATTTATGTCTATAAACATACTTGTTTTAAAAAGATTATTAAACACACGCCATTAAACTGGCGTAAATTAATTAATTTAAATGCGTGATTAAGTTCTTCCTTTTTCTCCCCTAAGCGAAGCAGATTCTATCCTGATCTCTATTTACCAACCCCTAACTATAAACGTAAGACGGTATAAAAAGTGCTGGAGTTATATGGCGCATCTGCCAAAAAATTGGCGCATGGTATGCAAAAGGTTGGCCACCACTGGCATAAGGCATCGCACGTACCATTGCGTTCAGTCAGCCGGAAGGCAAATCGGGCACCACCGCCCTGAGCAGAGCGCGATCCACAGAAAAGTGAATCGAGGAGAGTTTCGGATTGACTCGTGGTACTCATCGTCGCTCGTCGACGCGGTCGTTTCGTTCGTCATTTCGCGCCCGGCAATGGTTCCATTTTTTTTTTACAGAATATATTTTTTTTTAATTATTCATCACACAGCAACAAACGATATTCATTTAAAAATGTTTTAGTACTTACTACGGATGCTTTTTAATATTTTGTCAACGGAATAGATGTGTCGTATTGGTTTATAATAGATATGGGCACAATATATATTTCATAAATTTTGGTTTCAGTAGCATTACTCTTTCTATGGTAGTAATAAATAAGAAAGAATATAATAAATGTCAATTATTGCGGATTATGCATTAACCGTGAAACAAGTAATAGGAGTACTTATTGCACTGGAACGTTCTGAGGGATCGTACTAACACGCGATTTGAACACACGACAGCGTACGTCACTGAAGAATTTGCTTGACACGACGCGACGACGGTGCGAATGTTTCTATGAGTTGTTGATAGTTGGTATATGTCTATGACTTTATGTCTATGACTTTTCCAATGTCATTTATTCATCATTATTTTGCAACCAATTGTACGATATGTATTACTTTTAAATGCACATGTACAGGGTCCACGGGTTGCGGTGGTCAGCTTTTTTCCTGCAAACGGTAAGTATTAGACAAAATTATAGAGGAAAGGGTTCAATGGGATCGTAATATGTATCTTCTACGAGACTTCACTCTATTGAGAAGTGCAACCCGACAAATGCGTATGTAAGGTTGTAGTTTCTACAATTTGAAATACGTGAACTTCCACGCCACCCATGAGGTGCCACGACTAGCGCGTTCGGTTTTTTAACTTGGACCGTCGCCTGTAGCCCTTTTGTACCATATGCTATGCCCATTATTGGATGGTGGTGGCAATGGTATATCTGTACATGTACTAATCTACTTAATGAAATGAATGAAAGCAGAATTTTGTACATTATTTTTATTTTAACTCATATAAATATTGTTGCAATAATAAATATTGCTGGCCCGGCCGTCACCGCGCCCGCCGCCACCGCGCCCGCCGCCACGTGTGTGCCATTTCTAATATCCCCGTGCCTCGGCGCGCCTTCTCGCTTTCTCAACGCCCGCACCCCTCCTTTTCTTTCCTAAACAATGAACAGACATACATGCAGTTAATGAAAGCAGATTATGATATCTTGTATCGAATAATGTTAGAATGCGTCATGTGTGAATTTGTATGAACTTACTATATTTCGTTGTGGCCGGCGCAATTCCGGTTTGCGGGGCCGGAGCCGGTGGTGAGGCTGCGGCAGGAGCCGGCGCCTCCTGCTCGGCCTTGGGTCCGGTTGCCCGGACGGCCCAGCCTCCTCCTCCGCCTTCGCCTCCTCCACGGGTGGCGGCGGTGGCGCGCTGATTCTAAGGTTTTCTGTTCGTGAAAAGAAAGACACATGAATTTATAGATATGTACTTGAAAGACAATTGAAAATGGTGATTGTGGCAAGTACGAAGGATGAGCGTGAGAGAGAGAGAGAGAGAGAGACAGAATGGGACCGAGTGTGTCTGTGTCAGAGAGAGAGATAGAGAGAGAGAGAGAGAGAGAGAGAGAGAGAGAGAGAGAAAGAGAGAGAGTGATGGAGCGAATGTTTGTGTTTGGAGAGAGGCAGGAGATAGCTGCGAGAGAGAAAGGCGATCGTACGACTGACATTAGCGAATTCGGTGCGAACGGTGAGAAAATCTGAATTGAGAATGCGAATGCGTGTGAGGTGAGCGATCGAAGACGAAAAGGCAGAAAATAAAAGGAAAGCAAAGAGAACGGACGCGTTAAGTAATTTGCAGTGACCATTCCCCCTTCACTAACATTTATTGTGAGACGCGAGAATTCAAACGCGATCGAGTAGGACGGCGGTCCGCTTGTAAAAGAAACCTTCCTACATGATAAAATTAACATAATTATGAAATTCTAATAAAAATGTTCGGAATCGAAGTTTCAGACATTGAAAAGTATATTTCTGCATTGTACGAAAGCTCAAATTGTAGGAATGTACGGAATCTTTAATACTGTAACAATGGGAAAGGCGCATATATACGTAAAACTCGAATGTGAAGTATTTTTTGCTAGAAATGTTTCTCCCGAACAGACTTCATTAAATTCTCTGAATCAATATCATCATCAATGTACAATTTCATTACAAACGGCCTCACGTCATATCTAAAGGAATTGGAATTTATGACAATACGTATTATGTACTTACGGAATGTATCCATTGCTGTTCTTACAGCGAGGTGACACAAAAGACTAACGGTCCCAGTCACCAAATTTTCTTGCGGACTCTCGTGTTTACAAGTGCTCGAATGCCCTTATTGGTGGATTGAGGCTTGTGTATCCGCGGACGCGATCACCTCTAAATGCCTCGGTCGTGCACGTTACAATCGCATAATTGTACCATTTCATGCCGTGTACAGTGACACAGTAGTCGTTCCGGCAATCCGCGAAACATAGTTTGTAACTTCTACGCGTGTGTGTATGTGTCAGTGGCTCAGCGTGTGGCGCGGGGTAAGTTTTATTTATTTATTCATTTATTTATTTCAGTCTGTTTCTTGCGGTTTTAAACAGGAATGTCTGATTTGCAGTCAAAGAAATATACACGGAAGTTCTGCGAAACATGGCTTCGCGATACAAAATATAACTCATGGGTGCGACCCGTGGCATCCGACATTACTTTATTTCATTGCGTAATCTGTAAAAAAGAATTCTTGTGTGATACGCGCATTCCCAGACACGCGAATTCTGTGGGTCACATAAACAATGTCAAGAAAATGTCTGCACCTGTACCAACTAGCGACGACCAAGTATCGAAGCAACATTCTTCTGTGGAACGGACATTTCGGAAACAATGGTTAGATTTGAAAGAGTTCCAACCGTGGTTACGGGAAATATCAGATCAGCAAACATTGTGTTTCTGTGCTTTTTGTAAGAAGGTGATAACGGCTCGATTAAATCACATTTATCGTCACGCAGAATCCGCGGTTCATATACGAAACGAAAGATGTATAGAAACGCAAGAAACAGAGGAACAAGATGATTTCACGGACGAATCGGAATTGTCATTAGATGCGCGACGTAAAGCAGCGGAAATTCAGTACGCTGCTCTTATCACCGAACTTGGCATTCCGTTTACGTCAGCAGCAAAATTGTTAGCATTTTTCCAAAAATGTGGAACAGATCCTGACGTGTTGGAAAACATGAGTATGAGTGACACGAAATGCACTAAAATAATTGCAAACGTCTTGTGTCCGGTTGAAACAGAACGTCTTTCCGCCATTCTACGAAATACAAAGTTTAGTATTTTTATTGATGAAACGTCTGACATTACTAGTACGAAATGGATGACGTTGCATGTTCGGTATGTCCATCCGGATACATTGCAAATTATGTCGCAGTTAGTCAAACTAATCGATCTTGATGCAAGAAATTGTGGCGCTGAAATGATATTTGACGCGTTTCGCCAGGAAATGTACCGTTTACAGATTCCGTTTATGATAATTGTTGCTTTGTCATGCGGCAATGCGCGTGTCATGACGGGTAAACATTTATCATTTCGAACAAAGTTACAGGAAAAGTGTGGACGTGTATTAACACTGACATGTCCATGCCATTCTGTAGCGTTAACCGCAAATACAGCATCCAGAACGATTCCTAACAAATGCGAAAACTTTCTAAAACAAATTTCAAATTTTATAAACTGTAGCCCCAAGCGATCAGCTATTTTTACTGATTGTAGCGAGGACAATAATCTGAAAATTTTGAAATTGGCCGAAACACGATGGCTTTCCCGGCAATTATGCATCAGTAGAATTCTGGATTCATGGGATAGTATTGACAAGTTTTTAAAACAATTACTCACGAAAGAGAAGTCCGACAAAGCTACACATTTTGTAGCCGTGATGCAGAATCCTGATGTTTGTGACCGTACAAAATTGATTGAACGTTTAGTGGAGTGCTCCTGTGAGCACGGCCCGCCAGCGGTGACGGAGTCTGGCGGGTCTCTGGCCCTTTCCGCTGCGGCGGTGGTGCAATGCCGGTGTAATGTGGACACCCTATATGGTATACCTAAGTGAAGGCCCAACCGTCCGACCACTATTTGTTCAGCTGAAGGACCCAGCATTCCGACCGTTTTACCCCAAAACCCCCACTTTCCGATTCCGCCCCCAAGCGACACCCCTCTTTCGAGCATTCCAAGGAGCGCTTTCCGAAGACCACGCTTCACTTCAATATTGTACTTCATTGCGACAAGACGTAGTTTTCCGTCATTAAAACCTTAAACCCTGGTGTTGGACCAGTATTTCGAACATAATAAAGTTAAGTCTAAAGTGAAGATCTACACGAGTGTTCATCCTTTCACCCTCGATGTAACATAAAAATTGGTGGCAGCGGCGGGATACTGGTGAAGATATCCGAGGAACTCCAGACAAACCACTCCAGCCAAGGTTGAGATGAGGAAAACTCTGCTTGTACTGTAAGTACAGAAAATATATGCCATTTTCTACGTATCGAACGACTAGAGAGTCTATTTTGACGGACGATTCCCTGCGTACTGAGGACTCAGAAGAATCAGACGTACCTAAAAACGAAGTAAAAATGGATAATATCTCTGATAAGCCAGAAGGCAAACCAAGCATTTCGGAACAGGCAGTGCAGGATAATGATAATCTCCGGCGCGAAAACCTACGATTGAAGATAGAATTAGAAAACTTGAGGGTGTTATTAGAAACAACACTAAGCAAGGTAGGGAACGGCCAAGATATTCCGCGCCAACAGGCCACTGCGCCACCCGAAATCACCAGCGACACCGACTCCTTATCGACACACCCAACTACGAGACAGTTGTTAGCGGATACGCAGTCCGGAATCAAACTTTTGAACTTAGTATCGGAATTCGACGGAAAGAATCGGACCGTGGAACGATTTTTAGCCGATGTAAAAACCGTACTAACTAACTTCAAGATCGAAGAGACCATACTACTCCCTTTAATAGTTACTAATAAAATAAAAGGAGATGCTAAAGATCTGGTAGACGGATTTAACGTTCGCACCTACGACAAACTTCGGGAAGTCCTGTTGTTAGAATATGGGCTCAGTAAAAGCCGCGACTTATTATCGCTAGAAAGGCAGCATTTAAGGCAGAACGGACATAATATCCGAGAGTTCACACGACGTTATAATTTAATACATCGAGACATTGTCCGAAGCATTCAGGCGAAAGGATATTCTTCTCACGAAGCTAACTTCCTTGTAAAGTCCGAGGAAGAAAACTCATTGATTACGTACATCAGGAACCTTGATCAACCTATACAACGAGATGTTAGAAATCAAAAACCGTGTACGCTTCGTGAGGCACAACAGATAGCATACGAATTGCATCGCGAAGAAGAACTACAGAGACATATACATAGATTCCGTCCGAGCAACGTGAATTTCGAAAGGACACGTGCAACGCCTATGAGGACACCCAACACCGCACCGCGGTCAGTCGCACGCCCTTCGGAGGGCCATAAAATAAACAGTGAGAGGCCATCTGTTTCTTTCCGTACCCCAGGGTGCTATAAGTGCAACAAAGAAGGCCACTATTCGAGAGAGTGCCCTTCTGTAAATTTTCGAAAACCCTCTTTGCCGACCAGCCCAAAGATCAAGTTTGTGGAATCAGCCGAGGAATACAAAGAGGACCCGAGCGAAGAAATATTATCCCAGGAATGGCAATTAGACTCCGAGGACGATTGTGCACTAGAACTTTCCTAGCCGACACGGGGGCTAATATAAACCTCATAAAACAATCTGCTTCCAAAGGTTTACAGACGCGTTCTTCCTCGAACGAGTTCCACGGAATTAGCGGACAACCGATGCACAGCAATAAGGAAGCACGATTCAAATTCGGAGATAACTATCACGAGCTGGTAGTCGTTCCGGACAACTTCCCAATTAAAGAGGATGGGATACTTGGGCTTCCCTTTTTGACCAAAGAAGGAGCCATCATCGATACAAAAGCTAGAGAAGTATTAATAAATAATACCCTACATAAGGTCTTTGTTTGCTCGAGGGACAACGAGACCAGGATACGAGAGTTGCTTGAGAGCACTCGCCTCACACATCTGAAAGACATAAAGGAAGTCAACGAATTAAAGAATCTGATTACCAGTTACGTAGATATATTCGCGTTATCCGAGGATGAATTGCCGAGTACTACGTTAACATCTCACCAGATTCCCACTCAGGACGAGGTACCCATACACGTTAAGCAGTATCGATACCCTCCAGGACATCAAGAGGAAATCCAAAATCAGATGAAGGAATTGAAATGTAAAGGAGTTATTGAAGACTCTACGTCGCCATATAACTCACCCCTCTGGGTAGTACCTAAGAAAACCGACGCTAGCGGTAAGAAGAAGTGGAGAATTGTGGTGGATTTCAGGAAATTGACCGAGAAGACCCTGCATGATGCCTACCCGCTTCCAAATATTGAGGACATTTTGGACCAACTCGGACGAGCCCGATGGTTCAGTGCTTTTGACTTAGCGAGCGGTTTCCATCAGATACCCATGGACAAAAAGGATCAACCGAAAACAGCGTTTTCTACGCCCGCAGGACATTTTGAATATACTCGAATGCCATTCGGACTCAAGAATGCTCCTGCTACTTTTCAACGTATGATGGATCAGGCCCTGAGAGGACTGATTGGTAAAATCTGCTTTGTATATTTAGACGATATTGTCATATTTGCAGAAAATCTTCAACAGCACAGAGAAAGGCTGAAAATGCTTTTTGATCGACTTCGAGTCGTCGGATTAAAACTGCAGCCAGACAAGTGCCAATATTTGAAACCTGAGCTTCAATACCTTGGACACCTAATTACCGAGGACGGAGTCAAACCTAATCCCGAGAAGATTAAAGCGGTTAAAGAATTTCCTGTGCCGAAAACCGTGAGAAATATTAGAGAATTTCTAGGACTCGCTGGGTATTATCGACGATTTATACCTAAATTCAGCTATATTGCCAAGCCGCTGAATAATTTAACCAAGAAAAATGCTCCGTTCGTTTGGACTAAAGGCTGCACTGAAAGCTTCAAGACGTTGAAGAATTTACTCACGTCAGACACCATTTTGAAATACCCTAACTTTGGTAAACCTTTTATATTAGCCACAGACGCTTCAAATACAGGAATTGGCAGCGTACTCAGCCAACTAGATGAAAAAGGGCAAGAGCGACCCGTTAGTTTTGCAAGCCGCACACTCAATGCAGCCGAACAAAACTACAGTACTATCGAGAAGGAGTTACTCGCCATCGTATGGTCTGTAAAACATTTCCGCCCTTATATTTATGGACATAAATTTAAACTTTTGACTGATCACCAACCATTGAAATGGTTGATGAACCACAAGGATCCTAGTTCACGTTTAACTAGGTGGCGTATCCAACTGGAAGAGTATGAGTTTGAAATCTCATACAAGAAAGGAAAAGCTAACAGCAACGCAGATGCACTAAGCCGAAACCCCGTGCACTTCACAACCAGTAAACCCGCCAATTGGCGAAGACACATCACTTTCACCGAGGAAGTTCCGGATGATTCGATCCTGATTACCCTGACTGAAAGTAATAGGACCAATATCTCTTATCCAGACAACTTCGATGAAGATCCTACTGTGGAATTTGAATACGAAGAGTTAAACGAAAACATTCTTGGCGCGCTTCTCCACGACGCCATATCGTTCTCCATAGGGCATGAACGATCCCTCGTAATTCCCTACGAGGAAATACTGGAGAAAGGATTGATATCAAGAGTAAGACTAAAAGAATTAATTACTAAAATATTTACAGATCCCACTCTCAGAGTATACCTATTGCAAAGATCGCTAAGGCAACCGGAAACAGAAGCCGAAAAATTGGAACTACTCCGTGAATTCCATGACTCGACTTTGGGAGGACATGCAGGCATTCAAAGAACCCTGCAGAAGATTAAAAAACAATTCTACTGGACAGGCATCTACCAAGATGTACAGGACTACATTAACAAATGTCAAGTTTGTCAACAAACGAAAACTCCTAGACGCACTACGAAAATGCCAATGGTAATAACCGACACGCCGAAACAGTTCAACGACAAAATCGCGATTGACGTCATTGGACCATTTCCTCAAAGTAAGCCCAACGAGTACAAGTATGTATTAACAATACAGGATGGTCTGACTAAATATTTGGAAGCCTGCCCGATGCAATCGCAAACTAGCTTAGAAATTGTTCAAGCCTTGTCCGATACTTGGTTATTCCGATACGGACCACCCAGACTAATACTTTCCGACGGAGGAGCTGCATTTATGTCAGAAATGATGAATCAATTAAGCGATAGTATGCAAATCGACTTAATACATACCACAGCTTTTCACCCGGAATCCAACGGAAGTCTAGAAAGATCACACGCTGTGATCAAGGACTACCTACGCGGACAAATCCTCGCCGAGGATCCTGACTCATGGGAACAACACTTACAAGCTGCAATTTATGCATACAATTCTGCCGAGCATTCAAGCACGGGTTTCACCCCGTATGAACTCGCTTTCGGACGACCCCCACCGCTACTCAGACAACTCGAAGAGTATCCATTGGAAACATACGAAGATCATGTGCAAGCCATAACCTCGAAGGCCTCGAGACTCCAACGAATGGCACAAGACGCTCTGCATGAGTCTAAGCGAAAGAGCAAGGAATTGTACGACAAGACGCAGAGACCCCTTAACCTACAACCTAGGGATTACGTGTGGATAAAGAATCCCCGTGACAAGCCCAAAAGACTTGGAACCTTTTGGACAGGACCGTTTGAAGTCGTTTCCGTAAACGACGTGAATGCCGACGTCCGTGTGGGCAAGCAAATACAGACTATACATTTAAATAGACTAAAATATGCCAACAATTCTATTACAGACTCACGTACGGAGCCATCGGAATCCTAGCCGATGCAACTTTCCGTTTGGATGTATTTAAGGACATCCCTAACATCTACTTCGATAATATGGGCGTTACAAGGGTTTACCATCAAGAATGGCGCACCTTGCTATATTACGACCTAGATGACATCACGCAAATCGAAGCCACTCTCGCAGACAGCATGGCCCAAGCTTATAAAAAAGCACCTAAAGGAACTGAACTACGGTTGGAAACACAAGTGTTAAATAGACTTAAGCAAGTTACACGGCAGAGCGACATATTATTCCATAGCTTAGGATTAATTAAGAACAGTCGCGTGCGTAGAGGATGGCTAAACCCCATCGGTGACCTAGCGAACCTTCTGTTCGGAACCCTTAGTCAAACAGACGCCGAATATTATAACAAACAAATCGATGACTTATTCGTCGACAATACGCACATAAGCCATCTAATTCAAAATCAAACTAGCATATTGAAAAGCACTATCACCGAGCTAAATTCTTTTGAAACCAGAGTTGCTTCAAACTTGCACAAACTCGATCAAGCAATCACAGATGAGATTAGGTACAGGCAAACGTTAGAATTTTTGATTTTTATTGAAACACTTATAGCAGAATACTCTGACATAATCAATGTGCTACACTCAATTACGGTCAACGGACGAAACGGAAACATCGACCCCCTATTATTTGATCCCACCATCCTACTGGACTTGTTAACGGTTATCGAGAAACGCGTAGGAAGCATGAAGATGCTCTTCCCAGTTAATTCCCAAAATGCTTAGAACTTTTTGAGTTACTGTTCCATTAACATCTTTTTGCTAGGGCAAACTAAATTATGTTTTGAGTTAATCCTACCAATAGTAGAAGAAGATACCTTTCAAATCTATCGACTCGTTCCTATACCTTCCTATCAAATCATTGACGCTACGACGGCACACTTACACTTATTGACTCTGACCGAGTATTTCGTCTTACTCAATAGCGAAACACGTACTTACTCTACGATGACAGAAACCGAAATAATCCTTTGTACGACACACAAAAACTTACGACTTTGTAAAAGACGTGCACCCTTGTACGATTCCACCTTAAGCGACCCTTGTCTAACGATTGCTATTCAAGGCTTAGCGTTTGACCAAACAAAGTGTAAAACATCTGTTATATCAATTTCTCATAATATATGGATACAACTTTACAATAACCAAGAATGGATAGTAATAACTCCGTTCCCAGAGCGACTACACGTGACTTGCAACAAACAACAAACCGACAGTATTTGGATAAGCGGTGTCAACAAGTTGAGCCTCACTTCCGGATGCTTTGGCAAAACCTTACACGTTACGATATATTCACACAAATCCATATCTTATGAAAAACAAATTCTTCTACAACTAGGCCTAAGTAATGCGACTCTCCCAAGAATATCTAACGATACACTATTGTTTGCGAAGATCCCCACTCTTACAAAAATGGAAATACAACCCCACGATTTAACTAATTTAGCTAGACCACTCGACGAAATTAAACAGGAAGCCGATCTTATATCGAGACACACAAGGTCTATCGCATCCACCGAAAGCAAATGGAACATTCTTTACTATTCAATATACACACTAGGCTTTGTAACCATAGTATGGATAGCGAATAAGATAGGATTATTTACCTGTGTTAAGGAACTGCTGAGCACATTCAGACCGAACTTTACTAATTGCTTCAATTCAGGCGGCACACAAAATGTAATACACACACAATCAGTTCGTCATAACGTAGCAAAAGAATCCATATCTATGAGACAAGTGGAAGACCCAGTCATCCCAGAGGCTCCTCCAGCGTATCGTACCACTACACAAAATAAGCGACGAACTGTACGAATTCGACATATCGAAGATAGCGAGATATAGAATTTTCTTCTGCGTTATCGAAAATTCTAAAATAAGGGAGGGGGTGTAATGTGGACACCCTATATGGTATACCTAAGTTAAGGCCCAACCGTCCGACCACTATTTGTTCAGCTGAAGGACCCAGCATTCCGACCGTTTTACCCCAAAACCCCCACTTTCCGATTCCGCCCCCAAGCGACACCCCTCTTTCGAGCATTCCAAGGAGCGCTTTCCGAAGACCACGCTTCACTTCAATATTGTACTTCATTGCGACAAGACGTAGTTTTCCGTCATTAAAACCTTAAACCCTGGTGTTGGACCAGTATTTCGAACATAATAAAGTTAAGTCTAAAGTGAAGATCTACACGAGTGTTCATCCTTTCACCCTCGACGTAACACCGGGTTCTCCTTGTCGCAGCGATGGCCGAGTTCGCTCCTTGCAGAAGGTTTTTGGATTACTCGTGCAGGAGTGGGCGGTAGGGAGGCGTACGTGATGAGCGTTTGTTTAATGCTGTAATGTATCGTGGTGTATTCTTTCTTCTTCTGTACAAAGCTTGTATACAATTCTGAGATCTCGCTCGCTGGTGCTGTTACATGTATACGCGACGCGGTTGTCAGCGCGGCGCGTTCGGTTACTTTTATCGGTCGCGGAAGGCGTCTTCGTTTGTCGTGTCTTTTCGTAATGGGAGAGCGTGAATCAGGCGAACTCTTTGCCGGTACCGAGAGCGGGTGAGAGTTCCCTGACCACAGGTTTTCGGTTTTCTACAGTTTGGTTTGGCGAACACAACAACCTGGCCGGTACCGAGAGCGGGTGAGGTTGATTGCAGCCACCGGGTATTGCGGATTTATGTGTTTGTGGGCAGACGAGACAAGCGTGGCCTTGACCGGTACGTGA
Source organism: Priocnemis perturbator (assembly GCA_963942575.1). Taxonomy (NCBI): domain Eukaryota; kingdom Metazoa; phylum Arthropoda; class Insecta; order Hymenoptera; family Pompilidae; genus Priocnemis; species Priocnemis perturbator. The sequence goes on along the minus strand of OZ012643.1, from coordinate 6,787,271 downwards.
GCGGGGTAAGCCACCTTGTCCGTCGGGTAACTTGGTATGTGAGATGATGAGACGAAATCGAGCGTGGCTGTAGCCGGTGCGTGAGCGGGGTAAGCCACCTCGTCCGTCGGATAGTGGGTAGGTTTCTTGGATGCTGGGTGATATTCAAACGTCGTGATTCGACTGCGTTTACTTGCGTACTTTGATTATTCGCGATTAAATAAAACTATCGTGTCTTTCGGGCGATACCGATGCGGTGCGGCGTGTATCGAAGTGGTCACCGGGCCCGTCTTTTGCGGAGTCTTCCGGAGTATGCGATTGTCACGCGGCGGTCCTTTTCTAATCGCGGTCAGAGGTCTCTGGGCTTGTCAGCGCGTCAGAGCTGGTGATCGAGTAATCGATAATCATTGCCGCGACACGGCGCCTTTTATACCCGAGCCGCATGAGGGGAGGTATGTAGATTCGTGATGGGAAGTACCGTTAGGTCCTTCCCCTCATGTGCTCGGGCATGATTAGGCCGGTAAATGAGTGTCGCGGTTCCTCATCTTACCGGCCACGCGGTGGTTGTACGCGTACGGCTCGCACTCCTTGTTTCCGTACTCTCCGCCGGGCGCGCGCCGGTGCGATCTCCTTGGGCCGGCGCGGGGTTCAAAGTTTGTACGGTTACATGTTAAAGCATACTTATTTTTTCTGAGATATATTTTACATTTTTTTAACTCTTTTACGCTATTTTTCCAAGCTCTGGATACTAGAATTCATTTATTACAGCGTAAATCAATACATTTATTACAAATTGTATGTAAAAACTTTTTAAAACCTGAGCTTTTAACACATTGTAACAATAACGTAGATTTTTCGGAAAAAGAAAATCAAAAATCTGTACATGATATCGCATTGGGCATTGATTGTGATGAATATCTTAACAAATTAATAATAGAGGGGCACATCGATAAAGTTGAAAATATTCGACAGAATTGTTTGCAATTTTACGTATGTGCCGCTCAAGAAATTTGTAAAAGATTACCAATCAATGATCCATTTTTATGTAAATTAGAAGTTTTTGAACCCGCCACAGTTTTGCACGATAATGACAGAGAAACTTTATTTGATGATGTTTGTTTTATCGCAGAAACTCTTGGCGGATTTGATACATTTTCTTTACAACAAGAATGGTTTGCTTTATATGACGATTTCACACAAACACGAAAAGATTCTCTTTCGTTAAGGGAATTTGACGAAATGTGGATAAACATCCTACAAGGTAGTCGACAATATCCCAGTTTGAAATCTCTTGTCAATGCTGTTCGATCGTTACCTAACTCTAATGCTGATTCAGAAAGAGTGTTTTCCTACTTACCAGACTTCAAAACGAAAAAAAGAAGTAAACTGTCGTCCGTGAATATCAATGCTGGTTGTGTCCTTAAATCAGCATTAAAGGCGAGAGGGGAAACAGCAATAACTATGACGGTTAATGACGAGCATTTGTCTCGCATGTCATCTCATATATTATATGCAGCATGTCCAAAGAAACAAAAATCGAGACAGCATGTACTACATGTTGATGAAATGGCTGGTCCCTCCTCGTCTAATGTTATTCAATAAGTACATAAACAGTAACGTTTAATTTATGTTATGAAGATGCAGACATAAAGAACGTATGTGTCAATGAGCGGTCTGGCATATCTTTTATCAGATTCCACAAAGAGATGTGGCATATTTTTTATCAGTTTCCACAACGCGGTCTGGCATATTTTTTATCAGATTCCACAACGCGGTCTGGCATATATTTTATCAGATTCCACAAATGGCATCATCGTCATAGCATGTGGTACAATAGGGCTACAGGCGACGGTCCACGTTAAAAAACCGAACGCGCTAGTCGTGGCACCTCATGGGTGGCGTGGAAGTTCACGTATCTCAAATTGTAGAAACTACAACCTTACATACGCATTTGTCGGGTTGCACTTCTCAATAGAGTGAAGTCTCGTAGAAGATACATATTACGATCCCATTGAACTCTATAATTTTGTCTAATACTTACCGTTTGCAGGAAAAAAGCTGACCACCGCAACCCGTGGACCCTGTACATGTGCATTTAAAAGTAATACATATCGTACAATTGGTTGCAAAATAATGATGAATAAATGACATTGGAAAAGTTAGTTAGAGTCCCAGGGAAATAATTTGCAGTAGGTACGTAAAATACGCGGTCAGAATGGTTTGACTTTTCAGATATTTGAATTAGTCCGGAGCGGCACAATGTGAGTTTCGGTTTTCCATTGACAGGCTTTTTGCTATTATTGTCGTGTTTTCTCATGCCTTCTTCGACAATACGCACGTTGCAACATTTCGTGGGCAGAATGCGACAATGGACGTACATATGGATTACAGTATGCATACTGCATTGCCGAAGAAGGAACACCTTCTTCTTTCTCGAAATGGGGATAGCGTTGCTAAAGTAAACGTGCGTAGTAAGAAAAAGGTTTCAAATCTATGTGATGTGACTTCATGAGAACTGTTACAATATATCCATAATTTGGTCACCTTCTATTTAGAAAAGAAATCGTAAACAACAACTCATAGAAACATTCGCACCGTCGTCGCGCCGTGTCAAGCAAATTCTTCCTGACGTACGCTGTCGCGTGTTAAAATCGCGTGTTAGTACGATCCCTTAGAACGTTCTACTGCAAGAAGCTCCTGTTATTTGTTTCACGGTTAATGCATAATCCGCTATAATTGACATTTATTATATACTTTCTTATTTATTACTACCACAGAAAGATTAATGTTACTGAAACCAAAATTTATGAAATATATATTTTGCCCATATCTATTATAAACCAATACGACACATCTATTCCGCTGACAAAATATTAAAAACTATCCGTAGTAAGTACTAAAATATTTTTAAATGAATATCGTTTGTTGCCGTGTGATGAATAATTAAAAAAAAAAATATTCTGTGAAAAAAAAATGGAACCATTGCCGGGCGCGAAATTACGAACGAAACGACCGCGTCGACGAGCGACGATGAGTACGACGAGTCAATCCGAAACTCTCCTCGATTCACTTTTCTGTGGATCGCGCTCTGCTCAGGGCGGTGGTGCCCGATTTGCCTACCGGCTGACTGAACGCAATGGTACGTTCGATGCCTTATGCGAAATCTGGCACCACTGTCACCGGCCTGTGTGCGGAACGAAGACGCGACGCCGCGACTGCATGTCCAACAAAGACGCAACGCGCGATGTTGGTTGAAAGGGGACGGAGCATAGTTCTGTCCTTCTTACGTGTCGTCACGATATCTGACGTCACGCGACGTTGGTGGAAGGGAGACGCGGCATAGCTCCGTCCTTCTCACCAAGCCGAGCGCGATTCGGTGAGAAACGGCGCGCGCAGCTCTCACGGACAGGGCACGCACACTTGTGTGCCCCGAGCCGCCGATGGTGCAAACGGGCCAAATCTTCTACCACTGGTGCAGGCACGAGAGTTTTGATATTTGCATTGACTCGTCGTCGCTTGTCTTGGCGTTCGTGCTCGATACGAATAATGTTGCTCCATTTGCAAGATGAGAATTCGATGAACTATTGATATTATTATTTATCCAAATTGTTGCTGACTGCAGAGGAATTATTTATTAATTGATTAATGAATTAATTAATTATTTAAAAATTAGTTAATTTATTGATAATTATTTAAAACATTCACAGGACAAATGACATGCGTTCCATGTCAAAGTATTTCAATCACATTAATATTTAATGTATTTCAGTTTACGTTTCAATAATATTAATCTTTGTCCGGTACTAAAAAAGAAGATACACTGTACTAAATGATAATTCAGGTACGCTGAAATACCTCTGGGAGAAGATGCTTCAGACAAGGGGGCAAATATTGTTAGTACAGTACACTTCACGGAGCTCATAGTATTCCAAATTTCAACGTCACCGCTATATTTTTGCCACACATCGTGGTAATAACTTCTACGAAGTCTAAGAAGAAGAATTCTCCTCGAGTCGCACTTTATCGCAGGAGGTACCATAAACCACGAGAATAATCCAAAATCGTCTCAAAAGTATAACCTTCTTAGCGCGTAAGCAGTTGACATGTGACACGATGCATAGATACGATATTGTGTGTATCACATTGCGAGATATATGTATTTCGTTCGTAAAATACTACATTTTCTTACGTGGTCTTCCACGCCACCCATGAGGTGCCACGACTAGCGCGTTCGGTTTTTTAACGTGGACCTTCGCCTGTAGCCCTATTATACCACATCGCATATCAATTTTATGTGGTGTCTAGCAAATGTATTGCAAAACAGGTGTCTGACAATTGTTATTATCAAATGTGGTGTCTAGCAAATGTATTGCAAAACAGGTGTCTGACAATTGTTATTATCAAATGTGGTGTCTACCGAATGTATTGCAAAACAGGTGTCTGACAATTGTTATTATCAAATGTGGTGTCTAGCAAATGTATTGCAAAACAGGTGTCTGACAATTGTTATTATCAAATGTGGTGTCTAGCAAATGTATTGCAAAACAGGTGTCTGACAATTGTTATTATCAAATGTGGTGTCTAGCAATTATTTTGCAAAACAGATTTTAAGACATTTGTCGTTGAACGACGTGATGACTATGTTATAATATAAATAACGAAGCTCACAAAATGAAGTTTATTTTATGATCGACGTTATTACTAAAAATCAGTAGACGAGGGGGGACCAGCAATCGGAGCAATCTCTGTTGCATTTACTGTGACATCTCTTTCTCTGGAACATCCAGAATATAATGTCTGACTTGACATGCGAGATAAGTGTTCGTCAGCAGGGCCGGCCATCTGGGGGGTGCGGCGGATGCTATGCACCGGGGCCCCGCGATTGAGGGGGCCCCAACATGATCAAGAACTAATATAATATACTCTTACACATGAAAACTTGACAATACAGTATATTCTATCACATTGTCCGTCAGCTGAAAACCGTCGTAGGACAACGTGACAGAGAAGGACACGATTTTCGAGCCTCGCGTCTTTGAAGTTTGCCAAACGGCAGAACTTGCGCACTTTGCGACAAGCAGGCATTGAACTATACTCTAACTGGAATGGGAACGGTTATTGTTTTTGGATGCAGAGCGCCCGGTTAGACAGAGAGGGTAAATTTCGAGGGTCTCTTACCTTGTCTATCGTGTGCTACCCTTTCGAAAAACATGACCTAGCAACGAATGTTGTTGACGCAACCCATATGAAAGAGAGAGATGAAGGGTCCCCAAATTCCCTCTCTGTCTAGCCGGGCGCTCTGCATGTAAAAACAATAGTCGTTCCCATTCCAGATAGACTATAGTTTAATGAGTTCAATGCAAACAGGTGACGCGTTGCTAAGGTGCATTTGTTGTTGCTAAGACACATTTCTCGGAAGAGATTTCGGATGACTGCCGATGCCGATGAATCGCCAGTGCTTGCCCGTGTGTAATCGCATATGCACCTGTGATTAAATATATTTATTTGAAAAGAATAAAAACTAACGGTTATTGAGGCCGTTTTCCTCAAAACCCGAGACCCATCCTATCGACCATCTTACAAAATATTTTATAATAAACATAAGGTAAGTACGGAACTACTTTTACGGAGTAGGTACTAGATTAGGTTGCATATAGTATTTTGGTAATTCATACTATAAAATGTTTAATATTGTTAGATCTAATCATGTCCATGCCAAGGAAATATCCCTCTGGGTGTCAAAAAAGAAAATTGGTACAAAAGAAAAAAGAAGAAAAGCTAAATTTCAAGAAGTCACAAGTAGGTCTGTTTTCTTGGCTACGAAGTAATTTTGACAATGAAATTGCTTCGGCTTCAGAAGTTACAATTCGAGCTTCAACTGGAGAAGAATGTTCCGCACAAACTACACAGTCTTGCAATGAAAATGTAGAAACTGTGAAATTCGTTGAAGAACCGTATGTTTATACCAATATGATCGAATCAGAAAATAACGACGAAAATGACAATAACAAATATGATCCAGTGAATATAAGTGATCCAAGTTTATGGCCAAGTATTATAACTGATAAGTTTAGAATGTTTTGTGTTAAAACCGGACCTGTACAACACAAAGGAGTTTTTGCTAAAAATGCTGAAGGTCGATCATTTTCCACTACGTACTACTTTAAAAAAATGCCAAATGGTGAAACCCAGCTTCGCAGCTGGTTAATTTATTCAAAATCGCAAAACTCAGTATTTTGTTTTTGTTGTATTCTATTTTCCAAAAGAATAGGAAATGAACAATCTACACGATTTATAGGTGGCTATAATAACTGGAGAAAGCTGTCAACTGTAATTCAAGATCATGAGCGTTCTATTTGTCACTTTAATTCGTTTATTGCTTGGAAAGAATTACTAAAACGACTAAATTTATGTTCGACTATTGATAAAACAAATCAAGTTAATATAAATAAGGAAACGGAACGACTTATATTACTATTTCAAAGAATTGTAGATGTGATTCTATTTTTAGCATGCAATAATCTTCCACTTCGAGGAACCCATGAAATAATAGGAGCTCCTAATAATGGAAATTTTTTAAGTTTAATCGAATTATTAAGTAAATACGACTCTGTGCTAATGGATCATATAAACAGAATAAAAAATTCGAAAAATAAAATTGTGCATCATTTAGCACATAGATCACAAGAACAAATTATTTCTGCGTTAGGAAATGAAGTCCTTAACAAAATTAAAGACGATATAAAAGCAGCCACGTACTATAGTATCCAAATGGATTGTACTCCTGATATTTCCCATAAGGAACAAACTTCAATCATTATTAGGTACGTCAATTTTAAAGAGAAAAGATTAACTATAAATGAGTCATTTATAGGGTTTGTTCAAGTAACTGATGTGACTGGAGAAGGACTAGCAACCACTCTATTGAAAAGATTAAGTGAGCTTGATTTAGATATTATGAATTGTCGAGGGCAGGCATACGACAACGGTAGCAACATGAAAGGGAAATATAAAGGTGTACAATCTAGAATAATTACTCTAAACCCTCATGCAATTTATGTGCCTTGCCTAGCACACTCTTTTAATTTATTGATTTGTGATGCCGCTTCCAGCAGTACATATTGTAAAAATTTTTTTGGTACGTTGCAACGTTTATATTGCTTATTTTCTGCATCTACAAAAAGATGGGAAATTCTACAAAAGCACTTAAACATTACTCTTAAACCATTATGCGACACTCGTTGGGAAGCCAAAATAGATTCCGTTAAAGCAGTGTATACACAGTTTGAACAAACTTGTAATGCCCTAGAAGAATTTATTGAGATAAGTAACGATAATACAGCGGTATCCGAAGCTAAAAGTTTATTGGATTCAATACAAAAAATGCCATTTATTTTATGTTTAATAGTATGGTTTGCAATATTGTCAAAAATTAACACTATCAATAAATTATTTCAAGCAAAAACAATTGTTCTTGACTCGGCTTTTAATTTAGTCAATAAAATTAAAAGTGAAATCCAAAATTTAAGAGCAAAATTTAACACATTTTTAGACGAAGCAAAAGTGCTAGCACGTAATTTGAATGTTTCAGAACATTTTCCTGAAAAACGAATTCGAAAAAGAAAAAGATTATATTCCGAAATAGCAGAAGATGAAGTTATAGAAAACCCGATAGAGGAATTTAGATGTTATTTTTTTAACACTCTAATTGATACTGTTATTGTACAAATAGAAGATAGATTTAAAAGTATACCAAATATTATTTCTGATTTCAAATTAATCACTGATATAAAAACCTTAGAAAAACATGAATTAGAAAAATGTTCCAAAAACTTTGTAAAGTTTTATAACAAAGATGTGGATGAAAACCTAATCCAGGAAATTGTTTTGATACGGGATTTGATTTTGAATGAAAGAGATGTAAATAACGCACAAGACATATTGAAATACATACTAAATAATAATTATAATGAGTTATTTCTAAATGTATTAACTGTGTTAAAACTTTTCTTTACGTTGCCAGTTACTATAGCAAGTGCTGAGCGCTCTTTCAGCAAATTAAAAATAATGAAGAATTATCTTCGGTCAAGCATGTGTGCAGAACGCTTAAATGCACTTGCTATATTAAGCATTGAAAAAGAAATTGCAAAAAATTGTAATTTTACTGAAGTAATTAATGAATTAGCAACAACAAAATCACACATTAAATAAACATGCATTAGTAATATATGTTCGTGTTTGTTATTTTTTTTTACTTTACTACAAATTTAGGGCCCCAAATGGTTTCTTGCACCCAGGCCCCTTTATAGAGAAGGCCGGCCCTGTTCGTCAGTAATGTTCAAATTTAAAGCAGTTTCCCTTCTCGCCAGCAACGCTGATTTTACAACACATATAGCGTTCATCTGGACGGGCGACAGCTTATTTCGTTTTTTTGTTTTTACGTCTGGTAAGAAGGAAAAGATTCGTTCGGCATCGGCATTTGAATTTGGTAACGATCTAACTGCATGAGTGAGAGATTGCAAATGGGGATATTTAGTATTCCGATTTAAAATTTTTTCCCACATTGCATCGAAATTTATTTGTAACAGGTTATCTTTTTCTGTTTCCGTAAAATCGTGATGTAAAGCGAACCACTCTTGTCTTACCCATCTGTATCAAATCCGCCAAGAGCTTGTGCGGGAAAAGAAACATCGTTAAACGTCGTTTCTCTGTCACTATCGCGCAAGGCCGTGTGCGGTTCAAAAACTTTTAATTTTGATAAAAATTGGTCCTTGAGTGGCAATCTCTTACACATCCCCTTAGCAGCACTAACGTAACATTGCAAACAATTCTGACGGACATTTGTAACTACGTCTGCGTGCCCCTCTGAGAGCAATTTGTTCAAATACTCTTCGCATTCATTTCCAACATTAATTGTCTCTAATGGCAATTGATTTTCTGATACTGAAAAATTAATATTACAAATTGAATCCTGTAGAAGCTCTGGTCTCACAAACCGTTGACAAATTGTCGTAAACAAATCGATGGATTTAGATTGCAAGAATTGAATTCGAGTTTCCAGAGCTTCGAAAAATGTTGTAAATGAACTGAAGAAATGCAAAATATTTTTGAGAAATAAGAAATAAGCTTTTACATCAGGATTCTGCATCACTAGTAGAAAACCTTGAGCACGTTTTGTTTTTTCCGTCTTAACTAAGTCGGTCAAAAAGTACTCCAGATCGTCCCAACATTCCACGATTCTTGTGATACAAGAATGACGAGACAACCATCGCGTTTCCGACAATTTCAAAATTTGTCGGTGTCTTTCTTGAAAACAATCACTGAAAATAGCAGCTCGCTTTGGACTGCAATTAACAAAACTTGATATCTTTTTTAAAAATTCCTCGCATTTAGCCGGAACCAACTTATATGCAGTATTGGCAACTAACGCTACGGAATGGCATAGACATTTCAATGTTAAAACATTTTCACACCTTTCTTCTAGCTTTTTTTGGAACGATAAATGTTTACCCGTTATAATGTTGGCATTGTCGCATGACAAGGCAACAATATTCCCAAATGGAATCTGTAGTTTATACATTTCGTTTCGGAATTTCTCAAACAAGTTTTCCGCGCCACAATTTTTTGCATCAAGTTTGATTAATTGGACTAATTGCGAGTTTACGTGTGATGTTTCCGGATTAACAAACCGTACATGAAACGTCATCCATTTCGTATTAGAAATGTCTGACGTTTCATCAATAAAGATGCTGAATTTTGTATTTCTAAGAATGCTCGAAACACGTTCCGTTTCAATCGGACATACGACTTGCGAAAGTACATTTTCACATTTCGTCCGGCCTATACACATTTTCTGTAATACCTCCGAATCTTTTCCTACAGTTTGGAAAAATTTTAACAACTTTTCTGCTGTTCTGAAGGAAATATTGTTTTCAGCAACGAAAACAGCGTACTGAATCTCCGCTACTTGCTTTCGCGTTTGCTTTGCTTCGTCCGTCGTATGAACATCTTTGTCGGTTTCTTGTGTCTCTATATTTTGTGCAGTGACTATGTGCCCTGCGGACTCCGCGTGACGCCAGATTTTATCCACTCTTAGCGATATATGTTTTTTACAAAAAATGCAGAAACACGACGTTTTGCTGTCTGGCACCTCGCGTAACCAAAGTTGAAATTCTGTTTCTTCTAACCATTGTTTCCGAAAAGTGCGGGTCACCGGACAATTCAACTGCGACGTTGTAACGTCGTGATTTATTACGGATTCGCGATTTTTCAGATTGGATAAGTGTCCCAGAGAATTCGCTTGTTTCGAAATACGCATATTGCAGGAATAATTTTTTTTACAAAATGCGCAATGAAAAGATACACGAACTGTACTTTGAGTCCCGAAGCCAAACTTCTGAAAAGCTTCGCTTCGGTTGTTTTGAGGGTTTTTCGCACATTGGATTTTTATAGAGTGACAAAGAAACCAACAAAAATACTTAAAATGTTAACTTACCACTACACATTCACACACACACAAACACATACTTAAATAAAATGAAATTATTAAAAAAAATAAAAAAAATTGTGCTACGCTAGCGTCCGCAGATTGGCCAACCACTTCACGTGAAATACTGTGATGCCTATTGTCTATGCAATTCACCGCTCATCGTGTAACGCTTGGACAAAAGATGATCCATTATCGATTGTTGCCTCCCCCCAATCTGGGGGAGGTAAGAAACATAGACAGTACGTAAACAATCGATAATCGATCATCTTTTGTCCATCGAGGAGAGGACGATGCAACACATGCACATTGACGCGTATACGTCGTATATGTGTATGCCTATGCGTAAGTGTGCGTGCGGGCGTGCGTGCGTGCGTGCGTGCGTGTGTGTGTGTGTGTGTGTGTGTGTGTGTGTGTGCGTGTGCGTGTGCGTTAGCGTGTGCGTGTGCGTGTGCGTGCGTGTGTGTGTGTGTGTGTGTGTGTGTGTGTCATGCCGACAGCAGCGATCGAACTTCGGTCGCCGATCGCGGAACGAGCAGTCTCGTGTTTGTCAGTGGAAAGAGAAGACGAGAAAAGTAAAAAATGCAATCCGTGGATATGGATATATGTTTCCCTCGTAAGTAATACATATATATATATATATAAAATAAATGAGATTGATGTGTGAGTTTGTCTTTTGCGCAAATTAAATAATATATTCTATTTGCAGAACTGCAGCGCCTTCAACTAGCGGAAACGCCGGCTAGCTTGAATGCGCAGGCACCCGCGCAATTGGCGGGTGTCGCGGCTGAAGGAGGAGCCGTGGAGGTGCCGAGGGTGGCGAAGGCGACGCCGCCGGTTATAGACATCACGGAATCGCCACCACGCGCGCCGCCACCCGCACCACCCGCACCGGTAGGCGTACCACCCGCGCCGGTAAGCCCAGGGGCCGCGGTCCACAATTGCGCCAATTGCGGCGAGCTCCTGCGGCGATTCATGGAACAAAGTGAGTGTATTATTCAAACATATCGTAGTACATTAACAATGCTCATACATACATACATACATACATACATATATACATGTATAATAGTGTGATTTCATTCGTTGCATATATTTATATATGTATGTATATTTTGCAGAGAAGAAGAAAAGAGGGGCCGGCAAGAGCCGCGCGCGGTGGTTTGCGCGCCGTTCCGGCCGAGGTGGTGGCGGCGGCGGCGGAGGTCGTGGACGAGGAACCATTCCCGGCAATAGGCGGGTCAATGTTAAAAACGTTACCAATAAGTATTATTAATTTATTTATATTTATTAAATGTCGTGTTAATTTACTTATTTTTTTATTACTTACTTACATTACTTACTTACTTACTTACTTACCTTAATCTTAATTCACTTAATTTACTTATCATTTTATTATTGAACTTAATCTTAATTTACATATTTTTACTTAAAATAAAAAACTATTAAAATGTCGCTTTTGCTTTCTTTCATGCCATACATTCGCGCTTTACCGATCTTCCCTATCCCTATTCGCCTGTTCCTCACATACATCTCGTCTCTGCTCTTCCATTTCTGTAATTTCGTCTTGGCTAAATCCATTCCTGTTTTGATACTCTCTTCTTTCTCTCGTACTTCTTCCTTGCACTTTCTCGTTCAGACATTCCTTAACCAGTACTCTACCTACCGTCTCGCTTACTTTATTTTCATATTTCATCGCTCTAACTCCTGCTTAGACACCTGTTTTGCAATACATTTGCTAGACACCACATAAAATTGCTATGCGATGTGGTATAATAGGGCTACAGGCGAAGGTCCACGTTAAAAAACCGAACGCGCTAGTCGTGGCACCTCATGGATGGCGTGGAAGACCACGTAAGAAAATGTAGTATTTTACGAACGAAATACATATATCTCGCAATGTGATACACACAATATCGTATCTATGCATCGTGTCACATGTCAACTGCTTACGCGCTAAGAAGGTTATACTTTTGAGACGATTTTCGATTATTCTCGTGGTTTAAGGAACCTCCTGCGATAAAGTGCGACTCGAGGAGAATTCTTCTTCTTAGACTTCGTAGAAGTTATTACCACGATGTATGGCAAAAATATATCGGTGACGTTGAAATATGGAATACTATGAGCTCCGTGAAGTGTTACTGTACTAACAATATTTGCCCCCTTGTCTGAAGCAACTTCTTCCAGAGGTATTTCAGCGTACCTGAATTATCATTTAGTACAGTGTATCTTCTTTTTTACTACCGGACAAAGATTAATATTATTGAAACGTAAACTGAAATACATTAAATATTAATATGATTGAAATACTTTGACATGGAACGCATGTCATTTGTCCTGTGAATTTTTTAAATAATTATGTTTTGAGGAGCCCGGTAGTAGGCGGCAGAATGATTCGAGACTGGGGACAGCCTCGCGGAAGGAAAGTTCGAGAGAGAACGAAGGAAAGAAGAAAGGAGAAAAGAATACTTGTACAGGTGTAAATTGTACAGTGATGTAAATTAAGGAATGTTTAGGAAAAGGTTTTTAAAATAAACTGAGTATACTGGAGTTTGACTTGCGATCCTTGCTTCACGGCTATAATCTTATACTTTTGGTACGGATAGTACAAAGATAAAATCTCGGAATTCGTGAGCGGTTTCTCGGAACAGTGGTTGGTAAGCAAGTGACACAGTCACGCTTCCGCGATCGTCGTAACGCCGACGAGTGGGGGTAATGGCGCCGCATCGATACCAATTAGGTGTCGCAAAGGAATTTGTCCACCAATCCGTGTACCGTCGGAAATTACGCTCGTAGGCGCTAGTACATGAGTTGGCGGCAAGGCGCTAAAATTGGCGGTAAAGTTGCAGTTAGTTGGCAGCGGAGTGCGGGGCCCCGGGAGGGCTGCCGCAAGACGCGTCCGCGTGAGACGCCGCGTTTTCATGTACCAATGGTGATATCGCAAACATTACCAGTGTTTTGGATTGGCGCTTCCTTTTGGACCCATCCGCATGCTGCTCGCCTCAACTTGTAATTCTTGTCCCGTGCGCCTCGCACCTAGTGTACTTGTGTACACTCCTTGTTTACGTAATCTGTCGCGTTCTATTTTTAAGCTCAGGCGTTACTCGATTGTCTCTGTCTGGCCCGTTGCGTTTATCAGTGACCCTGATTGGTCATGGTAATGAGTCGGTGGTAGGAGTTCCCGCTCCGGCGTCTCCGCTACTCGCGCGGGTGCGAGTCCTTCTGTTCTTTTTCGTACGCCGTACAGAAACATTGTGTAATATTTGCAGAGGTGAGACACGTGCTGTGCTGACCTTTCCGCCATATTGGGCATTACTTTACCGCGAGTGCGTCCGCATCTTTGCCTACTTTGACTTAAATTACAAGTGCGTGTTTGTGCACTTAAAGCGCGTATTTCTTTAATTCGCGTAATCTTTGTTTTGTTAGTTTTCGCTCGTTAGAGCAATCCTGTTGCTCCTGACGAGGTTCCGACCTTCCTGGCGACCGCGGCGGCCTATCCCCGCGCGCGCTTGTGTGTGCGGTCGTATTCTTCCTACCGAGAATCCTGAGGTGTGCCTAGCGTGATATTTGCCGTTACGTCCCTCGTTCCGTTTGTCCGAGGTACTCGAGCACTGTCTGACGTGCTGGCGAGCCTCTTCCTTCCTTCACGTGCCTTTTAGAGGCGAACTCGCAGTATTATTTTCATTTCTTTTTTTTTTGATCTATTATTTATTGTAGTGCGGTAATTTTAAGAGATTTTAAATGTGAACAGCGTGAGTGCGGTGTATATATATTTCTTTTTATTTTTGTGTTCAAATAAATGGTTGGCTCCGCCCTGTCTAGAAGCAGAGTTACGCCTGCTTCTAAAAATTGAGTCACTTTCCTGGACTGCCCCCAATCCGATCCAGGCATATCGCGTCTGTGGCGCGATTCATAAACAACCACCCGCCTCGTACGCTTTGAGGACGAAACAGATTCTCCTACAATAAGGTAGGTACAATTATATATATAATAAGGCTTACATACTAACGCGCGTAACAAAATAATCGGATAGGTGTAGTGGATATAATACAATGTAAACAAAGAAATCGGAAAATTCCAGTAATACAATGGCGACCGCGTCGCTGGCACATGGCCGAAAAGGACAGAGGTAGGAATAAAGGAACGGTCGGAGCAACGTAAGGCTCACATAGTGTAGTTCAACTGGAACTGCTATCGGCGTCGATGTGAGTATCCACGGGCAATTTACATACTTGAGTAATCGGACGGCGGAAATGCGACCTTGCGGTTTTTAATTCTAGGACGCGTACGAGTCCGTCGGGACCGGGAAACGTCCTGACCACGCGGGCTAGCTCCCATTTTGTCGGTGGGAGTAGTGAATTTTTCACTAAAACAAGATCATTAATCTTGATAATAGACTCAGGCCGTTGCCACTTTACCCTCTGGCGAAGACTATTTAGGTAATCGTTGGACCAGATTTTCCACAAGGTTTGTTGGAACCTCTGTATCGTCTGCCAACGCGATAAACGGTGGATATTAACTTCCAGCACAGAGGGCTCAGGGACGGCCTTCAAGGTAGAACCGACAAGGAAGTGTCCCGGTGTCAAGGCGTCGAAGGAGTTCGGATCGTCACGTAGAGGCACCATTGGACGAGAATATAATACGGCCTCGATTTTGGCCAGGAGCGTGGAAAAACTCCTCAAAAGTGGAAACAAAATTTCCCATGATACGTCGTAAATGGTGCTTCACGCTCTTCACGCCCGATTCCCATAGCCCATCGAAGTGAGGGGAAGCGGGAGGGATAAATTGCCAGCTTACACCGTCTGCCGCGAATTGATCGAGCAAGTTCGCATCTGCGGTAAGTACTTTAAAGTGCGCTCGTAGTTCACGGTCGGCACCCACAAAATTCGTGCCGTTATCGGAATACATAGTGGACGGAAGTCCTCGGCGTGACGCAAACCCATTAAAGGCGGCTAGGAATGCGGCGGAAGTATAATCAGAGGCGCATTCCAGGTGAACGGCGCGCACGGTTAGACACACGAAGATGACGCAATAACATTTGTGTGTCTTATAACCTCGACCGGTAGACGCTCGGATTGCAAAAGGGCCGGCATAGTCGACGCCCGTGTTGGAAAATGGACGAGACTGTGTAACTCGGACGGCTGGCAATTCTCCCATACGCTGAGAGGCTAACGATGCCCTATTTCGCACGCAAACAACGCAGTGGTTAATACAGCGTTTAGTCAATGTTCTGGCGTTCGTTATCCAATAACGTTGACGCAATAACCGCAAGGTAAGCTGAGGACCTCCGTGTAACGAGACGCGGTGCATGTGGAGTATGAGAAGCTGAGAGAGTCTGCAGGGAGGTAACAAAATCGGGAACTTGGCCGAGTAAGGTATGTCGGCAAACCTTAACCGGCCACCCGCCCTAACGAGACCCTTTTCGTCCATAAAAGGACTCAAAGCGCGCAGTCTTATGTCGCTCTGTATCTAAAAGCGAATTAGGCTTAAGATTGCTACTATTGTAAAAACTATCCTGCGTTACTTTGCAGAGGATATCTGCAGCTCTCTCAAGTTCCCAAACGCGCACGTGCAGTCCCGTTACGCGGGGCAATTCATGCTTCGCATTATAACTAAATCTAAGCATGAACGCCACTATTTTTAATAATTTAGGCCACGACGACACGCGATCCGGAAGATCGAGAAGAGGATTTATCGTAGATGTCAATACGGAGACGCTATTACGGCATTCGGAAGTAGTCTCGGAACTACTCATAGCACTGCTCAAAGGCCATTCGGAAGGCGCTAAAGTCAGCCACAGCGGTCCTTCCCACCAAAGCGGATGTTTAAGCAATTCGGAAGAGGTAATACCGCGCGACGCGCAATCAGCCGGGTTCTGAGCGGTGGGGACGTGTCTCCAGGAAGCGTGAGGCAAGGTACTTTGAATCTCGGCTACACGATTCGCAATAAAAACATTCCATCTCGCAGGATGGCTATTAAGCCAGGCAAGGACGACGGCGGAGTCAGTCCAACAATAAAGTGGAGCCGCGGAAAGGTCCATAGAGTTGACCGCATACAATAGAGTACGCGTGAGTAATACTGCCGCACACAACTCCAATCTAGGAATGCTCTGCACTTTGAGCGGAGCAACTTTGGTTTTCGAATACAAGATTGTAATGCGTGTTTTCCGTTTCTCGTCCATGCAACGCAGATAGACGACTGCGGCATAGGCGGAATTGGACGCATCACAAAAGCCGCGTAACTCGGCGTTCTGACCCGTTGATCGTTGGCCCGTCCAACGCGGAAGCGTAAGTGAGTGGAGTGTGGGGAGTTCATTTTGTATGGAGAGACATTGGGAGAGAAGGTCGGAAGGTAGCATCTCATCGCAGTCCAGTGATCTCAGAAATAGCATCCTGCCGCATTGCGGCACACGTGGTGGGGGAAGGCGAGAAGTGTGTGCGTGCCATGTCCGTGAGCGCTGCGCGCGCACCGTACGTAGACAACGAAGGAGCTATGCTTCTCGTCTTCTTTCTACCAATGTAGAGAAAAATGACGTCAGAAGCTGCGCGCGCACCGATGGAGGACAAGGAAGGAACTATGCTTCTCGTCTTCTTTCTACCAATGTAGAATTAAATGACGTCAGAAGCTGCGCGCGCACCGTGGAGGACAAGGAAGGAGCTATGCTACTCGTCTTCTTTCTACCACTGTAGAAAAACATGACGTCAGAAGCTGCGCGCGCACCCAATAGAAAGAGGCACAAAATTATGCTCCGTCTTCTTTCCACCACGATCGCACGCACCTGCTTCGTTCGGCATGCGACAGCGGTACCGAATTTACCTTTCGGCTGAGCGTTGAGCCGGCTGAAATTGTCAAAAATGCACTTGTACCAAATTTATCTGGCAAGGCGTCATTCGATAGGGGATGAAAAGAAAACGCTCTATGCCAAGTTTCAACCCTCTATCTCCATCAGAAGGGTAGTTCTAGGGGAAATAAAAAAATCAGTTTTTAACCCATTTTCCGTATTTAGCGGTGCAGAAAAATTCTGAAAAAAATTGAGAATATTCAGAACATGTGAATTTATGGTTGGGAATTTTTGCAGATTTTTGTCTAGCAAATCCTAAGCATAAAAAATCAAAAACCCCCTCAAAAACACGAAAAATTCCAATTACGTGTTGCAGTTTCCGACCCACAGAATTTTTAAAAATTCTGTTGTGAAGTATTGGCATAAGTAGTACCACCATTTTTTTTTAGATTTTGTGTTAGTGTGCGTCGTAGTTCAAATAAATAAAAATCTATATTTACGACATATTTCGTGTAATAACTTATTGAATACTTCAAATAATTGCGTTTTCTTGATATTGCCAGTCAGTTATACCATGCTCTATGTTTTTGCAGGCAAGACAGCAATGTACAAATAAAGGGAATTAAGTTATTTGGAGTTTATTGAAAGTATGTGTGCACCGTACTTTGAAAAATATTCAACAATAACCCAACAGCACGAGTAGCTCGTTGGTTAAGCTACACCCGTCTGTGACATCCTTGGGCACTTTTGTCGGAGGTTCGCGCCCAGGAAGGCTCACCTTTTTTTTTCTTTCAAACAACTACACGACGGTGAGCGATATTCACTTACAAATATTTTAAACATACTTCTATAATATTTAACTGTATTGTGTAGGAAATATGTATGCACTCATTGCATTATTTATGTGATCTTTACTTATATTTTATCACCCAATGCAGCTTCCAATGCGTGTAATGCATTCGAACACAGGAACATCCTACGAATCTGCTAGTATAAGTATTTTATTCCCCAAATATAAATTTTCACGTGGTCTTCCACGCCACCCATGAGGTGCCACGACTAGCGCGTTCGGTTTTTTATTGTGGACCTTCGCCGGTAGCCCTATTGTACCACATTTTTAATTTATTAAATTACAGTCGTGATGGGATATGTTTTAAGGAATGGTGTAGGTGTATTGACTTTTTATAAAAGAATAAGGAAAAGCGATTTAGAAAAATGTTTTATTTATAATATTGATAAATATAGGTGGGTGCGCCACCACCTCCGCGACCACCTCCGCGAACCCCTCGGCCACCCCCTCGGCCTCCCCGGTGCTCCTTCCATTGCGCCTTGAGGGCGCCGGCTCCCTTCCTTTTCTTCCCTAAAACATGAAGATACACACATATAATAAATGAAACACATCTATAATAGGTACTATGTAATGTCGACTCATGTGGCCCAATCGTGATCGAGTTTGCTCGTGCATGGGCCGCTAATACAATAATAAAGCAGCTGTTGCTGCTGATTCGGCTGCTGCTGTTGTTGTTGTTGCTGCAGCAGCAGTTGCGGTAGCGATTGCATATGCTGCAGCAGTTGCACATGCTCATGGGGCTGCACCTGCAACTACTGTAGTAGGTGCAATCGCTCCTGCCCCTGCTGCTGTAGAAACTGATGCTGCTGCAGCTGCTGTATTTTTAGGCATTGTATGAACCTGAGCAACCCAGGCTCAACGATAGGTGGCGGTTCCGGCGGGGGCTGCTGTTGCAGCGGGGGCTGCTGTTGCGGCAGGGGCTGGTGCTGCTGCTGCTCTGGCCCACCCTCTCCCGCTTTCTGCTGTTCTGTTTCTGCGAGAAGAAAGAAAGCGACACATAAATTCGATTATATTTCGGTTAAAAATACAAGCATTCATTGCATTAAGGAGACCAACTTTTATACAATGAAAAGGACAGAAATAAATTGAAGAAGAAAATAGCGTAAATGACACACAACGGATCGACTCTGCATCGATCGAATACGGAGATTTATAGATTAGTCTTCAGACATCAAATAGGAGGACATGTGGGAGGAAATTTTTGGGGGAAGGACAGAACTTACAAAAGAAGGATTGTCCTTCCTTAAGGAGGACGACTGGTCACCTTAATTGTATAAAAATGAAAGAAGAATTGTAATGATATATGCATTACTTACCGGACACAGTGGAGGCCATGTTTTCCTTCCTCTCAGGTATTTCGTGCAAGACTGACACGCGGTCCGCTGTCGCAAACAATTGCCTACTTTGTAACTGTAGCAGAGTGTGCGTGTGCTTGTGGATGGAGGGACCCGGCAACGGAAGCGCTCGTTCCTATATTCCGTTGCATGAAAACACACACACATACTGCAGTACTTTCAGAAGTTTCGGTGTGTGGTAACGACTTCTTTCTTCGATTGTTTACGTGTCTAAGAATAAGTCAGTCGCGCTGGATCGTTTGTCTGTACGTGGCACGTGAGTACGTTTATTCTGTAGAACTTGTACTAATTGTAGGGTAGTTTGCGCGAATTAATTTTCTATCTGTTGTAATTATTTCTTTGTTGCTTTTTGTTGCTTTTTGTAAAATTAGTTGTGGGCTATTATTTATATTAGTTTTATTGTTAAAAGACATTTCTGTTAGTTCCTTTTTGAATATACACGTCAATGATGAGTGATTCTCTAAAAAGCAGGCAAAAGCGTAAATATTGTGACACATGGCTTCGCGATAGTAGATACAGTTCTTGGGTACGCAAAGTACCATTAAATGATAATTTATTTCATTGTATTGTATGTCAGAAACATTTGTCATGTGACACGAATATTTCCAGACATGCGGATTCTCAGAGTCACACAATAAATATAAAAGAAAATTCAGTTCTGAACATAAGCAGTAATAATTCGGCAAAAACTTGTCCAGTCATACAAAAATTTCGTAAGCAATGGTTAGAAATTGTAACATTTCAACCATGGCTATGCGAAGTATCAAACGACTCGACATTAGCTTTTTGCCGATATTGTGAAATAGAAATAATTGCAAGAGTGGCTGCCATTTATCGGCATCCAGAATCCGCAATGCATCTGGCAAAAGAACAAG
This sequence comes from Priocnemis perturbator, assembly GCA_963942575.1. Taxonomy (NCBI): domain Eukaryota; kingdom Metazoa; phylum Arthropoda; class Insecta; order Hymenoptera; family Pompilidae; genus Priocnemis; species Priocnemis perturbator. Next base: position 6,766,945 of record OZ012643.1, on the reverse strand, counting down.
CATGTTTAGAAAAAAAAGGAACAGACAAAGATGTTTATATGACGGACGACAGTAATGTATGTTTTGACATGCGAAAGAAGAAGGCAGAAATTCAATTCGCTATGTTGATCGCAAAAAAGAATATTGCGTTTTCAACAGCATCTGAATTACTAACTTTCTTTCAAACCGTGGGAAAAGATTCTGACATATTGCAAAGTATGACAATGGGGGAAACAAAATGTAAAAATATTATTTCAAACGTCATCTGTCCGGTTGAAACTGAACGTGTTGCGAGCATACTTCAGAATACTAAATTCAGCGTTTTTATTGATGAAACATCTGATATTTCTAATACGAAATGAATGACGTTTCATGTTCGATATGTTGATCCTGACACTTCACATATTGTCTCACAATTTTCTGAAATTGATCGATCTTGATGCAAGAAATTGTGGCGCCGACAAATTGTTTGAAGCATTTCGAAACGAAATGTATAGATTAGAAATTCCATTATCAAATATTGTTGCCCTGTCATGCGACAATGCAAGCGTTATGACAGGGAAAAAATCATCATTTAAAAGAAAAGCTAGAGGAAAAGTCTGGACATGTTAAAACATTGCCATGTCCATGCCATTCCGTAGCGTTAGTCGCCAATACTGCATGCAAGATGATTCCGGGTAAATGTGAGGACTTTGTAAAGCAAATAACGAACTTTGTTAACTGTAGTCCAAAGCGATCTGCTATTTTTGCCGATTGTCAGGAATTGAACCGTAAGATTCTGAAATTAGCCGAAACACGATGGCTTTCACGGCACTCATATATCTCAAGACTTTTAGAAACTTGGGAAAATATCGAATACTTTTTGATAACTGTCAATAGTAACGATAAAACGAAAACCTCAGAGCAGTTACTGTTAACTATATAAGATCCTGATTTGAAAGCCTACCTTCTATTCCTAAAGTATATTTTGCATTATTTCAATACATTTACAATCTTTTTCCAAGCTGTGGAAACCAGAATTCAGTTACTGCAAACCAAATCATTGCAATTATTGCATATAGTTTGTCAGCAGTTTCTGAAACCAGAGCTTTTGAAAGATTGTAGCAGTAACGTAGATTATTCAAATCTTGAAAATATTAAACCCTTAGCAGATATTACATTAGGAATAGAATGTGAAGAGTACCTAAACGAATTGTCATCAGAAGGGCACACAGCTATAGTTACAAACATTCGACAGAATTGTTTGCAATTTTATATGAGTGCCGCTCAGGACATTCGCACTAGGTTACCGATACAAGACGCATTTTTATCAAAGTTGAAAGTTTTTGAACTCGAAACAACTTTGCGCGATATGAACAAAGAAATATCATTTATTGATGTTTCTTTTGTCGCCGAATCTTTGAGAGGCTTTGATAACAATGGTCTAAGATCGGAATGGTTCACTTTGTATGAACATTTTGAAGCAACAGAAAAAGATTACTTCTTAAAATTTAGCTTTGACGAAATGTGGGAACAAATTTTCCGCCTTCATCAATATCCCAATTTGCAGTGTCTTGTAAATGCTGTAAGGTCCCTCCCGAATTCAAATACTGATTCGGAAAGAATCTTTTCCCTCTTGACAGATTTAAAAACAAAAAAAAGAAACAAACTGTCGTCCGCTAATGTAAATGCCACTTGTGTTGTAAAGTCGGTATTAAAGGCGAGAAGGGAAACTGCTAAGAAGTTAGATGTCACTGAGAGACATTTGTCTCTCATGTCAAGTAAAACTTTATATCCTGCATGTTCCCATAAAATAGTCACAGAACATGCAGCAGACATTGCTACTCCCTGCTCGTCTCATAATGTATAAAACTAATGTGTACCATAAAATAGTTTATTTTATGGTAAATGCTAGTCTAAACAAAAAACAAATTGGTCTGGCCTCACTTGTGTCAGACCGTACCTCTCCGAAAAGGAGAGGTACAGCAAAAAAAAATTGGTCTGGCCTCACCTGTGTCAGACCGTACATCTCCGAAAAGGAGAGGTTCAGCAAAAAAAAATTGGTCTGGCCTCACTTGTGTCAGACCGCGTGTCTTTACGTTTAAGAAATCTGTCGTATGGTGATTGCTGTCATGTGTTGAAAATATGCTTTTCCTTACACATATCCCATCACGACTGTAATTTAATAAATTAAAAATGTGGTACAATAGGGCTACCGGCGAAGGTCCACAATAAAAAACCGAACGCGCTAGACGTGGCACCTCTTGGGTGGCGTGGAAGACCACGTGAAAATTTATATTTGGGGAATAAAATACTTATACTAGCAGATTCGTACAATGTTCCTGTGTTCGAATGCATTAAACGCATTGGAAGCTGCATTGGGTGATAAAATATAAGTAAAGATCACATAAATAATGCAATGCGTGCATACATATTTCCTACACAATACAGTTAAATATTATAGAAATACGTTTAAAATATTTGTAAGTGTGTTACGTCCTACGTCCTCCACCCGCTTTTTCTATAACTATATTCTTGCAACGGGCCCATCGCACCGCGTATCTTCTTAATTAGCCGTAAGTCGCGCATAAGCGAAACAAGAGCCGGCGCACCGCGCCACCGAAATTCCTTCACGTAACGCTGACGTCCATCCGGGACGTAATCCGCGCCACGCGAAGGAATTACATAACGACCGCGCACAATAGTGATGTAAGTAGAGACATAAGAATGCTGACGCCGCATCAGCTCATAGGCTAACCCCAACGATCGATTAGCGATCCGCGGCAACACATAGTTCTGAGAACGCCAACTTCAAAACGGAAGCTAGGGTGCCAGTTCCACGAAGGACCTGGCGACCCTCAGCAAAACCCACTACTTAAATAGGCCAAAAAGCAAGCGATTCAGTTCAGTTACAATTCTCCGCTCTATAGTTAACGCCACGCTCAAGTCGGGCACCAAGTCACTTCAGTTTACTTTCGGCACCTCATTCATCTAAGTTATCAGGCTCCTCAGTCAACCAAGTTCGGCCACGATCCATGTAGATTCGGCAACTGTAAACCAGCTAAGTGTACTTCGAGATAAAACATCAAGTCCACTTCCACCATCTGAACATTATTTAATTCACACGACCGTGTCCTTCCTGCACGTCAACACCAAACACCACCACCTCTACCTCTAACCCAGGGACCCCCGCGATCGGCGAGCTACCAGCGAGCGTGGACGCCCCCGGACTCCCTCGCGGCAGCTCCCGCACCGCACCGGACACGAGCCCTCTGAACGGGGCGACTAGCAGTAAGGTAGCTTGGAAGCCTCTCTGGCTTTCTGCACCCCGCGCTTACTGCCCCGTCGACCGCTCTCCCGGGCATGGGAAAACCTTCGGGATCGGTAATCCACATCCTCACACACTCCCACACATCCAGAGCCGTAGCCATTCGGACACCTCCTTCTTACATTCCTCGATACGTCAGTGAGCCGCTCCACTGACGGATCAACCCACCCCCCCCCCCCCCCTTTTCGGTGCGATCACTCCTTCCTTCTGTCCTCGATCCCCGGTATACCCGGTGAATGCAGGGTGCCAAAAACGAGGACGTAACAAGTGAATATTGCTTACCGTTGTGTAGTTGTTTGAAAGAAAAAAAAAGGTGAGCCTTCCTGGGCGCGAACCTTCGACAAAAGTGTCCAACGATGTCGCAGACGGGTGTAGCTTAATCAACGAGCTACTTGTGCTGTTGGATTATTGTTCAATATTTTTCATAGTACGGTGCACACAGACTTTCAATAAACTCGAAATAACTTCATTCCCTTTATTTGTACATTGCTCTCTCGCATGCAAAAACATAGAGCATCGTATAACTGACTGACAATATCAAGAAAACGCAATTATTTTAAGTATTCAATAAGTTATTACACGAGATATATGGTAAATATCGATTTTTATTTATTTGAACTACGACGCACACTACCAACAAATCTAAAACAATTTGGTGGTACTACTTATGCCAATACGTCACTACAGAATTTATAAAAATTCTGTGGGTTGGAAACTGCAACACGTAATTGGAAGTTTTCGTGTTTTTGGGGGGTTTTTGATTTTTTATGCTTAGGATTTGCGAGACAAAAATGTGCAAAAATTCCCAATCATAAATTCACATGTTCTGAATATTCTCAATTTTTTTCAGAATTTTTCCGCACCGCTAAATACGGAAAATATGTCAAACACTGATTTTTTTATTTCCCCTATAACTACCCTTCTGATGGAGATAGAGGGTTGAAACTTGGCATAGAGCATTTTCTTTTGATCCCCTATCAAATGACGCCTTGCGAGATAAATTTGGTACAAGTGCATTTTTGACAATTTCAGCCGGCTCAACGCTCAGCCGAAAGGTAAATTCGGTACCGCTGTCGCATGCCGAACGAAGGACGTGCGTGCGATCGTGGTGGAAAAAAGACGGAGCATAATTTTGTGCCTCTTTCTATTGGGTGCGCGCGCAGCTTCTGACGTCATTTTTCTCTACATTGGTAGAAAGAAGACGAGAAGCATAGCTCCTTCCTTGCCCTCCAAGGTGCGCGCGCAGCTTCTGACGTCATTTTATTCTACATTGGTAGACAGAAGACGAGAAGCATAGCTCCTTCCTTGTCCTCCATCGGTGCGCGGGCAGCTTCTGACGTCAGTTTACCAGCTCCGTATAGTTAGGAATCGTTTGATAGTGAATGGTATTCAATACAAACGTTTGATAGTTAGTCGTTTGTTTGTAATCAAAGAAACAAATGTCTAGGGGACATTTTGTCGTAGGCATACTCTCACATTTCATTATTAATCTGCGGAAATAGATGTAAAATCGTTTGATAGTGATTGATAGTTGCATATAAACGTTTGATAGTCCAGTGCAGACGTTTGATAATTATTCGTTTGCTTGCAATCATAGGGCTGTATTCGCAGTCACGACTTGGTGCATAAGACAAGACACTCTTAAGTCACAGTGTTGAGGAGATTGCCTTGACTATTATAGGGACTTTTAGTTGCCCTAGGGAATTTGAGTCTGGGGTCTTAAACCCGTCCCCCTAGAATATCACCACGTGTAAAAGTCCCTACCCTAACATCCTTCCGGTACGTAGTTACTAGTCCATGTCTCGTCGAAGCCGCGAACGCACATGTGTGATACGCGAGAGAATGTACAAGAGGCCGAGTAAAATAAAACGCACTTTATTGAATCCAATTGTTGCTGTGCAATCCATAGAGAAAAGAGTGATTTCTTCTAAAAACCTCAACACACAGTTTTGACCAATGAGCACACTCGAAGTTCGACTTATGTACAGAGACGAAGAGTGACTTATGTACAGAGTCGTGACTGTGAATACGGCCCATAGAAATAAGTGTCTAGGGGAAATTAAGGGTTAGGAAAGAAATGAGAGGAATTTTTTTTTTTTTTTTGTTAATTTTATTTCATATTAATGTTGACATTGTATTTTTGTGTGGCGCCCCCCCCCCCCCCCCCGCCACTGGCGCCACCACACAAAAATGCTCTCATTTCTTTTCTAACCCTTACTTCTACAGCGCGGGGCAATAACTCTGTCCAACTTGAATATCTCCGTCGTTCAAAGTGGACAGAGGTATTGCCGCACGCTGTATGATTATCATAAAATGTGGTACAATAGGGCTATAGGCGACGGTCCACGTTAAAAAACCGAACGCGCTAGTCGTGGCACCTCATGGGTGGCGTGGAAGTCCACGTATCTTAAATTTTATAAACAGAAACCTTACATACGCATTTGCATTTGTCGGGCAGAGCCGGATCTAGGGCCTTAAACCCTTGAGGCAAAAGGCCAAATATGCGCCCCCATTTGCTAAATGTTTCCCTATAACTAAGCAAATAGAACAATTTAAAAAAGAATAATATTAAAATTGATTAAATTTCAAAACACAACATTAACTTCATAATTTTTTATTCTAACGGGTCCAATATTTAAAATTGCACTTTCCTTGCTTTAACTGAAGCAAATTCATCAATTACTGACTCATAATTGATAGTTTTACATAGATTGATAATGTTGCTATATTTGTTTCGTTTTGTTAAGCGCTCACGCAACTCTTATACTTAACAGAACGACATTTTTGCGCCCCTTGTATTTTAAACTTGAGGCAAGAGCCTCATTCGCCTCGCCCTTAATCCGGCTCTGTTGTCGGGTGCGGCGTTGCACTTTCGAATTGAATGAAGTCTCGTAGAATATAGATATTACGAACCCATCGAACCCTTTCCTGTATAATTTTGTGTAATACTTACCGTTTACAGGAACAAAGCTGACTATCACAACCTGTGCACCCTGTACATGTGCATTTAAATGTAATACGTATCGTACATAATGATGAATAAATGACATTGGAAAAGTCGGTTACAGTTCCGGGGGAATCATTTCTAGTACGTACGTGAAATACGTGCTAAGAATGGTTAGACTTTTGAGATATTTCAATTAGTCCAACTGCGACCCGCGGTCGGTCGGGAGCGGCACAATGAAAGTTTCGGTTTTCAATTCACAGGGATTTTGTTATTATTGTCCTGTTTTATCATGCCTTCTTTGACAATACGCACGTTGCGACATTTCGTGGGCAGAATGCGACAATGGACGTACATATGGATTACAGTATGAACGGTGAATTGCCTTCAACCGAACAACTTTTTCTTTCACGAAATGGGGAGAGCGTTCTTAAACTAAACGTGCGAAGTAAGAAAAACGTTTCAAATCAATGTGATGGGACTTGCTGAGAACTGTTAGAATATATACACAATTTGATCACCTTCTATTTAGAAAAGAAATCATGCAGAACAAATCATAGAGAACAACTCATAAAAACATTCGCACCGTCGTCGCGTCGTGTCAAGCAAATTCTTCCTGACGTACGCTGTCGTGTGTTAAAATCGCGTGTTAGTACGATCCCTCAGAACGTTCTAGTGCAAGAAGTGCTCCTATTACTTGTTTCACGGTTAATGCATAATACGCAATAATTGACATTTATTATATACTTTCTCATTTATTACTACCACAGAAAGATTAATGTTACTGAAACCAAAATTTATGAAATATATATTTTGCCCATATCTATTATAAACCAATACGACACATCTATTCCGCTGACAAAATATTAAAAACTATCCGCAGTAAGTAATAAAATATTTTTAAATGAATATCGTTTGATGCCGTGTGATGAATAATTAAAAAAACAAATTATTCTGTGAAAAAAAATTGAACCATGGCTAGGCGCGAACGAACGAACAAAAACCGCGTCGACGAGCGACGATGAGTACGACGAGTCAATCCCAAACTCTCCTCGATTCACTTTTCTCTGGATCGCGCTCTGCTCACGGCGGTGGTGCCCGATTTGCCTTCCGGCTGAAAGAACGCAATGGTACGTGCGATGCCTTATGCGAAATCTGGCACCACTGTCACCGGCCTGTGTGCGGAACGAAGACGCGACGCCGCGACTGCATGTCGAACAAAGACGCAACGCGCGTTGCTGGTTGAAAGAGGACGCACCATGGTTCCGTCCTTCTCTCAAAGCCGAGCGCGATTCGGCGAGAAACGACGCGCGCAGCTCTCACGGACACGCACGCACACTTGCCGAGGTTTCCACCACCCAAAAAACACCAACGGTGTTTTCGTGCCAGATCTGCTATCACTGTCCGACGGTATTCATATTGCCCCATAAAAGTCCCCGCAGGGGGGTCCCGCCCTTGGTGGTGGGGACCTTTAGGGCTTGGCGTACCCACGGACCCTACATACGCTTGTACTGGACCCTTAATCGGCTGCTAGGCTGTGGGTCCACTCCACCGGAGGATAATCGGTAGACGGGGTTGACGGCCCACCGGTGGCAGTGGTAGGGTGGTGCGTGGGAATCCGTCCCACCACCATTGCCCTTAGCTGCCACCGGTCCTCAACAATTGGGACGGCCCCCGGGTATAACTGCTCGTAATATCTAAGGTTCCGGGGTGAAATCGTCGTGGCAGTTGGTGAAGCCATAGCTGGCTAGGGTGTGAAAACCCGGTGTGGGAGCTGCACTTAATCAGCTCGCCTTACCATGGTTGGCAGAACTATGGGAGAGGTTTAGAAAGGCCTCGCTTCCACCAGTAAGATGCTGGGGCTAGCAACCCGATAGACTGGTAGCAGTTTTTAACTGCCCGTTGATCGAGCGTGATCTCGATCCTTGTAGGGTGCGTTGCGGAATATAGACCAATGAGTCGAGGTGTCCGCCGGCCTTCGGGCCCACCCGCGTAGAGTAGAACAGATGCCCCATAAAAGTAATAAATGCATTATATTTAACAGAGTTTTCATGCAGTCGAATATGGTGAAAAGCGTCCTTTAAATCTAACCGTGTGAAGTAGGCTTTGTTCCGCAGTTGATCAATGTGATCATCTATTCGAGGAATCGGAAAATGATCGCGTAATGTTAATTTATTTAAATCCTTATAATCTACAGCCATGCGGTATTGTCCCGACTTTTTCTTAATTAATACTATTGGGCTACAATATTGAGAGCTACTCGGACGAATAATGTTTCTGTCTAATAAATCCTTCACAATTTCTTCAACCGCCTTTTTTTCGCAATGAGATAACCGTCTTGGGTTATACTAAAACGGTTGATGATTTTGTTTAAGAATCAGTTCCATTTCTAGGTTAGTAAGTGGAAATTCTGGTCTCTCCGGTTTTACATCGTGTTCAGTTAAAATTTCTTACACCTGATCTTGGAAATTCCAGTCTATGTTTTCATTAACATCAATCGACGAATTGCCTTCGATACTGTCATCTACTGCATCAATTTTAAAAATGTCCGGTATTTGATAATCAGGAGTTGCGTCCTGATCGTATTTATGTCGAATTTGCACCGTTTTACCGAAAGTGACCTCTAACTTATCATTTGCAATAAAATCTCTGCCCAATAGACAATTGCAGCTCATTGTGTCGCTAGGTACAACATACAAATTGATATGGATTTCTCCGCCCGAGACCAAAATTTTCTCCTGCAACCGCCCTAATATGGTAATTTGACTGTGATGCACACCCTCAAATTTCGCAATATTGTTGTGTGGACTAAGGCTTACGCTCGATGGAACCAATGTTTCACTAAGTAACGATACCGGGCTTCCTGTGTCCAAAACGGCGGTAACATTACCCAGGCTAAGGTTGCTTCCATTGTATAGCAAGGTACCTCGTGTTCCTTACACTGTACTAACAATAAGTGCGTCGTCGTCGGTGCGGCTGCACTCGTCGTCTGCTTCGTCGTTGCTTCTCGCGGTAAAGTAGGACGACTGGGACCGGATATTTTCTGGTGGCCCGCCACTCCACACATATAACAGGACCCTCGATCACGTTTCGGTTTCAGACACATTGCGGCCCAATGCCCCAAGTCATTGCAATTGAAGCACCTAGCCACTGGTTTTGACTCTTCTAACGTGGATTGCGGCTTTTGCACCGGCCTGCTGGACACTTCCAAATTCCCCGGTGGCCCCGCTCTAACTGGTTGTCGGCTAAGATTTCTATTGCGCTCGTAAATTTTTAGCTTGCCCTTCAGCTCGCTCAGCGTTCTCGATTCTTATAGATGACTGTTGGTGTGCAGTGAAAGAATGGGTGATGGGACGGTGGCGCCGCGTGAGAGCCGGAAGCGTGAGAGCGAGTATAACGGTGTGTGGAGTCGAAAGATGAACGTGCTTGTAGAATGGAGAAAAGATGCTGAAAGAAAGGAGAATAAATAACATAAAAGCATTGATGTCTTCTTGTTATTTGGCGTGCGGTGCGGCAGGAGGAGTGTTATTTTAACAAGCTAGAGAAACAGAGATTATAACAATGACTTTCGCGTATTGTGTCATCCGGTATTCCATCGACAATATATTGTATAAGTGCCTCCGTTTCAATATCGCCTCTGGCCGCTGTAGTGTGGCGCGCGTGGCGCGCTCGGGCCGCTAGGTGGCGAGGTCGAGCGAGCGGGTCGGGCCGGCATGGTGTTATGACGGCACGTGCACACTCGGAATAGTGACGAGGTCTAAATTGTAGAAACCAGTCAACAGTGTAAGAGCGAGACCCTAAAATAAAGGCTGTACATCACCTACCACCCGAGTACTTGGTTAGCCGTTCCCTCCGCCACCCAGGACATAACAGCCGCAAATTCTTTCATAGCAAGAAAATACGCGTGTGTAGATTCGTCGCGCTTCATTCTCCTACTGCGCAACATGTCATGCAGCTTAGCGCTATTAATGCGGAAGGAGAATTCACCTAATAACAAAGTTTTCAGAATCTTCCATGTTGTAATTCCACGCTCGCCTTGCATGCATAATCTAACCAATCCGGTTAACAATTTTTTTGCAAACAGAAGTTTTTGTAAATCCGACCAGCCCAGTAACTCCGCGTTATCTTCAAAGTCCTGAATCCATGACTCCACGGGATAACCATCCGTTCCATTAAACTGCCGTATAGAATCTTCGACATCTTTAAAGTTTAATGTAAATTTGGGCATGTCTCGATCCGTCGACACCCTTGGCTCGCCGGCATGATTGATCTGCGTGTTAAACTCGGTTTGCGCTGGTTGCCATTCGTCGTGCACATCTAATTGTCGCACCGTGCGATTTAATTCGTCCACTTCGGACTCATCGTCCGAGCCCGAAGTCGCCTCCTTTGCCGTAGCACTCAGCTTTTGAATGTCCGATAAATGTTCATAAATGCGACGGACAACTTCCGCGGTTTCGCCACTATAATTGACGCATAGTATATGACAAATTCCTATTAACTGACCCAAGTCGAAAGATCCGGTAGCTTCCTTAACCTTCTCATAGAACGGTGGCGATCCAGCCCGAAATTCAAAACCTGCGAATTTACGTAGGCGCTTCTTATTGTTGCGGTCGCCCTCGCTTCCAAATATCAAGTTATGGAGACATCAAATCCACTTTGCTGGAGCTTTCTTGAGGTTTTCACGAATGGCCGGAATGTCGTTTAATGTCGCCATCTTTACTACTGTTATCCGTTCCGTTTGTTCGCCCAAAACACCAGCACTACACAATTGTTCTGATCTAAGTTCAAATCGCGTCGGAATTTCCCCTTATCCTACTTCTGAAGCTGTAGTAGGTCCCCCCTACTAGGTCAGGATGCGACACCTACACACACACACACACACGCACGCACGCACGCACGCACGCACGCACGCACACACACACACACACACACACACACACACACACACACAGCTAAGTACTGTAGCCTACAGTGCCATACATAACTATAATATTTCAAATATTATAAAGGGTAAATTAATAAAGGAAAAAGTACCACTTTCAGAAAATTGTGCGAATATTAAATTGTGTATTGTGACCGTACTTATATTTTCCGCGATGTATTTCGATTTATAATTAAGGATTCGCGGACTATTTGTCTTTTCACCGGAGTTTAGAAGGTTGCGCGATGTTTTTATTGCCGCGCGTTCGGCTGCTCGTGTTCGTATGTCGGCACGCTGGTAGTGGGGTCACGACCACTACCGCGGTCTCTAGTGCGTGAGCGCTCCTAGGCTTCGCACCGGGGAGGCGGGTGAGAGGAGGTACGGGCAATGAACTCAGTGTTATGATCCGCACAGGTGACAAAGATGTATATTCTGCGTGTGTCAAAAGTACAGCTGTTATGCCTATATTAACCGCTCGCTTGCGCGTCAATGTGCTTTCGCTTTTATAAATCGTAATTTTATATCTACGTGGGCTACTGCAGGTCTCCAGCTCCCTGCAGCGGTTTCAGACCGTCTGCACACAAGATCTCCCCCGGTACGTGGGCGGAGGAGACTTGGCGCTAGTCGTTTCCCAAAATAATAATCGCTTTCTGGAGTGAATTCCAGTAACAGTCAAAACTTCACGGTCGGTGCGTGAGCGGAGGCGAAGGTCGTCTGTACTGGTATTCTATTCTACGTCCTCGTCGCAGATGCTGCTGAGCTTTGGCTAACGTGCACGTCCCCACGGCCGGTGCGTGAGCGGAGGCGGGGTCGGCGCGTGCGTTCGCGTGGCTTCTCTTTTGACGGCTCGCAAAGTCCTCAGGAGAGGTGCGCTTTTCGGCATGCGCTGGAGATGAAGTCTCCGGTACGTCGCTCGTACACCGATCAGACGTGCTACAGCACGGCGCTAATCTGGCACACAGGCCCCGATTGTCAGATTTCGTCGACTTTTATACTAGTGAGGCGGTGTTTGTCCTCTCGAGAATATTTCCCTACTCACGCACCCTATCGGAGGATGCCCGATTAGGGTCGTTACCCCGGGCGGTGGTGGGGGATACCTCCGCTACTGAGGCTGCTCGATTTCTACTGTGTGCCGTGTATTTGTACGGTCACAGTATTGAGGATAGAGTAAATGCGTACATATTCATTCAACAGAAGGAATATAAGTATAAAATTCATCATTTAATACACTGTCAAACCGCATGTCTGGCGCGCTGAAAGGAAATCGAGAAGTGTAATCCGACCTTTACATAATTCCAACCAGCAGTGATGACGTTCGGCCGGTATCCGTCCTGCTACAGTTTCGCGAATGTGTGGCAACATTGACTTTTGCAGCGAGTGGCATGTACCGGCCTACCGGCAGCCCGGTATGCGCCAGTGCAGATACGGCTGCTTATCTCCAGGCACCGAAAAATGGACCCACCGTGGCTGTCCGAGGGTAAAATAATCTATTTTCTTGTCTGTCATTAGATGGTGATCGGGGACACAATAGGTCTATCACAATCAACAGTATCCCGGATAATATTCCGCGTATCAGCCGCACTGGCATCTTTGGTTGAAGAAATCATAAAGATGCCATCTCAGGACAGACAAAATGAGACTCACCAGTTATTCCAATTGCTTGGTCATGGCGACGGGGCAATTGGCTTGCCAACGATTGACGGTGCAATAGACTGCACCCACATACGCGTCACTCATATTAGACTTCGACGCATGGATGAAGTCTACAGAAATAGAAAGGGGTATTTTTCCTTAAACGTACAGGTGTGTAACTTGAACTCATAATTGATATATATATGTACATATAACTCTGAGTTTGACGACTTCAAAATGGCGACACTGATTTATATATACATAGATGTACAAACGAATTTTGAAGGTTATGTAGTGTTGCTTTTTGCATATAATTGATATATATGGGATATACGACCGATATAGTACCTAAACCTCAGTTTAGCGACCTATTGTTGTATATCCGAGTTTGGCGACATTTTTATACATATTACTACGAGTTTAAAGACTTATTTTTTGAAATTATTGTTGTGCCAGTTATTGCATACATAGATTAACAATTCATTGTTTTATCTTGTATATTAATTCTTATCGTATATACACATTATACAGTAGTTCGACGACATATATATGTCGTCGAACTAGGAGTTACATACTCTTTGTTGATATACACATTATACAGTATTATATACACAGACTCTTTGCATATATATATATATGTCGTCGAATTAGGAATTACAGACTCGTTGCTTTACTCAGAATGTGTTTATACGGTGCTGTGCGGATCAAGTCACACACGTGATATTAGATGAACGTGCCAAGTGTAAATATTTTTCGATTATTGTAGATGCAACAACTGATACAGCAAATGTTGAGGAAAACGTTTTTGTTTTAAGATATATTCTATTTGACGAATAGACAGCAAAATATAATATAAAGGAGAGATTTCTGAAATTTGTAGACTGTAATGAAAAAAACAGGCGAAGTTATTGCAATTCTAATTATTTCTACCCCCCTAAAGTGTAAAATGTCCCCTGAAAGATTGCCGTGAACAGGGCTACGACAATGGGAGTAACACGAAAAGTTGAGTCAAGGGAGTACAAGCTCGAATTCGGCAACATTATCCACTTGCTAATAACTACTCTCCGTGTGCTTGCCATACATTGAATTTCTGCGGTGTACAAGCTGCTAGTGATTACTTTGTTTGGAGTAGTGCAAAAATTGCACAATATTTAATACAAGTCCACAAAGATAGGATATTTCAAAAGAAAACATCGGTTCATCACTTCATAGCATGTCCCAAACACGTTCGTTAGCTAGAGTGGACTGCATTCAGCCATTTACAACCAACCTTTCCGGTATAACGAAAGCAATTGACGGTGTAATGGATTTGAATTTATCTGTAGAAACCCGCGCTGACCTAAATAGGATTATCTCATATATAAACTTTCAAACGCATTTTAATGTCCTTTGTATGGTTGGAAGTACTTACAGTTATGTACTTCTTTTGCTAAAATTGAATTGATGAACTAATAAAAAACTTAAAAAAAAAACTACACGAACAGACTTCGAATGCGCTAAAAAGTAAAAAACTAATTTCTTTTTCAAAGTTGGTGCCAACAAAGAATCAAAGGAAACTGCCGCTGTAACTGTGCTAAAAAAAAATTCTTTCTCTTTTCGCTTCAACTTTAAAAAAGAAATAATTTTTTACTTTTTAGCGCTTCGGTCGGTTCGTTGTACTTTTTTTAAACTATTTTTATTTTTGAACTTTTTACGTCCTTGCAGTGTCCTCTTTCCTACCATGGGAGAATTATCAAGATATTTCCGCCCGGTAGAAAGTTATTCGGGAACATACAGACTATCTCATAAATATTCGCATACGAGGATAGTTATAAACGGATGATGGTTTTTCTTGTTTCAACTGATTTGTCTTTCTTCCCAGTTTACAAAAATTTGTAGTTTTTTTTTAAAAAGAAAATATGGATCATTTTACAATAAACGATAAATGAAACCGTGTCAAATTTTCGTCATACTAAAATATTTGAAGACGGCTTCTATCGGTATTAAAAGTCAATGTACCAGGTGTAGATTGTTTTAATTTCTTTGTGGCACATCCTTGTTGCCTTCATACATATCTGCATCGATTTCGCATGTTAGATATTATATTTGTTAAAAAATAGTCGAAATTGGCGTCGAGTCCGCTTACAATTATAGTCTTTGCCTTAATTCTGCTATTGAACTTTTGGCGTTTTTTTCCACTTTTCTGGTTACATTTTCCGATAAATTATTATAGGAATTTACGTTTGAGGGTTGCGGAGAGAAATTA
Source organism: Priocnemis perturbator (assembly GCA_963942575.1). Classification (NCBI taxonomy): domain Eukaryota; kingdom Metazoa; phylum Arthropoda; class Insecta; order Hymenoptera; family Pompilidae; genus Priocnemis; species Priocnemis perturbator. The sequence continues at coordinate 6,751,917 of OZ012643.1, read as the reverse complement.
AAAATTATTATTCACTGCGTACTTTTTGTTTGCCTTCGGTATACTGATACAATATAGGACTATCGTTCAACGCCATTTTGCAGCTCCAATGTTTGGAATACAGCCCCTACGTACAGGTAAAAAAAAGTTTCATAGTGTCCGAATACTAAAGTAAAAACCTACTGGAGGTATACACCAGTGTCTATTTATCTATAATATTTTTGTAACATTTCGCTTAGGTGTTATTTCGTGATGCAAAATTGTCCGAATATATGTGTAACGATAAATTGTAAATAAAGTTCATGTATGTATCAGCTGAACCAAACAGGTAAATAATTCTATACTTAGCAGCTACATAGCCATATTTGCCACAACGCATCATTAGTTACACAATTATGTTCATTTAAGGGAAAATACATATTTTTTATATATTTTCTGCCATAAATCGAAGGTCGACCTATTCCATTGACAAAATATAAAAAACTATCCGTGGCTAGAAGAACTGCCGGCCAGAGGATGTAATATTAAAAAAATAATAATTTCTTGAAAATACATTGGACCGTAGGCGCGAACGTACGGCACATAGAGTCTCCACCGGTACCCCAAGACGGATACCTTAACCATTACGCTACCACCGCCGTTGATATGGTTCATCGTACTTTAGAAGGTGAGCTATATATACACTTTAAAATAATTGAATTAGCTTAACTCCCTTCGTACGTATATTACTCTACTATGTGGAGAATCACATAATACATTTTCTGTATAAATGTAGTGCAACAATGGAAAGAATTCGTCACGTTTTCGCACGATAAACTTCGGTAATTTATATAAGGCGCACCCTCGGTATTTTAAATAAGGCGCACCCTCGGGACACCTGAAAAAATGAGGATAATAGTCATGCCAATACCTGACTACATTATAAATCCAAAATCTAGTCGCTCAAGCGATTCAACCCGAAATCTACATTTTTCGACATTTTTTTGTTTTTAATTTTCCACACAGGATTTAGAACGAAAAAATGTGACAAGGAGCGGGTCAGTAGTTGTAATCTTGAATTTCAAAAATAAGACCGGAATGTTATATCTTTCCTAAAAAAAAAACACGTGTAAAAGCTTTCGTTCATTTGGACGTTATTTTTTTACGATTTCCAGAACACGGTATCTACTCGTAAAGAAATATATGTTTCAAACAATCGTCGATGACGGAGGCGGTAGCGTACCGGGTTCATAAGCCGTTGTTCAAGGGTTCGAAACTCGATGGACTGCAATTATCTTTTACACATTTTTATGTCAAATTTTCTTTCAAGACTCTTCCACACTAATCCTACACGACATTTATATATATTTTTATGTACATACTCTTTTGGATCTCGTGCTCCGTAATGATTTTTCGTATCTTGGATATTGCGGCAGGTCAAAAGGTATGGGGACATCGATCCCTCGTTTTATTTACGGGGGAGAGGACGTTGGATTAACGGTAACAAGGAGAATACATTGAAATATCACTATAAGATCAAAGGTATTCATACCTTACTTGAACAGGTGGTAAAGTATCTAACGGAACTATCCCAAGCCAGGTAAGTGTACGCCACGAACTACTCTCGCAAACTTCTCCGACACGACAGGGAAAGAAACGGTTAGGATTGAATCCATGTAAATAAATATCGTGTGGGAGAAATGTGCAAGATACTTGAAAAACAATATGACATAAAAATATGAGTGAAAAAAAATTAAGTCCACCAAGATTAGAACCCTGGTACAACAACACATCATGTCTTATGAAACTCTTACGCTACCGGCTCGACTACCGGCAATTACTCGAAAAATATCTTGCTCTACAGGTAGATACAGTGTACTGGAATTGTTAAATAAATTGTGTCTGAATGAACAAAAGCTCTTACCCGTGTCTTTTTTTAGGTAAGGAACAACATTGTGGTCTTATTTTTCAAATCCAGGGTTACAACTTCGGACCCGTTCCTTGCAAGTTAATTCAATTATTTGGAAATGCATACGCGCTGCATCTTCTAACGCAGGGGTCTTCAACCTTCCACAGCCATTGGAACCCTCCTAGTTTATAATATTCTTCGAAGAACCCTACATTTAGATAACAATTTCAGACAGTGTTTTCAAACTTTGCTTATGTACTCGAGTTCAACCCAAACATTTTTTTACATATCACGAAAAACCGTGGAGGTAGACTAACCCCGGAAAGGCGCGTATGACGCGAAAAAATCCTTCGAAATTTTTACGGAACCCAAGGTTTCCGCAGAACCCCGGAACGAGGACCCATTTCTAAGTGTCAAATAATATTGAAAAAATCACAGCTAGTGTAGTTGTTAAGGTGTGGGATTGGTAGGGTCGAGGTTTTCTTTGCCGTACGTTCACGCCCCGCAAAAGGTTAATTATTTTTTATGAAATTATTATTTTTTTAATTTTTACTTACACGCTCTGGTCATAAATTGTTCTATCTACGGGTAGCTTCTAATATTTCGTGCATGGAATACATGTATTGTATTGATTTATGATAGGTTATAGAACAAATCAATCTGCAATCTCAAATAGTTTGGCTTCTCGACTTACACATCTTACTTAAAAACTGGCACATTCCTGTAACATTTGCCCATTACCTCATTTCCCTGTGTCTCTCTTTCGTATGGAAACCTACTCAGTAATTCCATTGGTAGTCATGTATCCCTGAAAATAACGTACTTTCATAGAGGCCACAGAAATAATTATACTTGTGTATTTAGGAAAGTTTATTGAACGAGAGTTGTGAACATTTGGATTCATTTTGTAGCCCTGAAAAAGACTGATTTAAATGGATATCAAAGAGATCCTTGAAAATTAATGTGAAACAACTAATCATTTGTCCCACGTTCCAGTCAGATGGATTATCTTAAAAGAAACATTTGGTTCCTGCCATTCGCTGTCGCAAGCACTTTCCATTTGATTACACCTGCATATAGTGTTCTTGTGTGTCCTGTAGACTTCCACTGCAATTAAGACAACTGATATGTTGCGTACATAGAGATGTTATTACTTCTGTAACCTTATTCTTTACAATTCAGTCCATGACATGATTCCAAATACCACAAAAATCAGGGACTGCAATTTCAAACGGTACGTTTGCTGGGAACTGTAAAGCAACTAATAACTAATGAACGGTTGATACAGCATAATTTCTGAAATAAAAATATATTTAGTAATAACGAGTCTCTCAAATTGTAACAATAGCGCACCAATTTTATAAAATAACCTGAAAACAAACTAATTCGATGAATACTTGCCTTTCAATCGTGCTCCTTATTAACTTTTCAATAAGTTAGAACCATCTCCAAGATGATTTTCGAAGAAATTTTGCCTCACCCGGAACGATGAACGATTCCCGCTATGACAGATTAGGTTACGGTGCTTCACGGCCTCATGTGTTTTCATGGTATTTTTACATTTTACGGGACCATTCACGACTAATTCTCAATATGAATGTCCCAGGCTGATTGGAGACGATTCCGTAGATATTCCACACGCCTTGCACTGTCACACTGTACTATCAATCTTACATTACCGTGCATATCCGTCACGCCGTTGAAGCGTAGCCCGTGATGTAAATACGCATCGTCCATCCACTATTTGACTATTTTATTGGCATTTCACAACACATTCCTGTTCTTCCAGTTCCAAACTATTGCTACTCTACGGTAGTAATGTTTGTCCTACATTGCAATCTGCACCGTAAATATCCATTTTTGCCTGTCAATATCTCTTGTACATTCTTGCAGGATCGAGTTTTTATTTCGAAGTTGTAACAGAATCTACGATATTTTTATTATACTAGAACTCTATTCTTTACTGGAAAATATCCATTCTTGCGAAAGACCGATTTGTGTGCACGTAACACATAAGCACATAATAAAATACACATATTGACCTATATACATAATCTTACAATTAGATCAATTATAAGCATAACATTGCGCAAAATATCTTATATCTTTCCTCGCAAACTGATATAATTGAATATATGCGTTAACGATGATTACTAAAAGTACATTATATACATTAGAAACCTAAGTTATGGTTCGATATATGCAGAAATATTAAAAAATGATATAACATCACAGCTACCGTAATAGAAAGGTGTCCGACTGCGGTAGCGCTGGAAACTTTTCTTCGTAGGTTCGGACCCAGCAATGGATCAGTTTTTATACAGATTATTTTTTATTTTTAATTATTCATCACACGGCAATATACAATATTCATTTAAAAATATTTTAATACTAACAGGGATAGTTTTTAATATTTTGTCAGGGGAATAGATATGTCGTATTGCTTTATGATAGATATGGACAAAACATTTCACGTTATGGCAAAGATGGCATATGTATTAGGGTAGGTACAGAATTATTTAACTTCATTTGTTCAGCTGATACGTGCATGAACTTTATTGTAAGAATACATATCTTTATTTTAAGAATACTTTTAACCATTATTATATCATGATGAGTATATGCTGTTACAATCTTAGTTCTCATCACTTATGCCGACAATTGAGACACCAGTCTAACAATAAATTAGAGAGCACCAGAACTAAAACTGTAACAGCATACTCATCATGACAGTAATAGCGATCAGTATTCTTAAAATAAGGATACGTATTCTTACAATAAAGTTGGATAAAAGTTATGGATAAAATATCTGACATGTGTCTTTTTTGGGGTACAGAAAAACGTGCTGGTTTTACTTTTCAAATCCAGAATTACAACTCTTACACAGCTTTCTTAAATACTGGCACATTCCTAAATCATTTGCCCATCACCTCATTTCCCTGGGTCTCTGTTTTGTATGGAAACCTACTCAGTAATACCGTTGGTAGTCATCTATCCCTGAAAATAACAAACTTTCATAGAAGCCATAGAAATAATCATACTTGTGTATTTAGGAAAGTTTATTGAACGAGAGTTGTGAACATTTGGATTCACGTTGTGGCCCTGAAAAGGGCTGGTTTAAATGGATATCAAAGAGATCCTTGAAAATTAATGTGAAACAACTAATCATTTGTCTCACGTTCCAGTCAGATGAATTATCTTAAAAGAAACATTTGGCTCCTGCGATTCGCCGTCGCAAGCACTTTCCATTTGATTAGACCTGCATATAGTATTCTTGTGTGTCCTGTAGACTCCCACTGCAATTAAGACAACTGATATATTGTGTACGTAGAGTGGTATTAGTTCTGTAACCTCATTCTTTATAATTCAGCCCATGATATGATTCCAAATACCACAAAAATCAGGGACTGCAATTTCAAACGTTGCGTTTGCTGGGAACCATAAAGCCACTAATAACTAATGAACGGTTGATACAGCATAATTTCTGAAATAAACAGTTATTTAGTAATAACGAGTCCCTTGTAACAATAGCGCACCAATTTTTATAAAATAACCTAATAAGTTAAAACCATCTCAAGGATGATTTTCGGAGAAATTTTGCCTCACCCGGAACGATGAACGATTCCCGCTATGACAGATTAGGTTATGGTGCTTCGCGGCCCCATGTGTTTTCATGGTATTTTTACATTTTACGGGGCCATTGATGACTAATTCTCAATATGAATGTCCCAGACTGATTGGGGACGATTCCGTAGATATTCCACACGCCTTGCACTGTCACACAGTACTATCAATCTTACATTTACCGTCCATGTCCGTCACGTCGTTGACACGTAGCCTGTGATGTAAATACGCATCGTACATCCACTTTTTGACTATTTTATTGGCATTTCACAACGCATTTCTGTTCTTCCAGTTGTTACGACCCGGCGAGGAGTCCCGTAGGGAATTTGAAAGAATTCCCTTCTTACGGATTTCTATGACTTGTGTTACGACCCGGCGAGGAGTCCCGTAGGGAATTTGAAAGAATTCCCTTCTTACGGATTTCTATGACTCCTCGGTCACCGGATTTTGTCGTAACCGTTGTTATTGTGGATTCGCCTGTCGGAGGTTAGGAGCTGAAGCAGTGATAGCAGATCTGGCCCGAAAACTCCATTGGAGTTTTTTGGGTGGGGGAAACCTCGGCAAGTGTGCGTGCTTGTCCGTGAGAGCTGCGCGCGGCATTTCTCGCCGAATCGCGCTCGGCTTTGAGAGAAGGACGGAACTATGCTGCGTCCCCTTTCAACCAGTGATCTCAGAAGTGGCATCCTGCCGCATCGCGGCACGCGTGGTGGGGGAAGGCGAGAGTTGTATGCGTGCAATGTCCGTGAGCGCTGCGCGCGCACCGTACGTAGACAAGGAAGGAGCTGTGCTTTTCGTCTTTCTTCTACCAATGTAGAGAAAAATGACGTCAGAAGCTGCGCGCGCACCCAATAGAAAGAGACACAGAATTATGCTCCGTCTTCTTTCCACCACGATCGCATACACGCGCTTCGTTCGACATGCGACAGCGGTACCGAATTTACCTTTCGGCTGAGCATTGAGCCGGCTGAAATTCTCAAAAATGCACTTGTACCAAATTTATCTCGCAAGGCGTCATTCGATAGGGGATGAAAAGAAAAACGCTCTATGCCAAGTTTCAACCCTCTATCTCCATCAGAAGGGTAGTTATTGGGGAAATAAAAAAATCAGTTTTTGACACATTTTTCGTATTTAGCGGCGCGGAAAAATTCTGAAATAATTTGAGAATATTCAGAACATGTGGATTTATGGTTGGGAATTTTTGCAGATTTTTGTCTAGCAAATCCTAAGCATAAAAAATCAAAAACCCCCCAAAAACACGAAAAATTCCAATTACGTGTTGAAGTTTCCGACCCACAGAATTTTTATAAATGCTGTAGTGAAGTATTGGCATAAGTAGTAACACCAATTTTTTTTAGATTTTTTGGTAGTTTGCGTCGTAGTTCAAATAAATAAAAACCGATATTTACGACATATTTCGTGTAATAACTTATTGAATACTTAAAATAATTGCGGTTTCTTGATATTGCCAGTCAGTTATACGATGCTCTATGTTTTTGTATGCGAGAGAGCAATGTACAAATAAAGGGAATTAAATTATTTCGAGTTTATTGAAAGTCTGTGTGCACAGTATGTATTATGAAAAATATTGAACGGTAAACAAACAGGACGAGTAGCTCGTTGGTTAAGCTACACCCGCCTGCGACATCGTTAGACACATTTGTCAGAGGTTCGCGCCCAGGAGGCGGCTCACCTTTTTTTTCTTTCTAACAACTACACGACGGTAAGCGATATTCACTTACAAGTATTTTAAACATACTTCTATAATTTTTAACTGTATTGTGTATGAAATATATATGCACGCATCGCATTATTTATATAATCTTTACTTATATTATATCACCCAATGAAGCTTCCAATGCGTGTCATGCATTCGAACACAGGAACATTCTACGAATCTACTAGTATAAGTATTTTATTCTCCAAATATAAATTTTCACGTGGTCTTCCACGCCACCCATGAGGTGCCACGACTAGCGCGTTCGGTTTTTGATTGTGGACCTTCGCCAGTAGCCCTATTGTACCACATTTTTAATTTATTAAATTACAGTGGTGATGGGATATGTGTAAAGAAAAGCATATTTTCAACACATGACAGCAATCACCATACGACAGATTTCTTAAACGTAAAGACATGCGGTCTGACACAAGTAAGGCCAGACCAATTTTTTTTTGCTTTTTCTTATTCATTTATAAAAAGTCAATATACCTATACCATTCCTTGAAACATATCCCATCACCACTGTATTTTAATAAATTAAAAATGTGGTACAATAAGGCTACCGGCGAACGTCACAAATAAAAACCGAACGCGCTAGTCGTGGCACCTCATGGGTGGCGTGGAAGACCACGTGAAAATGTATATTTGGAGAATAAAATACTTATACTAGCAGATTCGTAGAATGTTCCTGTGTTCGAATGCATTGCACGCATTGGAAGCTTCATTGGGTGATAAAATATAAGTAAACGTCACATAAATAACGCAATGCGTGCATACATATTTCATACACAATATAATTAAATATTATAGAAGTATGTTTAAAATATTTGTAAGTGAATATCGCTTACCGTCGTGTAGTTGTTAGAAAGAAAAAAAAGATGAGCTTTCCTGGGCGCGAACCTCCGACAAAAGTGCCCAACCATGTCGCAGATGGGTGTAGCTTAACCAACGAGCTATTCGGGCTGTTGGCTTGTAGTTTAATATCTTTCAAAGTACGGTGCACACAGACTTTCAATAAACTCGAAATAACTTAATTCCCTTTATTTGTAACATAGAGCATCGTACAACTGACTGGCAACATCAAGAAAACGCAATTATTTTAAGCATTCAATAAGTTATTACACGAAATATGTCGCAAATATTGGTTTTTATTTATTTGAACAACGACGCACACTACCAAAAAATCTAAAAAAAATTGGTGTTACTACTTATGCCAATACTTCACTACAGCATTTATAAAAATTCTGTGGGTCGGAAACTTCAACACGTAATTGGAATTTTTCGTGTTTTTGGGGGGTTTTTGATTTTTTATGCTTAGGATTTGCTAGACAAAAATCTGCAAAAATTCCCAACCATAAATTCACATGTTCTGAATATTCTCAAATTATTTCAGAATTTTTCCGCGCCGCTAAATACGAAAAATGTGTCAAAAACTGATTTTTTTATTTCCCCTATAACTACCCTTCTGATGGAGATAGAGGGTTGAAACTTGGCATAGAGCGTTTTTCTTTTCATCCCCTATCGAATGACGCCTTGCGAGATAAATTTGGTACAAGTGCATTTTTGACAATTTCAGCCGGCTCAACGCTCAGCCGAAAGGTAAATTTGGTACCGCTGTCGCATGTCGAACGAAGCGCGTGTATGCGATCGTGGTGGAAAGAAGACGGAGCATAATTCTGTGTCTCTTTCTATTGGATGCGCGCGCAGCTTCTGACGTCATTTTTCTCTACATTGGTAGAAGAAAGACGAAAAGCATAGCTCCTTCCTTGTCTACGTACGGTGCGCGCGCAGCGCTCACGGACACGGCACGCATACAACTCTCGCCTTCCCCCACCACGCGTGCCGCGATGCGGCAGGATGCCACTTCTGAGATCACTGCTTTCAACCAGCAACGCGCGTTGCGTCTTTGTTCGACATGCAGTCGCGGCGTCGCGTCTTCGTTCCGCACACAGGCCGGTGACAGTGGTGCCAGATTTCGCATAAGGCATCGCACGTACCATTGCGTTCTTTCAGCCGGAAGGCAAATCGGGCACCACCGCCGTGAGCAGAGCGCGATCCAGAGAAAAGTGAATCGAGGAGAGTTTGGGATTGACTCGTCGTACTCATCGTCGCTCGTCGACGTGATTTTTTTTCGTCGGTTCGCGCCTGGCCATGCTTCAATTTTTTTTTCACAGAATAATTTTTTTTTTGTTATTATTCATCACACGGCAACAAACGATATTCATTTAAAAATATTTTAGTACTTACTACGGATAGTTTTTAATATTTTGTCCGCGGAATAGATGTGTCGTATTGGTTTATAATAGATATGGGCAAAATATATATTTCATAAATTTTGGTTTCAGTAACATTAATCTTTCTGTGGTAGTAATAAATAAGAAAGTATATAATAAATGTCAATTATTGCGTATTATGCATTAACCGTGAAACAAGTAATAGGAGCACTTCTTGCACTAGAACATTCTGAGGGATCGTACTAACACGCGATTTTAACACACGACAGCGTACGTCAGGAAGAATTTGCTTGACACGACGCGACGACGGTGCGAATGTTTTTATGAGTTGTTCTCTATGATTTGTTCTGCATGATTTCTTTTCTAAATAGAAGGTGATCAAATTGTGTATATATTCTAACAGTTCTCAGCAAGTCCCATCACATTGATTTGAAACGTTTTTCTTACTTCGCACGTTTAGTTTAAGAACGCTCTCCCCATTTCGTGAAAGAAAAAGTTGTTCGGTTGAAGGCAATTGACCGTTCATACTGTAATCCATATGTACATCCATTGTCGCATTCTGCCCACGAAATGTCGCAACGTGCGTATTGTCAAAGAAGGCATGATAAAACAGGACAATAATAACAAAATCCCTGTGAATTGAAAACCGAAACTTTCATTGTGCCGCTCCCGACCGACCGCGGGTCGCGGTTGGACTAATTGAAATATCTGAAAAGTCTAACCATTCTTAGCACGTATTTCACGTACGTACTAGAAATGATTCCCCCGGAACTGTAACCGACTTTTCCAATGTCATTTATTCATCATTATGTACGATATGTATTACATTTAAATGCACATGTACAGGGTGCACAGGTTGTGATAGTCAGATTTGTTCCTGTAAACGGTAAGTATTACACAAAATTATAGAGGGAAGGGTTCGATGGGTTCGTAATATCTATATTCTACGAGACTTCATTCAATTCGAAAGTGCAACGCCGCACCCGACAAATGCAAATGCGTATGTAAGGTTTTTGTTTATAAAATTTAAGATACGTGGACTTCCACGCCACTCATGAGGTGCTACGGACTAGCGCGTTCGGTTTTTTAACGTGGACCGTAGCCCTATTGTACCACATTTTATGATAATCATACAGCGTCCGGAATACCTCTGTCCACTTTGAACGACGGTGATATTGAATGTGGACAGAGTTATTGCCCCACGCTGTAGAAGTAAGGGTTAGAAAAGATGAGAGCATTTTTTTTTTTTATGCGTTTTATTTCATACTAATGTTGACATTGTATTTTTGTGTGGCGGCCCCCCCACTGGGGCGCCCACACAAAAATGATCTCATTTATTTTCTAACCCTTACTTCTACAGCGTGGGGCAATAACTCTGTCCACGTTGAATATCTCCGTCGTTCAAAGTTTACAGAAGTATTGCCGCACGCTGTATGATTATCATAAATTGTGGTATAATAGGACTATAGGCGATGGTCCACGTTAAAAAACCGAACGCGATAGTCATGGCATCTCATGGGTGGCGTGGAAGTCCACGTATCTGAAATTATATACACTACAACCTTACATACGCATTTGCATTTGTCGGGTGCAGCGTTGCACTGTTCAATAGAATGAAGTCTCGTAGAGGATAGATATTACGATCCCATTGAACCCTTTCCTCTATAATTTTGTCTAATACTTACCGTTTGCAGTCATTTACACATATTTAGAAGTAATACATATCGTACAATTGGTTGCAAAATAATAATGAATAAATGACATTGGAAAAGTCAGTTAGAGTCCCGGAGAAATAATTTGCAGTAGGTACGTAAAATCCGCGCTCAGAATGGTGTGACTTTTCAGATATTTCAATTAGTCGGGAGCGGCACAATGTGAGTTTCGGGTTTCCATTGACAGGGTTTTTGCTATTATTGTCGTGTTTTATCATGCCTTCTTCGACAATACGCACATTGCGACATTTCGTGGGCAGAATGCGACAATGGACGTACATATGGATTACAGTATGCATGGTGCATTGTCGAAGAAGGAACACCTTCTTCTTTCTCGAAATGGGGATAGCGTTGCTAAAGTAAACGTGCGTAGTAAGAAAAAGGTTTCAAATCAATGTGATGGGACTTGATGAGAACTGTTACAATATATGCACAATTTGGTCACCTTCTATTTAGAAAACAAATCGTAAAGAACAACTCATAGAAACATTCGCACCGTCGTCGCGTCGTGTCAAGCAAATTCTTCCTGACGTACGCTGTCGTGTGTTAAAATCGCGTGTTAGTACGATCCCTCAGAACGTTCTAGTGCAAGAAGCTCCTGTTACTTGTTTCACGGTTAATGCATAATCCGCAATAATTGACATTTATTATATACTTTCTTATTTATTACTACCATAGAAAGAGTAATGTTACTGAAACCAAAATTTATGAAATATATATTTTGCCCATATCTACTATAAACCAATACGACACATCTATTCCGTTGATAAAATATTAAAAACTATCCGTAGTAAGTACTAAAACATTTTTAAATGAATATCGTTTGTTGCTGTGTGATGAATAATTAAAAAAAAAATTATTCTGTGAAAAAAAAATGGAACCATGGCGTACCGCGAACCTACGAAAAAAATAACTCGACCGCGTCGACGAGCGACGACGAGTCAATCTCAAACTCTCCTGGATTCACTTTTCGCTGGATTGCGCTCTGCTCAACGCGGTGGTGCCCGATTTGCCTTCCGGCTGAAAGAACGCAATGGTACGTGCGATGCCTTATGCGAAATCTGGCACCACTGTCACCGGCCTGTGTGCGGAACGAAGACGCGACGCCGCGACTGCATGTCGAACAAAGACGCAACGCGCGTTGCTGGTTGAAAGGGGACGCAGCATAGTTCCGTCCTTCTTTCAAAGCCGAGCGCGATTCGGCGAGAAACGGCGCGCGCAGCTCTCACGAACAAGCACGCACACTTGCCGAGGTTTCCCCCACCCAAAAAACTCCAATGGAGTTTTCGGGCCAGATCTGCTATCACTGAGCTGAAGCTCGCAGAAGCGTCGAGAATAATCGATTCTGCCGTTGTCGATTCTCGAAGGTGTCGGCAAGACGTTTAAAATAGGCGGCAATTCAAAAGGATGATCCACCCGATTCGCTCTGAGTTTGTATTGGATTCTATACCTTTTTAGCCGCGTGTAGTGGAGACATTGATGATGTTGATGGTGCGTTATATAAGTATATATTTTGGATAAAATATATATATTTCCTTATTCTAACAATACAGTTATGTGTATCGGGTGATACTAACAGGTATAATAGTATGTTCTTACTTTCTCCTTGTTTTCGCTGAGTTCATGTTTTAACAATTCGAATCGCGACTTTGACTCTATACACTGTTTTTCACGTAAGTACGGATAGTTTTACCGTACTCTCTCTGGTCAGAGGACTGTACTGAGGACTGATCTGTAGACTGCACTTTCGTAACGGAACTTTTTAACTGAACTTGGAGCAACGCAGGCTCCCTTTTTATACCAATATTAGAGCGTAACAAGCTCATAAGTTAGTCGTTTGTCGGCGTGAAACGATGGGTATTGCGCGGACCCCTGACAGTTCTCGCGAATAGGTGACAGTTTTAGGAGATAGAAGTAGAGTGAAGGATGCATAAATCCCTTTTGTCGGTGACCCGAGACGTTTGCGCGAGATCAAGGTTACCGGTATTCTCTATCGGGAGTCATTCGGCGCGCTATGCCGACAGTAGCCTTGAGTGCCCTCCCCTTGGTGTCTCCGCAGAAGTTATGGCGGAGCCGTGTGGGTTGACGCTGCTTGCTTGTTTCCCTTTTTTTCTCCTGACCTCGGTCCGAGGTGGTCTAATCTTCTCCCTCCTTCCTTGGTGGGCGGTGCTGGTGTTCTCATTGCCTCGCCTCCATGGCGGTTTGGCGGCTGGGCTTGTCTCGCTGCTTGAGTCGGCGTTTCCTTGTCGGCATCGTCCCGACCTGCAAGCGGTCGATAAAGCCGATGCGCTTCCGTGCTGTTCGCCGTGCCTGATGCGATGGCGCTGGTGATGCTGATTGCGTGCGTCCTATTAGCTCCGTATAGTTAGCACCCCCAACTCAACCGATTTGAGTTTAAATAGTTGCAATCGTTTGAAGGTCGTTTGATAGTGTTTGATAGTCCAAAATAAACGTTTGATAGTCAACCGTTTATTTATAATTAAAGAAACAAATTTCTAGGGGAATTTTTTGTATAGTTAGCACCCCCATGTTGGCAAATTTGATTTTAAACTATACCAGTCGATGTAAAATCGTTTGATAGCGTTTGATAGTCCAAAACAAACGTTTGATAGTCAGCCGTTTGCTTGTAATCAAAGAAATAAGTGTCTAGGGGAAATTGTTGTGGAAATTTTTGTGAAAAATTGAATGTTTATCTGCGCCAGTAGATGTAAAATCGTTTGATAGTGAGTGATATTCAATACCAACGTTTGATAGTTAGTCGTTTATTTATAATTAAAGAAACAAGTTTCTGGGGGAAATTGGTGTCGAAATTTTTTTGAAACATTGAATGTTTATCTGCGCCTGTAGATGTAAAATCGTTTGATAGTGAGTGATATTCAATACAAACGTTTGATAGTTAGTCGTTTATTTATAATTAAAGAAACAAGTTTCTGGGGGAATGTTGGTCGAAATTTGTTTGAAAAATTGAATGTTTTTCTGCGCCAATAGATGTAAAGTCGTTTGATAGTGAGTGATATTCAATACAAACGTTTGATAGTTAGTCGTTTATTTATAATTAAAGAAACAGGTTTCTGGGGGAATTGTTGTCGAAATTTTTGTGAAAAATTGAATGTTTATCTGCGCCAGTAGATGTCAAATCGTTTGATAGTGAGTGATGTTCAATACAAACGTTTGATAGTTAACCGTTTGCTTGTAATCAAAGAAACAAGTTTCTGGGGGAATTGTTGTCGAAATTTTTGTGAAAAATTGAATGTTTATCTGCGCCAGTAGATGTAAAATCGTTTGATAGTGAGTGATATTCAATACAAACGTTTGATAGTCAACCGTTTGCTTGTAATCAAAGAAACAAGTTTCTGGGGGAATTGTTGTCGAAATTTTTGTGAAAAATCAAATTTCTATCTGCGCCAGTAGATGTAAAATCGTTTGATAGTGAGTGATATTCAATACAAACGTTTGATAGTTAACCGTTTGCTTGTAATCAAAGAAACAAGTTTCTGGGGGAATTGTTGTCGAAATTTTTGTGAAAAATTGAATGTTTATCTGCGCCAGTAGATGTAAAGTCGTTTGATAGTGAGTGATATTCAATACAAACGTTTGATAGTTAACCGTTTGCTTGTAATCAAAGAAACAAGTTTCTGGGGGAATTGTTGTCGAAATTTTTGTGAACAATTGAATGTTTATCTGCGCCAGTAGATGTAAAATCGTTTGATAGTGAGTGATATTCAATACAAACGTTTGATAGTTAACCGTTTGGTTGTAATCAAAGAAACAAGTTTCTGGGGGAATTGTTGCCGAAATTTTTGTGAAAAATCAAATTTCTATCTGCGCCAGTAGATGTAAAATCGTTTGATAGTGAGTGATATTCAATACAAACGTTTGATAGTTAACCGTTTGCTTGTAATCAAAGAAACAAGTTTCTGGGGGAATTGTTGTCGAAATTTTTGTGAAAAATTGAATGTTTATCTGCGCCAGTAGATGTAAAGTCGTTTGATAGTGAGTGATATTCAATACAAACGTTTGATAGTTAACCGTTTGCTTGTAATCAAAGAAACAAGTTTCTGGGGGAATTGTTGTCGAAATTTTTGTGAAAAATCAAATTTCTATCTGCGCCAGTAGATGTCAAATCGTTTGATAGTGAGTGATATTCAATACAAACGTTTGATAGTTAACCGTTTGGTTGTAATCAAAGAAACAAGTTTCTGGGGGAATTGTTGCCGAAATTTTTGTTAAAAATTGAATGTTTATCTGCGCCAATAGATGTAAAGTCGTTTGATAGTGAGTGATATTCAATACAAACGTTTGATAGTTAACCGTTTGCTTGTAATCAAAGAAACAAGTTTCTGGGGGAATTGTTGTCGAAATTTTTGTGAAAAATTGAATGTTTATCTGCGCCAATAGATGTAAAGTCGTTTGATAGTGAGTGATAGTCGGGTACAAACGTTTGATAGTCCGGTGCAGACGTTTGATAGTTCTTCGTTTGCTGGCAATCGAAGAAATAAGTGTCTAGGGGAAATTTTGTCGTATGCATTTCATTATTAATCTGCGGAAATAGATGTAAAATCGTGTGATAATGATTGATAGTGGGATATAAACGTTTAATAGTCCAGTGCAGACGTTTGATATTTAGTCTAAGGTTATTCGTTTATTTATAATTAAAGAAACAAATCTCCAGGGTTATTTTTGTCGACATTTTTGTATAAATTTAATTATTATCTATACCAATAGATGTAAAATCGTTTGATAGTGAACGATATTCAATACAACCGTTTTAAGTTGGTCGTTTGCTTGCAATCAAAGAAATAAGTGTAGGGGAATTTTCCAATTTTAAATCTGCCAATTCTTCCTCGCGCTCTGTAATTCGCTTCAGCCGGTCAAGTCTTTCTCACTTAGATTCTGATAAATTCTGCGGCCTTTTTTAAATTTCTGGCTTGGTGCAACTGCATTAGAGAAACATACATGTTTTTTATTACATTAATGTAATGGATAGGCAGATATAACGATCAAATTTTGATGTTTTTGCTTACGAATATCGTTTATATGATGTCTCATGTGTTTTTCAGCTTCAATTCTGTCCGATCTTGATGTAAATGCTGTATAATAAAAACAGAAAATATTTATATAGGTGTATCAATACTGATGGTTAAAGTAATGATAGATATAAATGCATAAATGTTGACTCCTTAGGTACCTTCCGATGTGCTGGCCACAGCATTATCAATTTCGTTTGCCGCCGTTCCTACAACTTCATATTGTATTGCCATCTCGTCCAATTCTAAATATGGACCTTCTATTCTGGGCGAGTCCAATATTAAAGTTTCATTTTCGAGCAATTGTTGCACATCATGGGTCCCACCAGCCACTTTCTGTTGTCGTTCTAAAAAAACATATGTTACTTCCTACTTTTATACATGTACCTTTTATGTAATTACATAAATGAAATGAAGATGTAATTACCCTGCAATATTTTTGGCACTACATTGGATGTAGATACCGTGTTGTGGCCATAAGTTGCGGAACTATCATGGAAACGTCTGGGTCAATGGTGGCATTGCCTGTTTCCGGTGCACCACCTGTTGCCAGCCTAGCCTGCCTCTCTAGGGACATTCCTTTGAGCAGTTTTTATGTTGCTCCACAATTTTTTTAATTGGACAACAGACGGCTATAACAATTAACCAGAATATTACAAAACAAAAATACAGTACGGCATATATAAAATGATCTGAACCACATATATTATGCTAGATTTTTCTTATAAGATGGAGTGGGGTAAGTGAGTACACAGGGCAAATGTTAATAATTCTGCTCTTGCCCTGGTCGCACATGAAAGAAGGTTTGAAATATTTTTAGCTCTAAGTTACGCTCTTGCTCCATTTTCAGGGGAAGTGCAGAGTAGTTGATATTTTGTACAATAACCTATCCAAATGAAAATTTTCAAGGAAAATTAGAATCCTACGTAATATTAATTCACCGGTAATAACTGTGCAAAGCGTTTGATACCGAGAGCCTTAAGTATTTACCCCACTTCACCTTACATGATCAAAATTTTATTTTGCACAGTTAACATAACTAATTAGCAGGGTCTGAGGAAATGGAGAAAAAAGACCAGGAGGAACAGAGAAAAGAAAGAGAGGAGAAAGCAAAGGAATCAAGATACAACGAGGTGTACGTGGCGCTCAGGGGAGAGGATAGGCCGGGATACTTAGGGAAAAGGTGGACGGAGGAGAGAAGGAGAAGGTTAGCGAGATTTAGGTTGGGAAATGAGATGAAGCAGGGAAGATGTTGGGAAGAAGAAAGGGAGAGAAGATGCAGGTTATGTGGGATGGAGGAGGAGACGTGGGAACATGTATGGAATAGATGTGGGGGATGGGGGTGGGTAGAGGGAAGGGAAAAGGAATGGGGGGAAATGGCGAGGGAGGTGTTGGGAGGAGAGGGGGAGGGGGAAAGATGGATCAAGGAGATAGAAAGGGAAAGAGTGGAAAAGGAAAGGGAATGGAGAGGAGTGGATGAGGATGAATGAAAGAGAAAGAATGAAAGGCGGAAACGGAAATCCGAGGGGAAGGTGGAGGGTAGGATATAAGGTTAGAAAATAAGATAGAAAAATAAGGAATGTAGATGGCAAAAGGGAGGAGGAGAGCGAAGAGAGCGAAGGGAGAGCGAGCGGGCGAACGTGCGAGCGAGCGAGCGAGGGGGGAGGAGAAGGCGGAGAGGGAGAGCGAGCGAGCGAGAGAGCGTGCGAAGGAGGGGAAGAGAAATAGCATTAAGTAAAATAATTTTAAGTTAGGATAAGGAACGAGAGGAGAGAGGGAGGAAGGAAATTGTAATGAAGGAATGTGTAACCCGCAAGGGATCAAGAATAAACATACATACATACATAACTAATTAGCAAATATGTGCAGATTTCTCACCATTGTCATAATAACTGATGAGGTATTGTATGTTTCTTCAATTTCCTGCCAAGCCTCTTCTTTGTCCACTAGTGCAGCTGCGTCACTTTTTTTTTCTCTATAATGTGAGCAAATGTCTTTAATAGTTGCAACAATAGCTTAATTCTTTTCACTCTTGATGTAATGTTTTTTGGACATGTTTAGTGTTTATATAATCAAAATATTAAAAAGGAAAGATTTAACTAAATATGTGCGCACATACACACACACACTAAAGAAAACTATAGCCACAGAAAATAAAATAATTCACACAAGTGCTATTTTGGCAAGTTATTTTGTAAAATGTGTCCTCTGTAGAGGCTGGCACAGAAATGACTACTATGACAGAAAAATTACAAAGCCTTACCATTCAGAAATCTTCGCTTACGGAAAAGAACGTCAGGAATTCTTATAATGTTATCAATTCCTCCATACAATGTTAGCAATTCCTCCATACAATGATAGCAATTCCTTCTTACTATGTATCATTTTACCTAGGTCTAAGAAAGACACCGTTGGATTATCGGTTCACCCAGCGTCGTCCTGCAACTGATTACATACATTGAAACACAATGACAAGCGTCAAATATAACCAAACCTGCATAAAGCCGGATATCTTACCGCGTAAGATCCTCGATATACATCATAAAACAATATGTCCAAACGCCGGTCTTGATGAAAACACAACTCTGGGCAATGCGCCGAGCAACAAAATATAACAATACACATATTATAAATAAAAGATCAAACAAACGGAGATTATCACGCACGTCACAAAACATAATATTTCCGAACTTAACATGAATGATGTATACGATCATATACGATGTATACCTCATAAAATTTGCCCAACGATTCTATGTACAATCATTTGTTGATACATCGGAAGAATTCCGAAGATTGCCCAACGTGAAATAGGAAACTCTTAAGCATTTGCTTCCGTAAGGATATCCTAAGCAATAGCAAGCATCAACTTCTTACTTAAGACTTTCCTATTCTCCGAGTGTAAATACACAAGGTCTTATGAGGATCTTATTGGAATGGGAAGATCTTAGTCAAGACGAAATTAAGCATTTGCTTGAGGCCGGTCTATGAAAATAGATAATCATCAAATTCTATCAAGCGCTGCTACCTGTATTTATATAAATAATAATTAAATACACGACTATAGGGGTATTATCCTTGACAAAATTTCCCCTAGACAATAATTACATTGATCGCAAGCAAACAGATAACTATCAAACGTCTGCACCGGACTATCAAACGTTTATACCCGACTATCAATCACAATCAACCGATTTTACGTCTATTTACGCAGATTAATAATGAAATGTGAGAGTATGCCGACGACAAAATTTCCCCTAGACATTTGTTTCTTTGATTACAAGCAAACGACTAACTATCAAACGTTTGTATTGAATATCACTCACTATTAAACGATTTGACATCTACTGGCGCAGATAAACATTCAATTTTTCACAAAAATTTCGACAAACATTCCCCCAGAAACTTGTTTCTTTAATTATAAATAAACGACTAACTATCAAACGTTTGTATTGAATATCACTCACTATCAAACGACTTTACATCTATTGGCGCAGAAAAACATTCAATTTTTCAAACAAATTTCGACCAACATTCCCCCAGAAACTTGTTTCTTTAATTATAAATAAACGACTAACTATCAAACGTTTGTATTGAATATCACTCACTATCAAACGACTTTACATCTATTGGCGCAGATAAACATTCAATTTTTCAAAAAAATTTCGATAACAATTCCCCCAGAAACTTGTTTCTTTAATTATAAATAAACGACTAACTATCAAACGTTTGTATTGAATATCACTCACTATCAAACGATTTGACATCTACTGGCGCAGATAGAAATTTGATTTTTCACAAAAATTTCGACAACAATTCCCCCAGAAACTTGTTTCTTTAATTATAAATAAACGACTAACTATCAAACGTTTGTATTGAATATCACTCACTATCAAACGACTTTACATCTATTGGCGCAGATAAACATTCAATTTTTCACAAAAATTTCGGCAACAATTCCCCCAGAAACTTGTTTCTTTGATTACAACCAAACGGTTAACTATCAAACGTTTGTATTGAATATCACTCACTATCAAACGATTTTACATCTACTGGCGCAGATAAACATTCAATTTTTCAAAAAAATTTCGACACCAATTTCCCCCAGAAACTTGTTTCTTTAATTATACATAAACGACTAACTATCAAACGTTGGTATTGAATATCACTCACTATCAAACGATTTTACATCTACTGGCGCAGATAAACATTCAATTTTTTACAAAAATTTCGACAACAATTTCCCCTAGACACTTATTTCTTTGATTACAAGCAAACGGCTGACTATCAAACGTTTGTTTTGGACTATCAAACGCTATCAAACGATTTTACATCGACTGGTATAGTTTAAAATCAAATTTGCGAACATGGGGGTGCTAACTATACAAAAAATTCCCCTAGAAATTTGTTTCTTTAATTATAAATAAACGGTTGACTATCAAACGTTTATTTTGGACTATCAAACACTATCAAACGACCTTCAAACGATTGCAACTATTTAAACTTAAATCGGTTGAGTTGGGGGTGCTAACTATACGGAGCTGTCCTATTCCCTCGTTCTCGTGATCCGTGACGGGCGCGGTGTTAGGGTTGTAACACTTGTTACGACCAGTGATCTCAGAAGTGGCATCCTGCCGCATTGCGGCACGCGTGGTGGGGGAAGGCAAGAGTTGTATGCGTGCCGTGCACTGATCTGTATACAATGGATGCGAGATCCCGTGCTGGCTATGCGTAGCCAATTGAATGGTGGAGTCGCAAGCGGTCTTGCAGGGAACTACAAAAATTACTAGGAATATATATACGTTGGTTTCCAAATCATTGGACTCGCGACGTGCACATTATACACAATAACGCACGTTTAAAATGAATAATTTATATGAAATTGAAGTAATAATGTAACATAAAATAGTGTGTATATATATATAAGTAATAGCATATGTAATAGGGTACTTTTTATTATATTTGAAGGGTTACATTAAAGTACATTCATAATAACACTGTATTAAATTTATTAATCCTATAATAATTCACCTAAATATACATCAAATATCAGTGACATATGTGAAGTACATTTTGGTTTACAAACAATGGCATTTATTCACATTTATAAACAATAGTATATATATAAAAGAGTAGCATATAAGGAAACATTTCAATTAAACAGTTACAAATGCAATGTTCATTAGACTGATTAAAATGTAATGAAACTATAAATTTGTTGTAAATAAATAGAAACGATACTGCAAGCTACGTAAAAACGAAGAAGTGTGAAGAGTCGTTTCTGAACGTATAAACAATAACTTTTTTTTTTTTAGAGTGTTACTGATAATATATTCAACCACCCAAACGTTTAGTGTCTTGTACTTCCTGACATGGAGTTGACTCTATTGATATGCTTTCAGTTTTGTATTTTTCGTATCTAAATGTGAGGAACAGAGATCACACAACTGAATCCTGAACCTGAATGAGGAAATCGAAAAGACTAATTTTCTTGAAACTTCTTTGAAACTTGAAGACTAATTTTCTTCTCTGAAACTGTTGATGCCTTCGTATGTTACAAAGATTGTCGAAACATCCAGTGGCTGTTTGATGGCAGGTCCTCTTCATAATTAGTTTTCGGCTAGCATTTGGTTTTCCTGAAGACATCTCGACTACGCCTCAGTATAACATTTTCATATCCCTCGCATATCCATAATGACGGTTGTGTATGTCCTTTGAACTTCCTCAAACTATCATTGTGCTGCACCTCTTGACCCAAAATTGTTTCAATAACGTGAAAGAATAAATGTACTCATACCTCACATCAATTGTCCCGTAATGTACATGACTTTTGCATTGCACGTTACTCCCCCGTCGGCAACAATGGGGCCAGAACAATTTGGTACCTAGGTCATTCTTGATAATGTCTGGTGCAGCCAATGTATCTGAAAAATAAAGAGACTTTTACTACTTTGGATCTTCATAGCAAGATCACTGTTATTACAAAAAAAAAAATACATCATAGCAGCAACAAAATGTTACATTTGTTTGTGAAACGAAGTTGAACAATAGTAGAAGCAGGAAAATAATTATGTTATACATAATATAATGACCATTTTTTTACATGTAACAGTGTCAGCTCCGAAAACAGATGGGTGCTTTTATGAAGCAATAATCACAAACATTTGAAGCGTGCATGAATAAAAATTTTGTTTACATTGTACAACTTGTAATCCTCGCAGGCCTGATAAATTTTCGTTCTTTAATATCTGTTTGCCCCACTTGTCCTCGTTAATTTCGTTTCGTTTCGTTTCGCATTTCGACAATATTTTAGAACCTTACTGACATAACAGCATACTTACGAAATAATCCGTTCGATGAAGTATGACTCAGATGTTGCCAAAGAAACAATTGTTACTGTGGGGATGTAGTAGTTGTCATTGTATTTTGTCGTTTGTAACATTGTTCCGTCCAGGCTGAACATTTCGGGCCCGCTTATCATCGTTAATCCTTCCGCTCCGAGTGCCCTTATTGCACGGATCCATGTGGGTATGCATTGTTGATTTGATTTCGCGGACGAGCGCGGGAACTCCTATCTAAATGTATATACTACACACAACTGATCGTCACAGTGATTGAGAACACATTCGTTTTTGACTTATGATTGGCCTGTCTCTCCCGGGAAAAAGAAATTACGTGAAAACCAACATTTCAACATTGAAACTGAAAATCCCGAATAAGTCGCCGAGTCATCTAAATAACGGGCGACTACAGTCAGCCATCACAGGAAAAATAAAACAATGTCCGGCAATAAAATTATTGGCATTTCTAATCCAACTTGGCCCCGGTGTAGCAACGTTCCACAATACCCCTGAGGTCTTGCTACTGATTGCGTTATTTCTTTTTATACATGGTGATTTCCCCTGTAGGCCTATATATCCATGACTACTGTGTGTCTCAGTATGTGGTACGCAGATTCATCTTCTTGTAACCTCACATACATGCGTGTTGAAAGTACCGGATCCAACTAATCATCGTGCCAATGAAATTTTTGCAGACAGATCATATGTGTGATCGGATTTTACTGGGGGATCGAAGATGCAATGCATTGCTCCAGACAGATCATATGTGTGATCGGATTTTACTGGTGGATCGAAGATCCAATGCATTCCCCCAGACAGATCATATGTGTGATCGGATTTTACTGGGGGATCGAAGATGCAATGCATTGCTCCAGACAGATCATATGTGTGATCGGATTTTACTGGTGGATCGAAGATGCAATGCATTGCTCCAGACAGATCATATGTGTGATCGGATTTTACTGGGGGATCGAAGATGCAATGCATTGCCCCAGACAGATCATATGTGTGATCGGATTTTACTGGTGGATCGAAGATGCAATGCATTGCTCCAGACAGATCATATGTGTGATCGGATTTTACTGGGGGATCGAAGATGCAATGCATTGCCCCAGACAGATCATATGTGTGATCGGATTTTACTGGTGGATCGAAGATCCAATGCATTCCCCCAGACAGATCATATGTGTGATCGGATTTTACTGGTGGATCGAAGATCCAATGCATTCCCCCAGACAGATCATATGTGTGATCGGATTTTACTGGGGGATCGAAGATGCAATGCATTGCTCCAGACAGATCATATGTGTGATCGGATTTTACTGGTGGATCGAAGATCCAATGCATTCCCCCAGACAGATCATATGTCTGATCGGATTTTACTGGGGGATCGAAGATGCAATGCATTGCTCCAGACAGATCATATGTGTGATCGGATTTTACTGGGGGATCGAAGATGCAATGCATTGCTCCAGGCAGATCATATTGTGTGATCGGATTTTACTGGGGGATCGAAGATGCAATGCATTGCCCCAGACAGATCATATGTGTGATCGGATTTTACTGGTGGATCGAAGATGCAATGCATTGCTCCAGACAGATCATATGTGTGATCGGATTTTACTGGGGGATCGAAGATGCAATGCATTGCCCCAGACAGATCATATGTGTGATCGGATTTTACTGGTGGATCGAAGATCCAATGCATTCCCCCAGACAGATCATATGTGTGATCGGATTTTACTGGTGGATCGAAGATCCAATGCATTCCCCCAGACAGATCATATGTGTGATCGGATTTTACTGGGGGATCGAAGATGCAATGCATTGCTCCAGACAGATCATATGTGTGATCGGATTTTACTGGTGGATCGAAGATCCAATGCATTCCCCCAGACAGATCATATGTCTGATCGGATTTTACTGGGGGATCGAAGATGCAATGCATTGCTCCAGACAGATCATATGTGTGATCGGATTTTACTGGGGGATCGAAGATGCAATGCATTGCTCCAGACAGATCATATTGTGTGATCGGATTTTACTGGTGGATCGAAGATCCAATGCATTCCCCCAGACAGATCGCATGTGTGATCGGATTTTACTGGGGGATCGAAGATGCAATGCATTCCCCCAGACAGATCGCATGTGTGATCGGATTTTACTGGGGGATCGAAGATGCAATGCATTGCTCCAGACAGATCGCATGTGTGATCGGATTTTACTGGGGGATCGAAGATGCAATGCATTGCTCCAGACAGATCATATGTGTGATCGGATTTTACTGGTGGATCGAAGATCCAATGCATTCCCCCAGACAGATCATATGTGTGATCGGATTTTACTGGGGGATCGAAGATGCAATGCATTGCTCCAGACAGATCATATGTGTGATCGGATTTTACTGGGGGATCGAAGATGCAATGCATTGCTCCAGACAGATCATATTGTGTGATCGGATTTTACTGGTGGATCGAAGATCCAATGCATTCCCCCAGACAGATCGCATGTGTGATCGGATTTTACTGGGGGATCGAAGATGCAATGCATTCCCCCAGACAGATCGCATGTGTGATCGGATTTTACTGGGGGATCGAAGATGCAATGCATTGCTCCAGACAGATCGCATGTGTGATCGAAATTTACTGCAACATGTAGATATTCATCTCATTTTTGAGTAATGAACGCTTCGATCGAGTTATCGCACTGAAACATTTCGTTTCCGTTACTTCTGATAAATGTGAAGTGATGATCTGTAATCACTTACTGATGTGCCCAAACTATTGAACGGGTTAAGAAGTGACGCATATTCGTCCCCGTTAGTGTCAAAGCATATTTTTTCGTTTCTGCATATAAGCGCAATTCTATGTAACATGTAATAATGGTTTTAATAAGTCTGTTACTGTGACTAATGAACTCCTCGGCGCTGAACATTTCTACATCGTGATCGTGAAGATCGGGAAAAAGTGCACCACCTTCCGCTAATTTATGAAAAGCACGAGCGGCTAGAACAGCGGGAAAGTTTGATTCAACTGGCGGTTTTCCCGAATTTAAGTTGCACGCAGTACGGAACAGGGACTCCGTGATGAGACAAATTTTTACGGCACTTTTGCTGGGAATGATTAAATAACCGCGAGTTATTGCTGCTATGAACGCAACAGGATTTTGCCTATTGACCCGTACGCTGTTTGTGTCCATTTCTTCGCAAGCGGTTAAACATTCGAGGCAACTAATTTTTCTTCGTTTCTTAATGTGCAGTATCACCCAACCGGCAATGTACCCGATAGCTTGTTGCGAAAATTCTGAAATGTTGGGTGACTGTGCCCATGCAAAATTGACAAACTCGGTCATCCCGTCAAAACTAGAATTTGATGTTCCCTCTTCATTGAGCCCGTATTTTTGCGCTACCGTAGAATTGTGTACAGCGTCGTACACACTAACGTCGTATCGGTCAAGCTTTGCACGACGTCGTTTTGGTTCAGCCGAGGAGACATGTAAAATTTGCGTATTGTCCATGGCTGTTACATTGCCCATGCTACTGGAAACATGGTGTCTTACAAGTAAACGCTTATACGCAGAAATGAACTGACTAGCGGTAGGATTTGGACACCACCCACTTCTGGCTCTGATTGCACCGAAAAATAGCTCCAAATGGTCTTGGCTAAGTTTGTACGTCAGTAAATACGTCATTTTCGATTCGCACGGTTTCACGTAGGCGTCATAAATATTAAAGACGGACAAAACGCCTGTGAAGAAGCCGATGAAGCCTGCTCGGCGTCTCGATCGGAATATGGGCGTTCCATTTTCTTCTGTAATTTGTGACAGGTACAAAATTTCGGCAATTAATCTTGGACGCCAATTGTCCTCATTGTCTCGTTTTAAGGGGCTTTTGTAATGTTTTCCCCACGGATTCCGGACATTGAGGAAATCAAAAATGACGTCGATGCACCGCACAAACCTAACCGTTGCCTCGCAACCTTCAAAATCTGGTATGCGCAGAACTTCCGCGCAAAACTGTAGACTGTCTGCAACACTAGAACTGAGAGTTTGTGCAGCTAGGGCAACCTTCATTACCATTTTCCGGTAATCTATGTGCGCAGTGCGCAACCGGTTGCGGAGCCGCAAACCCTCTCGTTCTTGCAATAGTCCTAATGCTTCTATATAGCGCCACTCGATTTTTCTACCGCCCTTGTCGAGAAGTACTCGGTACTCCCCCAACAATTACGAATATTCTTGAGCATATGACATGCATCAAATACCACCTGAATGTCTGGCTCACCGGCCACGGGATGCGCAAAATGAATTTTAAATATGTCATTGAGCGCATCTACGTTGTCATTACCATTTGGATGGTTTTTAACAGTTTTTTTATCAAGGTGCATTACTGCACCCAGTTTCTCCACTACCGCAAAATGATCCGCGGGTCCGTCTAAAGTTAGACTACAGACAATGACGCCTGCTTTCTGAAGCCGAAATAATGCTTCTCGGACCAAATTTGATTTTGTGTCCGCGTTCAAAGTATCGATCAAAAAATACCCAATTGGTAATTTACAATGTTCCTTCAGCATGACCACCATTAAAACAAAGGCGTTCTTTGCCTTCGGAAGATCGTCGCCACCAGTTGTGCCAACGCCCAAATCCACGTGGCCGCGGATCTTTCCGTCCCGACCTCTCTGACAGCCTTTCTTTATGGCCATCTCGTCCATGACAAGGGCACAAAGTAAGGTGTCGCCACTTTCCCTTAAAGCGGCCGATTTTTCATTTAACGTCGCGAACGATTCCTCTGTGAAACCTGGTTCAGCATCAACGCAGCTGTACCAAGTCCTAAGGACGTCCGGGTGTGGAAGAGCTAAGTAAAACGCTTTTCTAATATAATTATAGGCCCTCGGTGAATAGAAATGAACCGTTAATGCAAATGCGCGTAAAGCCGCAGGATATTTTTCTCGGCTGAGTTTATTTGTATTATTCTTTCTCCGCTTCATCATACGGCTAAATAATTCTACGGATGCAGTTTCATGGGGCTAAAGATTATAGTAGGCGGACTCTGGCAAAAGATTGCGGCGTCTTAGCTGTACCACAACATCGCGTAAAGAAGTTACTCGCCTTCGTAAACGCCTGACTCGTTGTTCCAGCCGCCTCGTGACCTTCCTTACGGTAACTTTTTGGGCTCGAAACTCCCTCAGTTTTTTCCTGAGGGTTCGTGGGAGTCCTCGTAACTGTGGTCGTGGAGAACGACTTCGTAGTTCCCACAAGGTTCACGACCCAGTTCCTCCGTACGTCGCCTTTTTGGTGTACTCGTGCACGGTAAGCAGTCTTCTTCGGTAACTGAAAAGACAAAGAAATATGAGTTGCTAAGAGTACCAACACTTTCAATATAACAAAGACTTCGGTATTCTTTCTTACAAATCGTCCACATTAACATGGTACCACCGCGAGAGTAGCCTCTTTGAAACGTACCCAAAATCATCTACATCGGTTAACGCGGTGGAAAATTATACGTGGACATTTAACAATTACCCTCGAAACTCGAGAAATTGTTTTAAATATTTGTGGTTGTTCTTGGAATTTTTCGAAACTTATATGGGACCAATGGGAGAATAGGCTCCTGCATTTTGTGCAAGAACCATAATGATCTATGAACCCGTTCGCGACAAATGCGCCAACATACATAAAAAAACATACATCCAATACAGAATGTCCAATGTCGTTCTGTTCATTGTCTCGTTGGAGGACAATGACATTTCTTTCATTGATGAAGAGGACCTTCATTCCGTCTGTTACATATTGACATTACTGAAGGTAGCCTTCCGGTGTTCGCGACTGCGACACGCGACCAATCGATGAAATGCATATATGTATACAGTTATATTAGCTTCAAATCGTATTTTTTTTATTTTTTGCGAAAAAACGATATGTATATATATTTATCGATTGGTCGCGCCTTTAGGTCGCGACCACCGGAAGCTCACCTTAGCGGTTCTTATCATGTATTCGGGTGACCTTGGTGACGCTCTCTTACCTGCACAAACCCCTTCGTTGGAAGTGTCATGCTGAGGTAACTCGTTCCTGTTAATTACAGGCAAACTTCCCGGTTTGAGACGCTTCTTAACGCGACCGTCGAACAGCTCGAAAGAGGATGCGTCGAAATGGTCGGAGCACAGGACGCTAAGCCACCGAAGCTTGTGAACTTCAACACCGACTCTGTCCGCCCATTGTTGCCGCAACGCCTCATCTGTAGGAAATCTAGCAAATAATGTTTTCATATTAATGAAACAATTGTGATCTGATTGCTTGGCAACAAATAACTTTAGGGTACAGGTCCAATCGATACGATTTGGCCCGAAATTTCATTTGGGCGAAAAATAGTTTCGATCACAGTACGTGAAGCGATCGGTACAACAAAAAGCGAAGTGTGCAATGCGAATACACACGCACACGCTTTTGAACTGTACTGATGAAGAAAGAAGGGGTACAGGGGAGCAAGGAAAGGTCAACGTAGGCGATGAATCGTGA
The DNA here is from genome assembly GCA_963942575.1 of Priocnemis perturbator. Classification (NCBI taxonomy): domain Eukaryota; kingdom Metazoa; phylum Arthropoda; class Insecta; order Hymenoptera; family Pompilidae; genus Priocnemis; species Priocnemis perturbator. Next base: position 6,722,882 of record OZ012643.1, on the reverse strand, counting down.
TCGAAGCGTTTTGATTTTGGGCGCGTTTGACGTGTTTATTTATATTCATTTTTACGATTCCTGCAAATTCGTTCGGCTAAATTTGTCGATGAAACAAGTTTCGTTTTTTATTCCCATTTCTCCCCAAAACGCGGCGTAATGCTGCGGTGTGGTGTAGCGTACGGCGCGGCCAACTACATCGGTTCCCGACTCACCCGCACGTCTCCCCTCTCGGAAAATTATTATTATTTAGACATAATTCATACGCCCCGGCAACAACGAACGTATCAGCCGCGAATGAAGAAAATCGTCAGAAATATTCTTACTACGATTACCCAACCGCGGATAGCGAAGCAGTCAATAAGGTACTTGCAGTGTACGTAAAAAGTGCGGCAGATTATGTCATCTTTACGTACCTGTGGACTGTCACGCTTTCCTTATAGTGTCTGTACTGCTTCCCGCAACACACACACGTACTCATTCTCAAGTAATATATAAGAAACTAATGAAACAACGAAAAACGTAAACTACACACGACAATGCACCTGATTCGCCGGCAACAGTGCACTTTTCGCGATTGTGACGATCAGCCTGCTATTGTCGTATTTGTATGTTGAACTATTGCAACCGATGAAACTGTTTCAATGGACACTTTCGTTGTCTCGACTTCTGGATTGACAAATCCAGACTGACAGATGAAACTGAGACGTTCCGCTTTTCGCCGGTATTCACTGCGCCACTCTTCAGGCAGGAGGGGTTTTGTCGGCGCGATCAAAGTAGCGTAAAGACTGCCTTGTGTCTTACAAAGGGCGGCCGCGGGTGTGATATCGAAATTCGAGCAATGGACCCCAACATTGTGTTAGAAGCCCCCAAACATGAAAACCAATTTCGGCGTTTTGCCCAATGCGACTTATTTATTGACAACACTGCATAAATTAATTATCATCGACCCAATTCATCAAAAACTGATTACATGATATCATGAAACATCCGTGGTGAGGCGGCAAGGCGACCGAGCAGTAATGTCCGGGTTCGATTCCCTGTAACGCACTTTTTCTTACACTGTTCAGTATATTCGCCGGTATATTAAAATTCTTCCCCGAATAAATCACAAATTTTGTGTAGCCTACATTTCATGGGAAAGAAATGTAACGTATTTTTCTACTAATCCGCTTTTATAATTCATTAAAAGCGATAATGAAATCAAATCGAATATGAGGTATATGAGGTACTGAATAAGTATTATTTGGTAAATATGGTGTGAATTACATCATGTTTGGTCTCATTTTGATCCAAACAATCTCATCAATTTGTTATAAACTGTCTCATACACAAAAAGTTTATAATAAATAAGTTTAATCATCGTCTTTATTATGACAGTCGATACGCTGAGTTTCAAATGTTTGATTGTCACTCGCCGCGGCTAGCATTTCATTCCTTTTTTTATTCGGCGGCTTTTCTTCGTTTGCCGAACTACAAAGACGAGCCGCGAAGCTCGACCACCGCGGCTCCGCTACCGGCGCTACCAAAGGTGTCGCGATACGATTCCGAGGTGTTTGACCAAACTGATATAATATACTGTATCGTTATTTCTGAAAATTGTTCGCCATCCGCCAATGAACATTGCCGAAATTTTTACCACCACCTCAACACGGTTGAAGCAGCAACCGGCGTAGAGCTTCATTCGACGTTCTCTCTTCGGTAAGTACACATCGTTATACACGCTACCCATTCGGACTAACAATAACGAATATTTCTGCAGTAACTATTACGTATCGCTTTGCATTGAATTAGTATTTAGTTAGCGTTGCCAATGGCGAGACATCGTCAGTTAATCTAAAATTGCGAAGCCTGCAACCCGGCGTATCATTGGAAAGCGAGTATGAGACAATCGATTCACGCAGCTGCACGTTTTTCGGCTGGATTGACGGGGATTGACGATCATTTCGTATAATTGTATTTGCGGTTTTCAGTATCGTTCACTTCTTTATAACCATTCAAGGCGCGTCCGGACTACGTTTCGGCCGATCGGCACAAAAACCCGATTTGTGTGTTCAATTTCCCGATCGATAAAGCCGAACGTAATCACGAGCCGCCTTCAACGGTTTTAACAAATAAACGATAGTGAAAAGCGCGAATACAATTGGACCAAATCATTGTCAATCCCTGATTGAAAGAAGTCATCGTTTTCCGTCGCTAGTGATCGTCAATCTAGCCGAAAAACGTGCAGCCACGTGGATCGATTGTATAATGCTCGGTTCCGATTATACGTGGGGTTGCAGGCTTCCAAATGTTATATCAATTGTCTGCCGAGGGAATCACGACTCACGGGTAATGCAACATTCTTCCATTCTGCGATTGACAATTCACGAGTCACTTCATCCAGATTTTTCGTTATTGTCATTCCTATCGATGTGACGATTTATATGTGTAATCGATGATTCGCATGTATTAACAACTGAATTACATTTTTAAAGAAATGTTTATTTTTCTTGTAGAAATGAACGCAAAGATGTCCGCAGCAGAGGGAGAGAGCCAGGCGCCTAACAACGGTATATTTGCATTTTTTTTTACTCCGATTGCTTTTATTCCTATTATACGTACGAGTAACATTTTTACGTTTCCCTTTTTCCACCTACAGAGGAAAGGGCCCAGACAGCACCGGGGCCTAGTGGGGGCGGCCAAAACGTAAGTGTATAAGGCCATATTGTTGTTTCATTATTCACTGCATAACTGTACAATTCGTTTTATTTTTTCGATGGACTTGCAGACGACACCAGGAGAATCGGCAGCGACCTCAGGTAGATACATTACAATTTATATATTTTTAATAATTATTGTTATTTTGCCTTTCTCAACTTCAACAGATTCAACGACGAGGCCTGACGCGCCGTTCGCCGCGCCATTTTTTGGCACCCCTATCGACGGCCTATTGACCGCGCCGGTGGCCAGAGGTAAATACATTACAATTTATATATTTTTAATAATTATTTTTATTTTGCCGTTCTCAACTTCAACAGATTCAACGACGAGACCCGCCGCACCGTTTGCTGTGCCGTTCGGCGGCCCGTTCAGCGCCCCATACGCCGCGGGCGCCATGTTCAGGGCGCCGGGGCCCACTGGTAAATACATTACAATTTATATATTTTTAACAATTATTTTTATTTTGCCGTTCTCAACTTCAACAGATTCAACGACGAGACCCGCCGCGCCGTTTGCTGCGCCGTTCGGCGGCTCGTTCAGCGCCCGATACGCCGCGGGCGCCACGTTCAGTGCGCCGGTGCCCTCTGGTAAATACATTACAATTTATATATTTTTAACAATTATTCTCATTTTGCCTTTCTCAACTTCAACAGATTCAACGACGAGACCCGCCGCGCCGTTTGCTGCGCCTTTCGGCGGGCCGTTCAGCGCCCCATACGCCGCGGGCGCCACGTTCGGCACCCCATACGCCGCGGGCGCCACGTTCAGTGCGCAGGTGCCCTCTGGTAAATACATTACAATTTATATATTTTTAACAATTATTCTCATTTTGCCTTTCTCAACTTCAACAGATTCAACGACGAGACCCGCCGCGCCGTTTGCTGCGCCTTTCGGCGGGCCGTTCAGCGCCCCATACGCCGCGGGCGCCACGTTCAGCGCCCCATACGCCGCGGGCGCCACGTTCAGTGCGCCGGTGCCCTCTGGTAAATACATTACAATTTATATATTTTTAATAATTATTCTCATTTTGCCTTTCTCAACTTCAACAGATTCAACGACGAGACCCGCCGCGCCGTTTGCTGCGCCTTTCGGCGGGCCGTTCAGCGCCCCATACGCCGCGGGCGCCACGTTCAGCGCCCCATACGCTGCGGGCGCCACGTTCAGCGCGCCGGTGCCCACTGGTAAATACATTACAATTTATATATTTTTAACAATTATTTTTATTTTGCCGTTCTCAACTTCAACAGATTCAATGACGAGACCCGCCGCGCCGTTTGCTTCGTCGTTCGGCGCCCCGTTCAGCGCCCGATACGCCGCGGGCGCCACGTTCACCGCGCCGGTGCCCAGAGGTAAATACATTACAATTTATATATTTTTTATAATTATTCTCATTTTGCCTTTCTCAATTTCAACAGATTCAACGTCGGAACCAACGGCGTGGCGAAATAGACGGAGCCGGACAAACGTAAGTATAAAATTGTTGTTTCCTTTTTATATTACAATTTAATAAATAATGCTTCAACCCTGCTTTCAAACACAGGCGATGAAGCGACGCAGCCGTTGGAGCCGGCTGGCTCGGGGAGGAGGTGGAGGAGGAGGGGGAGGAGGAGGAGGCGGCGCTGGCGGACGGGGCCGCAGAGGCGGTGGCGGCCGCGGGGGTGCCGCATCCGAGCAATCGGATAGAAATATCAATTATTATTTTTACGCGTAGATATTAAGTACAATAACAAGTAAAATAAATACAATAAAAAGGTTTAGATATAACATACATTGTATGAATTATTTTATACGCGGTCCCTGCACCACCGTCATCCTCGACTCTGGAGTCTGGAGTCCGGTCTCACTTCACGTTGATTCGGGAACATTGAAAGAGGGGAAAACTGGTCGCTCCAAAATATTTCAACACTCGTCCGTTCTCGATACTTCTCTCATTTATTGTCTGGTTTTGGTCTTCCTTCGCTCACCTCCCACGCACTCGCCTTCTCCCTTCCCATCTTCTCACCTTTCGCACCGGATTCGACATATATGTATATATATTATGCTACATATATGTATGTATGTAGCTACATTTTATTTCTTTATTTATTTAATACCATTTCATTTTGGCAAGTACAACATGATCCCACACGTCATATGTCTGTTGCAGGCACGACTTTCCTATATCGCATATATACGTCGGACCTTTCCTACATACATACATTTTCATTCTGTGTGGCGGCGCCACATACCGGCTAAGATACAGATTACCATTAGAGGAATGAAGGGTCGGCGATAGACATGTCAACGCCATGGGCAATGACTTTTCTTACGCAAACAGGGGGCGCACCGAAGAAAAAAAATGTTGCACAACAATTTTCAGAGCGCGGCACCCTACAAGATACCCACTTTGCCGAATAATAGGCCCGGCACTATACGTAGTAGCCTGCAAGACCGCTTGCGACTCCACCATTCAATTGGCTACGCATAGCCAGCACGGGATCTCGCATCCATTGTATAGAGATCAGTGGTGCCGTGTCCGTGAGCGCTGCGCGCGCACCGTACGTAGACAAGGAAGGAGCTATGCTTTTCGTCTTTCTTCTACCAATGTAGAGAAAAATTACGTCAGAAGCTGCGCGCGCACCCAATAGAAAGAGACACAGAATTATGCTCCGTCTTCTTTCCACCACGATCGCACACACGCGCTTCGTTCGGCATGCGACAGCGGTACCGAATTTACCTTTCGGCTGACCGTTGAGCCGGCTGAAATTGTCAAAAATGCACTTGTACCAAATTTATCTCGCAAGGCGTCATTCGATAGGGGATGAAAAGAAAAACGCTCTATGCCAAGTTTCAACCCTCTATCTCCATCAGAAGGGTAGTTATAGGGGAAATAAAAAAATCAGTTTTTGACACATTTTTCGTATTTAGCGGCGTGGAAAAATTCTGAAATAATTTGAGAATATTCAGAACATGTGAATTTATGGTTGGGAATTTTTGCAGATTTTTGTCTAGCAAATCCTAAGCATAAAAAATCAAAAACCCCCCAAAAACACGAAAAATTCCAATTACGTGTTTAAGTTTCCGACCCACAGAATTTTTATAAATGCTGTAGTGAAGTACTGGCATAAGTAGTAACACCAATTTTTTTTAGATTTTTTGGTAGTGTGCGTCGTAGTTCAAATAAATAAAAACCGATATTTACGACATATTTCGTGTAATAACTTATTGAATACTTAAAATAATTGCGTTTTCTTGATATTGCCAGTCAGTTATACGATGCTCTATGATTTTGTATGCGAGAGAGAAATGTACAACTAAAGGGAATTAAATTATTTCGAGTTTATTGAAAGTCTGTGTGCACAGTATGTATTTTGAAAAATATTGAACGGTAAACAAACAGGACGAGTAGCTCGTTGGTTAAGCTACACCCGCCTGCGACATCGTTAGACACATTTGTCAGAGGTTCGCGCCCAGGAGGCGGCTCACCTTTTTTTTCTTTCTAACAACTACACGACGGTAAGCGATATTCACTTACAAGTATTTTAAACATACTTCTATAATTTTTAACTGTATTGTGTATGAAATATATATGCACGCATCGCATTATTTATGTAATCTTTGCTTATATTATATCACCCAATGAAGCTTCCAATGCGTGTCATGCATTCGAACACAGGAACATTCTACGAATCTACTAGTATAAGTATTTTATTCTCCAAATATAAATTTTCACGTGGTCTTCCACGCCACCCATGAGGTGCCACGACTAGCGCGTTCGGTTTTTGATTGTGGACCTTCGCCAGTAGCCCTATTGTACCACATTTTTAATTTATTAAATAACAGTGGTGATGGGATATGTATAAAGAAAAGCATATTTTCAACACATGACAGCAATCACCATACGACAGATTTCTTAAACGTAAAGACATGCGGTCTGACACAAGTAAGGCCAGACCAATTTTTTTTTGCTGTAACTCTCCTTTTCGGATAGGTACGGTCTGGCACAGGTGAGGCCAGACCAATTTTTGCTGTACCTCTCCTGTTCGGAGAGGTACGGTCTGACACAAGTGAGGCCAGACCAATTTTTTTTTTGCTTTTTCTTATTCTTTTATAAAAAGTCAATATACCTATACCATTCCTTGAAACATATCTCATCACCACTGTAATTTAATAAATTAAAAATGTGGTACAATAGGGCTACCGGCGAACGTCCACAATCAAAAACCGAACGCGCTAGTCGTGGCACCTCATGGGTGGCGTGGAAGACCACGTGAAAATTTATATTTGAAGAATAAAATACTTATACTAGTAGATTCGTAGAATGTTCCTGTGTTCGAATGCATGACACGCATTGGAAACTTCATTGGGTGATATAATATAAGTAAAGATTACATAAATAATGCGATGCGTGCATATATATTTCATACACAATACAGTTAAATATTATAGAAGTATGTTTAAAATACTTGTAAGTGAATATCGCTTACCGTCGTGTAGTTGTTAGAAAGAAAAAAAAGGTGAGCCGCCTCCTGGGCGCGAACCTCTGACAAATGTGTCTAACGATGTCGCAGGCGGGTATAGCTTACAATTAGCCAACGAGCCACTCGTCCTGTTGGTTTACCGTTCAATATTTTTCAAAATACATACTGTGCACACAGACTTTCAATAAACTCGAAATAATTTAATTCCCTTTATTTGTACATTGCTCTCTCGCATACAAAAACATAGAGCATCGTATAACTGACTGGCAATATCAAGAAAACGCAATTATTTTAAGTATTCAATAAGTTATTACACGAAATATGTCGTAAATATCGGTTTTTATTTATTTGAACTACGACGCACACTACCAAAAAATCTAAAAAAAATTGGTGTTACTACTTATGCCAGTACTTCACTACAGCATTTATAAAAATTCTGTGGGTCGGAAACTTCAACACGTAATTGGAATTTTTCGTGTTTTTGGGGGGTTTTTGATTTTTTATGCTTAGGATTTGCTAGACAAAAATCTGCAAAAATTCCCAACCATAAATTCACATGTTCTGAATATTCTCAAATTATTTCAGAATTTTTCCGCGCCGCTAAATACGAAAAATGTGCCAAAAACTGATTTTGTTATTTCCCCTATAACTACCCTTCTGATGCAGATAGAGGGTTGAAACTTGGCATAGAGCGTTTTTCTATTCATCCCCTATCGAATGACGCCTTGCGAGATAAATTTGGTACAAGTGCATTTTTGACAATTTCAGCCGGCTCAACGCTCAGCCGAAAGGTAAATTCGGTACCGCTGTCGCATGTCGAACGAAGCGCGTGTGTGCGATCGTGGTGGAAAGAAGACGGAGCATAATTCTGTGTCTCTTTCTATTGGGTGCGCGCGCAGCTTCTGACGTCATTTTTCTCTACATTGGTAGAAGAAAGACGAAAAGCATAGCTCCTTCCTTGTCTACGTACGGTGCGCGCGCAGCGCTCACGGACACGGCACGCATACAACTCTCGCCTTCCCCCACCACGCGTGCCGCGATGCGGCAGGATGCCACTTCTGAGATCACTGGTTACGACCCGGCGCAGAATCCCGTGGGGGAATTGGAATTAATTCTCCCTGTCGGTAGTCCTGATTCCTTAAGCGCCGGAATATGTCGTGAAGTTGAGGATCGGCCTGTTGTAGGTAAGGAACTGAAGTTCCGAGAAACGTTCGAGAATAATCGATTCCTATCTCGATTCTTGATATTGCGAGAGATCCAAGCGATAGCGCGGCGATTTGGTAGTGTTCCACCCGAAGTTACCCTTTTCTTACAAAATATGAGGAATTTACCTGGCGAGCTGACGGGTGCGTAGTCATGGAGAACTCAGCAGTTTTTGGTTTAAATATATAAATAAGTACATGTTTATTTCTTTACGCGGATATTGCGATACAGTAGTGTTGGTGACGTATTATCTTACGTTTACAAGGGCCTGGTTGCAGAGACGAAATCTTGTTGAGTCTGATCGGTGCTCGGAGTGTTAGCTGACGAAAAACGATAGCGTGTTTAGTATACACTGACCTAATCTACGTCCTGCGACAAGTCGGACGTGCAGTAGGTGTTCACGAATTTGCCTTGCAACTAAGGTTTTTCTGGCTCGATCTCTAACTGACTTCTAATAGAGTTTTAGACTGACAGGAAAAACTGACGTAGGCTGTGCTTTTGGGCTGCACTTTGTAGACTGAGCTTTTTGGGGCAACGCAGGCTCCCTTTTATATGATTCTAACTCGGTAAACATGACCATATATGGCTGGTCAGAACAATAGGCGCAAGTAAATCTAGAATAAATCGATGTAATTTGAGTATCACTTTCACCTTATTATTCATCGAAAGTCATTGCAGGTGGCCTGATCAACACGAGATTTCGTGGAATCGAGTGACACATTTTAGTTCTAATACTGACACTTTCTCATAGCCGGACGTTTCAAAGTCAATCTATCGGCGTGAGAAAGATGGTTGCCGTGGGAACCATGGCGGCTGACGCAATGTTTCGTCGCGAATCACTTCTACACAAGATTGGATTGCCCGGGCGCGAAACTCCCGCGATGTTGCCTACTCACGGCACCGCGAGAGGTCCTGACCTTCGTGGTCCGCGCCCTGCTGATCCGGCGGTGGGTATGTCGGCGGTGTCCCCGGTGGCCGGTATGGTAGCGGGATCCTGGGTGGCCGTGGTCGGTACGGCGGTGGGGTGCGGCGGCTCCTTACCCGCGGTGCCCGGTGTGATGTATGGAGGGTCAGTCGGGATCTCAATAACTCTGTATTCGTGATACTGTATTTATTCGTTACACCTTCGGTACTCCTAAGCTCACTCTGTCGTGCGGGTTCTCTGTCTGCGCGCTCACTGCTCACACTCTACTGCGCCGCTCTCTCCTCACTCCGCTGTATCGCCTTAACCTTACTTATGGTACTGCCTTAATGATTATTCTACGGATCCGCCTTAATCTATCTTATCTTTTATTATCTTACCCTAATGGTTAATCTATATCACAACTCCTCTCTCTTTAATTTAGAAGTATTCTCTTTTGCTTTACTCTTGCGGACCTCCTCGGTTGTATGTCGGTTCTGTCTTCCGTGTGCCCTTGTGGCTCGGTTGGTGTCCGGTATTTGTATATCTGGTCGACGTGACGCTTCCAGCTGGTGTTCGGCTCTATCCTTATCTCGTATGTTGCCGGCGATAGTTGTTTCTCCACTATGCCTTGTACCCTCTTCTGATTTCCTGTCCTGTAGTCGTCCACCATTACCCTGTCCCCTTCCGCCAGGTCGATCCTCCGTGAGCCTTTCCTTCCTTCGATCTGCGCCTCTTGCCTTCTTTCCACTGTTTCTGCGATGCGGGGTCGGTACTTGTGAAACCTAGTCCTCATTTCCCTTTTGTATAGGAGCCAGGCCGGGCTACACCCTGTCGTGCAGTGCTGGGTGCTTCTGTAATCGAATAGGAACATGTTTACGGCATCTTCTATGTTTTCCCCCGATTTCACGATTTTTTTTATCTTGTCTTTGAATGTTCCGACGAAATTTTCCGCTGCCCCATTTGTGGCCGGGTGGTACGGCGGTGAATATGACTGTCTGATCCCTTCTTTTCTACAAAATTCTCTAAAGTCTTGGTTGGTATATTGTGGTCCGTTATCCGTAACAATATGCTTTGGGTATCCGTGTCTCGCGAATAGTTTTTTAAATTCTCTTATCACTCGGTCGGTTTTCGTATTTTTTCCCATGTTTACCACTTCTGGCCATTTCGAATGCGCATCTACCACTATCAAATACATTCCCCCAAATAGCTCCAAGAAGTCCGAATGGATACGTGACCACGCTCGTTCCGGCCACGGCCACGGAGTTAACTCTGTTTTCGGTGGCGCCTTCCTTTCTTCCAGGCATATTCTACATGTTTTTACCACATTCTCAAGATCACCGTCTATCCCTGGCCACCATACGTGAGATCTGGCCATCGCTTTCAATTTAACTATCCCTAAGTGTGTCGCGTGTAATTCCTTCAGAACTTCCTCCCTTAGGCTTTCCGGGATTACCACTCGATCTCCCCATAATATGCAATTCTGCTCTGTAATTAATTCCCCTTTCCTCCTAGCGAACCTTTCTTCCTCCTCCGTCAATTGTTTATTTCCTACCGGCCACCCCTCCCTTGTGAATTTCATCACTTGCTTCAGCGTTTTATCCCTTTCTGTCTCTCTTGCTATTAATTTAGCGTCTAATATCTCCGAGCTTGCTTGCAAGCAGTATACTGTTTCTGTGCTAAAAACCTCTACCGTGTCATTTACTGGTAATCTTGAGAGTGCGTCACAATTTGCATTTTCTTTGGTTGATATATACGATATCTTATAGTTAAAACCTGATAAAAAGTACGCCCACCTTTTTAGCCTGCTTGATATAGTGAGTGGAATTTCTTTGTTAGGGCTGAATATATATGTTAGTGGCCTGTGGTCTGTTCTTAATTTAATTTCCCTGCCATAGATATAATTGTAGAACTTTTTAAACCCAAACACGATCGCGGCGGCTTCTTTATCTATGATTGCCCTCATACATTCTTTCTCGGGAATCACTTTGGAGGCGAATGCGATAGGTCTTTCAGAGCCGTCTCTGTACTTATGCGATAATATTGCCGACAGGCCATATTGTGATGCGTCGCATGCTAATACCAGTTCCTCTCGCGGGTCGTAGTGTGCCAGTACCTTTTCCGAAGTTATTTCTTTTTTTACCCATTTGAAAGCCCGATCGCATTCTGGTGTCCATACTACTTTGTCTCCCTTTGTAGCCTCGTATAGAGGTTTCAATTTCTCCGCCCTCAGGGGTATGAAGCGCTCATAATAATTAACTAATCCTAGGAAGGACTGCAGTTGTTTCGCAGTTTTTGGTTGTGGAGCGTCTCGAACTGCTTTTATTTTGCTTTCTGATTTGTGGAGGCCCTGCCTATCTATTTTAAACCCTAGTATCTCTAATTCTTCTTTGAAGAAGTTACATTTATGCGCGTTCACTCTTAGCCCCGCGTCTTCCAGTCTTTTTAACGCCGCTAGTATCGTCTTTTTGTGTTCGTCCCTCGTTCTTCCAGTGCAGTATATGTTGTCGAGATATACTACTACATTGGATAACCCTTGTAGACAGTTTTCCATTTTCCTTTGGAAATCCCCTGGCCCTGATGCCACCCCTTCTGGCATCTTCGTGTACCGGTACAATCCTAATTGCGTTATTATAGTTAGGCAGTCTCTACTATATTCCTCAACGGGGATTTGCATATATGCATGGGCTAAGTCTATTTCTGAAAAACTTTCCCCCCCTTGTAATTTCGTAAAAATTTCATCTATCAGAGGGAGAGGGTGCTTATCTTTAATCAGTTGTGGATTAACCGTAGGTTTAAAATTCCCGCATATCCTTACCGTTCCGTCCGGTTTGAGGACCGGAACGATAGGCGTCGCCCATTCGCTGGTTTCTATTTTCTCTAAATGTCCTAGTGCTTCTAACCTTTCTATTTCCTCTTTAACCTTTTCTTTTAGCGCGAATGGTACGTGTCTCGCCTTTAAAGCTATAGGTTTGGCATTTTCTCGCAAAGTTAGTTTTAACGTTCCTTTGTTGAATAGCCCCGGCCCTGGTCCAAACAGTTTTGGAAATTGTTGTTTGAGCTCTTCCACGGTCTCCCCTGTGCCTCCTTGGTAATATACTTTGTCACTATCGGCTACTTCTCCGTTTAGGTAGACCGGCCACAGCCCTAATGCCTTCAGCCACTGTCTCCCTATTAGTGGCGGGCCCGTACCTTTCATTACATATATTTCTAATTTCTTTTTTCTCCCCTTAAACTCTACGTCCAAATTCTTGAGAACACCTTTTACTCACAGTGGTATTTGACCATACGCCTGCAGTCTTAGTTTGGCTCCCTTGCATTTCTCCCTTAATCCTAACCTATCCAAATACTCTTCTGACATTACTGTCTCAAAGGTGCCTGTGTCTAGTTCCATGGGAATGACTTTTCCATTAACTCTCACCCTTATAACCTTAGGTTTGCAGCCTTCCTCCTCTGATCGCATGGTTTGCACGTTGGTTATGTGGCTCACCTGCTCCTCTCCGGAATCCAATTCTTCCGGCTCGTCTTCCTCTTCAATAAATCTGACTGCCCTTCTGCCCTCTTGTGCTCGGTACACCGCTTGCAGGTGTCCTTGCCGTCCGCATCTTCCACACTTGTTCCTGTTGTATCTGCAGTCCCTCGCCCAGTGGTTCGGTTTCCCACAGCAAAAACAGTTCTGCGGAGTACTTCCCCTGCCTCCTCCTCTCTGGTTTGTGACTCTTTCCAGTGTGCCTCGTTGTGGTCTCCCGCCTCTTGTTGGGCTCTCCCTCCAGTACGCCTGGGTCCTCATCGTGTGAACTTCCACCCTCCTGCTCTCGTCCTGTACTCTCGTCTCCGTCCTCTGCGCGTTTTCTCGTGCGTCCTCGGTGCTAATTGCTATATTATATGCCTGTTCAAATGTGAGATTTTGCGCTTTAAATAGTTCGACTCGAGTTTCTTTGTTTTTAATTCCACATATGAGTTGGTCTCTTAGCGATAACTGTAGGTTTTCAAAATTGCAGTTGATTGCCAGTCTCTTCAGTCTTGCTGCATACTCCGGTACTGTCTCCATTGGTCCTTGTCTTGCCTGGTTGAATTTATATCGTTCCATTGCCTCCGAAGGCCTTGGGCAGAGGTGCTGTTGTACTCGCTCGACTAGTTGTTCGTACGTTTTGTCCTTTGGTTTTTCTGGGCTACACAGATCTCTTATTAGCATGTACGCATCTGTGCTTACCTTTGTTAGCATGTGTGCTACTCTTTTTTCGTCCGGGATGTCATGTGCTACAAAGAATAATTCTAGTCGTTCCACGAATGTTTCCCAATTGTCTTTCCCCAGTCGGAACTGCAGTTTTGTGTCTTCGTCGTCCATTCTTAGTAGTGTTGCTCGTGTCTTTTCCTTTTGCTTCCTTATCTGTCCTTCCTTAGTTGTCTCACTTCCGTCTTTTCCTTCCTCCGTCTGTGCCACGTGGTCTGACCTAACCTCACTTTTTACTATTGCCACCAACGTTTGCCTTAATTTCTCAAACTTATCGGCTTCGTCTACTTTTACGTTGCGCTGAATTAGCTCTTTGATTATCTGTTCTTTGTTTAGTGAGTAAAGTCTCGTTGTACTTGCTTTGTTCGTTTTTGTGTCTCTTCCTTCTGTGGTGTCCACGTGCTCGTGTCTCGTCTCCGACATATGCGTTGTGGTAATTCGTCGTTGTTTTCCGAATCCTCGTCGCCAGTTGTGATGTATGGAGGGTCAGTCGGGATCTCAATAACTCTGTATTCGTGATACTGTATTTATTCGTTACACCTTCGGTACTCCTAAGCTCACTCTGTCGTGCGGGTTCTCTGTCTGCGCGCTCACTGCTCACACTCTACTGCGCCGCTCTCTCCTCACTCCGCTGTATCGCCTTAACCTTACTTATGGTACTGCCTTAATGATTATTCTACGGATCCGCCTTAATCTATCTTATCTTTTATTATCTTACCCTAATGGTTAATCTATATCACACCCGGTATGGAGGTGGCGGTAGGAACGGGTTCTGGGACATCGGTGGTGCGGGTATGAAAAACCCCGTTTCTTCGTACAAGATTTGCATCTCCCCTGTTTCCCTGGTTTGCTGGGGGGCGTAACAGACTCCTCGGTCACCGGATTTTGTCGTTGTCGTTGTTCTTGTGGATTCGCCTGCCGGAGGTTAGGAGCTGAAGCTCGCAGAAGCGTCGAGAATAATCGATTCTGCCGTTGTCGATTCTCGAAGGTGTCGGCAAGACGTTTAAAATGGGCGGCAATTCAAAAGGATGATCCACCCGATTCGCTCTGAGTTTGTATTGGATTCTATACCTTTTTAGCCGCGTGTAGTGGAGACATTGATGATGTTGATGGTGTATTATATAAGTATATATTTTGGGTAAAATATATATATTTCCTTATTCTAGCAATACAATTATGTGTATCAGGTGATACTAACAGGTATAATAGTATTTCTTACTTTCTCCTTATTCTCTCTGAGTTGGTGTTTTAACAATTCGAATCGCGACTTTGACTCTAAGCACTGTTTTCACGTAAGTACGGATAGTTTTTACCGTACTCTCTCTGGTCAGAGGACTGTACTGAGGACTGATCTGTAGACTGCACTTTTGTAACTCACTGTTGTAACTGAACTTGGACTAAACTACACAGCTTTCGAAGCTGATCGAGGACTACGGACTGCTCTTTTCTAACTGACTCTTGTAACTGCCTTACTGAGCAACGCAGGCTCCCTTTTTATACCAATATTAGAGCGTAAACAAGCTCATAAGTTAGTCGTTTGTCGGCGTGAAACGATGGGTATTGCGCGGACCCCTGACAGTTTTCGCGGATGGGTGACAGTTTAGAAGATAGAAGAAGAGTAAAGGATGCATAAATCCCTTTTGTCGGTGACTCGAGACGTCCGCGCGAGATCAAGGTTACCGGTATTTTCTATCGGGAGTCATTCGGCGCGATGTGCCGACAGTAGCCTTGAGTGCCCTCCTCCTTGGTGTCTCCACAGAAATTATGGCGGAGCCGCGTGGGTTGACACTGCTTGCTTGTTTCCTTTTTCTGACCTCGGTCCGAGGTGGTCTAATCTTGTGGTCTAATCTAATCTTCCGTCTCCTTCCTTGGTGGGCGGTGCTGGCGTTCTCAGTGCCTTGTCCTTCGGGGGCCGGATGGTATGGGATGACGACGTCGGCGCCGCCTGGCCGGTATCGTCCCGACCTGCAGGCGGATGATGTACCCTGATGTACCCTATCTGGCTGTCTGTCGTCTCGGTGTCTGCCGCACCCAGCGGAATGGCGCTTTTTTCCCTAGTGTTCTCCGGAGGGACGTAACACAGTTCCAAACTATTGCACGGACTACTCTACGGTAGTACTGTTTGTCCTACATTGCAATCTGCACCGTAAATATCCATTGTTGCTTGTCAATATCTCTTGCAGATTCTTGCAGGAATGCAGGATCGAGTTTTTATTTTGAAGTTTTAACAGAATCTACGGTATTTATTATACTAGAACTCTATTCTTTACTAGAAAATATCAGTTTTTGCGAAAGACCGATTTGAGCGCACGTGATACATAAACATATAATAAAATACACATATTGACCTATATATACATAATCTTACAATTAGATCAATTATAAGCATAACATTGCGCAAAATATCTTATATCTTTCCTCGCAAATTCATATAATTATTCAGTCAAACGAACTTACCTGAAGTGAAGTTCGACTGGAATTATACGAGGGTCCCGTTCGAGATGATTACATTGTAGTAGACTCCGTTCCCCTAGATGTCACAACGTTTAGAGTTCTAAAAATCCCTAGGCCCGGCTTCTTCCCGCGCCTAGCTGCCATCTTCTTCATTTCTTTTAGAGCTATCAAAATTGCAGATTACTGGGAAGGGATAAAAAGAAGGTAGACATACCTTCCTTGGGCGGGATGTAATCATCTCGAACGGGACCCTCGTATAATTCCAGTCGAACTTCACTTCAGGTAAGTTCGTTTGACTGAATAATTATACTTCGAGTCCCGTTCTTCGAGATTACATTGTAGTTGTTTAGCGTCAACGCAATTTTGATGTCACCCACTATTTATTTGGTCCCTTACTCAGTCTTCCAAGAACAATATCATCGCCCCGTAACAATAAACATAAAATTCACGCAATGACAACAATTGCACCGGGCAAAAAAACAAACAATCAAAAACAAAAATAAAACTCTGTTATACACTATGTTCCAGTCTTATCTCTTATATTAGCTATACTCTATTTCTTTGGCCTTCATTTAACACAGCCTGCGCAAAAACTGATCTCGTCTTTACTATTGGCCTATTATAATACCTGGCGAAGGTCTCCGATCTGCCAGACCAGCCCGCCGTCTTTCTAATTACCCCCAGATCTACGCCTTTAGTCACTGCCAAGGATGTCGCAGCGTGTCTTGTCGAATGGGCTGTAAATATATTTATATCTACCCCACTTTCTCTTAACACCTGTTTTATCCATCTACTAATGGTTTGTGAGGACACTCGCTTAAACGGTTCCTTATGGGAAATGAAGAGGTATTCTTCTTCCCCTCTTATGCCGCTTGTAACTTCGACATACTTGTTAAGGGAAGTAGCCACACACAGTGCTAAGTCTTCCTTGAACCAAGGCACCACTATCAGCAGCTGCGATGCTCCCGCTCTGGAGGTCTTTACTAATTGTGGCACCTTAATATGCCATCCTTCTTCCGTCTTTCTCATGTTTCCTAGTGTAATCGCGACTAAAGTCTGCACCCTATGCGCTGAGGCCAGCGCCAGTAGCACCACTGTTCTCAACGTTAACACTTTTAACGACATGTCTTCCAGAGGGTACCATTGGCGTACTAATCTTAATACTACGCCCGCATCCCAAATGTTATCATACTTAGGCCTTGGCGGTCTAAGTCTAAATACCCCCCTCATAAACCTTCGTATGAGGGGTTCCTCTTCCATTCTACTGCTGGAAATAAGCGCAATGGCTGATCTAGCGCTGTTCAGGGATCCGAAGGACGCCCCTTCCTTAAATTCCTTACTAAGGAAACTTATAACTGTTTCCGGGGACGCTCTAAATACGTCCTTTCCGGACTGCGTGCAGAATTCCTGCCACCTCCGAAGAGGTCCCTCGTACTGTTTCCTAGTCGTAATCGCTAGTGATGCCGTCATAATCTGTATCGCTTCATGTGGCACTCCACTGTTCACGAACGCCTGGCCGATAATATCGCCGCCAGTAAGGTAAGGTGACCTGCCCTTGGATGCGATTGCGACCTACAATTCAAGGATAGTAACTCACTACTTGGCCCAAAAACTATCGGCTCCGATACCAATAAGGATAGGAATAAAGGAAACCACGGCTGTGTGGTCCAGTATGGGACCACCACTATGCCCCTGGCCTCTTCTCGCTTAATTTTTCTTAATACTTTCAGTATCAACGAGAAAGGCGGAAACGCATAAAAATAAAATTCTGTCCAAGACACCGTGAACGCATCCACCGCCATCGCACCGCTTTCGGGAAACCACGATAAGAAGCGCCTGCACTTCCTATTTTCACTGGATGCGAACAAATCAACATCCGGTTCTCCAAAACGACTTACGATTTGATCAAAGGATTCCCGTGACAACTGCCATTCCGTGTCCGATGGTTTCATTCTGGACAATCTGTCCGCGTCACAATTCTCCTTTGACGGAATATATGAGGCAAACATCCAAATACTGCGCTCCTCAGCCCAGTTCCAGATGCTTCTTGCCATCTGATTAAATCTTGCGAAACGCACGCCCCCCATCTTATTGACATACGCGATAGCGGTACAATTGTCCACCCTCAGCAAAACCTCGCAATTTCTTCTTTTATCCGCTAACTTTTGTAGGGCTAAATAAATCGCCTTAAGTTCTAAAAAATTAATATGCTTCCGCCTTTCCGATTCCGACCAAAAACCAAAGACTTCTACGCCCTCACAGACTGCCCCCCAGCCTGTCTTCGAGGCATCTGTATAAATAATTAAATCGTAATGCTCGTTCCTAATCGGATTATAACTATCCCAAATGGACCGGTGCCACCATGAGAGATCCTCCTTCACTATCCCCTTTATGGGCATGACACCCCCATAATTTTCTCCGTTTCTAATCAACGCTAAGAGTTTTTCCCTTTCCATTCTTTTAGTGTACAACCTCCCAAATTGTACTGCTGGACACGCCGCTACCAGAGTACCAATCAATCGCGCAAACTGCTCAACAGTGCATCGTTCGGTTGCTAGCGCTGTCTCCACTAACTCTACAATTCTTTCCTTCCTTTTCGAAGTCAACTCTACGCAAAATCTTTCTGTATCAATGTTCATCCCTAAAAATTTACATCTGGTCCTAGGGAGTAAGGCACTTTTCTTAATGTTAATGGTGAACCCTAAGCGTTCTAGGAGCCTTACGGTAGCCTCGACATTTATTTTGCATTGCTGTAATGTATCTGCCACGCAGAGAACATCATCTAAATAAATGACTGATGCAAACCCCTTGGACCTTAAAGTACTCATCACCGGTTTCATTACTTTAGTAAAAATATATGGGCTCACACATAACCCAAATGTTAAACATGTAAATTCAAACAGAAAATCTTTAAAGGCAAATCTGAGATACTTTCTGCTTCCTTCATGAATCGGAATTGTAAAATATGCGTCCTCCAAGTCAATTGACGCCATATAGCTGCCTGGCTGCACTAACTTTCTTGCTATTCTTATATCCTCCAACTTAAAATGTTCCGTGTCCATAAATTGATTTAAATACTTTAAATTCAAAATAAATCTCTGAGACCCATCCGGCTTTGGCACTAAGAAATAAGGTGACAGCACCTGTCCCTTTACAGGCGAACACCGCCTGACCGCCCCCTTTCGCACTAATTGCTCTATCGTATCTTCTACTAACTGCATCTCTCGCTCGGCGCACAAAACACTAGGACATTCTCTTTCTATCACCCTGTTTTTAAAAACTAACTCATAACCCTCTATACACCTTAAAATAAATCTATGTTTTGTCAATCCTCTCCACGCTGACTTAAAGTACCTTAATCTTCCCGCCACTGTACGTACATTTACTTCCTCCTGGCGGCACCCCTCGGGTATCTGTCCTGAATCTGTGACCTGCCCTGCATCCTGCCTGCTGGGAAAAGGGCAGTCCCTCGGCCTCGCTGAGCTGGCCTTCTGTACCCTGCCCGCCAGACCGGCCGCTGCGCCGCTGGCGGGCCTCGCCAGTTTAAAGACGCCCCAGACGTCTCTGTCAGTGGTCTTCTTACCGCTCCTTGTGGTCTCAGACTCTGCGCTACTCTGTCTAGCGACTTCGCTTCCTTTATCCTCTCTTGTAAATTCTCCCCGAATACAAATTCACCTGGCACTGTTTGCTGCAGTAGCTCCTTCACCCGCCTCTCCAAAGGCGGTACAACGGCAGCTTTTCTTGCCACCAAATTATTAGAGTGTGCCAGGGCTAAAATCTTGCCTGCGTCACAAAACCTCTGGAACAAGGCTAATCTATCCACCTCCTCCTGTCCCAGCATCATTGACAGCCCTGTCCCCAGACAGGTCATGGCCACCCCAAGCAAACTTTGTGCTTCCTCCAGCTGCCTATCCCTCTTTATTGCACCCTCATTCATCGTGGCCTTGATCTCCGGATTCATCTTTGGGGCCCTCAAAAACTCAACCTCTGCATACTTCTGCAATAGCATGCTAGCTTCTGGCT
This sequence comes from Priocnemis perturbator, assembly GCA_963942575.1. Taxonomy (NCBI): domain Eukaryota; kingdom Metazoa; phylum Arthropoda; class Insecta; order Hymenoptera; family Pompilidae; genus Priocnemis; species Priocnemis perturbator. The sequence goes on along the minus strand of OZ012643.1, from coordinate 6,702,925 downwards.
TAGGAACGCCAGCTCTGACCCAAGTAGACCACCGATCCTGGAGAGCCGGGTGCAATTTTGTCTCCAAACGCTTGACCTGGGATGAATCGACCCCCAGTGCTTCCAAGAATTCCTCATCTATCACACCACCAACTCCCTCTTGCCCTTCCTCTTCTGCATCGAACAAGGCGGCAATGGGTTGGCCTTGGACCGCCCCTTCTACACTGACATTGGGGTCATAATTCTCCGTGTCCGGCTCTGTGTCAACAAACAACGTATCTGTTAACTCACAGACGTCCTGCTACCTCAAGGGATAGATCTGCATATCACAGATCTTGGCCCTATTCATCCACTGCTCACTCGCAGGGACTTCAGGCATTACTAATTTTCACCCTCTAACCTCAACAGTTAGCCGGGGCCTCACCCAATCGACCATTTCTAACGTAATGATCTCAAAATTAACGTGGCTAACCTCAACAGTCAGCACGTGTCACCACCAACTCGGCTCTTCCTCACATTGTTCTCATGCCTTAATAGGCTTTATTGACTAACCTCTACAGTTAGTCTCGGCCGTGTTTAACGTGGCTAACCTCAACAGTCAGCACGTGTCACAAACAACTCGCCTCCTCATCACATTGATCTCGGGCCTTAATGGGCTTTATTGACTAACCTCTACAGTTAGTCTAGGCCGTGTTCTCAGGTCTTAATGGGCTTTATTGACTAACCTCTACAGTTAGTTTAGGCCGTGTTCTCAGGCGTTACAAAACAAAAGAGAAGGGGTTCACCGGCTAACCTCTACAGTTAGCACAAACTACCATCAACTCACCGCTTCAATCGCAGTGTTCACAGACCTTAACCAGGCTTTACCGACTGACCTTTACGGTCAGTCTACGCCAGTCTATCTATAACAGGCACTACCGGCCTCGCCGACTCATACAGTCCTAATTTCCACCTTTTCATTCATCCTCTTACTACCTCTTACCTTCTCCCTCGAGCACCTCAAGGCTTTCAGCCGCGCACGTGTTCGTTAGAACCTCCTTTCTTGCGCTCTGTGCGATCTTCTCTTCTAGGTCCCGCAACCTTTGCAGAATGATCCCTAATGGATCCTCCTGCCCTGCTTCTAACTTCTTCGACATCTTTTCTTTCTAAAATCTTTCTAAACTATATATAAACTTTCCTGAACTCTACAAACGTGCGAGCACCTACGCACAACGAAATACAATGAAGAAGATGGCAGCTAGGCGCGGGAAGAAGCCGGGCCTAGGGATTTTTAGAACTCTAAACGCTGTGACATCTAGGGGAACGGAGTCTACTACAATGTAATCTCGAAGAACGGGACTCGAAGTATAATTGAGTATATGCGTAAACGATGATTACTAAAAGTACATTTTGGAGCTTGATAAAACAGAAAAATACATAAAAACCGGAAAAAATTAATTACTGAGAATACGAAAAACCAACCCCGACTCTGCTAATCCCTCAATCGCGCAATTAGCAGTAAGAGCCTAAACCTACATCTACTCACTCCGGTAACACACGGCAAAGGAAAACGGGTTAACGTTGTACCGTTGTACTCCTGTATCAGTTTGGGAGGAAAGGTATAAGATATTTTGCGCAATGTTACGCTTATAATTGATCTAATTGTAAGATTATGTATATAGGTCAATATTTGTATTTTATTATGTGTTTATGTGTTACGTGCACACAAATCGGTCTTTCGCAAGAATGGATATTTTCTAGTAAAGAATATAGTTCTAGTATAATAAATACCGTAGATTCTGTTAAAACTTCAAAATAAAAACTCGATCCTGCATTCCTGCGAGAATCTGCAAGAGATATTGACAAGCAAAAATGGATATTTACGGTGCAGATTGCAATGTAGGACAAACAGTACTACCGTAGAGTAGTCCGTGCAATAGTTTGGAACTGTGTTACGTCCCTCCGGAGAACACTAGGGAAAAAAGCGCCATTCCGCTGGGTGCGGCAGACACCGAGACGACAGACAGCCAGATAGGGTACATCAGGGTACATCATCCGCCTGCAGGTCGGGACGATACCGGCCAGGCGGCGCCTGGCAATAGTTTGGAACTGGAAGAACAGAAATGCGTTGTGAAATGCCAATGAAATAGTCAAAAAGTGGATGGACGATGCGTATTTACATCACAGGCTACGTGTCAACGACGTGACGGACATGGACGGTAAATGTAAGATTGATAGTACAGTGTGACAGTGCAAGGCGTGTGGAATATCTACGGAATCGTCCCCAATCAGTCTGGGACATTCATATTGAGAATTAGTCATCAATGGCCCCGTAAAATGTAAAAATACCATGAAAACACATGGGGCCGCGAAGCACCATAACCTAATCTGTCATAGCGGGAATCGTTCATCGTTCCGGGTGAGGCAAAATTTCTCCGAAAATCATCCTTGAGATGGTTTTAACTTATTAGGTTATTTTATAAAAATTGGTGCGCTATTGTTACAAGGGACTCGTTATTACTAAATAACTGTTTATTTCAGAAATTATGCTGTATCAACCGTTCATTAGTTATTAGTGGCTTTATGGTTCCCAGCAAACGCAACGTTTGAAATTGCAGTCCCTGATTTTTGTGGTATTTGGAATCATATCATGGGCTGAATTATAAAGAATGAGGTTACAGAACTAATACCACTCTACGTACACAATATATCAGTTGTCTTAATTGCAGTGGGAGTCTACAGGACACACAAGAATACTATATGCAGGTCTAATCAAATGGAAAGTGCTTGCGACGGCGAATCGCAGGAGCCAAATGTTTCTTTTAAGATAATTCATCTGACTGGAACGTGAGACAAATGATTAGTTGTTTCACATTAATTTTCAAGGATCTCTTTGATATCCATTTAAACCAGCCCTTTTCAGGGCCACAACGTGAATCCAAATGTTCACAACTCTCGTTCAATAAACTTTCCTAAATACACAAGTATGATTATTTCTATGGCTTCTATGAAAGTTTGTTATTTTCAGGGATAGATGACTACGAACGGTATTACTGAGTAGGTTTCCATACAAAACAGAGACCCAGGGAAATGAGGTGATGGGCAAATGATTTAGGAATGTGCCAGTATTTAAGAAAGCTGTGTAAGAGTTGTAATTCTGGATTTGAAAAGTAAAACCAGCACGTTTTTCTGTACCCCAAAAAAGACACGTGTCAGATATTTTATCCATAACTTTTATCCAACTTTATTGTATTCTGGTGCTCTCTAATTTATTGTTAGACTGGTGTCTCAATTGTCGGCATAAGTGACGAGAACTATTATTGTAACAGCATATACTCATCATGATATAATAATGGTTAAAAGTATTTTTAAAATAAAGATACGTATTCTTACAATAAAGTTCATGCATGTATCAGCTGAACAAATGAAGTTAAATAATTCTGTACCTACCCTAGTACATATACCATCTTTGCCATAACGTGAAATGTTGTGTATTTTTAAAAGAATGTTGTTTATTGCCGTGTGATGAATAATTAAAACAAAAAATTATCCTATGAAAAAAAATTGAACCATTGCTGGACCCGTACCTACGAAGAAAAGTTCCCAGCGCTTCCGCGGTTGGACACCTTACTACTACGCTAGCCGTGATATTGACATATTGTTAAATATTTGTGGAGATATGGATCTATAACTTTAATTTAATTTAAATAACTTAATTCCCTTTATTCATAGACCACTCTACCAAACGCAGAGGTTTAAAAAATTACATAATTCACTCACTGTATAAAGGGAAACCAAGAATTTATAGTATTCACCAAGATTTCGCATGAAATACCTTGAAAATATTGGTTTTTAATTTTTTTGAACATGGCTCCCCAGAATTAAATATATGAAAAAAATGGAGGATAATTGTCATGCCTGCATCTAGTTACTGTAAAAAGGAAAATCCAGTCGCTCGAAACTTCAACCCGAAATATGCATTTCTCGTCATTTTTTTGTGTTTTGTCTTTTCACACTGGGGATTAACTTTAAAAAATCTGAAAAAATGACAACCATAAACATCTACGTCTGCAATGATCTAGTTTTTTTTAGAATTTTTGCGTCCGTCTAAATTGGAAAATGTGGGAAAAACCGATATTTTGAATTTATCCCGTAACTACCCTCCCGATCGAGTTAGAGGGCTGAAACTTGGTATACAATGGTTTTTTTTTTGTAAGCTATCGATCGGTGCTCTGTGAAGTAAAATCGGTTCAGGGCAGTTTTTACCATTTTATATGTTAATGGAATATTGTTACTTAACCAAAAAGAAAGACACGTCTTAGAGTTTTCGTCCATTTGGATATTATTTATTTTACAACTTCAGAACACCGGCTCTACCTGTAAAGCAATGAGTATTTTGGACCGTCGGTCTGGGTGTGGCGGTAGCGTAAGAGATTCATAAGACCGTTGTTCAAGGGTTCGAAACTCGAATGGCTCATTGTTTTTTACTCATTTACATGTCAAATTGTGTTTCAAGGAGCCCGCAGGGGGGTCCCGCCCTTGGTGGTGGGGACCTTTGGGGCTTGGCGTACCCACGGACCTCACATACGCTTGTACTGGACCCTTAATCGGCTGCCGGGCTGTGGGTCCACTCGACCGGAGGATAATCGGTAGACGGGGTGGGGGGCCCACCGGTGGTAGTGGTAGGGTAGCGTGTGGGAACGTCCCACCCGCGTTGCCCTTAGCTGCCACCGGTCCCCCACAATTGGGACGGCACCCTGGGTACTAACTGACTATATTATCTAAGGCACCGGGGTTGCAATCGTCGTGGCAGTGGTGAAGCCATAGCTGGCTAGGGCTTGACATCCCGGTGTGGGAGCTGCACTCAATCAGCTCGCCTTACCATGGTTGGCAGAACTATGGGAGAGGTTTAGAAAGGCCTCGCCTCCACCAGTAAGATGCTGGGGCCAGCACCCCGATAGACTGGTAGCAATTTATTGCGCGTTGATCGAGCGACATCTCGATCATTGAAGGGTGCGTGCGGCATATAGACCATGAGTCGAGGTGGCCGCCGGCCTGCGGGCCCACCCGCGTAAGAGTAAAACAGATGTATTTCAAGGATCTTGCACACTTATCCGACGCGACATTTGTTTACATGGATTGAATCCTAACCGTAATTTCTGAAAATTGAAAAACATCACGAAAAATTGGTGTGGACAACGTGTCTTATCAACTTGAACTGATGTTTATACATGTTTGCAAGTTCAAGTTGTAAAAGTGCTTTATATAATTTTATTCGGAAAAGTTTGGACAATTTTGTGCAACAAATAAAAATGGTCCAACTTGTGTACCTACGTTCTGATTGTTGTTCAAAGTTGAAACAGTCTGTTTTTATCAAAATTCAATTACTCAAAATCTCGGGCAAACTGCCAAAAACGGGTTTCAGATTAGTTTTCAGCGGGTCAAAATTGGTCGAAATTGCCTATTTTCGTGGAAAATAAAATAATATTACATATATTGAAAATTCTTCAATTTATGATATGAAAGTTTTTTTTCCGTGTGCGGCCCGAGGATACTGTGTCGAAATACTCTTGCGGCCCCGTTGGAAGATGTTGGACCACCCTGATTCAGACGAGAGTCGTCAAACTCGGTTTTAGATATACCATCGATTTCGACGACTCGTCATGAAATTGATGAGTCGCTGAAGTCGGAGTTATATGTAGATACAAATTTCGGCGACCGTCGTCAAAGTAGGATTTATGTGTATAAAATAACAGCGACCGTCGCCAAAGTAACAAAAAGTCGTTAAACTCAGACTTGCAATAGTCAATAGGGTGCCGAACTAAGAGTTATATGTACATATATTGATATATATATATCTTATATAGTTATATATATATATATGAAGATATTATTAACAATTTATGTATTTATATATAATAGAGACTGTCGTTGGTCCAAATATGAAATTTTTGGATATCGTGCCAGAATATCCTGGGAGTCAGCACCATAGCAGAATTTTCCAGAATCCACGTATGTACATGAGGTATATTGAAGGATACCTAACTGGCAAATAGGTCGGCGATGCTGGGTACCCTGGATTGCTGTTCCTTCTTACACCAATTCCGAATCCTATTACTGATGAGGAAAGGACGTAAGAACATCTTTCCTGTAAGGAATATGAAACTTTCTTTACTGATTATTAAATTTAACATATCTTTAAAATTATTATTTGTAGGTGCAATGCCATCCACGCACGCACAAGGAATATTGCCATTGACCTCGGCGATGATCTGCCAGACAATGAAGTTCCCTACAAGTATGAGGAAGAAGCTCCGCCAAATATTTCCCATTGGCAGCCAGGAGAAGGATTTGCCGGGAGGCGAGCTCTCATCCAATGTTTGTTTGGTTAAATGTTTAATCAGCAAACACGGACCTGCGCAAAGAAGAAAACGGCTGAAATCCGGCATTCTAAAAAGTTATTTTTTTTACTATTCGTTACTTTTTGAATGCATAATTGTAAACAGGGGTGGCAATACGCTTCCTCTCCTGTTCTATAAAGTTGCCTACAGATCAATTCTGTTTGCCACGCGATTATTTCTATTAAACTGTTTTAATTTACAGTTGAGTGACAGAGGCACACTGGAAATGCTTAAGCATGGAGGGCACTGAGGGCCTGGCTTAATTTCCAAACGTAAATTTTATCTAAATATATAGTGATAATTCTTTTACGTAACGGAAATGTGAAAAAAACAATTAAATCAATTCACCTTTTTTTATGTAAATTACAGCCAATGCAGGAAGTCAGCGAGGGAAACCGAAGAGATGTGCGCCCAGGACCTTAACATTCAAGGGTAAGCTCTATCGAATTAAAAATAATAACATTACTGTTTTATTCTCTGAATAATACTAATTATGCATCAACAGGTGAACGAAGAGGGGTTTTTAGTGAGTATACCTCCGACGGTATAGTTTAGCAGGGGGCCTGACATAACCCGGTCCCAGCTGACCGGGTATGCCTAATAGCATTTTCCCTTTCTACAGAACAACCAATGCTATGAACACGAGGACAAAATGGAATTAAATTAAAAGAAATTACATAAAAAAATTGAGTTCAAATTGAATTAAAAATTATATTAAAGAAAATAATAAAGTGGAATTAGCAAGAGCTTTGGCAAACGCTGATATAGCGATTGTTCAATAGAAATTGGAAAAAGTAAACTGAAGACTGAATTTATTTTGTTAGTATTTTTTAGGATGTTGTAAGGCATACTTGTCAAAGCTCATCCTGGTCCTACTTTAGTAAAACTCATGTTGTTTCGATAAAAAATAAACCTATATTTATATATAGAAATAGTTTTACATGTTTTATCATATATATTATATATTATTTAAATTGCAATTTGTTGAATCCATGCTTCCATACCCCGTGCGTCCGTTCCATTTAAACTACGTTACCCTCACATAATAATGTATCCAATATATTGCAAGGAAAACAAATATCTGGCTTCTTTCCTGGAAACTTGCACTTTTACATAAAAACGTAAGCAAACTAATAGTTGCACAGGCAGAGAGGTAGGGCGGCCACGGTTGTTGAATTTCGCCATATATGTTTAACTCATTCTCTGCAGTGGATGACAGATTCTTTCGAGAATCGGAGTTGTGCTTTTGCCCTCCAGTTTATTGGCAAATTCCAGCGGGTTGATGACGTCGCAACCGTCCCGTCTTGTAATTTGTATTTCTTCATTGGCATTATCCTCTTCCGTTTTAATTATTTCTTGTTTCTCTTCATTATCCATGTTGCTCCAGTGTACTGTTGACAATTGTGAATTTGGTTATGCCCCAGGTTTGAAGTAAAAAATGGCGACCATAATCCAACCCAGAACGATGGATCTCGCCTCTCCGACCGCCTACCGTGCATATGCATATGCGACAAAGCAAATGCAAATCTAATCCCCGGCTTAAACCTATGCTTGAGCCTCGGCCTAACCCCTAGGGAAAAACCGCGGATTACGACCGTGAATATCGGTGAGTGAAGAGTGAAGCCTACGATATGGAAACGGAAGGCATACCGTTGCGTAAGTAATAACTGAAATTATCGTACATAAACTCGTTTTTCGACAAAATCAAAGCAGATACATATCCTACAGAAAATATGGATCAATTGGTGGCACTGGCGCAGCATATACTGCCGCTTGTACAGAAGCATTTCGAACAAAAGATGCAGCTGCTGCTCCTGCAGCAGCAGCAACAGCAGCAGCAGCAGCGCCAGAACCAGCAGTTGCAGGAGCAATTGCCCTCAAACGGCGATAGGATGTACAATATAAAGAAATTGAGACCCATATTTTCCCCACTAAGTAATAAGATTAAGTAAAAAGTACAATTATGTTTTAGGCCCGTATTCACTTACTGCGCTTAGGCCTCGCTTTGAGCCGGGATTACGTAAACCTGGCTCAGACGCGTAATCCGGGTTCACATTTTTCGTGTATTCATAAACGCGGTTTAGACGTCGCGTGGAAGGGAGATCCTGGCTGTCATTAGATAGTGGGCGTGGCCAAGGCGTGGCATGCGGCCAGCGTCAGCATATCGAGTCTGAACACCATTCGTGTCGCAGTGTACGTGCTCGGCTGTGTGCGATGCTAAGGCCCTGATTGAGCCTAAGCTGCGCGCACCGCAACACCGACACGCACATACACTGCGACGCGAATGGTGTTCAGAGCTCGATATGCAGACACTGCATGCGGCTTGCTTCGCTTGCGGGAAACTTCGGAATTATTCGATTTAGGACCACCAATGAGAGAAGAGTCTTGTATTATCATCAGACATGTGCCGCAGGTACTTAGCTATATAATATTCCGCATGCTGCGTAACAGTCTTGTATCAACCCCACCGGGCAAATCACCCATGGGCCGCACGGAGTGCTAAGGTGTAATGCCACCAAAAAGGCGGAACATTCGAGATAGTTTTCACGGCCACCCAATTCCAATTTTAACAAGATGTGCGTTGAAATCGATGCCTTGCCGATTGATTGATTATAACAAAAGAAATAATAAAATAAGCGAATGAGTTACTAAGCGATAGCTGTTACGCTTGCTCCTTCTTCTTCTTCTTCTTCTTTGCGACTTCAAAAAGCACAGACACGTGATTCTCGTGTTACATACGGACTCTCCGTTTGCCTCCGTTCCCACGGATTCGACGTAGCCTCCTCTTGGAGTCCCTACCATCCCTCTCTTTATGTATACAAGATAAGCGCCACTTGAGAACGATAGGGCAGTGAGTTACGGGTTTTCCGCCATTAGCTTCATCTATCCTCGTCTATCTTTTCTCTTCGTCATACACACGCGTTTTCTAAAGATTTTCCCGTATAAAAAGGCGAACTGGAGCGAGCTCCAGCAGTCTTGACTTTGAAACTAACGCGTTAAGGTCGTACCTAAACTCTATTGAGAACTCGTTCTTACGTTTGGTTTGTTAAGCACTCGCTGTGAGATCGGGCTCAAGTTCCCTTTCGATCGAATATTCTAGAGTCAACTCTATTGAGCACTCCAATCGTTTCTGAGCTTCACTCATTTACGAATAAAGGTAGAGTCCTTGTTTTAAAACTAAAACTCACTGCCAGATCGGGCTCAAGTTCCCTTTCGCGCATAACTAGTCTCAGTCTAACTGTCATAGAGAGCGGACGTGTGTTTTTGTTTTGATTTCGAAGCGACGTGCGACGAGACATAACAGCTGAGTTGGACATCTTAACCGTCAACGTGCTTAAATTCTGTGCCTTTAATCTCCTCTGTGCTTCAATCTCTTCAACCGTGACTATGCCTAAAAAACTCTGTAAAGGATGTGGATCTGTAGTGGCGAATCCTGTGGAGTGCCGGTCGTGTAGGATCATATCTCATCCTGGATCTCATTGTTTAATGAGAACGACTCATCCATGGAGTCCCGGTCATTTAATCGACTGTGCGTCGAAGACACCCACTCCATCCTCCTCGTCGTCTTCCTCCTCATCGTCAACGATAACACCAACTGTGACCATGAGTCCAAAATTTAAACAAAAGGGGCATAAAAGTAAATCTGGAGGAGACGGCAAGAGTGACAGCACAATCTCGCCGCTTATTAACCAACTCTCGTCCCTTCTAAAAGCGGAGATGGCTCAGCTCTCGATTAAAATAGATTCATTTCACACAAAGTTAAATGAACTATCTGAGTCCTTCGACTCGAGGCTGAATGAACTATCCGAAAAAGTACACCTGCTCGATGTTAACAGATCTTCCATCGGTACCATCGATATTCCAGAGATGGAGGAGAACATAATTGCTGAGATGTCTGATCGTCAAAGGAGGGCTAATAACCTTATATTTTATGAAGTCGAGGAATCAAATTCCGAAAAAAATACTGTCATCTCAGTCCTCAATGAGATTATTCATGAAAACTTCGGTGAAATTCGGACGCTGAGACTAGGTAAGGAAAGAGCAGGAGCCGTTAGACCTCTCCGAGTCACCTTTCACTCTCCCCATATCCCGAGGGAAGTACTGAAGAATAAAACAGCTTATAAAGGAAAAATAAGAATCTCCCAGGATTCCACCTTGAAGCAGCGTCAATACCTCAAAACCCTACGGCAAAAGCTTGAGGATATGCGTGATGAGTCCATGACCATTAAATATTTCAACGGGGTGCCGAAAATCGTCGCAAGAGGATCAACGAATACAAAAAACGGAAAGTACACATCAACACATATTACCAGAACGTCAGGGGTCTCAGGACGAAGTTAAACGACCTACAACGCGCGGTCGCCTGCTCTTCCACGACATACGACATCATCATCCTTACGGAAACTTGGCTCAACGACTCCTTCTCCTCGTCGGAACTGGGTCTAAACGACTACCATATATATCGCAAGGATAGGGACGAAAAAACCAGTGCTTTTGCAAGAGGAGGAGGTGTTCTAATTGCAGTGCGAAGCTCACTTCCCTCTTGCGAAGTGCATACATCTAAAGACTGTGTTGAGCATCTGTTCGTGAATATCAGATCCTCCTCACTTAATATCCTCTTCGGTGCGGTATATATCCCACCGGATGCATCAGCAGGGCGGTATTCCGATCACTTCTCGGCTGTGAACGAGATTCTCGAATTTTCATTTTATACTAATTCATATATTCTGGGGGACTATAATTTGCCCAATATCGATTGGAACGAGATTTCATTGCCTCGCTTGAATGATTCGCAACTAGAACACAGCCTCATGTCTCATACTCTACGCCCGGCCGATATGCTCGTGGACTGCTTGAGCTCCCATAACCTCACGCAGAAAAATAGCATACTTAATGTGAATAATAATGTACTAGATTTAGTAATTACCGACGATACAGATGTCACAGTTTCTTTACCGACCGATGCGTTTCTACCGACTGACAGATATCATCCGCCACTTTCACTAATTATCGATAAGACAGATTCGGACGCTCTCCATGCACTACCTGAACTTAGATGCGACTTTCGTCGGGCTGATTATAGTGCTATGCGCCAGTTTTTTAATCTCATTGACTGGGACCAGGCTCTGAAAGATTCCTCTCTAAGTAATGCGGTACAAGTCGTTTATAGTAATATAAACACTGCTATTGACATGTATGTGCCTAAATATATCAAGAGTCACTCTACCTTTCCTAAATGGTTCTCAAAAAACTTAAAAAATTTAATTAGGGAGAAGAAAGCAGCCCATTTAAAATACATGTCCTCGCATAGCATGGAGGACTACCTGTCCTTCTCTAATCTTAGATCTAAATGTAAGTTAGTGTCTAAGAGCGACTATGTAAGATTCGTAAACGCGACCGAATCGTCAATATCGTCTAATACTAAATGTTTTTGGAATTTTGTTAATAGCAAAAGAAACTCCAACATCTTTCCGAGATGCATGGTGGAAGATAACAGAATTGTTGAAAGAGGTCAAGATATTGCGAATCTTTTTGCGAATCATTTCCACTCGGTCTATAGGACCAATGATATATCCGACATCTCGCGTGAGGCTACCTTAGACGATGACGTATCAATGGTCGATGTTGGCCAAATCTCCATCCTCATTAGCGAAGTATTCAATAAGCTTAATACACTCGATTGTAATACTGGTCCTGGAGAGGATGGAATTCATCCAAACCTCCTCTACAACTGTAGGTTTGTGCTCGCGCGTCCCTTATGGAGGATTTTCAATCTCTCCCTCCTCGAGGGGTCTTTCCCGGATAAGTGGAAAACAAGTCTAGTCACTCCAATTTTTAAGTCAGGGGATAGAGCGAAAGTCAGTAATTATAGGCCGATTTCTAAGATTAGCTGTATTCCTAAAATCTTCGAGAGTATAGTTACAGATAAGCTCGTTCCGATATTTAGAAACGTTTTCGCCGAAGAACAACACGGCTTCCTGCCCGGGAAGTCGACAGTTACAAACCTTGCGGTTTTCACAAATTTTGCTGCCTCCCACATTGAACGCAACGTGCAGGTAGACGTCATTTTCACCGACTTTAGCAAGGCTTTTGACACGGTTGATCATCGAATATTGGTCCGCAAATTAAGATCCGCCGGTTGCCACGGTAAACTACTTGCGTGGTTGGATAGCTATTTGGTAGGAAGAACCCAGATAGTCAAAACTTTAGGCTATTTGTCGGATAAATTTGAAGTCTGCTCGGGTGTTCCGCAGGGTTCGCACCTTGGACCGTTCCTATTCAATATATTTATTAATGATATAGTAAAGATATTTAGGCATAGCTCGGTCCTACTGTATGCCGATGACCTAAAGTTATTTAAACCCATTAATTACCCCGACGATTTCTCTAAACTGCAGGACGATCTTCAAAGACTGGATGAATGGTGCCTCTCGAATTGCATGAGACTCAATATAGCTAAATGTCACGTAATGCGTCTTTCATGCTCTCAGTCCCCAACTATCTTCAATTATACTCTCGGAGATCACCCTCTCTCTACTATTTTCCAAGTCCGTGACTTAGGGGTTTCTTATGATACCAAACTTAAATTCACCCAACATTATGTAAATATTTATAAGGCCGCCAACAAAGCCCTATATATTATAAAACGGTTTTCCAATGATTTTACTAACATTGCAACAATAAGAACATTGTACTGCTCTCTCGTAAGACCTCACTTGGAATATGCCTCAGAAATTTGGTCACCTTACCTCAAGAAACATATTAGTCTTATTGAAACCGTTCAGCATAAATTCTTAAGATACATCTCGTTTCGTCTAAACTCTCCTATGAACTTTTCTGATCACAACTACGACCACCTCCTACTTCGCCTAAACCTCAAAACTTTAGAATCCCGTCGCTTAATTTCCGATATGTCATTCCTGTTTAAAATCCTTAATTACAATATCAACTCCTCTCAACTATTATCTTCTATTAATTTTCACTGCTCCAGCCGTAATCTGAGAACCACCCTGATTTTCCACATTACCAGATATAAGTCTTCTCTTCTTTACTCCGATCCGTCCAATAGAATCTGCGATGCAGCTAACAAGCTTTTCACTAATCACAACATTTGTTTCTTCTCATCAAGCTACGTCTCCTTTAAGCGTAAACTAATACATATTATTTCATAAGTGATTTCAAATCTCTACCTATTTAGTTTAACGTAACAGGCTTCAGCCCCGAGCGCCTCCGTTCATCGTTATACATTACTTTAGTTTAACACTTATTGTATTTGTATCTTACTTTCTCAGCTTTTCTGTCACGTGCACGTCCACCTCTATGTCAAACTTTTGTATCTTATACTATAATTGGGTTCATCCCGTTTAGCAAAATAAATAAATAAATAACTAAATTTAATACTCTTCGCCTAGCTTGTACGCTAGTAGTTTGTAAGTACTTTTGTTCATTACATTTCTAAACTATAATTTCACGTCACTTTCATTGTATATATTTTTCTACCGTTACAATATAACAAAGTTAACTGTAGTAATTGTGCTACTTCATATCAAATTCATTACCTTCCAAAATAACTCTTAAATTCGTGAAAGATCAGAGGACCCACAGATTCTCCACAACCGCTCGAGGAGAATCAATTACGAGTCAATATTTCCCTTAAACCTTTACCAGTATCCTCCGAGTGTAGGCCACCCAACGTATTCCCGTTGCGGCGCATGCACTCCTGAGGTCCTTCTCTGCAAAGAAGTCTATTCCACTCCGAGTGTAGGCCACCCAACGTATTCCCGTTGCGGCGCATGCACTCCGAGTTCCTTTACTATTACCCACTCCGAGTGTAGGCCACCCAACGTATTCCCGTTGCGGCGCATGCACTCCGAGTTCCTTTACTATTACACACTCCGAGTGTAGGCCACCCGACGTATTCCCGTTGCGGCGCATGCACTCCGAGTTCCTTTACTATTACACCCTCCGAGTGTAGGCCACCCAACGTATTCCCGTTGCGGCGCATGCACTCCGAGTTCCTTACATATTTCACCCTCCGAGCGTAGGCCACCCAACGTATTCCCGTTGCGGCGCATGCACTCTTGAGGTCCTTTCCTTGTACAGTAAAACTCACGACGTTCCGCGCCGTGCCGGACGCTGACAAGGTATCTTACCCATTGACGGCACCCCTTTCGGGTACCGAATCCTAATCACGCAAACCATATTCGACGTGTGCCTCAAAACACTCGCCGTAGCCTTGGTTCGTAACACTCGCAATTTCGGAAGACATTAAAACTGTTCCTTCGTTTCTTCTTTAATTGCAACTGCAAAAAGGAAAATCTAGTCGCTCGAAAACTTCAACCCGAAATCTGCATTTTTCGTCATTTTTTTTTTGTGTTTTAATACTGTTATGAACATTACAGAGGACGTCACTTCAACTAAAAAGATTATGGAAGAATATGAAGCACGGCCAACGAGATGCTCTCCCTAAAGAAAGACAAAAAAGATTTGCCACTGGTGGAGGACCCGAGGAGCCACCAGTGGAAATCCATGCAGAAATTGCTGCCCTGGCCCCAGATTTGATGACAGCGGCACCCACCCGCTTTTCTTCCAATGTATTTCAAGAAGAAGAGGAAAGTAAGTATTTATTTGTCGTTAGAAAATAGTTGTCAATTTGGTTTTATTGAGATATTGTATTCAGCCGCATGAATTACAGGTGAACAACCAGCAGTGACAAAGGACCCAATGACCGTCTGCCTGGATGATATTGATTGGTATGGGGAACATTCATGGTGTATGCCCTCAACTTCCACAGGTACGTAATATTGAAATATATGAAAATAAATAAAATGAAGAAGTATATATTTTTAACCTTTTTATATAAATTACAGGCAATATCCATCGATCACGAATAATAAATGTGGAAGAAATTCTAAACCGAGTGGTTACTGTGGCGAGATCAACTTCCACAGGTACGTCATATTAAAATATATTATAGTCTTGCATTTAAGAAACGTGCAAAGAATATTTAAATATGTTTCATATTTTACATAAATTACAGCCAATGTCTGTCCTCGGGAGGAAATGGCGGTGGAAGGACCATCCAGGCAGACGGGTTTCAACGGCCAACAAATCGACATCCACAAGTTCCACAGGTATGTCATATAAGGGTCGTATTCACAGTCGTCACTTACGCACAGTGTCAGCATATCTGACCCGAAAACTCCATCGGAGCTGGCGAGGTGGGGGAAACCTCGGCAAGTGTTTAACATGCTGAGGCTTCCCCCACCCCGCCAGCTCCGATGGAGTTTTCGGGCCAGATATGCTGACACTGCTTACGCATTTGCGGCAGTTAGAGATAGAAAAAAGTATAATCAAGCAATGACTGATTTTATTAGTATTTTTAGCATTTTGTAGTATGTATTCAAACTCATTTACCAACGTAATAATAGTCGTGGCGGATTGTAAAAAAAAAAAAATTATTTTGTATTTAGAAATGGTTTCACATTTTTTACGTTGGAATGCTCTGTTTTAGGCACAATAATTTTGCGCAGAGTCTTTTCGATACACAATGAAGTCGTTGTTTTCTTACGCCGAATGGTCGTTATACGATTTGTTTCGTCCTTCCGTGAATAGAATCGTACCTCTAAATAATATAGAATTATATGATTACAGACAGTGTGGAGAGTTTAATGGGGACCCCAAAGGAGACACTCGAGCAGGTCCAAATTTTACGAGTGAGACAACAAATAGCTCACGAACAATGTATAGCGGAATTGCAGGAGAAACATTTGAAACTGCAAATCCAATTAGCCTCCATCCAGGTTCAAATAGCAACTGCGCATCTGCGCAAAGACGCGTGAACCTGAGTAATTTTTTTGTTGTATTTTCAAGTTTATATGTATTTTGTAATGTTTCTTAGTATCCAACTAACCTTGCGGCTTGATCAGCTTGATGGTCTGTTGAAGGCCAACCCGGACAAGGAGAGGATTGCTGGTAACGGTCAGAAGAGGAGGAGGGGTTTTAGTCAGTAAAAGTCTGACACTACCCGGCAGTGGACATCGTGCCGGGTGTCCATCAGGACTTCCCCTCCTCCGACAAAAAAAAAAAAAATATATATACATATATAAGCGTATGAGCCGAGGACTTCCGTTTCCGGAGCGTGAGAGAGTGGACGAGCGAGAGTGTGTGGAAAGAGGAAAGGGTGTGGAGAGTGAGAAAAAGTGAACGTAGGAGACAGAGAGGGTGGGAGAGGGTAGAGGAAAGGGAGTGGTACGTGGGTGAGTGTTGGTGGGGTGAACGGGTGAGTGGGTGAGGTGTAATAAGGAAGGAAAGAAGCGGGCAGGGAAGAGGTTAGGAGAGAACGTGACAGGAAAAGCGGGAAGACGGTGCAGGGCGGCGGGTGAGACACCTGGCGGAGAGGAAGGGAATTAGGGTCGGTAAAGCAGGAAAGTAGAGAGGCAGGAAAGAAAAGGAAGAAATGGAAGAAGGAGCAGAGAGAGGGCAGAGCGATAGAGGACAGGGGGAGGTAGGATGGGAGGAAGTGACGAAAAGGAAAAGAGAAAGCCCTGGGGAAGTGAAGGGGGAGGAAAAGACAGAAAAAAAGGGCGAGGGCGAGGAGGCGATCTTCAAGCCCTCCAGAAAATTGCAGAGGTCGCCGGGGAAGGGAGCGGAAAAGAAAGAAGGGGAAGGGGAAGAGAAGGAACTAAGAAAGGAGGTACGGGAAATGAGACAGGAATGGAGGGATGGGGTGAGGAGTATGATGGAGATGATGGCTAGGCAAGGAGGGGGGATAAGGGGGGAAGTCAAGGAATTGAAGAAGACGGTGAGAGGGGAGATAGAGGAACTGAGGAGACAAATGAAGGAGGGGGAGGAGAAATGGGGAAGGGAGAAAAGGGAACTGGAGAAAAGGATAGAGGAATTGGAGGGGGAATGGAGGAAAGAGATAGAGGAAGGAAGGGGTGGGGGAGAAATGGAGGAAATGAAGAGGGGGACAAAGTGGAGGAGGTAATGAGGAGGGTTAAAGGAATGGAATGGAGGGAAGAAAGGAAGGAGAGAGAGGAAAGAAGGAATAACATACTGATAAGAGGGCTGAAGAAAAAAGGGATGGAGAGAAGGGAGGAGATAGAGGGATTGTTAGGAGAAATGGGGGTTGGGATGAAGATAGAGGGAATGAGGGAGATCGGAGGAGGGGTGAGGGAAGGAGAGGGGAGAACGGTAATAGTGGACTTGAAGGACAGGGAGCGAAAGAGGGAGGTGATGATGGGAAGGAGGAAAATAAAGGACAAAGGCATAAGGATAGATGACGATCTGACATGGAGAGAGAGAAAGATGAGGTGGAGGCTAGAGGAAATAGCGACGGAGGAAAGGAACAAAGGAAAGAAGGTATGGGTGGGATACGGGAAAGTAAGGATAGAGGGGAAATGGTGGAGGTGGGATGAGGAAGAGGAGAGACTGAAGGAGGGGATGAAAGGGGGTGAGTTGGAAGGGAAGCGCGGGGGGGGAAAGGGAGGAAGGATAGGTGGAAGGGAGGAGGAGGAAAGAATAGGAACGGGAGGAAAGGAAGGGGTGGTGGACGGGGGGAGGGGGGTAGACGAAGCGGAAGGATGGAAATTAGTGTTTTGGAACGTGGCGGGGATAGGAAATAAGGACAAGGAATTCTGGGAGGGGGTGAAGGAATGGGATTTGGTGCTATGGGTAGAGACGTGGATAGAGGTAAAAGGGTGGGAAAGATTAAAGGAAAGGCTACCGAAAGAATTTGAGTGTGAGGCAAGGTATGCGAAGAGGTGGAATGCAAAAGGTAGAGCGTGCGGGGGAATGATTAGGGGGACGAGGAAGGGCATAATGATTGAAGAGGAGGAGAAGGGGGAGAAGGAAGACGGGAAATGGGAGTGGGTGATGAGAGTAGGAGGAGAGAGATGGAGAGTGATAGGAATTTATGTGAGGGGGGATATAGAGAGAAAGCTAGAGGGGTTGAGGAATAGGATGGAAGGGGGGGAGGAGGAGGGAACGTCCATAATAGTGGTAGGGGATTTTAATGCCAGGACAGGAAGGAGGGGGGGATGGATAGAGGGGGATGAGGAAGAGGAAGAGAAGAAGGGAAGAAGATCGAAGGATGGGAAAGTGAACAGGGAGGGAAGGCTATTAGCAGAGTGTGTGGAAGAGGGGGGATGGGCAATAATGAATGGATGCACAAAGGGGGACGAGGAGGGGGAATTCACGTATGTCGGGACAAGGGGCAGGTCGGTGATAGACTATGTGATTGGGGACAGTAGAACGAAGGAGAAGGTGGAGAGCATAGAGGTGGGAGAAAAAGTGGATTCAGACCATCAGCCACTAGTGGTAGAGATAAAGGGAAAGATGGAAAGGGGGGGGGGGAGGAAGAAGAGGGAGGAAGGGGAGATGTAGGGGGAGATGGGACGAGGAGGGAAGGGAAAGGTTTAGAGAAAGCATGAGGAATAGGGGGGAGGAAGGGAGGGGGGGAGGGACACCAGAGGAGGACTTGAAGAGGCTGGGGGACAAGATAAGATTGGCGGTGGAAGAAGGAGGTAAGGAGGTGAAGATAGGGGGGAGGAGGAGGGGTTGGTGGGATGAGGATTGTAGGGAAGCTAAGAGCGAGCTAAGAAGGAAATTGAGAAAGTGGAAGAGAGAAGAAGGGGGAGGGAAAGAGTACAGGGAAAAAAAGAAGGAATATAAGGGACTATGCGAGAGGAAGAAGGAGGAGGAGAGAGAGAGGGTTCTAAGAGAAGTGGGAGAGGCAAAGACGGAGAGAGATGTGTGGGGGGTGGTAAGGAGGAACAGGAGGGGAAGGGAGGGGATCTGCGAGGAAATTACGGGGGAGGAGTAGAAGGAGCACTTCATGGGGTTGCTGGGAGGGGTGGAAAGGAAGGTGGTGTGTGGAGGGGGGGCAAGGGAGAGGGAAGGGGATAAGGAGAGTCAGCTGAGTATGGAGGAAATAGGGGGGGTGATGAATGGGATGAAGCAGGGAAAGGCGGTGGGGGGGGATGGGATTCCAAATGAAGTGTGGAAGTTTGGGGGAGCAGAGGTAAGAGAGTCGGGAGGGGAAATATGCAGGAGGGTGTGGGTAGGGGAAGGGTGGCCGGAGGAGTGGTGCAAAGGGGAGATAGTGCCAATTGTAAAGAAAGGGGAGGGGAAGAAGGCGGGGGATTATAGGGGTGTCACGCTAATGCCTTCGCTATACAGGATATACGCGAAGGTATTAGCGGACAGGCTGAGGGAGGAGGTAGAGGGCAAAGGGTTACTAGGGGAAACACAGACAGGATTCAGGAAAGGGATGGGAACGAGGGACCAGTTCTATGCTTTAAACTACCTAATAAATAGAGAAATAGGGAAGAAAGGAGGAAGGATGGTAGCGCTATTTTTAGATCTAAAAGCGGCTTTTGACTCGGTGGGGAAGAGAAAAGTGGCCGAAGCGATGAGAGAGAGGGGGGTTAGGGAGGGACTAGTGGAAAGAGTAGAGGAGATGATGAAGGAGACAAAGAGCAGGGTGAGAGTAGGGGGGGAGCAGGGGGAAGTATTTTGGACGGCGAGAGGGCTGAGGCAGGGGTGCCCGCTCAGCCCGATTTTATTCAACATCCTGATGGCGGACTTGGAAGAGGACCTAAGAAGGGTTGGGGGGGTAAAGGTGGGGGGAAAAAAGGTGTTCTCGCTGTTATACGCTGACGATGTAGTGATAATGGCAAAGGACGAAGGAGAGATGAGGACGATGATGGCGAGGCTGGAAAGGTATATGGAAAGGAAGGGACTGGAAGTGAACACGGAGAAAACGAAGGTTATGAGGTTTAGAAAGGGGGGAGGGAGGAAGAGAAGAATAGACTGGAGGTGGGGGGGGTAAGAAATTGGAGGAGGTAAGGGAAGTGAAGTATTTGGGATATTGGGTAGAGCAGGGGGGGGGGGGGGAGTGAGAAAAATGTGAGGGAAAGAGTTAGAAGGGCGGCGGCGGCGATGAGGGAGGTATGAGGAATGGGGAAGAGGCTGTGGAGCAAGGATTGGGAGAGAAGATTGTGGCTGTTCGACACGCTGGTGTGGACGGTGGCGGAATATGGGGTGGAGGTATGGGGATGGAGGGAAAGGAGGTTAGTGGAGGCATTGCAGGAGAGGTACGTAAGGTGGGTACTGGGGCTAGGGTGGAGAACTCCAGGGTATATGGTGAGGGAAGAGTCGGACAGGGGAAAGATGAGGGTAAGGGCGGGAAGAAGGGCATGGAACTATGAGAAGGGATTGGAGGAGGGGAAAGGGGGGGCGACAGCGAGAGAATGCTGGGGAGAGATGATGGAGAGATGGAAAAAGTGAAAGGTGATAGGGAAATGGGAGGAGGAGAGAAGGGAGTTCCTGAGGGAAAGAGGGATGAAGAGGGGGGAGGAACAAGGGGTGGAATATGGAGACATGGAGAAGAAGGATGAGGAAGAACAGAAAAGGGAAAAGGAGAAAAGAATAAAGGAATCGAGGTCGAATAGGTGGTATAGGGAAGTAGTTGGGGAAGGAGGGAAAGGATACCTGAGGAAGGGGTGGAATGAAAGAAGAGTGAGTAGAGTGGCAAGGTTTAGGATGGGAAATGAAATGAGAGAAGGATTATACTGGGCAAAGGAGGAGGAGAGGAAATGCAGATTGTGTGGGGAAGAGGTAGAGACGTGGGAGCACGTGTGGGAGAGGTGCGAAGGTTGGGGGGAAATAGAGGAGAGAAAGGAGGGATGGGAGGTGAAGGTAAAGGAAATACTAGATGGGGAAGGAGGGGAAGAGGAATGGCTGAAGAAACTAGAGAGAGCGAGATGGGAGAAAGAGGCTAGAGAAGGGGAGGGTGGGAGGGAAAGAAGGGAAGGGAGGGAGAGGTATGAATGAGAAAAGGAATGGATGAACCGGGAGAAACGGATGGGTGGAAGAATGAGAACGGGAGAAGTGTGAGGAAGAAAGAATGGGCGGAAACGGAAGTCCGAAGGGCGTGGGGGAGGGGGGAGAGGAGGGAGGGAGAGAGAGGGCGGTGAAAAAGGAAAATTGTAAGATAGCGAGCGGGCGAGAGGGAGCGAGTGGGCGAGTAGGAGAGTATGCGAGCGACCAAGCGAGCGAGCAATCGAGCGATCGAGCGGGCGAGGTAGAGGGCGTGCGTGAAGGAGAAGTAGGGTGATGACGGAGGAAGTAGAAAATAAGATAAGTTAGAATAAGTTAGAATAACATAGTGTTAAGTTAGATGTAAGGACCGGTGGAATGCGTGGATTGGATGAGAAGGAGGAAAAAATGGAAATTGTAACCCGGCAGGGAACAAAATAAAGATACATACATATAAGCGTATGAGCCAAGTTAATTTCAATTATACTTGACGATTTGTGGTGTTTTGTGGTGTTTCATGTTGACAATATAGCTTGCGAAATGCGCGACAATGACGACTGCCCGGGATTTGAAACTGGCGGGCAATGTGAACTGTGAGCCACGCCAGGGAGACATGCGACCGAGCGCAAAGCGGCAGCCCGACTGTCTCCCCCCCCCCCCCCCCCCCACACGATCGTTGTAAGTGTAAGCTAACGCAAGGCGTACTCGTGCAAGATAAAAATAAAAAGCATCTAAGGGAATCGCGGTGGGGCTGTACATTTATTTAACAAAGATAAAGGAAATTCCAACATTTTATGTATGAAAATAAATTTATTTACATATATATACAAAGTGTTTTTTTAAAAATTGCTTTTGTAGGAGGTTTCGTGTGGAATGTGCGCAGTGGAAATAAAGGAGTTGGGTTCTAAGGAACAGAAGGAATATATTTTCTCATTGAGTACATGGATGATGATTACAGACATTTATCAGGTCGTTCTTTGTCAAATCGGTCCGCTAACAACGAACTACTGACAACTGCGTTGTACAAGGGCGAGGGACTCCATTGAGTATCTGGTTATTTCCAAACCATACCTCCCAATAGAAATTAAGAATTTCGCAGTAGTTCACCCGTGTTTCCATACTCGAATAGGTCGTCGTCTTTCACAATCGTCCTCTCCTATTCGGCCAGGGAAATTAAGCAATCCTACTTCGTTCTCTTTCCCACTGTAAGTGTAAGGCTGTAAGGGGCAAGCGTGAGACAATGTAAACCACTGATCTATATACAATGCATCCGAGATCCCGTGCTGGCTATGCGTGCCCAATTGAATGTTGGAGTCACAGACGGTCCTGCAGGGAGCTACAAAAGATACTATGAATATATATATACGTTGGTTTACAAATCATTGGACTCGCGACGTGCACATTATACACAATAACGCACGTTTAAAATGAATTATTTATTTGAAATTGAAGTAATAGTGTAGCATAAAATAGTGTGTATATATATATATATAAGTAATAGTATATATAATACAGTACTTTTTATTATATTTGAAGGGTTACATTAAAGTAAATTCATAATAACACTGTAATAAATTTATTAATCCAATTATAATTCACCTAAATATACATCAAATATCAGTGACATATGTGAAGTACATTTTGGTTTACAAACAATGGTATTTATTCGCGTCATCAAATATCAGTGACATATGTGAAGTACATTTTGGTTTACAAACAATGGTATTTATTCGCGTCGTCAAATCAATAAAACGTATCCTATCCATATAAACTGGGAGAACATTCAAAAGCTGCCTAACGCGATCTCGCCTGTATGTATGGCGAAGTAGCATTCACCTCTGAATTCCTCTTCCTCACGATATCCAGACCACATGTCGGCATAGCATATGTGTATTTCCTCCGGATATTCGTTATGTCGGTATTGATTGTCCTTGCGATTTTCCGAAGATGTCACCATGCTAAGTGGGTTTATACAAAATTGTTTTAATAATGTGAAGAACCAATGAAAATTATATTGACAGTCAATAACTAAAAATATAAATGTACACGTACCTCAGATCAATCGTCTCATAATGTACATGACTTTCGCCGTCCATGTTACTTCCAGTCACCAATATCGGGCCAGAACAATTTAATGCTCAGGTCATTGTTGGTAATATAATATAGGCAATGTACCTGTAAAATGAAGACATTTATTACATTGAAACTTCATACCGAATCCAATGCCCTGAACAGGGATCAACCCACCGTAGTAGCGACAAAATTTTACATTTGTTTCCAACACCAAGTTGAATAGCAGAATCAGGAAAAGAATTGTATACATAATGTATAATGTCGGATTGCCCTCTTCTGGGTTGAGAATGGAATGAATCAATATATTTCATACCTTACATGTTTCAAAACAATTAGTTTCCTCATCAGGAGTCTATAATATACAAAAGTGAACTAACGTAAATGTTTATTACATTTTAGTTGTAGGTCTAGCGGATGTATCCTATTGTGGTGGTACTCACGTAAATTGACATAGGCTGCGGTATTAAGATGGTACGTTTCAAAGTTTAGCCAATTTTTCCTATGTGATTCTTTCAATTTTTCCACAATGCACAGTGTCTGAAACCAAATCAGTGCGTTGAAGAAACTGTAACGTTCCGCGCCGCCGAGCGCCGCCGAGCGCCGCCGACCAGCGCTGCGGCCCGTGACGTCGTGCCTGCCTGCCTGCTGTGACGTCAGCACGCACCGCCTAAACTAGTGACGCGCCCGATTTCGCGACGCGCTCGGTTTAGTGACGTAGGGACTCTAACAAAGCGCAGTGGCCACTCGCGATCACGTGCACTGCGCGTGCATAGCAGCGGTTGGGAGCGTGTTCTTCCCCGAATTCGCGCCCCACCGCGGTAGTCTACTTCCTTGCATCCCAGGACCCCTTGCCTAAGGTCTTACCGTATAAAAGAGGCGTCCGCCAAGCCTCGCGAGTTCAGATTGCTACGGAAAAAGACCGTGCAAGGGTCTGCGTACGAAATTCCCGAGCGAATTATTTTTAGTGAAAGAGTGATTCCACGATCACCAGAGTGTCTTTTTCGCAATTTGTTCTCATTGGCAAGGAACAACCTGTGCGTGTTCCGAGCGTTCTAGTCTTAAAATCAGAGTCCGGTTCCCGAAAGAGTGTCTTTCGCTGACCGTGTTTTAGCAAGGAATAACTTGTGCGCATTCCGAGCAGCTTTAATCGTAGTCGTTCTGCCACACTTTGCTGTGTAGTTTTAGTTCTCATATAACACTTCCTTCAAATCCAAAGACTTTACGTTTCTAGTCATAATTCGTATTTTGTATATTTATTCGCGTCGTATTTTATTAGCGTTGTTACCATTAGCAGTTGAATTATCGTTGTGTTTATTATATTTTACTGCTTTGATTGTATTTATTTTTCTCAATATAGTTCATTTAATTGTTTTCCATATTCCTGTGACATCTCGTTATTTGTTTGCCTAGACACTCAAATTCCACGAACACGGTTTCCCTTAACCGCTCAAGGGAACCAACGAACAATTAAAAAAGAAATCACAATATCCTCAAAACCTCAAATCTGCAGGGGTGCCGCTGTGAAAAACCAGTTAAGGCCTTGTAGGTATTCACGTCGAGACAGAGAGCTCAGGGTGCCGCTGTGAAAAATCAGTTAAGGCCTGGGTAATCGCCCTCACCCCCATACTTTCTGAGAGGTGCAGCCGTGAAATACCGGCCGAGGCTCGAAGAAGGTAGTCCGAACCCCCTCATTCCCCCTTTATTAAAAGGTATCACAAAGAGTATCAAGAGCGCAGGGTACCGCGGTGCAAAATCCGTTAAGGCCTGCGTCTCACGTGCTCACTCCTCACATAAGATTTCTTTCCTATCGGCACTGACAGCAATTCCTCGCCACGTCAGGCCGAGGCTCGTAACAAAACCATGACCAGAAATATGCCAAACTTACGTAATTTTCAACATTTCTCACATTGTAAAATTTTAACTCCCCAAGATTTGACACATTTCTGCATTTTAATTTTGTAATATTAACTAATCTCACCTGTCTTCGCCAATCGCTGATTGGGTTAGGATCGTTTCGTTTCACGTTTGAACAATATTTTGAATGCTTTCTAATACAACACATACCTACGGATGAATATATTTATGTCAAAGTATATGTCTCCCAAAAAGTGTTTGTGGTGTCGGTATGTTTACTCTTAGCAGAGTGAAGGACCGGCATTAAACGTTCCAACCCCACAGATAGCAATTTTTCTTAAAGAAACAGGGGCGTGCAGAAAAAAAAAAAATTGCAGAACAATTCTCAGAGCGCGGCACCCTACAAGGTACCGACTTTGCCAAATAATAGGCCCGGCACTATACGTAGTACCCTGCAGGACCGTCTGTGACTCCACCATTCATATTGGCTTCATTCAGCTTCATTCCCCAGATCCTGATCTCGCATCCATTGCATAGAGATCAGTGGCGAGAGCCGACCGCGAGAAAAGAGAGAGTGAGAGTGTGGGAGAGCGAGCGACAGCGAACGGAGTACGTGAACGAGGATGCGACGCTTTGAGGTTAACGCCAGTTAACGCCACGTGGGAAAGTAATCCGAGGGAATAAAGCGTGTCTCCTGAAAGTAAGTGCCTCTTTGATTTTATTCCGAAAACCCCACCGTACTCCTACACCCACAATTTAGGTTCGCAGTCCTCCTTTCCTATATACAAAACGCCTCCACCTATAGAAAAAGAACATAATGTGCCTCTCCAAACCATGCATGTATAAAAAATGTGGTTATACAACACATGTCTTTAAACTTACATTGTCTTCGGTGGTATATGTCCTTCATATTGTACACTGTTTGTAGGTCGGTAAAGTCTACGTCTACCTAAACATGCGTTCGATGAGGACTTGCCTCACAGCAAACCCATCTCCAGGCTGCCAATATAGGAGATTGGCCGGAACCGGGTCCTCTTCCTGGTGCGGGAATTCGTCGCAGAAAATTAAGGCAAGATTGTGGAGGACTGCACATGCCACAATAATTGTTGTGCAGCACAACAATTTTGTTGTCAGGCCTTTTGAAAGGCATGGAAAACGCCGTTGTTTCCACACCCCGTACGTCCGCTCAACAATTTGCCTGGTTCGTCCGTGAATAGCATTGTACCTACAAATAACACATTTAAAGGTAGATTAAATTCGATAGTCAATAAATATTTCTATTAAACAGACATATGAATGCCTACGTGAAATTCAACACAAGAATTTCATATTCTTACATCAGTTCCTCATCTGTAACAGGATTTCCTAATGGGGTAAGGAGAAACGGTAATGCCGGGTATCCCGAATCACCAACCACAATTTTCCGGGTAATCTTCTTTGGGTATACCGTGCATACAGCCTAGAGTTTTTAAAAATCCGGCTATCGTGCTGGCTGCCAGGATATTCCGGCACGATATCCAGGAACTCCATCCGTGGCCCAACAACGGTCTGTTTTATTTAAAAATACATGAAATGTTAATTATATCTTCGTACATATATGTGTATATGTTCATTATACCTCCTTGCATCATATAAATAATTATTAGATTTGATTGTTATGAATTGTGAATTCAAGTAACATACCTGTACGTTTAGGGAAAAATATCCCTTCCTGTTCCTAAAAACTTCATCTAATCGTAGAAGTTGGGTATGGGACAGGCGTATATGGGTGCAATCGATTGCCCCGTCAATGCCGGGTAAACCGATTGCACCGTTACCGAAGCCAAGGTTGCGGAACAACCGAGAGTTCTCCCGTTGCCTCTGCTGAGATGTCGGCATTTTGATCAGATTTTTCATTAATCTGGCCAGTGCAGTTGATACCCGCAATATTATTCGGGATACGGTAGGTTGGGAGAGTCCTACCGTGTCTCCGATTACCATCTAATTTCAGGCACAGAAAAACGGATTATTTCTATTGCACTACACTCACATAATAACGTATCCAATATAGGCAAGATTTCGATTTCTTCGGCCCCTCTACTTGAAAGTTGATTCTTGGTATTTGGGCCAAAAAAATGCGATTTTCAAGAGTTTCAGTTTCCGTTTCGGCTTAGTTTAAGAGATACGAAGCATTTAATATGTCAGTTTTGTATTTTAATATGTCAGGTCTGGACTAGGCAAAAAAAAGTGAGAAAACCGACTTCAGTACCGCGCCAAAAAGAAAAAAGAATTTTTTTTTTCTCGACGAATATTGAAATAATGAACAGTGACTCTGAATCACAAATACCGAAAATAATTCTTTTCGATGTCGCTGTCAAGAAGAAAATCAAATTTGAATATATTTTTCCTCAAGTTTCCTCAACTAAGATCGCCCGGGCACAACTTCCGACGAGATTGAAAAATTTGGATGAACCTAAGTTTTTCTGAAAGAGAATTCAGCTGCAGTGATCCTACATCTATATGAAAAGTCCTAATGATGA
Source organism: Priocnemis perturbator (assembly GCA_963942575.1). Classification (NCBI taxonomy): domain Eukaryota; kingdom Metazoa; phylum Arthropoda; class Insecta; order Hymenoptera; family Pompilidae; genus Priocnemis; species Priocnemis perturbator. Next base: position 6,675,297 of record OZ012643.1, on the reverse strand, counting down.
ATAGCAATTAAGAATTTGGTTTTCTTCTTGGCACCGACATCGAAAAGAATTATTTTGAATATTCGTGATTCAGAGTGACTGTATGTTATTTGAATATTCGTCAAGAAAAAAATAATTATTTTTTCCTTTTTAGCGCGACTCTGAAGTTGGTTTTCTCATTTTTTTTTAAAGTTATTTATTTTTAATTTTTAGTTTTATTTATGCAACTGTATTGCTGTTTTACATAACATTACTATTGAGTTCTTTATTCTTATAATACTATGGTTAACAAACTGAACAAGTGGGTCGTTGCAAAATATCGGCTTTACGATATGTCCCGAACATTAAACTGTATATTACGCACTATGTCTTATTAATTAATACAATATAACATGCTCGCAGCCTCACCCGTGCTTATGGTTCCACACGCGCCGGAGAAGAGAGCAATGCCGTAAGGAAGCACGAGAGGGCATGAAACAACACAATAACATAGATCAAGATACACACTAGTGAAACGCGAGTCCGGCCAATAGGAAGCGCCTGGCACCGCCTGGTGTCATCACACGACATATTCAACAATTACGAAATGGGTAGAGCAAATAAAATCGCAGCTCGTATGAGAAAACGGCGTGCAGAAGAAACGTAATCAGAAATGTAACGAATGGTTGAATGAAAAAGTCGCTTAAAAACGGATTTTTTTTTAAATCGGAGGGTTTCGCCATTAGAATGGGACCAAGGGCCAAGGAGACGACAAACCCCATCGAATGACATGGGAGCCATTTATATCCGCCCACCCGTTCGGAAGTTAGGCGCGAACATGCCCCGATAAAAAAAAAGAAAATGTACTTATCGAATAGATAACCCCCTTCTTTTGTAAAGTCGGTTAAAAATACAAAACTGACATATTGAATGCTTCGTATCTCGTAAACTAAGCCAAAACGGAAAAACAACCATTCTTGAAAATTGCATTTTTTTGGCACAAATATCAACCTTCAAATTGAGGGGCCGGAGAAATCGGAATACCCCCCCCCCCCCCCCCCCAATAATTGTAGGGAAAATAGATAATATATTCCTTACCTGGAAGCTTGCGCTTGCATAGTAGCGTAAGCATACTAATAATTGCAAGATTGGAGGTGTAGGGCGGCCCCGGTTAGTATATCTTGTTATCTCCATATTTATTCGTGGCAAGATGCCGTATACCACACATCGTTTGGAAAAGCGGAATCTCCTTTTAAATTCAACTTCCCTGAAAAACTCCAACGGATTGTTCGCATCGGGAAGAATCCGTCTTGGAATTACTTCTTCATAATCCTCCACAATTTCATCCTGGATGTCCATGACTGAATGTTCTGAACAGTTGTGTGGACGCTTCGCTGTGTTTTCAGATTTGCGACCAAAAATGGCCGTAATCCCGGCTCAAGACGCCTTCCAAGGCGTCTGAGGCCAGGCTTACATTTCTTGACCCCCACTCCGATCGACCCCCACACTTGCATGCGAGAAGCCTGTGTACCCATGTAACACACCACCGGGCAAATGGGCCGCACGGAGTGCTTAGGTGAAATACCACCAAAAAGGCGGAACATTAGAGATAGATTTCACCGCCAGCCAACCCCAATTTTAACAGAAATAATATATGCGTAGAAATCGATGCCTTTCCGATTGATTAATATAACAATTATCGCGAACAATCCATCTCGGAACTGCAAGTTCCAGATTTTCCTCCTCAATATTTACTTCTTGCTGGTTGTCCATGGCAGTGATCTCAGAAATAGCATCCTGCCGCATTGCGGCACGCGTGGTGGGGGAAGGCGAGAAGTGTATGCGTGCCGTGTCCGTGAGCGCTGCGCGCGCACCGTACGTAGGCAAGGAAGGAGCTATGCTTTTCGTCTTTCTTCTACCAATGCAGGGGAAAATGACGTCAGAAGCTGCGCGCGCACCGATGGAGGACAAGGAAGGAGCTATGCTTCTCGTCTTCTTTCTACCAATGTAGAATAAAATGACGTCAGAAGCTGCGCGCGCACCGTCGAGGACAAGGAAGGAGCTATGCTTCTCGTCTTCTTTCTACCAATGTAGAGAAAAATGACGTCGGATGCTGCCCGCGCACCCAATAGAAAGAGGCACAAAATTATGCTCCGTCTTCTTTCCACCACGATCGCACGCACGTGCTTCGTTCGGGATGCGACAGCGGTACCGAATTTACCTTTCGGCTGAGCGTTGAGCCGGCTGAAATTGTAAAAAATGCACTTGTACCAAATTTATCTCGCAAGGCGTCATTCGATAGGGGATCAAAAGAAAACGCTCTATGGCAAGTTTCAACCCTCTGTCTCCATCAGAAGGGTAGTTATAGGGTAAATAAAAAAATCAGTTTTTGACACATTTGTCGTATTTAGCGGTGCGGAAAAATTCTGAAAAAAATGGAGAATATTCAGAACATGTGAATTTATGGTTGGGAATTTTTGCACATTTTTGTCTCGCAAATCCTAAGCATAAAAAATGAAAAACCCCTCAAAAACACGAAAAATTCCAATTACGTGTCGAAGTTTCCGACCCACAGAATTTTTATGAATTCTGTAGTGAAGTATGGGCATAAGTGGTAAAATGGTAGTACCACCAATTTTTTTTAGATTTTTTGGTAGTGTGCGTCTTAGTTCAAATAAATAAAAACCAATATTTACGACATATTTCGTGTATTAACTTACTGAATACTTAAAATAATTGCGTTTTCTTGATATTGCAAGTCAGTTATACGATGCTCTATGTTTTTGCATGCGAGAGAGCAATGTACAAATAAAGGGAATTAAGTTATTTCTAGTTTATTGAAAGTCAGTGTGGACCGTACTTTGAGAAATATTGAACAATAATCCAACAGCACGAGTAGCTCGTTGGTTAAGCTACACCCGTCTGATTGTGAGACATCGTTGGACACTTTTGTCGCAGGTTCGCGCCCAGGAAGGCTCACCTTTTTTTTTCTTTCAAACAACTACCTGACCGTAAGCGATATTCACTTACAAATATTTTAAACATATTTCTATAATATTTAACTGTATTGTGTATGAAATATCTATGCACGCATTGCATTATTTATGTGATCTTTACTTATATTTTATCACCCAATGCAGCTTCCAATGCGTGTAATGCATTCGAACACAGGAACATTGTACGAATCTGCTAGTATAAGTATTTTATTCCCCAAATATAAATTTTCACGTGGTCTTCCACGCCACCCAAGAGGTGCCACGACTAGCGCGTTCGGTTTTTTATTGTGGACCTTCGCCGGTAGCCCTATTGTACCACATTTTTAATTTATTAAATTACAGCCATGAAGGGATATGTGTAAAGAAAAGCATATTTTCAACACATGACAGCAATCACCATACGACAGATTTCTTAAACGTAAAGACATGCGGTCTGACACAAGTGAGGCCAGACGATTTTTTGCTGTACCTCTCCTTTTCGGAGAGGTACGGTCTGACACAAGTGAGGCCAGACGAATTTTTTTTTTGCTGTACCTCTCCGAAAAGGAGAGGTACGGTCTGACACAAGTGAGGCCAGACGAATTTTTGCTGTACCTCTCCGAAAAGGAGAGGTACGGTCTGACACAAGTGAGGCCAGACGAATTTTTTTTTTGCTGTACCTCTCCGAAAAGGAGAGGTACGGTCTGACACAAGTGAGGCCAGACGAATTTTTTTTTGCTGTACGTCTCCGAAAAGGAGAGGTACGGTCTGACACAAGTGAAGCCAGACCAATTTTTTTTTGTTTAGACTAGCATTTACCTTAAAATAGTTTATTTTATGGTACACATTAGTCCTATACATTATGAGACGAGCAGGGAGTAGCAATGTCTGCTGCATGTTCTGTGACTATTTTATGGGAACATGCAGGATATAAAGTTTTACTTGACATGAGAGACAAATGTCTCTCAGTGACATCTAACTTCTTAGCAGTTTCCCTTCTCGCCTTTAATGCCGACTTTACAACACAAGTGGCATTTACATTAGCGGACGACAGTTTGTTTCTTTTTTTTGTTTTTAAATCTGTCAAGAGGGAAAAGATTCTTTCCGAATCAGCATTTGAATTCGGGAGGGACCTTACAGCATTTACAAGACACTGCAAGTTGGGATATTGACGAAGGCGGAAAATTTGTTCCCACATTTCGTCAAAACTAAATTTTAAGAAGTAATCTTTTTCTGTTGCTTCAAAATGTTCATACAAAGCGAACCATTCCGATCTTAGACCATTGTTATCAAAGCCTCTCAAAGATTCGGCGACAAAAGAAACATCAATAAATGATATTTCTCTGTTCATATCGCGCAAAGTTGTTTCGAGTTCAAAAACTTTCAACTTTGATAAAAATGCGTCATTTATCGGTAACCTAGTGCGAATGTCCTGAGCGGCACTCATATAAAATTGCAAACAATTCTGTCGAATGTTTGTAACTATAGCTGTGTGCCCTTCTGATGACAATTCGTTTAGGTACTCTTCACATTCTATTCCTAATGTAATATCTGCTAAGGGTTTAATATTTTCAAGATTTGAATAATCTACGTTACTGCTACAATCTTTCAAAAGCTCTGGTTTGAGAAACTGCTTACAAACTATATGCAATAATTGCAATGATTTGGTTTGCAGTAACTGAATTCTGGTTTCGACAGCTTGGAAAAAGATTGTAAATGTATTGAAATAATGCAAAATATAATTTAGGAATAGAAGGTAGGCTTTCAAATCAGGATCTTGTATAGTTAACAATAACTGCTCTGAGGTTTTCGTTTTATCGTTACTATTGACAGTTATCAAAAAGTATTCGATATTTTCCCAAGTTTCTAAAAGTCTTGAGATACACGAGTGCCGTGAAAGCCATCGTGTTTCGGCTAATTTCAGAATCTTACGGTTCGATTCCTGACAATCGGCAAAAATAGCAGATCGCTTTGGACTACAGTTAACAAAGTTCGTTATTTGCTTTACAAAGTCCTCACATTTACCTGGAACCATCTTGCATGCAGTATTGGCGACTAACGCTACGGAATGGCATGGACATGGCAATGTTTTAACATGTCCAGACTTTTCCTCTAGCTTTTTTTTAAATTATGATTTTTTCCCTGTCATAACGCTTGCATTGTCGCATGACAGGGCAACAATATTTGAAAATGGAATTTCTAATCTATACATTTCGTTTCGAAATGCTTCAAACAATTTGTCGGTGCCACAATTTCTTGCATCAAGATCGATCAATTTCAGTAATTGTGAGACAATATGTGAAGTGTCAGGATCAACATATCGAACATGAAACGTCATCCATTTCGTATTAGAAATATCAGATGTTTCATCAATAAAAACGCTGAATTTAGTATTCTGAAGTATGCTCGCAACACGTTCAGTTTCAACCGGACAGATGACGTTTGAAATAATATTTTTACATTTTGTTTCCCCCATTGTCATACTTTGCAATATGTCAGAATCTTTTCCCACGGTTTGAAAGAAAGTTAGTAATTCAGATGCTGTTGAAAACGCAATATTCTTTTCTGCGATCAACATAGCGAATTGAATTTCTGCTTTCTTCTTTCGAATGTCAAAACATACATTACTGTCATCCGTCATATAAACATCTTTGTCTGTTCCTTTTTTTTCTAAACATGCTTGTTCTTTTGCCAGATGCATTGCGGATTCTGCATGCCGATAAATGGCAGCCACTCTTGCAATTATTTCTATTTCACAATATCGGCAAAAAGCTAATGTCGAGTCGTTTGATACTTCGCATAGCCATGGTTGAAATGTTACAATTTCTAACCATTGCTTACGAAATTTTTGTATGACTGGACAAGTTTTTGGCGAATTATTACTGCTTATGTTCAGAACTGAATTTTCATTTATATTTGTTGTGTGACTCTGAGAATCCGCATGTCTGGAAATATTCGTGTCACATGACAAATTTTTCTGACATACAATACAATGAAATAAATTATCATTTAATGGTACTTTGCGTACCCAAGAACTATATCTACTATCGCGAAGCCATGTGTTACAAAATGTACGCTTTTGCCTGCTTTTTAGAGAATCACTCACCATTGACGTGTAAATTCAAAAAGGAACTAACAGAAATATCTTTTAACAATAAAACTAATATAAATAATAGCCCACAACTAATTTTACAGAAAGCAACAAAAAGCAACAAAGAAATAATTACAACAGAAAGAAAATTAATTCGCGCAAACTACCCTACAATTAGTACAAGCACTACAGAATAAACGTACTCACGTGCCACGTACAGACAAACGATCCAGCGCGACTGATTTATTCTTAGACACGTAAACAATCGAAGAAAGCAGTCGTTACCACACACCGAAACTTCGGAAAGTACTGCAGTATGTGTGTGTGTTTTCATGCAACGGAATATAGGGACGAGCGCGTCCGTTGCCGGGTCCCTCCATCCACACGCACACGCACACTCTGCTACACTTACACAGTAGGCAATTGTTCGCGACAGCGGAGCGCGTGTCAGTCTCGCACGACATTCTTCACAAGAACGACGAATTATCTCGATGGCTTCCACTGTGTCCGGTAAGTAATGCATATATCATTACAATTCTTCTTTCATTTTTATACAATTAAGGTTACCAATCGTCCTCCTTAGGGAAGGACAATCCTTCTTTTGTAAGTTCTGTCCTTCCTCTGAAAGTTTCCTCCCACATGTCCTCCTATTTTATGTTTGAAGACTAATCTATAAATCTCCGTATTTGATCGATGCAGAGTCGATCCGTTGTGTGTGATTTACGCTATCTATGTCTTCAATTTTTTTCTGTCCGTTTCATTGCATACAAGTTGGTCACCTTAATGTAATGAATGCTTGTATTTCTAACCGAAATATAATCGAATTTATATATCGCTTTCTTTCTTCTCACAGAAAGAGAACAACAGAAAGCGGGAGGGTGGGACGGGGGGGGGGGGGGGACCACCAGCAGCAGCAGCTCCCGCAGCAGAAGCAGCAACTCCCGCAGCAGCCCCTGCCGCAACCGTAGCCCCCGCCGCAACAGCAGCCCCAGGCGGAGGTTGCACTGGAGCCTGGGCTGCTCACGTTCCTCCAGTGCCTGCAACTGCAGCAGCTGCAGCAACACCAATTCCTGCAGCAGCAGGGGCAGGAGCGGTTGCATCTACTGCAGCAGTTGCAGTTGCAGCCCCACCAGCATATGCAATCGCTGCCGCAACTGCTGCAGCAGCAACAACAACAGCAGCAGCCGAATCGCCAGCAACAGCCGGAGCAGCAGCAACAGCCGCAGCAGCCGCAACAGCCGCAGCAGCAGCAACAGGCGAAGCAGCAGCAACAAAAAAGAAAAAGTAAATATAATATCAATACTTACCGTATTATTATTGCATTAGCGGCCCATACACGAGCAAGCTCGATCACGATTGGGCTACATGAGTCGACATTACATAGTATCTATTATAGATGTGTTTCATTTATTATATGTGTGTATCTTTATGTTTTAGGGAAGAAAAGGAAGGGAGCCGGCGCCCTCAAGGCGCAGTGGAAGGAGCACCGGGGATGCCGAGGGGGTGGCCGAGGGGGTCGCGGAGGTGGTCGCGGAGGTAGTGGCGCAGCCACCTATATTTATCAATATTATAAATGAAACATTTTTGTAAATCTTATTTATTTCTTATTCTTATATAAATCTATTTTCACTTATTTCACTAACACTATTTTCTTATTCTTTTATAAAAAGTCAATATACCTACACCATTCCTTGAAACATATCCCATGATGACTGTAATTTAATAAATTAAAAATGTGGTACAATAGGGCTACCGGCGAAGGTCCACAATAAAAAACCGAACGCGCTAGTCGTGGCACCTCTTGGGTGGCGTGGAAGACCACGTGAAAATTTATATTTGGGGAATAAAATACTTATACTAGCAGATTCGTACAATGTTCCTGTGTTCGAATGCATTACACGCATTGGAAGCTGCATTGGGTGATAAAATATAAGTAAAGATCACATAAATAATGCAATGCGTGCATAGATATTTCATACACAATACGGTTAAATATTATAGAAATATGTTTAAAATATTTGTAAGTGAATATCGCTTACCGTCGTGTAGTTGTTTGAAAGAAAAAAAAAGGTGAGCCTTCCTGGGCGCGAACCTGCGACAAAAGTGTCTAACGATGTCTCACAATCAGACAGGTGTAGCTTAACCAACGAGCTACTCGTGCTGTTGGATTATTGTTCAATATTTCTCAAAGTACGGTGCACACTGACTTTCAATAAACTAGAAATAACTTAATTCCCTTTATTTGTACATTGCTCTCTCGCATGCAAAAATATAGAGCATCGTATAACTGACTTGCAATATCAAGAAAACGCAATTATTTTAAGTATTCAGTAAGTTAATACACGAAATATGTCGTAAATATTGGTTTTTATTTATTTGAACTAAGACGCACACTACCAAAAAATCTAAAAAAAATTGGTGGTACTACTTATGCCCATACTTCACTACAGAATTCATAAAAATTCTGTGGGTCGGAAACTTCGACACGTAATTGGAATTTTTCGTGTTTTTGGGGGGTTTTTCATTTTTTATGCTTAGGATTTGCGAGACAAAAATGTGCAAAAATTCCCAACCATAAATTCACATGTTCTGAATATTCTCAATTTTTTACAGAATTTTTCCGCACCGCTAAATACGACAAATGTGTCAAAAACTAATTTTTTTATTTACCCTATAACTACCCTTCTGATGGAGACAGAGGGTTGAAACTTGCCATAGAGCGTTTTCTTTTGATCCCCTATCGAATGATGCCTTGCGAGATAAATTTGGTACAAGTGCATTTTTTACAATTTCAGCCGGCTCAACGCTCAGCCGAAAGGTAAATTCGGTACCGCTGTCGCATCCCAAACGAAGCACGTCCGTGCGATCGTGGTGGAAAGAAGACGGAGCATAATTTTGTGCCTCTTTCTATTGGGTGCGCGCGCAGCTTCTGACGTCATTTTTCTCTACATTGGTAGAAAGAAGACGAGAAGCATAGCTCCTTCCTTGTCCTCGACGGTGCGCGCGCAGCTTCTGACGTCATTTTATTCTACATTGGTAGAAAGAAGACGAGAAGCATAGCTCCTTCCTTGTCCTCCATCGGTGCGCGCGCAGCTTCTGACGTCATTTTCCCCTGCATTGGTAGAAGAAAGACGAAAAGCATAGCTCCTTCCTTGTCTACGTACGGTGCGCGCGCAGCGCTCACGGACACGGCACGCACACACTTCTCGCCTTCCCCCACCACGCGTGCCGCAATGCGGCAGGATGCTATTTCTGAGATCACTGGTCCATGGCTGAACATTACCTGAACACTACTGAACAGTCGTGTGGACGCGTTTGGTTGTTTTTACAGATTTTGCATTACAACTAATAAAAAGCAGCATTTATTCACTCGCTCATGTACCGTTCTTCTTGTCTGAATCTCGGCTACCCAGACAGCAAGAAATATTGCTGGAATGTTGTATAAATATTACTTTGCAATGCGAAACCTTGCAGGTGACTTCGCCGGAATATTGCAGGAATGTTGCAGCGATATTACTATGTCCGCCTCTTCGTAACTTGTGGGAATATTGCATGAATATGACACGGAATATTGCCTCAAAGTTCCAAGAATATTTATTCAATATTACACTCTCCATATGATTCTGTTTAACACGTGAATAATTCAGCCGATTTATGTTATCGAATATATTATTTTTATTAATCCTCAATTATCAAGTTCTACTGTTACGTCCTACGTCCTGCACCCGCCTACCCAGTAGCCATACTCTCGCAACGGGTTCATTGCACCATGTATCTGCCCATTATCAATAAGGTTCATCGCTCCGCGTAGCCTTCCGTCGTTAGTAGGTCGCGAATAAGCAGAATAAGAGCCACCGAAATTCCTTCACGGAATGCTGATGCCGAATCAGCCGGCAGGTCAACCACCCAACATACGATCAGCGATCCGCGGCCGTGTAGATCCTCGAAGGCCAATGCCAATTCCACGAAGCGCCTTGCGACCGTCAGCAAAATCTACCATTTAAATAGGCTTACAACCGCAGAGCGAGTGCTCTTGAGTCAACCAAGTTCGGCCACGATCAATCTAAATTCGGCAACTCATAAACTAGCGTTCGACTGCGATCATTCCAAGTTGTTCAATCTTCGCGCAGCAAGTAGTGTTACTCATTAAGCGAACCATTGTAAACTAGCTAAGTGCATTTCGAGATAAAGCATCCAGTCCACTATCTGAACGTTACTTCACACTACTGTGCCCTCCCTGTGCGTCAACACCAATCCACAACCACACACAACCCCACACATCCAAAGCCGTAGCCACTTGGATACCTCCTTCTTACACTCCGCGATACGTCAGTGAGCCGCTCCACTGACGGATCAAAACCCTTTCGGTGCAATCGCTCCTTCCGTCCGTCCTCGATCCCCGGTATACCCGGTGAACGCAGGATGCCAAAAACGAGGACGTAACACTACTATAAATGTAATAATAAATAATAAATAACCTTAACTTAGTCGAAAGGTCATTTTTGTAGTATGTTTTACACGAAAGATGTTATTAAAAAATAATTACCGATTTTTGTGAAAATGCAGAAGTTTTAAGTTTTCTTTCATAAGTTTGCAAATCCTCTACACTTTGTACTACTGGAACACCCTGAATGAGCATCATCGCGAACAATCTGTCTATCGCAAAACTGCAGTTCTCTATTCTTCTCATCAATTTACTTCTTGCTGATTGTCCATGGGTGAACATTACCTTAACCAACCTTAACACTGCTGAACTGCTAAACAGTCGTGTAGACGTTTGGTTATATTTTTACAGATTTGGCGCAAAAAACGGCCGTAATCCCGGCTCAAGAGGCCTTTCCAAGGCGTCTCAGGCCAGGCTTACATTTCTCGACCCCCACTCCGACCGACCTCTACACTTGTATGCGACAAGCCTGTATACCCGTGTAGCAACACGATGGGCGGGCCTTAATCGGAGTGGGGCACGCAAATGTAATCCTGGTTTGAGAATCTGATCCAAGCCAGGTTTGTGAACCCGGATTACGCGTTTGAGCCAGGTTTACGTAATCCCGGCTCAAAACGAGGCCTAAGCGCAGTAAGTGAATACGGGCCTTAGAATCAGATGACAGAAAAATCGCTAGCGGTACGAGTAGGGCACGGTGGTACCGGCAGCGAGGTGGAGATGGATATGGACACCACCGTATAGTTAACAGACAATTATCGAATTTTTCGCTTATTTTGGTCTCAATCGTTTACGAATAGTTTACGCAAGATTACGCAATCGATTTCAGAGTTTACGAAATCGTAGTTTGCCCGTAATTAAGAATTTCAGAATCCGCTATCGTGCAGCGTTGATTGACTCGCAAACGCCGCCGTTGGCCGAACGGAGAAGCTGACCAGATGCAGAACGTGAAGAAATAACTTTTACGTATCTCGTGTGTAATGGTCCCAATCGTTTACGAATAGTTTACGCAAGCCACTTTATCAATTTCAGAGTTTACGAAATCGTATTTTGCTTGTAATTAACAATTACAGAATCGGCTAACGTGCAGCTCGCAAGCGCCGCCGTTGGCTGAGGCAAAAATCGCTCTTCGGGCATAGAGTAACGAAACAATTTTGACGTATATCATCTGTAACGGTGACAATCGTTTACGAATAGTTTACGCAAGCTACTGTAACGATTTCAGACTTTACGAAATCGTAGTTTGCCCGTAATTAACAATTTCAGAATCGGCTATCGTGCAGCGTTGATTGGCTCGCAAGCGCCGCCGTTGGACGAGGAGAGAAGCTGACCAGATGCAGATCGTGGCGAAATAACTTTTACGTATCTCGCGTGTAACGGCCTCAATCGTTTACAAATAGTTTACGCAAGCCACTGTATCGATTTCAGAGTTTACGAAATCGTAGTTTGCCTGTAATTAACAATTTCAGTTTCGGCACAGACCAGGTATAGAATAGACACCGCATCTTATGGGCCTTCGTGTCACACGTCTAGACATACCGACGGAGCAGAAAATGAGGCAAGTTGGAGCGTCCTCTGCGTACGCGAACGGCAGAAGTCATAATTCCAATTGGAGTACTGACTGACTTTGGCGGCGTTGCCAAATGTATGCGATAAATCACCGACGAGATATTCCTAAAGACTGCCAGCCTTATGGGACTTTGTGTCTCCAGCAAAATTCGCTGTTCTCGGGCGCCCTCTAGAATATATTGCGGCTAGAGTAAGAAACTGATGTCGAATCACTACCGTACAGAACTATTATCATGAGATGTCACGTGTGTGTGGACAAGTCAAGCGCTCTTTACAGACGATTTCGCAGGTGCCCGGAAAAAACCAGCAGTATAGGTCATTGTCGCTATAGGTGAGATTGAAAATAAGTAAGGCTGCTGTTACAATGGTCGCGGTTTTGGTCGATCTTCTGTAGTCCGAAACAATTTGTCAGTAGTGGCACTCAGCTACATCGACAAATACGTCGCATAGCAACAACAGTATCGCTGCGAGAGTAGGCATAGTCCATGCGTGCATCTACACATGGATATCCACTCCCAAGGTGATGCTTTCGTTTGTTTAGCGATCGACGAAAATGGACGCAACCACGCCGAAACATGGCTATGATGTGGTTAGAATGTGGGCGGGCTTTGACTTTTTCGTCTGGCAATAATGACAGCTACAATGAGTTTTACAAAATCAGCACTAGAAGCACCGAGAGAATCAACTTCCCTCGTTTGGCTTTTATTTATATATAGTGATCAAATCTTTTCAAGACGTTTTATTTATTAGCGCAGCTGCGAATTTTGACCAATGACACGTGCTACTTGAAGAGTGCCATGCGTTGACGCATTGCTATGCCACCTGTTTGAGAGGTATCAAGGGGCTGACGAGCATATGCTCACCTCCGGGCATTGACCCGTATAGAAAGAGTGGACATAAAAACAAATGCGAGAATGGATCTGGCCGACAATCGGAGCAAGAGTTACCTGTTGGGAAAAGGACGGAGAATGACCCCTCCGCGCTTACCCCAGAACAGTCATGAAAGTTCATTTCATATACCGTTATTTTCTAAGATCTAAGATATTATTTTAAACAACATTTTGTGTTTCAAAAATATATAATCACTCTATTACAAAGTGCCAGAGAGGAGATTTTCACCCACTTGATACTTCTAGTGTTTAGTCTTCCAAATTTAATATAGTTGTCGGACGAAAAAGCGAAACATGTTTGAAACACCAGCTCTTGACACACATCGTAACTGCTATCCCCGTGCCACTGTTGCTTGTTTGTGTGCGTTTTCGTCGGTCGTCAAAAAAATGAAGCATCGTCTTATGAGTGAGTATGCATGTGTAGGTGCACGCATGGACTATGGCCACTCTCAAAACGATGCTGCTGTTAACGATGAGTGAACCCGATGTACGAGCTGTCTATGAATATTTAATTCAGACTATACAAGGATACTCTACTTGTCGCCAATTTGGTGCTAACCGTGTTATCTAAACCACCGAAGTGTACGAGTAAATCTCTACCGCAATTAAATAATAATATAAAATACCCTTTTCAAACTTTACAAAATCATATTTGGCCTATGGCCCCTAACAGTCATAGTGGCTACTCGATTCGTTGCCAAAGATGTGTCAAGGAGCTTCGTCGCGAATTGTCCCGTCGCGTCGTCCTCCCGACTCGACCCAATGTCGTGACGGACAAGGAGAACCGCGACTGTCTGTCTGAGCGGGTGAACGAGAAGTCATTGGTGTGATGGAGATTCATTCTAGTATGGGACAATCGGTGTAGCTTGCTTGGCCCGATCCGTGACTGTCCAGAAGTGGCTCTTTTACACCATCGGTGCCCGCGGGAGTGGGGATACGCGCAAGTGTGCGTGCCCTGTCTGTGAGAGCTGCGCGCGCCGTTTCTCGCCGAATCGCGCTCGGCGTGGAGAGAAGGACGGAACTATGCTGCGCCTCCCTTCCACCAACGTCGTGTGACGTCAGGTATCGTGACAACACATAAGAAGGACAGAACTATGTTCCGCACACAGGCCGGTGACAGTGGTGCCAGATTTCGCATAAGGCATCGCACGTACCATTGCGTTCTTTCAGCCGGAAGGCAAATCGGGCACCACCGCCCTGAGCAGAGCGCGATCCACAGGAAAGTGAATCGAGGACAGTTTGGGTTTGCGATTGATTCGTCGCACTCATCGTCGCTAGTCGACAGGTTGGTGTTTTTCGTAGGTTCGCGCCGTGTCATGGTTCAATTTTTTTTTCACAGAATAATTTTCTTTTCAATAATTTATCACACGGCGACAAACGACATTCATTTACACATATTTTAACACTTACTACGGATAGTTTTTAATATTTTGTCAGCGGAATATATGTGTCGCATTGGTTTATAATAGATATGGGCAAAATATATATTTCATAAATTTTCGTTTCAGTAACATTAATCTTTCTGTGATAGTAATAAATATAAAAAGTATATAATAAATGTCAATTATTGCGTATTATGCATTAACCGTGAAACAAGCAATAGGAGCTTCTGGCACTAGAACGTTCTGAGGGATCGTACAAACACGCGATTTTAACACACGACAGCGTACGTTAGGAAGAATTTGCTTGACACGACGTGACCACTAAATACTGTTGAATAAATGACATTGGAAAATTCAGTTAGAGTCCCGGGGAAATAATTTGCAGTAGGTACATAAAATACGCGGTCAGAATGGTTAGACTTTTGAGATATTTCAATTAGTCCAACCGCGACCCGCGGTCGGTCGGGTGCGGCACAATGCCAGTTTCGGGTTTCCATTAACAGGGATCTTGTCATTATTGTCGTGATTTATCATGCCTTCTTCGACAATACGCACGTTGCGACATTTCGTGGGCAGAATGCGGCAATGGACGTATATATGGATTACAGTATGCATGGTGCATTGCCAAAGAAGGAACACGTTCTTCTTTCTCGAATCGGGGATAGCATTCTTAAACTAAACGTGCGTAGTAAGAAAAAGTTTTCACATCAATGTGATGGGACTTGATGAGAACTGTTAGAATATATGTACAATTTCGTCACCTTCTATTTAGAAAACAAATCATAAAGAACAACTCATAGAAACATTCGCACCGTCGTCGCGTCGTGTCAAGCAAATTCTTCCTGGCGTACGCTGTCGTGTGTTAAAATCGCGTGTTAGTACGATCCCTCAGAACGTTCTAGTGCAAGAAGCTCCTGTTACTTGTGTTACGTCCTTCGTCCTCCACCCGCCACAATTTTTCGCTTTTCTAAATTATTCAAGAATAACTAATCGATCATTCTCGCCGCAGTCTCCCGCTCGCTCAGTAGTTCTAAGATTTACTCTAATCTAACTTTAGGAATGAAGTGCGGTTCTCACGAACCCCCGTTAGCGATAAGACACGCCGCGCGCGACAAGTAGAGGTAACTTACACCCGAGCGATAGCCAAGACGACGCGAGTAGGGAACAAGCGAAACATACAAGTAAAAGCTCCGCCGAATTCTCGCGCTGCGCGACCGGACAACCTCCAAGTAATGCAACGTGTCAGAAAAGGAATTCCAAAAGATAAGATACGTGTAGCCAAGTCCTGGGAAAGGCATCTGTCGCGCCGTTCCCAGGATATAACGCTGATGCAGTGTCAGCATGCGAATACCGCTCAGCGGAGCACGGCGTCTATATAGGGCAGTACGAGACCCTTTTCGGACACTCTTGGTCGCTACGACACTCTTGGTCACGAAAAGCACCTGTACGCGCTCTTCTGATTACGACAAGTGTTAATACGCGCGCTCTTGCCTACGACAGTCACTTGCGAATTATTTTACTTCAATTCAATTCAGTGCGTGAAGTGCTCCAAATAGCACCGTTGTTCGCATTCAAGAATTCAAGCGCGGGTGCGAAGCGCAACACCCGACTTAGCGCTCACCTCCAGTATCTTTCAAGTGTAAGGAATAGCATCAAGCTAAGTCACGTCGAGTCAATCGAATCAAGTTAACTCCAAGCGAATAATCAATACGATAAAATCAGTGCCATTGTTCCTGCATCTCGCCAGGCAACACCAGGTTTGTGTAACCAACTAAACTTTGTAATCTGGACCGCTCTAGGCCACCAGCGTGGTGAAGCCTCCGAAATTCAGCTAATTATAAGTAAACTGCGTGATCGAGACACTGCGTCTAGTCTCGATCTCCGATTCTCCGGTCGCGATAACGAAGTGGAGCCGTTCTACTCCAAATTGTAGGGTTCGATTAATTAATAAACACCATGTACACAATCTCGTGAGTCACCTATTGCACACCCATCCTCGCGACACTACACGTACACCCGCGTAAAACTTGGTTATCGGAGTGTTCTCTGAGTGTAATTAGACAGGGGATCTCACCCCTTTTCTTCCCGAGATACCGAAACCGCCGTGCGCATAAATCGAGTGGTCCTTGCTGCCGCCTTCAGGCCTGTGCCTGAGTCGTCTCACGGGCAATTCCGTGGGCACCGTCGAACCTCTGAGTTCCGGTAACCCCTCAGCAACTCTTTTGCTGCGACTTCTGCTCACAGGTTTCGTTGGCTCGCGGCCGGGCCCCCTCGCTACCACCGTGGCTCCTCAACCACTTTCGGCGCACCACGGTTCGGGCCCGAGCCCAGTGGTCATACCCACGGATCGCAACTATTCTCTCACTCAAACCCATAACCAGAGAGCACCCCGACGACCCCTGCCGCGTAAGGATTATAGAGGACATCGACGGGCCGGAGTAAAGACCAGGGCACGGCGCGCCGCTGCTCGCTTGTATCGGTCGCAGCTACCTCGACAAACAGCGAGCGAATCCGCGAATTCCCTTCCGCCTACCTACCCGCACCCCGGACAGCACGCGCCACCGGCCTGGACCTCTCCAGAACACCCTTGTCCGTTCGAACTACCCCCAGGGCAAGATCAGTTCACGGTCTACTTCGAACCTCTAGAACTGGAAATCGTACCGTCTACCATCGTGGTAACTGAGATCTGCGAAGATTCGGATGTTGAAATCATAGATTAAGTAACCCGCACGAACGCGAGTAGATTCTTGGGTTGGTGTAATTCCGAGTCACCAGCGACGCTCACATTGCCTGTGCCGTAATCATTCGGACGCGAGTAAATTCTCAGGTTGGTGTAATCCCGAGTCACCAGCGACGCTCACATTGCCTGTGCCGTAACCATTCGGACGCGAGTAGATTCACAGGTTGGTGTAATTCCGAGTCACCAGCTACGCCCACACTTTCCTCGCCGTAACCAGTCGGACGCAAGAATACACGTAGGTTTAGTGTCAGACCAAGACACCGAGTATATTTATGCGCGTGCGACGTCTCAGCGAGCCGCTCCGCTGACACATCAAATCTCTTATCAGGCCGGTCACTTCGTCTGTCTTCCGATCCCCGGTATACCCGGTGTACGCAGGGTGCCGAAAAACGGAGGACGTAACACTTGTTTCACGGTTAATGCATAATACGCAATAATTTACATTTATTATATACTTTCTTATTTATTACTACCACAGAAAGATTAATGTTACTGAAACCAAAATTTATGAAATATATATTTTGGCCATATCTATTATAAACCAATACGACACATCTATTCCGCTGACAAAATAAAAACTATCCGTAGTAAGTACTAAAATATTTTTAAATGAATATCGTTTGTTGCCGTGTGACGAATAACTAACAAAAAAAATTATTCTGTGAAAAAAAATTGTACTATGGCTGAGCGCGAACCTACGCAAAAAAGAACGTACTTCCGGCTGAAAGAACGCAATGGTACGTACGATGCCTTATGCGAAATCTGGCACCACTGTCACCGGCCTGTGTGCGGAACGAAGACGCGACGCCGCGACTGCATGCGGAACAAAGACGCAACGCGCGATGTTGATTGAAAGGGGACGGAGCATAGTTCTGTCCTTCTTACGTGTCGTCACGATACGTGACGTCACACGACGTTGGTGGAACGGAGACGCAGCATAGTTCCGTCCTTCTCTCCAAGCCGAGCTCGATTCGGTGAGAAACGGCGCGCGCAGCTCTCACGGACAGGGCACGCACACCTTTCGGTATCCCCACTCCCAGGAGCACCGATGGTGCAAACGGGCCAAATCTTCTATCACTGGGTACGGGTGATGTTTTTCTGTGTGCAGTATTCGCAACATACTAGTTTTACTGATGCCGGATTCTCGTTTGAGTTGCCGCGAACTTACATGCGGATCATTGTACATTGCAGCTACGATATTAACGGTATTTCCTTCGTGCGTTACCGTTTTTCGTTTGTTCCGAGTTTTAGAATTTACACTCCCAGTTTGTTTAAATTGTTTTATCAGAATAGAAAATGCGTGCAGCGGAGGACAAACACGATTCGCAAATCTGTTACGATACAAGTGCACTGCTTGTCTCAAAGATTGATGGCTTTCGCCATAAATGAGCACCATATCAACTCGTTCCTCTACGGTGTAACGCATTGTAATCGCTTTGATCTTTCGAATTCAACTAGTGAAGAAAGTACGCGAAATATTCATTCTAACCGACTAAGTTTCTGCTAACGCTCTCAATGACATAATCATAACATACGTTGTTTACTGCCAGTAAACCAGTAACGTGAAAGGTATAAGGTACGTATTATAACGATACGTGCTATTTATAATATTTATTATGATTTCTACAGCAACGGGTGTAAGTCACGACGTAAGAAATGCATAATTTATACTGAAACACGCTAATTTTAAACTTGCTCGTCTATACCGCTTCAACATGCACAAGGTGATGTCAAGGTCACAAGAATGGTGTCCGCTGAATTGTTTTTTATTGTCTATCATGCTATCGTAAAAAAACATGTACGATTGAATTTTTATTAAAAAACGATTACCTAAAAAATGTTTTTCTTTGCCGTTACATTGGGTCCTGAAAATGGCGTAACTTTCTCCTTCGAACTTTCTTCATAAGACCATAAATACGGAAGATATTTAGGTGTTCCCATTTACGTGGACCACCCTGTATATTGTGTTAGTCCGTTCGGCGTATTTTCAATTAAGCCTTTAAGGAGGGAGAGGTACGGGATGAAATTTACAATTTTTTTGAAGTATTTTGAAAGCAATAACTGATACAAATAAAAATATTAACACGCGACTTCGGAAAATGGCAAATCGGGAAAAAATCAAGCTAGGGGCAGAAATATAAGTGGCCGTACAGTACACATGAGATGCTTGTGAATAAGGTGGCATAGTATGAATGGCTTATGTGTGTGTGTTGATTCTTGCTAGGCAATGACACACGTACCGAACTAGTATTCGCCGAAAAAACGCCGACGAGTGCTGACGATGAGTGTCGCGACGATTGGCTTTGAGAAGGAATTGGACACACATAAGAAAATCGCAGAATTTCTTGCAACTTTTAGGGATTATGTATTTTAACGTAATAAAGGAGTATACTAACTTTCACATTTTCCGACTACATACTTCAAAAGAAAATAATTTATTAATTTTGTTTGGGATTGGGTACTGCCTGCGAGCAGTATTAGTACTTTGCGCATAGCGCTGCTCGGGGACCCATCTCACACCTCGTTCGCTAATTGGTCAGCGTGACGTCACACCGACAGCCGTGTGGTTTTCCACGCGTAGTGGCGAATCTAGGTAAGGCGAAATTTCGGTTCTTCTTCGTTTAGCGAGCCGCGTTACGCCAGTCGTCGTTCTCCTACCGTGCGTGCGCTCACTGTGCCTTCTTTTTCCGCTCCATTGCTCGTTAGTATTTGGGCGATCTCGCCTTCCGAAGTCGCGTATACAAGTAGATTATACCGTAGCTCGCGTACTTCGACGGAATTCCAGTCTTTGCTGTGTGCTCGTACGTGGAGCACAGGTATCGTAACTTTTGCGTCTTTCCATCCTTCGCGGCCTTCCTTCCGCGGTTATGGCGACGAATCCCATCGTGCGCCGTAAGTAGCCGCCGATATTCCTTATTCTTTTCCGGCTAATCTAGCCTTCCACGAGCAATCCTTCGAAGGGCATCGCGGCTCCAGCTCGCGTGTTCCTTCTTTCCTGCTCTTTCCGGGTCCTCGAGACGTCGGTTGGACGATCTCATTAGGAGGCCCTTCCATCCTGTGGTGAGACCCTTCCCGCCATTTTCATTACGATACCGGAGAATCGGACAAGAGAGCACGCACGCGTAGTTCCTAAGTTACCTAGCGCGTCTCGATATTAGTATTATGTAGTATTTACGCGTCGGGACGACTCCCGTTTTAAAACTGACAAGATTGCGTATCATTCTGTGCAACCTAAAATAAAAACCTCGTTAACGGCATCCGCGTACTTTAACACTCGCTACTCCCCAGTATCCCCAGCGCCTCGCTGTTGCCTTAGACGCAATCATATGGTCCTTCGAGCCGGATACGTGTGTTAAAGTGCGGAATAGTGGTTCGTTTTGCGTTCGCGTAGTGTACGGGCAGTGTATCCCAGTGTTCTTGTGAGCCGTTGCGTCGCTGCGGCCACGTGCCAACCCAGAACACGCCATTCTACAACGGATGTCGCCATCTTGTGCCGGATGCCGCCATCTTGAACTGCCTGCCGCATAAACAGACGAACACGCTCCGCCGTCCGAGGACATGACCTCTACGAGCCAGCATTGAATCTGCACAAATTGTCAGCTTTCCGCTTCCTTTCTTACTTTGTTTTGAACGTGCCTTGCTTCGCAGTTTTGCTTTCTCCTACTCCTGTTTTCAGCTTACCGTTTACTGAATTGAACCTGCGTATCACCCGTTACGCACACCATGACGCGAGCTGAGGAATTAATCGCCGCTCAAACTGACGCACGGGAGCAGATCGCTTATCGTCTCGCGAGCTTCATTAAGCTTGCCAAACCCAAGCGCACTAGGACGGCGCTTGAAAGTCGCATCGCCGATGTGAACACTATCTGGGAGGAATGCCGTACCAGACACCTAGACATCCTCAATTTGGCTGACGATGGCTTGAAGAAGACGCACAAGTATTTCCTCGAAAACGTCTTTCTGGCGCTTACCGATACGATGGACGAGACTCGCGACACCTTGCGTGAGCACCTCGCGGCTATGCAACTTCCGGTTACGACTCCTACTCATACGCCGACTGACTCTAACAGTCAGGTGGAGTCTAAACTGAGTATGGTTACTTTGCCTAGTATTGCCTTGCCTAAATTTAACGGCGATATTACAGCTTGGTCTAGATTCAACGATTTGTTCACCACGTTGGTCGACTCTCGCCAAGATTTAACCAGTATCCAGAAGTTGCATTACCTGAAGGCAAGTCTGCAGGGCGAAGCAGCACGCGTACTTGCGAACACTACCGTTACCGAAGCGAATTACCAATCCGCGTTAGCCCTTCTGGCACAGCGATATAACAGAAAAAGGGCTATCCTTTACTTGCATATGCAGCGGCTAGTTGACTTCCCCCGGGTGAGCACCGGTTCCGTTCGTGATCTCAAAGTCCTTCTGGACTTGAGCACTGAGATACGAGGTGTCCTTCAAAATCTGTCGCGCCCTACCGATATGGGGGAAGATCTGGTTGTCTTTCTTCTCGTATCTAAATTAGATAAGGGAACTCGACGGGAATGGGAGCTCTCCCTTGATGATGTCAATTTGCTGCCTGAATACCAATTACTTGCGGACTTTCTTAATACTCGTGTCGGTGCGTTAGAGTCAGTGGAACCTCTCGCTTCCTCTGATAACCAAGCTCGTGCGTCGAAATCTCGGGCTGAGGTCACGAGATCCCATCAAGCCTACTCGGCAAAGCCCATGCGTTCAGAGAGTGTAAATTCAGATTCTCGTAAGGGCGCAACTTGCGTGTGTTGTGGGGGACAACACCTCACCTACCAATGCCAATCCTTCCTTTCGCGTTCCGTGTCCCAGCGTATCGCGCTTATGCAAAAACATGGCCGGTGTCTTAATTGCTTCGCGTCCGGGTACCATACCAAGAACTGTCCAAGCAAGTATCGGTGCCGTCAGTATCAGTCGCTACACCACACCTTGCTGCACTTGACTCCCCGGTCGCCAGTGAGTCCCGAGCAAGGACCTACCGTTTCTGTAAATTCTCCGGAGCCGACTCCGCCAATTCGCGGGAACTCTGTCGATTCGACGACTAATCACCTTTCGGGGTCCGGAGTGTCTATGACGATCCTTCCCACGGCGTCTGTGATTCTTTTCTCGACAACTCCGGGCCGATCGGTGCGTGTCAGGGCCTTATTAGATCAGGGTTAGCAATCATCCTTTATCACGCAGTCGCTAGTACAAATACTGAAGCCTGCGTTGAGACCAGTCATGGTACACGTCTCCGGGATAATTGCCGCATCCTGCGGTTCCGCGCGTCGCGTCGCGACTTTGCAAATACAGACTAGGTCCGGGAATCTCCCGGCTGAGACGATCTCGGCACTTGTTTTACCCAAATTAACTTCTTATATTCCTCCGCCTGTTGCCTTAGACGCAATCAATTTAACTTTATAATTTCTTCTTTATGTCTATATTATAGTTCGAGTCGTTTACTAACGTATATGCTTGTAATTGCATCATCTATCTGCTTTTCAATATACTTTCATTCTCCCATTTACATTCTATTTTCTTTTATCTACAACTCCATTACGTAATCCTTTTGTTGCCGACTAGTTAAATAATTTATACCCCGACCATATCAAGCACGGTGTGGGAGCTGTATGGGTCTTCTGGAACCACGTATTTTATAAGTCCTGTCTTTATTAATCTCAATTTAAATAACAAATATTATAACTTCAATTCATTTAGATTCACTCGTATTAGCCTTGCTTTTACTAGTAGTTGCTTCTATTATCCTGTTATTCATCCTATAATTTTCATTCAATCCATTTCTATTCTTCATACTGTCACATATATAAAAATATGTAATTATATTTAATATTTCTTAAATATTATTCAGCGTTACGCTTGAGTAGTGGCTGACCGCTCATCATTTTCAATTAAACCACCGCGGTCGGGCGTAACAGTATTCC
Organism: Priocnemis perturbator; assembly: GCA_963942575.1. NCBI lineage: Eukaryota > Metazoa > Arthropoda > Insecta > Hymenoptera > Pompilidae > Priocnemis > Priocnemis perturbator. The sequence continues at coordinate 6,652,306 of OZ012643.1, read as the reverse complement.
GTTTATTTAAAAAACAACATACTGTAAACAGAATATGAAACCATTAGAACCATAAGAAAACTTATCAGCAACAAAGCGTTGTATCCAAAAAATTGATTTGGCAATTTTTACTTATTTTTTCACGTAATAGCAAGATCTTTCCGGATGAATTACCCAGAATACTAATGCAACATAGACAAAGATATAAGAAATTTCAGGGTAGTTAACATGCCCTTCTTTCATCTCAGTTCCACTATTACTTTGACCCGCGTGTCACAAAACACTATATTCCATAACGGATCAATCAGAAAAATACAGTAATGCAAAATCTAACGATCAACGTTTCGGTTTAGTCGAGTGGATGTAAAATGGTCTTTACATATAGCTGTTTTGCGCCTTTGAATCGCTGTCGCCAAGCGACAGCTTCTTTCGTCTTCTGTTCTGAGTAACTATAGCTTCATCTTCATCATCTAACATCTAACCAATTTGGAGATTGACCAGGTTTTGATATATTGAATAGAATATTTTTTTGCAATGATGAACGAAAAGTTTTAGCAGACGGATTCCACAATTCTAAGATAGATTTCAAAGACATTTTTAAGCCCTGAAAACGTGGTAGTCTTAAGACCGCTGTGCGTAATAGTGCGCCATTTGGAACATCCTTTTAATAGATATTTGAATTTTCCGCATTTAATCGAATTTCTGATAATGCCCATCTATTTGGATTTTAATCGTTGCAAGTTCTGCTGGTTAAAGATTCATAACTGTCGTTAAGAATGTAAAAAAATTCGGCCGGGTGCATGACCGCCGAGCTTTCAATTTCTCCTACTGTTCCTGCGATTGAGTTAAGAGGGCTGCTGAGACCCCGCGACTAAATAGTTCCAGAGTTAAACGGCAGTTCATTTTTTCGATGCAATTGGGATTTGCATGTTTTTCTGATAACTTAACAGCAGCTCTCGTTGCCGCACCGTTTTCTAATTCCCATAATGAGCGTACGTCTTTCCAAGACTTTTACATATGCGGAATATCAAAGATTACACATATTTGTTAATTTCCGTAAATGACATACGAAAGATCATCAGAAATCATATTCTTCATAGTACTTTGATTATTACTACACTGATCACAAATAACAGCACGTAAATTTAAGCCTGTATTGAAGAAGCGGGCTGATATTTTACGCAGCCGCTGCTAGTCTTGTGACAAGTGCAATCAACGAATTTAGTATTAATTCTCACCACGGGCAGCGGTGTGATATGATGCTGCACCCGGCCGGTAACGTTGGATGTGACTCGCAGATGGTAAGGGGGCTCTAGAGCCCCTCAGCCGTGTAACAAAAAATTGCATTGCATGCTGTGTCTATTCTATACCTCGTCTGTGCTCATGTGCTTCGTTTGGCATGCGGCAGCGGCAACGAAATTCTCTTTCGGCTGGGCAGGCCGAAATGGTGAAAAATGGAATTTAACACGTTAAACGCCACGTCGATCCCTAGGGACCGGGGTTAGACTTTCCGTTCAGGCCCGGCCGGACCGCAGGGATCGGGATTAGAGTTTCCGTTCAGGCCCGGCCGCACCGCAGGGACCGGGCGCAGACTTTAGGTTTATATTACACGACCGCGCGTGTCGAGTCTGGGCCTGAACGGAACGGCAAGCAAATCGGGCTGGGTACTTAACGTGTTAACCGAATTTATCTCGCAACACGTCATTCGATAGGTGATCAAAAGAAAACGTGCTTTGGCAAGTTTGAGCCTTCTATCTCCATCAGACGGGCAGTTATGGGGTAAATTCGAAAACCGTTTCTTTTTGCACATTTTCCGTCTTTAACGATACGCAAAAATTCTGAATATTCTGAAGATGTGTATTTACGGTTGGGAATTTTTGCAGAAATTTTTCTTGCAAAGCCTAAGCATTAACCCTTTCGGTACGAGCGCTCTTTCCGCCGCGACACTCCCGCTGTACGAGGTGCCCCGCCTAAAACGCGCACATAGCACATGGTCAGTCCTCCTTTGTGTGAAGACTTTCCTAACCTTATATATGATCTATGCTTAATAAAACAATGCTTTTTCCAAGTGTTGTTTGTAACTTTAATATTAGCCCTTTCGGTACGGCAGTGCAGTCCGCCGTAGCGCCCCTCCTGAACGGGACCTCCCGCCGAAAGTGTGCACATTGCGCGTGGATAGTGTATTTTACCGGCATGCCGGATATATCCGGCGCTCGTCCACACAGGTCATCAGATGGACGCCGGATATATCCGGCGCTCGTCCACACAGGTCATCATATGGACGCCGGATATATCCGGCACCCGTACCGAAAGGGTTAAAAATGAAAAACGTAGAAAAAAACACGAAAAATTTCTATTACGTGTTGAAGTTTCGGCCGACTGGATTTTTACAAATTCTGTAGTTAAGTATTTGCCATGACTATTATCTCAATTTTTTCAGATTTTTGGTATGGTCCGTCATAGTAAAATAAATAAAAACCGATGTTTTCGGCATATTTTGTGCGCTAACCGAATGAATACTTTAAATATTTGCATTGCCTTCATATAGTCACTGAATTGGATGATTCTTTATACGTCTGCACACAAGCAAGTAATAAAGATATGAAAGGAATTTAGTCGTTTCGATTTAATTGAGAGCGTGCGCACCTTACCTTCAGAAATATTAAATACCTTTTGAAGAGTGCCGCTAGCGCAGCGTTTAAAAGCTTTTGTGTCGCAGGTTCGCGCTCCGCATTGGTCAAATTTTTTTTTGTTGCGGTTGTTTTGCTTGCTTAAATTACAGGACTATGAGCCACATTCCTTTGTATATAATGTTGAACACACTACCATCAGTCATAAAACTCATACATAATAAAAAACTCCATTGAAATGAATTCCATAGCCTACCTACTGACCCGGGATCGCACTTCGACTAATTCAATCGTCTGGGAAGTGCAACATTTCTTAACCCATATTTCCGCAAGCATTTGAAAGGATCCCATCCCAGGGACGCATTTGACTTTTTAATTTATATGTATGTGCATTACATTTCTGTGTTAGTACATAAGTGACCGAATGTCTTTTCTGATAGAAATTTTTACGTGGTCTTGCATGCTACCCATGAGGTGCCACGACTAGCGCGTTAGCTTTTTCAATGTAGACCTTCGCCAGTAGCCCTATTCTACCATATTTTTAAATAATTGTTCAATGAGAGTGTCGAATGGAATATATACAGAACAATGCATATTTTTAACACATGATAACATTCAACATACAACACATTTTTGACACATCGCTTGCAAGGAGATGTGTCCTGTCTGGTACAATGAAGGCCAGACAAAGTTTTTACACATCTCTTGCAAGGAGATGTGTCCAATCTGGCACAGTTAAGGCCAGACAGAGTTTTTACACATCTCCTTGCAAGGAGATGGGTCCTGCCTAGCACAGTGAAGGCCAGACAGAGTTTTGACACATCTCTTGCAAGGAGATGTGTCCCGTCTAGCACAATGATGGCCAGACAGAGTTTTGACACATCTCTTGCAAGGAGACGTGCTGTTTGAAAACAATAATACCACAAAGAAAACAACTGGTTATACAATGTGACTAGAATTGCCCATAAAATTAACAGTTAAGTTCATGTTTGTTATTATGGGATACATTAGTCTTGCAAATTTTGAGATAAGCAACGTCTGCTGCATGCTGTGTGACTTCGTTATTCGAACATACAGAATATAAAGTTTCACTTAACATGAGAGACAAATGCTTGTCAGTGATATCGAGATTTGTAGCAGTTTACCTGCTCGTTTTTAATGTTGATTTGACAACACAAATTGCATTTATCATGACGGACGACATTTTATTTCGTTTTTTTGTTTTTAAATCTGTCAAGAGGGAAAAGATTCAGAAACAGCGTTAGAATTCGGTAGGGATCTCATAGCATTGACGAGACACTTGAAATTGGGATATTGACGAATACGGAAAATTTATCCCCACATTTCATTAAAATCCAATAGCACTAAGTAATCTTTTTTTGTTTCCGTAAAATCTTGATGCAAAGCAAACCATTCTGCTCTTAAAGCATTTTGATCGAAGCCTCTTAAAGTTTCTGCGATGAAAGAAACATCATTAAATGATTCTCTGTCAATGTCACGGAAAGTCGTGAGCGGTTCAAAAACTTGTAACTTTGATAAAAATGGGTCATTTACAGGTAACCTTTTACAAATTTCGTCAGCGGCGCTCACGTAAAATTACAAACAGTTCTTACGAACTGAGCAGAATTGAGTCAAGCGGGGAGAAACTAAAGAAGCCTATTGCACGGCGAAAAACAAAAGAAGAATCCGCGTGATCTGTGTTGCACAGAAACGGTGTTTATTACTTTGTAAATGTACAAATAGTCGATCGAAATTGTTCGGTGATAAAACACGAGAAGGTAGAATAGACTTTAGACGCTGTTATTGCTTTACAACGCATGGGACGAAAGAAGGGCGAGCAGCTTGACGCTGCTGCTTTTATCACCTTCGACCTCTGGAGGATTCAAATCATCGGCGAATAACGCCTGTTTCGGTCAATAATAACGAAGCAGAATCCTCCAGAAGTCGAAGGGCCCTCATTTTTGCGCGGGTAGCGTGGCAAGGCGCCCGGTTGAGAATCGCTTTTCGGAACACGAACATTTGCAACTACATCTGTGTGCCCTTCTGACAGCAATTTGTTTAGGTACTCTTCATATTCAAGTCCAACATTAATTCCATGCAAAGACTTTTGATATTCAACATGCGAATAATCTAAATTTATAATTAAATCTGGTAAAAGCTCTGGTTTCAGAAAATGTTGACAAATTATATGAAGCAGTTCAAATGATTTTGGCTGCAACAACTGAATTCTGGTGTCCAGAGCTTGGAAAAAGGCAGAAAACAAATTGAAATAATATAAAATATTTTTTAGAAATAATAAGTATGCTTTTAAATCAAGACTTTGCCTTACTAATAGCAACTGTTGCGACTTGTTTGTCTTCTCAGTTGCATTTAATTGTATCAAAAAGTGTTTGATATTATCCCAAGATTCCAAGAGTCTTGTAATACATTTCTGTCGTGAAAGCCATTGTGGGTCGGCCAACTTCAAAATTTAATGATTTGCTTCTTCTCAACATTCAGCATAAAGAGCAGATCGCTTGGGAGTGCAGTTAATAAAATTTGTTATTTGCTTTACAAATTCCTCGCATTCGTCTGAAATCACCTTGCATGCATTATTTGCAGCTAGCGCTACGGAATCCTCCCACTTTTCCTCTAGCTTTTTCTGAAATGACAAATGCTTTCCTGTCATGACGCGCGCATTGTCGCCTGACAGAGCAATAATGTTAACGAAAGGAATTTGGAGTTTATACATTTCGTCTCTAAATGCTTCGAATAATTTTTCAGCGCTACAATTTTTTGCATCAAGATCGATTAATTTGACTAATTGCGAGGTAATATGTAAACGTTGCGGATCAACGTACCGAACATGAAACGTCATCCATTTTGTATTACAAATATCTGACGTTTCGTCGATAAAAACACTGAATTTTGAATTTTGAAGAATGACCGCAACACGTCCCTTTTCAACCGGACAGAGGACTTTTGAAATAATATTTTTACATTTTGTGTCTGACCTAGTCATATGCTGCAAAATGCCAGAATCTTTTCCCTCGGTTTGAAAAAATATTGATATTTTTGTGGCTGTTACAAACGAAATATTGTGTTCAGCGATAAAAGCTGCGTATCGAATCTTAGCTGCCTTCTTTCGCATATCAAAAGATAAATTACCGTCATTCGTCATATTTACATCTTCGTCCGTTCCTGTTTTTTTAATACATTTTTCTTTTGCAATGTACATTGCGGATTGTGCGTGCATATTTGTAACAGACAGTCTTGCCGTCATTTGCTTTTCACAAAATCTGCAAAAAGCTAATGTCCTGTCCTCTGATACTTCACATAGCCATGGTTTATATTCTATGTCGTCTAACCATTGCTCACGAAACGTTCGTACCTCTGGACGATTTTGTACCAAATTTGTTCTGTTTATTAAAACACATGTATTTTCTGTCGTATTATTCATATGACACTCGGAATCCGCATGCTTGAAATGCGTGAAACACAAGGCAGACTTTTTTTTGCATATTATGCAATGAAATAGGTTATTATTGAATGGTACTTTGCGTATCCAAGAATTATATCTACTATCGTGAAGCCAAGCTTCACGAAACTTTTGCCTGTATTTTTGTGTTTGCGAATCGCTCATTTCTGCGTATACTGAAACAGGAACTGACGAAAATGTATTGTAATAACAAAACTAACTACAACTAACCTAGTAATAAATATTGTAATAAATACTACTGAACGCTACAAAATAAATAAAATATGCGGCAAAATAACTACTATAATATAAAAACATAAACGGAACGAAAAATAAAAATTAATACTAATTTAATAATGCTAAAAGCTTTGGCCTATAACCACGAGTCTGACTCATGGTAAAGAATTTGTGTCATTGTTGGGGAAATGTGTGGGAAAACGAGTGGGAAGGAAAATTTAGGAGCGGAGCGGGGAAAGGTGCGGAAATGAATAGGTCATCTGGTGGTGAGGTTAGAAAATTACACGTGTTCGCGTGTTGCGTTCGCTAGTGCCGATTTATTGTAAGTAAATCGGTGCAGCTCGTCAGTGTATACAAAAGTCTGTTTCGTGTTGATTCGGACACAATTGTGTTAATTAATGCCCCCCAGTGTCTAGTGTAAATGCGCGGTCGCGGATGCACGTGGTAAAAGTACGGCCACGTGCAGTGCCTGATAAGAACGTGTTGATGTACCTTTAAATATCACGCTACGGTGGTCGGCGCTTCGCTTGCTATGCACGGCAGCGTATCTCGTGTAGATCGGTCGACTATTTACTAAAGATGAGAAGCTGGGATGTGATGGAAACTGATATTAACTGTGATCGAACAAAGGAAATCAAACTCGCGCTACAAGAGACGTGGTAGAAGTGGTCAAATTAGCGGAACGGCGCATGGCGCCGCCCGCGTTTCGCGCATTCCACGCATTCCAGCTTTTCACCGGTACGCGAACCGGCGGTCGCGAATCGAGGTCGGGAGGTGCTGCCGCCAGGTGGTCATCGGCGACAGGATGCGCTGTCGACGAGCGGATTTCCCGAACATTCCGCCCGCCATCGGGAACGGAGTTGACGATGTTGTCTCGATGGTCAGTCCTCTTGAGTGTTTACTGGCAGTACGGCGAGCTTCGTGACCGGTCTGGTGAGCGTAGTGGTTGCTGTCCGCAGAGTCACCACTCTCGTCAGTCCGTCCTTGCCGGGGTGTAGCGCTGTTACCCTGGCGAGTGCCCATTTGCACGGTGGTAGTCTCTCGTCGGTGATCAGGACCAGGGTGTTGATCTTAATGGCGTTGGATGGATGGTGCCATTTGGAAATAGCCTGTTGGCGTTGCAAATAATGATTAGACCAATGAGCCCAAAATTGTTGTACCTTTTGCTGCACGAGTTGCCATCGTGACAGCCTTGTAGTCGACAATTCCAGGAGAGACGGTTCGGGCAAGGTGGTCAGTGCGCTGCCAGTCAAAAAGTGTCCAGGCGTCAATGCTGTAAGGTCCTCAGGATCATCGCTCAATGGTTCAAGCGGGCGTGAATTCAAAATCGCCTCTATCTGTGAAAGCAGCGTAGTGAGTTCTTCGAATGTTAATGAAGTCTCACCTATCGTTCGTCGGAGATGAAATTTTGTTGATTTCACCGCTGCTTCCCATTTTCCACCCATGTGTGGTGATGCCGGAGGCAAGAATGCCCAGTGAGCGTTGTCCTTGGATAGTTCGGCTGCTACGGCGTGATGCTCCCGTGTTCCCTCGATGAAAAGTCTGCGGAGTGTGGCATCTGCGCCCACGAAATTGGTTCCGCAGTCTGAATGGAGCGTGTGTGGAATGCCACGCCGTGATGAAAAGCGCCGATAGGTCGCGATGAACCCCTCCGTTGAGTAGTCTGTAACTGCGTCGAGATGCACAGCTGATGTAGTGAGACAGACAAACACGCAAATCCAGCCCTTTTGCGTCTTCGCGCCTCGTCCTTTCCACGTCTTCAATGTCAGCGGTCTTGCGTAGTCCACTCCGGTGTAATAGAATGGTCGTGCGGGTGACACACGACAGAGAGGTAGTTGGCCCATCAGTTGATGTGCACGGATCCCCCTCTGCCGCGCGCACGCGACGCACCGAAGGATGTGTGTCTTCACTGCTGCTCTGCCGCCGATGATCCAATATGATTGTCTGATGTGCGCCAGCGTAAGTTGGGTGCCGCCGTGGAGAGTGCGTCGATGTGCACAGTCTATAATCAATTCAGACAATCGTGACGTGCGAGGAAGGATTGCTTGGTGCTTACCTTCGTCGTTGATTGACGAGAAGTTGAGTCGCCCACCGACACGCATGACGCCTTGTTTGTCAATGAATGCGGTGAGTCGACTGAGCACATGGTTGTGCGGCAGAGGCGTTTGTGAATGCAGGAGTTTGAGCTCGTGTGCGAAGAACGTTGCTTGCGTCGCCTTGATCCAGAAGATCCTCGCTCTCTCCAAGTCAGCTGGTGTAACGAGTGCTGCTGGTGATGCGTCTGGTGATTTCCTGAGTCGTAAGACGAATCTAAAACAGAGAGCTGTAATTCTGAGCAATTTTGTAAGAGACGAATATCGATAAACGAGATCCCAGTGATAGTCGATCTTCGGCGTGCCCACAAATAAGGAGATGCCGGCGCGCTCTTCTAGCTTGCATTCCTCTTCGGTGTTATCTTGCTGTTGTGGCCACTTGTCGACCTGTTGAGCGAGCCATGGTGGTCCCGTCCACCACAGCGGATGATGAATAAGCTGCTCCGTTGTGATTCCTCTTGATGCGCAGTCAGCTGGGTTGCACGTGCCAGGAACATGTCTCCATTGAGCAGACGGAGTGAGCTCTTGTATTTGTGTAACTCTGTTCCTGACGTAGTCCTTCCAGCGTGAGGGGTGTGTCTTGATCCACTTAAGTGTGACTTCGGAATCCGTCCACAAGTACGTAGCCTCAATGTCCATGTTGAGCGTGGCTTGGACATATTTGACAAGTTTTGCAAGTAGCAGTGCTGCGGTGAGCTCGAGTCTCGGGATGGTGAGTCTCTTGAGCGGTGCGACTTTCGTCTTGGAGCAAACGAATGACGTCATTCTTCCTGTGGACGGTTGTTGGACGGTGACGTATATCACCGCTGCCATGGCAAGTTGTGATGCATCAGAGAAGCCGTGGAGTTGTATCTTCGTGTCACTCCACGTGTTGAACCATCGCGGAATTGAAAGCTTGGCCAAGCCTGTAAATTCTTCTCTGAGCGTGAGCCACCTTGACGTGATCTGTGTGGGAAGTTGTTCGTCCCAGTCTACTTTGTACAGCCAGAGCTCTTGTAGTAGCATCTTGGCCTTGATTATGACCGGTTATGCGAAGCCAAGGGGATCAAATATCTGAGCCACTTCAGATAAGATGTGTCGTTTGTTGATCGTGCCGTGGTATACTTCTGACTTGGGCGAGAAAGTAAATTCGTCATCTTGGGTCCTCCACATTAATCCGAGTAATTTTGTTGCACAGTCGTCTAATGTAAAGGTTGCGTTTGATGAATCCTCTTCTGATATAACCGATAAAATATGATGATCCGTTGCATGCCATTTTGCAAGGGGGAAGCCGCCCGCATTGCAAAGTTCCTTGAGTTGTTGTGCGATCTGCGTAAGTTCAGGAACAGTATCAGCGCCTCCAAATATATCGTCCACGTACCTGCCGTGTGTAATAGATGGCACCGCCAAGGGGAATCGATGTCCTTCATCCTCAGCTAGTTGTAGAAGTGCTCTCACGGCCAAAAATGGTGCTGCTCTCATGCCATAAGTAACAGTGGTGAGCTGGTACGGGATCTCTCGTTGTTGTTCGTCGAGCCATAGGATGCGTTGTAAGTCCCAGTCGTCTCGGTGAACTCGAACCTGTCGGTACATTTTGGTGATATCAGTCGCGAAAATGTGACGAAAAGAGCGAATCCAAAGAAGCACGTCGGTGATGTTGAGCAACAGATTGGGGCCAGTATACATCAAGTCGTTGATTGACCGACCTGATGATGATGGACTGGAGCCGTTGAAAACAACCCGCAGCTTCGTAGTTGTGCTGCTGCTTTTAAACACACCGTGATGAGGCAAATAAAAATGCGTTGTCCGGTGTGATGGTGTGGTGGGTGCTCTTACCATATGGTTGAGTTCTTCATACTCCTTCATAAATTGATGGTAGAGTTGTTCGTACTCACCACCCCTTCCCAATCTGTTGCGTAGGCGTTGAAGACATCGTCGGGCCGTGTTGCGAGAATCTCCCAAGGCATTGATTGGTGACTTGAGAGGAATTCGCACAATGTAACGGCCTGTAGAATCCCTGGTGTAAGTATTCTTGAAGTGATCTTCACACGCCTGTTCCTCCGGTGATAGTTGATTGGATGAATCTGATGGTAATTCCTCTTGCACCCAGAATTGGGTAAGCATTTCCTGTAGTGCGTTACAATCGTGAGCGATTGCGGCGTGATGCACTGCATGACCTCCGGTTGTCGTCGGTGGGCTCATTGGACCGAGGACGAGCCATCCAAATATTGACAGTTGAGCTATAGGCATATTAGGTGAGCTTTTTTTGATATTGGGTCTGATTACTTGCCCGTATGTATCTGCTCCGATGATGATGTCGATGGAGCGTGGCTTGAGGAAGTCTGGATCTGCCAGCTTCAGATTCTCAATATGTGGCCACGATTGCGGCGGCGCATCGAAAGATGGAAGTATCGATGTCAGCGTCTTCAGGATGTGGGCTCGTACAGTAATTGTGGCGACGGAATTGGATGCCTGAAGTGTCAACGTCGCCACGCCACGGGTGTGGGATGTCCTTTTGCCACCGATGCCGGTAATTGGTATGGAAGACCGTTGCCGCTGGATGTTGAGGCGGTCAACGAAACTCTCCGACACTAAAGTAAGCTCAGACCCCGGGTCAATGAGCAGTCGGGCTTCGTGATTGGTAAATTGTGATCGGGCTTGTGCTACGGCTGTGGCTAGCAGCGTAGCGTGCAATGTGTGGGCGTTGAGCGTGAGTGATTGGGCATTGAGTGTGCGTGATCGGGCGTTGATCGGGCAGACGACTGTGCAACTTCCCTAATGAGCGGTGCGTTGTTCGGTCGATGAGTTGGCGATCTCCTCCGCTCCATGCAGCATGGTGTGATGTCTTCCAGCGCATGTCTTGCATGTCCGCGCACGGCAGGACCGGACATTGTGATGGCCAAGGCAATTAAAGCACAGGCTCTTAGCCACCGCAAGCCGGTACCTTTGGACTGGTGTCAAGTTCCTGAAGGTGATGCAGCTCACTATGTAATGAGCGCCATCACAAGCGTCGCAGGGATAGGTGCCGCTGCCTCCTTCTGGCCGTACGCGGGACTGCGTCGATACCTGGTGTGCTGCTGGTGGTCTCCTCGATGTCGACGCAGTAGCGGAGGAAGATCCAGGATACACCACCGTCTTCCTGGCGGGTGGTGCTCCTTGAGCGGGCGTTGAGTGTGGCGGGGCGGCAGTCTTCTCGGCCATCTCCATCGCGTTCGCTCTAGATGTTAAAAATTCCTCCAGTCTCGTCAGCGTTGGACACTCCTGCTGCGCACCCAACGCCGTCTCCCATGCTTGCCTGGTGGTCTTGTCAAGCTGCCTCAGTACGTGGTGAATGAGGATCGTGTCAAGGATGGCGGCGTCAGAAATGTGGGTGCGCAGCATCTTCAATGCTTCAGAGACGGTGCCGATGGCATCGTGCAGCGCGGTAGGACTCTTCGAGGTGGCCGGAGTGATGTTAAATATGCGCTCTACGTGGTGGAACACAATCCTCCTCTTGTTCTCAAATCGCGCCGTCAATTTCTCCCACGCCACTTCTAGAGAGTTATTAGTGAGCGGAAGTGCACTAATGAGTTGTGCTGGAAGCGAGTCGAGTGAGCTGTGCAGATAATGTAGTTTTTCTACATTCGAGAGTCGCTGGTTATTCAAGACGAGCGACTTAAATAAATCTCGGTAGGTCGACCATTGAGCATAATCTCCGGAGAATCGCGGTAGTGAAATGTCCGGAAATTTGCAGTGCTCACTCGACTCGCTTGACTGTGATGATCGGTCGGTGAGCGGTGCCGGTATCACGTCCTGGAGCGTCGCGAGGGCCTGTCGGATGAGGCGGACTGCTCTCGCCTCGCGCTCAAAAATATCGCCAATAAAGTACGCGTGGTCAATATGCGCCTCAGGCCACGCCGCCTCCAAGTAGGCGTTCTCCGACATGAAGCCCTCGTGTAACTCTGCGGTGTCCTTGAACCACTGCTCAATCCGGGCGTGGGTGATTTGCTCCGGATTGGCAGGGAGCGATTGTAGGAGATCCATCAGGGAGGATACTCGCCTTTCCTGAGCCCTGGCTTTCAAAATCAAGATGGACGGCAAACGCACCGGAGAGGGCTTCCTCACGCTCTTCTGAGCGGCCGTCTTCGCCATCTTGATTGGTGGAGGCACGGACAGCGTGGCGGTAAACGCTGGGGTGTCGACCAATATCTCCTCCTGCTGCTGCTCCTCGACGCTCGCTTCCTCTGTCGACGACATCCTCGATGTTCCTCGATGTCACCGGGTGATCGGGCGATGATTGGACGAACGAACCTTTAAATCACGAGGAGAGTCACAAAAAGTTCGAACCTAACCTCAACCGCACTGAGGTTCGCGTGATTGTCCGTTGTACACTTGAACTGCCACTACGCGCAATTTCACCACCAGATCCGGCTCCAAAGGACCAAATGTTGGGGAAATGTGTGGGAAAACGAGTGGGAAGGAAAATTTAGGAGCGGAGCGGGGAAAGGTGCGGAAATGAATAGGTCATCTGGTGGTGAGGTTAGAAAATTACACGTGTTCGCGTGTTGCGTTCGCTAGTGCCGATTTATTGTAAGTAAATCGGTGCAGCTCGTCAGTGTATACAAAAGTCTGTTTCGTGTTGATTCGGACACAATTGTGTTAATTAATGCCCCCCAGTGTCTAGTGTAAATGCGCGGTCGCGGATGCACGTGGTAAAAGTACGGCCACGTGCAGTGCCTGATAAGAACGTGTTGATGTACCTTTAAATATCACGCTACGGTGGTCGGCGCTTCGCTTGCTATGCACGGCAGCGTATCTCGTGTAGATCGGTCGACTATTTACTAAAGATGAGAAGCTGGGATGTGATGGAAACTGATATTAACTGTGATCGAACAAAGGAAATCAAACTCGCGCTACAAGAGACGTGGTAGAAGTGGTCAAATTAGCGGAACGGCGCATGGCGCCGCCCGCGTTTCGCGCATTCCACGCATTCCAGCTTTTCACCGGTACGCGAACCGGCGGTCGCGAATCGAGCTCGGGAGGTGCTGCCGCCAGGTGGTCATCGGCGACAGGATGCGTTGTCGACGAGCGGATTTCCCGAACAGTCATAAAGAAAAACCACGAGTTTAACTCGTGGTAAAGAATTTGTGTCATAAACGAAAACTACGAGTCTGACTCGTGGTAAAGAATTTGTGTCATAAACGAAAATCACGAATCTGACTCCTGGTAAAGCATTTGTGTCATAAACGAAAACCACGAGTCTAAAAGTCTGAACGGCTGAATAGCACGGCGCGCGATCGACTTTCTTGTTTACTATGGCACGCGGAATTGCCAGATACCGTGTAGGCCAAGGGGTTAAAGCATGCGATAGGTACACTCACGTGCCCACGGACGCTCCTGCACTTTACTGGCAACGTGGGAAAAAGCAGGGTCGCCGTGCGCGGAAAGTATATGTTGCGAGTTGCAACGAATAGCAGCTCTCGATGCCACTCTCCATTAATTTTAATCCCTACTCTAGTGTCTTCCGCGTTACGATCTTTCCACGTTGTTGCGGAACCGCCACTTTGTCCCCAGACGAGAAGCTGGACTGGACGCATGCAGAATGAATTCTTCACGTAAGTACTGTATATTATTTTCAATCTTCTTTCATTTTAAGATAATGTATGTATTCTTTATTTGTTCCCTGACGGGTTACAATTTCCATTTCCTTCTTCCACCTCCATTCCAAACAACACACCGCTCCTTACATCTAACTTAAACTATCTTATCCTATCTTATCTTATCTTATTTTATCTTATTTTTGCTTTCCCCGTCATCACCCTACTCCTCCTGCACGCTGCCCTCTATTTCGCACGCTCGCTCACTCGTTCTCTCCTCTCCTCCCTCTCTCCATTCTCATTTCCCACTCCCTTTCACTTCTCCCTTTCGTTTTTTTTTCCATTTCTCTTATATTCTATCTTACATTTTCTTTTTCACTGCCATCTATCTCCCTCTCTCTCCTCCCCCCTCCTCCTCACCCTTCGGACTTCCGTTTCCACCCATTCTTTCATCCTCACACTTCTCACGTTCTCTTTCTTACGCCCATCCGTTTCTCCCAGTTCATCCATTCCTTTTTCATTCATACCTCTCCCTCCCTTCCCTTCTTTCCCTCCCACCCACCCCTTCTCTAACCTCTTTCTCCCATCTCGCTCTCTCCAGCTTCTTCAACCATTCCTCTCCCCCTCCTTACCCATCTAGTATTTCCTTTACCTTCACCTCCCATCCCTCCTTTCTCTCCTCTACTCCCCCCCCCCCCCAATCTCCACACCTCCCACACGTGCTCCCACGTCTCTTCCTCTTCCCCGCACATTCTACATTTCCTTTCCTCCTCCTTTGCCCAGTATAATCCTTCTCTCATTTCATTTCCCATCCTATACCTTGCCACTCTACTCACTCTTCTTTCATTCCACCCCTTCCTCAGGTATCCTTTCCCTCCTTCCCCTACTACTTCCCTATACCACCTATTCGACCTCGATTCCTTTATTTTTTTCTCTCTTTCTCTTTTCTGTTCTTCCTCGTCCCTCTTCTCCATGTCTCCATATTCCACCCCTAGTTCCTCCCCCATCTTTATCCCTCTTTCCCTCAAAAATTCCCTTCTCTCCTCCTCCCATTTCCCTTTTTCCATCTCTCCCTCATCTCTCCCCAACATTCTCTCGCTGTCGCCCCCCTTTCCCCTCCTCCAAACCCTTCGCATAGTTCCATGCCCTTCTTCCCGCCCTTACCCTCATCTTTTCCCTGTCCGACTCTTCCCTCACCATACACCCTGGCGTTCTCCACCCTAGCCCCAGTACCCACCTTACGGACCTCTCCTGCAGTGCCTCTACTATCCTCCTTTCCCTCCATCCCCATACCTCCATCCCCATACCTCCACCCCATATTCCGCCACCGTCCACACTAGCGTGTCGAACAACCACATCCGTCTCTCCCAATCCTTGCTCCATAGCCTCTTCCCCATTCCCCATACCTCCCTCATCGCCGCCGCCGCCCTTCTAACTCTCTCCCTCACATTCTTCTCACTCCCCCCACCCTGCTCTACCCAATATCCCAAATACTTTACCTCCCTTACCTCCTCCAGTTTCTTAACCCCCCACCTCCAGTCTATTCTTCTCTTTCTCCGTCCCCCCTTTCTAAACCTTATCACCTTCGTCTTCCCCGTGTTTACTTCTAGTCCCTTCCTTTCCATGTACCTCTCCAACCTCGCCATCATCGTCCTCATCTCTCCTTCGTCCTTTGCCATAATCACCACATCGTCTGCATAGGACAGCGAGAACACCTTCCCCCCCCCCCCCCCACCTTTATCCCTCTCCACTCCCCCCCATCATTTTAAGATAATGAATGATCGTATTTGTAAAGACAATGTAATGATCGTTTGAGTGCTATGGACGCATTATACTTATAAAGCTGTCCATGTAGACTATGAACGCATAACTTCGTACAGAAACAATGTATTCGACACGCGTCCACGCAGATTGCTTCGACCGGGAGTATACATCACTGAAGGGGATCAAATTGATGTGTCGCTTTCTTTTTCCCGCAGAAAATCCAAAGGAGCCAGAGCACCCGGCGCCCCAGCCCGGCCAGGAAGAGGCCCAGGCAGTGTCATCAGAAATAGCATCCTGCCACGCGTGCCACATGTGGCAGGATGCTATTTCTGATGACATTGGTCCCAGGCGACTGTACCTGTTCAACAACAGGGCCAGGAACAGGCCGCCCTGCGCACCGAGCAGCTGCTGCAGCAGATGTTACATTTGCTGCAGCAGCAGCAGGCGCCCCAGGCCCAGGCGCCCCAGGTCCAGTTAAAACAAAGTATGATATTAATACTTGCATTATAAGAACATTAGCGACCCATGCACGAACAAGGCTGATTGCGGGTGGGCTCGCTTCTGTATGGTCCGCTATTAGCTAATGTAGGATTTTTAAAACGAGTGAGCGTGCATGTGAATGTAAGGATGTATCGGTGCGAGTGAGTGTCTGCGTGGTATGGTATGAGTGTGGCGTACGTGCGCGACTGCAGGTTCGCGTTTGTCTATTCCCGAATTTCGGGAGGTCGTAAGATCTGCGGTGGGGCCAAGGAGGTGCGTGGCGTACGTGACGAACGGTCGCAGGGCATGTCGCGAGGCAGGCCGATGCAAAAAGGAGAGTCGAGAAGGACGCACGAACGCGAACGGACGAAAAACTGAGAACACTGTGAACCGAGCGAATTTAAGAACTGTGTGTGTGTGTGTGTGTGTATGGCGGGGGCCACTGGGGCGGGAGGCTTAATGCTCTGACTGGGTGGGCTAAACCTTTGTCGTGGGATATTGCGGCTTCCAGGTCTCAGATGGCTCCGCTCGCCGACTTGTTCAACTGGAACGTAATTAGACAGGTCGACGGGTTCAAGTCATCTTAAGTGATGACAGGGGCGTAAAAACCCAAGACCGATCGAGCACCTTCTCGAAGTGGTTACTGCCACGGGTGACGCTGTTAAGGGTCTGAGCGCACCAGACCCGACTAAGCTCGACGGATCGATGGAGATCAGGGGAGGAACGATGGCAGGCTCCGTAACTTAGCCCATTACGGGGACTCCTCTTCTCAGAGAGACAAATCGACCCTGATAGAGTCAATCGAACATAGAGACCGTTCTGGCAGGAGGGGACTTGTCCCACGAGAAGTGACGACCTCGCGAACTCCAGTTGGTCCACCAAACCTAGCCGGTACCTCGGGATTCCGCGGAGCTCGTAAGAGTTCTTCTGGTTGGGTTGGCTTCGAGGGGGCGAAGTCGCTTTGGCAAGCGTCCGCTGGAAAGTAGAGACCCGGCTACCTATTAGCCGCCCGACCATCTGACAACTTATGCGTGCGTAGGTCGGTGTTATAGACCAATGAGTCGAGGAAACCGAATACTAGCACTTTGAATGAGCATACACAACAGATGTGTGTGTGTATGTGTGCGTGGCCGAGTGTGCAGAAACCTATGCAAACCTATTTTCTTTCTCCTCCTACAATATAAATTCGTTACTGTCCACTCATTTTTTCAAAAAATCGCTGTGACTTTTCCACGCAACTGAATCCCACACTAATATGTGTGCACAGTTTTGGTATATTCGTGTATGTTTATATTTTAGAGCGAAAGAAAAAGGGTGCAGATCGCAGCAGGGCCACACTGCCCCGCGGCGGACGCGGCGACGGACACGGCGACGGACGCGGCGGCGGACAAGGTGGCGGACAAGGTAGCTCGGGCGAAACAGGCCACCAACACGTCAATATAACTTTTAATACAAAATAAAATATTTTGAAAATAATCGGTTTTTTTTCCATACCACTAACTAATGTTATATTTTATATATATGTACGCACATGCCGATACATGCGATACAAGGGATTAGAACACTATATATTATTACATCGTCACTTGTTCCGCGACGACGTAGACGTTTTCCGTAAAACAGTTAGACATGAGTATTGAGGAGTGTCGCATCAAGACACTTTACGATACAATAAGCCTTTTATTTTTGCTAAATTCATTTTAATTCAATAAACCTGTGTTAGTTTGTATTCAGTATGGTTCCTCATTATTTTCCGTCGGTTATCCAGAATAGAAATCATATAGTTTATTGATTGGTGGACATCACACTAACTGGTACATATATCTATTCGACATAGAAGAGAGTATCGAAACAGGAATGGATATAGTCAAGAGGGAATTAGACAACTGGAAAAGCAGAGAAGAGATGTATGTGAGGAACTGGCAAATAGGGATAGAGAAAATCAGGGGCAAGAACAGAATAATAGAATAAGTAACACTAGATATAATCTAGAATATAAGTATATTAGATGCGGGGATGAACCAGAATATTTGAGAACGGTAGGTTTGTGTTGCCAAACCAACGTTAAAAGCGAGCAGGGAAACTGCTACAAATCTCGATATCACTGTGTTGAGACGTAGCATATCGCAGGGTTCCTCATTCTCGATCGCGGAGTCGTCCGCCATTAACGACAATATCGGGAATGGGGCACCCTGTGTCTGGCGACCGCGAGATCGCTGCGAGCGCGATCAACAAGAGGTTGCCTGGCGACCGACCGAGGAGTAGAGGTGATCTGCACCGGTCGGGGGGCAGACTTGATTTATAAAACGACGAGTGTAGACGTATTTTTTTGTAATCCTCAGCATTGTTCTTCGTACTTTTGCCTTTTTGTAATGAACGTGGTCAGTGTCGTTGTGAAGTTTTGGATCCACCCCTGTACGAATTCGGCTTCGACGTTTTAATTTACCGAGAAGCCAAGGTACGCCGACGACGTCGCGATGGCACCCGAGCCGCTTCCACGATTCAAGATCGACGTCGATCGCGGTACCACACACTGACAAGCATTTGTCTCTCATGTTAAGTGAAACCTTATATTCTGTATGTTCGCATAACAAAGTCACACAGCATGCAGCAGACATTGCTAGTCCGTGCTTATCTCAAGATTTACAAGACTAATGCATCCCATAATAACAAACATGAACTTAACTGTTCATTTTATGGGCAATTCTAGTCACATTGTATAACCAGTTGTTTTCTTTCTGGTATTATTGTTTTTAAACAGCACATCTCCTTGCAAGAGATGTGTCAAAACTCTGTCTGGCCTTAACTGTGCCAGACAGGAAACATCTCCTTGCAAGAAATGTGTCAAGAATGTGTTGTATATTGAATGTTATCATGTGTTAAAGATATGCATTGTTCTGTATATATTCCATTCGGCACTCTCATTGACCAATTATTTAAAAGTGTGGTAGAATACGGCTACTGGCGAAGGTCCACATTAAAAAACCTAACGCGCTAGTCGTGGCACCTCATGGCTGGTGTTTGTGATTGGAAATTATAAAGGAAGTAGGTGCGGGTTGACTGGGAACAGTCACCAGAGCGTTGCGGATATACGAAGCACTGCAAGCGTCCACGAGCACAACCGTATTTTATTGTTCACTTAGTTTAACTTAACACTAGATAATGATTAAGAGTAGGATTAGATATAACTTGCCGACCGCGGGACTTGATTACACTAGGATCTATATACAGTAAAGGAAACAAAAAAAGGTGCTCCTACGTACGATTTGAATACTCAAAGGTAACGGGAAGGAAGGAGGAGGCTCGCCTAAGACTGACTGTTTTAGGCGAAGTACCTCGGAGTTGACGGAGGCTAGCGAGTCGGATACTCCGCACTCAACTTGCCTTTTGGATTACGGAAGGAACGAGGACGACTGCAAAAAGGGCATACGCCGCCGCAGCCGCCAAGGAAGGAAGGTGTAACTCCGAGTTCTAGGCTCGTTAGAGTGGATATTTGAATGTTACCTGACTCGGCGACACTGTCGGTATTCGGCGATATCTCCTTTTGAGAGAACACGATGATAGCACGGTTTAGAAATTTTGGAACTGCGCGAGGATATACAATTACACCTGGTGTGGCTTAGAGGTTGAATATAATTCTGACCCGAGGTAACGGTCATCATGTCGTGATAGCGCGAATCAATGAGACGACATAAAATAAAATATAATAATGAATACTTTATTAAGAATGAATATAGTTACTGGCAGAGATTCGGTGTTAAAATGTAGACTAAGACTAAACTCGCAGCGTAGAACATGCTTCTTATATCTACGGTTTGTGAGAAGAGGGGGTTGCGTTGTTAGCCCAGAGAAGGGCGAAGGCGTCCTCCAAGACGTCTCTCTTCTTGGTAAGGGAGTCTCTAGGAATTTAGGCTATCTGGACATCTGTGTACACTCAGATGTCGTCACAGCTGCATGTACTTCACTATCTGTCAGTTTCTGGTTACCCGGACGTCGTAAAGTATCCCTCGGTACGATATGGGTGGTCAAACAGGGAAATCGGCGAAGGGTTCGGTACCTGGGCCCGCTTACAATCAGAGGTGCGAGCTTAGTCACCCCCACCACTCTCGCCTACTTAAGCCAATTAGTGGTGCAGGTAATTAGGCGGCCAAAGGTAATTGTGCGCGTTATTCTAAGTCGGGCTTAAGGCGTCACGCGCATCGTGTACACGCGTGACGAAAATACTCCGTCGAAGGTGGCGTCCGAATGAGTCTTTCGGCGAGGCGCCAATCCCGAACAGGTGGCGTGGAAGACCACGTAAAAATTTGTATCAGAAAAGACATTCGGTCACTTATGTACAAACACAGAAATGTAATGCACATACATATCAATTAAAAAATCAAATGCGTCCCTGGGGTGGGATCCTTTAAAATGCTTGCGGAAATATGGGTTAAGAAATGTTGCACTTCCCAGACGATTGAATTAGTCGAAGTGCGATCCAGGGTCAGTACATAGGCCAGGCCTGAGCAACTCATGGCCCGAGTGCCACATTCCCCTTCTTCTTCCACTTCTTACCGACCCCCACCTTATTCCGTTTGCGCGCTGACGGAGCGAGGGGTACCAGCGTACCATATATACGGGACCGTCACCGCTAGTTCCCCTCGCTCCGTCAGCGCGCAAACGGAATAAAGTGGGGGTCGGTTAGTGTTGAGATATGAAGTGCTCGCGAAGATGTTAAGCGATTGGATAGTGGACGGGTGAGTGGCAAGTAAGCGCAGGCGAATTGAAGTTATACAAAACACAATAGACTATTTATTAGACACACTAAATAACAGTTATTTACACACTGAGTGAATCCGTGTTGAGTTGCACCTTACGAGAGATCATAATGAGAGAAAAGAGTTGATGTGAAACCGTCCGAAAAGAGAATCGTTTGCTATAGCACAAGAAGTGGTGACGTCCGCACGATACAATGCTTGCGAGGTGAGTGAGAATAAAGGCGGGCGCCGGAAGCGCACCGGCTCGTCACGTGAGTTCTCGAAAGTAATCGATTAGATCTGTGATGATCGCTGATAGGTGGACAAGTTATCGATTTGAGATCTCGCATGAGTAATGAGTGTGAAGTGAGGTGAAGTTAGTCGGTAATATAGATTTCTCTGACAGTTAGAAGTGGAAGAAGAAGTAGGCTATGGAATCCATTTCAATCGAGTTTTGTATTATGTATGAGTTTTATTACTGTAGGAATAATTAAACAAAAAGGGGGCAAGATGCAGTGTGCCTCTGTTTCCACTAGATGTATCTGTATTTTATTCTTGCGTGTACACACTCCTCGGGCTATCACTACTGCTCTCGTCTACTGTCCGTCGCTCACTCGCTACTTACGCGCGCACACACACGCTTCGCCTACTGAGCTAATTGCTCGTACGCACGTTACTGGCGCCGCGCACACCTCACGCCAAGCGCGCCAATTTTGGATGGTGCCACATTACTGATGGTAGTCTGTTCAACATTATTTACAAAGGAATGTGGCTCATCGTCCTGTAATTTAAGCAAGAAAAAACAACAATGGCAACAACAACAAATTTGACGAATGCGGGGCGCGAAACTGCGACACAAAGGCTCTTAACCGCTACGCTAGCGGCACTCTTTAGAACAGCGGTGCCCAACCCGTAGCTCGCGAGCAACGTGTTGCTCGGATACCGTTTTAATGTGGCTCGCGGTTAGCATATTCGGATTCATCACGTTTATTCAAAATAAAATAGATTTAAAAAATTATATGTAAATATACTGGGTATATATGTACGGACACTACCTCCGCGTCACCCCGTCCCGTATTCAAGCGTATGGGTGCGACGCGATGCCCGTTAGCAATAACGCAGCGAGCGAGATGCAGCGTGCGTTGCTAGGGATGTTGAACATCCCTAACTTGCGGTACTCTCTCCCGAATTTTCCGGCGGGTTTTGTCATAGCAACGCACGCTGCATCTCGCTCGCTGCGTTCTTTCAAGAGAATCGATTCTCTGAAAAAATCGAAACCAAAGAATCGATCTTGAAAGAATCGATTCTTTTGGGATAAAAGAATCGAGTTCTTAAGAATAATAATGCTGCAGTTGCAGTTTCTGTAAAGCGCATGCTACAATCAAGTAAGCATAGGTTGTAGTTGTAGGTTGTAGTCGTACGAGTGACAGCCAACCAATCAGAGTGCTCTTAAACAGGAAGTGCTAGTTACAAACGGCTGCCTACGACGGTTTTAATTTCTGAAAACCTACGCTTACTTGACTGTAGCATGGCTTAACACAGTGTCATCAGAAATAGCATACGACTTCTCTCTTTTCCCCCACCACGCATGCCACATGTGGCTGGATGCTATTTCCGATGACACTGGCCGTAACAAGTTACAACGTGTCGTAGGCATGACGTAACTTGATCACGACAACCAATCAGAGCGCAGCGCGTTTCGGTGCCATGGAGTACTGTAATTGGTTTGCTCTGACGTCAAAAGAATCGATTCTTGAAGGAAAAGAATCGGATAACAAAGAATCGTTCCAAAAAATCAATTTTTTTGCCAAAAGAATCGATTCTTTGAAGAATCGAATCGGAATCGAACATCCTTACCGCAAGCAACGCAGTTCGCCTTGAGAGTCTCAACTGCTAATATTCGTACTGCATGTACAAGCGCAAATAAAGATTTCAAAGTTTATCCAGAGTTCAACCTCACACATACATATACGTATATATAATATATGTATGTATGTATGTATGTTTATTCTGGTTCCCTTACGGGTTACAGATTCCTCCTTACAATTTCTTCCTCCCTCTCTCCTTTCGTTCCTTATCCTAACTTAAAATTACTTGTCTTATTACTATTCCTCTTCCCCTCCTTCGCACGCTCTCTCGCTCGCTCGCTCTCTCTCTCCGCCTTCTCCTCCCCACTCGCTCGCTCGCTCGCTCGTTCGCCCGCTCACTCTCCCTTCGCTCTCTTCGCTCTCCTCCTCCCCTTGCCTTCTACATTCCTTATGTTTCTATCTTATTTTCTATCCTTATATCCTAGCCTCCACCTTCCCCTCGGACTTCCGTTTCCGCCTTTCATTCTGTTTCTCTTCCATTCATCCTCATCCACACCTCTCCATTCCCTTTCCTTTTCCTCTCTTTCCCTTTCTATCTCCTTGATCCATCTTTCCCCCTCCCCCTCTCCTCCCAACACCTCCCTCGTCATTTCCCCCCATTCATTTTCCCTTCCCTCTACCCACCCCCATCCCCCACATCTATTCCATACATGTTCCCACGTCTCCTCCTCCATCCCACATAACCTACATCTTCTCTCCCTTTCTTCTTCCCAATACCTTCCTTGCCTCATCTCATTTCCCAGCCTAAATCTCGCTAACCTTCTCCTTCTCTCCTCCGTCCATCTTTTCCCTAAGTATCCCGGCCTATCCTCTCCCCTGAGCGCCACGTACACCTCGTTGTACCTTGAATCCTTGCCTTTCTCCTCTCTTTCTTTTCTCTGTTCCTCCTGGTCTTTTTTCTCCATTTCCTCATACCCCGTCTCCTTTCCATCTTCCCCCTCCTCTACTCCCCTTTGTCTAAAAAACTCTCTCCTTTCTTCTTCCCATTTACCTGTTACCCTTCCCCTAGCCCACCTTCCCTTCATTTCTTCCCAACATTTCCTTGTTACTTCTCCTCCTCTGCCTTCCTCCAACTTCCTCTCGAACGCCCAGGCCCTCCTTCCAGCCCTTACCCTTACCTGCCACCTCTTCGTCTCTTCTCTCATACTGTATCCCGGTGTCCTCCACTCCACCCCCAGTGTCCATCTTAAAAATCTTTCCTGCACTCCTTCTATTTCCTTCCTTTCCCTCCATCCCCATACCTCTACCCCGTAGCTTAGCACCGCCCACACCATTGTATCCAACATCCAAATCCTTCTGCCCCATTCCTTTTCCCATAACCTCCTTCCTATCCCCCACACCTCTCTCATGACCGCTGCTGCCTTCTTCCTTCTTTCCTTCACCTGCTCCTCTTGTCCCCCGTTTGCTGTGAATATATACCCCAGATAATTTACCTTTTTTACCTCTTCCAACTTCTTCCCTTTCCATCTCCAATCCACTTTCCTTTTCCTGCCTCCTCCCCTTCTAAATCTTACTACCTTTGTTTTTTCTCTGTTCACTTCTAAATCTTTTATATCCATATACCTCTCTGCCCTACTTAACATTGCCCTCATCTCATCCTCTCCCTCCGCCATGAGCACAATGTCATCCGCGTAGGACAGAGAGTATACTCTTCCTTCCTCGCCTATCTTTATTCCTCCCCATAGCCCCTTCCTCAGCTCCTCTTCTAAATCCGCCAGCAGTATATTGAACAGCAAGGGGCTCAGGGGGCATCCCTGTCTCAGCCCCCTTGCTGTCCAAAACGCCTCGCTCCTCTGCTTCCCCACCCTCACCACACTCTTTGTCTCCTTCAATAACTCCTCTACCCTTACCACCAGTCCCTCCCTTACTCCCCTTTCCCTCATCGCTTCTACCACTTTCCTTCTGTTCACCGCGTCGAAGGCTGCTTTCAGGTCCACAAACGTCGCTACCATTCTACCTTTGCCCCCCCCCCCCCTATTTGCCTAATTGCCATATAATTTAGTGCATAAATCTGATCCATAGTTCCCATACCTTTTCTGAACCCCGTTTGTGTCCCTGAAAGCAGCCCTTTCCCCTCTACTTCTTCCCCTATCCTCTCCGCGAGGGTCGCCGCGTAAATCCTATACAGGGAGGGCATCAATGTTACCCCCCTGTATTCCTCCACTTTATTGCCTTCCCCCTTTTTCCTGATCGGGACAATCTCCCCCTCCTTCCACTGTTCCGGCCACCCCTCTTCCTCCCACACCCTTCTGCATATTTCCCATCCCCATTCCTCCATTTCCTCCCCTCCGTATCTCCATGCCTCATTCGGTACCGCATCCTCACCTATTGCTTTCCCCTCCTTCAACCTCCTCATTATTTTTGCCACTTCCTCTTTCTCCAGACTCTTCTCCCCGTCCTCCCCTCTTCTTCTCCTCTCTCCCCCCATTCTTACTCTTTCCTCCACCCCTCCCAGTAACCACATAAAATACCCTTTCCACTCTTCCATCTTTACCTGTTCGTTCACCCTTTTCCCTCTCCCTCTCTGTTCTTTTATCACCCCCCATACCTCCCTCTCTGTCCTTGCTTCTCCTACTCTCCTTGTCATTCTCTCTCTTTCTTCCTCCTTCTTCTTATTACATAGTTGTTTGTATCCTCTTTTCCTTCTCCTGTATTCCTCTACATCCCCTGCCCCCCCTTTATCTCTCCATCTCCTCATATCTCTTCTCACCTCTCTTTTTCTCTCCCTACTCTTTATCCCACCATCCCCTTTTCCCCTTCCTTTTCCCCCCGCCATCCCTTCTCTCCTCTTTCTCCAATATCTCCTTTACCGTTTTACCTATTTCTTCCAGTTGCTCTTGTACCTCACCTCCTCTTCCTTTTCTGCCCTCCATCTCTTTTCTAAATCTCTCCTTTCCCTCCTCGTCCCATCTTCCCCTCGCTCTTCCTGTTCCCCCTGTCCTTCCCCCTTCCCTCCTCTCTCCTCTCCCCCCTCCCTCCTTTCACCCATAGCACTACTGGCTGGTGGTCGGAGTCAGTCGCCTCCCCTATTTCTAACTTTTCTACCCTCTCCCTCGCCTTTGCCCCCCCCCCCCTCCCTATTACATAATCAATTACTGTATTCGCCTTTCCCCCCGTGAAGGTGTATTCTCCCTCTTCATCCCCCTCTGTCCCCCCATTCAGTATCACCGCCGTATAGTTAGCAGACAACTATCACCGATTTCGCTTATTTTGGTCTCAATCGTTTACGAATAGTTTACGCAAGTTTACGCAATCGATTTCAGAGTTTACGAAATCGTAGTTTTCCCGTAATTAACAATTTTTAGGTGGGTGTATAGTTAGCAGACGACTATCACCGATTTCGCTTATTTTGGTCTCAATCGTTTACGAATAGTTTACGCAAGTTTACGCAATCGATTTCAGAGTTTACGAAATCGTATTTTGGCCGTAATTAACAATTTCGAGAATGGGGTAAGGTAGGTCCCTGCAAGCGCCTCCAGTGCGGGCAGCGAAGCTGAGCAGAACCTGGCGAAATAATTTTGATGTATCTCGTGTGTAACGGTCTCAATCGTTTACGAATAGTTTTCGCAAGCTGCTGTATCAATTTCGGAGTTTACGAAATCGTATTTTGGCCGTAATTAACAATTTCGTGAATGGGGTAATGTAGGTCTTGCAAGCGCCGCCAGTGGCCGAAAGCAGAAGCTGACCAGATGCGTAACCTGGCGAAATATCTTTTACGTATCTCGTGTGCAACGGTCTCAATCGTTTACGAATAGTTTTCGCAAGGCACTGTATCGATTTCAGAGTTTACGAAATCGTATTTTGCCCGTAATTAACAATTTCAGAATCGTCTATCGTGCAGTGTTGATTTGCTCGCAAGCGCCGCCGTTGGCCGAGGCGAGAATCGCTCTTCGGGCATAGAGTATCGAAACAATGTTGACGTATCTCATCTGTAACGGTCCCAATCGTTTACGAATAGTTTACGCAAGCCACTGTAACGATTTCAGAGTTTACGAAATCATAGTTTGCCCGTAATTAACAATTTCAGAAGCGGCTATCGTGCAGCGTTGATTTGCTCGCAAGCGCCGCCGTTGGCCGAGGCGAGAATCGCTCTTCGGACATAGAGTAACGAAATAATTTTCACGTATCTCATCTTTAACGGTCTCAATCGTTTACGAATAGTTTTCGCAAGCTGCTGTATCGATTTCGGAGTTTACGAAATCGTATTTTGGCCGTAATTAACAATTTCAGAATCGGCTATCGTTCAGCGTTGATTTGCTCGCAAGCGCCGCCGTTGGCCGAGGCGAGAATCGCTCTTCGGACATAGAGTATCGAAACAATGTTGACGTATCTCATCTCTAATGGTCCCAATCGTTTACGAATAGTTTACGCAAGCCACTGTAACGATTTCAGAGTTTGCGAAATCATAGTTTGCCCGTATTTAACAATTTCAGAAGCGGCTATCGTGCAGCGTTGATTTGCTCGCAAGCGCCGCCGTTGGCCGAGGCGAGAATCGCTCTTCGGACATCGAGTATCGAAACAATGTTGACGTATCTCATCCCTAACGGTCCCAATCGTGTACGAATAGTTTACGCAAGCCACTGTAACGATTTCAGAGTTTACGAAATCGTATTTTGCTCGTTATTAACAATTTCAGGATCGGCTAACGTGCAGCTCGCAAGCGCCGCCGTTGGCCGAGGCGAGAATCGCTCTTCGGACATAGAGTAACGAAATAATTTTGACGTATCTCATCTCTAACGGTCCCAATCGTTTACGAATAGTTTACGCAAGCCACTGTAACGATTTCGGAGTTTACGAAATCGTATTTTGGCCGTAATTAACAAT
This sequence comes from Priocnemis perturbator, assembly GCA_963942575.1. Classification (NCBI taxonomy): domain Eukaryota; kingdom Metazoa; phylum Arthropoda; class Insecta; order Hymenoptera; family Pompilidae; genus Priocnemis; species Priocnemis perturbator. The sequence goes on along the minus strand of OZ012643.1, from coordinate 6,624,683 downwards.
TTCGAGAATGGGGTAATGTAGGTCTTGCAAGCGCCTCCAGTGGCCGAAAGCAGAAGCTGACCAGATGCAAACTCTGGCGAAATAACTTTTACGTATCTCGTGTGCAACGGTCTCAATCGTTTACGAATAGTTTTCGCAAGCTGCTGTATCAATTTCGGAGTTTACGAAATCGTATTTTGGCCGTAATTAACAATTTCGTGAATGGGGTAATGTAGGTCTTGCAAGCGCCTCTAGTGGCTGAAAGCAGAAGCTGACCAGATGCAAACTCTGGCGAAATAACTTTTACGTATCTCGTGTGCAACGGTCTCAATCGTTTACGAATAGTTTTCGCAAGCTGCTGTATCAATTTCGGAGTTTACGAAATCGTATTTTGGCCGTAATTAACAATTTCGAGAATGGGGTAATGTAGGTTGTTAGGGATTTTTGAGTTGAGCCATTTAGTCACTGCGGACACCGGTCTAGAGAGCGCATAGTTTCTAAGGTTTAGGGTATTGAGTGAGAAACGTTTTTTTTTTTTTTTTTTTTGTAATACCATGCGGTGAAGGTGTGTAATCTGGCTCTCAAAGTAAAACGTGATAATACCAGCTGCATCTAATTTAATCCACCATCATCCCACGAATAAGGACAATCGTTTTCAGGCAAAGTACAACATAGGTCTTGCAAGCGCCTCCAGTGGCCGAAAGCAGAAGCTGACCAGATGCGGAACCTGGCGAAATATCTTTTACGTATCTCGTGTGCAACGGTCTCAATCGTTTACGAATAGTTTTCGCAAGCTGCTGTATCAATTTCGGAGTTTACGAAATCGTATTTTGGCCGTAATTAACAATTTCGAGAATGGGGTAATGTAGGTCTTGCAAGCGCCGCCAGTGGCCGAAAGCAGAAGCTGACCAGTTGCGGAAGCTGGCGAAATATCTTTTACGTATCTCGTGTGCAACGGTCTCAATCGTTTACGAATAGTTTTTGCAAGCTGCTGTATCAATTTCGGAGTTTACGAAATCGTATTTTGGCCGTAATTAACAATTTCGAGAATGGGGTAATGTAGGTCTTGCAAGCGCCTCCAGTGGCCGAAAGCAGAAGCTGACCAGATGCAGAACCTGGCGAAATATCTTTTACGTATCTCGTGTGCAACGGTCTCAATCGTTTACGAATAGTTTTCGCAAGCTGCTGTATCAATTTCGGAGTTTACGAAATCGTATTTTGGCCGTAATTAACAATTTCGAGAATGGGGTAATGTAAGTCTTGCAAGCGCCGCCAGTGGCCGAAAGCAGAAGCTGACCAGTTGCGGAAGCTGGCGAAATATCTTTTACGTATCTCGTGTGCAAGGGTCTCAATCGTTTACGAATAGTTTTCGCAAGCTGCTGTATCAATTTCGGAGTTTACGAAACCGTATTTTGGCCGTAATTAACAATTTCGAGAATGGGGTAATGTAGGTCTTGCAAGCGCCTCCAGTGGCCGAAAGCAGAAGCTGACCAGATGCAGAACCTGGCGAAATATCTTTTACGTATCTCGTGTGCAACGGTCTCAATCGTTTACGAATAGTTTTCGCAAGCTGCTGTATCAATTTCGGAGTTTACGAAATCGTATTTTGGCCGTAATTAACAATTTCGAGAATGGGGTAATGTAGGTCTTGCAAGCGCCGCCAGTGGCCGAAAGCAGAAGCTGACCAGATGCGTAACTTGGCGAAATATCTTTTACGTATCTCGTGTGCAACGGTCTCAATCGTTTATGAATAGTTTTCGCAAGCTGCTGTATCAGTTTCGGAGTTTACGAAATCGTATTTTGGCCGTAATTAACAATTTCGTGAATGGGGTAAGGTAGGTCCCTGCAAGCGCCTCCAGTGCGGGCAGCGAAGCTGAGCAGAACCTGGCGAAATAATTTTGATGTATCTCGTGTGTAACGGTCTCAATCGTTTACGAATAGTTTTCGCAAGCTGCTGTATCAATTTCGGAGTTTACGAAATCGTATTTTGGCCGTAATTAACAATTTCGAGAATGGGGTAATGTAGGTCTTGCAAGCGCCGCCAGTGGCCGAAAGCAGAAGCTGACCAGATGCGTAACCTGGCGAAATATCTTTTACGTATCTCGTGTGCAACGGTCTCAATCGTTTACGAATAGTTTTCGCAAGCTGCTGTATCAATTTCGGAGTTTACGAAATGGTATTTTGGCCGTAATTAACAATTTCGAGAATGGGGTAATGTAGGTCTTGCAAGCGCCTCCAGTGGCCGAAAGCAGAAGCTGACCAGATGCGGAACCTGGCGAAATATCTTTTACGTATCTCGTGTGCAACGGTCTCAATCGTTTACGAATAGTTTTCGCAAGCTGCTGTATCAATTTCGGAGTTTACGAAATCGTATTTTGGCCGTAATTAACAATTTCGAGAATGGGGTAATGTAGGTCTTGCAAGCGCCTCCAGTGGCCGAAAGCAGAAGCTGACCAGATGCAGAACTTGGCGAAATATCTTTTACGTATCTCGTGTGCAACGGTCTCAATCGTTTACGAATAGTTTTCGCAAGCTGCTGTATCAATTTCGGAGTTTACGAAATCGTATTTTGGCCGTAATTAACAATTTCGAGAATGGGGTAATGTAGGTCTTGCAAGCGCCTCCAGTGGCCGAAAGCAGAAGCTGACCAGATGCAGAACTTGGCGAAATATCTTTTACGTATCTCGTGTGCAACGGTCTCAATCGTTTACGAATAGTTTTCGCAAGCTGCTGTATCAATTTCGGAGTTTACGAAATCGTATTTTGGCCGTAATTAACAATTTCGAGAATGGGGTAATGTAGGTCTTGCAAGCGCCTCTAGTGGCTGAAAGGAGAAGCTGACCAGATGCAAACTCTGGCGAAATAACTTTAACGTATCTCGTGTGCAACGGTCTCAATCGTTTACGAATAGTTTTCGCAAGCTGCTGTATCAATTTCGGAGTTTACGAAATCGTATTTTGGCCGTAATTAACAATTTCGAGAATGGGGTAATGTAGGTCTTGCAAGCGCCTCCAGTGGCCGAAAGCAGAAGCTGACCAGATGCGGAACCTGGCGAAATATCTTTTACGTATCTCGTGTGCAACGGTCTCAATCGTTTACGAATAGTTTTCGCAAGCTGCTGTATCAATTTCGGAGTTTACGAAATCGTATTTTGGCCGTAATTAACAATTTCGAGAATGGGGTAATGTAGGTCTTGCAAGCGCCTCCAGTGGCCGAAAGCAGAAGCTGACCAGATGCAGAACTTGGCGAAATATCTTTTACGTATCTCGTGTGCAACGGTCTCAATCGTTTACGAATAGTTTTCGCAAGCTGCTGTATCAATTTCGGAGTTTACGAAATCGTATTTTGGCCGTAATTAACAATTTCGTGAATGACGTAATGTAGGTCTTGCAAGCGCCTCTAGTGGCTGAAAGGAGAAGCTGACCAGATGCGTAACCTGGCGAAATATCTTATACGTATCTCGTGTGCAACGCTCTCAATCGTTTACGAATAGTTTTCGCAAGCTACTGTATCGAGTTCGGAGTTTGCGAAATCGTAATTTGCCTGTAATTATCAATTTCAGAATCGTCAATCGTGCAGTGTTGATTTGCTCGCAAGCGCCGCCGTTGGCCGAAGGGAAAAGCTGACCAGATGTATACCCTGACCAAGTAGTTTTGACTTTTGACGTATCACACGTCATCCATCGACAAGTAGTAGAAGAAAAATATTGTATCGTGGAATTGAGCGATGGGTTGCAAGTGATTCCAACCTGTTGGTTAGATGGCAACGAAAGTGTAAGCAAATGGCCAGGCCACGTCAAGTCGCTGAACAAATTAGAGAAATTAATAATTTCTGAGGCTTTACTCCAAACCCCGTCAGAGGAGTGTGCAGTTATTAGCGTTGCTTTGGGTCGACAGGTATGTATAGTGGATATTATTAATAATGTGTGTATGTGTTTATATATAATATAGATGTCTATATTTTTTATACCTAGAAGACCTGTCGATGTCATAATAATAAACATTGATATACTTTGTAGATGATTGGGCATGGGCCCAAGAAAAATTAAATGAGGCACAGGACACATCTGATGTTTTCTATTCGAACGAGCTCTTGGAATATGAGTTAGCTGCAGCCTTGAAAAACCGAAGGAGGGCTAAGGTTAAAAGGGGCATATCTTCGGAAGAAGAGAGTATGGAGTCCATATCTAAAAACCCAAGAAAAGATCAACATATGACGACACATTCACAGACGAGCGGAGAGTACATTAATCAATCTACCAATTACACCTGTAATGCTTGAACCCTTATTCGATTTATCAACACCTAGGGGTTTGACGTTCATTGCATGTGATGAGAATGAACCCCCTACCACTGTTTACGTAGCCACGGAGGTAAGCTTCATATTATCGGAGTGTATTCATAATAATCATGATTATTGCAAATGTCTCTCATCTTTTTCCAATATCCCTTAGCTACTGAAAGTATTGCAGCTGAAGGCAGTGCCTGTGGAAACTGGGAGCATCATCCTTACACCTCAGAAATTGGTAAATAAAACAAAAAACCATTCATATCAATGTTTCTACCTTCTGTTTTACATATTTTAGGATTTCGAAAATGTGTTTACAAAATGCTGTCTACGATATCTTTACAAATAAAGGATCTGTACACAAAAGTCGATTTTTTGTTGGAGTCCAAAAATTGAAATGCCGAAGTTGATGAGGACGAAACATCCGAAAATGAATTGCAGCGGGTTCCCATAGTGCAAAGTATGGATGATTTGGCCTCGTTTGAGCCCAAACTTCAACAGTCGGAATTTTTAAAAAAATTGGTAATTATTTTTTAATCACATGTGCGTCTAAAGTACCATTATTGTTCTACAACGAAAAAAGTAACATCTTTCGTGGAACAAAGTATAATAATGACCATCCAATACATTTCCTCCCAACAGCTGAGGTTTCCTGAACATGTAGTTGTCAGCATCAAAAGTATTGAAGTCACGTCACTGCTCATTTCAGTATAATGCATATTTAGATGCATGTTTGTACTATTACAGTTTCTATGGGCATGGGCATGGGTAAAGGTAAAGGATATATAAGGATAGGTTTGGTGCATGTCCGCGAGAGAATCATTATTTCATGTTTTTGCGTTAATTCCACAATTCTCTTCTCGCCTATGAAGGAATCAATATATCGTGTTTTTTTGTGTTGATTTCACATCTCTTTCTCGCTATGACTATCAATTGTATTGGTTCATATTGATCTGCAATACTCTTTTGCTTTCACAATATTTCTATTATAACTTATATTAATTAGTTGCTGTTTTGAACTGCCTTTTATGTACACATGATAACATCATGAAATTTTTCAGATTCGTCGACTTAAATATTGTTGGCCCAGGTAAGCTGACTATGTGCGGAGCAGCTGGAATATCCCGAGTCATTGGAGACGAAATCGCAGTAAATTTCAGTTGGAAGGGTCGCTTGCAGAAGCAATGTTTTCAAAAATTGCGGACTGCAAACTTACACCAAGGTATTTTCTTAGAGATATACATTATTAATAATCTTTTAATAATCACTAATATTGTTTTATTATTTTATAGAAGTGTGTATGACCATTGGCAATAATAAATGGAAAGAGGCGGAAGTAAATGACGCCATTGGCAAGTGGCTCACTCAAGCAATAACGAGAATTGAGCGAAAAATGAAAACTTAATAAATAGAATTAAGACTAGGTTAAGGTTTTGTTATATTTACTATTATATTTAGTGTAGTTTTTATATTTACTGTTATATTTAATGTAAATATTTTATATGTAGTGTTATATTTAGTGTAATGTAATATTTCATTAATAAAAATAATATATTGTAAAACAAATTGTCTTGAATTATTCATAATGTAAAAGAGAATCATACGTAGGATATAATATTGAACGAATATTCTTAGGACCTTGATGCAATATTCTGTGTCATCTTCCTGCAATATTCCCGCAAATTTGGAGGGGGCGGACATAGGAATATTGCAGCAATATTCGTACAATACTCCGACAATGTGATCGGCAAGGTTCATCATTGCAAACTAATATTTCTGCTACATGCCAGCAAAATTCCTTGCTGTCGTGGAATTAACAATTTCGAGAATTGGGTAATGTAGAGCTTGCAAGCGCCGCCAGTGGCCGAAAGGAGAAGCTGACCAGATGCAAAACGCGGCGAAATAACTTTTACGTATCTCGTGTGAAACGGTCTCAATCGTTTACGAATAGTTTACGCAAGCCACTGTAACGATTTCAGAGTTTACGAAATCGTAGTAATTAACAATTTCAGTTTCGCCTATCGTGCAGCTCGCAAGCGCCGCCATTGGCGGAAGGGAGAAGCTGACTTGATGCAGAGAGTGCAGAGATTTTAAAGTTGACGAAACGATAGTTTACTCGGAATTAAAAATTTTAATATTTCGTAATCAGCGTCTGCTGCTAGCAGCACCGCGGCGAATTTCTGTTTGGGTGTTTGAAGTAGTGGATAAGTAAATAGAAGTAATCAATTTTTAATTAGCCGAAGGACAGTATAGCTTTCACGCGATGCAACGCGTTGCATACAATATAGAATACAATCGATTGCATGCGACGCGCTGCGTCGTGTGAAAGGGTCTTTAAGGTAGCCTTCTGCTGTGCGCGACTGCAACTCGCGGGGTCGCGGGTTCCAGGCGCGACCAATCGAAAAATATATATACATATATATTGGCTCGAAATGATACTTGTTTTTATGTTCGCGATAAAACTATATGTACATATATTTATCAATCGGTCGCCCGTCGTGGCCGCGTGTAGCCGTTTTCGCGAAGAAACAAACTATATTTATATATATTCATTAATCGGTCGCGCGTCGTTGCCGCGTAACGACGTTTTCACGATGAATAAAACTTAATCTATATATGTGTAGATTGATAGGGCGTCGCGGTGGCGAGCAGCGGAAGGCTACCTTTAGGGCTAAGTGGGAGGAAAAGGACGAATAAACATTTATAAGTAAATTTTAATTTATTAATATAATATGACTTATTCTAATTATAAATTTATATTCTAAAAATAATACTGTTACGTCCTACGTCCTCCACCCGCCTACCCAGTAGCCATACTCTCGCAACGGGCTCATTGCACCATGTATTTGCCCATCATCAATAAGTCGCGCCTAAGCATAATAAGGTTCATCGCTCCGCGTAGCCTTCCGTCGTTAGTAGTCGCGAATAAGCAGAATAAGAGCCACCGAAATTCCTTCACGGAATGCTGATGCCGAATCAGCCCGCAGGTCAACCACCTAACAAACGATCAGCGATCCGCGGCCGTGTAGATCCGCGAAGGCCAATGCCAATTCCGCGAAGCGCCTTGCGACCGTCAGCAAGATCTACCATTTAAATAGGCTTACAACCGCAGAGCGAGGGCTCTTGAGTCAACCAAGTTCGGCCACGATCAATCTAAATTCGGCAACTCATAAACCAGCGTTCGACTGCGATCATTCTAAGTTGTTCAATCTTCGCGCAGCAAGTAGTGTTACTCATTAAGCGAACCATTGTAAACCAACCAAGTGCACTTCGAGATAAAGCATCCAGTCCACTATCTGTACATTACTTCACACGATTGTGTCCTTCCTGTGCGTCCACACCAATCCACAACCACACACAGTCTCACGCATCCAAAGCTGTAGCCATCCGGACACCTCCTTCTTGCATTCCGCGATACGTCAGTGAGCCGCTCCACTGACGGATCAAAACCCTTTCGGTGCGATCACTCCTTCCGTCCGTCCTCGATCCCCGGTATACCCGGTGAACGCAGGGTGCCAAAAACGAGGACGTAACAATACCACACACTTATTCTAATTATAAAACTATTAACTTTGATAAATATTAATTGTTCCCCCCCCGCCCCACCCCCCTTTTCGGTCGTTATCCTCCCGACGCCTCCATCCTCCTCCGCGTCCGCCGCCCCTTCCACGACTGCGGTGGCCATATTTTAAATTACGAACTTCCCTTTGCAGATCACTGACCTGCAATATGAAAAATAAACATAATAATTATATGTCAACGTAAGTTTGAGTGTGTGTTAGCTTGTTAAACTTGGAAAGATGAACCTCGTCAAGTGGTCAATAAAATTGTAACAGCGTATATTTGTATAATTACTTACGGTGCGCATCAATGTTTGGTGGTCTGGGTCTGTCCACTGTCCACGGGTGGGCCGATTCACCCTATTTGCGAGCCTCCTCTCGTTCGACGGCTCCCTCCGGCGCCTGGACGGCTCCCTCGAGCGCCTGGAGGGAGCCGGGGCCGACCGTGTGCGGGACGGCCGTGCGCGGGCACGCCGTGCCGTGTTGTCGGCGTCTCCTGGGGCAGGCTGCCTTGCCCTGGTGTCGCCGGCTGGGGCAGCCTGCCCTGCCCTGGTGTCGCCGGCTGGGGCAGCCTGCTGTGCCGCGGTGTCGCCGGCTGGGGCAGCCTGCCGTGCCACATTTGCTGGTGTGGTTGCTTTTACTGTCTCTGCCATCTAAAAATGAGGCAAAGCAATAATTCATTATTTTGTTAACAAAGTATTTCAAAGCACACTAGAAGGCTACGCGCTTTCAAACTTCGTGCATAACCGTTTGAGTGCTGACTACTCCCAGCGGAAGCAATCCGCGTGAACGGCACGCGCTTAGCGGTTGCAATCGTTGGGGACGGAAGACTTTTTTTGCTAATGTGAACGATGTTGATTGAATGCGCAAGGCGCAACTAAGTTATAAATGTACTTCCTGTACGCCAAATAAAATAATACAAGAAAGTTATTTTTGATATTACAAGCGCATATATGCGTCCTTAGTCCACACAGATCGCTTATGCTGGACGCATATATGCTCGAAAAAAACTTTACACTTTACTGTACTGTTCACATTAACACTTTGACGGCCGCACGGTTCACACAAATTCTCTTCTCTGTCGCCGGAACTGTTTGCAAGGTTGTTCAACGTACTGCCACCGGAAAATAACGAACGGCTTGCCCGTGGCACCACGTTGGTGTCACCGGCCGTCATAGTGATGACAAAGAAAGTATTCCGTCCCCAACGATCGCAACCGCTAAGCACTCATATACCCATAGCACTCAAAGGGGTAAAAAACATTTAGAACTCGAATAAAGTACAAGAAGCAGGAATATTATTTAGACTTGCAGGTACTTACGATCTTTCCTTGAGGACGTTTGGTTTGAAACTGACCGCTGCGGCCGGTGGCAGCATATACGGCACCCAACTCCATTGGATTTCGCGGTGGTGGGGGAAACCTCGCTCAAGAGACCGTGCGTGGCGATAGGTGGCGGTTGGCGGCGCGAGAATTTCTATATATGTATATATATATATATATGTATGTATGTATGCATGTATTTATGTATGTTGTATATCCATTCCTCGTTATAATTTAAGCTTTCTACAAACCGGGGTCTATGTTTCAAAGAAATGTTTTGGGATTTCATAAAAACTTTTCGAAATGGAGACCGAGCGTAGCTCTGTCCTCCCCGTTTCGCGGTGCAGCCAAGCGTCGCGCACAGCGGTCACGATGCTCGCCTCAATATATATATATATAGAGAGAGAGAGATATATAGCTTATATATCAATATATCAGCTCGAAATCGTATTTGTTTTTTCTTTGCAAAGAATGTACATCTATATAATTATATTCAACGATCGGTCGTGCGTCGTGTCCGCGTGTCGCAGTTTGCGCGAAGAAAAAAAATATATATATTTATGGAACAGTCGCGCGTTGCGGTCGCGAGTAGCGAAAGGGTACCTACGAACAATTCGGCCAGGTGCGCACTTGCGATTTTGTGTCGCACGATTATTGCTGCGACTGAATAATCACGCGGCAGAATATCGTATGCACAAACATATTTGCACGCGTTGCAACGAAGGCAATTGTTTTTTCATACTAACCGTCAGCCGTGCCATGTGCGTATCGCTCTCGAGCTCCGAGTCAGAATTGACTCTGGCTGCGCTCTCCAAGTGTTAAGAAAAGATTATACCGCAGCCACGGCCGTTTGCTCATACAGAGTGCTGCTTCACTAAATAGTACACCCGCAGAAAAATGTATTACGCGATTTTCTGAATAAATCGTTGGAACCTGTCCTTCTTCTTTTAGTGTTCTAGGGGGTATGTGTAATAATATTCTGAATTTGATTTCACAAGATTCCAGCTGTCATGTCAATACAATTGTAGACGCTGTGTTTCTTCTTGGAAGTTTAAATAAGCAGAGATGGTCGCATAAACCTAAGTACATAATACAACACAATGTATTTTTCTTCCGATTCTTTATTCCGCGGTGCGACATTGTAAGGTTTGCCGCTTCGCGACTGTGACCGTACAATGTATTGGGACAACTTTGTAGAGGGGACATGGTTTTCGAGCCTGACGGCTTGATCTTTGATCATCGCCGAGAAGGAAGAAAAGGACGACAACGAGTAAAACAGAATGATGAAACAACGATCGAGGCAATTGACAATGAAACATTCAAAACTCAGCGTACCAAACGCTATAATAAAACAGATACTACATTTAGGTCACATTTTCTGATTAATACTTAGTGAGTAACTCAGTAACTCATTTCGTTTCATTAACGCCTTGCGAATCTTAACATGTATGAATGCTGCTACTTGTCTCCCGCTAAGTTAAACTTGCGACACTGTTTAAGGATATTTTTTAAGAGTTTTTATTCTAACAATATATATGTACAACCAATAACAACGAACGTGTGATAAGCCTAACCCGCCATTTGCAGTTCCAAGACGACGGTAGAATGTGGTCATTATCATACGTCATACGTGGTGGTATCGTAATAAAGGTATCGGCGTAAGAAAGGAAATACAGGTACCTATCGGCGTAGGAAAGAAAGGATATGCGACAGCTTACAAACTAGGGATTTATGATTATGAAATGCGTCATCCACAGATGTAGGTTTAATGTACGCGACGGAATACGTACTTTGAAATATCTTGTCAATCAAATGTAGGCTGTTACTCCGCATTGTCCGCCGAATAGATCGTGAAGACAGAAGCCTACATTTAAATGATTACTTTCGGCATTTTTCTAATGTAATCAAGGCGATAGCGAGGTAAAGTGCTAATCGATTATATGCGACGATCTGCCTTGTATGACAGGGCTCTTGAAAAGGTAATTTCCCGTTGCTCGCGACCGAAAGGAGAGGTCGCGGGTGTGATCTCGAAATTCGATTAATCCACTCCATCATTATGTTAGAAGCCCCCAAAAATTAAAACCATTTTCGCCGTTTTGCCCAATGCGGCTTATTTATTCCGAAAAATGCATAAATAAATTGTCGTCTACCCAATTCTTCACAATCTCAGTACGCAATGATACGAAGCAACCGTGGTGAGGCGGCAAGGCGACCGAGCAGTAATTACCTGGCCCGGGTTCGATTTCTCCCTTTACCGTAATTTTTTTTCTGTTTAAATTCTTTTTTATCGTGGTTCAAATGTTTTATCATACGCTAAAGACACTCTAAACAGTTTTTAATTTCACCTTTTCCGCCACTCATCCACTCCTCGATACCGGTCAAAATCCCATTACTACGAGGAGTGGCACTGTGCTTTCCGCCAGTGTTGCGGTATTATATATAATATCCGCGACGCTCGACTAATCCATATGTGTAGATACATATTTTTCGCGAGGAAAAAGACAAAGACGGTTCGAAGGTCACTATGCGCGACCAATATATATATTACGGGCAATGTGTTCAACGTGGGCATTCTATACAGTGCCCGGACATTGTACAGAATGCCGACGTCGAACACATTGCCCGTAAGATATATATTATATATATGGCTTTGTTTTTTCCTCGCGATAAAACTATATCTATATGTATTTATCAATCGATTATCATCACTGTTTTCGCGAAGAAACAGAGTATATCTATTAGGTCGAGTCATAAGTAACTTCCGACGCAGCTATGTAGAATCTATTATTCGAATTTACCCGCTATGAGTTACCATGACAAAATCCACGTCAATCGACAAGATGTATAGCAGAAAGGTTGAATACATCGCAATCAACCGTTATCCGCCACCTGGAGAAATTAGGGAAAGTGACCAAGTTAGGAGTATGGGTACCTCACAATCTCAGTGAACGGAATAAAGAATATCGCATATCAATCGCCAGAAGTCTGCTCTCACGGGTAAAAATGGAGCCCTTTTTAAACAGGATTGTAACAGGCGATGAAAAATGGGTCACCTACGAGAATATAGTCCGCAAAAGACAGTGGCTTGATAAGGATGAACCACCCCTACCAGATCCGAAAGCAAACATCCATGGCAAAAAAATCTTATTGTGTGTATGGTGGGATTGTCGAGGAATAATTTACCACGAGTTGTTGAAGCCAAATTTAACGATTACTGCGGATAGATATGTTCAGCAGCTGCAAAGAGTTCAAGAAAAACTCCGTAAAAAGCGTCCTGCACTCGTCAATCGCAAAAATGTCATCCTTCTGCACGACAATGCGCGACCACATACAGCAAAGGTGACTCAAGAAAAAATTCTTGAGCTTGGATGGTCTGTTTTACCACATCCTCCTTACTCCCCGGATCTTGCCCCGACAGACTACCACATTTTCTGTTCCCTACAAAATTTTTTGAATGGAAAAACTTTCAATTCTGAATAGCAAATCACGCAGGCTTTCGAAAACTTCTTCCAGTCCAAAACCGCCACATTTTACAAGGAAGGAATTTATAAACTGCCAGGAAGATGGGAGAAGGTCATAGATAACGGTGGTGAATACGTAATAAATTAATGTAATTTTTTTATTTAATGAGAGCAAAATAAATATCTGATAAAGAAACGGAAGTTACTTATGACTCGACCTAATATATCATTATATATCAAATTATATGTATCGATTGGTCGCGCGTCGCGGTCGCGAGCAGCGGAAGGCTGTCTTTATAGCGCTAAGTGGGAGGAAAAGGACGTATAAACATTTATAAGTGAATCCTAACCCTTTGCACTCGAGAGATGACTCTCAGTCACTTTTCACGAAAAGTGTCCGTCGTTCACGATGCCAGATAGTGACTGAGAGTCATCTCTCCAGTGCAAATGGTTAATTTTATTAATAACTACGTTAAATCTAAATACACGGATTACCTATATATAATATTCCTATTCCTCTTCTTATTCCCCTCATCATCCCCCCACATGCCCTTCCTTTCCTGTTCTTCCTTTCCGCGAATGTCACCTCACAGTCGAATTCCCTCGGCAGCCTGTCCTTCACCTTCTCCCATCTTTTCTTCTCCAGCCATGTTTCCGCCAACACCATCACGTCCCACTCCCCTACTTCCTCCCAAAACCCTCCGTCCTTATTCTCTATCCCTGCCACATTCCAGAATGCCAGCTTCCACCTCTTCCTTCCCCCGTCCTCATTCCCTTCTTTTTTCTCCTCCTCCTCTCCTACTCCGTCCCTCCTCCCTTTCCCCCCTTTCCCTCTTCCCCCGACCTCCATCCTCCCCTCCTTTTCCCTCCCTCAACTTCTCCTCCTCCTCATCCCATTTCCACCATTTGCCCTCTATTTGCACCTTCTCATATCCTACCCACACCCTCTTACCTTTGCCTCTTTCTTCCCTCGCTATCTCCTCTAATCTCCATCTCATTTTCCTTTCCTTCCACGTCAGGTCATCCTCTATCCTTATTCCCTTCTCCCTCAGCTTCCCCCTCGCCACCATCACCTCTCTCTTCTGCCCTCTGTTTCCTAGAGTTGCGATTACCCCCCCCCCCCCTCTTGTCAGCTCTCTTGTTTCCCCAATTTCCACTTCCACCCACAGTTCCTTCAACAAACCCTTGAGCTCCCCCTCTTTTTTCTCGCCGTTCCCCTTCCATCCTCTGACCACTATATTATTCCTCCTTTCCTCCCTCTCCTTCCTTTCCTCTTTCCATTCAATTCTCCTCAGTTTGTCCCTAATCTCTTCCATTTCCTTTTCCCCCTGCCCTTCCCCTCCCCCGCCCCTCTCACTCTTCTCTCCCTTGCTTCCTATGCCCTCCAGTTTCCCTTCCATTTCCGCTATTCTTCTCTCTATCCCTTCCTTCTCCTTCCTCCATCTCTCCTCCCCTTCCTTCATCTGTCTCTTTAGCTCCGCTATCACTTCCTCCCTCGTCTCTCTCCCCTGTCTCTCCACCTGGCCCTTCATCACCTCTAACATCTCCTTCATCCCTTCCCTCACTTCCTTCCTCAGTTCCTCTTTTATCATCTCCCGTATCCTCCCCTCTTCCCCCTCCTCCTCTTCCCCCTTCGCCGCTTCACTCTTCGGCGATCTTTGTAGCCTTTTCCCTGCTTTAAATATCCAGTCCTCCTTCTTCCCTCCACCCGTTTTTTCCTCTCCACCCTCCCTTTTCCTTTTCCACTGATCCTCCATGCTTCCTACACTTCCTCTTCTCATTCCCATCCCTAATCCCAGCTGCTTTGCCTTCTCCATTACCCTCGTCCCTACCTTACCGACTCCGTTCTATCCCACTTCCTCGTTCTCTTTACTCCCTGTAGGTGTCGCTGTCCCCTATTCACCCACCTGTCCGCCCGCACTTTCCCTATCTCGCCCACGTTTTCCTCCTAACCTCACTCTTTCTCACCCGCCTTTCACTGCTCCCTCCACCTTTTCCCGTCAACCTTTTCCTCCACCCACACTCGTGCACCACCCTCTATCTCTCCGCCCCCTCTGCCCACTTTTTGCTAGCCCTCCCGCTTCTCCATACTCCTTTCTCACCCACTTTTCGCACTCGCTCACTCACTCTAAACCACTCTGCTTCTCACCGGAAACGGAAATCCGTATATATAATATATAAATTCAATTTTATTAGTGGCCGAAGAATGTGCACTTGACTTGTATGTTTCTATTTTGTAATATATAACGCATTTCCGTATTTACACGGAGCGAACTTTGGATTTGTGTATCAACTGATGGATGGTTTCAACCAGGTATAAAAATATTTATATAAATTATCTTATTTTAATTTATTTATACTAACAATTATATTTATCTTGTAGTTATCTTAATTATGTCTGAATATGAGCCAGAGAAAAAGAAAAAACGAACCTACACTTACAATTTTCAAGAAGATTGGGGAGAGAAATATTTTTTTATTTATTTAAGAACAAATCTATTTGTTTGATATTCGGTTCAACAGTTGCTATTGGAAAAAAGTGCAACATAGAACGACATTTTACAACGGTTCATAAAAAATGTGATGCTGAATATCCTATTAACAGCAGTTTAAGAAAATCTAAAGTGAAAGAATTGAAAACCACATTAGTCGCCAAACAATCCATATTTACTACGTCCGTAACCAAATCAAAAGCTGCTATAATTGCTTCATTTAAGATTACACATATACTCCCAATGCACAAAAAACCCTTTGACGACGGCAACATAATTAAAGAAGCAATGCTTGCGGCATCAGAAACATTGTTTCAAGAATTTTTAAATAAAAAGGAAATTATATCAGCTATTGAAGATGTTCAATTATCAAGAAATTCTGTCAGTCGTAGAATAGAAGCAATGTCTGAAAATATCAAATTACAAAGAAAGAAAGATTTTGAAAAATGCGTTTTTTTTTTAGTTTACAATGTGATGAATCACTAGACATCTGCAATATTGCTCAAATAAATATTTTTATAAAGATGGTCTTTAACGATTGCTCAGTAAAAGAAGATATACTCTCAGTTTTGTCACTACATGGATATACGCGTGGAAAGGACATATACCAAGTTATTAAAAACTACATTAAAGAAATTAATCTGCCCCTTCAAAAATTTGTGTCCATTACAACCGACGGAGCACCTGCTATGATTGGTTCCGGTGTTGGCTTTATCACATTATGTAAGAATGATGCTGAGTTTCCAAACTTTTTTCACTATCACATCATTCATCAACGGGCATTATGTACAATAGTGTTGCATTATGAACATGTCATGAAAGTTGTTCTGAAAATTATAAATTCCATTCGAGCTAGACCACTTCAGAATAGATTATTCAAAATACTGACTGATGAACTTGATGCCGAGTATGGATCTTTAATGCTACATTCTGAAGTTAGGTGGCTTAGTAAGGGAAAACTCCTACAACGATTTGTAGACTGATCTTCTTCCAGATGTTACGTCCCAAGGTGAGTCTTGGAAGAACCGCGATAAGGTGATGGACTCCACGATTCTACTCGGTTGTGGGGCGAACAGTCGTACGAATCTGACCTGGATCAGAGTCCGTACGAAATGTCTGTTTGTAGTCAACCGCGATCCGCGACTTTACTGGGACCAGACACGGTCAAAGGACTGGGTGAGAGGTGGGTGGATTTCGGGATTGGTTGTTGGTTTAACGAGCATTACCCTTCACCTTAGCCCCCAGAGGTTACGAATATTATTTGGAGTGAGTACTTACTCTTGCGGAGGTTGTTGGTTGATTCACACTTTCAGTAAGATCGGATTGAAGTAGTGTTCATCGACGAGAATGATTCAGTGATTTATTTGGAAGTATGATTTGCAGAAGAATTGTACAGGAATTTACTCGGAAATTAAGCTGAGTATTCAAACAGTTAAATCAAGGCGATGGTACACAGATTCGAGGCCTTTACAGGTTTAAGGAACTCAAAGAAGTGACGAGAGGTTTTTAAAATCTCAACGAGGTAGACGCGGTTTCCGTTCGGTTCATCCCTTCCCCAATACTTCCCTGTTGGTCATTCGCTGATGAACTTTTTGGGGGCATTGGGGGGGGTCTAGTTCTTAAGATTCTACGAATGAGGTGACTTTTGAGTTTCCTCTCCCAGCCATCCCCGCCCTTGCGTTTTCCGCGGACGCAGGGTGGGTGGGAGGGTAAGTGAAAGTACGGGTTATGTGATCTCTTCCAAATGTTTGGTTCAAGTGGGTTTTTTATATCTACCGGGATTTATTGCGTCGCGACCTAACGGACAGTCGCCCTTTGTTCACCTCGCTCGTAAAATGTTCTAGGACTTAACTTATTGCCTTCCCCGAGTGGGTGGCACGTTCTGGGAAAGGGTCTGCTTAATCTCTTGCAACGGGTTCCATCAGGGAAATAATCGAAGTCTCTATTAATTAATTCTATCTCAAGCGGTGACGTCGCGAGACGTAACACAGAGATAACTCTGTTTGTAGAATCCAGAAACGAAACATACGAAGAACTTAATGATCATGGCTGGTTGTCAGATTTGTCCTTTCTTACAGATATAACAATCAAAATGAATAAACACAATCTTGAACTTCAGGGGAAACAAAGAACTTTTTTTGAATTAATAGGAAATGTAAATGCATTTCAGTCAAAATTAAAGTTGTGGTTATCCCAAATTAAATAATGTAACTTCAACCATTTCCCGAATTTAGCGAACTATATTCATAAATATAAGAAAATTGAATCAGATAAATATTCTAAAAGTCTCGCTGAACTTAAAAATAATTTTGCAATCAGATTTTCTGATTTTCGTAAAATTCATCCAATTGTTTCATTCATTTTAAATCCATTTGTTGATATTAATATTTGTGAAAAATCGCAAAAGATTGCAAGTATGTTAAATAAAAATTTCAGTATTTTAGAAATAGAAGTAATTGATTTTCAATCTGACCTACAATTAAAAACAAGAGAATCACAAACTGATTTTTGGACACTTGTGGATGACAAAAAATATTCACTTATGAAAGAAACTTTTCAAAGGTTAAACTCCTGTTTCGGATCAACTTACCTTTGTGAAAGTGGCTTTTCAACTATGCAATTTTTACAATCGAAGTTCAGATCCAGAATAACAAATGAACATTTAAATGATTGTATGTGTTCGAAAACCCCGCTTTCGCGCCGGTTCGTGGTGGAGCGGAGCACACGCCGCGGCTGCGCACAGCGCCGATCGCCCAGCGGGTTACGTGCTGCAAAGCACGAGCCTAATGGCGATGCGCGCGCGAATAAGCGCCTGCGGCCGTCTCACCCGCCAACACCCCGCTAGCTCGGGGGCCCACCGGCTTCCCGGAGCCGCCAATGTTTTGACTTTCCGGCGGTTGAGATTTCGAATAGCTCGACCGGGCGGCTCCTGGAGGTCGGCGGGCATGCGACCGAAGGAGGAGGCGATCGTTGCTTCCTCCTTCGTGTAAGGACCTCCGAGCCGAAAAGACGTGTACGTTGCGAGATAAAAGAGAGAGAGCGAAAAGAGAAAAGAAGGAGTTTTAGGTGCAGTTTCCCGTTAAATCCGGTGACTATTTTATTCGGTTTGGTATTCCCGTTCGATTCAGAGAACTTTTATAGTAGGTTCGTTTTAGCAAGGCGTGTGAGCCCGTTAAAGTCGGTGAGTTATTTTCAAACGTTTAAGCCCGTTCGACTCGGTGCAACATTGTTCTTAAGGTATAAGATCCCGTTCGAATCGGTGACGAAACCAAGGTGCGTGAATAAAGTGCTGGTGAATTAAGGAGAACAGTGTTGTGTCCACACCCTCCAGTTCCCACGGGACGCGAGAACTGTACGAGCTGCTCACAACGAGGAGCCCGTGCGCTCTTCGAACAGTATGGCTCTTGCTGTAGCACCTTATGTACCAGAGTACGATAAATTGGCCGAAGACATGCAATGTCAGTCTTTACATTGATTATTAATAAGTTTTGTTTGTCCTGTATCGTATATAATTTGTAGTAGATTAGTGGTAATAATAAACGGTAGTAGTGCAATATTATTGTGTTTTCTTTTATGAATAGTTGCTGAGTTTTTTAACAAATAGGGCGTCGTCGTGTAGCTATGTGGCTCGCCTAAAGTATTAAAATTCTTAATTTGCTCGCGATAGACTAAAGGTCGGGCACCACTGCTTTAGAAGATATTTTATATTTATGAAAGTAAGGTACGCACATCCTCAATAAAATCGAAACAACTACATTCCTTTGGTATGTATATTACTCGCTTGTGTGCAGACATACAGAGAATCGTACAATTCACTTACTATATCAGGGGAATGCAAATATTTAAAGTATTCATTCGGTTATCGTACAAAATATGCCGAAAACATTGGTTTTTATTTATTTCAACCATGACGCAACCCACCAAAAAATCTGAAAATAAAAAGTGGAGATAATACTCATGGCGATACTTAACTACAGAATTTGTAAAAGTCCAATCGGTCGAAAACTTCAGCACGTAACTGGAATTTTTAATGTTTTTTGGACGTTTTTGATTTTTTATGCTGAGGATTTGCAAGAACAAAATCTGCGAAAATTCTCAACCGTAAATATACATGTTCAGAATATTCTGCATTTTTGCAGAATTTTTGCGTACCGTTAAACACGGAAAATGTGCTAAAAACCGGTTTTTTAATTTACCCTATAACTGCTTGTATGATGGAGATAGAGCGTTCAAACTTGTCAAAGCACATTTTCTTTTGATCACCTATCGAATGACGTCGTGCGATACAAATTCGGTTAAAGTGCAGTTTTGACCATTTCACTCTGCCCAGCCCAAAGAGAATTTCGTTGTCGCTGTCGTATTGTTATGCCGCGTTGGGAAGGTGTGGGGTGATAGTTTCGGTATTCACTCCTCTTCTCACAAGCACAACTTAAGGTTTATTAAGAATAGCGTACAATTTTCAAAATGAATTAAGTGATTGAGCGGAGTATCGAGCAGCGTTACGATGTTGCTTGCTCGATCGTCTCTCTTAGAGTGTCGGGCCCAGATTTGGGCGTTTTCTAGGTACTGTCTAGTGGGGGAAAAACCCTTAGCGTCGGTTACGTAGGTGCGCGCTGCATACGGTGACATCACCATTGGCACAAAGCTTCAGTTGTCTTGAAACTTAAGTTATTTACGCAAGATGAAGGGCATGCCCAAACGCAGGCCTGCCCAACTTCTGGCCCCCGAGCACTCCCGAGCCACACACAGCCAGCACACGGCCGCACATGTTCCCTTTAACCCGTTCGCCACCGCGGCCTCGCCGGCGGAGAATTGTCCCCTTTTTGCCTACTGCTCAGAAATCTGGCTACGTCTTTGATGTTCGACTGTGTCGCCTCACTGTAAATATTACAGGAGAGGCGGCACCTCTCTTTCGGCGGGACCGCGGTTGCGAGCGGGGCAGAGGGAACATGTGCGGCTGTGTGCTGGCTGTGTGTGACTCGGGGGCCACAAATTGGGCAGGCCTGCCCTAACGGATAGCTATAAAAATACTGGTGGCTTAGACCTAACAAAGAAATGCTTAAATCTAGTGATGGCTACAACCTAACAGTATGCCGAACGAACCACGTGCGTGCGATCATGGTGGAAAGAGGACGGAGCATAGTTCTGCTTTTCTTTCCACTGAGTGCGCGTGCAGCGTCCACGTCATAAGGACGCTTCGTTGGTGGAAAGGAGACGGAGCATAGATCTGTCTTTCTTTCGGATGGTTGTGACGTGACGGTACGCAACCCTTGGTGGAAAGGAGACGGAGAGCATAGCACCTTCCTTGTCTCCGTATGGTACGGACAACCGCCGTGCCGCGGCGCGCACATCGCACACAGACACGCCACGCACACACCATGCTTCTATCCCCACTCTCGTCAGCACATTCGGTGTTTAATGCCAAAACTTCTATCACTGGTGTATTACAATTATTATTAATGAAATATTATTGTTTCATAATCGTTCAACGTATGTGGGATCATTTTGTACTTGACAAAATGAATTGATATTAAATAAATAAATAAATCAAATAAAATATAAATTATATGTAGCTACGGTATTACCGTGATAGCCAGCTGCGTGCAGATTGTCACCAAATTGGCAGCAGACATGTCAGGCCCTATTTACAAAACCGTAGTCGTCTGTTTCCGCATCTGGCTACGGTTCTGCGCGCAGAGCCTGCGCACAGGTTGTGTTAGTAGATTGGCACCAAAACTGCAGCAGATCTGCTAACAGAACCTGTTACCAAATTGGCACCAAAAACGCGACAGATCTGTTAACATAACCTGTTGGCAAATTGGCACCAACACCGCTGCAGACCTGCTATTAGCCATTTAATTTTTAAATGGACGCGCTCATATTATTATTTTAATTAAGCCTTTAAATATAAATTCTGTAATAAATATTTTGGTCATAATAGATATATCTACTGATTATTTAGATCTTAATGTAGAAGTTTTTGTAGAAAACAATAATAGTTATGAAATCATGTAGAATTATATTTGATTCTTTCTTCTTATACGCTTCTTATTTTATTGACCCTGGCGATGTACGTGCCCAGACAGCAAAGAATATTGCAGGAATATTGCATGAATATTATTTCGCATTGCCTAAACCTTGCAGTAACATTGCCGGAGTATTGCAGGAATATTGCAGGAATATTCCTATGTCCGCCTCTTCGCAACGTTGCGGAATATTGCAGGAATCTTGCGTGGAATATTGCAGGAATCTTACCTGCAATATTGCGTCAAGGTCCCTATAATATTCCCTCAACATTGCATGCTGCATATGATTATGGTTTCACTTTATGGAAATAATTGAGGGATATTTAATAAATTTTAGAATGTAAATACTATTTTTATTATAATATCAATTAAAAATACAACACGAAATAATAATCCTTAAATTATTAACCTATCCTTAAATTATATTTTATTTTTATTTTGGGTTTGCGCGGTTGATTCTAGTTTTAGCTTGCGTCAGCCACTTAGCAATTCCGTCCTCTATATCCGCTTCCTTCCATTTATTTTGCCCGATGACCATACAGACTTCTATAAAATAATAAATGATTATTAGGGAAAAGATTATTAATAATGTATTTATATAATATTTCAGCAATATTTGTCGGTTTCCGGGTATATATGTAAGAAACGTACTTTGGAGCAAATTCGCCGTCCTTAATTTATTGAAGCTTTGCTTCTGCAGGCGTCCCTTCCAGCTAAAATGGATAAGAACTTCGTCTGCAATCAGTCGAGCCATGATTGCAGATACACACGTAGACAATTTGCACGGTCCCGTGACACTTACAAGTCGACAAGTCTGAAAAATGTCATTAAGTTACATATGTACATAAAAGGTAGCCCAAGGCAGCAATTAATGAATTTATGCTATAAATAGAAATATTAGTATACGGAAATATTGTCAAAGCAAAAGAGTTATTCAGATCAATATGAACCGATAACATTTATAGTCACAGCGAGAAAAAGATGTGGCATTAGTACAAAACACACAATATATGAATTCCCTCATACATGATAGACTTGTAGAATCAACGATAAACCAAACAAGCAGCAAACCAGAAACACAATGTATGCATTATATTATAACCATGCTCGTTAAAAAAAAACCATAATTGTAAGAACATTAGTCTGAATGCATGCATTCCCTCAATGAACCATGTGACTTATCTCGAATGTTTTTGGTGGTGACAAGTACATATTGAAGTTTCAGGATCCTTAGGCTGTTGAGAAAAAATCGATTGTATGGTCATTATTATATTATGTTACTGTATTTATGCTGTACGTACATGGTACCTACCACATAAACACAAATGCTAGTTTACTGGTAGTTTAGAGGTACATGTGGTTAAAAGATAATTACCGCTTTCTTAAAGAAGGCTGGAGTTTCCAGCTTAATTTCCAGTAACACCAAATCATCCATGGTCCCAACAATCGGGAAACGGTGAAGCTCCTCATCTTCGGAATTTTCCTCGTCACTATGGTGTTCTTTGGCCTCCAACAATCCATCAATCTTAATACTTAGATCATCAAATTTTAAAGATATGGCTGATATCGTACTTATTACAAATCTGCGAAAGGCTAAGAAATGGAAAGCAAAAGGTAGAAAGATTGGCTCGAATATTGATTTTTGGCTGTATTTACCAAGTTCTGATGTGTACAATAGCTTGTCCTCTCCATTATCCTCCTGCACGAAACTTTGCACACCTAAGGGACATTAAATGAAGATGAGAAATGTTTGCAATAATCATGACTATAATGAATATACTTAGATATTGTTAGGCTTACCTCTATGATTCTGACTCGTACTAGGGCACTCTTCGCTTGTTTCTCTTGCAATGTGTGAGTCATATAGTGGTGATTCAATTTCATTGGGCACCGGTTGAATCTGTACAGGAATTGGTAGTGCTGGTAGTTCCTCTAAGGTATTGTTTTGATTGTACTGTTTTGATCTTTTTATGTGTGTGTTCATTTGTTCTGTACTATAATCGTCGTCATGTGAAGAAACAGATACTTTGGCCCACTTCCTCCTCCTATTTTTGAGGGCTACACTTAATTCACGTTCAGAGAGTGCGTCTGAATCTAATACGTCTGACGTATCTTGTGCTTCACACAATTTGTCCTGGGCCCTTGCCCAATTGTCTACAAAATAATATAAACATTAATAAATAAACACATATTACTAGAAATATTCATTATACGTACCTGTCGACCCAAAGCAACGTATCACTTTCCACTCTTCCCAAAATGTTTTGGGTGAAGCCTCTGTCATAATTAATTTTTGCAATTTATTCAGGGTTTTAACATGGCCTGGCCATTTACTACTGGTCCTATCCTTATTCAACCAGGTCGTGGGGATTACTTGTAATCCGTCGTCAAATTGAACAATTGCGAATTTTTTTAGTTGTACTTGGGCATGGGAAGCCATATTCCAGAATTTGGAAAAAATAATATATAATTCTGTTTTAGTGGGCAAAAACGCTGAAACTGTGAAACAGGTATGTAACAGGACAGGTTGCCATGGGTTGCCAGATTGGGCTGGTCGCAACAATTGAAACACTTTTAAACAAGGTAACGCGTGTACCACGTGTCACTTAACCAATCAGCTCACGAGGAAGCGATCACGTGGCCGGCCGACACTTAGCTTAACGTGTTTTAGCGGGCTCAAGCGGGCTGCGGGCTGCGGCAGGCTCCTTGCTCCTTCTTTTATTCTCAATACGTACATCGTTCGGTATTGTATGCTCATCCTGTTTCATCCTGAGATTTCTCACACTGTAAAGAACAGTACTCTTATTATTTGTGCTCAAGTAAGTCTCATTTGTGAACAACTCGGCTCATCTTTGTCTTGGCGGCCACGAATTTTGGGGATAGAGCATCGAAAGGTAAGAAAGTATTTCCTCTGACGTTTTTGCCGGAAATCATTCCTTCAAAAGTTATGAGCGTTTTTTGCGAAGTAGCGTTTGTCGCCGTATTTTCCAGGAGGTACATTATTTTTCGGCGTTCTTTGTTTCCCTGGATAGAGCATCGAAAGTTCTATAAGTTTTCCCTATGACTTTTTTTGGGAAATCGCGCCTGCGAAAGTTATGAATGTATTTGCGAAAAATTACGTCAGCAGCACTGGTTGTTGTGTTTTCCAGCGCCTCGCGATGTTAGAGATGAAGGTGTTAGTCGATTTGTTGTTTGTTTTGATTCTTGCCCTTGAATTCAAGCGTATATGACGCAGAGTACTTTGACGCCTGTACTTTTAATGTTACAATCGTTTCTGCAATGAGAGGATTGGTATATGTTCATGCGCGCCAAGCGGTGCGCTTGAATTCAAGCGCATATGACGCAGAGTACTTTGACGCCTGTACTTTTGATGTTGGGATTGTTTCTGCAATAAGCAAAAAACATAGGTTCAGTTCGGGGGAGTCAAAATGGGAGCCTGACCAATGACACAGAATGCTCAGAGGTTGCCAGAATCAAAACAAACAACAAGCCGACTAACACCTTTATCTCTAACATCGCGAGGCGCTGGAAAACACAGCTGACGTAATTTTCCGTAAATACATTCATAACTTTCGAAGGCGTGATTTTCCAAAAAAAAGTCATAGGGAAAACTTATAGAACTTTCGATGCTCTATCCAGGGAAACAAAGAACGCCGAAAAATAATGTACCTCCTGGAAAATACGGCGACAAACGCTACTTCGCAAAAAACGCTCATAACTTTTGAAGGAATGATTTCCGGCAAAAACGTCAGAGGGAACATTTTCTCACCTTTCGATGCTCTATCCAAAGAAAAAACAAAAAACCAAAAAATTCGTGCCCGCTAAGACAAAGCCTTACCATGCTTGCTTCTTCCAGCATCGATTCTGTGCAGTCCATTACCCAACTGAGGACTCCACTTACTACGTACACAAGACATATTGTGCAGCTGTTTCGTTAAGGTAATCTCTCACTACTCAAGGAATTGAAGTAAGCCAATTGAAAATGATAATATAAAAATCTGAATTTTTATAGGTTGTACCGCAATGAACAGCAATAGGCGAAAATTATTCGAAAAATGTTCTCGTCGACATCAGAGGCGATTACTTAGAGCACATGTCACAGAAGTTTGTAACATGGGTGCTTCCACCAGTGCTGCTGACAATACATTTCTTAATGCGGGAGAAGATAATTCTTCTGCAAGTGATGTGGAAATGAGAGAACAACTGGGAAATGGAAATGTCATATGTGTAGTGGGAGAAGATGTACAAGATGTTGAGTTTCATGAAGATCAATGTCCTCACAACATAAATTGTTGGATATCACCTGACATTGGCCATATTGATGGCGATGATCTTGCTGAACCTTTATCATTCACTGACAATACATCAGAGGAGGAAACCGTGAGTCATTTAGGGGAAGACATCCGTGAATGGGCTCTAAGTAACAAATGCGTGACACATAAGGCTATTGATGAGCTTTTGAAAGTCCTTCTAACGAACTTTCCTAACTGTGACTTGCCGAAAAGTGCTAGGACATTACTTGGGACAGTCACAAGAACCAATGTAATTACCATACAGGGTGGGCAATATGTACACATAGGATTGGAGCCAGCGCTAATCTCAATAATTGATGCATATTGTCAGACTGGTCTCACTGTAAATCATGTGGACTTGTCACTAAACATTGATGGCTTACCTGTGACAAGGTCATCCATGAAATGCTTTTGGCCTATTCTCATAGCAGATAATATCATGAAAATAGTTCAAGTTGTTGGAATTTTTCATGGCAATAGTAAGCCTACATGTATAAATGAATTTATGAGAATGTTTGTGGACGAATTAAAAGGTGTTGTGCTACATGGGTTCACATATAAAAACGAAAACATTACTGTGACGCTTTCGAAGATGATTTGCGATGCACCTGCCAAATCATTTTTATTAAATACGAAAGGACATACTGGGTTCGGTAGTTGTTCTAAGTGCACAATTATTGGCAAATCGATAGACGGGAGAACTTGTTTCCCTTATGAAAACTGTCCTAGTCCATTGCGCACAGACAGAGATTTTGTTCAGCAAAGTGATGAAAATTATCACCATGGACCAACAATTTTAACAGAAATACCAAACTTGAGTTTAGTGACAAACGTCGCATTAGACTACATGCATTTAGTATGCTTGGGAGTTATGAGAAAGCTGCTGCTTTTGTGGATGACAGGTCCACTACCAATAAGAATCGGAAGAGCAGCCAGTAGTTTAATATCGCAAAAATTGATCACATACAATAAGACTACTCCATGTGAATTTAACAGAAGACCGAGAAGCTTGACTGAAATAAAATATTGGAAAGCAACGGAATTCCGGCAATTCTTGCTGTATACAGGGCCAATTGTTCTAAGACAAGCGCTAGATGGAGCAAAATATAATCATTTTTTAACACTCCATGTGGCGATATCTATTTTCGCAAATCCGCGATTGGTCGCTGATAACAATTACGTAAAATATGCTGAGGAGCTCATCATTTACTTCAATAAAACATTTGAAGTAATATATGGCAAAAAGTTTGTGTCTCACAATGTGCATAACTTGCTTCACATAGCCGAAGAAGTGCGAAAGTATGGGGCATTAGACAACTTTAGTGCTTTCCATTTTGAAAGTTTTTTAGGAGGATTAAAACAACTAATAAGAAAAGGAGACAGACCGCTACAGCAAGTTGCACGCCGGCTCAGTGAAAAATACGTTGTCAACGTGCAGCAGCAAAAGATTCGATCACACAATCATATTCTTAAGCGGAAACATCTATGTGGACCCTTGTTAGCAGAATTCCTGGGAAAAAATGTGATTCAATATAGATATGTGCAGACAAAGTTTATTCACATAAATTGTAATTATCTCCGGGACAGTATAATTATGCTGAACAATAACGTCATTTGTAGAGTTATAAATATAGTGAAGGTGTTACCGGAAGAAATATTTTTAATTGTAAAACAATTAAAAGTTGTTGGGCGCATCTACGACAGCCCTTGCTCATCTGCATTGGTATCAATGTTTATTACAGTCGCAGACAACCTGCCACTCATAAAATGTTCACTTTCTGATATAATATATAAAATGTGGGCCATACCCATATCTGACAATAAGTATTACACAATGGCATTATGTCATACAATGTAGCATATAAATATACGAATAAACAATTGTGATATTAGTTTAAAACTTATGAAAATAAATATTTTTACATTAAATTACTTTTTATTCTTAATTGAATCTTGGAATAGTAATTTCGGCTGTACGTGAGAGCCGCGTGCCGCAATTGTGTGGATCGCATGGAGCGCAGCTCTCACGCACAGGGACACGACACTACCCTATGGTAGTGTGGGGTCTGGCCAGGCTGCCTGCCAGTGGCGCTGCGCGCATAGTTGCTCTGGGCTGCGCTTTCTCGCGCATGCGCATGAAACCCTGCTTAAGGTACGTGCTAAAATTCATGAAAAAGAGGTCCCGCTTGGCCCCTCCGTTCAGATATTATTTATAAAAAATTTTGTTGGGGTCCACAATAGAGCATACTGCATGCTTCGTCCCTGCATTTTTCCTAAATTGCACTGCGCATGCGCCAGAAAGCGCAGCCAGGAGCAACACTGCCTGCGCGCAGTCAATCCAATGTTGCAACCGAATATCACCGCAATATTACTGCAATATTGCGCATGTAACCTTCACATGGTAATATTAATGCAATATTGCGTATTTAACCTTCGTATGGCAATATTACTGCAACATTACTGCAATATTGCATATTTTACCTTGACATTGCAATATTACTGCAATATTGGTGCAATGTTAGCAATATTGCGCAAGGTTGCAATTTTCAGGCAATATTCCTGCAATATTCCTTGCTGTCTGGGTGTGTGTGATGCCTATGGTGTTTTGCTCCTTGTTTTCCTCCCCGGTGCAGGCCATGAAAAATATACATGTAATATGTATTAGAACACTAATATGCAACTTGATGTGACAACTATTAAGTTCAAGTACAAAAGAATAAAAAAGGGTTACCTTAAAAAATGTCGGCCTTTTATGTTCCTCCACCCGCATCATCAACATCATCTTTTTTTTTTAAATAAAGGCCATGGTGTTGGACCGTGAAATGTTTGTAAGTACTTTTTTGTTGTTGTTTGAGTATTTACATATGACATCAGTTTGATTTTGAGATTATCATGCATCTCCATTTTCATTTACATCATTTGTCATGTGCAAATATTTGCATCTTAATTAATGTAGCCTGTAAAAAAAAAGAGGACATTAAAAGACCTGCAGGCAGAGACAGGGAAATACAGTGTTAAAATATGTGTCAAATAAACATCTATCTTACATGTTTTCGGCATGCTGTGTAACAGTCACTGGGAATTCTCTTTTCTCTTCAGGTTTTTCTTCAAAGGCAGTGGTATATTTGCACAGTTTATTGTTGCCTATAAAAAAAGGAGCATATCAAAAGAGATGCAGAGAGAGAGAGAGAGAGAGAGAGAGAGAGAAGGGGGGAGGAGAGAGATAGAGATAGTATGTTACAACATGTCTCAAACAAATATTTATCTTACATGTTCTCGGAATGCATCATTGCAGTCCCTGCGAATTCCCTTCTTTCTTCTTCATCTTCTTCTTCGTGGACCTTCGGCAACGGCATCCTAAAACACTTTGCAAAAATATTGTCTGGACTAATTATAAATTCGGAACTCAAATTGCGGCATTTATAAAAATGTAATTCGGAAGAATGAACACCAATGCCGTAGAAATCAGTCACCTCCAGAAACTGTTTAACCGAAAATTTATATGTAACATTTCCTCCGGTAATGGAGGAAATAATACATATGGCACCATCGCGTAACAAACAACAATTGTCGCGCAAATTGGTGCTGAATAAACTATTATTAATTTTTATTTTCCAATACTGGAGACGACCGTCAGTGCCGTGGCCAATAGGCATGGGCGCTTCCGTAGAGGCCTGATTTGTTGTAATTTTAAGTTTTCGCGATGCCTGAATTTCTGCCATTCGGTTATAATACTGTTGCAGAGGTATCCCTGGCTTCCTCCAAAATTTCGATAAAATTCGCATTTTGCTTCCATAAAGAAAGGCTGGAATTGAATCCAAAGGACCAAGACGTCTGACGTCATTGGTCAAGTGAAGCAGCCCGTGCACGTTGTAACTACAGAAATTTAAGCCGCACATTTCTTCACAAAAAACAACAAACTTATCCAATGCGACCTTTGCTATGATCAAGTATCGTGTTGGCAGAGATTGAGACACTAAAATGCGAACTGCCGCATGTAAAAATAAAAAATTAGTGTAAATGGCTTTGTCTATAATGCTTTATGTCACAATTGGCCCCATGTATAAGAGAAATTGGCGAAATTCTGTGGCATTATAGTTTAAAAATCTACTTAGTGCCCGGGGACGCCTTTGGAAATCCGAAGGCGTATATTGTCCGAGACTAACCACTCTCTCAGATATTTAAGAAATTTGAGCTTGGGAAAGCTCGGAACGGCGCGAGTACTTGCCACTTACCCATGCCACCAGCAATTTTTTCACAACCCCCATACAAACAAGGTGCATATATTCAAATGGAACTTGCGAAACCATCCCAAAAGAAAGTGCTGATAAGGGGCTTGCACCTTCTTTGTGGTGGTCCCCGTCCATACACAGAGAATATTCTATATCAGTTGGAACTGGATGGTTTGTTCCAGTGAAGATATGTCCCCGGTCATTGTGAATACCGAAGACTTTACATTTGAAGCAGGGACAGTTGGACATATGGCCTCGGTGGTTTGAGATAAAAACTCTTGCGGGAGCATCAGCTATTGAACATCTTATTTTTATTGGCACCTGGACACCATGAAAATCTACGCCACCGTTACAAATAATTTCATTTAAATCGGATACAAACATTTTAAGGAAATTGTTCGGATCCGATGGCTTCTGTGGGCCCCTATAGATACCCACAACTATTGGGTAGGTGTTTAAAATGTTGCTGATTCTACAGGTGGATAGTCCCTGGTTTATCCAACGCACATCCATCTATGTGAAAATCTAGTTCTAATGCTTTAACATTAGTTAAAAAGGACGGAAGGGTATCCAGATATTTAACAATTTCATTTTGAACATTGAAATGAATGTACTCTCCAGGTTCGACAACATGTGTTGGACAGGAGTTCGCGGAGTACTCGAAATAGTTCTGATGTCCTTCGGAAGGTTTTTGAAGCACTCGTGACTTCTGAGAAACGCAAGTAAGTTATTGCCTTGCACATGAGTGAGATTGTTATCTACACAGTACAATGCTAAATCATTTTGAAAAGAACTTCCTTTGAGAATTACTACTATTCGAAACTACTGACATTGTGTCGTGGGAAATATTTGGGTCATGATTACTGTTACGTCCTACGTCCTCCACCCGCTTTTTTCATAACTATATTCTCGCAACGGGCTCATCGCACCGCGTATCTTCCTAATTAGCCGTAAGTCGCGCATAAAACGAAACAAGAGCCGGCGCACCGCACCACCGAAATTCCTTCACGTAACGCTGACGCCCATCCGGGACGTAATCCGCGCCACGCGAAGGAATGACATAACGACCGCGCACAATAGTGATGTAAGTAGAAACGTAAGAATGCTGACGCCGAATCAGCTCACAGGCTAACCCCAACGATCGACTAGCGATCCGCGGCAACACATAGTTCCGAGAACGCCAACTTCCAAACGGAAGCTAGGGTGCCAGTTCTACGAAGGACCTGGCGACCCTCAGCAAAACCCGCTACATAAATGGGGCCACAAAGTCAGTCAGTCACAATTCTTCGCTCCATAGTTAACGTCACGCTCAAGACGGGCAACAAGTCACTTCAGTTTACTTTCGGCAACTCGTTAATCTAAGTTATCAGGCTCTTCAGCCAACCAAGTTCGGTCACGATCCATGTAAATTCGGCAACTGTAAACCAGCTAAGTGTACTTCGAGATAAAACATCCAGTCCATTTCCACCATCTGAACATTATTTAATTCACACGACCGTGTCCTTCCTGCACGTCAACACCAAACACCACCACCTCTACCTCTAACCCAGGGCCCCAGCGAGCTACCTACAAGCGTGGACGCCCTCCCCGGTATCCACCGTGGTAGAAATCCCGGTGATTGTCGAGCCACCTACAAGCGTGGACGCCCTCCCAGGCATCCACCGTGGTCGACTCCCGGTTATGGGAAAACCTTCGGGATCGGCAATCCACAACCACACACACTCCCACACATCCAGAGCCGTAGCCACTCGGACACCTCCTTCTTACATTCCTCGATACGTCAGTGAGCCGCTCCACTAACGGATCAAACCCCCTCTTCTCGGTGCGATCACTCCTTCCGTCTGTCCTCGATCCCTGGTATACCCGGTGAACGCAGGGTGCCGAAAACGAGGACGTAACAGGGCCATAGGCCAAATATGATTTTGTAAAGTTTGAAAAGGGTATTTTATATTATTATTTAAAGGCGGCAGAGATTTACTCGTACACTCCGGTGGTTTAGATAACACGGTTAGCACCAAATTGGCGACAAGTAGAGTATCCTTGTATAGTCTGAATTAAATATTCGTAAATCGGGTTCACTCATCGTTAACAGTAGCATCGTTTTGAGAGCGGCCATAGTCCATGCGTGCACCTACACATGCATACTCACTCACAAGACGATGCTTCATTTGTTGACGACCGACAAAAACGCACACAAACAAGCAACAGTGGCACGGTGAGAGCAGTTACGATGTGTGTCAAGAGCTGGTGTTTCAAACATGTTTCGCTTTTTCATCCGACAACTATATTAAATTTGGAAGACTAAACACTAGAAGTATCAAGGGGGTGAAAATCTCTTCTCTGGCACTTTGTAATAGAGTGATTATATATTAATGAAACACAAAATGTTGTTTAAAATAATATCTTAGATCTTAGAAAAGAACGGTATATGTCTATATGAAATGAACTTTCATGACAGTTCTGGGGTAAGCGCGGAGGGGTCAATCTCCGTCCTTTTCCCAACAGGTAACTCTTGCTCCGATTTTCGGTCAGATCCATTCTCGCATTTGTTTTTATGTCCACTCTTTCTATACGGGTCAATGCCCCGAGGTGAGCATATGCTCCTCAGCCGTCAGCCCCTTGATACATCTCAAACAAGTGGCATAGCAATGCGTCAACGCATGGCACTCCTCAATTAGCGCGTGTCGTTGGTCAAAATTCGCAGCTGCGCTAATAAATAAAACGTCTTGGAAAGATTTGATCACTATATATAAATAAAAGCCAAACGAGGGAAGTTGATTCTCTCGGTGGTTCTAGTGCTGATTTTGTAAAACTCATTGTAGCTGTCTTCGGCGTGGTTGCGTGCGTTTTCGACGATCGCTAAACAAACGAAAGCATGACCTTGAGAGTGGATATGCATGTGTAGATGCACGCATGGACTATGCCTAATCTCGCAGCGATAGCGTTGTTGCTATGCGACGTATTTGTCGATGTAGCTGAGTGTCACTACTGACAAATTTTTTCGGACTACAGAAGATCGATCAAAACCGCGACCATTGCAACGGCAGCCTTACTTATTTTCAAACTCACGTATAGCGATAATGACCTATAATGCAGGTTTTTCCGGGCACCTGTTCTCCAATTGTCAATTTCATGTATCTCACACAGCTTCAAATTGTGGAACAAATGAGCAAATTGCAATGAAACTATACGTGAACTTCATTTGAACATACAATAATATATATTCCAAATTCAGACCAACAAGACATGGTCAGGTTTGTATATCAAAATTTCCGCGTCCAATGTTGTACATATATTTTTACGGCTAACGTTGAATAGTTGAACATTTATTAAAATTTTAGTGAACTTTTTATCTTTCATTTTATGTTTCGTGCATCCTTTTCTGCCGTTGATAGTATTTTTGCTTCTAATATTTTGAAACTTAACATTCCACTTGAAATCGTCTGTAAAGAGAGTTTGACTTGCCCACACACGCGTGACATCTCATGATAATAGTTCAGTACGGTAGTGATTCGACATCAGTTTCTTACTCTGGCCGCAATATATTCTACAGGGCGCCCGAGAACAGCGAATTTTGCTGGAGACACAAAGTCCCATAACGCTGGCAGTCTTTAGGAATATCTCGTCGGTGCTTGGTTACATTATCGACAGAAATTTGTATGAAGATGGAAATCTCTGGGAGATCTTACAGTGACATATGGCGAACTTACTTCTAGTAATTTTATGGTAAACATACGGGCCATGCAACACATCATATTCCAACACTTCCCCTTAATTTCATGAGGCTTGGTCGTGTACATAATAAAACAAAAAATGTCTTGTGGTTGAATTATAACAGAAAAATAAACTTACATCTAACTTAACGATTTAAATTGCACGCAGGAATAGGGGCGATCCCCAGTTCAGTTCTTAATTTGTTAAATTGGCTTGCACTGAGCCCTTTGGTAAGTATGTCGGCCTTCTGGTCCACCGACGAAACGTGCCATGCGTCTATTTTTCCTTTTTGATACATGTCCTTCACCAGATGGTATTTAACGTCTACGTGTTTCAGTCTTTTATGTTCCCATCGGTTGAGGCTGGCTATATACATGAGCTGTTGTCTTCATAAAGTAATATGGGATCCTCTAGCTTTCCGACTAGTTCCTTTACGACATGTTTCAACCACTGTAGTTCGACTACGGCTGCGGCTAAGGCGACATATTCCGCCTCTGTGGAGGAAATGGTGACTATCGTCTGCTTCTTTGTTGTCCAGCTTACGTTGGCACCTAATACTTCAAATAGGTAGCCAGAGGTAGATTTCCTGTCAGAGTCTCCCGCCCAGTCAGAGTCCGCGTACCCTACAAGTATCGGTACTGCGTCTCCCTGGTTTTGATATAAAAGTCCGAGTTCTACGGTTCCTCTGAGATATCTGAGTATTCGTTTCAGGCCCATACATTGAGATTCTGTGGCTGAGGTCTGAAATATACTAATGAAATTTACAACTGCGCTTATATCAGGTCGCGTGGTTAACATTAACTACATTAAACATCCAATGAGCTCGCGGTATGGTTTCTCATGAATTATACAATTCCCTTCCAGTGTTTTGTCAGGGTTTACTTCCATCGGAGTCTTTACTGCATTACAGCTTTCCATTCCGAACTTATTCAGCAGTGCCTGAGTACATGCTGCTTGACTGAGATACATTCCCTTCTCCGATTGCTGTATTTTTATGCCGAGAAAATTGTTCAACGGTCCTAGGTCCTTAGTTTTAAATTCCTTCAATATCGCAGTCTTTATTTTCTCGATTAGTTTTCTAGAGTTTCCTGAAATAATAATACCATCTACATATAATAATAAAAATATAAATATTGTTCCCTTTCTGTAGGTGTATAAACACTTTATGATTGCGTCAAATCGCGCATCCACTCCCTTGGAGCTTGTTTCAGTCCGTATAACGACTTCTCCAATTTACAGACAGCTTCTGGTGCTGTTGAGAATCCTTGTGGTCGTTTCATATAGATGGTTTCTTTCAAGTTCCCATGTAGGAAGGCATTCTGTATATCCAATTGCGTTGCATACAGGTTTTTGTTATTTATGATTGCCAACAGCACTCCGACCGTTGTCAGATGTGCAACAGGAACATACGTTTCACTGTAATCTAAGCTTTTTCGCTGTGCGCAACCCTTGCTACTAGTCTCGCCTTGTAGCGTTCAATATTTCCGTCTGCGTCTCTTTTTACTTTGAATATCCATTTATTATTTATAACTCGTTTTCCTTTTGGTATTTCTGTCAATGGCCATGTTTTATTTTCTTCAGGTGCCTTGATTTTCTCTTCAACAGCCCGATACCATTCCTTCGCATCAGTTCTTCCCTGGATGGAGTCGTAGTCCATTGGTACGTCTTCCACAAGTGATTCCGCTCCCATTGCGTAGACTACGTAGTCATCTAGATGATGTGGTCTCCTTGTCGGTCTGTCTGAGCGTCTCGGTTGAAACTCTAGTTCATCTGGGGTTTCATATTCTCCCCCTGAAAGTGATCCTTCATCTGAATTACTCAGTTCCTCGGTTTGTTCCTGCGTTTCCCCTTTGTTGGATGTCCATGGAACGTCTGGTGCTGTCAATCCCTATTCAATGTGTTCTCACATACTCCAGTTTGACATTTTCCTGGTGTGGTAGAGTTTTGACTCGTCAAAGGTTACGTTTCTTCCCAAGACTATTATGTTTTCCTTTGGATCCAAGTCTGTAGCGGTTGTTGCAGTATCCAACCAAGTATAACGTCCTAGATCTTTATTCCAACTTTTCTCTATGTAATTCTTTGGGCGTGTGTAGGTAGACCAGGCATCCGAATATTCTTATTTTACTTACATCGGGTTTTATTCCATACACCATGCTTCGGCTGGCACTCTATCTTTCAATGCTACTGTTGGGCTTCTGTTTATCAGGTACGTACCAGCTAGTACCGCTTCAGTCCACAGTTCTTTTGGTAGGCCGGAGCTCAGCAGCATGCATCTAGCTTTTTCCAGTAATATTCTGTTTAATCGTTCCACAGTCCCATTTTGCAGTGGTGTGTAGGGTATTGTATGTTCCAGTTGAATACCATTCCTCTCACAGTATGTTCTCAATTCAGTAGATAGATATTCACCTCCATTATCACACCTAACCCTACTTAGTTTCTGGTAAAAATGGGCTGTTGCCCATGTGTTTTAAAATAGGCAGATGCTTCTGTTTTGTTTTTTAGGAGATACACGGCTGTAAAGTGAGTGTAATCGTCCAAAAAAGTTATAATATACCTTTTGCCATCATGCGATACGAGATTTATACGTCCGCATAGATCACTGTGTACCAGTTCCAGTGGTCTCGTTGCTCGGTACCTCGTGCTTTTGTGGGGTTTCTTGGTTTGCTTCCCTTCCACACAGGTCTGGCATGCACTTCCCGGTTTGGGTAAATCTGAAGGAGAGGGGCCTCCTCACAGATTTCGTTGAAACTCGGCAATATGATGTATTTTTGCCTAAAAAATAACAACGGTGAAAGTTTTAAGTGTCGCTCTGAATTGGTTCAGGAGTTATGAAGGGTTGAAATTCGACAGTTTCGTGGTTAGGAAATCTGCCACACCGACCGTGTTTTGGTATCTGACCATGCGCAGTAATGCGCAATGACGCATTTGGGGGGAGGGGGGGGGGGGGGGGTTAGGGTAACGTTTTGTAATTGTTCGAATTTCCAGTGTAAAGAATCTTGATCAATTAAAGGAAATAGAGTGACGCCTGTACTTTGAATTGGAATCGTTGCCACAATGAGAGGATTTTCTTTGATATGCGCTAACGCTCCAGTGTAACGCTTGACGCGCCTTCGGCGCGAATTAATATATAAAAACCCCCTCATTGTGGCAACGATTCCAGTTCAAAGTACAGGCTTCACTCTCTTTTCTTTCATATCTGCTAGCGTCCCAGTGTAACGCTTGACGCGCCTTCGGCGCCAATTAATATATACAAACAATTAATATATTGGGGCAATGATTCCAGTTCAAAGGACAGGCGTCACTCTATTTCCTTTAATTGATCAAGAATCTTCATACTCGAAATTCGAACAATTGCAAAACCTCCCCCCCCCCCAACCTAACCCCACCCCCAAAAACCACCCCCCCCCCCCAAAAAAAACCTAACCCCCCCACCCGCCAAATACGTCATTGCGCATTACTGCGCATGGTCAGATACCAAAACACGGTCG
The DNA here is from genome assembly GCA_963942575.1 of Priocnemis perturbator. Taxonomy (NCBI): domain Eukaryota; kingdom Metazoa; phylum Arthropoda; class Insecta; order Hymenoptera; family Pompilidae; genus Priocnemis; species Priocnemis perturbator. The sequence continues at coordinate 6,587,831 of OZ012643.1, read as the reverse complement.
GTGTGGCAGATTTCCTAACCACGAAACTGTCACATTTCAACACTTCATAACTTCTAAACCAATTCAGAGCGACACTTAAAACTTTCACCGTTGTAATTTTTAGGCAAAAATACATCATATTGCCGAGTTTCAACGAAATCTGTGAGGAGGCCCCTCTACTTCAGAAATACCCCGGTTTGTTATTTATCAGGCTGTTACGACCCGGCGCAGAATCCCGTGGGGAATTGGAATTTCTCCTCCCTGTCGGTCGTCTTGATTCCTTAGCGCCGGAATTTGTCGTTTGATTGAGGATCGGCCTGTTGCAGGTGAGGAACTAAAGTTCCGAGAAACGCTTCGAGAATAATCGACTTCTGTCTCGATTTCTGCGAGAATTTCGAGTATTTCCGCGGAGATTTGAATGTTAACCACCCGGACTTACTCTTGACGGGCAATAGTCAAGGTATTTACCTGGCGGGCGGATCGATACGCAGACATGGAGGGACTCAGTTGTTGTTACAGATGTACAAATATATATATATATATATATATATATATATATCTATTTATTATTTAAAAATATATAGAAATGGTACAAATTCGGTCCACTTATGGTCTTACGTTCGGAACGGCTTGTAAGAGATGCGCTGAGGCGTAGCTGCAGCGGAATGCAACGTAGTTGCTCGCCTGGTTAGGTTGTAGAGAAGACTTAGACTTTAGACAATTGCTTTACGGTTTGAGATATCGGCACTCGCCGATATGTGAGCCGGACGTCAGAAAGTCGTCACATCGGGACGATGGGGAATGGGTGTCGCGAAAAACACGGCGACTCCCGCATTGTTAATTACGTCTTATCTTTTTGTCAGAGAAATCTATATTACCTACCAACTTCACCTCACTTCACGCTCATCACTCACGCGAGATCTCGAATCGATAACTTGTCCACCTATCAGAGATCAATACAGATCTAATCGATTATTATCGAGAACTCACGTGACGAGCCGGTGCGCTTCCGGCGCCCGCCTTTTATTCACACTCACCTCGCCTCGCGACACTCACCTCGCAACCATTGCATCACGCGGACGTCACTTCTTGTGCTATAGCAACACTTCTCTTTTCGGACGGTCTCACATCAACTCTTCTCTCTCATTATTTTCTCGTACGGTGCAACTCACCACGGGTTCACTCAGTGTGTAAATAGCTGTTATTTAGTGTCGTAAATAAATAGTTTATTGTGTTCTCATAACTTCACCGCCTGCGCTTACTTGCCACTCACCCGTCCACTATCCACTCGCTTTCCATCTACGCGAGCACTTCAATTACAAACATTCTGGTCCTTCGAGCCGGATAGTGGAATCGGTGGCTATCGCGAAATAGTGAGTGAGAGTTAGTGCAGTGCAAAGACGGTTACGGTTACGGTTACACTTCAAATCGCCAATCAAGATGGCCGACAAGGGAGACGAAGAGTCATGGGCAGCGAGCCACGAGGTGGTTGAGGTCGAAGAGCCCCCTCCCACAACACCGGCCATCACACCACCTGCCATAACAACACCGGCAGTCTCACTCGCTCCGCCGAAAGATGGCACAACGGCGCACTCCTCGCGAAAAACCGGCACTTCAAAACCGCCCGTCACACGGAGCACATCACCGGCAGCACTCCCCACCGAACTCACAATCATGGCCTGCACTCAAATGAGCCGATTGAATGAGATCGAAACCATTATGGAAATAGATCCTAATAATCTCGTCATCTACGATCTGGACGAAGTCGAATTCATGACGCAACACCTGGAACGGACACACCTCAAATTCGCGGAGCAACACACCCATTTCGAACTCAACTGGCCGGCCCGACACCTCTGTCATCCCTATTTTAACGAGGACTCACACGGCAGGGAGGCCAAAGCATACAGGACGGCGCGGCTCCACCTCATAAAACTAAAAAGGGCACTCACGGTGGCATCTGAAACGGAGACACGAGCAACCACGGATACACGAGCAACCACGGATACACTTCACACACGACTCCCGGACATCACCCTGCCCACATTCAAGGGCGATTACAAGGAATGGCCCTCATTTTCCGATCTGTTCACTCAACTTGTCACCAACAACCCCAAGTTGAGTGACATTGCACGTCTCCATTACCTCCGTGGCTGCTTGGTCGGAGAACCAGCCTCGGTCGTAGCCAATCTACCGGTCAGCGCAACATCATTTCAACCAGCGTGGGAGCTGCTGGAACGGAGATACCGCAACAGGAGGTTGCTGATCGACTCCCAACTCACCCACCTCATGCGACGGAGCACCAGTCAAGGAACGGCGAAAGGACTCACGGAACTGATCTCACGAACGGCGGAAGCACGGACGGCTCTGCAGTCACTCGAAGTGGCAGATCTCGGTGACTGCATCCTCATTCACCACCTCACCAGGCAGCTCGATCGGGCCACATATGAACAGTGGGAAACGTCACTGGGGAACTCAACGGAATATCCCACGTTCACGAAATTGGAGGACTTCATACGCGCCCGAGCGCGCGCACTCGAAAGGGTTGAAGGCTCCACATCACAGCAACAACAACAACCACGGCGCACATCACATACTACGAGCACCTCAACGCCTGCACGTCAACCACGGCAAGAGTCCACATCATCTAAATATGTGTGTGATTGCTGCAATGAAGAGCACTTCATGGTGAGATGTGAAAAGTTCCGCAATCTCGGAGTCACTCAACGCCGGGCAATAGTCGTTGCGAAGCGGCTTTGTTTTAATTGTTTGGGACGGCACAGTGTGGCTGCCTGTCGCAACGCCATGAGCTGCGCAAATTGCTCTGGCAGGCACCACACTATGCTGCACGATAATGCCTACCACGGAACTACTTCATCTGCCTCCTCAACACGGCCAAACACATCAGCACGTCAATAGGATGTCGGTGCAGTCGTCAAGCAACTCACCTCACCTCAAGAAACGGAGCACGTCACCAGGGAGATCAAGAATCAGCACGTCACAATGAAGAATTCAGTGCACGTCACAGGAACCGACTCATCGCTGCTCGCCACAGCAATAGCCACGGTGCACTCCACGGTATGCAATCAAATCACTCGTCTGTTAATAGATCCTGGATCAGAGCTCTCCTTTGTCACGGAGAAACTCATCAAGGACCTCAACGTACCACGTCAACACTCGTCAATCTCCATCCTTGGCATTGGTGGAACAAAATCAGCAGAAACAAGAGGCGTGGTGTCACTCAAGCTGCAGTCAATTTACAACAAGGAAACTGTTACGGTGAGAGCACACATCTTAAAGAATGTGACATCAATACTGCCATCATTCCAGCCTCGGAGTCACTCATGGCCTCACCTCAAGAACCTGCAGCTGGCAGATCCAGACTTCACCACACCACGCAAAATTGATATAGTTTTGGGAGCAAATTTCTATGGTCACATCATTTTGCCTGACGTCATCAAGGGCGATCCATCAATGCCAATAGCACAGCACTCAATATTTGGATGGCTTATTACAGGCCCAGTGTCATCAGCTCCTGCAGTGTCATCTCATGCTTACCATGTGTCAGTGCAACGTCAAAATTGTGAACTTCAAGATCTCTTAACCAAAGTTTGGACTCAAGAGGAGGTTAGGATGGACAACGTCAACAAACTGACACCTGAGGAGCAAAAGTGCGAGGATCACTTCAACTCAACTCACTCTCGTGACACATCTGGACGGTATACTGTGCGTATACCATTAAAATCTCCAACATCACTCCTAGGAACTTCATATTCAACGGCACATCAGTGCCTTCAACGCACTTTAAGGAAATTCTCAAGAGATGACACATACAAACAAATGTACACTTCATTCATGAGGGAATATGAAACACTTGGACACATGCAACCAGTGGCAGGCAACTCACCACGGATAACTCAACAAGGTAAGCCTGATGTTGGCAGTGTTACTAGTGAGATGACCTTGGCACATGAAGCTTCGGCTTCAGGAGGGTTGAGGGTCTCACACGGTGGCACGTCGACTCAGGTTTCACTTCAACCATATTATTTGCCTCACCACGGAGTCCTACGGCCTGACAGCACCACAACAAAACTACGGGTTGTCTTCAATGGCTCAAGTTCCACATCATCTGGGAAATCTCTAAATGAACTCATGTACACAGGTGCAAATCTACTGCTGGACGTCACGGATGTGCTCACTTGGATCAGACATCACCGTCACATATTCGCAACTGACATCACCAAGATGTACAGGCAGATACGGGTACACAAGGATGATTGGGATCTGCAGCGAATATTGTGGATTGACGAGAACTTCAATGAAACTTCATACCACCTCACTACGGTTACATACGGAACAAAGGCAGCTCCATTTTTGGCGATAAGAACACTCTTGCAGTTGGCTGAAGACGAGGGCCAACACTATCCACTTGCCTTACCATCAATCACGAAGGGAAGATACGTTGACGACATATTCGGGGGTGCGGATTCAGTGCGTCAACTCAAACGGGTTGCTAAACAATTAACGGGATTGTGCAACGCGGGCGGATTTCTTTTGGCGAAGTGGCACTCAACAAGTCACGATCTCCTCAAGGCAACTTCCTCAAATGAAGCATCGACATCAATATCTCTCGACGACTGCGCGACCAAAATACTCGGACTACGGTGGCACCCTCAAACTGACAACTTCACCTTCTTTCCACAACTTCAAGACCATGCGGGAGCACTTACAAAGAGACACGTCCTATCTGAAGTGGCACAGATATTTGATCCACTCGGCTTCATTTCACCAGTTGTAATCAGAGCAAAGATGCTTCTCCAAGAACTCTGGTTGCACAAACTCAACTGGGATGACCCATTACCGGTCAGAATTTCAACACGATGGTTGGCTATCAGAGAAGACTTCAAATGCTTGGCCAAGCTCTCAATACCACGGTGGTTCCACACTTACACGAACTCTACGGTTGAAATTCACGGTTTCTCTGATGCATCTCAACTCGCAATGTCAGCGGTAGTGTACATTGTGACAACTTCACCGTCCACAGGCGCCAAGGCTTCACTCGTCACATCAAAAACTAAAGTAGCTCCAATCAAGACACTCCCTATCCCGAGATTAGAACTCTCTGCAGCGCTGCTACTTTCAAAACTCGTGAAGCACGTCACAGCCACTCTACAATACAAGATTACGGATACTCATATGTGGACGGATTCACAAGTCACCCTCACATGGATCAAGACTCACCCCTCACGGTGGAAGGATTTCGTACGGAATAGAGTGACACAAATTCAAGAACTCACTCCAACTGGTCATTGGAGACATGTACCGGGAACATCAAACCCAGCTGATTGCGCTTCGCGGGGCGTAACCACAAAGGAACTCGAAAGGCATGCCCTATGGTGGACGGGACCACCATGGATAACACAATCACCAGCCTCATGGCCACCTCAACCGACGGAATTGGACGACTCATGTGCACTAGAAGCTCGTCCAGGCATTTCACTTACGGCAGCCGCGCCCAAAATCGACTACCATTGGGACCTCATCTACAAATACTCTTCACTTCACAAACTACTTCGACTCACGGCTATTTGTTTCAGAGCACTTTCAAAATTCAAGGGAACTTCAGACTCATCACCAATCACGTCACTTCAATCTGCTGATATGGAAAGAGCTCGGATTTTTTGGATTAAGTCAACTCAAGCGGCATTTTTTTCACATGAGCTGAGGACGCTTAGCTCACATGGAACATTGCCGAAGAATCACCCATTCAACCGCCTTACTGCGTTCCTGGATCACCAAGGAGTCGTACGAGTCGGCGGCCGGCTCAACCTGTCAGCACTCAGCCACGACGAAAAACACCCAGTCATACTACCTCGCCATTCACGACTATCGTCGCTGGTTATAGACGACGTACATCAACGCACTCTCCATGGCGGCACTCAGCTCACTCTGGCAACTGTACGACAATCTTTTTGGATTATTGGAGGCAGGGCGCCAGTAAAGTCCCACATCCTTCGGTGCATGCCCTGTGCACGACAGAGAGGGATACGAGCCCAACAACTTATGGGCCAGCTGCCAGAGTCACGAGTCTCACCATCGCGAGCATTCCACCACACGGGTGTGGACTACGCCGGGCCATACTCCATGAAGACGTGGAAGGGTCGCGGCGCGAAAACTTCAAAGGGGTGGATCTGCATTTTTGTTTGTTTTAGCACTTCAGCAGTCCACCTTGAGACGGTGAGCGACTATTCCACGGAAGGATTCATTGCCGCTTACCGCCGGTTCACGTCACGACGGGGCATCCCACACACGGTCTACTCTGATTGCGGCACCAATTTCATCGGTGCAGACATCAGCCTCCAGAAACTATTCATCCAGAGCACTCGAGAACATCAGGCCATCACTTCAATTCTGTCAAGGGACAGAACTCAATGGAACTTCAATCCACCGGCAGCGCCACACATGGGTGGCAAATGGGAAGCGGTGGTGAAGTCCATGAACTTTCACCTCCGTCGCACTGTGGGCGACACCTTGCTCACATTTGAAGAGCTCACCACGGTGCTTACTCAAATAGAGGCGGTCTTAAATTCAAGACCACTGGAGGCACTCAGCGACGACCCCGACGACATCTCAGCACTCACACCTGGCCACTTTCTCTCAGGCGGTGCGCTTACAACCCTGCCTGAACCGTCACTCGACGATGTGAAAATCGGTCGGCTCTCTCGATGGCAACTACTTCAACAAAAACTTCAACAATTCTGGAATCAATGGTCGGCTCACTACCTACAACGGCAGCAATCAATCTCCAAGTGGCATCATCCCTCCAATGACATCAAGGTGGGTTCACTCGTGCTCATCACCGATGAGAGACTCCCACCATCCAAATGGCCACTAGCACGGGTCATCACACTCCATCCAGGGAAGGACGGTCTCACCAGGGTAGTGACCATCAAGACGGCAACAACCACTCTCATGCGGCCAATCGCAAAGCTTGCGCCACTCCCACTTCACCAAACGGGGTGATCCAACTTACACCTGGACATCAACTTCAATTACATCAGCGCACTCGCTGATGGCGGGCGGAAATGTCAGAGAAATCTATATTACCGACCAACTTCACCTCACTTCACGCTCATCACTCACGCGAGATCTCGAATCGATAACTTGTCCACCTATCAGAGATCAATACAGATCTAATCGATTATTATCGAGAACTCACGTGACGAGCCGGTGCGCTTCCGGCGCCCGCCTTTTATTCACACTCACCTCGCCTCGCGACACTCACCTCGCAACCATTGTATCACGCGGACGTCACTTCTTGTGCTATAGCAACACTTCTCTTTTCGGACGGTTTCACATCAACTCTTCTCTCTCATTATTTTCTCGTACGGTGCAACTCACCACGGGTTCACTCAGTGTGTAAATAGCTGTTATTTAGTGTCGTAAATAAATAGTTTATTGTGTTCTCATAACTTCACCGCCTGCGCTTACTTGCCACTCACCCGTCCACTATCCACTCGCTTTCCATCTACGCGAGCACTTCAATTACAAACACTTTTAATACACAAGTCTTAACGCCCGGCGCAAATATCCCGCGCACTATTCTATTTTCTTGGCCTGTAGGGATCTCGTAGCCGTAGGTCCACACAATAACTAGACTAATTATTTATTTCCTATTAACAGCTATATATACACACTATTATATACAATACAATACAATCCCCCAATGCCTGGGTATAAAATGCGTACAAAAAACCACGTGCCCGGTTCTATGTTACTAGCCGCTAAAGTCCGCAATTCCGTTGTGGCGTTTTACCGACACCACACACGTCGCGAACCTCGTCGTCGCGACCGCTCTTTCGCCGTGCACTCACGTGGCTCTATTCAGGTCTACCCGAGAATTTACCGAGGTTAGGTTAAGCACTCAAAAACACGTCTACTCTTAATCAGTCTCGTGGTCAGAAGGAAGCCGGAAGTGCTCGCCTCTAACATGGCGCTCAGTTCGTGGTCGCTACGCGCGCCCCCTGGCGGGGACGACGCGCAGGTGGCCACAGCACTCCCCCCCGAGATACAGCTTTATTAAGCAAGGAACAAGAACACTTATAAATACATATAACAAAACAAAGGATAAATAGACTCGATACAAAACGAAAATACAATAAAACAAACTAATCTGCGTGACACACTCTGACCGAAGGCGTATCGATAAACCTAACAGTCTTCTTTGGCGTTGCTTTGCTACGTTGTTGCGTTGCTTGCTGCCCGGAGCTGACAGGTGGTTGCTCGGCCGCAGGCGATGCGAAAGTCGAGTCCGCGGCGGTCTGCTGTTGCTCCGGCGGTAGAAGGTGCGCTGGCTTCAATCGCTCCACGGAGACGGTGACAATCTTTCCTGCTATATCCACAGCGAAAACCCTATCGCTGAGCCGTTCCTGGACTCTGTAGGGGCCGGAATAGGGTGACTGGAGGGGCTTCCGAACTGCGTCCTCCCTGAGAAATACGTGCGTGCAAGAAGCTAAGTCACGATGTACCAAAATTTGGTCCCACACATGGTGTGCGACTGGTGCGGACCGCATCCGGCGCATGAACCTGCCGAACCCAGCGGAGAATGAAAAAGGGTCCGCAAGGCCGCCGACATCGCTGCAGTATTCGCCCGGGATGCGCAGGACTTTCCCGTACAGCATCTCGGCCACAGATACGCCGAGATCCTCCTTTATGCAAGTGCGCAATCCCAGCAAGGCGAACGGCAATGCGTCGACCCACTCCGCTGAAGCTCTGCACATCAGGGCGGCTTTGAGCGAGCGGTGCCAACGCTCGATGAGCCCATTCGCTTCAGGGTGGTATGCCGTGGTCCGGACTCGCTGAGTCCCAATCAGCTTAGCCAGGGCGCCGAACAGCGCACTCTCAAACTGCTTGCCTCTGTCCGTGGTGATCAGCTTTGGGGTTCCAAATCGTGCGATCCAGGCAGTGAAGACGGCCCTGGCAATAGTCTCCGCAGATATCTCGACCAGTGGCACCGCCTCAGGCCAGCGCGAGAATCTGTCAATAATAGTGAGGCAATACCTGTGTTTGGGAATGCCGCGACGCCAACCAATCGTCGTCACGGCATCCTCAAGGCGGCCTGAGGGCCGAGTCACACGCGGGGTCCATGCGAGCGCGCCTTTATTGCGCACGGCACGCGGGCGGCGTTCCCGCCGGTTTCATCGGCCATTACCGTCTCAGTGATCGTCGAGAACACATTGACTTCACAATTTCACAGGTTTTCTCTTCACATTTAGTGCTAGCATTCGGGACTCACATCATACGATCGCGGAACATTCTCATTCACACCACGGATCATCTCATTTACACTAAACACCGGTACATCAACAACACACGACTCAGGCTCTGTACGCGGCGCGAATCGGGCACGTGCATCCGTAAAAGGTACGAATCATTGTACGGCGGATACAATTCATATAATTCATTATCTCGCTCAATATGACGGCTATTCTCACTACCCTAGAGCACCTGTGACCATGATTTTGTTGACAATGAAGACTCTGTTAAACGGACATTAAGATGACCACGTGGAAACATAACCTCTCCACTGCCAATAGATCTTCTCATTTCCCCCCTTCCTCTTTCCTTTCATTCCCTCTCATTTCCTCATACCGGGAATCGCGAGATTCTCGAACAACCTGTAACCATGGAAAATCGGCAGTGGGCCCACGATGTCCAGGTGGATATGCTCAAAATGATCTTCTGGGCGATCTGTTTTCTGGTGGACCTGCCGCCGGGATGCGAGAAACCATGCACCAGGTCGAACACTCGCCTGCGCAGCGAGGCGGGGACGTAGGGACGAACGGCATCGGTGGAGCAGTCGCAGTACAGGACAGCGTTAGTCCCCGAGAGACGCATCCTCTGCAACTTAAGCGTCGACGTCGGCGAATGCAGCTCCCGCTGCAGCTTCCCGTCTGTGGTCTGCTCCTGGGCCAGCTCGTCCGTGCTAACGGAAACCGGTGCGGCGATGGCGTCAATCCTGGATAGGGTATCCGCGGCGACATTCTCGCTGCCCGGCACGTGCCGTATGTCGGTGGAGAATTCCGAAATGAAGACGAGGTGCCTGGATTGCCGTGGGGAAGCACGCTCAGTCTTCTGTTGAAATGCAAAGGTGAGCGGCTTATGATCCGTAAAGATGACGAACTCGCGCCCCTCCAGCATGTGCCTGAAATGCTTGACGGCCGCGTAGGTAGCCAGCAGCTCCCGGTCGTAGGCACTATAATTGCGGTGCGCAGGCTCGAGTCTCCTGGAGAAAAAACTGACCGGCTGCCAAACATCGCCCACCCGCTGTTGCAGCACGGCGCCAATTGCGGTGGCGGAAGCGTCCGTTTGCAATGACAGTGGTGACTCGGGGCCTGGAAAATTGAGAAAGGCGGCGTCCGCTAGGCTGTCCTTGAGCTCTTGAAAGGCACTACTCATCCCTGGCGTCCACTCCAAACGAGGGTTGGCGTTCTTCTTCATCCCGGCCAACACCGCCTGTAGGGGGGCCTGGGAAGAGGCTACGTTCGGGAGAAATCTATTATAGAAATTAATCATCCCCAAGAACCGTCTGAGGCCTTTGACCTCCTGGGGGGCCGGAAAATCCTTGATGGCCTCAACCTTCCGCGGCAGTGGTTTGACGCCTGCCTCGGAAATCGCATGACCAAGGAACGATACCTCACTCGCACCGAACACGCACTTTCCCGGGTTTATTGCCAACCCGTAACTATCCAGTCTTTTCAGCACTGTCTTTAAATGTTCCTCGTGGATTTCCGGCGTCGGCGACGCGATAATAATGTCGTCCAAATACGCCCGGCAGAAATCCAGCCCGCGCAGCACTTCGTCAACAAAGCGTTGGAAAGTCTGTGCCGCGTTTCTGAGACCCGGTGTCATGAACGGAAACTCGAATAACCCGAACGGAGTCGCTATGGCAGTCTTTGCAATGTCCTCCGCACGGACTGGTATTTGGGAATATGCCCGCACTAAGTCTATCTTGGAAAATACCTTAGCCCCATGTAAAAACTGCACACAGTCTTGTAAAAATGGGATGAGGTACCGGTCCGTCTCCGTCGCGGCGTTGAGCCTCCTGTAGTCCCCGCACGGTCTCCAGTCCCCGCTGCTTTTCGGCACCATATGCAATGGACTGGACCAGGGGCTGCTGGATGGGCGGCACAACCCCTGCTGCAGCATGAAACGAAACTCTGCCTCGGTTGCCCGCAGCTTCTCCGGGGCTAACCGACGCGCCCTTGCTGACACCGGCTGGCCCTTAGTGATGATCGCATGTGTCACGCTGTGCTTGGTCGCTTTCGGCACGATGCTTGGCCTGGTCAGGTCCGGAAATTGCGTCAGCAGCTCAGCAAACTGCGGGGGCACAGTAATCTGTGGCACTCTAAGGGAAGTTACTGAACATAACTCACACCGGACTTGGGTGCCCGTGCTGACGTCCACAAGTTTTCTGCGCTGCACATCTACTAGCAGGTCGGACTGCCGGAGGAAGTCTGTCCCAATGATGGCCTTGCCCACGTCGGCAATAAGAAACGGCCATTGTAAGTCACGCCCGAGACCAATGTTGAGGCACAACAGCTTCTGCCCAAAGGTACTGATGGTGGTCCCTGTCAGAGAAATCTATGTTACCGACTAACTTCACCTCTCTTCACGCTCATCACTCACGCGAGATCTCGAATCGATAACTTGTCCACCTATCAGCGATCAATACAGATCCAATCGATTACTGTCGAGAACTCACGTGACGAGCCGGTGCGCTTCCGGCGCCCGCCTTTTATTCTCACTCACCTCGCGACACTCACCTCGCAACCATTGTATCGCGCGGACATCACCTCTTGTACTACCTCACACGGTTCTCAAATAAGACGGTTTCACTTCATCTCTTTTCTCATTCTTACTTCTCGTACGGTGCAACTCAACACGGGTTCACTCAGTGTGTGTAAATAGCTGTTATTTAGTGTGTTAAATAAATAGTTTATTGTGTTTTCATAACTTCACCGCCTGAGCTTACTTGCCACTCACCCGTCCACTATCCACTCGCTTTAGATCTACGCGAGCACTTCAATTACAAAACCTTGCCGCCTCTGGCTCGGCGTTGGGGGCAACACGGAAACGTCAGCCCCAGTGTCCACCAAGAAGGCCACACCCGTGTATCGGTCCTTCAAAAAAAGGCGTTTCCCGCTGGTCCTTTGCCGTTGACCCAAGCACACGGCCGGGTGCACCTAGTCGCCCGCTCGTCGAACCTACTGTGGTACCAACACACCTGGTTCTCCGGTCCTGCTGACGGGGATCGCCCGCGCTGCCGCCGATCACCGTTGCTGCTGCGGTTACGTCCGCGCTGGGGACTCACCGACCGAGGCCTTGAACGCGTCTCCAGCCTGTCCTAGCGCATGATTACCTCGGCGAGCTGCTGGGCCACGGACGCTTCCGGCGCCGAGGTTACTGCGTTGATCGAAGGTGCTACGATGTCGTGGATCTTGTCGGCCATGGAAGCGAGCTTGTCGAGCGCTTCCACGCTCGTCGAGAGTACCGCCTGAATATGTGTAGGGAGACGCTGCATCCACAGCGACCTGAGAAGGGCATCGCTGACTTTCCCTTCCGCCAGGTCCTGCATCCTCTTTAGAAGGCGGGACGGTCGCTGGTCACCGAGGTCGGTTTGCGTGAGAAGCGTCCGTAATCGCTTCTCCTCACTGTCGCGGAATTCCTCGAGGACCTTTCGTTTAAGTGCGCCATATTTGTCGTTGGCCGCTGGGTCCGTTACTACAGAGCCGATCTCGCCCAAGATATCGCTGTCCAAGGCTTGGATTGCGTGGTAGACCTTGGTCAGATCTGCGGTGATTCCGTTCGTGGCAAACTGCGCCTCCATCTGTATAAACCAGATGTGGGGCTTGCTCTTGCTAAACGCCGGGGGCCGCATGCTAACGCGACCAATGTTGGCCGCCGGGGTTGCGGGCGTTTCGGCTAGCTGGGACAGGGCCTCGTGGAAACGGTCTTCGGCCATCTCGGCACAGGCGCGCACACGAGGCGAAAGGAACGGACTCAAAGAGCACAACGGCCAGCGTCTACTTTTCGCGTGGGCCTACACAGTAACGCGCATGCCGGTGCAGCGGGTCGCAACCGCGCCACGTGGTCGCATGCAGATGCCGCGCACTCGTATGCAGCTACTACGCGCTTTTCGATGCCACGTGCCTGTTTAAATCACGTCGGGGTCACCAATATGTGGCGTTTTACCGACACCATACACGTCGCGAAGCTCGTGGTGGCGACCGCTCTTTCGCCGTGCATTCACGTGGCTCTATTCAGGTCTACCCGAGAATTTGTCGAGATTAGGTTAAGCACTCAAAAACACGTCTACTCTTAATCAGTCTCGTGTTCAGAAGGAAGCCGGAAGTGCTCGCCTCTAACATAGCGCTCAGTTTGTGGTCGCTACGCGCGCCCCCTGACGGGGACGACGCGCAGGTGGCCACACCGTGTTCTAGCGTGAGCCGTCGAGAGCTTTCTACCTCTTCCTTTGTCCACGGTGCCCGTGGCGCCTCTCCTCTCCGGCTTAGGCCCCGTTCGCAACGATGCCGCTGCGTGGCCATCTTATAGTGGTGTCCCCACAGGCCAATTGTATTCACTGCCATCTCACGGCATCGGTGTGGGGTATGGTCGCGCTTGCCGGCTGTATCTCCTGTAGCTGTAGCTTACCGGCGGACGGTGTTGGTCTCCTGGTGATTCCTCTGCCGCTACTTCTGCTGCCTCCGCACTGGTGGTTGGTATTGGATCGTCGTCGCTATATCCTTTCCCCTGCTTCCACCCAGTCTCTGCTTGGCGAGGGGCGTAACAAGGCCTTCGACTAATTCCTGAGTTATTTTTGTTGAAAGGGAGCAATACATAACGCTCTAGTATTCTTATAGTCTATGGCCTACACAGCGCCCTCCGACTCTCTACCTAGAATGTACGCACTGTCGGTTAAAACCCGAGCGAGAGTGCATCCGTACAATAAAACTGAGTGACTGTCTGTGCTGGAAATTCTTACGCCCACTCCTTAACCTCGCTACTCTATCAATTTTCAGGTTATTTTTGGACATGTGCCCAATCCTTTGGTGCTACAGTTCCTCCGCTTCAGCTGTCAGGTATGCCTTCGGTGCAGCTGGTTGTAGTGTCAGCATGTACAACTAAAACATTGGTTACTTTTGTTACGTCCCTCCAGAGGACACTAGGGAAAGTCAAATGGCACAGCCCCACGGGCCTGTTACGACCCGGCGAGGAGTCCCGTAGGGAATTTGAATGAATTCCCTTCTCTCGGATTTCTATGACCCCTTTGTCACCGGATTTTGTCGTCGTCGTTGTTGTTGTGGATTCGCCTGTCGGAGGATAGGAGCTGAAGCTCGCAGAAGGGTCGAGAATAGTTGATTATGCCGTTGTCGATTCTCGAAGGTGTCGGCAAGACGTTTAAAATGAGCGGCAATTCAAAAGGATGATCCACCCGATTCGCTCTGATTTCTTGTTAGATTCTATACCTTTTTAGCCAAGTGCGGTGGAGACATTGACGATGTTGATGGTGTATTGTATAAGTATATATATTGGGTAAAATATATATATATATATTTCCTTATTCTAACAATACAGTTATGTGTATCACGCGACACGAACAGGTATAATAGTATATTCTTACTTTCTCCTTATTCTCGCTGAGTCGATGTTGAACAATTCAAATCGCGACTTTAAATACTGTTTACACGCAAGTACGGATAGTTCTTTACTGCACTCTTTCTGATCTGAGGACTGTACTGAGGACTGATCTGGAGCAACGCAGGCTCCCTTTTTATACCGATATTAGAGCGTAAACAAGCTCATAAATTAGTTGTTTGTCGAATCTTTTACTCCTTGTTCCTCAAAACGGTTGCACTATATTCCTTTTTGTTATAATCCCTCTGAACTCGCAATGAACTCTTTTAGGTGTTGCACGGGTGTACTAAATAATTTTTAGACTGGCGATCATAGGGTCGATCTGTCTCTTATAAGGTCGGTTAGCCCAGTAAAAAGTTCGGGTGGGAGTTGTGCACCTTTTCTCCCCTCGCACAAAAAGTTTCAGTCCTTGTTGATTATACGACGTTTCATGACGGGAGATTTCCTTCTCTTTGCCTCAGCCCATATCTCAATCGCCAAACTCCGTTGTGTATGTTTTATCAGCGTCCAATGACATGATCGTCTCGTATAACATTTCTGGTTCGATTCCCGCCCGTTTGAACTTGTCGGTGTGCCATAGGTATATTGCTGTACATTTATAGCATTTTCATGCTGGGCGGGAGGAGAATAGTGCTGCTTCGCATTGTCTACAGTTTAAGGGTTCGGTACGGGATCCTACTAGTGCGTGTATGTCCGCGGGCAGGTACGGTGTTTCCTCGGATTTACTTTGGAGATAAGCCGTGCATGCCAGACAGAATAGATCTTCGGGATATAGTCGCGCCGGGTTGGTCGTGGTGCAGTCCCCTTGGAGACATTGTGCTATTTCAAGATTCGCCAGTATTCTAGCAATGTCTTCTGAGCTGGTATATTTCATCTGCAATCATATACGTGTGCACCTATATATATAAGACAATTATGCAGGGCGATAAAGTAAACTAAATATGTTGCTCTGAAAACAAAGATGGGGAATTCTTTTATTTACTATTTAACAACGACTATTTACACTATTTACAACCTTACCTGAAAACAAAGAAACGACAATTTAAGTTTACTTTTATCTTATCTTTAATTAGCCTAATAATTTTATTTGTAATGTAGTATGTCTTTCCTATCTTTAACCCTTTTCTTCTCTTCTGCACGTGTGCTCTATTGCGTAACCGCTATTGTCTCCTTCAACTGTTCTGTCTACTTATCACTCCCTCTGACGGTGATTGAAGTAATAGGCGCGCGGAGCATGAGGAGCGCGGCATTTTCAACTAAGGAAAGTCTACTTTTCTTTACATCTCCCCCTCCCCGGGTGAAAATTCTTGCAATTTTCAGTCTTCATCTCCATCTCCGGATGTTGGAAGTAATTTTGTTACATGGAAGAATCCAGTTTCTTGTTTTCGTTTTCCTGTTTTTATTCTATATAATGAATCTGATATCTTTTCTATTATTTCGAAAGGGCCAATCCTCAATTCGTCTAATTTCTTTCTGTTCAACCTGTTGCCATTTTCAATATAGACTAGATCTCCTGTATTAAATCGGTGATTCCTTCTATTCTTGTCAAATATCTTTTTGTTATATTCGTGTGATTTTCTTGTTCTTTCCAAAGCTAGTTCTCTGTCTCTTATCCATTTTTCCTTACTGTTTCTTCTTTTCATTTCTTCGGGTAAAATGCTGGTATCTGTGCCATCTAGTAAATACTTAGGCGTAAAACCAGTTACTGTATGCTCTGTTTCATTGTATTTATCGATACATTGTCTGGCGATCGTCGTCCAAGCTCTTTTTTCTTCTTTCTCATTTATCTTGCATCTTGTCTTATTGACTAGAGTCTGGTTCAGTCTCTCGTTCAGACCATTGGAGAAGGGCGCATTGACGGCCGTAAAAATTAGTCTAACGTCATTTTCTACCAGGAATTCCTTAAATTCTCTTGAGTTTATCCCCGGATATTGATCTGTGAGTATTGTTCCGATTTTGTCCGTTTCCAATACCTTATTTACCAACTTGATGAAGTCAGTTGCACTCTGAGTTTTCGATGTTGAGATGAACGCGTATCTTGTAAAGTGGTCCACAAGCAGGTGGAGGTATCTTTTTGTTGATCTTTGTCCTCCGAAGCCTCCAATGGTGTCAATTGACATTATTTCGAACGGTTCGGTTGCTGGCCCCAATTGTGACATCAGCCCATATTTCCCTTGCCTTCTGGATTTGTTCTTAATACATATTTCACAGTCTTTACACACTTTTTTTATATTTGCAGTTATGTTTTTAGCTGTATAATGG
Organism: Priocnemis perturbator; assembly: GCA_963942575.1. Lineage (NCBI taxonomy): Eukaryota > Metazoa > Arthropoda > Insecta > Hymenoptera > Pompilidae > Priocnemis > Priocnemis perturbator. The sequence continues at coordinate 6,570,893 of OZ012643.1, read as the reverse complement.
GGGCATACTTTATTCATCATTTGTTTAATCCCTATATGGCACCATTCAGAGTGTATTTCTTTAATTAATTCTACGCTTAACTTTTCAGATAAGATTATCTTTTCTTTATTCCTAACTTTTTTATAGAACATACCATCTTTTTCTATTAATTTCGTTTTGGTTCTCTGCAATGTTCTATTTTCTTTTTGATCAGCTTTTATCTCTTTTATTTTTATTAGATTAACTATTTTTAGCATTTCTTCTGTATTTTCGAGTGGTTCTAGTACTGGATTTCTGCTCAAACTGTCTGCTTCGGCGTTATCTTTTCCCGGAATATATTTAATTTCAAAATTGTATTGTGACAGATAATAAGTCAACTCACCAAGTTCTTCATCCGTTCTAGCTTTTATATTCATGCTTTCTAATGGTTTGTGATCTGAAAATACCGTGAATTCTCTCCCAATCAGCCAGTGTTGCCAATACTTTACCGCTTCTTTGATCGCTAGGCATTCTAAGTAAATTGCTTTTTTCCTTTTTTGTGAATCGTTCAGTTTTTTTGAAAAATATGCCACTGGCTTTTCTTTACCATTATTTTGTTCCTGTTTAAACACTGCACCAATGCCTTCTAGTGATGCATCTGTGTAGATTCTTATTGGTAAATCCTTATCAAATATTTCCAACACTGGTTGGGAACATAGTAGCTTTTTTATATCTGTAAAGGATTTTTCGCACTCTTCAGACCATATAAATTTTTCATTTTTCCGTAATAGTTTGTGTAACGGGTCTAGCAGTATTGAACTTTTCGGTATGTACTCATGATAGAAGTTAATTTTTCCAAGGAATTGTCTGATGTTCTTTTGGGTTTTCGGAGTGGGAAAATTCTGTATCGATATTAAGTTATCTTTCACTGGTCTTACAGTATTGTATTCTATTATGTGTCCGAGGTATTTGACTGATTCTGCTGCAAATGTACATTTTTTAAATTTTAGTCTAAAGCCTTCATTCACTATTGCTTTTATTACTTTCTCTATATGTTCTATATGTTCTTTGAATGATTCTGAAAAAATTAGGATGTCGTCTATGTAATTTTCTGAAAACTCTTTTAAGTCATGCTTTTTTAAGATATTGGATAAAATTCTCTGGAAAATAGCTGGTGACGTTTTTAATCCGAACGGTAGGCACGTCCATTGGTAGTGCCCCTCTTGTGTGACGAATCCTGTTTTCTGCCTGTCTTCAATGCGTAGTGGGATTGACCAGAAAGCGGAATTTATATCTAGTGTGGTGAAGTATTTACAGTTTCTTGTTTTTATAATTAAATCCTCTATTAGTGGGAATGGTTGAGCTTGTGGTATAATAATTTTGTTCAGTTCGCGAAAATCTATACACAATCTTGATCGCTTGTTTTCATCTCTCTTGAATGCTAGGGTTACTGGTGCTGCAAACGGGCTATAAGATTCCTCGATCAACTTATTTCCTAGTAATTTCGCTACTTGATTCTCTATTTCCTTTTTATCCTCTATAGTGCATCTGTACGGCCTTTTGCTACAATATTTATCGACCAGTAAATCTATTCGAGCTTCGTAGTCTGTAACGGTGCCTACATCAAATTTGTTTTTAGCAAATACCGTGTTATATTTTTCTATCAGTTTTTCGATTTTTGTCTTTTTTATCCTATCCAAGTGATCTAAATTCGCTCTAAACTCGTCTCCATTCACATGTTCGTTAAAATTTACTTTAACTTCTTTTATTTCTTCATTTTTATCCAATGTATTTATTTTTTTCCCTATCTGTATTTCTTTCTTTTGAGATATTTGTAAGTTTTCGTCTTGTATGAGTTTGAATTTCTTTATTATGTCTAAACCAATAAGAAAATCTTCAAAATCATCTCTTTCTACAATGAATACATCCATGTATTCCTCTTTCTCAAAAATTTTTACTTTTATGGTTACTAAACCTCTTGTTTGTGTCACACCATTGACTGTTTTTAAAAGTATCTTATTTACGTCTTCTGTCTTTTTCTTTATCTGAACTAATTTTGAATTTATTAGAGACACTTGGGAACCTGGATCATATGTTCCGTTCACCTCCAACTTCTCTTCTAATAATATTTTTATCTTAATCAATGGTGTGATTACTCGTTTTTTTGTTCTGTATTTAGATCCACTTCTATCACTGAGTTGCTTCCAATCACTCCAGCTTCATTCCCATTTCTTTTTCTAAACCAGCATGAGTCCTCTGGATGATATCTAATGCCCTTATTCAATTTTTCACAGTTTTTACATGGCTTCTTCTCTTCAAATTTCTTCTTGTCTTGCCTTTCCTCTTTCTTTTTTATGAAACCATTTTTTCTCACCAGATTTTCACACTTTCTAATTTCATGTAGTAGTGCGGTTGAACTTTCACAATTTTCTCTATCTATTTTATTTCTCACAAACTCAGGTAATCCTGCTGCTATAAGCATCACTAGGGTCTTTGTACCGATATCATTGTCCATATCTAGCAATAGCTTCTCTTTCCTCATAGCGTATTCCATCAATGAACCTTCTTTATATCTGTAGGATATAGCGTACATTCCTGTACTCCATCCTTTGTCCGCAAATGACTCCAAAAATTTATGTTTCCATTCAGACCATCCAGCTTCCATTGTCAACGTTGTTAGTGTTGCTGAGTGCCAATCTAAACAGGACCTGTCCAGGAATAATCTTAATATCTCGATCTTTGCGTCATCCTCACTGATTTCAAATCTTCTACATTCTTTCTCAAATGTGTCCATCCATTGTTTTGCATTTGAGTGTTTGCATACAAATCTTTCAACCATAAACCTCTCTGCTATGTGTTTCAAATTCAGTTGATTTTCTTTCTTCTGTGTGCATTCTGCTACATTTGCTTCCACTATCTGTTCTAAGTACAAATCATTAAATATTATATTACCATCTTCATCAAAATAGGTCTGCTTCATTTCTTCTGTGCATGTGATCCATATTATCCTTTCCTGGCCTCTTTGATTGAAGCTTTTTTTCACTCTTTGGTAGTTGTCTGTTTTTGTCAACTCCTTATGATCCCCCGCAAATTTTCCAGTTTCGGGTAACGCATACTTCTTATTGTCCTCTGTTGTAATGGAGGTTATGGCAATTACACTCGTCTTCTTGTCGCTTGGTGATGCCACATATTTAAATGCGAATTGTAGTTTTTTTGCCATTATAAACAGAAATTGTCGTTTTATAAGACAATTATGCAGGGCGATAAAGTAAACTAAATATGTTGCTCTGAAAACAAAGATGGGGAATTCTTTTATTTACTATTTAACAACGACTATTTACACTATTTACAACCTTACCTGAAAACAAAGAAACGACAATTTAAGTTTACTTTTATCTTATCTTTAATTAGCCTAATAATTTTATTTGTAATGTAGTATGTCTTTCCTATCTTTAACCCTTTTCTTCTCTTCTGCACGTGTGCTCTATTGCGTAACCGCTATTGTCTCCTTCAACTGTTCTGTCTACTTATCACTCCCTCTGACGGTGATTGAAGTAATAGGCGCGCGGAGCATGAGGAGCGCGGCATTTTCAACTAAGGAAAGTCTACTTTTCTTTACATATATATACCTACACATATATGTACTCCTTATGTTACTCGCAACGCATGGTGCGTGGATCCAGTACGTGGGGCGTTTCCTCAAGTATCCTTGGGTAAATGTTCACACGTCCCGAGGCGGTGATATGGGCTTGCGTAGGTTCCGGTGGGTTGGGGCTGGTGCTCGCTTCTTCGGCTTGTGAGGTCGTGTTTTGACGATTAGTTTTGTCACCGTCCGGTGTACGGTTTCTGAGATGTATTAAGACGTTAGTCACCGAGTCCCATACAGCGCCTATCAGATGTATACCCCATCCGTAGACGTTATGTAGTGCATAACCGTGGAGTGCGGTGTCGATGGTGAATTTTATTGTTTTTATGGTAATTCATATTCCGAATAAACCCGCACTGAAGGTACCGAAACCTGTAAACCAATGCCATATTCTGGACCAGGTGGTTGATGCGATTTCCCCGAAAGTTTTTTCGTCGAATAAATTTATCAGAGATATGCCCTGCATATTCGCCTTTTGTCCCAACATTCCTCTAGCTATTGTGTTTAGTACGGCTGGTCTTTCGGCTGGGAACATGATGTGATTTCTTAATTGTTCGAGGTCTTGTGTGGAATAGATCCCCGATGTTGCCAGTTCGGCAGGATTTGTATAGATCCATGACTGCAATATTGCTGGTTGTAATTCGTTGGGTGCTATCGCCGAGGCGGCAGTGGATGTTATTTGATACCATACGCCGTCTAACCGATACATTAGCGGAATATAAGGATTGCAGTCGACTTGAGTTCCTGTATTTAATCAAATATGACTTTCGGCAGCCATGAACAGGGACGTATTTCCTCTGTAAACCGGGAGGTGTAAGTAGCACTCGTCGGTTTCCCATCTTTTCACCATCGTGGGTACGCATTTTACTACATGAATTACTTCTCCTGACACTACTGCCATATGACCAGGGCTTTTCATGATATGAAATGCGAAGTCCTCTGGTATTATTTTGGCAATTGTTAACGCATTTTCTAGCATTTGTTCTTCCAATTTGCACTGTTCAGTGAGCACATCTCTATAAAGGGCTTTCATTTGGTTTCCCATATATTTTTCCAAGTAGACGAATTTACTATTTATGTATGTAAAAATATCCGAATTCTTGACTGCTGTCGGTCGAGGAATTGCGAAAGATTCCCCCTTTTTCGTTTCTAGAATAAAATGTTTTGGGTGTTCTGTCTTGCTCAGTACGAAATTGCATATCGTTAGATGGCCCCTTTTTGCCAATGCGAAAGTGATATCATCCGTCGTTATCGCATAAACTTCCTGTAATAGGTGTGTATTTGTGCTATTGTCATAAATTCTATTCGCCTTTCCTCCGTATAGCACGTCATAACTGTTAAATCGGCAGTGATCCAGGGGGATGGGGGCCCAAAAAGTGTTCCCCCCTTCCATGTCCATGCAGTCGCCATCTGAGAGCGTGCACTGTGTGCCGGAATTCAAGATAATTTTGTTTATATCAGGCCGGGTCGTCGCAGTGTAATCTCTTAAGGGGGTCTTCTAGTGTGTACACCCATTTCTGAGGTGGTTCTTTGGGAATTAATTGTGGGAAAACTGTTAATTGTATTGTATTTGAATTTCACAGTTATATTTATACATGTTTGAAGAACCATATTAAATTTTTTCAAAATATTTTGTTGATAATTATGTAAGATATTTAATGTTGCGCAGGTCATGTTTTGAAAATTGTGTTCAATCGGGCGTGTAGCTGGGGGTCGTCCTGGTGATCTGAAACAAACGTTTTTGGTCTTATTTTATTCTTTATGAATGTGGCTATCGTTCCAGCCTCGAAAAAAAAATTTCAAGAACAATTGACAAAATGGCGGCGCTTCAAAGACAGAACTCTGATTTTCACGGTAAAATTCTCACTTCTCGTGGCCCGGAAAAATAGTAATAATAAAGCAATAATAAAAGTGGAGGCACGGACGATAGCCCGACATGTACTGTACATGTGTGCAAAATTGCAAGTCGATCGGCCCAGTAGTTTCTGAGATACATGCACGCCCGAGTTGAAAAATGTCATTTCGAGGAAAACGCGTTTAAAGTTTGTCATGCAGTTGTACGGTGCATATTGACTGATTTCAGCAATTTACCTTTAGTCGGCTATACCAGGGCCATACAAGACACCCTCCTGAGCTTCGTAGAAGTCAAGTTTACCCGCTTTCTCATTTCTTCTGGCAGTCCTTGCCTCTTTTGATTCTAATGTTGCTCGCTTGTTGGAACGTTCGACGCGCTCGTTGTCTCTGGCGTTTGCGAACATGACAACGTTACACCCGATTTTTAGTCCCATCGCAGACATAATTTGTAGAATTGTGTGATATCCACCATTAAAAATACAAGTGGCCAAGAAAGTGGCAATTTCTACAATGTTTTTGCCACTGTGCAAATGTTTTGGTGCGAACGACCAGATCACCGCATTCAGGCTTTCGTTATTGTTTTGGGTGTAACATCCCAGGCATCGCTCCAATAAGTCGTCCGATGTCAAGTCTTCATAAATGGGCCTGATGACGTCTAACACCACATCGTTCAGCGGAGGATTATTATGGGTATAGCTGTCTAATGTTCCCGCAGCTTCCGCTTTACGCCACGCGCACCAGCTCGTGGAGCCTTCAGGATAACGTTCGTGGTGTGGATTCTCGTCGGTGGATCGTTTGTGGTCATATGTGGCCCATAGGGCGTTCTTCATGTTTTCCACTGACTGCGGATTTCTTCGTATTGCCAAGCCGTAGTATGTAGTTAATTCCTTTATCAACTGGTCAGTCAATTTCCCTGCTCCTTTTCCACCGATACGCTTTTGACCACCTCGCTTGCCTTTGCGGTCCATGTTGTCTTAAAAAACTCGCGTCTATTTTGCTCGGAGGTCGAGAGTATACTGATTGTAACGCAAATTTCGGACGACAGTATATAAGGGGACAATAAAGGATCGTCCACGTGCTCAGCTAGGCACCATCCGCCTGGGTAAAGTTGCTACCTGGCGCGCGAAGAACCGGTCGACGCGCTCTATGAAGTCGCATCGGCTAAACCTTCGTAGCTCCGTTATTTTTACGAAAATCACTTTAAAATTTTTGAGACACATTCTTAACCCTTTCGCTACGGACACCGACTATAGTCGGCGGACGCGAGACGTGCTGTGTGTACGGATGCCGATTATAGTCGGTGTCCGCGAGACGTGCTGTGTGTACGGGTGCCGACTATAGTCGGTGTCCGCGAGACCAGACAATATACCTACGTACATTGCGGGTATTCTGAAATTTCAGAATTTTTATGTTTTTCTGTATAATATGACGAAACAGTTGTTACATAACTCTTAAAAAAGTATACATACAAGACAATTCCAAAGTGCCATTGAAAGACGTAAGTGCGAACATCGAAGACTACCGATGCGCAATGTGCACACTGCGCGGCGCGGTGCCCCGTTCAGTGGTGCTACTCTCGCGGAACGGACTGCCGTAGCGAAAGGGTTAAGACCCCAAATTATAAGAATATGAAAAAAAAAAAAATCGTTTTTTTTTTCCTGACACACTAGAAGACCCCCTTAAGGAGATGCGAATGATGGCTTGGACGACCACGTCACTCCACGTGCCATAAGGATCGGAATATTCTACTCCCTTGCAGTCGCCGTTCGTAGAAACTTTCCCGGCGAGTGTGACTGCTCTCCCAATCGACTCGTTTGATTTGATTCCAGTAATAATAGTATGAAATCCAAGATTCAGTGCTCCCGTAATATGCAACTTGAGGCATGTTTCAGCGCTTAATTCCATTACATACTCCGTTCGTCCATTACTGACGAGCGAGATGTGGGAATGCATTCCGCAGTGGTAAATTGTTCTGTCAACTTCAATTCGACATTGTTTTACGTGTGTGTTTGAGACTTCGGATAGCTGTAGTAACTGCACGTATATCTTCGTCACTGTTGGTTGAACAGTGGGGATATTACACTCTCCTATCGAGAGAAGCGAGAGGCTGGTAATATTCATGTTAGGCGATCCGCAGTCGTCAGCTATTAGCGCGGTTATCATGGCTATCGTGTTCAGGAACTGAACATGCCAGAGAACCTGAAATGGTTGGAAAGGTCGGTTATTGTTGCGGCGAATTCATAATTCGCGCGCTTTGTGACGTGCCGCCCGGCACCGCTCGCACTTTCGGCTCGCCTCGGCCGGAACCGTTCGGCATCGGGCGGACCGAGTAGTTCCGTGGCCGGGCGGAGCGGGGCGAGGGGGCCGCCGCGAGCGCGTTAATTAGGCCGACGACGGTGCGGTCTTCCTTCTTCTCTTACGCGACTCCGATCCGTAAAGTGACACGTAAATAGCAGCTCATTACTGTATTCTTTTTCTCGCACAACGTGCTCTGTTCGTTTCGACCGGACCGTCGGAGGCCTCGCTTTGAAGCGCTTTGATTTTCTTTACTTTAGAACTTTAATTCTCTTTACTTTAGAATAACGCGTGCCGTTCTTTAATTATACTTTACTTTATACCGATTAGGATTAATTACATTAGCTATACAATAGGTTTGGGTCGTGCCGTCTCTTAATCCGTTACGTTCAAACCGTGCCGTTCTTGTTTACGTCCTGTTCGCGTCTTACTTTTAGAGTTTTGTGATCGTTTTTAGCTTTAACTTTGTATCGTGCCGTTATTAATTGCTATATTCCTTAGAATAAAATTAGCTTAGATATCATTTCCCGCGTTTCTTCCTTTTTTCTTTTTCTCTGGAATCCGCGCATTCTTTTAAGGTCGCAGAGAATTCACCGCTTCTCGCTTGTAGAAGCGAAATTGATATTTGATCGAACAGTTATTGTCTGCGAGGACCGTGAGCGAGTTTGAGTCGATTCGGGTGGACAGTTCTTTCAGTATGTCTTATGTGAATTTTTATGTTTCCGTTGTTGAATACTCTTAAAATTTCGTAAGGACCTTCGTATTGGTCATCAAATTTGCCCTTCTTTTGATTCTTTTGTAGGTAGACCCAATCTTCAGGTTTGAAACTGCGAGCGTTTTGACGCCGATCATAATAGCCTTTGGATTTTTCTTTCGCTAGTTGTATATTTGCTTTTGCCATTTCCTATACGCTATGCATGGTGTCGATTAAATTGTTTACATACTCCGGATAGGTTTCAGATTTGGCATTTGGTTGACATGTTGGGAGTCGTGCTTCCTTGCCGTAAACTAACTCGTAGGGCGTAAAGCGCGTTGCCTCGTGCACGCTGGTGTTATAAGAGAACATGCAATGGTCCATGGTATCGTCCCACTCCCTGTGATTATTTATGAAGTGTTTTATATACTCGACGAGCACGTGGTGACTTCTTTCAAGCAATCCATTCGATTGCGGATGGAAGGCTGTTGTTTGTAGCTGTTTGATACCTAATACCTTCGTGAGCGCCTTCATGAATGATCCGATAAAGGCTGTTCCTTGGTCGGTCAATACGTATCGAGGGGTGCCGTGTCGGCAGATAAAGTTTCTTACGAAAGCCTCGGCTATGCATCGTGCCGTTGCGTCGGTTAGAGGTACGGCTACTGAAAACTTGGTCAAATTGTCTTGCATTGTTAGCAGATACTTATTCCCTTTTCTGGTGTTCCTAAGAGGTCCGACGATGTCCAAAGATATTTTGTAAAATGGTTCCGGTGATGTGTCTGTGATGAGCATCGGCTGTCTTGTCTTCATACGGGTTAATTTTTTCTTTTGGCAGCTGACGCATAAGCGTACGAAATGTGACACGTCTTTCTTTATTCCTTCGCAGTAATAGTTTTGCTTAATTCGAGCGTATGTTTTCGCTATTCCTTTATAACCTCCTGTGAGCGATGCGTGATTTTCGAGAAGGATATCCGGTATTTGATCTCGTTCCGGTATTGTAATTTCATTGGTGCAAATTAAAACGGTAATTCCTTTAAGATATTCCTTAAGCAGCGTTTTTACGGTCTGCCAATTAATTGTTAATAATCCCTCACGGGATTGACACATGGAGACTACTGTGTGTCCCTCTTGGTCTAATTGTGTTTTTATAGTTTTAAGTGACTTTTCTAAGTCGTTCCGATTTTGGATCACAATTATGAAGAGATTGCTTCTATCTCCTAGTCTGTTCAAATCTTGATTTCCGATGAGATTGATCCAGCGATCTTTGAATATCATGCGAGTTCCCTCGTCTATTGGACTGCTTCTTGTGTCGGTGAAGCATAATATTGCTCCTTTTTGCATCAAGATATTGTGTCGGGATATTATTAATTTCGCGGTTCGATCTTCTTGAGATTCTTCGTCCGTGTCTTCCCATATCGTTTCCAGTGGAAAGTTTTCTGCTTCCTCACTCTCTGTGTCAGAGAGGGTTTCCTCGTGGTAAGTTATTGTATATGGGTTTTCGCGGGAAGTGGACGGTTGAGGGTCTGGCATCTCAATGGTTCCTTCTTCTTCTTCGTCGGGTGTTGGCGGAAAATATTTAAGTGGTAGTACCTTTCGTTCTGGCGGGTTTCTAGATAATACATCAGAGTTGCTATTAGCTTTCCCTTCTTTGTAAATTATTCTGTACTCGTATTCCGCGAGTTTGAATCGCCATCGAAGTAACCGTGACGTGGGATCTTTCACGCGATGAAGCCACATTAAAGGTTTGTGATCGGTGATAAGTGTGAATTCTCTGCCATGTATGTATGGTCGAAAAAGCTTCAGCTCCTCACCTTCAACAGGCGAATCCACAGGAATACGACAAAAACCGGTGACCAAGGGGTCAGAAATTCCGTTAGAAGGGAACTCATCCAAATTCCCCACGGAACTCCACGCCGGGTCGTAACAAAATTTTTTGTGGCAGCGGTGGGATTCTGCCTGTCACCGGAAGCGTAGAAGATATCTCGCACATTTTCCGGAAAGGGGAAGAAAAAGAGAATAATCAAAAATGCGGATTATACCGAAAGAAGGAATTGATGTCGCTGGACCATCAAGCTGGTAAATGCAGACAAGGCAACAGGCGAGAAGTACCCCAACAGGGGAAACGCCTATTAAACCACCACCACAAGAACCCGCGACGCCGGAACAATTCGACACATTTATAATTCCGCAAGTTACGCTGAAAGATGCGGTAGAAGCAGTTCCATATTATGATGGAAGGGCAGATACCTTCCGATCCTTCGCTGAAGGATGCAGGAACGCTAAGGATATGGTAGCACCGCGGATGGAAGCAAACTTAGTCAAATTAATTCGCATGAAATTACGGGGAGCACCAAAAGATAACATAGAAGGAAATTCTTTTCGCACTGTAGAGGAACTGATGTCATATTTGGAAAAAATATTCTCGCCCCCGCAATCCGTACCTACGCTGTACGGACAACTGAGTAGATTACTGCAAGACTCTGCAGAAAATGTCGCCACCTACGGCACTCGCACAATGCGACTGGTAAAATTAATAAACAAAACGCAGAAGAAAACATCACGTTCAGGCAACGCGACAAATGGTGGAGACTTGGAATTTGAAGCCACCAGATGTTTTGCACGCGGGTTGAAGAAAGGCCTACACATGAATCCAAACGCCTATGCCAACCTCGCTTTAGCCATACGCGGAGCAATAGAAGCAGAATCGGAAAAACAACAATACGACGAGCTCCATGGCACTTACCCGTTGGAAAGAAACATTACAAGATGGTCACGATTCCAACAAAATGATCCAAAAGAAGATCTTCGACGACCTCCACCGCCTCGACGCAATGTCAACCCGGTCGAATGGCAGTCACAGCCATGCCCCCACTGCAGAAAACTGGGACATGCTAAGGAAACATGTTGGGCAAAATACGGAAAACCTGCAGACTGGGAGGAAAAACAATCAATAATATGCCAATACTGCCGCAATAGGGGACATACATTGGGGAATGTCGAAAGAAGATTTACGCTGAAAGAACAGGCCACCCGAATCAGGAAAACGGGCCGTCCCTCTCGAATACGGGCACCAATCGGGAGGCACCAAGGAGGAGCGTTGCAAGAATGAGGAGAAATCCGACGACTCCAGGTTTCGAGTAGTCAATAAGACAAATATTGACTCTCCGTCTGTAAGAATCGGCCACCCAGACGGGATACAATTAGATTTACTATTAGACACCGGATCCGAAATTAACGTCGTGAAAAAAGGATTAATAGCACCGGAGTCAGAAATAAACACCGCTGAAGCGTGTCAAATTACAGGCATCACAAATGGGAATAGTCGGACATTAGGCACTGTGAACATTGAAATTCTGGATCACATAATACGTTTCCATGTAGTCAGGAACGATTTCCCGATAGCTCACGATGGAATTTTGGGATCTCCGTATTTTATGGAAACACTCGCGACAATCGATTACAAAAAACATTGCCTAACAATTCGCAGAAGGGAAATACCATTCTTCGGACAGAATTTAATTAAACTACCGCCGCGCTCCAAACTACAAATCTGCATCTTATTAACAGAAGACTGGCCACCAGAAGGATACATGAGAAGGCTGGACATCGGAGGGCCAAATGTATACATCGGGGAATCGATCGTCAAGAATTACAACGGGAAGGGTTGCCTGCAAGCTATCAATACCATGGAAAAATCCGTGCTACTTACCTTCCCACCTGTGAGATTAGAGGAAATCGACATCGTAACGTCGCAACCTGCATGCCAAGAAGTTCAAAAGGATGCCGTAAGCACAGACGAGGTATAGAATAGACACAGCATGCAATGCAATTTTTTGTCACACGGCCGAGGGGCTCTAGAGCCCCCTTACCATTTCCGTGTCACATCCAACGTTACCGGCCGGGTGCAGCATCATATCACACCGCTGCTTGTGGTAAGAATTAATACTAAATTCCTTGATTACAATTGTCACAAGTCTGGCAGCGGCTGTGTAAAATATCAGCACGCTTCTTCAATACAGGCTTAAATTTACGTGCTGTTATTTGTGATCAATGAAGTAATAATCAAATTACTATGACGAATATGATTTCTGATGATCGTTCGTATGTCATTCACGGGAATTAACAAATCTTTGACATTCCGCATATGTAAAAGTTTTGTAAAGACGTACGCTCATTATGGGAATTAGAAAACAGTGCGGCAACGAGAGCTGCTGTTAAGTTATCAGAAAAACATGTAAATCCAAATTGCATCGAAAAAATGAACTGCCGTTTAACTCTGGAACTATTTAGTCGCGGGGTCTCAGCAGCTCCCTTAACTCAATCGCAGGAACAGTAGGAGAAATTGAAAGCTCGGCGGTCATGCACCCGGTCGAATTTTTTTATATTCTTAACGACAGTTATGATTCTTTAACCAGCAGAACTTACTTAACTAGCAACGATTAAAATCCAAATAGATGGGCATTATCAGAAATTCGATTAAATGCGGAAAATAATTTAAAATATCTATTAAAAGAATGTTCCATATGGCGCACTATTACGCACAGTGGTCTTAAGACTACCACGTTCTCAGGGCTTAAATATGTCTCTAACCCAGACCTAACCCAGACCTAACCCAGACCACGTTCTCAGGGCTTAAATATGTCTCTGAAATCTATCTTAGAATTGTGGAATACGTCTGCTAAAACTTTTCGTTTATCATTGCAAAAAAGTATGTAACCGTTATTTTCTCCGGCTGGTGGGTGCCGAAGAAAATCTATCACTGCGCGTCTCAGTATAGACGGCGTGTGATTTCTGCAAAAATCGGCTGCGAGATTTTATCGGGTTGACGGAATTGTCTTGTGTTAAGAACGTTTCCCTGAGGGTCGCCCCGTATCTCGCAACGATCAGAGAAGCAGCGGTTACACAAAACTGCTCCTCTGTAGAGACACCGATGGTGTCGGCGGATTCGACCGCTGGGCGAGAAGAGACGTAGACGGTATAAATGTGCAAATAATCAATATATTGTACGTGGAAAATATGTACAGAAAAGTGGTCGCGGTTACGATGGCGGTAACTATATATAATACGCTGCCAGGATAGGAATAAATGTACGCCTGTTATCGATACGAACGCAAATTGCAAATCAATGTATTTCTAGACCCAGGAACGCGCCGGCGAAGACAACCGTCGTCAGGCGGGAGACACCGAAGTGCATGGGCCGGGCATCAGACTGGTCTGCCGGAAGCTATCTTTAGTCTTATTTTACTCTAGTGTTCGGACTCAGGCGTTTATACTAAACTAATGAATCTATGGCAAAATATGTGACATGCGTTTTACAGGAACTCTGCCGTTATGAAATCGACTTACGGCGGGAGGCCCGTAGGCTGGCCGGGCGATGGGTCTATCGCACAGCAGATATCCTGTATTATTTTATTTATGCAAAATAGCCTGCAAGGGAGGCTAGGAGCATCCGTGGGGGGGCAATTGCCAGCCGCAGGATACGTCCGCCTGCTTACAGGGATTGTCAGAGTGTTTCTCTGATACCTATTCTATCATTCTTTTATTCTCCTTTTTTATCTTCGTCTTTTATAATGCGTGGAACTATCCTGGCAGTGAACGCGACGCTCTTACTACACTGCGGGTACACTCAGTATTACGGATCTGTGCGCGAATGGGAACGAACGTGGGAATGTACGTATTTGGCGGTGCTTCTATTTTACATTCGTCTTATCACGTGCTTCTAGTGGCAAGGCAGTTTGCTGTGGCAGTGACTGTGCAGACTTCCGCGACGTGTGCGAGAATTTATAGAAGGAGAGCGCACAATTGTAGATTCCTTCTTTGCGTATTACTTGTTCACTAATTCGTCTTATCACTTTTGTCCGATTTGTATGATGTCCGGCGGTACGGCGTAATGCGTTAAATGATGGTAAGGGCGACATCTGTTCTACTCATCGCAAGGGGGGCCCGAAGGCCGGCGACCACCACGACACTTACGGTCTATATGACGCCAACCCCTCAGTCAAAGGATCGAGATCACGCTCGATCAACGGGCAGTTAAAACTGCTACCAGTCTATCGGGTTGCTAGCCCCAGCATCTTACTGGTGGAAGCGAGGCCTTCCTAAACCTCTCCCATAGTTCTGCCAATCATGGTAAGGCGAGCTGATTGAGTGCAGCTCCCACACCGGGATGTCAAGCCCTAGCCAGCACTATGGTTTCACCAACTACCACGACGATTGCAACCCCGGTGCCTTAGATATAATCAGAAGTTAGTACCCGGGGTGCCGTCCCAAATGTGGGGGACCGGTGACAGCTAAGGGCAACGCGGGTGGGACGTTCCCACACGCTACCCTACCACTGCCACCGGTGGGTCCCCCACCCCGTCTACCGATTATTCTCCGGTCGAGTGGACCCACAGCATAGCAGCCGATTCATGGGTCCAGTACCAGCGTTTGTAGGGTCCGTGGGTACGCCAAGCCCCAAAGGTCCCCACCACCAAGGGCGGTACCCCCCTGCGGGGTGGTAAGGGCGACAGCTAGATTGCGTGCTCCTTACAGTGGGCGACAGCCGAAGCGTGCTCCACGAATTTGGCTCAGGATAAGAACGCTAGGTCGTGCCGCCGCACCGCATATATACACGGGTTCACGCAAAAGCTATTTCGAGAAAGGAAGACATCTACTGTCCATTGTCGGTAACTACGATTCGCCTTTGAGTGTGTTTGTTTACATTCTACGCGCGACCGGCACTCGCACACATCCTTGCCGTCGATGCCATGCGTAGTGCCTAGGCGCGCAATTCAGTAGGCGCATGTAACGCGTGAATTTAAACGGTTACAAGTATTCTATTCAATTAATCAAAACCTGCTCAGTCTCCAAATTCGTTAGATGTTAGATGATGAAGATGAAGCTATAGTTACTCAGAACAGAAGATGAAGGAAGCTGTCACTTGGCGACAGCGATTCAAAGGCGCAAAACAGCTATATGTAAAGACCATTTTACATCCGCTCGGCTAAACCGAAACGTGGATCGTAAGTTTTTGTATTACTGTATTTTTCTGATTGATCCGTTATGGAATATAGTGTTTTGTGACACGCGGGTCAAAGTAATAGTGGAACTGAGATGAAAGAAGGGCATGTTAACTACCCTGAAATTTCTTATATCTTTGCCTATGTTGCATTAGTATTCTGAGTAATCCATCCGGAAAGATCTTGCTATTACGTGAAAAAATAAGTAAAAATTGCAAAATCAATTTTTTGGATACAACGCTTTCTTGCTGATAAGTTTTCTTATGGTTCTAATGGTTTCATATTCTGTTTACAGTATGTTGTTTTTTAAATTAACGGAATACTGTTACGGCCGACCGCGGTGGTTTAACTGAAAATGATGAGCGGTCGGCCACTACTCAAACGTAACGCTGAATAATATTTAAGAAATGTTAAATATAATTATATATTTTGATATATGTGACAGTATGAAGAATAGAAATAGATTGAATGAAAATTATAGGATGAATAACAGGATAATAGAAGCAACTACTAGTAAAAGCAAGGCTAATTCGAGTAAATCTAAATGAATTGAAGTTATAATATTTGTTATCTAAATTGAGATTAATAAAGACAGGACTTATAAAATACGTGGTTCCAGAAGACCCATACAGCTCCCACACCGTGCTTGATATGGTCGGGGTATAAATTATTTAACTAGTCGGCAACAAAAGGATTACGTAACGGAGTTGTAGATAAATGAAAATAGAATGTAAATGGGAGAATGAAAGTATATTGAAAAACAGATAGATGATGCAATTATAAGCATATACGTTAGTAAACGACTCGAACTATAATATAGACATAAAGAAGAAATTATAAAGTTAAATTAATACATTATTTTCATCCGAAATATGTAGTCGGAAATTGTGAAATTTGGTATACTCCTTTATTACATGAAAATACATAATTCCTAAAAATTGCAAGAAATTCTGCGATTTTCTTATCTGTGTCCAATTCCTCCTCAAAGCCAATCGTCGCGACACTCATCGTCAGCACTCGTCGGCGTTTTTTCGGCGAATACTGTTTCGTTGCGAGTAATATGGCGGTACGTGTGTCATTGCCTAGCTAGAATCAACACACACACAAAAGCTATTCATACTATGGCAACTTATTCACAAGCATGTCATGTGTACTGTACGGCCACTTATATTTCTGCCCCTAGCTTGATTTTTTCCCGATTTGCCATTTTCCGAAGTCGCGTGTTAATATTTTTATTTGTATCAAAGTTATTGCTTTCAAAATACTTCAAAAAAGTTGTAAATTTCATCCCGTACCTCTCCCTCCATAAAAGCTTAATTGAAAATACGTCGAACGGACTAACACAATATACAGGGTGGTCTACGTAAATGGGAACACCTAAATATCTTCCGTATTTATGGTCTTATGAAAAAAGTTCGAAGGAGAAAGTTACGCTATTTTCAGGACCCAATGTAACGGCAAAGAAAAACATTTTTTAGGTAATCGTTTTTTAATAAAAATTCCAGGTCATATTTTTTTTTTAAATGGATCGTACATGTTTTTTTACGATAGCATGATAGACAATAAAAAAACAAATCCAGCGGACACGATATTTGTGACCTTGACATCATTTTGTGCATGTTGAAGCGGGATAGACGAGTAAGTTTAAAATTAGCGTGTTTCAGTATAAATTATGCATTTCTTACGTCGTGACTGACACCCGTTGCTTTTAGAAATCATAATAAATATTTGAAATAGCACGTATCGTTATAATACGTACCTTATACCTTTCACGGCGCTGGTTTACTGGCAGTAAACAACGTATGTCATGATATGCGTCATTGAGAGCGTTAGCAGAAACTTAGTCGGTTAGAATGAATATTTCGCGTACTTTCTTCACTAGTTGAATTCGAAATATCAAAGCGATTACAATGCGTTACACCGTAGAGGAACGAGTTGATATGGTGCTCCTTTATGGCGTAAGCCATCAATCTTTGAGGCAAGCAGTGCACTTGTATCGTGACAAATTCGCGAATCGTGTTGGTCCTCCGCTGCACGCATTTTCTATTCTGATAAAACTATTTAAACAAACTGGGAGTGTAAATTCTAAAATTCGGAACAAACGAAAAACGGTAACGCACGAAGGAAATACCGTTAATATCGTAGCTGCAGTGTACAATGATCCGCATGTAAGTTCGCAGCAACTCGAACGAGAATCCGGCATCAGTAAAACCAGTATTTTGCGAATACTGCACACAGAAAAACATCACCCGTTGTTACGTCCTCGTTTTTGGCACCCTGCATTCACGCGGGTATACCGGGGATCGAGGACAGACGGAAGGAGGGATCGCACCGAAAAGAGGGTTTATCCGTCAGTGGAGCGGCGCACTGACGGTTCGCGGAATGTAAGAAGAACGCGTCCGAATGATTACGGCTCTACCGTTTGTAGCTTCGGCGGGGGTTTAATCGGCCTACTGGTTACTTTAATGCGTATGAATACGTTGGGGAGAAGGGAAGGGGAAATACGTCAACGTTTGGTGGTCTTTAGTCGGGCTTTATTGCGGAATCGCTGTTACACTTCAGTTCAATACCTCCATGTCCGAGTCCTCGTAGAGTTCTGTCACCATAACCGTGGACGGGACTCCCTCGACTAGGTCTCGCAGGTATGCGGCAGACGGGTACAAATAGTGCCTGCCGAGTTCATAGGGATCGGCGAAGGATTCTGCAGGGACAGATTCAGGGGGAGGGTTTGGTTCGGGGGTGTGGATAGGAGAATAATTGGGACTGGGGGAGGAAGGACTGGCCCCGCTGGGGCCATAGGAGGGAGAGGGGTTGGTCAGGGGAGCTGAGACCTCGGATTCGAGCTGGGCGGCCAGATACTCCCGGAGTCGGGCTTGTTCCTTTCGGGCCCGCACTCGTCGTCCGGCACGGGGGCTCTTCCGGCGAGAATTCCGGCGGGAACCTACGCGACGGTTGATTTTTTAGTGGTGGTTCGTAAACGGCGAAACTACGAAGGTTTGGGCTGGTTCCTGTTCACTTACCCGGGGGTTTTCCCATACCCAGGAGAGCGGTCGTCGGGGCAGTAAGCGCGGGGTGCAGGAAGCCAGAAGCTACCCGGCTACCTCGCTGCTAGTCGCCCCGTTCAGAGGGCTCGACTCCGGTGTGGTGCGGGAGCTGCCGCGGGGGAGCCCGGGGAGGCGTCCACGCTCGCAGGTAGCTCGACGGTCACGGGGGTCCCTGGGTAGGAACGGGTGTGTAGCCGAAGCTGCCGAGTAAAGAGTGTACTGGTAGCTGAATGAGCTATCGCGGAGATTTGGTGAAGTCCCGGTGGTTGTTTGGTTGGAGTGTCTCAGAGGATAGTCGAATGGTTCTTGGAGGTTGTGACCGTATTTCTAGACGGTCACATCCGCGCACGTATGACGCATCTCAACGCGTATACGGTCTACAGTAGACTGAGCGCCCGGCAGAGGGAGAACTTCTCTCGCGCGCTACCGCGCCAAATGCAACAGAGGGACACCTCCCTCTCGCACGTATAATCACTTCCACGCTTGTATAAAAGCCCCGAATTTGCAATGATCAAGCCGTCTTATCTTGAATTGGGTGACTAGTCACCCTCCATACGAAAGAGCCGACCCAACCTACATTCCGTAGCCTCCGATTATTCTCAAGTCGAAACACGTATAGTGTATCATAGCCAACGGATTAGAAAATTGCAATATCCAGAATTACACACGTAGAACCTTTCTCTACACATAGCTCGCGTTTATGTATTACGTTCGATTGTAAAGCCACGTGGAAACGTCTCCGGGCGGAGCTAAGCGCACGTATCCGTGGCCGTTGAATCGAGCATGTAACATCCAGCAAGCTGAGACTCGCGTTCCGTCACTGTAAATTCCTGTGTGCAACATCCGCCAAGCTGACTCCTTTAGTCGAGGAAGCACTACGTAGAATAAGCGCGGCGCTCCTCAAGATAATTCCAAAAGAGTAGAAAGTAAGATATATTAGATCCACGGAGGAATAAGGTGCCTGACCAAGACACTCGACCGGTACTTAACTGTACCCCTTGCTGTCCGTCTTCGGCCTACCCGACTCCTCGCAGTGCGTTACCCTTCTAGTGGACGATCTGCTGTCACTGCCGGCTTTGCGTGAAACCAAGCCCCCTTTGGCAGGGACTTAGCCCACTCGGAAGGCAGTTTGCTAAATATAAAGCACTACGAGATATCTCTCGGCAGGTAGATTGGATGCACGGCTGGCACTTGACCGTGTCCCCCGCCGTCTGGTTAGATTCCTTCGCCGAAGTGTTCTCGTAGTAAGAATTCTAAAGAACTATTTGCCGTCAATTCATAGTTTGTATTTGACCCAAGTCCGAGTCACTTGTTAAATCAAAGAGACCTGTGATAACAAGGCAAAACTGTCTGGTTGCTCGGCTGGTACTTGGTTGTATCCCCCGCCGACTGGTCGTTGTCGTCGCCGAAGTACTCACAGGTACATTACAATTGTACACTTTATAGGCTCGTATAGATACTGGGTCACCTCAGAGGGAATATCTTGATGGACGCAGCGTTTTAGCGACTCATCGGTGAAAGCCCTCTGCAACACCGATATTTGCACCTTACGCACAGGCACTTTTGATTCGGAACACACGCACCGAACACCGTCGCGTTTTTGTATAGGACCGACTGTAAGACTCTAGAAGTCACCGGCCGTCGTTCCCGGCAATTCGCATAAGCACCTGTGTGTGCAATATCGGCATGTAAATAGTCCAGACATATACACATACATAAACACCGAGCGCGTACGTAAACTCGCGCGAATATCTCTGTGCCAGAGATCATTCATTCACAACACGTGCGGTCTGTCGCACGCGTTGCATTACGCACACGATCGCGTAAATACATATTCTGTACCACAGCACATAACATCTGACAGAATATACACACATTTTACCAGAAACAAATAAAACCTATTTCTTGAACTGCCTCTTGTCGCCTAGTGGTTCGAATCCACGGGCATTTCACACGTGCCCACTAAATAGTCAGTGACAAATATCTCGTACTTATTTTTGTTTTTCCTCGGTAATTGCCATAGGGATCCGCAACTCCTTCTGAGTGCCTATCCGCAATTGCCGAGGGAGATTGTGACGTGTCACGGTCACAAGGTTGTTGTAGGGTCGGAAGATTGATAGTTGATGCAGTTACCTTGGGGTTGATGTAGAGTTGTATTTTATGACGATATACTTTCTTGAAGATCACAACCGTCTTATTAAACTAGAGCTTGGCTGCTGTGAGCCTGATAACTTAGATGAACGAGTTGCCGAAAGTAAACTGAAGTGACTTAGTGCCCGACTTGAGCGTGACGTTAACTATGGAGCGGAGAATTGTAATTGGGGAAACGCTTGCTCTGTGGCCTATTTAAGTAGTGGGTTTTGCTGAGGGTCGCCAGGTCCTTCGTGGAACTGGCACCCTAGCTTCCGTTTTGGAGTTGGCGTTCTTAGAACTAGGTATTGCCGTGGATCGCTAATCGATTGTCGGGGGTTGGCTTGTGAGCTGATTCGGCGTCAGCATTCTTATGTTTTCTACTTATGTTACTATTGTGCGCGGTCGTTATGTCATTCCTTCGCGTGGCGCGAATTACGTCCCGGATGGGCGTCAGCGTTACGTGAAGGAATTTCGGTGGCGCGTTGCGCCGGCTCTTGTTTCGTTTATGCGCGACTTACGGCTAATTAAGAAGATACGCTGTGCGATGTGCTCGTTGCGAGAATATAGTTATAGAAAAAGCGGGTGGAGGACGTAGGACGTAACACCCGTACCACTTAAGTTTGCACCAGGAACTATCGGCCACAGACTATTTTAATCGTGTCCAGTTTTGCCAATGGGCACAACAGCGATTAGAAGTAAATAATTTATGTTTTCATAAAATTCTTTTTACGGATGAAGCATCATTTACGAATCACGGTCAAGTAAATTTGCACAATATGCATTACTGGTCAGCGGAGAACCCACGATGGCTAAGAGAAGTTGAGAAGCAGAGACCGTCGACTGTTAATGTATGGTGCGGGATTTTGTGTAATAAAATAATAGGCCCGTACTTTATAGAAGGGACTCTAACAGGGGCAAAATATGCTTCATTTTTACGTGAAACTTTGCCGGGCCAGTTAGAGGAAATTTCGTTGGACGACCGAGAACGCATGTGGTTCCAGCATGACGGTTGTCCAGCTCATTATTCTAGACTTGCCAGAGCTGTGTTGGATGCGAAATATCCTGGGCGCTGGATTGGACGAAGAGGAACCTCTCTGACACCACTAGATTTTTATTTATTGGGTGTCTCTGACACCGGATAATATGCCGCAAAGGATTATTGCAACATGTGTGGCAATCACCCCTCAGGAAATCGAAAAGTCTTACACCTCTTCTATTAAGAGAGTGGAATGCTGCATCAATGTGCATGGCCACCATTTCGAACATTTATTATGATTTGTAAAATTAATAATAAAGTTGACTCGATTTGGTTTTATGTTGAAACACGCTAATTTTAAACTTGATCGTCTCCCGCTTCAACATGCACAAGGTGATGTCAAGGTCACAAAAATGGTGTCCGCTGGATTTGTTTTTTTTATTGTCTATCATGCTGTCGTAAACAACATGTACAATCCATTTAAAAAAAAAAGATGACCTTGAATTTTGATTAAAAAACGATTACTTAACCCCTTGTATACTTTTGACGTCTGAGACACGTCATTCACTTTTTTCCCCTAGGAGCGGATGACGTGTTTAAGACGTCAATCCAAAAATTAAACTCTTGGGTACATTTGACGTCTGAGAGACGTCATTCACAACAAAAAACCAATTACTAATAATTATGCATCTTGATGTCGCAAATGAAGAACCGTGCAAGGGTCTGCGTACGAAATTCCCGAGCGTATTATACTTAGTAAAGGAGTGATTCCAAGATCACCAGAGTGTCTTTTTCGCAATTTGTTCTCATTTACAAGGAACAACCTGTGCGTGTTCCGCGTGTTCTAGTCTAAAAATCAGAGTCCGGTTCTCGAAAGAGTATCTTTCGCTGACCGTGTTTTAGCAAGGAATAACCTGTGTGTATTCCGAGCAGTTTTAATCTTAGTCATTTTGCCACACTTTGCTGTGTAGTTTTAGTTCTCAAATAACACTTCCTTGAAATCCAAAGACTTTACGTTTCTAGTCATAATTCGTATTTTGTATATTTATTCGCGTCGTATTTTAGTAGCGTTATTACCATTAGCAGTTGAATTATCGTTGTGTTTATTATATTTTACTGCTTTGATTGTATTTATTTTTCTCAGTATAATTCATTTAATTGTTTTCCATATTCCTGTGACATCTCGTTATTTGTTTGCCTAGACACTCGAGTTTCACGAACTAGATTCTCCTTACCGCTCGGGAGAATCAGCGAGCCAAAAGAAATCACAATATCCTCAGAACCTCAAATCTGCAGGGGTGCCGCTGTGAAATACCAGTTAAGGCCTTGCAGGTATTCACGTCGAGACAGAGAGCTCAGAGTGCCGCTGTGAAAAATCAGTTAAGGCCTGAGTAATCACCCTCACCCTTTCTGAGAGGTGCAGCCGTGAAATACCGGCGGAGGCTCGAAGAAAGTAGTCCGAACCCCCTCATTCCCCCTTTATTAAAAGGTATCACTAAGAGTATCGAGAGCGCAGGGTGCCGCGGTGCAAAATCCGTTAAGGCCTGCGTCTCGCGTGCTCACTCCTCTCATACGATTTCTTTCCTACCGGCACTGACAACAATTCCTCGCCACGTCAGGCCGAGGCTCGTAACACCCAAGGGGTTAAAAAATGTTTTCTTTGCCGTTACATAGGGTCTTGAAAATAGTGTAACTTTCTCCTTCGAAGTTTTTTCATTAGACCATAAATACGGAAGATATTTAGGTGTTCCCATTTACGTGGACCACCCTGTATACGTAGACCCTTTAAATCTGAAATCTGACTCATTCTCAGCGGCGAGGCAGCGCATCGAGCCTGATCCAGCCAAGCTTGCGAGACAGCGCAGCGATCAGACGTACATTCGTAACAAATTCATGATATGGCAATCATGCATTTATCGCATACATTTGGCAATGCCGCCAAAGTCAGTCAGTACTTGAATTGTAATTATGACTTCTGCCGTTCGCATACGCAGAAGGCGCTCCAACTTGCCTCGTTTTCTGCTCCGTCGGTATTTCTACACGTGTGACCAGTGGTCTCAGATTTGGCATCCGAGCACCATTGGTGCTCGACGGAGTGGGGATACGGAAAAGTATGCGTGCCTTGTCCGTGAGAGTTGCGCGCGCCGTTTCTCGCCGAATCGCGCTCGGCGTGGAGAGAAGGACGGAACTATGCTGCGTCTCTCTTCCACCAACGTCGCGTGACGTCACGTATCGTGACGACACATAAGAAGGACGGAACTATGCTCCGTCCCCTTTCAACCAACATCGCGCGTTGCGTCTTCGTTCGACATGCAGTCGTGGCGTCGCGTCTTCGTTCCGCACACAGGCCAGTGACAGTGGTGCCAGATGTCGCATAAGGCATCGCACGTACCATTGCGTTCTTTCAGCCGGAAGGCAAATCGGGCACCACCGCCGTGAGCAGAGCGCGATCCAGCGAAAAGTGAATCGAGGAGAGTTTGGGATTTCCTCGTCGTACGCATCGCCGCTCGTCGACGCGTTCGATTTTTTTCGTTGGTTCGCGCCCATCCATGGTTCATTTCTTTTTCATAGGATAATTTTTCTTTTTTAATTATTCATCACACGGCAACTAACGATAATTATTTGAACAATGTTTTAGTACCTCCTACGGATAGTTTTTAATATTTTGTCAGCGGAATAGATGTGTCGTATTGGTTTATGATAGTTATGGGCAAAATATATATGTCACGTTATGGCAAAGATGGCATATGTACTCGGATAGATGCAGAATTATTTAACTTCTTTTGTTTAGCTGATACATGCATGAACTTGATTGTAAGCATACGTATCTTTATTTGAGGAATACTTATTACCATTACTGTCGTACTCGTCGTCGCTCGTCGACGCGTTCGTGTTCGATAATACTGATCGATCTGTTATTGACGAGTATTCGATGAATCATCGGTGTTATTATTTGTCTAAATTATTTTTGACTGCAAAAAGATCCTATTTTATTTATGGATAATTAATCTGCCTTTTAAAATATTACTTTCAAATGTATGTATACAGGATGCTGGGAGATGTTACTAGCCAGCTGTGTTTCCTGGAAATGGTAGGTACTAGAAAAATAATTATAGAGCAAAGGGAACAATGGTATCGTAATGTTTGTCTTCTGCGAGACTTCACTCTATTGAGAAGTGCAAACCGAACAATGCAAATGCCTATATACTTTCTTTTTATATAATCTGAGTAGTTTTGCGTGGTCTTCCACGCTACCCATGAGGTGCCACGACTAGCGCGTTCGGTTTTTTTTTAACCCCTTGGCCTACACGGTATCTGTCAATTGCGCGTGCCATAGTAAACAAAAAAGTCGGTCGCGCGCCGTGCCATTCAGCTGTTCAGACTTTCAGGCTCGTGGTTTTCGTTTATGACACAAATGCTTTACCAGGAGTCAGATTCGTAATTTTCGTTTATGACATAAATTCTTTACCACGAGTCAGACTCGTGGTTTTCGTTTATGACACATTTCTTTACCACGAGTTAGACTCGTGGTTTTTGTTTATGACAAAAATTCTTTACCACGAGTCAGACTCGTGGTTATAGGCCAAAGGGTTAACGTGGACCGTCGCCTATAGCCCTATTATACCACATTTCTGGAGTCTAACAAAAGATATGCCAGACTGATTTGTGTAGTCTGACAAAAGATATGCCAGACTGATTTGTGCAGTCTGTCAAAAGATATGCCAGATTGATTTGTGTAGTCTGACAAAAGATATGCCAGACTGATTTGTGCAGTCTGTCAAAAAATATGCCAGACTGATTGTTCGCACATTCGTTCTTTATGTCGACACATTCATAACATAAATGAAACGTTACTGTTTATGTACTTATTGAATACCATTAGACGAGGAGGGACCAGCCATTTCATCAACATGTACTACATGTTGTCTGTTTTTTTTTTTATTTGAACATTCTGAATATAATATATGAGATGGCATGCGAGACAAATGCTCGTCATTAACCGTCAGAGTTATTGCTGTTTCCCCTCTCGCTTTTAATGCTGATTTAAGGACACAAGCAGCATTGATATTCACGGACGACAGTTTATTTCTTTTTTTCGTTTTCAAGTCTGGTAAGTAGGAAAAGACTCTTTCTGAATCTGCAATAGAGTTAGGTAACGATCGAACAGCATTGACAAGAGATTTCAAACTGGGATATTGACGACTACGTTGTAGGATGTTTTCCCACATTTCGTCAAATTCCCTTAATGAAAGATAATCTTTTTCTGTTTCTGTAAAATCGTGATATAAAGCAAACCATTCTTGTTGTAAAGAAAATGTATCAAATCCGCCAAGAGTTTCAGCGATAAAACAAACATCACGAAATGAAGTTTCTCTGTCAATATCGCACAAAACTGTGGCAGGTTCAAAAACTTGTAATTTACACAAAAATTGATCATTGATTGGTAATCTTTTACAAATTTCTTGAGCGGCACATACATAAAATTGCAAACAATTCTCTCGAATATTTTCAACTTTATCGATGTGCCCCTCTATTATTAATTTGTTAAGATATTCATCACAATCAATGCCCAATGCGATTTCATGTACAGATTTTTGATTTTCTTTTTCCGAAAAATTTACGTTATTGTTACAATGTGTTAAAAGCTCTGGTTTTAAAAAGTTTTTACATACAATTTGTAATAAATGTATTGATTTACGCTGTAATAAAAGAATTCTAGTTTCCAGAGCTTGGAAAAATAGCGCAAAAGAGTTAAAAAAATGTAAAATATATCTCAGAAAAAATAAGTACGCTTTAACATCAGGATTCTGCATCACGGCTCCAAATTGTGCAGCTTTGTCGGACTTCTCTTTCGTGAGTAATTGTTTTAAGAACTTGTCAATACTATCCCATGAATCCAGAATTCTACTGATGCACAATTGGCGGGAAAGCCATCGAGTTTCGGCCAATTTCAAAATTTTTAGATTAATGTCCTCGCAACAATCAGTAAAAATAGCTGATCGCTTGGGGCTACAGTTTATGAAATTTGATATTTGTTTTACAAAGTTTTCGCATTTGTTAGGAATCGTTCTGGATGCTGCATTTGCGGCTAACGCCACAGAATGGCATGGACATGTCAGTGTTAATACATGTCCACACTTCTCTTGTAACTTTGTTCGAAATGATAAATGTTTACCCGTCAGGACACGCCCATTGTCGCATGACAAAGCAACAATGTTCAAAAGCGGAATCTGTAAACGGTACATTTCCTGTCGAAATGCGTCAAATATCATTTCAGCGCCACAATTTCTTGCATCAAGATCGATTAGTTTGACTAACTGCGACATAATTTGCAATGTTTCCGGATCGACATACCGAACATGAAACGTCATCCATTTTGTATTAGTAATGTCTGACGTTTCATCAATGAATATACTAAACTTTGTTTTTTGTAGAATGGCCGAAACACGTTCCGTTTCAACCGGACACAAGACGTTTGCAATTATTTGAGTGCATTTCGTCTCACCCATACTCATCATTTCCATCACGTCAGAATCTTTTCCAAATTGTTTGAAAAATGCTAACAATTTTGCTGCTGACGTAAACGGAATGTTAAGTTCGGCAATAAGAGCAGCGTAGTGAATTTCTGCTGCTTTGTGTCGCGCATCTAATGACAATTCCGATTCGTCCGTGATATCATCTTGTTGCTCTGTTTCTTGCGTTTCTATACATCTTGCGTTTCGTATATGAGAGGCGGATTCTGCGTGACGATAAATGTTACTTAATCGAGCCGTTAGCGCATTGTTACAAAAAGCACAAAAACACAATGTTTGGTGATCTGATATTTCCCGTAACCACGGTTGAAACTCTTTCAAATCTGACCATTGTTTCCGAAATGTCCGTACCACAGAAGAATGTTGCTTCGATACTTCGTCGTCGCTATTTGCTACAGTTGCAGACATTTTCTTAACATTATTTTTGTGACACGGAGAATTCGCGTGTCTCGAAATGCGCATAACACAGGAGAATTCTTTTTGCAGAATACGCAACGAAATGAATTAATGTCGGATGCCACAGGTCGCACCCATGACTTATATTTTTCATCGCGAAGCCAAGCTTCGCAAAAGCTCCGTTTCTGTTTCTTTATCTGCAAATCGGACATTCCTGTTTAAAACCGCAAGAAACAGAGTGAAATAAATAAATAAAAAAATAAAACTTACCGCGCGCCACACGCTCAGAAACGGACACATACACGCGCGTCCAAATTAAAAACTATATATCGCGGATCGCCGGATCGACTATTGTGTTCCTCTCCGCGGCACGAAATGGTACAATTAAGCGACTGTAAAGTGCACGACCGAGGCATTCAGAGGTGATCGCGTCCGCAGATACACAAACCTCAATCCACCAATAAGGGCATTCAAGCACCTGTAAACACGAGCGTCCGCGAGAACATTTTTAGACCGGGAGCGTTAGTCTTTTGTGTCACCTCAGTGAGCAAGGCGAAATGGATAGATTCCGTAAGTACATAATACGTATTCTCATAAATTCCAATTCCTTTTGATATGACGTGAGCCCGTTTGTAATGAAATTGTACATTAATGAAGATATTGATTCAGAGAATTTAATGAAGTCTGTTCGGGAGATACATTTGTAGCAAAAAATACCTGAGATTCGAGTTTTACGTATATATGCGCCTTTCCCATTGTTACAGTATTAAAGATTCCGTACATTCCTACAATTTGTTCTTACGTACAATGCAGAAATATACTTTTCAATATCTGAAACTTCGATTCAGAACATTTTTATTAGAATTTCATAATTATGTTAATTTTATCATGCAGGAAGGTTTATTTTACACGCGGACTTTGCACCGCCGTTCTACTCGATTCGCCTTTTAATTCTCGCGTCTCTGAATAAATTTTTGGTGAAGGGGGAATGGTCACTCCAAATTACTAAACGCGTCCGTTCTTTTTACTTTCCTTTTATTTTGTGCCTTTTCATCTTCGATCGCTCACTTCACACGCACTAGCATTCTCCCTTCCCATTTTCTCACCTTTCGCACCGAATTCGCTAATGACACTCGTACGATCACCTTTCTCTCTCACAGCCATCTCCTGTCTCTCTCCAAACACAAACATTCGGTCCATCTAACTCGGTCTCATCTCTCTGTCTATCTCAAGCTCATCCTTCGTACTTGCCACAATCAACATTTTCAATTGTCTTCCAAATATCTATAAATGTCTTCCAAATATCTATAATCTGTCTTTCTTTTCACGAACAGAAAACCTAAGCATACATGCGGAACCGCAGGAGGGCCCCCATCCGACCCAGGTGGAGGGCCGCGATGTCGCCGCTCAGCCGACGTCTGGCGCGGCGGCAGTCCCGGTCCCGGAGCCGGTGGTCGCACCACCGCCGGTTCCGGAGAACCCGAGTGGAGAGGGCGACGCGACCGCCGCGAAAAAATACAGTACGTAAAGTTCAAACAAATTCATAATTCATACATGTCGCATTCTAAGATTATTCGATAAAATATATCATAATTTGCTTTCATTAACTGCGTGTATGTTTCTTCATTGTTTAGGACGGAAAAGAAGAGGGGCCGGAAGGGCGAGGGCCTTGTGGCGGAGGCAACCATATCACGGCTGCTGCGCATGCAGTTGCGGGGGTGGCCAGCGAGGTGGCAGCGGGCGCGGTGGCCGCATAACCAAAAATATATACTATAATAGCACAATTTATATGAATTAATACAAATTTATTGTACACAATTGTACTTTCATTCATTTCATTAAGTAGATTAGTAGATGTAGACATATAACAGATAAACAAAAGACGGCGTTCTCAACTCCGCACGGGCACTACGAATTTAATCGCATGCCATTCGGTCTAAAAAATGCGTCTGCAACCTTCCAGAGACTAATGGATCAAACACTTACGGGGTTACAAGGAACAGAGATGTTTGTCTATTTAGATGACATCGTAATTTACGCTAAATCACTGGAGGAACACGAAATCAAATTCAGGAAATTAGCTCAGCGGTTGAGACAGGCAAATCTCCAGCTACAACCCGACAAATGCGAATTCCTACGAAAAGAAGTCACATACTTAGGACATATAATAACTGAAGAAGGCGTATTGCCAGATCCGAGAAAAACAGAATCAGTACGAAACTTTCCAGAACCTAAAAATGCAAAGAACATCAAACAATTTTTGGGACTCACCGGGTATTACAGGAGATTTATAAAAGATTTTGCAAAAATAGCCAAACCATTAACACAGTTACTGAAGGACAAGGTTCCGTTCCTTTGGGAACCTCAGCAGCAATCAGCCTTCGAAATACTCAGGGACCAGCTGTCTGAGAAACCAATACTACAATACCCCGACTTCTCCAGGATGTTTAACGTAACCACCGACGCATCAGGTTACGCGATCGGCGCTGTGCTTACAAGGGAACATAGGCAACCCGGAAATTCAAAAAAATCTGAAATTTGGCACACATGTAGAGTAGTCCATCCGTAACATAACCATATTTCTTATTGGTGCCATAACTCGTTTTTAGGGGATGAAAACACCCTTTGAAAAAAAATCAGATTTTTCTTCTTCGTCAAATATCTCAAGAACGGTAAGAGATATCGGAAAAAGTTTAATCAAAAACTAAATCGCTTGTTGGCGTCTACGAAACTGCGTTATTTTTTGTTTTATTTAATCCATATTTTTTTGTTACACCACCCCCTCACCCCCTTTTTCCAAATTTTTGTCTTTTGCTGGCCGCCATGAAATACCTCTTGACACCGTCTTTTCATACCTGTAAATGATTTTTGCGTTAAAAGTTTTGTTGGTATGTATAACCGAATGTTGAAGTGAAAATGCACGCGATATTAGAGAGATTGTAGGGATAATAAGGCGTAGGCGTATTAACCCTCGGAAGGCGGACGCTCAGAGCGCCGCGCGCGAGGCGGTTACTGGGTCCATTTGGCCTCGCCTGTTTCTTACTACCCGCCATACACGGGAGCATGGCAGTATAGTATGCTACCGGTGCTTCACTCGAGGCGCATCTGAAGTATATGTATGTATGTATGTATAATGTGTGAAGCACAGTCCTATCTCTCGCTCATTCAGCCTATGTATGAAATCGACAAAAAGTATACAAAATCCCGTTTGCTGCAATTTGTGCATATTTGTAGATCTACCTGTGCCGACGATTATGAAAGCGGTGTAAAACAACAATTTTTAAATTTGTTAAATTAAAAATTATAAAATAAAACAATAAAAAAATTTTTTTTACTTATTTATGCACTGCATCAATTTATATTACAATGCAAGTCAAAAGTGGAATATTTTCAAATTTTATACTTAGCCACTTTCATATTCATTTGTACATATATCTGTCGTTGAAACTTAGAAAAAAAATACGGGTGGGTAAAAATGAAAGAGATAGATATAATTTATTCAATAATTTATTCAATAGTATTTGATTGTTTTTGTAATATGGTTCTTACATTTCCTTTCAAGATATGACCAGTTATATTTGAACGCAGCGTAAGTCCGGTTTTCTTATGCACTCATCTGCACTCGCCGGTGCAATTGTATACCTCGATTGCAATCGGACAGCTCTTCATTTGCGCTGATTCGCACTCGCCGGTGCAATTGTATACCTCGATTGCAATCGGACAGCTCTTCATATGCGCTGATTCGCACTCGCCGGTGCAACTGTATACCTCGATTGCAATCGGACAGCTCTTCATACGCGCTGATTCGCACTCGCCGGTGCAACTGTATACCTCGATTGCAATCGGACAGCTCTTCATATGCGCTGATTCGCACTCCCCGGTGCAACTGTATACCTCGATTGCAATCGGACAGCTCTTCATTTGCGCTGATTCGCACTCGCCGGTGCAATTGTATACCTCGATTGCAATCGGATTGCTCATCAATTTCAGTTCCTGTCTTCTTTCTTGTTTCTTCCGTCTCCCCCCTTCCCCACCCCCGCCACTTCTCCCACCCACTCCCTCGGAGAGGGTGGGTGGGAGGGGGAGGGTGGGGAAGGAGGGAGCTCAACACTTGTAATCTTCCTGTTGATGTAACATCTTCAAGGTATTTTGTTTTAGTCTTTCGAGCATGTTACGCAAAAAGTCTCACATACTGAATGGCTTTTACATATATGCCTGAGACATGCGTTGCACTTCTGTGTGTATTTATTATCGTTTCCAATACACGCATAGCACCTTGCTCGTTTTCGGTGGCTCGTAGTTGTACGTCTTTTTCTATTCAAAGTTCGCCCCGTCGCTGTGATCGCATTTGCAACATGTTTCGGGAGCACCGTCTCTTCATTTTCAAATTCTGTTGCGCGTCGGTTTATATTTTCAGAGACAAGAGACCCTCCTAGTTGTTCTAAAAATATCTTCCGTTTCATTGTCATGTTAACACTTCTTGACCACGCGGGATTTTTCGTTATCCACATAACGAAAGCATTATACGCTGCCATATCCACGTAATGCATCAATATAGTCATTGGCCAACGTCTGGTACATCTTCGACATGTATATTCTCGTACTAATTTGTCCAGTACGTCCACACCGCTTTTCGTTTTATTATAATAGTTAATTATTTCGGGTTTGAAT
Source organism: Priocnemis perturbator (assembly GCA_963942575.1). Classification (NCBI taxonomy): domain Eukaryota; kingdom Metazoa; phylum Arthropoda; class Insecta; order Hymenoptera; family Pompilidae; genus Priocnemis; species Priocnemis perturbator. The sequence continues at coordinate 6,538,691 of OZ012643.1, read as the reverse complement.
TTATTATCCTCACCAGAAATTGTATGCTCGCGGTGGTATGTCGACAATAATATCACACATTTTCGTGGGTTCGGAACGTATGACACCAGCGTGATATTATCAGTAAATAAAAATTCCGATGAGTATTGCGCCCTTGCATACGTTTCGGTTAAAATTTTTGGTAGGTCCTTCCTGTTTTTACGGACCGTACCAACCAAAAACAATCCATTTTTAAGCATTTCTTCCGCTAATGATATGTCCGTGAAGAAATTATCCGTTGTGACAATGCGATGAGATCCGTTCCAGAATCTTGCTAGTTGCTTCACAACGCGCTGGCCCTGCTGTTTTTCGGGTGTGTTGCCTTGTTTCCCCAAATATACTTCGAAGTTACAGCAATAATACGATTTTGCGTCGCACAATGTCCATATCTTAATTCCGTACTTTCCGGGTTTGCTTGGTATATACACTTTGAAAGAACATCGACCCCGGAAAGTGGCCAGTTGTTCATCTATTGTGCCGGTGGTTGACGCATTGTAATTTTCTTTGCAGTTGGTCACGAAAATATCCGTGACGTCTCTGATTGGCGCTAATTTATCATCGGCTTTTCTTGCTGCCCTCGTGTCCGAATCGTCGAATCGTAAACACCTCAATATGTCCCTAAATCTATCTCGGGACATTGCGGCTGTATACAACACCCTCGAAAATGTACTGGATTTTCTCCACAAGTGTAACTTGTTTTCTCGTGATTCTCGAAAACGTCCGATCACGATCAATAATCCGAGAAAGGCGTTTAATTCGATACGATCGATTGGCTTCCACTTCTTTTTTGAACTTCCACTGAACAGTTCCTGTCCTTTCTTGTTCGTGTGCATGATAATTGTATCCATGATTTCATCATCAATGAAAAGGTGGAAGCAATCTGCCATGCTTTCGACACTATCGCTTTTGCTCGTCAGGGTACCACTCTCAAATGTAACAAGTGGTACTTCTGCAGCGGGAGTGTCGGAAATATATTTCCAAGTGCGTCCAGACATCACTTGGTTTCGATTGTCCAAGACACTTTCGTTGTTGTTCACATCGTCACTGGGATCGTCATCACTGTCACTATTGTCAATGTGGTCACCAACAAATATATCACTCTCGTAATCCTCTGACTCGGGATCGGCGTCGCTGTACGATGCAGTTTCCTCATCTGTAGAAAAATCTTCCTCATCATTTTCTTCTGCATCCAACTCGCCGAAATTGATTTCTCCTTCCACTCGCGTGTCTTTGTCACACATGACTCAAAGTTTGAGATGTTTATCACAAATCTATCAACGATTTTCACGGTGGACAAAGACAGTGTACGCGTTTGCACGTGGTAAGGAATACTGCTTCCAAAATATATTATGTTCATGTGCCGGCGCAACGAAGCACGGGAGGTGGAAATATGGTGTAGAGTATACACAATTAGACTACCGTTTTACGAAGTCGGCCCTAGCAACGCTGCCCGTGTAGACGTTGGGAGACACATTGCAATAATCATAAGCGTGTGTGTCAGTGTGGCCAGAAGTGGCTCTTTTGCACCATCGGTGCACGCGAGAGTGGGGAGTGTGCGTGCCCTGTCTGTGAGCTGACAGCCAATGCTCGGAGTCCACAGCTCTCACAGACGGGCACGCACACTTGCGCGTATCCCCACTCCCGCGGGCACCGATGGTGCAAAAGAGCCACCTCTGGCCACATTGGTGTGTGTGTTTCAAGAACTCGAGACATACAGTTGCGCCGGTTAGGTAGGCAACTTTTCGGGCATACGTTCGTGTATGGCGTGGTCATCATTCTACAGGCGCCAAAAGTGAGGGACCCGGTATCCGCTGTGCGAGGGTTAAAGCTATTTAGAGATGACAATTTAAAATACATCTTTATTATATTATTCTGTACACGGAACAAATACTGTTAAAATTATGGGCTGTAATTGGTACAATAATGATATTCTTCATAGAAATGTTTGAAACAAAGGTACTGGCCGCACCACGCACATCGCATAAAAGCTGGCGCTCCACAAATACTACATTTAGGTACGTGCTTTACACTCTTAAAGTAACAGAAATCTACTGGATTTTGGAACTCGCCGGAATGGGTTTCTAAATACCCACTTTTAAACCAAACATATTGGAAAAGATTTGTGAATCTGGGTGAAGAAAGCTGATTATTAATTAACAACTGTAATTTCGTCTAGTAGAATTACATTGTCCGAAAATATCCGTACAAGATTTTTCCAGATTCTGAAACCAAACACATCCAAAGGTTGAATCATGCCCGTGATCTTCTTTGGAATGATTAAAAATGTCACTTCTTTGTTTTCTGGAATCAACTGATTCAACTGACCTGGACAGTGCCCCGACCACGAATCGAATAATAGAATGGTGTTATCGCTAGTATTTTTCAGATATACTTCGCTGAACCAAGTTTTGAAATGGCCTGCCGTGAGTTTTCCTGATTTTGAAGCTTCGATATACATATTTTGTGGACGGAATAAAGTTTCCTGAACTTTCGGACCAAATGTTCCCGTGGGCTCCTTTAAAATGATGTATAAAGGTGAAAGAAGACGTCCGCTTGCCGAAATAGTAGGCATGATTGTGTAACTGTATGTCACAGAGGATACCGATTGAATCGCTGCTTCCACTATTTTCACGCCAGACTATGACAATGTTCGTCCAGAATGAACTTCGAGGTTGAAGCCTCTCTCGTCTGCGTTATAAATTTCTTCAATTCCGACAGTTGGGATGTTGGTCCTTATGCTTGCGACAAAAGATTTTGCGATATTGTGTAAATAATCAATGCCTTGAAACGTAGATCGCGTTTTGAAAGTTGTTAACTTCCGAGACACGATTCCATGTACATTTTTGAATTTCCATATCCACCAGGTATTTGCTTTGAAATCAGGTAGGTCCACCAGGTCTTTGGCCTCCAAAGCCCACAATCTCAAATTCATGTCGTGAACAAAAGATTTTCTGTCAAAATCCACTTCAAACTCTTCCAATACATATTTTGCAATCCATGTGAATTTCTCTGCATTTGTTGCACCCTTCTCAACACTTGCAGCCCACCTGTGTAGCTGCTGTACGGATTTTACGTTTCGAAAGTTCCTCTGTACGCTGGTAAGCGGCCGATGAGTTATTCTTCCGGATTTCCAAAATTCAACGGCTCTCTTCTTGTAGCTTATATCGACTTTTCCTCCTTCGTCATCAACAGTACACTCTTCAGGATAATAATTATCTTCTTCCGTTTCTGTAGGCGTAAGGTACTCTACAAATTGCGGAACATGTGGTTCCGATGGATCGGCAAAGTCAAGTACGTAATCATGTTCAATTGACGTTACGCAATCCGTATCTTGAAAATTTGCAATAATATCGCACAGCTCGTTGTGCAAGTCAACTTCTTTCGAATTCATTGGAGTCTGCGTTATACTTGCAATTTAAAACGTTGCGGCTAACATGTTTATTATGTTAGCAACATTATGCAAATGCATTTTGAAAAAGAACACCCACAGGAGTATTTATACCAAGTTATCGTATGAATAACAAATGTATTAACATTTCGTGTTTATAACATCTTTGTGCCCTCTGTGGAATATAAGCCTGTCCTCGTCGATGGCGCTAAATGACGCGTATATTGCATTATTTTCCGATGATCGCACATGTGAACTTTGTTCCTCGTTACGATTTCATTACAGACGACAAAGAAGTGACATTTTCAATCATTCCAAAGAAGATCACGGGCATGATTCAACCTTTGGATGTGTTTGGTTTCAGAATCTGGAAAAATTTTGTACGGATATTTTCGGACAATGTAATTCTACTAGACGAAAATATCAATCTGCATGCACGCAATAATATAATTAAATTACAGTTGTTAATTAATAATCAGCTTTCTTCACCCAGATTCACAAATCTTTTCCAATATGTTTGGTTTAAAAGTGGGTATTTAGAAACCCATTCCGGCGAGTTCCAAAATCCAGTAGATTTCTGTTACTTTAAGAGTGTAAAGCACGTACCTAAATGTAGTATTTGTGGAGCGCCAGCTTTTATGCGATGTGCGTGGTGCGGCCAGTACCTTTGTTTCAAACATTTCTATGAAGAATATCATTATTGTACCAATTACAGCCCATAATTTTAACAGTATTTGTTCCGTGTACAGAATAATATAAAAAAGATGTATTTTAAATTGTCATCTCTGAATAGCTTTAATACGCCTACGCCTTATTATCCCTACAATCTCTCTTATGTCGCGTGCATTTTCACTTCAACATTCGGTTATAAACACCAAAAAAAATTGTAACGCAAAAATCATTTACAGGTATGAAAAGACGGTGTCAAGAGGTATTTCATGGCGGCCAGCAAAAGACAAAAATTTGAAAAAAGGGGATGAGGGGGTGGCGTAACAAAAAAAATATGAATTAAATAAAATAAAAAATAACGCAGTTTCGTAGACGCGAACAAGCGATTTAGTTTTTGATTAAACTTTTTTCCGATATCTCTTACCGTTCTTGAGATATTTGACGAAGAAGAAAAATCTGATTTTTTTTCAAAGGGTGTTTTCACCCCCTAAAAACGAGTTATGGCACCAATAAAAAATATGGTTGTGTTACGGATGGACTACTCTACATGTGTGCCAAATTTCAGAATTTTTTGAATTTCCGGGTTGTCTATGTTCCCTTGTTAGCCAAGGGGAGATAAGCAATGACCTTCCCATCTCATACGCGTCGCAAACGCTACAGGGAGCCGAATTAAACTATTCGACTATGGAGAAAGAATTACTCGCTATAGTCTACGCAGTAAATTATTTTCGACCCTACATATATGGCAGAAAATTCACACTTATCACCGATCACAAACCTTTAATGTGGCTTCACCGCGTGAAAGATCCCACGCCACGATTACTTCGATGGCGATTCAAACTCGCGGAATACGAGTATCAGATAATTTACAAAGAAGGGAGAGCTAATAGCAACGCAGACGCTCTATCTAGAAACCCGCCAAAACGAAAGGCACTACCACTTAAATATTTTCCGCCGACACTCGACAAGGAAGAAGGAAGCATTAAGATTCCAGACCCTCAACCGTCCACTTCCCGCGAAAACCCATATACAATAACTTACCACGAGGAAACCCTCTCTGACACAGAGAGTGAGGAAGCAGAAAACTTTCCACTGGAAACGATATAGGAAGACACGGACAAAGAATCTCAAGAAGATCAAATCGCGAAATTAATCATATCTCGACACAATATCTTGATGCAAAAAGGAGCAATATTGTGCTTCACCGATACAAAAGACAGTCCAATAGACGAGGGAACTCGCATGATATTCAAAGATCGCTCGATCAATCTCATCGGAAATCAAGATTTGAACAGACTAGGAGATAGAAGCAATCTCTTCATAATTGTGATCCAAAATCGGAACGACTTAGAAAAGTCACTTAAAACTATAAAAACACAATTAGACAAAGAGGGACACACAGTAGCCTCCATGTGTCAATCCCGTGAGGGATTATTAACAATTAATTGGCAGACCACAGAGACACTGCTTAAGAAATATCTTAAAGGAATTACCGTTTTAATTTGCACCAATGAAATTACAATACCGGAACGAGATCAAATACCGGATATCCTTCTCGAAAATCACGCATCGCTCACAGGAGGTTATAAAGGAATAGCGAAAACATACGCTCGAATTAAGCAAAACTATTACTGCGAAGGAATAAAGAAAGACGTGTCACATTTCGTACGCTTATGCGTCAGCTGCCAAAAGAAAAAATTAACCCGTATGAAGACAAGACAGCCGATGCTCATCACAGACACATCACCGGAACCATTTTACAAAATATCTTTGGACATCGTCGGACCTCTTAGGAACACCAGAAAAGGGAATAAGTATCTGCTAACAATGCAAGACAATTTGACCAAGTTTTCAGTAGCCGTACCTCTAACCGACGCAACGGCACGATGCATAGCCGAGGCTTTCGTAAGAAACTTTATCTGCCAACACGGCACCCCTCGATACGTATTGACCGACCAAGGAACAGCCTTTATCGAATCATTCATGAAGGCGCTCACGAAGGTGTTACGTATCAAACAGCTACAAACAACAGCCTTCCATCCGCAATCGAATGGGTCGCTTGAAAGAAGTCACCACGTGCTCGTCGAGTATCTAAAACACTTCATAAATAACCACAGGGAGCAGTGATCTCAGAAGTGGCATCCTGCCGCATCGCGGCACCCGTGGTGGGGGAAGGCGAGAGTTGTATGCGTGCCGTGTCCGTGAGCGCTGCGCGCGCACCGCACATAGACAAGGAAAGAGCTATACTTCTCGTCTTCTTTCTCTTTCTACCAATGTAGAGTAAAATGACGTCAAAAGCTGCGCGCGCACCCAATAGAAAGAGACACAGAATTATGCTCCATCTTCTTTCCACCACGATCGCACGCACGTGCTTCGTTCGGCATGCGACAGCGGTACCGAATATACTTTCGGCTGACCGTTGAGCCGGCTGAAATTGTCAAAAATGCACTTGTACCAAATTTATCTCGCAAGGCGTCATTCGATAGGGGATGAAAAGAAAACGCTCTATGCCAAGTTTCAACCCTCTATCTCCATCAGAAGGGTAGTTATAGGGGAAATAAAAAAATCAGTTTTTGACACATTTTCCGTATTGAACGGTGCGGAAAAATCCTGAAAAACATTGAGAATATTCAGAACATGTGAATTTATGGTTGGGAATTTTTGCAGATTTTTGTCTAGCAAATCGTAAGCATAAAAAATCAAAAAACCCCCAAAAACACGAAAAAATCCAATTACGTGTTGAAGTTTCCGACCCACAGAATTTGTATAAATGCTGTAGTGAAGTATTGGCATAAGTAGTACCACCAATTTTTTTTAGATTTTTTGGTAGTGTGCGTCGTAGTTCAAATAAATAAAAACCGATATTTACGACATATTTCGTGTAATAACTTATTGAATACTTAAACAAATTGCGTTTTCTTGATATTGTCAGTCAGTTATACGATGCTCTATGTTTTTGCATCCAAGAGAACAATGTACAAATAAAGGGAATTAAGTTATTTCGAATTTATTGAAAGTCTGTGTGCACCGTACTTTGAAAAATATTGAACGATAAGCCAAGAGGACGAGTAGCTCGTTGGTTAAGCTACACCCGTCTCCAACATCGTTGGACACTTTTGTCGGATTTTCGCGCCCAGGAAGGCGCTCACTCTTTTTTTCTTTCTAACAACTACACGACGGTAAGCGATATTCACTTACAAATATTTTAAACATACTTCTATAATATTTAACTGTATGGAGTATGAAATATGTATGCACGCATTGCGTTATTTATGTGACCTTTACTTATATTTTATCACCCTATGAAGCTTCCAATGCGTGTAATGCATTCGAACCACTGATCTCTATATAATGGATGCGAGATCCCGTGCTGGCTATGCGTGCCCAATTGAATGGTGGAGTCGCAAGCTGTCCTCCGCGGTACTACGTATAGTGCCGGGCCTATTATCCGGCAAAGTGGGTACCTTATAGGGTGCCGCGCTCTGAAAATTGTTCTGCAACATTTTTGTTCTTCGGTGCGCCCCCCATTTCCTTAAGAAAAATTGCTATCTGTGGGGTTGAAACGTTTAATGCCGGCCCTTCACTCTGCTAAAGGTAAGGCGTTAGAAAAGCCGCCACTCCTACCACCTAAGGAGGTGGACCCGAACCACCTCGGACAACATTCAAAGGAATAAAAAAACCATCCACGGCAATGGGATCACCCGAGGGGGAGACCGTTCAAGGTTCCTGCCGACCCATCTCACCGAAAGAAATGGCCACCGTAGCCTTCTCCCCAAAGCACATCGGATGCTCCAACAAAAAACACTTGCGCGTTTCTTAGAGTGCCCTCGTTACTTATCCACGAAAGCTGAAAATTATATAAATAACAAAGGTATAAAAGATCATAAAGAAAGTAAAAGTCCAGTTCTCTCTTACAAAACGTATTTGCACATACAAAAAGTCACCTTTTCATCATAATCTTATATAGAACATTTATTACAAAGTATATACTTTGCATTTCCGATATATTCTATGTGGATGCCGACTACTTGGTGCCACGATTTCTTCATCGTCACTATGTGGTAGATCCATCTGGTCAACCATTCGGACTAATTCCGCTTCATCCATGACGGTGTATTTTTTATAAAAAGGTTGGTGGCAAAATTTTAGTAATCCTGTCTTGCTAATTGTTGGTTTGTCAAAAACAAAATTGTTTGACACAAGCGGAAAACAACGGCGATAACAAAAATGACGCTTTCAGACTGTGACTGGGACAAAACGAAATGTACTGCTCACGGCAACGATCGAAGAAAAACTAACTGATCCTACATCTCGCTGCGGCAATGCGACCTTATATCGTTAGAGTCTTCAAACAGTTGTTTATAAAATATAATAATATTAGATTTCGTTAGCTCCAAGCGATAGGAAAAAGTCGTCGTCCACAAAGAGTTAAAACGAAAAACTATTTTTTTTTAATTCTCTCGTAATGAAATTAGATCATTTATAACGTATTATAAATTTATTTTGAGATAAAGTTCTCCCGCAATGCGAATAGTAAAGCGCTATAAGGCGCGGGCCGATATATGTTATAAAGCTACTCCGAATTTCGAAGATTACGCGATCGCGCACGTACAATGGCGGTTCTGGGGAAAGCACCAAGCGTTCTCTCTCAGTCCTCTTCCCAACAGGCAATGCCTGCTCCAATTCTTTTAGGCCAGATCCCTTCGTACATTTGTTTTTGATGCGCATTTATCGAAGCCCGGTCAATGCCCCCAAGGTAGGCATATGCCGGTCATTGCCCGAATCTAGGCCAAACAGCTGACATAGTTATGTAATTCATGCATCGCATTCTTAAATGCACTCGTCTCTCCCGCGAAACGCGCATCGGCGCTAACACGGCCAAACTGACATGCTTCACGCTCTTGGGAAGCGTCCACAGTGCTGCGATATTATGGCGTCCGTTGACGCACCACAAGGTACCTTTCACACCTGACGCCCTTGTATCCATGGCTCTGCTTTTGACTTACGACCCGTGCTTCGGCTGTCACATAGAACTTACCTTTATCACAATCTTTCTCCAACAATCCACGTCATTGACCACAGTAACGCCGCAATTCCACGCAACTTTGGCGTCTTTCTAGCAGTTACTGGGCCTGGCGACCACCTCCAATACATATTCCGCACAGTACTGCCGCAATTCCACGCAACCTCGGCGTTCTTCTAGCAAGTACTTGCTTCTGTGATACCCCAATTGCGTACTTCCAAACGACACCTTTCTAATATCACGATAAGGGCTAACTAGTTGCTGTAAGTAATAGATCAATAAAATCCATCGACCCTACGTTTTAAACACTTATTTTTCTTTTGTTTACTATTATCCCTCCTTGTCAAAGTTATATAATACATAACGGTGGTGTGAATTACAATTAACCAAAATGAAACTTTATTAACAAACACTGTAACGAATAATATAATGGGTACTAGACTAAACCCTATGGGAAATTGCTAGAGTAACAACCCCAATATTGTATTATGAATGCCGGTTGTAAAACATGGGTGACTGAAGTATGTGTTAATGTTTTTTTTTTCGCCAACACGGTTATCCGCATTCCTCCTCACTGCCGCTGGAGAGACAACAATCCCCTATCCACTCGCCTTTCCATAATTTGAGGCGGTCTTTGGGTGCTGTCTGCGGTCTACCAGTTTTTCCTACAATTTCGTACCGGTCGTTTGTTAGTACTTGCGTTATTGTAAAGGGCCCGGTGTACTTAGAGATCTAGTTTTGTTTTCCTAGCATCGGATTTTACAAATACGGTGTCCCCTTGTTTGTAGTCTACGTTATTTCGACGTTTTAGATTAAAGGTCGCTTCTTGGCGCACGGAATTTTCTGCCAATCTCCTAGCTGCTAAGTCTCTGTCTTTGAGAATATCTAACGTATCATTCGTAGTTGGAAGGCCTGCCTCAGCTCGTGCAATATTCCCACTGTTGCTTTCTAACGCGAAGAGTAAACGGGAAGTTGAAAATCAGGTGGATTTTTGTATGGTCGTATTGAGCGTGACCGTTAGTTTTGCTAATTTGTTCGGCCATTCTGAACTTTTCTTAACCTCGACGGTAAGAAGGCTCGTTACCGTACCTACGTATCGTTCGGCCTGACCATTCGCACGCGGGGTGCCGGTCGCGATATAGTGGACTTCACTACCCTGATTTCCGATAAACTTTCGGAGCGGCCCGTATGTAAAATTTGTCCCTCTATCAAGGACCACAACACGCGGTGTGCCAAACAATGTCAACCGTTCCTTGAATACCTGTAGTATCTCGGATCTACTTAGGGATTTGAGCGGAATAAACTGAACGTATTTTGTAAACGCGTACACAATAACTAAAACGTGCTGATACCCCTCTTTTGACGCTTCAAATGGCCCGACGCAGTCACAGTGTACGGTATCAAAAGGGGTTGGCTTCGTTGGAATGGAGTATAATAAGCCTTGTTTGGGACCAGTTTGCCGTTTCGAGACGACGCACGTAATACAGTGCTCAATGTATTTTTTAATAAACCGACGCATTTTGGGGAACCAGTATTTTTGGGTTACACGGTCGATCGTTTTGTCGCACCCCACGTGACAGTTGTAGACCTAGTCGGCTACCCTTCGGTACGAAACTCCGATAGACGATACGTCCCGTGTCCCTGGTGATTTTCCTACAAAGAATCCCTTGCCTAATTTCGAAATCCGAACATATGGTATCCCCTGCATTCAGGCGCGCAATTATACCTATCGTCTCCTGGTCGTCTTTTTGCGCTACTTCTAACCAGGATCCCTCGCAGATCACATTCACCCGAGGATCCGTACGTGGATTTCTACTTCAGTAATACACGTGCTGAACATATTGGCCCTTGCGATATTCTATTTCAAACGAATAATCCTGTAGAAATATCCACCATCGAGCTACTCGCGGCAATAGGTCTTTTTTGTTGTTGGTGGCTTTAATAGCATTGCAATCGGTAAAAATTTTGAATTTGATCCCTAGCAGATAAACGCGAAAATGTTTTAGGGCATTCACTATAGCAAGCGTCTCCAATTCATAGGAGTGGTATCGTGACTCCTCGGACATCGTACGTTTGCTAAAATATGCGACTGCACGCAGCTCCTTGTCTACTCTTTGGAAGAGTATAGCCCCGTAACCAATCGCACTAGCGTCGGTGTGGACCTCTGTTTCTCGACTGGTGTCAAAAATGACTAGTAAGGGCAATGCACTGAGTTTCTGCATAATGTGTTGACGTGCTTCTTCCTGCTCTTTTCCCCATTGCCAGGGTTCGTTATTTTTGGTCAACTTTGTAATACAAGCGGTACGTACAGCGAATTCGGCTACGAACTTCCGAAAATAGCTGGCCAGGCCCATGAATTCCTTTCCTGCTTGACGTTTAACGGTACGGGTGATTCGAGTAAAGCCTTGACCTTTTCCTTCCCGGGACGAATGCCTTTCGATGATATTTCACGGCCCAAATATTCTATGGTTCTTTCAAAAAATTTGCATTTTCCAATGTTTAAAGAGAACCCGGTGTTACGTCGAGGGTGAAAGGATGAACACTCGTGTAGATCTTCACTTTAGACTTAACTTTATTAAGTTCGAAATACTGGTCCAACACCAGGGTTTAAGGTTTTAATGACGGAAAACTACGTCTTGTCGCAATGAAGTACAATATTGAAGTGAAGCGTGGTCCTCGGAAAGCGCTCCTTGGAATGCTCGAAAGAGGGGTGTCGCTTGGGGGCGAAATCGGAAAGTGGGGGTTTTGGGGTAAAACGGTCGGAATGCTGGGTCCTTCAGCTGAGCAAATAGTGGTCGGACGGTTGGGCCTTAACTTAGGTATACTAGATAGGGTGTCCACATTACACCCCCTCCCTTATTTTAGAATTTTCGATAACGCAGAAGAAAATTCTATATCTCGTTGTCTACGATAAGCTGGAGGAGCTTCTGGGATAACTGGGTCTTTCACTTGTCTCATAGATATAGATTCTTTTGCTACCTTATGACGAACTGATTGCGTGTGTATTACATTTTGTGTGCTGCCGGAATTAAAACAATTAGTGAAGTGCGGTCTGAATAATCTTCTGCAAGGTTCTTTGAATCCTGCATGTCCTCCCAAAGTCGAGTCATGGAGTTCGCGGTGTATTTCCAATTTTTCGGCTTCTGTTTCCGGTTGCCTTAGCGATCCTTGCAATAGGTATACTCTGAGAGTGGTATCTGTAAATATTTTAGTAATTAATTCTTTTAGTCTTACTCTGGAGATCATTCCTTTCTCCAGTATTTCCTCGTAGGGAATTACGAGGGATCGTTCATGCCCTATGGAGAACGATATGGCGTCGTGGAGAAGCGCGCCAAGAGTGTTTTCGTTTAACTCATCGTATTCAAATTCCACAGTAGGATCTTCATCGAAGTTGTCTGGATAAGAGACATTGGTCCTATTACTTTCAGTCAGGGTAATCAGGATCGAATCATCCGGAACTTCCTCGGTGAAAGTGATGTGTCTTCACCAATTGGCGGGTTTACTGGTTGTGAAGTGCACGGGGTTTCGGCTTAGTGCATCTGCGTTGCTGTTAGCTTTTCCCTTCTTGTATGAGATTTCAAACTCATACTCTTCCAGTTGGATACGCCACCTAGTTAAACGTGAACTAGGATCCTTGTGGTTCATCAACCATTTCAATGGTTGGTGATCAGTCAAAAGTTTAAATTTATGTCCACAAATATAAGGGCGGAAATGTTTTACAGACCATACGATGGCGAGTAACTCCTTCTCGATAGTACTGTAGCTTTGTTCGGCTGCATTGAGTGTGCGGCTTGCAGAACTAACGGGTCGCTCTTGCCCTTTTTCATCTAGTTGGCTGAGTACGCTGCCAATTCCTGTATTTGAAGCGTCTGTGGCTAATATAAAAGGTTTACCAAAATTAGGGTATTTCAAAATGGTGTCTGACGTGAGTAAATTCTTCAACGTCTTGAAGCTTTCAGCGCAGCCTTTAGTCCAAACGAACGGAGCATTTTTCTTGGTTAAATTATTCAGCGGCTTGGCAATATAGCTGAATTTGGGTATAAATCGTCGATAATACCCAGCGAGTCCTAGAAATTCTCTAATATTTCTCACGGTTTTCGGCACAGGAAATTCTTTAACCGCTTTAATCTTCTCGGGATTAGGTTTGACTCCGTCCTCGGTAATTAGATGTCCAAGGTATTGAAGCTCAGGTTTCAAATATTGGCACTTGTCCGGCTGCAGTTTTAATCCGACGTCTCGAAGTCGATCAAAAAGCATTTTCAGCCTTTCTCTGTGCTGTTGAAGATTTTCTGCAAATATGACAATATCGTCTAAATATACAAAGCAGATTTTACCAATCAGTCCTCTCAGGACCTGATCCATCATACGTTGAAAAGTAGCAGGAGCATTCTTGAGTCCGAATGGCATTCGAGTATATTCAAAATGTCCTGCGGGCGTAGAAAACGCTGTTTTCGGTTGATCCTTTTTGTCCATGGGTATCTGATGGAAACCGCTCGCTAAGTCAAAAGCACTGAACCATCGGGCTTGTCCGAGTTGGTCCAAAATGTCCTGAATATTTGGAAGCGGGTAGGCGTCATGCAGGGTTTTCTCGTTCAATTTCCTGAAATCCACTGTTACGTCCTACGTCCTCCACCCGCCTACCCAGTAGCCATACTCTCGCAACGGGCTCATGGCACCATGTATCTGCCCATTATCAATAAGTCGCGCATAAGCATAATAAGGTTCATCGCTCCGCGTAGCCTTCCGTCGTTAGTAGGTCGCGAATAAGCAGAATAAGAGCCACCGAAATTCCTTCACGGAATGCTGATGCCGAATCAGCCCGCAGGTCAACCACCCAACAAACGATCAGCGATCCGCGGCCGTGTAGATCCGCGAAGGCCAATGCCAATTCCACGAAGCGCCTTGCGACCGTCAGTAAAATCTACCATTTAAATAGGCTTACAACCGCAGAGAGATTGCTCTTGAGTCAACCAAGTTCGGCCACGATCAATCTAAATTCGGCAACTCATAAACCAGCGTTCGACTGCGATCATTCTAAGTTGTTCAATCTTCGCGCAGCAAGTAGTGTTACTCATTAAGCGAACCATTGTAAACCAGCTAAGTGCACTTCGAGATAAAGCATCCAGTCCACTATCTGAACATTACTTCACACGACTGTGCCCTTCCTGTGCGTCCACACCAATCCAAAACCACACACAATCTCACACATCCAAAGCTGTAGGCATTCGGACACCTCCTTCTTACACTCCGCGATACGTCAGTGAGCCGCTCCACTGACGGATCAAAACCCTTTCGGTGCGATCACTCCTTCCGTCCGTCCTCGATCCCCGGTATACCCGGTGAACGCAGGGTGCCAAAAACGAGAACGTAACACCACCACAATTCTCCACTTCTTCTTACCGCTAGCGTCGGTTTTCTTAGGTACTACCCAGAGGGGTGAGTTATATGGCGACGTAGAGTCTTCAATAACTCCTTTACATTTCAATTCCTTCATCTGATTTTGGATTTCCTCTTGTTGTCCTGGAGGGTATCGATACTGCTTAACGTGTATGGATACCTCGTCCTGAGTGGGAATCTGGTGAGATGTTAACGTAGTACTCGGCAATTCATCCTCGGATAACGCGAATATGTCTACGTAACTGGTAATCAGATTCTTTAATTCGTTGACTTCCTTTATGTCTTTCAGATGTGTGAGGCGAGTGCTCTCAAGCAACTCTCGTATCCTGGTCTCGTTGTCCCTCGAGCAAACAAAGACCTTATGTAGGGTATTATTTATTAATACTTCTCTAGCTTTTGTATCGATGATGGCTCCTTCTTTGGTCAAAATGGGAAGCCCAAGTATTCCATCCTCTTTAATTGGAAAGCTGTCCGGAACGACTACCAGCTCGTGATAGTTATCTCCGAATTTGAATCGTGCTTCCTTATTGCTGTGCATCGGTTGTCCGCTAATTCCGTGGAACTCGTTCGGGGAAGAGCGCGTCTGTAAACCTTTGGAAGCAGATTCTTTTATGAGGTTTATACTAGCCCCCGTGTCGGCTAGGAACGTTCTAGGGCACAATCGTCCTCGGAGTCTAATTGCCATTCCTGGGATAATATTCCTTCGCTCGGGTCCTCTTTGTATTCTTCGGCTGATTCCACAAACTTGATGTTTGGGATGGTCGGTAAAGAGGGTTTTTGGAAAATTTACGGAAGGGCACTCTGTCGAATAGTGGCCTTCTTTGTTGCACTCGTAGCACACTGGGGTTCGAAAGGAAACCGATGGCCTCTCACTGTTTATTTGATTGCCCTCCGAAGGGCGTGCGACTGACCGCGGTGCGGTGTTGGGTGTCCTCATAGGCGTTGCACGTGTCCTTTCGAAATTCACGTTGCTCGGACGGAATCTATGTATATGTCTCTGTAGTTCTTCTTCGCGATGCAATTCGTATGCTATCTGTTGTGCCTCACGAAGCGTAAACGGTTTTTGATTCCTAACATCTCGTTGTATAGGTTGATCAAGGTTCCTGATGTACGTAATCAATGAGGTTTCTTCCTCGGACTGTATAAGGAAGTTAGCTTCGTGAGAAGAATATCCTTTCGCCTGAATGCTTCGGACAATGTCTCGATGTATTAAATTATAACGTCGTGTGAACTCTCGGATATTATGTCCGTTCTGCCTTAAATGTTGCCTTTCTAGCCACAATAATTCGCGGCTTTTACTGAGCCCGTATTCTAACAATAGAACTTCCCGAAGTTTGTCGTAGGTGCGAACGTTAAATCCGTCTATCAGATCTTTGGCATCTCCTTTTATTTTATTGGTAACTATTAAAGGGAGCAGAATGGTCTCTTCGATCTTGAAATTGGTTAGTACGGTTTTTACATCGGCTAAAAATCGTTCCACGGTCCGATTCTTTCCGTTAAATTCCGATACTAAATTTAAAAGTTTAATTCCGGACTACGTATCGGCTAACAACTGTCTCGTAGTTGCCTGTGCTGGTAGGGAGTCGGTGTCGCTGGTCATTGCGGGTGGTACAGTGGCCTGTTCGCGCGGAATATCTTGGCCGTTTGCTACCTAGTTTAGCGTTGTTTCTAATAACACCCTCAAGTTTTGCAATTCTATCCTTAATCGTAGGGTTTCGCGCCGGAGGTTATCATTGTCCTGCACTGCCTGTTCCGAAATGCTTGGTTTGCCTTCTGGCTTATCGGAGAAATTATCCATTTTTACTTCGTTTTTAGGTACGTCTGATTCTTCTGAGTCCTCAGTACGCAGGGAATCGTCCGTCAAAATAGACTCTCTAGTCGTTCGATACGTAGAAAATGGCATATATTTTCTGTACTTACAGTACAAGCAGAGTTTTCCTCATCTCAACCTTGGCTGGAGTGGTTTGTCTGAAGTTCCTCGCATATCTTCACCAGTATCCCGCCGCTGCCACCAATTTTTATGTTACGTCGAGGGTGAAAGGATGAACACTCGTGTAGATCTTCACTTTAGACTTAACTTTATTAAGTTCGAAATACTGGTCCAACACTAGGGTTTAAGGTTTTAATGACGGAAAACTACGTCTTGTCGCAATGAAGTACAATATTGAAGTGAAGCGTGGTCCTCGGAAAGCGCTCCTTGGAATGCTCGAAAGAGGAGTGTCGCTTGGGGGCGGAATCGGAAAGTGGGGGTTTTGGGGTAAAACGGTCGGAATGCTGGGTCCTTCAGCTGAACAAATAGTGGTCGGACGGTTGGGCCTTAACTTAGGTATACTAGATAGGGTGTCCACATTACACCGGCTTTATCTAGTGCCTCAAGCACGCGGTCTAATTTTTGCACCCCTTCTGCTATAGTTTCGGACGGAATAAGGATATCGTCTAAATACACAAGAGCCACTGTGTTCCGCAGGTTACCGAGGGCCTTGTTTATTGCCCTTTGAAAGATGGCGGGAGCGTTGCACAACCCGAAAGGCATGCGCAAGTACTCCTAGTGCCCGTCAGGTGTTACAAACGCGGTTTTTTCAATGGAGTTCTCCGCAATTGGTATCTGGTGGAATCCCGCGCCATGTCTATTGTCGTGAAATATCGCGCCTTCCCTAAACGGTCTAACTGATCGTCGATCAATGGCAGCGGATACCGATCTCTAATGGTGATCTTATTAAGCGCGGGAAAATCGACACACAGACGATCCTTTCCGTTTTTCTTTTTTACTAAAATCATGGGGCTTGCCAAAGGCGAGTTACTCTCACGGATGATTCCATTCTCTAGCAGGTCGTCAATGATCTCTCGCACCCGTTCGCGTTCGGTCAATCTTAAGCGATAAGGACGGTAATAGACTGTACTATCTTGTTTGAGATTTATACTTAACTCGCCCGTATTAACGCGCCTAACGTTGTTCCCGGTAGTGAGCATCGCTTCATACTTTCGCAATAGCTTGCCGACAGGATCTCGGGCCTCCTCCTCCGTTACATGGACCATGCAGTGTAGCTCATCCTTCTCGGTTGTCTCCTTTGGCTTGTCGGATTCTCCAAACTGCAGTCGGGTCGCTCCGTCGGAGTCTGTCACCATCTGTAGGCCCGTTTTCGCCCAAACGTTCTTCCCCACGATGACGTCGTAGGGTATCGTCGCATCCAGGACAACGAACAAGTCCAGCTCGACACTCACGCCTTCCGCCTGTACAACAGTAGTCGCGCGGCCGATGGTTTGCACCTTTGCGTCAGATAAACTTTTGACGGCTGTGATGTGTGGTTCAATCTTTAAGTTGGCCTGCTCGGCCACGGACTCTTTCACCAAGGAACATGATGCACCACTATTAATGAGGCAGGATTTTATGAACATGTACCTCAGAACTATGGGCGTTAGCTTGTGTCACACCGAGTAACAGGCATTCACTTCCCGCTTGACTCCGTCCCGACCAGAATTTCGTCGCTGCGTTCCCGAAGCCCGTTGTTTTGCCCAGCAGTCAGCTTCCACGTGGCCTCGCTTGGAACAGAAACTGCAGCTAGCCACCATTCGGGGTTTCGGTACCGCGTTGTCCCTCCTCTCGGTTCGAGGTCTCTTCGGGCAGTCATTTTGCACGTGCCCCAGTTCGTCGCAGGCAAAACAGCGTTTTCTTCGGAATCCTGCATCGTTTCGGTCCCTTCTCGAATCATGTCGACCTTTTGTTGCCGCATTCACGTCAGTCCTCGGGAGCTTCACGTATTGCGATATCCCCGACAGCAGATCGAGCGTGTTCTCGTAGCGCGCATTAATGAGCGATTGACGCACAACGGGGTCGGTGATATGCCCTATTACCAGACTGATTAATTCGCTTGGCTTAAAACCAACGCGCGTATCGCTATAATATTTGAGCATCTTGCGGGCATATTCCGCGTACGTACCGGCATCGTCACTTGTATATGACACAGCGCGAACCAGTCTTTCGCACAATCGGTCTTCAGATACAAAAGTAGCACATAGATCCTGACGAAATCGCTCCCATGTGCGCGGATTACCTTCCCATGTCTGGTACCATTTTTTCGCCGGTCCGAACAGGGCATGTGTTGCCAGGCACAGCCGTTGCGAGGTTGGTAAATCGCGGGTTATTTCGACCACCGTATCGCACCACTTGTTCGCGTCTTCGCCGAGATCCGCACCGCCAAACTCCGGCACCGCGTCGACGTTTACCGCGGGTACGGCCGGCGGGGCATTCTGGTTGCAGGTACCACTCACGATTTTTTTCCATAAATTGGCGGAACATCGATTCAATCGAGGGACCACCGGACGAACTGCTACCACTCTCCCCCCGCAGGGGGGTCCCACCCTTGTGGTGGGGACCTTTGGGGCTTAGCGTACCCACGGACCCGACAAGCGCTCGTATTGGACCCCTAATCGGCTGCTAGGCTGTGGGTCCACTCGACCGGAGGATAATCGGTAGACGGGGTTGGGGGGCCCGCCGGTGGTAGCGGTAGGGTTGCGCGTGGGAACGTCCCACCCGCGTTGCCCTTAGCTGCCACCGGTCCCTCAACATTTGGGACGGCACCCCGGGTCGTTCTGCCTCCCCGGGGTTGCAATCGTCGTGGCAGTGGTGTAGCCATAGCTGGCGATGGCTTCTTCCCCGGTGTGGGAGCTGCACTCAATCAGCTCGCCTTACCATGGTGGCAGAATAATGGGAGAGGTTTAGTAAGGCCTCGCTTCCACCAGTAAGATGAGGGGCTAGCAACCCGATAGACTGGTAGCAGTTTACTGCCCGTTGATCGAGCGTGATCTCGATCATTGAAGGGTGTGTGCAGCATATAGACCACATAAGTGTGTCGAGGTGGCTGCCGGCCTTCGGGCCCACCCGCGTTGAGTTACAATAGATGCTACCACTCTCCATTGCGTCTTTCCCTTGTTAGCACGTAGGTTTCCGTGAGAATGGAAAAAAAACTTTTGCTCACGTTATCCCACTTCTGATGTTATAAAGCTACTCCGAATTTCGAAGATTACGCGATCGCGCACGTACAATGGCGGTTCTGGGGGAAGCACCAAGCGGTCTCTCTCAGTCCTCTTCCCAACAGGCAATGCCTGCTCCAATTCTTTTAGGCCAGATCCCTTCGTTCATTTGTTTTTGATGCGCATTTATCGAAGCCCGGTCAATGCGCCCAAGGTAGGCATATGCCGGTCATTGCCCGAATCTAGGCCAAACAGCTGACATAGTGATGTAATTCATGCATCGCATTCTTAAATGAACTCGTCTCTCCCGCGAAACGCGCATCGGCGCTAAAATATCGGCTCTGGCACTTCTCGCCAGTGCAGCAAGAGCCGATATATCGGCCTCCGGCACTAAAAGGGTTAAGCTTTGTTAACTAACAGTAAATATGTTGTTACAATTGAATAAAACTCGGGTTTGAACTAAAATAGGAAAATCGTCTATACACATCTAACACTCTAACGTCTAACACTGGTCTTTACGTCTACTCTATCGTCTAGAATTTTGTCCAGGGTCGCCTGGAGCAGAGTGCCCTAACCTCGGGGTTCGGAGCCCCTTTTTATACGGAACTTATGTTTATCTTATAGAAAGAGAGCGTATTTCCTTTCTTAGTGAACGTAAGGGTGGGCAGTCGCGGTGGTTGTTCTGGGTTATGGAGCGTTGCTATTGGTGGTTAGTGACGACAGACGGCAGCTGAGATGTTTGACTGCTCCATCTATCGGTACCGGCTGCTCGAGAATGTCCAATTCTCGGGTTCGGACAGTACGCCGGTGGTGGCGCTGGTGCTGGACGTTACACTGTACTATCCTTTTGTTGCTTCTATGACAAAAGGGTTTATGGTAAGTCGCTTAGGGCCGGTTCCACCAACCCCGGTTAAATGCTTAATCGTCGGTTAACGTCAGCTAATCGATATTTTGCGTTCCACCAAACTTTGAATCCTGATTAAGTTAAGATAACCCCGGTTAAACTTAACCGGCCAATATTGGTGGTTACTGTATTTAATCGATGGTTACCGTTTGGTAACATCTGGTAACATGTGTTATATCGTCAAAGTAAAATTTGAACTGAGTTGTATATTGTGTTGAGTTAGCTTTGTTGCGTGAGATGATGGAGATAAACTATTTGTCAGGCGTGGGTAATGCCCGTCAGGCGCTAATGCACCTTGCTCGCAAAGGCAATCATTTGGAGCAAAGATTCACGAAAGAAGAACTACGTCTGTACTGTTAAGAGGTTGAAATAGAAGTGCCTTATTTCGTTCTTCTTCTCTCAATTAAACAAAACTCCTCTTATGACTCAATCAATTATTTCAATAGATTATCGCTTATCTTCACGGCGATGGGTTGAATTCTCGCGCCGAGTTTCCTCTAGTCCTCATGGACCTCCGGGTCCAATCGAGTTGGCTGCTGATCCCCACCCTTCAGGTAACGGTGATGGCGTCTCATTGGTTCCTCGCCTAGCCTTCTGCGATGGTTTTGTGCAGATCCGACTATTATCAAATTCTTGCCGGAAGCGGATGGTAGCGCCGCGTATGTGCCGAGAAGGCGTATTACAGTTTATTTAAGGCAGGTAGGTGGCAGATAAGGCAGCGATGCCCTTTTTGTAGAGGAGTGAAGTGACAACGCAACAGCTTAAATAAAAAGTTTTGATAAAGATTCATGGATGCACTGCATGATGACATATTGTCTTCCCCTGACGAAGAATATTACGAGGGAAGAAGAGCGAGAATAATGAAAGACCGAATTAATTGTTTCCAAACATCGGATGACATAGATTTTTTTTACAAGATTTCGGTTAACAAAGAGAACCGTTGACGCTTTGATGGTTGACATCGGGCAAAGGTTACAACATGTGACAGCTTCACAAAATACATTACGCTAATGACGATCAGCCGCATGTTACCATGCTTTGCCGCCTGCGGATAAATAAGACTGAGAATTGAATCAATCAGAGTCACAGTTACAACAGAATTCACACTCGCTGAGAGTTATTGCAAAGAGGGTGTTCTAACCATACACGTAGTTAACCACTAACCAGAGCTGAAATATTTTTGGAGGAACGTAACAGCACTTAATCATGATTAAAGCCTCGGTTAAAAATTAATCATGATTAGTTAACCGCCGATTTAACCGAGGTTGGTGGAACCGGCCCTTAGACTATATATGTACCGACTGCTAGTCGGCAACTTCAGCTCCGCACAGTTAGCACCCCATCCTCAACCGATTTGAATTTTAATACTTGCAATCGTTTGAAGGTCGTTTGATAGCGTTTGATAGTCCAAAATACATTAATCGTTTATTTATAATTAAAGAAACAAATTTCTAGGGGAATTTTTGTTGAAATTTTTGTGAAAAATTTAATTATTATCTATACCAATAGATGTAAAATCGTTTGATAGTGATTGATAGTCAATTCAAACGTTTCATACTTAGCCGTTTGCTTGCAATTGTTACGACCCGGCGTAGAATCCCGTGGGGAAATGGAATTTCTCCTTCCTGTCGGTTGTCCTGAACTTAAACTTCCGTATTAAGAAATAAGTAATAATCGACAATGGGTGAGTCGCCGTGTTTCTCGCGACACCCATTCCCCATCGTCCCGATGTGACGACTTTCTCACGTCCGGCCACGTGCAATTCTAAGAACTATTTACTCTTGAAATTAAATGTCTCACTGGATTCTGCGAAATCCTATTTAGGTCAAGCTAGCCGTCCCGACTATCGACGAATAATCGTGTGACAAAAGAAGCCGCGATGCGCCGACTGCATTTACTCATCTTGATTTACTGCCGATTATTCTACGAATTATTATATAGGTCAGACCAGCCGTGTGCCGTATATGGTCTTACCTACGTCAAATTAGAGTATAAAAGGGAGCCTGCGACGCTCCAGCGCGCTCATTGCCAGTCTAAAAGTGCCAGTCTAAAAAGCTCATCTTCAGTCTAAAAATCGCAGTCCTAAAAAGTGCCAGTCAAAACGCTTAGTCTCAGTCGAATCTAAAAAGTGCAGTCTCTACCATTCAAGTAAAGTGCCGATATTTTAACTGTCTAAAATCTAAGTCTTTGCTGCAAACTAACCTAGGCGAACAACTACGTTGCATTCCGCTGCAGATACGCCTCAGCGCATCGCTCACAAGCCGCTCTGAACGTAAGACAATAGGTGGGCAGAATTTGTACCATTTCTATATATTTTTAAATAATAAATAGACATATATATTTGTACATCTGTACCAACCACTGGATCCCGACATGTCTGCGCATCGATCCGCCCGCCAGGTAAATACCTTGACTATTGCCCGTCAAGAGTAAGTTCGGGTGGTTAACGTTAAAATCTCCGCGGAAATACTCGAAACTCTCGCAGAAATCGAGACAGAAGTCGATTATTCTCGAAGCGTTTCTCGGAACTTTAGTTCCTCACCTGCGACAGGCCGATCCTCAATCAAACGACAAATTCCGGCGCTAAGGAATCAAGACGACCGACAGGGAGGAGAAATTCCAATTCCCCACGGGATTCTGCGCCGGGTCGTAACACCTTGTAGCTTTCGTCCCTAGACGACCTCACTAGCGACGCCTGGCGAGGGAAACGAGAGTTCCTAGGAGAACCAGAGTAGAGGTTCTCCATCTTAACGGTACGTACCCTAAGGGCATAGAGGCCCGTATTCACTTACTGCCATTGAACTATAGAATACCTGGAATGTGCGCGGGTGCGGGAACAGCTGCGCCTCGCTGTTAGAGAGAGAAGAAAGATATTTTGGTATTCTGTCTCACTCTTACCACTGGACCTTTGGGACATACAGTCGATTTGCGCCTTTCGACGTAAGTTCCACAGAGATTTAACTAGAAATGACCGGTTCGAAAAGAGTTGCTCTCTTCTATTTAGATATTTCAGTAGGTGATGTCAGTGTGTCACAGAAATTGATGTATATGATCACAAAATAAAGTAAAAAATATTATTAAACGCATTAAAATTACACATAATTTTTTGTTTTAGAGGTAGTGAAGGTTAATTGTTAATACATATCGAAATTGCTTTTCTTTGGGAATTGTTCATGCTGGATGTAAAAATATAATATTTGCTCATTTTTTTTTTCTAAATAGGCATAGACAATAAATAAAATAAATATTACAATAATTTTTATTGATATTATTAATTTTGTTTGAGAAAGTATCCTTTTTAACAGACTTCAAAAATGCACTGAAAAATATAAAATAATGTTCAATTTTTGAAGTCGGTGTTACTTTTTTTTAAGTTTTTTATGCGTTTGAAAGTAGTGTTTCCTCGTTCAAGTTCACCCATTAACATTTTAGGAATAGAATAATACATATATGTACTGGTAATTAACAAGTTTCACATGCTATTATTGCCATAGTCAGAAATTGTAATAAGATGCCTGATTGATGTACACATTTGGAATTATCTCTCTGTTTACAAATTGCAAATTATGAAATATATTGTTACGTCCTCGTTTTCGGCACCCTGCGTTCACCGGGTATACCAGGGATCGAGGACAGACGGGAGGAGCGATCGCACCGAAAGAGGGGGCTTATCCGTCAGTGGAGCGGCGCGCTGACGTATTGCGTGATATAAGAGGGATGCGTCCGAATGGTTACGGCTCTATTGTTTATAGCTCGGCGGGGTTTTAACCGGCCTACTAGTTACCTTAATGTTTATGAGTACGAAAAGGGGGGGAGGAAAGGGAACTACGTCAACGTTTGAGGGTCTTTAGTCGGGCTTTATTGTGGAGTCACCGTTACACTTAGTTTAATATTTCGATATCCGAGTCTTCGTAGAGTTCTGTCACCGTAACCGTGGACGGGACTCCCTCAACTAGATCTCGCAGATATGCGGCGGATGGGTACAGGTAGTGCCTTCCGAGTTCGTCGTCGAATATGTAGGGGTCGGCGAAGGATTCCGTAGGGGCAGGTTCAGGGGGAGGATTTGGTTCGGGGGTGTGAATAGGGGAATTGTGGGGACTGGGGGAGGAAGGACGGGCCGCGCTGGGGCCGTCGGAAGGAGAGGGGTTGGTTAGGAAAGCTGAGACCTCAGGTTCGAGCTGGGCGGCCAGATACTCGCGGAGTCGGGCTCCTTCCTTTCGTCTCCGTACTCGTCGTCCGGCGCGGGGCCTTTTCCGGTGCGGATTTTGGTGGCAAGCTATGCAATGTTTGACGCTTAGTGGCGGCCTGTAGACCACGAAACTGCGGAGGATTCGGCTGGTTCCGTTCACTTACCCCTGGGTTTTCCCATAGTGCGTGAGTTCACCAAGGTGGATGCCGGGGAGGGCGTCCGCGCTATGGATGACTCGGCAATTACCGGGAGTCGACCACGGTGGATGCCTGGGAGGGCGTCCACGGCTGTGGGTGACGATCACCGGGAGTTATACCACGGTGGATGCCTGTGAGGGCGTCCACGGCTGTAGGTAGTTCTCAGGGGGCCCTGGGTAGGACCGGAAATGTAGCCGAACCTGCCGAGTACTGAGTCGACCCGTAGCTAATGAGTATCGCGGTGATTTGACGACGTCGCGATGGTCGTTTGGTTAGAGGGTCTCAGAGGAAGGTCGGACGTTTCTAAGGAGGTGGTTGCGTGGGCAGAAGATTGATAGTGCGACAATTACCTTGGTTGAAGTGGCGTTGTATTTTCTGTTGATACACTTGCTTGAGGTTCACAACCGTGTTACTATACTAACGCTTGACTGCAGTGAGCCTGATAGCTTAGACGAATGTGTTTGACGAAAGTAAATTGACGTAAACTAATGCCCGACTCGAGCGTGACGTTGACTGTAGAACGGAGGATTGTAATTGACTTGATCGCTTGCTTTTGTGGCTCTATTTAAGTAGTGGATTTTGCTGAGGGTCGCCAGGTCCTTCGCGGAACTGGCACCCTAGCTTCCGTTTTGGGAGTTTGCGTTCTCGGAATTATGTATTCCCGCGGATCGCTAGTCGATCGTTGGGGTTAGCCTATGCTGACTCGGTGTCAGCATTCTTACGTTTCTACTTACATTACTATTGTGCGCGGTCGTTATGTAATTCCTTCGCGTGGCGCGGATTACGTCCCGGATGGGAGTCAGCGTTACGTGAAGGAATTTCGGTGGCACGGTGCCGCGGCTCGCGTTTCAGTTTCTGTACGACTTACATCTAGTTAAGTAGATACGCGGTGCGATGAGCTCGTTGCGAGAATATAGTCGCAAAAAAAGCGGGTGGAGGACGTAGGACGTAACAATATATAGTCTATATTTCTTGTATGGGAACAGTTTTTCTTCAAACACATCCTGTTTTTATTACGACTTACCATAAACCGTTTTGTCAAAAGGATAGTACAGCTAAGATAGTTCACTTCCGTATATTTTAACGGCGTACACAACATTATTGAAAGGGTAGTACAGGTAACAAAGGACAGAATAACAAAATATCTTCTTTCTCTCCCGGCGCGGCTCGACTGCAGCTCTACATACGGCCGTGCGCAGTGATATCAGTTCCGGCCTAAAACCGCATATGTGGCGACCGTGGTGGGGGAAACCGCAAAGTGTGTGCGTGCCG
Source organism: Priocnemis perturbator (assembly GCA_963942575.1). Classification (NCBI taxonomy): domain Eukaryota; kingdom Metazoa; phylum Arthropoda; class Insecta; order Hymenoptera; family Pompilidae; genus Priocnemis; species Priocnemis perturbator. The sequence continues at coordinate 6,512,663 of OZ012643.1, read as the reverse complement.
TGTCTGTGTGTGCGATGTGCGCGCCGCGGCACGGCGGTTGATCGTACCGTACGGAGACAAGGAAGGTGCTATGCTCCCCGTCTCCTTTCCACCAAGGGTTGCCTACCGTGACATCACAACCAACAAAAAGAAAGACAGTCCTATGCTCCGTCTCCTTTCCACCAACGAAGCGTCCTTATGACGTCGACGCTGCGCTCGCACCCAGTTGCGAGAAAGACAGAACTATGCTCTCCGTCCTCTTTCCACCACGGTCGTACCCATGTGCTTCGTTTGGCATGCGACAGCGGCAACGAAATTCTCTTTCGGCTGGGCAGGCCAAAATGGTCAAAAATGCACTTTCACCGAATTTATCTCGCAGGACGTCATTCGATGGGTAATTAAAAGAAATCGTGCTTTGCCAAGTTTGAGCCCTCTATCTCCATCAGACGGGTAGTTATAGGGTAAAATGTAATACCGGTTTTTTGCATATTTTCCGTATTTAACGGTACGCAAAAATTCTGCAAAAAATCCTGAATATTCTGAACCTGTGTGTTTACGGTTGGAAATTTTTGCAGATTTTTTTCTTGCAAAGCCTAAGCATAAAAAATGAAAAACGTAAAACAAACGCGAAAAATTTCGATTACGTGTTGAAGTTTTCGACCGACTAGATTTTTACAAATTCTGTGGTTAAGTATTGTCATGACTATTATCTCAAATTTTTTTCAGATTTTTTGGTAGGGTCCGTCGCAGTTAAAATAAATAAAAACCGATGTTTTCGGCGTATTTTGAGCGCTAACCCAGTGTGGTCACGGTGGGGCCCCTCACGCGGGTGCTTCCACCTCCACTAGCTGGACGCAACATAGACCCCCCTCCCCTCCCCCCATATACCCTACCGGCTCAGCGCAAGCGATCATGTGACACACTCAGCGTCGTCCGTCACCATAACAACGGGTAGTCGGGTGGGGACTCGAAATCGCACCTAGGTGCGGATTTTGGACCACACTGCGCTAACCGAATGAATACTTAAAATATTTGCATTACCTTCATATAGTCACTGAATTGGATGATCCTTTGTACGTCTGCACACAAGCGAGTAATAAAGATATGAAGGGAATTTAATCGTTTCGATTTAATTGAGAGCGTGCGCACCTTACCTTCAGAAATATTAAATACCTTTTAAAGAGTGCCGCTAGCGCAGCGGTTAAGAGCTTGTGTGTCGCAGGTTCGCGCCCGGCATTGGTCAAATTTTTTTCCCTTGCGATAGTTGTTTTTTCTTGCTCAATCACACGACGATGAGCCACATTCCCTTACAAATAATGTTCGAAATGGATTGCATAGCCTACCTACTGCCCCGGGGTCGCACTTTGACTACTTCAATCGTCCGGGTAGTGCAACATTTCTTAAGCCATATTTCCGCAAGGATTTGAAAGGATGCAGGGATGCATTTGCTTTTTTAATTCATATGTATGTGGCGAATACAGTGATAGGTTGGGAGAGTAACGTGACAGAGAGGGGAAAAATGCGACCAGATCCTGCAGGTAAGTGAAACACACTTGAGTCATCGAAGCGATCGGTGGAGAAGTGCGAATGGTGCCGGCCTCAGAATTGAGAATGAAAAGGTTTACGTGTTCGAGTCCTCAGCACCGACGCGCGTATATATTACTATTTGGTTCGAACATTTATTTTTTTTTCATATGCACACGGTTTGCCAACGCGTGCATTACATTTGTGTGTTATTGCATAAGTGACCGAATTTATGTTGCGAGAACAATTTTTACGTGGTCTTCCACGCCACCCATGAGGTGCCACGACTAGCGCGTTCGGTTTTTTATTGTGGACCTTCGCCAATAGCCCTATTGTACCACATTTTTCAAGTTGTCGGCAATGACACTGCCGAAGGCATATGTAGGAGAAAATAGTAAGTTGTTACGAGCCACGGCCTGACGTGGTGAGGATTTCTGTCAGTGCCGATAGGAAAGAGATATATGTGAGAGGAGTGAGCAGCTATTTACAAGCCTCGTCCGATTTTTCACGGCTGCACCCTGCACGTCGCCACCCTTTGTGATGCCCTTCTAACAGCTCTCCGTACTCCCTCGCGGAAATACGTGTTGCTGGTCGAAAGGAGGAAAGAGGGGGTTTAGGAAAATCACTTCAAGCCTCGGCCGGTTTTTCACGGCTGCACCTATCAGTAGATTCGGTTTTTGAGTCACCAACCCAGGCCTCGTCCGGTTTTTCACGGTTGCACCCCGGGCAAGTAAATTCGAAAGGATAGCTGACAAGGGCCTCGTCCGATTTTTCACGGCTGCACACCTTGCGCAACTTTGAGGATAGTGGATTTTGTAACTTTTTTTTAGGCTCGTTGGTTCCCTTGAGCGACAAAGGGAAACCTCGTTCGTAGGATTCGAGTACTAGGCGTTTAAATAACGCGATAGCAAAGGAATATGGAAAACAATAAAATAGATTATATTGAATAAAATAAATACAGAAAAAGCAGTTAAGTATAACAAACAAAACAATAATTCAACTACTATTTCTAATAACGTGATTACAATACGACGCGAATAAGTATACAGAAAACGTTCAATGACTAGTAATAGATTATTTGGTTTAAGGAAATTGAGCTAAATTGAGAACTAAACCTACACACAGGAGTGTGGCAGAACGACTAAAACTAAATATACTCGGAATACGCACAAGTTATTCCTTGCCAGAAATCACGGACTGCGAAAAGACACTCTTTTCTGTAGCTACCGGACTTTGATTTTGAACTAATAACGCTCGGAACACGCACAGGTTGTTCCTTGCAACGAGAACAAACAGCGAAAAAGACACTTTTAGCGATTCTGGAATCACTTTTTCTAAGTATTTAATACGCTCGGGAATTTCTTACGCAGACCCTTGCACGGTCCTTTTCTAAAGCTGTCTGAAACTGGCGATCCCTGGCGGAGCCCCTTTTTATATGATTAGATCTTAGGCTAGGGGTTGTGAGATGCGAGGAAGTAGTGCATCGAGGTGGGGCGCATTTTCGGGGGGCATCACGTTCCCAAACGTTCCCAAACGTCGCCACGCACCCGCTATGCATTCGCTGGGCATTCGCTGTGCACGTGATCGCGCGTGGCTGCTGCGCTTCATTCGGGGCTACGTCACTAGCCCGGGCGCGTCACTAGTTCAGGCGCGTCACTAATTCGGCCGATGCATGATGACGTCACGGTAGGCAAGCGCGTACGACGCCATGGGCCAAAGCGCTGGTCGGCGGCGCTCGGCGGCGCGGTACGTTACAAAGTAATCAGTAGGTATTACGGGAGTTACAAATATGGACAAAAAAAAAGAACCGAGAGAGATCCTATTTAAGTTTTTTATTGGTTATATGTTGCAATGCACATAAATGTTAGTGGGGGTACCTCACCCTTGGCCGCCTATGCCCCCGTTGCCGCCTCCTCGCCCGTTTCCACGCCCGCCTTGGTAACGGTGGTGCGATCTCGCGCGGCTTCGACCCGCTCCCCTTTTTTTCTTCTCTAAAATATAAACGTACAGATATGTAATAAATGCACAAAATTGTAATACATATTACCTAATAGAGCGACCCATGCAGCTAACCCGCGATTGGGCTCGCTCGTGCACGTGCTGCTAATGTTGTTATAATGCAAAAAGTATTGATACTTTACTTACTTTTCATTATCGCTCGCGGCTGCTGCTGCTGCTCGGGGTGCAGCGGCGGCGGCGGCTGCCGCTGCTGATGATGCTGCTGCTGCTGCAGCTCCGGGTGCAGCGGCGACGGCGGCGGCGGCTGCTGCTGCAGCGGCTCTTGGTGCAGCTGCTGCTGCTGCGGGAAGAAAGAAAGCGATACTTTAATATCATCACATTGTGTTTCCACATATAATCATTTATTATATAGAAATGAAAGAAGCTGTATAATGATACATGTATTACTTATGTGAATTCATTGCGTCCTTTCGCTGCCTCGTTTCGGGAGCAAGTGAGGCTTCCGCTTGCACGTCGTAGCACAGCGAAAAGCCGTTGAGAAACAAATGCAGATCGCACCATACATTGTTGCGCACGGTGACACTGCTCTCAGTTCTCAGTTCATTTTCGTGGAGTGTTAGGAGCAGACGTGCAGGCACGTGAGTCGTATTAAAACACAGAAAAATTATTTGCGTGTAGAAGCTGATCCTTTTTATTTACTTTCCTTGGTTTTTTTGTTTGCGTATTTTTTGATTAGGCGTTAATTTGCTTTGGGTTTTTAGTTTAGTTTTTATTTTTAAGTTTTTAATAATATCTAATTACATTTTTGTCTGTCCTTTTTTTAATTTAGACAAAAATGAGCGAGTTGCCAAAAAAAAATAGGCGAAAGTTTTGTGAAGCTTGGCTTCGCGACACTAGATACAATTCTTGGGTACGCAAAGTACCAACAAATGATTACTTATTTCATTGCACAATATGCAAAAAATATTTGTCATGCGAAACGTTCATTTCGAAGCATGCGGATTCTCAGTGCCACAAAAGTAATGCAAAGAGAAATTCATCTGTCGCAATAAAAAGACAGAATTCAGTTCTACTCTGTCCAGAGGTACGATCATTTCGTAAGCAATGGTTAGAAAATTTAACATTTCAACCATGGCTATGCGAAGTATCGGAGGACACGACACTCGCTTTTTTCAGATATTGTGCGAAACACATGAGTGCAAAAGTGTCTGTCATTTATCGGCACGCAGAATCCGCAGTGCACATACAAAAGGAAAAATGTATTGAAAAAATGGAACAGACAACAATATAAATACGACGGACGATACAAATGTACCTTTCGACATGCGAAAGAAAGCAACAGAAATTCGGTACGCTGCTTTGATCGCTGAAAATAATATTTCGTTCCCGACAGCAACAAAATTATTAAATTTTTTCCAAGTGATAGGAAAAGATTATGCCGTATTGCAATCAAATGAGTATGGGGGAGACAAAATGTAAAAACATTGTTTCTAATGTGCTCTGTCCGATTGAAACGGAACGTGTTTCGGAAATTGTTCAGAATGGAAAATTTAGTGTTTTTATTGATGAAACGTCTGATATTTGTAATACAAAATGGATGACGTTTCAGGTTCGGTATGTTCATCCTGGCTCTTTACATGTTACCTCCCAATTAGTCAAGCTGATTCATCTTGATGCAAAAAGTTGTACTGCAGACAAATTGTTCGAAACGTTTCGAAACGAAATGTACAGATTAAACATTCCGTTTTTGAATATTATTGCCCTGTCATGCGACAATGCACGTGTTATGACAGGGATACATTCGTCATTTAAAACAAAGCTAGAGGAAAAGTGTGGAAATGTCTTAACATTGACATGCCCATGCCATTCCGCAGCATTAATTGCAACTTCTGCATGCAAGATGATTCCAGACAAATGCGAGGAATTTGTAAAGCATGTAACAAATTTTATTAACTGCAGTCCCAAGAGATCTGCTATTTTTGCTGATAGTTATCAGGAAACAAACCATAAAATTTTGAAACTGTCCGAAACACGTTGGCTTTCGCGCCAATTATGTATCACAAGACTTTTAGAGTCTTGGGATAATATCGAGAATTTCTTAATATATTTAAATGCAAATGATAAAAGCAAAAGCTCACAGCACTTATTACTGGTCATGCAAAATCCCGATTTAAAAGCCTACTTATTATTTCTTCAAAATATATTATTTCATTTCAATGAATTTACTTCGTTTTTCCAAGCTCTGGAAACTTGAATTCATTTGCTGCAACCCAAATCATTGAAATTGCTGGATATTGTTTGTCAACAATTTCTCAAACCAGAGCTTTTTCAAAATTTAATTAATAATGTCGATTATTCGCATGTAGATAATCAAAAATGTCTACATGAGATTAACTTAGGGTTTGAATGCGAAGAGTACCTTAACAAATTGCTTTCCGAAGGGCACGCAGATGTAGTTGCAAATGTTCGCCAGAATTGTTTGCAATTTTATGTGAGTGCCGCTGAAGAAATTTAAACAAGGTTACTCGTCAATGACGCATTTTTATCAAAGCTGAAAGTTTTCGAACCGCACCCGACTTTGCAAGACATTGACAGAGAAACATCATTCAATGATGTTTGTTTTATCGCCGAAACTTTCAGGGGCTTTGATACAGATGCTTTAAGAATAGAATGGTTTGCTTTGCATGAAGATTTTGCAGACATAGAAAAAGAGTACTTCTCGCAATTGAGTTTTGATGAAATGTGGGAACAAATTTTCCGCGTTCGTCAATATCCCAATTTGAAGAGTCTTGTTAATGCTGTGAGATCCCTTCCGAATTCCAATGCTGATGCGGAAAGAATTTTTTCACTTTTGACAGATTTAAAAACAAAAAAACGAAATAAACTATCGTCCGTCAATGTAAATGCGATTTGTGTTGTTAAATCAGCACTAAAGGCGAGAAGAGAAAATGCTGCAACTCTCGACATTAGTGACAAACATTTGTCCCTCATGTCAACTGAGACTTTATATTCTGCATGTGCCAATAACGAAGTGACACAACATTTAGAAGACATTGCTATTCCCGGCTCGTCTACTGATATGTAAAATTAATAAATACCATAAAATTCACTGTATTTTATGGTGATTATAGCAATTTGATATAATTGCTGTTCCATCTGTTACAGTATTCTTTTTTGTATACCATCCATGTCCAAAGAAGAGATAGGCAAACTTGAGTCTGGCCTCGTGCTAGACACCCCGTCTCTACACAGGAGACGGGCAAACTTGAGTCTGGCCTCGTGCTAGACACCCCGTCTCCACACAGGAGACAGGCAAACTTGAGTCTGGCCTCGTGCTAGACACCCCGTCTCCACACAGGAGACGGGCAAACTTGAGTCTGGCCTCGTGCTAGACACCCCGTCTCCACACAGGAGACGGGCAAACTTGAGTCAGGCCTCGTGCTAGACACCCCGTCTCCACACAGGAGGCGGGCAAACTTGAGTCTGGCCTCGTGCTAGACACCCCGTCTCCACACAGGAGACGGGCAAACTTGAGTCTGGCCTCGTGCTAGACACCCCGTCTCCACACAGGAGACGGGCAAACTTGAGTCTGGCCTCGTGCTAGACACCCCGTCTCCAAACAGGAGATGGGCTAAAATATGTCGTGTAACGAATTTTGTCATGTGTTGAAAATATGCATTTTCTCCTACATATGCCTTCGGCAGTGTCATTGCCGACAACTTGAAAAATGTGGTACAATAGGGCTATTGGCGAAGGTCCACAATAAAAAACCGAACGCGCTAGTCGTGGCACCTCATAAGTGGCGTGGAAGACCACGTAAAAATTGTTCTCGCAACATAAATTCGGTCACTTATGCAATAACACACAAATGTAATGCACGCGTTGGCAAACCGTGTGCATATGAAAAAAAAATAAATGTTCGAACCAAATAGTAATATATACGCGCGTCGGTGCTGAGGACTCGAACACGTAAACCTTTTCATTCTCAATTCTGAGGCCGGCACCATTCGCACTTCTCCACCGATCGCTTCGATGACTCAAGTGTGTTTCACTTACCTGCAGGATCTGGTCGCATTTTTCCCCTCTCTGTCACGTTACTCTCCCAACCTATCACAGTATTCGCCACATACATATGAATTAAAAAAGCAAATGCATCCCTGCATCCTTTCAAATCCTTGCGGAAATATGGCTTAAGAAATGTTGCACTACCCGGACGATTGAAGTAGTCAAAGTGCGACCCCGGGGCAGTAGGTAGGCTATGCAATCCATTTCGAACATTATTTGTAAGGGAATGTGGCTCATCGTCGTGTGATTGAGCAAGAAAAAACAACTATCGCAAGGGAAAAAAATTTGACCAATGCCGGGCGCGAACCTGCGACACACAAGCTCTTAACCGCTGCGCTAGCGGCACTCTTTAAAAGGTATTTAATATTTCTGAAGGTAAGGTGCGCACGCTCTCAATTAAATCGAAACGATTAAATTCCCTTCATATCTTTATTACTCGCTTGTGTGCAGACGTACAAAGGATCGTCCAATTCAGTGACTATATGAAGGTAATGCAAATATTTTAAGTATTCATTCGGTTAGCGCTCAAAATACGCCGAAAACATCGGTTTTTATTTATTTTAACTGCGACGGACCGTACCAAAAAATCTGAAAAAAATTTGAGATAATAGTCATGACAATACTTAACCACAGAGTTTGTAAAAATCCAGTCGGTCGAAAACTTCAACACGTAATCGAAATTTTTCGCGTTTGTTTTACGTTTTTCATTTTTTATGCTTAGGCTTTGCAAGAAAAAAATCTGCAAAAATTTCCAACCGTAAACACACACGTTCAGAATATTCAGGATTTTTTGCAGAATTTTTGGGTACCGTTAAATACGGAAAATATGTAAAAAACCGGTATTAGATTTTACCCTATAACTACCCGTCTGATGGAGATAGAGGGCTCAAACTTGGCAAAGCACGATTTCTTTTAATTACCTATCGAATGACGTCTTGCGAGATAAATTCGGTGAAAGTGCATTTTTGACCATTTTGGCCTGCCCAGCCGAAAGAGAATTTCGTTGCTGCTGTCGCATGCCAAACGAAGCACATGGGTACGACCGTGGTGGAAAGAGGACGGAGAGCATAGTTCTGTCTTTCTCGCAACTGGGTGCGCGCGCAGCGTCGACGTCATAAGGACGCTTCGTTGGTGGAAAGGAGACGGAGCATAGGACTGTCTTTCTTTTTGTTGGTTGTGACGTCACGGCACGTAACCCTTGGTGGAAAGGAGACAGGGAGCTGACAGTACTGCCAGTACTGACGCTGGTTTTACTGAAAAATAGTCGTTCTGTTTTACTGACAGTGCTGCCGAAACTGCACTGCTCTGCACTACTTCTCTGATGTCTGACAAAATGGTAGTACGTTACAGTCTCGTCAGCCATACTAAAAAGCATTTTTGAACGGAAATCTAGTACTAACAGTACTGTCATCCAATTTCCAAACACGGCCCTTGTCTCCGTACGGTACGGTCAACCGCCGTGCCGCGGCGCGCACATCGCACACACAGACACGGCACGCACACACCAGTGACTACAGATACTATAAGACACCACATGCCTATGTTATCCGTGGGTCATGAATTCTGGGGTCCTTAGGACCCCAAGGTGAGGTTAGGTCTTACTGCACAGGAAACAGCAATATCGACCGTCGTGCCTGTTTTACCATTCCATCTTTTACCACATGTACGGCGCAACTACCTTATCTGCAAGTGAAGAAATCTATATATAGCAATCATGCAGGTTTGCCAAATCTATCTCCAAATATGACAACATTGCTTTTTAGGCCGAAACAGACCGAAGACTGATTCCTGAACCTGAGCTAGAAATCGCATGGTATGAGGAACGTCAGTGGCGGATCACGTGATTTAGGGGCCCAAGGTGAAACAAAATTTATGCGTGCTACATAAATTTGTATATTTTTTAAATTAATATAGGAAGCATATAAATGTATAAAATTATATTTGATTTACATTTTCATTTTGATAATAGCAAAATGTGCCGTAGTTAAATACCTTCATACGACAAATAATTTAAAATCAAGACATGTATATCCCGTGCATTTTTTAAATAACTATCTATAAATAAAATTGGATCTTTTTGCAGTCAAAAACAATTTAGAAAAATACTAACACCGATAATTCATGGAATACTCATCACTAACAGATTGATCAGTATTATCGATATCGGGCACGAACGCGTCGAGGAGATCCACATTTCCCTCGATCGCGTTTACGCTCAATGCTGTGGTGCCCGATTTCGCTTTGGCCGGCTAGCACACAATGGTACGTGCGATTGAAGGAATTATGTGAAATCTGTCACCACTGCCTGAAGCTTGTACCGGCCTGTGTGCAAACGAAGACCCGACAACGCGACTGCATGTTGTTACGTCCGAGCGTAACTTTTAACTTATTTGCTTAGTATTTTTCCTATTTTTGCTACTCCGATCTCCGGTTGCACCTATACTTGTATATTTCGGCGTATGCCTATCGCAGCCGGCGTGCCGTTAGAGTATTAGAGTTAAAATCATGTCATTTTCCTTCTACTCCGGGCTTCGTATGCGCCTATATTTGTATATTTCGGCCTATGCCTAGCGCATGCGCGGTACCGTTGAGCGGTAACTTCAAGTAGAATATCCCTCGCCTTGAAATCATCGTCGTCCCTACCCAATATGGCGACTTACATATATATATATATATATATATATATATATATATACATGTAAGCACTTTGAACTAGTATAAGGAACGAATGCGTGTACGCGGTATGCATGTGTGTGTATATAGACTTAAGGCTAGCGAAGAGTTTCCGCTTAAGAATATTATTCATCTTTCTCACTCTCTTTTCGTTTATTAACTGCGCCTCTGTTAGGCATCGCTACGGCGTAAGACTATTTTTTTTCGTTATTATTATTTCAACCGAAGCGTGCGTTTGAGAGATACTAAGTCTCTACGTGCAGGGATCACGTCACACTCCCAATAAAATTCGTTAATTAGAGAGAGAGACTGGACTTCCGTTTCCGGTGAGAAGCAGAGCGGACGAGAGTGAGTGAGCGTGTGAGAAAAGTGGGTGAGAAAGGAGTAAGGAGAAGCGGGAGGGCTAGGAAAAAGTGGGCAGAGGGGGAGGAGAGATAGAGGGTGGTGCACGAGGGTGGGTGGAGGAAAAGGTGGACGGGAAAAGGTGGAGGGAGCAGCGAAAGGTGGGTGAGAAAGAGTGAGGTTAGGAGGAAAACGTGGGCGAGATAGGGAAGAGCGGGCGGACAGGTGGGTGATTAGGGGGCAGCGACACCTACAGGAAGCAAAGAGAGCGAGGAAGTGGGACAGAACGGTGTCGGTAAGGTAGGGACGAGGGTAATGGAGAAGGCAAAGGAGCTGGGATTAGGGATGGGAACGAGAAGAGGAAGTGTAGGAAGCATGGAGGATCAGTGGAAAAGGAAAAGGGAGGGGGAAGAGGAAAGAACGGGTGGAGGGAAGGAGGACTGGTTATTTAAAGCGGGGAAAAGGATACAAAGATCGCCGAAGAGTGAAGCGGCGAAGGGGGAAGAGGAGGAGGGGGATGAGGGGAGGATACGGGAGATGATAAAAGAGGAACTGAGGAAGGAAGTGAGGGAAGGGATGAAGGAGGCCATGATGGAAATGAAGGAGATGTTAGAGGTGATGAAGGGTCAGGTAGAGAGACAGGGGAGAGAGACGAGGGAGGAAGTGATAGCGGAGTTAAAGAGACAGATGAAGGAAGGGGAGGAGAGATGGAGGAAGGAGAAAGAAGGGTTAGAGAGAAGAATAGCGGAAATGGAGGGGAAACTGGAGGGCATAGGAAGCAGGGGAGAGAAGAGTGAGAGGGGCGGGGGAGGGAAAAGGCAGGGGGAAAAGGAAATGGAAGAGATTAGGGACAAACTGAGGAGAATTGAATGGAAAGAGGAAAGGAAGGAGAGGGAGGAAAGGAGGAATAATATAGTGGTCAGAGGATGGAAGGGGAAGGGAGAGAAAAAAGAGGGGGAACTCAAGGGGCTGTTGAAGGAACTGGGGGTGGAAATAGAAATTGGGGAAATAAGAGAGCTGACAAGAGGGGGGGAGGGTGGAGGGGTAATCGCAACTCTCGGAAACAGAGGGCAGAAGAGAGAGGTGATGGTGGCGAGAGGGAAGCTGAGGGAAAAGGGAATAAGGATAGAGGACGACCTGACGTGGAAGGAAAGGAAAATGAGATGGAGATTAGAGGAGATAGCGAGGGAAGAAAGAGGCAAAGGTAAGAGAGTGTGGGTAGGATATGGGAAGGTGCAAATAGAGGGCAAATGGTGGAAATGGGATGAGGAGGAGGAGAAGCTGAGGGAGGGAAAAGGAGGAGAGGAATGGAGGTCCGTGGAAGAGGGAAAGGGGGGAAAGGGAGGAGGGACGGAGTAGAAGAGGAGGAGGAGAAAAAAGAAGGGAATGAGTACGGGGGAAGGAAGAGGTGGAAGCTGGCATTCTGGAATGTGGCAGGGACAGAGAACAAGGACGGAGGGTTTTGGGAGGAAGTAGGGGAGTGGGATGTGATGGTGTTGGCGGAAACATGGCTGGAGAAGAAGAGATGGGAGAAGGTAAAGGACAGGCTGCCGAGGGAATTCGACTGGGAGGTGAAATTCGCAGAAAGGAAGAATAGGAAAGGAAGGGCATGTGGGGGGATGATGAGGGGAATAAGAAGGGGAATAGGGACGGTGGAGAAAGAAGAGGAAGGAATGGGAGAAGGAGTTTGGGGGTGGGAAATGAGGATAGGGGAAGAGGTATGGAGGATAATGGGAGTATATGTAAACGGGGATATAGAGAGGAAGTTGGAAAAGATGAGGGAATGGATGGAGAGGGAAAGCGAGGAAAGAACGACGGTGATAATAGGAGACCTAAACGCGAGAACGGGAACACAGGGAGGATGGGTAGGGGAGGAGGAGGAGGAGGGAGGAAGGAAATCAAAAGACAAAAAGGTCAACAGGGAGGGAAGGCTGCTGGTGGAATGTCTGGAGGAAATGGGGTGGGGGATACTGAATGGGGGGACAGAGGGGGATGAAGAGGGGGAATATACCTTCACGGGGGGAAAGGCGAATACGGTGATTGATTATGCAATAGGGGGGGCAAAGGCGAAGGAGAAGATAGAAAAGTTAGAGATAGGGGAGGCGACAGACTCCGACCACCAGCCAGTAGTGCTATGGGTGAAAGGAGGGAGAGGAGAGAGGAGGGAAGGGGGAAGGGGGAAGGACAGGGGGGGGGACAGGAAGAGCGAGGGGAAGATGGGACGAGAAGGGAAAGGAGAGATTTAGAAAAGAGATGGAGGGCAGAAAAGGAGGAGGAGGTGAGGTACAAGAGCAACTGGAAGAAATGGGTAAAACGGTAAAGGAGATATTGGAGAAAGAGGAGAGAAGGGATGGCGGGGGGAAAAGGAAGAGGAAAAGGGGATGGTGGGATAAAGAGTGTAGGGAGAGAAAAAGAGAGGTGAGAAGAGAGATGAGGAGATGGAGAGATAAAGGGGGGGAGGGGGATGGAGAGGAATACAGGAGAAGGAAAAGGGAATACAAACAGCTATGTAATAAGAAGAAGGAGGAAGAAAGAGAGAGAATGACAAGGAGAGTAGGGGAAGCAAGGACAGAGAGGGAGGTATGGGGGGTGATAAAAGAACAGAGAGGGAGAGGGAAAAGGGTGAATGAACAGATAAAGATGGAAGAGTGGAAGGGGTATTTTATGGGGTTATTGGGAGGGGTGGAGGAAAGAGTAAGAATGGGGGGAGAGAGGAGAGGAAGAGGGGAGGACGGGGAGAAGAGTCTGGAGAAAGAGGAAGTGGCAAGAATAATGAGGAAGTTGAAGGAGGGGAAAGCAATAGGTGAGGATGCGGTACCGAATGAGGCATGGAGATACGGAGGAGAGGAAATGGAGGAATGGGGATGGGAAATATGCAGAAGGGTGTGGGAGGGAGAGGGGTGGCCGGAACAGTGGAAGGAGGGGGAGATTGTCCCGATCAGGAAAAAGGGGGAAGGCAACAAAGTGGAGGAATACAGGGGGGTAACATTGATGCCCTCCCTGTATAGGATTTACGCGGCGACCCTAGCGGAGAGGATAGGGGAAGAAGTGGAGGGGAAAGGGCTGCTTTCAGGGACACAAACGGGGTTCAGAAAAGGGATGGGAACTATGGACCAGATATATGCACTAAATTATATGGTAAATAGGCAATTAGGGGGGGGCAAAGGTAGAATGGTAGCGACGTTTGTGGACCTGAAAGCAGCCTTCGATGCGGTGAACAGGAAGAAAGTGATAGAAGCGATGAGGGAAAGGGGAGTAAGGGAGGGACTGGTGGTAAGGGTAGAGGAGTTATTGAAGGAGACAAAGAGTGTGGTGAGGGTGGGAAAGCAGAGGAGCATGGCGTTTTGGACAGCAAGGGGGCTGAGACAGGGATGCCCCCTGAGCCCCTTGCTGTTCAATATACTTCTGGCAGATATAGAAGAGGAGCTGAGGAAGGGGCTATGGGGGGGAATAAAGGTAGGGGAGGAAGGAAGAGTATACTCTCTGTCCTACGCGGATGACATTGTGCTCATGGCGGAGGGAGAGGATGAGATGAGGGCAATGTTAAGTAGGGCAGAGAGGTATATGGATAGAAAGGACTTAGAAGTAAACATAAATAAAACAAAGGTAGTAAGATTTAGAAGGGGAGGAGGCAGGAAAAGGAAGGTGGATTGGAGATGGAAAGGGAAGAAGTTGGAAGAGGTAAAGAAGGTAAATTATCTGGGGTATGTATTCACAGCAAACGGGGGACAGGAGGAACAGGTGAAGGAAAGAAGGAAGAAGGCAGCAGCGGTCATGAGAGAGGTGTGGGGGATAGGAAGGAGGTTGTGGGAAAAGGAATGGGACAGAAGGATTTGGATGTGGGATACAATGGTGTGGGCGGTGCTAAGTTACGGGGTAGAGGTATGGGGATGGAGGGAAAGGAAGGAAATAGAAGGAGTGCAGGAAAGATTTTTAAGATGGACACTGGGGGTGGAGTGGAGGACACCGGGATACAGTGTGAGAGAAGAGACGAAGAGGTGGAAGGTAAGGGTAAGGGCTGGAAGGAGGGCATGGGCGTTCGAGAGGAAGCTGGAGGAAGGCAGGGGAGGGGAAGTAGCAAGGAAATGTTGGGAGGAAATGAAGGGAAGGTGGGCTAAGGGAAGGGTGATAGGTAAATGGGAAGAAGAAAGGAGAGAGTTTTTTAGGCAAAGGGGAGTAGAGGAGGGGGAAGAGGGAAAGGAGACGGGGTATGAGGAAATGGAGAAAAAAGACCAGGAGGAACAGAGAAAAGAAAGAGAGGAGAAAGCAAAGGAATCAAGATACAACGAGGTGTACGTGGCGCTCAGGGGAGAGGACAGGCCGGGATATTTAGGGAAAAGGTGGACGGAGGAGAGAAGGAGAAGGTTAGCGAGATTTAGGTTGGGAAATGAGATGAAGCAGGGAAGATATTGGGAAGAAGAAAGGGAGAGAAGTTGCAGGTTATGTGGGATGGAGGAGGAGACGTGGGAACATGTATGGAATAGATGTGGGGGATGGGGGTGGGTAGAGGGAAGAGAAAAGGAATGGGGGGAAATGGCGAGGGAGGTGTTGGGAGGAGAGGGGGAGGGGGAAAGATGGATCAAGGAGATAGAAAGGGAAAGAGAGGAAAAGGAAAGGGAATGGAGAGGAGTGGATGAAGATGAATGAAAGAGAAAGAATGAAAGGCGGAAACGGAAGTCCGAGGGGAAGGTGGAGGGTAGGATATAAGGTTAGAAAATAAGATAGAAAAATAAGGAATGTAGATGGCATAAGGGAGGAGGAGAGCGAAGAGAGCGAAGGGAGAGCGAGCGGGCGAACGTGCGAGCGAGCGAGCGAGGGGGGTAGAGAAGGCGGAGAGGGAGAGCGAGCGAGCGAGAGAGCGTGCGAAGGAGGGGAAGAGAAATAGCGTTAAGAAAGTAATTTTAAGTTAGGATAAAGAGCGAGAGGAGAGAGGGAGGAAGGAAATTGTAATAAAGGAATCTGTAACCCGCAAGGGATCAAGAATAAACATACATACATAGAGAGAGAGACTAACGAGCGAAACCAATGTCTCGCTGTACATAGCCATGCGAATATTTGTATATGCCGTCGACCGCTATGTGGCCGATTCCGTAAAAAGGGCATAAAAACTATCCCTGAGCCGGCCTAGGAACCACCTCGAGACGCGATCATCGTCGCAGTTGGCTGTATAGTCGCGAGGTGCGTAGTCCTCTGTCCGAGGATGTCTTAGTTATTCTTTGTGAGCTAATCTGTGCAAATTCTTACAGATTAAGCAGAGACTCATTAATCTTCGTTAAATAGTGGTCTTAAAATCTAGTTATTAATAAGAGCAAGGACTCATATTTCTTTTGGTTTGAATTATCTAGAGTGCGAAAGTGCGATCCGCGTTAACTTCCGGCACGTGGTCGGCGAATTGGGCCGAACCCGGTAGTTCTTAAGTTTCATTTTAAACAGCATTGTATTATTATAATTTAGTAGTTAACGGAATAAGTCTTCTCTCGGTGAGGAATTGGTATTGAATTTGGACTGACTTGAAACATCTATACCGGTCTAAGGAGTCTCGTCGCGAGTAACTTGTACAGCTCACATAACATCTGAGCTCCGGCAATTTTAAGCCTAATCGTAATATTAATACACATTTACGATTCGAAGGTACTCATCGTTGTTACACGTACGAATTTCCACCGACATACCGCCGATCTAAGAGAGAGAGTAACACAGCGAGCGATCTACACCGAGCGAGCGTGCTAGAGAGAGAGAGAGAGAGAGAGAGAGAGAGAGAGAGAGAGAGAGAGAGAAGAGAGATTGTCTGAGCGCTTCCAGCAACACGGTAAGAATATTCCAACTAACTACCTCGATCAGATTGCTGGCCCGACTCTTGCCCCCAATACTAGTATTACGGGGAACCTAGGGCAACAGTCGTAAGGGCGAACTCATAACCGAGTACTCCGAGCGCCAAGCGAACGAAATTGTCTTATACTTTATCTACACGAACACTTTTATACCGATTATATCGCAAGCAGTAGCGCAATACGAGTTGCGTCGTTTCAACCAAGATATACCACGCGTAGCATACCAGCGAATTTGTACTACCGAATATTGCGTAATAGTTAGCCTTTTCTGTTTTCTCATCGTACAAATATTCCGATTCTAAACCGAACGTTGTACCCACTGTTAGAAGCAGGGAATTGGTGTCAGAAATCTGCGCTCGAATCAATTGTACTCAATAATGGCTTTGCTTTGTTAACCACCGAACGCCTCTGGAACGGTAGCGCATGTCGACACCTTTATACACGCACCAGATCAATCTACTACAGAATATACACTTTTGCTTTTCACACTACATCCGATCTATCCTTTTATTTTCTTTGCATGCTTTTATAAATAACATTATCCTGTTTTTGCGGAACCCGTCGTTCTTTCGCGCTGCCGAAAGAATACGAAAGGTACGGCGGTGGAGAAGCCGCAACCGTAGTTGGGAACCGTCCCCGAAGGTTGTGGATCGGATCAAAAGAAAACCGCGGCCGTTGTGGTCACGCACCTTTTTATTAACCCGGTCTTACAATAGACAGACACGGCGCTTCCGCCCTCGTCACAAAACGTAGGTTCAAGGAACCTCCCACGCACTGCCAAAGTTTAAAGGTGCAGAAAATACGCCAAGGTTCGCTCACTGGTCAACTCACGCCTCAAAGAAAAAACCGCTAATCGCTTGCTCGCTGTAACTGCTCACTCGCTCAAAGGGTACTAATTAGTCACCTCATCCACAGGTGGATTCGAGGAAAGCGACCCCTCCCCGCGGTCCCCCCTCGGCCTCCGAGCTACTCGGTCCAACCGTGACCGTGGCGGGGAGCGAGAGTGTCGCGGAACGCTTCGACAGCGGCGAGGTCGCAACGTACCGATTTAAACGTGCGCCGCGCTAAACAGTCGCGGATGCCGGTTCAGATCGCGACAATCCATACTCGAATACAAAACGTAACAATTCAGAACCTGTACGGGTTTAGTGGAGGGGGAATCCTATAAGTCCTGCAGATCGAGCAGATTAATTCCGTTTCTCGTTATTATTCTTTTCGGTCATCGCTTAATAAACCTATAATCATCTTTTCGGTTTATATCCCTGGTTTTAAGTATTCACGCGTTACTCCCGGGCGGAACGGTCGACCGCTCGAATACACCTTTCCATCCTTGACAAACTTTAGATCGACTATTAGAAAGATGGACTTATCGCGACGTCCGGACGTAACAATGTCGAACAAAGCCGCAACGCGCGATGTTGGTGGTAGGGTTTGTATCCTGTTTGGAGTACATTTCGAAATCGGGGTTTACTTCAATTTAGGTAATCATCCATGGTGGGTTTTTTTTAAATCTTCTCAGTTCAGGTTTTGATAGTTTTTTATTAAATTCGTGCTCATATTTGGATACTCTGTAGTAGAAGGGTTCGGTATTTTGGAGTTTGATGAGAATATGGAACTATATCTTTTAAAGAACGTGTTTAGGTAAACAGGATTTCTTGGGGTCGAGCCAATTTTGATTGCTTGAGTAATGCTGAGGGTCTTACGTCTGGTTGTAAGTTGTTGTTCAGTGCTTTCTTTTAAAATGCTTAGAATTGGGCTAGTTCTGAAGGCTCCTGTGGCAATTCTCAGGGCTGAATTATGGATAGGGGCCAAATTTTTAAGGATCTAGGGTTTCGCAGAGTTTTAAATAATGGAGTCATAGTCAATTTTAGATCTTATTAACGCTTTGTACGAACTTATAAGGGTGCTTGTGTCGGTCCCCCAGTTATTGGCTGTTAGATTCTTGAGAATGTTTAAGCGCATGTTACTGTCCTGTTTTAGTTTCGTTATATGCTGTTTCTATGTTAATTTGTTACCAAAGGTCGTGCCAAGTAATTTCACAGCGTTAGATTGTTTCAGTTCGGTATTGTTCAAATAGATTTTCATGTTTATATTTGATTTTTGTTTATTAAAACTAATTACTTCAGTTTTTTCCAGTCTTGGAGTTTATTGATGGTATCTTGTAAATTGTTTTGTGTGGAGATTGTATTTTTCCCATTGCAGATGGTAGTAAGGTCATCGGCGAATAGGAACGCTTTAACCGAAGATTTTATTAGTTATAGGACATCATTTATTTCCAGGAGAAATAAGGTGACACTTAATACCGATCCTTGTGGAACACCATTATCAAATACCCTTGATTCGGATAATATTTTGTTTGCTCGAACTTTGATGTATCTAATTTTTCCTTAATATTACCTTGAATTCCATATTTTTTTAGGATTAATATAATTCAATGTCTCCAAATCATGTCGTAGGCTTTTTCTATGTTCATGAATACGGCTGTCACATGTTGTTTGTTTGCAAATGCTTCGGATATATAAGTGTCAACATTAATTAATTGGTCAAGAATGGAATGGAATTTTCTAAACCCACTTTAGTAAGGCGAAATGAGGTTGTGGTGTTCTATTGTCCAGCGGAGTCTGTTATTAACAATTTTCCCCATTAATTTACACATCGTATCTGTTAGTGCTATAGGTCTGAAATTTCCTGGGTTTGTGTGATATTTTCCCCGTTTTGGAATGGGAACACTTTTGTCCAGTTCTTAGGGAAAATACCATTTTCCCATAAGCAATTGAAAAAAAGAAGTAAATAATTTCATCCACTCATCGGCAGGTTTGTTAGTAATTTGTTTGGGATACCATCAGGACCTGGACTAGTATTTCAGTTTTTAACTTTGTGTAGTACTTTTGTTAATTCGTCACACCGAAGAGGAGTATTTACTGGAAGCATACTATCTGTTTCGTTTTGGTATGTTATATCTTTATCCAATGTATCTTGACTTTGGTGTGATAATTTAAAATTTTTAGGAATTCCTTTTCATAATTGCCGTCACTTGAATGTTGGGCAAAGGTATCGGCAAGGATATTTGTAATTTTCACCTGGTCTGATGTTAAAGAGTTGTCCGATAAAGTCAAAGCAGTGATCTTTGTCATGTAGTTTACGCCTCTTATCGCTTTTATTTTGTTCCATATTATTTTAGAAGGGGTGTTCCTGTTTAGGGTAGTTGCAAATTCCGTCCACGACTTACGTTTGCATTCCCTAATCGTTTTTCTCGAGATCGCTCTGCGTTTTTTGAATTCGATTAGATTTTCAAGGTTTCTGTTTTTTTTTATTTATTAAATGCATGTTTTGTTTCCTGGATAACTTCTTAACAATCATTGTTCCACCACGGGACGGGTTTATTTTTCTTCTTTGCATGAGGTTTTGTTTGGGGAATAGATTCTTCAGCTGCATTATTTATTATGTCGATGAATTTTTGCAGGATATCATCAATGGAATTTGAATTTAAGTTAGAGGGGTGTTACGTCCGGGCGAGGCTTATCACGACTTTGTGTTTGTCAAGACGGTCGATGAGAAATCCGCGAGCGGCCTGCCGTGCGACCGGTCGTAACGCTTGAATACTTTTCGTTAATTTAATTACAATAAATTAACGGTAATCTAACTGAAGATCATTATTGCGGAATTCTAATCCCTTCCTGGAAGAGGAGGGATTTTCTAGTTTATTCGGTACAAGCTAAACGGAGAAGTTAAGTTGAAATCTAATATCGCGTTTAGTTGTATGCAGGACTAATAGGATTCGTTTGTCTTCTTAAGACCCGTACAGGTCCCCAATTGTTCTCGCGAGGTTATGTTTTCGGCCGGTGTACAATGCTATGGTATATGAGGTGTGACGTCACAACACAGATCAAATCAAGTGAAGAATAGTATAAGGGGAAAACAAAATAGTTATATTCTATTGGAAAATAATAGTATAAGAAAAGTAGAATAGATAAAGAAAAGTAGAACAGATGCGTTCGGATTCGATAAACAATGAAAGAATTACTGCGTAGATATTATCGCAGTGTAGCGGAAAGCTCATGAGTAGTGCGCGACAATGATGCGCCTTAATAAGAGCACCCTTTACAGAAGGTGAGGATGCACTCTCGGTAATTTTACAAGTTACGCCTTTACAATCGACAGTTAACAAGGAATCTTGCACGGTCAAATGACCGTGCCCGTGGGATCCCGCCGTGGCCTAAGCTCGGGTATGATCATACAATAAGATGGTATTTGTCGTCGTGTTTCGCGACTGGAGGTTCCTACCGTGTCGCTGGTCTTCGGCTACGTTCGGATAGATTCGGCTTGCGCACGCGCTCCTTCTCGCTCTTTCTCTTTCCTTGTTCTAAGGCTCTCTCTCTCTCTCTCCTTCACTCGCTCGCTCTATCTCTCTTTCTCCTTGGCGGTAGGTCGGTTGGAATTTCAAAGGACTTTGATGGAAACGATGATAATACCTTCGAATCGTAAGATAGTTTTAGTACTTTGAACTTCCTTGATTTGCCTATGCTCTATGATAATTGAGCCGGGAACTAGTCCGTTACAAGGGGTCAGCAAAGCAAGAAAAGATAAAAGCTTCTACTCGTTAAGTTCGTTAGAGAATTCCGACTTTAGTCGCCACACGAGCGAGGAACAACCTTTCGCGCTCTGTTCAAGTTAAAATGATAAAGGAAAATAATAATGTAAATGAAATCAAACGGAAACTTAAAGATAACGTGCCCGACGCAATTTTGTCGGCCACGTGCAAAGCAAACGCGCACACCTTCGCACTTTCACTTAATCAAAGGAAAACTGAGTCTGTGTCTCACTTAATAACTGAATTTATAACTAAGGCTTTAACGAGGATTAATGAGTCCTTATCGTTGCACACTGCAAGAAGAATATGCACTTTAGGCTCAGTAAATTAAAGATATCTAAGCTATCCTCGGACAGCGACCTGCGTACCTCACGACTTTACAGCCAACTGCCCAGAGAAATCCGTCGCGAGACGGCTCCTGGGCTCGCTCTTGGCCAGTTTTTCATACCTTAACCATGGAAACGGTCGATCAGCGGTCGATTCAGTGTACAAATATTCTGTTACTATGCTCGCTCGATGTTCAGCAAGAGACTTTCGGTTGCTCATTTATCCTCTTTCAGTTATCTAGTTTTATTGCAAATAAAATATGATTGCCTTGACTCAGTCATCTAAAACTTCAGTAGTGCACGCTCCTGATATGTATGCTTGAACAGAACTAGGTTGATATCTGGGCAATGCCTTATTGCCACGAAAATAATAATTTACTTTTGAGAGAGAGAGAAACTAAAAATTAACACGCGGAACCTCATCGCGAATTCCTTAACCTACACACACATACGTCCATACCGCACACACACACTCATACTATATTCACGCATTCATACCCGCTCGCACGCTTATAACTACTTACATCTACTTATATATATATATACGATGGGACGAATATGATTCCACGGTGAGGGAATTCCACTACATGTTACTACTCGACAGCACCACGTATACGATGGGCCTAAGTCGTTATACAAGTAATTCATATACGCGGCCTGGAGGAAAAATGAAATAATAATGAGTTTACAACTAATACTCTAACAACGCACCGGATGCGATGGACCTAAGTCGTTATATGAATAATTCGTAATCCAGTGGCCGGAATAAAGGAAAGAAAAGAGAGTTTAATTTGAAAAATTATAATAAAAGAAAAGGAAAAATCAAACAGTTACGCTGGGACGTAACAGGGGGTTTCAAGAGTTGATATAAGGGCATCGATTTTTTCACTATATAAATGCCAGTTGGCTCTGTCGAGAATCCATCGAGGAGATGCATCCATTTCAGTTTCGTTAGAGTTAGTTTGGTAATTAATTATAATAGGGAAGTGATCACTGTCGAATAAGTCGCTAATAGTATCCCACTCAGTAATATGAGCCATATTTGCACTACAGAAGGATAAATCAATAGAACTGAAAATGCCATTAGCCACATCGATGTGAGTCGGTTTATTATCATTGAGGAGTATTAGTGGATGTGAATGTAAAAGATTTTCTATAATTCTACCTTTTCCATCAGTGTTTTCGAAACCCCATAAAGTATTATGACTGTTAAAATCACCCACAACGATGTACGGTTTAGAAAGTTTTGTGAGGAGGTCAGATATTCTTTGTTCCGTGAAATTGTACATATGGGGAAAATGGGAAGGCATATGTTGCATACGTGCAAAGGTAAAGGGGTGAGAATTTTTGTCGTTACAACTTCAAAATTGGCGTCCATTTGAAAGGCTTCACTATAGAGGCTGTTCTTAACGTATATTGCAACACCACCACAAGTAATCACTGAGTCACGGTTCTTGAAAAAGGGGATATATCCTCTGATTTTTGCAAAATACTGGTCTTTAAAGTTAGTTTCTTGCAGAGCTACAATATCTAATTGTAACAAAATTTTACGCATGACGGATATAGTCGTCATGACACAAAATTCTGCCACATCTCCATGACGGATATAGTCGTCAAACACACTTAACTGGTTAATACATATAATTTTGTGACTGGAAGTGAAAGAAATCATTGTTTCCTTGCTATCGAGGTATACGCATGTCCTTCCATTTGAGATCCAGGAAATAAAGCGAATTGCATTCGGACCAGTTATATTCCAAATAACAGTAGCGTAATCTTTAATTAAGATTCCTTCAATTGCGTCTAGAACAATCGCTTGATCTTTTGTTGGAAATCCGCTGTTTGTTGGGGCTCCTGCGTTAAAGGTTGTTATGGCAACTGAGGCCTGTGTGGGTTTCTGTGAAATCTGTTCATTGTTGGCATCTGTGGGAATTTCCTTAAGATTATTAGTCTTGAGACTCCTGTACTCAGAGGCATCATTGTCACGTTCTTATGGATCACATCCATTTTATTTATTTGATACATGAAACATGAACCATTCGTGCCCCGTATAATGAAGCACTTACATATGTATCACACACATACACACTTAGCATTCGAGTGGGATCTTAGCAACGCTGTTTGGATGCTTCATCTTTTGTTTTGGCCGTGCAGCGTGTCTCGCGATCCCGCAAGTACGACTTCGCCGGTGCGTCTTTCCGTTGTAGAGCCAATTCATCCGCCGAAAAATTTCGAATCGTGATAAAAGTGTAGCTTATAGAAAGTGTGAATTTCGTGGTTGCGATGTTACGTCGCGTAACAAAGAGAATTTGTCACTTCATTCTTTCCCCGTCCATGAAAATGAACGTTTGGTAGAATGGATTGTGAATAGTGGAAACGACGATTTCGCGGATTTGTCAAACGAGACTCTAAAAAACCGATACATTTGTACCAAGCATTTTTCGGATCAGGATAAAGTGACTCGTGTTAAACTGCGGAAGGGCGCCGTACCGGTATTGTATCCTCTTCCAGACAGCGATCAAGAGCCTATGCATAATAATGGTCATAAGCGTCGTCGCAATTCCCTTTCTGCTCTTCGTGCAAAAGAAATTACTCAATTAAAATTAACGTCACAGAGACTGCGTAGGCTCTTCGTTAAGAAAAATAAAAAAATTAGACCATTAGAACGGAAAATTAAGTCATGCGAAGTGCCCGAATCAGATTTTGCTGAAAAGATAGCAGACAAACTTTCTCCCAAAGTAAAAACATTTATATTAATGCAGTTGTATCCGCATCGCGTTTATTCAGCGGACGAACAGCAGCTGTGCCTTTCGATGCACTATTCGTCACCCAGTTTGTTCAAGAAACTCCGTGACGATTTTGGTTTTCACTTGCCGTGCAATAACACAATTGGTAGATGGTTCGGAAATATTGAAATGTCACCGGGCATCTGTATGACTTTTTTTACCCAATTAAGTATAAACTGTTATTGTTCGACGAAATGACAATTAAGAAATGCTTCGACTTCGATCGGAGTCGACAAAAAATTGAAGGTTTCGAAGATTATGGTGCTTTCGGGTCGCAATTAAAACCAGGCACACACGCGTTAGTCTTTATGGTTCGCGGTTTATTTTACAATTGGAAACAACCAGTTGCTTACTTCATAAGTAGCGGTTGCGTTTCTACAATAAAATTGTCGGATATGCTTGACGCGGTAATTCGTGCTGTAGGTAACGCTGGCTTACGCGTACGTGCTGTTGTTTGCGATCAAAGTTCCGGCAATAGATCATTAGTAGAGAGAAAAGTTAATATTGAAGAACCCTATTTTATATTTGAAGGAAATAAAATTTATTTCCTTTATGATTATTTACATATATTTAAAAACATTCGGAACAATTTGTCACGTCATAACTTTATGGTTAACGGTTCTGTAGTTTCGTGGGATGACGTAACGTCTCTATGGAACCTTGAACGAGACAAGGGCACTAGAGCAGCACCAAAACTGTCAAAAAAGCATACTCGACCGAATTGTTTTGAAAAAATGAATTGTAAGCTCGCATTACAAGTTTTCAGTCGAACAGTTTCGGCGGCCTTGCTAACGGCTAGCATGCAAGGACAGATCCAAAGCGATACTGTTGTTAATATTGCATGCTTTGTTCGCCTGTTAAATGATTTGTTTGATAACTTAAACAGTCGAACCGCATACGATGCCAATCCTCAGAAGTGTGCTTTGTCAAATACAACCCCTCAGGTTGAGCAAAATTTATTAGACCAGGTTAAAGCAGCAGTAATTGGTCAGTACTGCAAAATGGTCGGGGGGTACGTCCACCGTGCTTCACTGGCCTGCAACTATCCATTAACACAACGGTTCAATTATGGCATGATGTTCGCGATGAAGGTTCCGCGTATTTAATGACATCGCGATTGCAACAAGATGCAATTGAAAATTTATTTTCTATGATTAGGAATAACGCGGGCAGTTATGAACAAAACCCGTCTGCGAAAATTTATCGATTAAATTTACAAAAAAATATGATGCTAAATTTAAATAAGCCGTCGCAATCAGCAAATTGTCGCGATGACGAAGATATTAACCTCTTTAATCCGGTAGAATCATGTAAAAATTTTCCTTCTGATAGTTGCACAAATCCTTCGTCGCAAGCATCTATTCCTGTCCCATGTAAGTCCACAAGCCGAGGACACGGATAACACCATAATCGCTGACATCTTGCTCCGTGTACCGTATGACACAAACACCCTGGAAACATGTGCAATAGAATACTTTGCGAGATACGTTGCCAACAAAATTATTATAAAAACAAAATGCGATATATGTAAATCGCAGCTCTTGGATGCAACGAAAGTGCTATCCCGAAATGAGCAACTTTTAATATACTTACGCGCTTATAAGAAAAAGGGCAATGATTCGGATGTTGGAAGCCTCACAGCCCCTAATCAAAAATTTTCTTTCGTCTTCCGTGTATGTAACGCCATTTTCGACAAAATATATTCCACCTTGCGGGCTGAAGAGGGAATACTCGATAAAATATTTGCATACTTTTTACAGGGTGTTAACAGTTCATCTGACCTTCGTGGTTGGTTTGACAGTAGTCCTTGTGGGGATCACCGGAAAAAATTATTTTATTTTATGATGACAGTAAAAATCCATAAAGACACGATATGGCTCGGTCAAGAATTGCGACGCCCAAAAAGTAGTTTTCGAAAGCCAGCCCCGAAGGTGCGAAAGTTGCAAGGCCTGTAAAATACTCGTTCCATGTGAGGTACTGTTACTTCGTCATTCTCTCAATATTACTTTCTTTTTTAATGTAAATTTGTTCAATCAATATTAACGTAGGACATAACTAACAGTACCCCACAAGACACCATTAAAGTGTTGGTTCGAGCATTAGATTATAGTTAATTTATTTACAAAGTTTATTAAATATTACGTTTCGTTTTTTAACACAAGCTTTCAACTTTAGATTCATATGATGATAATGTATTTTGTGTTTTAGTTTTGGTTTTTGTTTTTCTTTTTGACTGTTCTTTCAAAAGAATAATTTCATTTGTACGTACATACATACATTCATGTGTTGAGTTTATTCTTTTTTGTGTATTTTTAAGTGACTAGATTTATTAGAATGTATGTATTTACTATTATAGAAAGAACAGTTCATATTCTGGATCACTTCTTTATGAAATCTTCTGTTTTTTAAAAAGTCTAAAAATATTTACGTTTTCCATTCTACTTCAACAAGCTGCTTTTTCTATGCAATCATTAAATTACTTCGTCAGAAAAGACGCTTACAAAAAATAATTTTAAATTTAATTTAATTGGATATTTTATACAAGCTACTCTGAAGTAGAATGGCATAGTTGGAAATATGAATTGCCGTTTTCTTATTTACAACTATGCGGGTCTTGTAACAGCGACCTCCTCGTGGTAAGACCTGGAAAGTTAACGATATTTAGGTAAGGCTTCATTTTAGAAGGTGTAATTTTTTTGCGCGTGTTATCTTTTTTCAAAGTCGTCAGAAACAAAACAAACAATCGACTAACACCTCAAACTCCAACATTACGTGTGCTGGAAAATACAGTACTCAGTGTTAATTTCGTATGATTCACAAATAAATTCGTAACTTTTTAAAGAGTCATTTCCTAAAAAAGTTATATAGAAAACTTGTTCACCTTTCGACGCTCTATAAAAAAAAAAAAAAACGTCCAAAAAAATTACACTATCTAAAACGAAGTTGAGCCTAATATTCCATCGAATATATGAAATATCGTTAATTTACTAACAGCTGTTAAATACTCACAAGTTTGAGTGTCTCGCAATAATAAATCCGCACTGGATGTAATACCGCAGCTTATCAATTACGCGCACGTACGTACTCTTTCACACCTTAAATGGCAATGCCCATGCAGGGCTAGAAATCGAGTGCGTATAGCATGCGCTTAGGAGTATACCAGGATCCGCGACATAATTCAGTAGCAGAACCAATTAGAACCGCGGAATAATGGATCACGTGAACACGTACGTGTCACTCGAGTCGCTTCCGCAAATAAGGAGCTGACACGTGCCAGGATTCGACAAAACCACCAAAGTAAGCGTCTATCGGCTCCGGCGGGTAGAGGGGGAGGGTAGCTGATTAATTAGAGCCTGCCATTCTATCGACGGTAACCCGTGCCAATATTATCGATATCTATAAGTTTATAAGATCGATCTCATTTTCTATCCAGAAACGGTATTCTTTGTTTTCCTACACTTGCACTGTAATTCGCGCACTACTGCGACACGTTATTCGTTCTACTAGATCCACTCTTTACAACGTCTCACAGAAAAATAAACTATCCTTCAAGAGCCCTTTCACACGGAGATACGCGTATGAAAGATGTTGAATTTGATACGTTCAGACGACGATTCGTGTGATATACAGTATCGTGATACTGGTTGTTTTCTTATGATGTCAGTAGATGAAACATTGAGACAAACAATCTCCGTCATAAACGTATTTCGGTGCGAAAGGATACTTACTCCTTGTCTGACTCTGAGCAACATGTGGAAAGCTTCGCAGCGTAAATGTGGGACGCGTAGTTTTATGCAGGTCATTGTTAACCGTGATGTATGAATTGTTTGATGAGGGATTGTATTTATGAAATTACACACACACACACACACACAGAGAGAGAAAGAGAAAGAGAGAGAGAGAGAGAGAGAGAGAGAGAGAGAGAAAGAGCGAGAGAGGGGGAGAGAGAGAGAGAGAGAGAGAGAGAGAGAGAGAGAGAGAGAGAGAACGTATTATAGCCGTGCGACATTGATACCATAGATGTATGCAGTTGGAGTCCAAGTTTAATAAATGTACTACATATTCTAAACCCGTATCACCGATCATTTGCCTGCCCTTCAATCCTTATACGCCAAGCATCAGCGAACCAGAGTCTAAATAAATAAGTTTTTCTCAGTGCTCCGTGTTACGCGCGTATCGACTCATGCCATTGTCCATGTGTTTTCATGATTCGCTATTGTTTTAAATGCTTCGAAGAAGTGTGGTCAGAAAGATCAACGAATGTAAACGTAATAAAAGTATTGATGTCGGGGTATTATTATGCCCGTTATATGAATGTTGAAAAAGATATCAACATTAATGCCGAGGTATATGGCCAGTTTGAAATTAAAAAAAAAATTATTCTGTGAAAAAAAATTGAACCATGGCTTACCGCGAACCTACGAAAAAAAGAACTCGAACGCGTCAACGAGCGACGACGAGTCAATCTCAAACTCTCCTGGATTCACTTTTCGCTGGATCGCGCTCTGCTCAACGCGGTGGTGCCCGATTTGCCTTCCGGCTGAAAGAACGCAATGGTACGTGCGATGCCTTATGCGAAATCTGGCACCACTGTCACCGGCCTGTGTGCGGAATGAAGACGCGACGCCGCGACTGCATGTCGAACAAAGACGCAACGCGCGATGTTGGTTGAAAGGGGACGGAGCATAGTTCTGTCCTTCTTATGTGTCGTCACGATACCTGACGTCACACGACGTTGGTGGAAGGGAGACGCAGCATAGTTCCGTCCTTCTCTCAACGCCGAGCGCGATTCGGCGAGAAACGGCGCCCGCAGCTCTCCCGGACAAGGC
Source organism: Priocnemis perturbator (assembly GCA_963942575.1). NCBI lineage: Eukaryota > Metazoa > Arthropoda > Insecta > Hymenoptera > Pompilidae > Priocnemis > Priocnemis perturbator. The sequence continues at coordinate 6,483,758 of OZ012643.1, read as the reverse complement.
ACGCATACTTTTCCGTATCTCCACTCCCGCGGACACCAATGGTGTAAAACAGGACTGCAGAACTTGTGGCACGCGTGCCACATCTCCCCCCCTGCCACCGTACCGCCCCGCGGTGCCGGCCGAGGAGAAGAGCCCCCTCTCTATGGCCACTGCTCTGAGATCGGAGAGTGGGTACCGCGTCACGGGCACCTCTCCGCTTCACCGCTACATCTTCGATGCTCGACTGTCGTCGCTTCATTGCTTTACTGCAGGACTGCAGAACTTGTGGCACGCGTGCCACATCTCCCCCCCTGGCACCGTACCGCCCCGCGGTGCTGGCCGAGGAGAAGAGCCCCCTCTCTATGGCCACTGCTCTGAGATCGGAGAGTGGGTACCGCGTCACGGGCACCTCTCCGCTTCACCGCTACATCTTCGATGCTCGACTGTCGTCGCTTCATTGCTTTACTGTTTACTGAATGCTCTGCGAGTAACGATACAGAATTAGAGAAACGGAAGGATGCCAAAGCAAAAGATTGCGAATCGTCGCTTCCACGATGAATGGGAAGCGGATTTTTTTGTAGCGGATTGTGGCGGACAGCCGCAATGTTTAATTTGCGGGATAAAGATTGCGACCATGCAAAAATGCCACATTTCTAGGCATTATCGTACCTGTCACGCAAAAACCCATGATACCTATTCGGCAGAACAACGGGTCGAAATAATAAAAAAATTAAAATCACCGTACGCTACAAAAGTAGAGGCTACATTGACGAAAGAACAGAAAAGTCTTGCTGCTTCGTATGCTGTTGCATTGGAAATGGCACGTGCAAGAAAACGGAGAGCTCATAAAAAAATGTTCAATCGAAATGGCGAAAGCCTTCGGAAATGAAACTGCAGTGGAAAGTTTTAAGACAGTATCCCTGTCACGGACAACTGTATGTACAAGAATTGGCGAAATCGGTGTACATATTGAAAATAAATTGAAAACTTTATTAGAACGCTGTCGTTATTTTTCATTATGCTTGGACTAGAGCACAGATATTAGTGACGTAAGTCAATTGTTAATATTTGTCCGTGGTATAAACGACGACTTTACCATTTTTGAAGAATTGTTAGCACTTGTGCCGCTACACTCAACAACGAGGGGATTGGACATTTTCAATGCAGTCCGTGAAGAGGTGGAAAAATACGGAGGATTTTCGAAATGCACTGCCGTTGTGACAGACGGGGCGAAATCGATGGTAGGGCATGAGAATGGATTCTGGGGACATTTGAGAAAGAATAACATCAATTGCCGAACACTGCATTGCATTATCCATCAAGAAGCCTTGTGTGGAAAAATTGTAGTCTTGAGCTCGACCATGAAATTAGTTGTAAAAGTTACAAATTTAATTCGAGGAGGAAACCGAGCCTTATCTCACCGCAAATTTCAGAGTTTTTTACAGGATGTTAATGCTGCACACGGGGACCTTCCGTTACACAGTGAGATACGTTGGTTAAGTGCAGGTAAAACATTGAAAATATTTTTCGATTTAAGAAATTTGATCCCTGAATTTTTAAAAAATGAAATTAAAACAAATACGGCAGACATTCAAGATAAATTGAAAGACGTACAATTTTTGACGGAGTTAGCGTTTTTAACCGATATAACACAGCATCTAAATTGTCTAAATCTTAAATTGCAGCAACAAAATCAAACTGTGTCCGATTTGATCGGACACATTAACGGTTTTAGAAATCAACTCAAATTATTTACAGCAGAAATAAGACAAAACGAGCTGTACCATTTCGCATCTTGCACAGAAATTGCCGCAGAGCATGCCAATGCAACTTTCACGCAATTTGTCTCACCGCTATCAGAGATTGAGCTGCAATTTGAAAAACGATTTCAAGATTTCGATTTAATGAAAACTGACCTCGTAATTTTTAATAACCCGAAAGGATGTACAATTCCGGACCAACAGCTTGAATATCGACTGGAACTGTGTAATTTGCAAGCAGATCCATTTTTGATCAGTAAAACTGAACATGGGGTTGAATTTTTCAAATTGCTCTGCCCTAAAAAGTATCCGAAACTTTTAAATTTAGGCTTAAAGATTTGCTCAATGTTTGGCTCAACGTATAAATGTGAAAGCACTTTTTCAGCTATGAAATTTATAAAGTCTAAAAACCGTTCCTCATTAGCTGACGATTCACTAATGCATTTGCTGCGAATAACAACAACAAATATTCCAGTTGACATTGAAGCATTAGTACGTCAGATGCCGAGGCCGCAATGCTCTCACTAATTCAAAAAAAAACTATTGGAACGTAGTGAGTAAACCGTCCCCAAACTAAAAAGCTAAAACGGCATAAAATCATTTTTGTTTAAATCGTTATTGTAATCCAGACCAGTCATTCGATAAGCCGATAAGGTAAACAAATTCCGAATAATTCTTTAGCCAATTTTCAAACGCAGTTCTTCGTCCATATATTTTCTGGCTCAATTTACTAGTGACACAGAGTACTTTTTTTCCAATAGTTCGTTTTCTTTTAACCCTTTCGCTCCGAACGACGGATATATCCGTCATCCACAAAACCACTCGCGGAGCCGAACGCCGGATATATCCGTCATCCACAAAACTACTCGCGGAGCCGAACGACGGATATATCCCTCATTCATATGATCGCCCTTTGGAGACGGACGCCGGATATATCCGACTTGCCGGCATGCCGGTAAAATACGCGCAAAATAGTATCCACGCTCAATGTGCACATTTTCGGCGGGCGGTCCCGTTCAGGAGTGGCGCTACGGCGGACTGAACCGCCGTAGCGAAAGGGTTAATGTTGGCACCGCTAATACGAAATCTTTATAAACAGTAAAAAACCTACTTCAAAGTAGGGATTTTCGATTCTCTTGAAAGAATCGATTTTTAATCGGTTCAGAAGAGATTTATTAGAATCGATTCTCTGAAAAAATAAAGTATTTTGGGGTAAAGAATCGAGTTCACCATTCATAAATTGTGCAGATAGTCTTAAAAATCGAGATTAAAAAATGTATTCTGCAAGAATCGACTTTTTGGGGTAAAGAATCGAGTTCGAGTAAATTTTGCAGAGTCTGTTAAAAAAATCCAAATAAAACAATGGATCTCGAAAGAGAATCGATTTTATGGGGTAAAGCATAGAATTCGAGATGAATAAATGCTGCGGATTCTCTTGAAAAATTCAAATAAAACAATTGATCTCGGAAGAATCGATTTTTTGGGGTAAAGTATCGAATTCGAGATGAATAAATGCTGCAGATTCTCTTGAAAAATTCAAATAAAACAATGGATCTCGGAAGAATCGTTTTTTTTGGGATCAAGCACTGCGGTCCAAGAAAGTGCCCCGGGGCATTTTCGGTTCCCCCACCCAGCTACCGTTGCCCTGGCGACGAGCGACGCTCGCTATGGAACATAAAGGACAGAACTACTTCTACCTAGTACAGGTGGAAATAGCGGCGTGGGGGGCCCCACTCGTGGACCGGGCTGGGGTAAAGTATCGAGCTCGCGAGTAATAAATGCTGCAGATTATCTTCAAAAATTCAAATAAAACAATGGATCTCGGAAGAATCGATTTTTTTGGGTGAAGCATCGAATTCGCGAGTAATAAATGCTCCAGATTGTCTTGAAAAATCGAAATCAAAAATATTGGAGAAATTGTTTTTCTGGGGAAGAGAATCAATTCTTCAAACAAACACATGACCAGTGGGCCACTGTACTATTCTGCGAACTTTGTTTTGTCTTTACTTTAACACCGACCTAAAAAAAATGATTTTATGCCGTTTTAGCTTTTTAGTTTGGGGACGGTTTACTCACTGCGTTCCAATAGTTTTTTTTTGAATTAGTGAGAGCATTGCGGCCTCGGCATCTGACGTACTAATGCTTCAATGGAATATTTGTTGTTGTTATTCGCAGCAAATGCATTAGTGAATCGTCAGCTAATGAGGAACGGTTTTTAGACTTTATAAATTTCATAGCTGAAAAAGTGCTTTCACATTTATACGTTGAGCCAAACATTGAGCAAATCTTTAAGCCTAAATTTAAAAGTTTCGGATACTTTTTAGGGCAGTGCAATTTGAAAAATTCAACCCCATGTTCAGTTTTACTGATCAAAAATGGATCTGCTTGCAAATTACACAGTTCCAGTCGATATTCAAGCTGTTGGTCCGGAATTGTACATCCTTTCGGGTTATTAAAAATTACGAGGTCAGTTTTCATTAAATCGAAATCTTGAAATCGTTTTTCAAATTGCAGCTCAATCTCTGATAGCGGTGAGACAAATTGCGTGAAAGTTGCATTGGCATGCTCTGCGGCAATTTCTGTGCAAGATGCGAAATGGTACAGCTCGTTTTGTCTTATTTCTGCTGTAAATAATTTGAGTTGATTTCTAAAACCGTTAATGTGTCCGATCAAATCGGACACAGTTTGATTTTGTTGCTGCAATTTAAGATTTAGACAATTTAGATGCTGTGTTATATCGGTTAAAAACGCTAACTCCGTCAAAAATTGTACGTCTTTCAATTTATCTTGAATGTCTGCCGTATTTGTTTTAATTTCATTTTTTAAAAATTCAGGGATCAAATTTCTTAAATCGAAAAATATTTTCAATGTTTTACCTGCACTTAACCAACGTATCTCACTGTGTAACGGAAGGTCCCCGTGTGCAGCATTAACATCCTGTAAAAAACTCTGAAATTTGCGGTGAGATAAGGCTCGGTTTCCTCCTCGAATTAAATTTGTAACTTTTACAACTAATTTCATGGTCGAGCTCAAGACTACAATTTTTCCACACAACGCTTCTTGATGGATAATGCAATGCAGTGTTCGGCAATTGATGTTATTCTTTCTCAAATGTCCCCAGAATCCATTCTCATGCCCTACCATCGATTTCGCCCCGTCTGTCACAACGGCAGTGCATTTCGAAAATCCTCCGTATTTTTCCACCTCTTCACGGACTGCATTGAAAATGTCCAATCCCCTCGTTGTTGAGTGTAGCGGCACAAGTGCTAACAATTCTTCAAAAATGGTAAAGTCGTCGTTTATACCACGGACAAATATTAACAATTGACTTACGTCACTAATATCTGTGCTCTAGTCCAAGCATAATGAAAAATAACGACAGCGTTCTAATAAAGTTTTCAATTTATTTTCAATATGTACACCGATTTCGCCAATTCTTGTACATACAGTTGTCCGTGACAGGGATACTGTCTTAAAACTTTCCACTGCAGTTTCATTTCCGAAGGCTTTCGCCATTTCGATTGAACATTTTTTTATGAGCTCTCCGTTTTCTTGCACGTGCCATTTCCAATGCAACAGCATACGAAGCAGCAAGACTTTTCTGTTCTTTCGTCAATGTAGCCTCTACTTTTGTAGCGTACGGTGATTTTAATTTTTTTATTATTTCGACCCGTTGTTCTGCCGAATAGGTATCATGGGTTTTTGCGTGACAGGTACGATAATGCCTAGAAATGTGGCATTTTTGCATGGTCGCAATCTTTATCCCGCAAATTAAACATTGCGGCTGTCCGCCACAATCCGCTACAAAAAAATCCGCTTCCCATTCATCGTGGAAGCGACGATTCGCAATCTTTTGCTTTGGCATCCTTCCGTTTCTCTAATTCTGTATCGTTACTCGCAGAGCATTCAGTAAACAGTAAAGCAATGAAGCGACGACAGTCGAGCATCGAAGATGTAGCGGTGAAGCGGAGAGGTGCCCGTGACGCGGTACCCACTCTCCGATCTCAGAGCAGTGGCCATAGAGAGGGGGCTCTTCTCCTCGGCCAGCACCGCGGGGCGGTACGGTGCCAGGGGGGGAGATGTGGCACGCGTGCCACAAGTTCTGCAGTCCTGCAGTAAAGCAATGAAGCGACGACAGTCGAGCATCGAAGATGTAGCGGTGAAGCGGAGAGGTGCCCGTGACGCGGTACCCACTCTCCGATCTCAGAGCAGTGGCCATAGAGAGGGGGCTCTTCTCCTCGGCCGGCACCGCGGGGCGGTACGGTCCCAGGGGGGGGAGATGTGGCACGCGTGCCACAAGTTCTGCAGTCCTGATTTAACATAATGACCAGTGATGTACTTAACCTATTTGGCTTAAACCAAAACCCACACACATATGCAATAGCGTTCGCCGACGACTTGATAATTTATATGGCTGACTCGCAAGTGGTCAAATTAACAAAGGAATTACAAAATATATTTAATAAACTGCAAAAGTATTATAAAACGTGGAAATTCAAAATAAACCCGCAGAAATGCGAAACCATATTATTTAAAGATAGGATAATTAAATAAAAAAAAAACGTTAAAAAAAAATGGAGAAAATTCAAAATAAAAGCCGAAGACGATTCCGAACTACCAAACAAAAAAACAGTAAAATATCTAGGTATCCACATTTCAGCCAATTTAAATTTTCAACAGCATATTAATAACTCCATTACTAAAGCAAAAAAAGCGTTCTTAGCTAATTTAAAAATCTTTTACTCGAGCCTACTTAAAGAAAGAGTCAAAATCTTATGCTACTTATCCCTAATAAGACCCATACTAACTTATGGATGCCCGAAATGGTACAATATTAACCCATACCAAATGGAAGTCCTACGAGCGTTTGAAAGACGATGCCTAAGAATCTGCTTAAAAAAATACAGGGTCATAAACGATCCTAACAAAAAATATATTAAAAATAGCATCATTTACAATGATGCCAAAATCCCCAAAATGGACCACTTTATAATAAAATTAACACGAAACCATTATGCGCAGGCCAGAACAATTATAAATAATAGCCTTATCTCGGGCGCAACAATACCTATGGATACATATTACAAGAATCTTATCGATGCCTCCTCAAACTATATCCCTCCCGAAATGTTCTGTTACCTCGACGGTAAAGGGTATATACTAAATAAGGATAATATTCCGTTAATTTATTATATAAAAAAAAGAAGACACGCAACCAATATTGCACATAGACCGGACTCAACTATATATAACCAGTGCTGCTGACGTAATTTTTCGCAAATACATTCATAACTTTCGCAGGCGTGATTTCCCAAAAGAAAGTCATAGGGAAAACTTATAGAACTTTCGATGCTCTATCCAGGGAAACAAAGAACGCCGAAAAAATAATGTACCTGCTGCAAAATACGGCGACAAACGTTACTTCGCAAAAAACGCTCATAACTTTTGAAGGAATGATTTCCGGCAAAAACGTCAGAGGGAATATTTTCTCACCTTTCGATGCTCCAACCAAAGAAAAAAAAAAAAATTCGTGCCCGCTAAGCAAAGCCTTACCGAAATGCATAATTTATACTGAAACACGCTAATTTTAAACTTGCTCGTCTATCCCGGTTCAACATGCACAAGGTGATGTTTTCGATTAGCGTGTTTCAATATAAATTATGCATTTCTTACGTCGTGACTGACACCCGTTGCGTTAGAAATCATAATAACTTGTATACACTAAGTGATGTTAAGGTCACAAAAATGGTGTCCGCTGGATTTGCTTTTTTATTGTGTATCATGCTATCGTAAAAATACATGTGCGATCCATTTAAAAAACACTGATGACCTTGAATTTTTATTAAAAAACGATTACCTAAAAAATGTTTTTCTTTGCCGTTACATTGAGTCCTGAAAATTGTGTAACTTTCTGCTTCGAAGTTTTTTCATAAGACTATAAATACGGAAGATATTTAAGTGTTCCCATTTACGTGGACCACCCTGTATACATGATCGCTTATTAGAAATATCATCTTGTCTACATTTCTGTCCGAATGCTTTGGAAATAATATGGTTAAACATTATCACAAGTATCTGATTGCCTTATTGTGATTTTAAATTACAGGTCTTATAGGTATATCTTCTGGATGCATCTAGCGTCGGAACCCTCAGCATCAGTTGCCAAGGTGTCAAGGAATTTTGACACAGTATTTGAAACTGCATTGAATAACAAAGATGGTGAAGTACAGGATATGGGATAGATAAACTTCTGTAATGACAATTCACAATACTATGAAACAGGTATTACATTCATTTTGCTATTTGACAAGTGATCAGAGAAGTTTTATGTATTAGTCGATGTTAAACATAAAAACCTTATATTTATCATATTGCTTTTCAAAATTTTAGGGAATGATGAAATGCTGAACGTAACAAGGACACTGGATCATAATTTGAAAAGGTATATTCAAATCGTTCTAACGTCATATAAATCTGATGATGAATAATAATGTTCATATCTAAGAAACCTCATGTTGCTCACTTTATTTTCTAGCAATACTGCAAGTAGAGATAGCTGCACACAGTTTCTGTTGTAGTAAGTTTTGTTTTATGTTGCCCTGTTACACATATTACCCAAAAGTGAAGAGATTTGTATGAATAATTCAATAATGGTATTATTCTAGAATTGCAAATATTTCGTTTCCGTTTTTTAGAAAAATGTCGGTGGATCCCTATAACCACATCCACCAAAATAGACAGAAAAATAAATTAGAATTTTTATTTTCTACCGAATAGTATTGACAATGTCAATAAAGTACGCATCGAGATATGTGTACTGCTCAGGGGCGCACTGAACCGTTTGGAGCTTTGAAAATTTCCTGCAGAACTGATGGCACTTCATCTAATTTTAGCCCACTTGCCTAAAAAATGTTGCCATTACCTCCGTTACTTTTCTCACTTTAAAATTCATCAAAACCAGGTTGATGAGTATCTTGTCAGAAAAACGACCCGATCTATTAAAGCTTATGAATGCAGGGAAAGATATTTTACAAGCAATAAATAACGAGACCTATATTAATAATATCCCAAAGAAGTGATTTGCTAAGAAAATAATTACTATTCAATGTTTGGGGCTTACAATTTATTTTTTTAGTTTTGTAGTTTCGTTTTCTTTGGTTTTCTAAAAATATACAGCAAGAATAAAATTTTTGTTTTACTGTTTGCTATTGAGTTTTAAGTACTTTTTATTGTTAGGTTAAATGGCCGATTAAAGTAAATTTCGTGGGCTGATTTTACATTGCCAATGCGTCCCTGGTACTACCCAATTTTTTATTTCTACGGTAGAAGAAATGATACACTTGAATCACCAGTTGCAGGGAGACATTCCTTGGCTACAATTTGTAAGTACTTTTTTTGTATCAATCTTATCAATCCAAAATGCAACCAGAATGCTTTAAATGATGTGATTAGATATTTGCAACATTGGATAAGCATTTTCAAGAATTGTACATGTGTAATTTGATATATTAAACGTTATGTTTTTCTTAGCTCGTACAATATCAATGTTGTTTAATAATATCATCCTGATTAGTGAAAATAGCTGAAAGTATCGTATATAATTATGTGATTGCATTTGGAAAACAACAAATGGAACTAAATTTGCTATATTGTTACAGGTTCGAATGATGTCGCATGTGGGGGCAGAAAATATAGTAAAGATTGTAGTAAAAAATCATTGGAAGTGACCTTGCACTACGATGGAGCTGAACAGGGCAAAAGAAAAACCGCGCATTCCAAAACACGAAAGTAGCTGAACTGGTATTTATGTTTCTAAAACCCTGCGTGACATCGAAATATGTCCTTCATTATATACTCTAATTCACAAGAGCAATTTATTTTTATCAAATGTTTACATATATTATTCCTACGTTTGCAGATATTGCAAATATATTTACAGAAAATACCAAGCAGCACCATAGCAGACATTTCGAGCGCCATTCACGACTGGTCGAAACAATCTGTTTATCGAAAGAAAATTATATTAAATAATAAATGCCTTGCACATTTAACTAATGAATTGCTGCCATTTTATTTTATCATATACCCACATTAACAAGGAGAGGCATCAGACTGGGACAACTATTTCGGAAAAAAAACATTGGCATGTGTTTGGGAACGCAGCGACGCCGACCAATCATCGTCGCGGCATCCTCAAGGCGGCCTGAGGCCTGAGGCCAGAGCCGCCTGAGCCGCCTGAGGGCATACTTGCTCCGGGCTGCGCTTTCTCACGCATGCGCAGTGCAATTCACGAAAAATTCAGGGACGAACATGCAGTATACCCTATTGCGGACCCCGGGCCACAGCACTCGCAGTGGTGGTTTGAAATTGATTCGGGCCATTTAGAATTATATAATAGTATGAAAAATCGTAAGGAATAGTTTAATTGCTCTGATGGCGTTTTCATTTAATTTTCTTAACTTTTATAATTTTACCTTCATCTTAGCCTGTCTATATATATTAGATAATTATTATTTACAATGTTCCTTCCTCAACAAATATGTATATGTATATTTTACTTATTTATTTATAATCTACTTCGCGGAAACAATAACAAACGATGTGCAATATTTTTTATTTCGTTTATTTTAATCAATTATTTTTATGTTTTTATATATTTTTTTTATGTATTTTATATTGTTATTTAATTATTTAATATTTATTTCAAAGATCAAATCAAACTGTGCTATTTTTATTACGAATACTGGTAAGGTTTTTGGCAGTTTTCCTTACCCTTGCAACAAATGTTGGTATTTGTTGTAATTCTGCCAAATAAAATGTTTTTATTTAATGACAAAATGGTTTCAAAATTCTTGTAATACCCTTTTCCACCTTATTATTCTTTCCCTATTTATTATAATGTCAATACTTTATAATTATGTTTGTGTATGTACATTGCTTACTATAATATATATATGCTCACATTTTTAAAACTAATCCTTTTATCGTTTTTTATGAAATTGTTAATTATTGTTTGTGATTTATTAATTTATAAAATTAAAATTTGTTTTTAAATGATATCTGAGCGGAGGGGCCAAACGGGACCTCTTTTTCATGAATTTTAGCACGTACCTTAAGCAGGATTTCATGCGTGTTACGTCCCAATCGCGGTCGCGGCTTTCGCGAAGTACTCGGACCTTAAACCGGAAACTGCCGCCTTTTGGGTCTGCCGAATTAACGAGCTCCTACCCGGGATCGCTGCGGCTGCTAGTACAATGGAAATTTACTTACCTCGAAGATGCACCTTAATCTAGGGTAACCGTCGCTCGTTGCGGGTTGATAGTAGGAGTGGCGCCACCGTAGTCTTCGTATAAGATTATTTCACGGGTCCTCCCGTATGCCACCTGTCGTGGGTCGCCGTCCGGGATTTCCAGGGGCGGCAACGATCTCGGTCCACAGGTGGGTTTTTGCGGGAGATACCGGAAATAAGCTTGTTCCGAGGGTTCAACACCCGAATTGTGTGAATCGGGTTTTGGCATTTCGTGAAGGGATCGGAAAATTCGTCTCAACTGATTCTTGCGCCCTGCGCGTCGCGTCTTAGGCATTTAATTTGACTGGAACGAATAACTGTACCCAGATAGCAAAATGATACAAACTTTGCGCAAAGTTTGCAGCAAACTCAAGCACGCCTTTGTAGCAAAATTGGAACAAGGTGTGTCCGGATAAAGCTTAGGTTTTGCTGGCACGGCGTGCCACAAAAGCGTGAAGCGTATTTTTTGCAAAAAACGTGGCAAACCTTGCCGTTTACGGCATAACAGCAAATTTGTAGCAAGAACAGAGCAAACCTTGTCGTGCACGGCATGACAGAAAATTTGAGGCAAGATCAGAGCAAACCTTGTCGTGCACGGCATGGCAGCAAATTTGAGGCAAGATCAGAGCAAGCCTTGCCGTGCACGTAATGACAGCAAATTTATGGCAAGAACAGAGCAAACCTTGTCGTGCACGGCATGATAGCAAATTTGAGACAAGATCACAGCAAACCTTGTCGTGCACGGCATGATAGCAAATTTGAGACAAGATCACAGCAAACTTTGCCGTGCACGGCATGATGGCAAATTTGTGACAAGATTAGAGCAAACCTTGCCGTGCACGGCATGGCAGCAATTTTGTGTCTAGATTAGGGCAAACGTGGTCGGGCACGGCAGAAGAGTAAATTTATATCAAGAACAACAAATTGTTTAAATAACAAAATTTAATTATTTATTTATCATAAACATGCAGCACTAAAAAGTACTAATATATTGCGAATACGTGCATTCCTTACGTTTTATCGAATTAAAATGTGGCACTTTTCAGTGCCGTTTCGGCCAAAGAAAAGTGCCAGTTGGCAATAAAAATTGCCGATTGTTTTTTTCTCCACATCGTAGGCCACGGCCTACGACCTTTTCTCCCCCACGACCGCCGACACCGATGGTACTCGTAGCCACATCTGGGACCACTGGGGACATCTCGAGTGGCGCTGCAAAAAGTCCACGCTAGTTTGAAAAAATATGAAACATTATTAAAAAAGCAAGAGTACTAAGATGAGAAATGTTACTGATATAGTTGAAATTTATATAAATACAGTATCCCTTTACTTTTACACAACTAACCTAATTTCTTCCATCTCCTTGTGGCTCGTTGGGTTCATCATCGGTCCATAAATCCCGCGCCCTCTTGTGGCCCGCATGTCCTCCTGGACGGCCCATACATGCGCGGACTTTGTTCCGGTGCCTCTGCTTTGCAGTCCGCATAGCATCACGCATGTACGTTTGAAACTCAGATCGAACAGGTTTCCCATAATTGTTGTTCTCGCACACCGCATCTACATAACATTACAGTTTTTAAAATGGTGATTTCAGTAATCATTTCTATTTAATATTATGTATAACAATATCATACCATATATAGCTCGCACTAAGCGGACATTGTACAATGGCCGTTGATTTTCCTCTCGGCCAAACCAAGTATACGAGGTCATGAGGCTATCTTTAAACACTTTCTTGGTGCATAAATTCACGGTCTCCTTTGGATTTAATCCGCCAATATACACTAAGTAGTTCACCTGTTCAAAACATTACATTTTCATTTTTATTTGTAATAATTTGCCTTATTTTACATAACAGTCGTTAAAAAACAAAATATTTTTGCAGGCATTTCACAATTCAAATTATTTTTTGTAATAAAAACATTTAATATAAAATTAAAATTTAATCAAGCCGATATTTAAACATTCAAAAAAACTTGTGATGTAAATGGAATATTACATGAAGGACATACAAATATTGTATACTTTTAAAGTTTCATGGCGATAGTATAGACGGTGGATCTCGTTGGAGATGAGATATCAAAAATAAGTATATAAACTTATTATTTGATTTTATTTGCTCTGACCAGTGTTAGCATAGTCAGCGCAGAACTCAATCGTTGGTGCCGGTGGTGGGGGAAGCCTCACGTTAAACACCACCGATGAAGTTCTGCGCTGAATATGCTGACACTGGCTCTGACACAGGCTTGTTAGAAATTACGCACCTTTACCAGGACACGCTATATACAAGGATTGGTTTTTTTTTACATACCAGCTTCATATACTCCTCCTCGTCGGCCATTTCGAATTCGTTGACTTCGGCGGGAGTAGTGTAAGGCAATCTTTCTGGTTTCACCGGCTCATGGGTCCGGCTGGTTTGCACCAACGCCTTATCCAATTTCTTATGGATTTTTCTATAAAGAGCACATTAAATATATTAAAATTGACATTTAGTTATTATATATTTTGAAAACTTACTGAATTTCCGAAAAAAGGGCGTCGATCCTTCCATGTGTTGTTCTGTGAATATTAATTAATGCACATAAATATATTTTTTGTATAAAATGTTATTGTTCAGTGTATACTTACTGAATTTCTGATTTAATATCAAATTGGACTGGTTTACTACTGGAAGCAACGGGAGACGGCTCTCTTGCGGCCAGGCGTTGCAGACCTGCAAAGGAGATTTATCGTATGACCGATTTGAATTTCCCGCTATACATTGTGTATGTGGTGTAAGTGTAAGTGGTGTAAATGTTTCATATGTTGTTGAGTCTGTGTAATGTTGTTCATCAGATTGGTGAGGCAGTGATAGCAGATCTGGCCCGAAAACTCCATTGGAGTTTTTTGGGTGGGGGAAACCTCGGCAAGTGTGCGTGCTTGTCCGTGAGAGCTGTGCGCCCCGTTTCTCGCTGTTATCGCGCTCGGCTTTGAGAGAAGGACGGAACTATGCTGCGTCCCCTTTCAACCAGCAACGCGCGTTGCGTCTTTGTTCGACATGCAGTCGCGGCGTCGCGTCTTCGTTCCGCACACAGGCCGGTGACAGTGGTGCCAGATTTCGCATAAGGCATCGCACGTACCATTGCGTTCTTTCAGCCGGAAGGCAAATCGGGCACCACCGGCGTGAACAGAGCGCGATCCAGAGAAAAGTGAATCGAGGAGTGTTTGGGATTGACTCGTCGTACTCATCGTCGCTCGTCGACGTGATTTTTTTTCGTCGTTTCGCGCCTAGCCATGGTTCAATTTTTTTTCACAGAATAATTTGTTTTTTTTAATTATTCATCACACGGCAACAAACGATATTCATTTAAAAATATTTTAATACTTACTACGGATAGTTTTTAATATTTTGTCAGCGGAATAGATGTGTCGTATTGGTTTATAATAGACATGGGCAAAATAAATATTTCATAAATTTTTGTTTCAGTAACATTAATCTTTCTGTGGTAGTAATAAATAAGAAAGTATATAATAAATGTCAATTATTGCGTATTATGCATTAACCGTGAAACAAGTAAAATAGGATCACTTCTTGCACTAGAACGTTCTGAGGGATCGTACTTGTTGGGTTTTATAGTAACTAGTCCTTTAGGAGAGTTATATTCCAGATATACATCTGTGCTTTTATTAGGAGATTATACACGTTGCAGGTACGAAAGTAAGGCCATGCGGCCAGTAGTATAAGAACCGAGAAGAACATGAACATATGAATAATCAGGTACGAAACTCCGGTGGGAAATAACGCTACACTCCATGTCCGTGTCGCGCCATCTATCGGCTAAACAGTGAAGCCTTCCTTACTTCTCAACACTCCCACTCTTCACTCGTTTACGCCTCTAACTGACACGGAGTCCCTATTAGATATAAACTTTACACGTGGCAAGGCTTTTGTAAGAAAGTCCGCTTTCTGCTCACAAGAAGCTACATAGTTCAGCACTATTGCCTCGCTCTCGACACACTCCCGAATGTAATGATACTTAATGTCTATATGTTTCGTAAACTTATGATGTTCCGCATTTTTGGCTAAGCGTATTGCACTCTGATTGTCTACAAGGAGTTTAGTGGGTTCGTCTGAGATCACTTTGAGTTCTTTAAGCATTGTCCGCAACCACATAGTCTCCTGTGCTGCCGTTGACGCTGCCACATACTCTGCTTCAGTCGTTGATCGACCCACACACCCTTGACGGTGTGACGACCAGGTAATTGGGGCTCCTGCCAGCACAGCTATATACCCAGTTGTCGACTTGCGAGTTGCGATGTCACCAGCAAAATCCGCATCCGAGTACACCACCAGTTCATCACAGTCGCCCTGATAGCAGAGTCCGTAGTCCCTTGTCCCAGAAAGATATCTCATAATCTTCTTTACCGCAGTCCAGCTTGCTTCCGTTGGCTTGTTCAGGAATCGACTGACCTGACTGACAGCAAATGAAATGTCAGGTCGTGTTACCACCGCCAGGAACATGAGGCTTCCCACCGCCTCTCGATACGGCACGTCTACAATCGTTTCTGGTTCCCCGTGATTGTCGCTTTTCTGGATACTCTGTAACATAAAACTTGGGTCTGCTGGTATGGACTGAGCCTTGCAGTCCTGCATTCCGAACTTGGCCAGGACTCGTTCAGTGTAATTCTGCTGGCTCAGAGAGAGCCTCCTGTTGTGTCGCTCTCGCCTGATCTCCAGACCCACAAAGGAATTTGAACTTTCCAGCCTGATTTCGAAGTGCAGACTGAGTTCCCTCACAACAAGTTGAAGAGTATCAGTGTTAGTGCTCATCAACATCCCGTCATCCACACATAGGGCGAGCCAGATCTCAGCATCCCCTACAATTGCTCGAAAAACGCATTTGTCCGAATTTAATGGCTCAAAGTTGAAGAGCTTCAGAAATTTACAAAATTTCTGATTCCAGCATCTTGGAGACTGTTTAAGGCCATACAGACTCTTCCTTAATTTACATTTCAGCATCTCATTCTTCTCTTGAAATCCGATTGGCTGCTCCATGTATATGTCTTCTTTCAGATCACCGTACAGGAAGGCCGTCTTGATGTCGAATTGCAGCGTCTCCATATCGTGAATTGCCACCAGCGCTAGAAGTAGTCGAATGGAATCATACCTTACAACTGGGGAAAAGGTCTCCATATAGTCGATGCCCTCCTTCTGCGAGAATCCCTTGGCACACAGACGCGCCTTAAACCGCTTTGCACTTCCGTCTGGATTTCCTTTCACCTTGTAGACCCATTTACAGCCTACGGCTTTCCGGTCCGGAGGTAGAGGTGTCAACGTCCAAGTGTTGTGCGAATGCAAGGATTCTATTTCCTCTTTCATGGCCTTTTTCCATTCCTCGGCATCCTTGCAGGTGACCGCCTCCTCATAAGATTGGGGTTCTTCGTATATCGCTGCATAAGCAATATCGATTGTCGCGAGACAATCATAAAATCTAGCAGGACGTTTTATTGTACTCCTATTCCTTAGTCTGCAACCCGTGTTGCCGTTATGAGATCCATTTTCTTCCTGTTCCTCATCTTCGTCCTCTTCATCTTCAGTAGATTCTTGCACTTCATCAGTTTCCTTGTTCTTTGTCAGCGACAGTACCATGTATTTTGGCTCATGAATCCGTGCACCCGTTCCTCTTTCCTCATTAAAGATTACATCCCTTGCCACCGTAACCTTTCCCGTCCTGGGATTATACAGCCTGTAATTTGTACTACCGCCATCATATCCTACAAAGATGACCTCTTTGGCTTTCTCATCGAACTTAGTACGGGCAATCTTTGGAACGTGCACATATGCCTGGGCACCAAATTTCCGCATATGTTTTAAAGTTATCTTCTTCCCGGAAAACTTCTCATAGGGAATACCCTCTTGTACTCTGCTTGGTCGCCTGTTTAGGATATGTACACTAGTGCTCACGGCTTCGGCCCACAGTGTCTCCGGGAGCTGTGAGTCCAACAGCATGGTACGGGCACATTCCACAATCGATCGATTCTCCCGTTCAACTCGACCGTTTTGCTCTGCACAATATGGCGCTGTTCTTTCAGCTTCTATTCCCATTTTCCTAAAATGGTCCGTAAACTGTTCATTAACGAACTCACGACCGTTATCGCTTCTAAAGATTTTTAGCTTGTTTCCAGTTTGCCTCTCGAGCATCTTCTGAAACTGTACAAAGGTGGAAAACACATCGCTTTTGCACTTAATAAAATATGCAAATCTAACTGATGTACAATCATCCTTGAACAGCAGGAAGTAATTTGCTCCACCGAGCGACGTGACTGGCATTTTTCCACATACATCGGAATGAATGATCTCCCCTGGTTTACTGGCTCGGGGTCTTTCACTCTTAGGAAATGGCAGTCGGTGCAGCTTACCAGACTGACAGAGTCCACAGAAAAACTTGGTGACATCGCTTTCTTTAAGTCCCGGTACTAAACCTTTGCTTGCCATGTCCCTCAGGCTCTTGGTACCGGGATGTCCTAGGCGTTCATGCCAGAGTTTTACAGAGTCCTCGATTGTTGCATTTCCTTGCTCAACTGTTTTCTCCCGGAAGAGCATTTTGTAACACTGATTTGCCAGTTTTATTCCAGTCGCTACAACTTCCTCGTTCAATACCTCAAGTTTGGTATCATCGAACACGACTTTGAGCTGCTTACTTGTGGCAGCTCCCACTGAAAAAAGATTCTTCTTTAGTTGTGGCACATATAAAGTGTTTTCCAACGTACGCGGCTCCCACTGGCCGTTAAGGAGTGCTTCGACCTTCACCGAGCCGATTCCTTCTGCTGACACAAATGAGTTGTCCCCTATCTGGACCACACAGGCCGATTTGTCCATTGGCTCAAATGTAGTGAACCAATCCCTGCGTGCAGTCATATGTTTTGATGCAGCACTGTCTGCAAGCCATGCATTTTCACATCCTCTTGCCCTTAGATTCTTGCATTCAGCACTGAACGCTACATCTTTGGGTGTTTTTCCTTCATTATCCCTCGTGGGTTTGATGCCGGCTTTCCACTTAAGACAGTCCCTCTTCATATGGCCAGTCCGCTTACAGTAAAAACACTTAACTGTTGTTTTACCTTTGGGTTTTTGTTGATCGCCTTTCTTCTCATTGCTCTGAGGTAAGCAGGGCTTTTGTGCAGTCTTATGTACATTTAACGCTGCAAATGCTGTAGCTACGTCCTCTTCCTGAGCAAATCGCTTCTCTTCATGTAGAAGGCGTGACGTGAGGTTCTCAAAAGTCTGTTTTGACTCATCATACGAGTCCCATGCACTTATGAATGCACTGTACCTTGATGGCAGACTCTCCAGAGTCTTCGCTACTTTATCGACGTTGGATACCTCTTCGCCCACATCGGTTAGCGCCAGGGCCATTGACTCAACTTTACTTATATGTTGAGCAATACTTTCGTTGGGCTTCATCCGATAACCAAAGAACTGCTGTTTGAGTGTTACCTTATTAACCGAGCTTCGCTGCTCGTGCACATTCTTTAGGCGGGCCCACATCTGTGCTGCAGTTTCGCATGCAATTACTGTTTGCAACTGGCTGTATTCCATCCCTGTGGAAATGATCAACATGCCTTTCGCATTTTTCTCTTCCCATGCTCCTAGCTCAGCTACGCTGGTTTCAGCCGGCCGGGTCTCAGTCCCATTTACGACGCCAATTATCTTCTCGGCACGAAAAACTATTTCCATCTGGTACTTCCAAAGTTGAAAATTATTTCCATCAAACTTCTGTACCAGGAAATTCTTTAGCTTGTCCATCTCTGCGAGTTTCCTTAATACCCTCATTCACTGACCTTTTTCGTCCCGTGAATAATCCTGAGCTCTCGCACGAGATACAGTACAAGATGGCCGCACCACGTGCCGAAAAACCGACTCTTTCTTGTGCACACCGGCTGTGCGATCCTTCGTTCTCTTTTATACACTTCCGCGAGTTACTGGGCCCATAACCTGTTGGGTTTTATAGTAACTAGTCCTTTAGGAGAGTTATATTCCAGATATACATCTGTGCTTTTATTAGGAGATTATACACGTTGCAGGTACGAAAGTAAGGCCATGCGGCCAGTAGTATAAGAACCGAGAAGAACATGAACATATGAATAATCAGGTACGAAACTCCGGTGGGAAATAACGCTACACTCCATGTCCGTGTCGCGCCATCTATCGGCTAAACAGTGAAGCCTTCCTTACTTCTCAACAGTACTAACACGCGATTTTAACACATGACAGCGTACGTCAGGAAGAATTTGCTTGACACGACGCGACGACGGTGCGAATGTTTTTATGAGTTGTTCTCTATGATTTGTTCTGCATGATTTCTTTTCTAAATAGAAGGTGATCAAATTGTGTATGTATTCTAACAGTTCTCAGCAAGTCCCATCACATTGATTTGAAACGTTTTTCTTACTTCGCACGTTTAGTTTAAGAACGCTCTCCCCATATCGTGAAAGAAAAAGTTGTTCGGTTGAATAAGGCAATTCACTGTTCATACTGTAATCCATATGTACGTCCATTGTCGCATTCTGCCCACGAAATGTCGCAACGTGCGTATTGTCAAAGAAGGCATGATAAAACAGGACAATAATAACTAAATCCCTGTGAATTTGTTAGAGATGTTTGAGTGACGAGGTTGGCACTTCTCTTTTAGAACTAGTTTTGTAAGACTGCGTGTAAGCTTACTTCCGGTTGCTCTCTTCTCGGTGGTACATGTGCGAGAACGAAAGCAAGTAATAAAAGGTAATCGTTAATCATAAAATATCCTCGACTCAGTTAATGATCCAAGCCTGCCACAAGCGAATATTAAACGTTCGTCGTCCAAGTACTCTGTAGTTCTAACAGGTTATGGGCCCAGAGATTGAAAATAGTTAAAACTAATAGATTCTGGATCAAGTGAAAAGAGGTTATTAGGCCACGTGCTGGAAATAAATTTCATTAAAGAATGGATCGTGAATACGAGTCTAGAATAACTAAATTAAAAGGTTCCAGTGACTGGAATACTTGGAAGTTTCAGATAAAAATAATTCTATCCTCCATAGAGGCGATAGATATAGTAAATGGCATCTCTAAGAGACCTACTAGAGTCCCAATGGCAGATGCAGCAACAAGCCCAGAAACAGAAAATAAAATATTGCAATGGGAAAAAGCCGAACGTTTGGCTCAAAGAATAATTGCAACGAGTATCTCGGATGTGCCGTTGGTGCACATAATGAATTGCGAAAGTTCTCAAGAAATGTGGGAAAAACTACACAGTGTATTCGAGCAAAAATGTGAAACCGGAATACACATGTTGCAACAGGAATTTTATGTTACCAAAATGGAAAGTACAGAAAGAATAGCGGAATACATATCCAGACTCGAGAATTTAAACTATAAATTAAAAGCATTGGGCGAGCCTGTGGCAGACTCAATGCTGATAACAAAGATACTGATGACACTGCCTCCGAAATATATGCATTTTGTAACAGCATGGGAGTCTACGGAGGAGGAACAAAGGACTCTAAAGAATTTGACTGCGAGACTGATAACTGAAGAAGCTCGAGCAATATCGAAGGAAGAGGATGGCGGAGGATCAGGTGCCTTGACCGCTTGGGAACAAAGTATGACTTCCAGACAAACACATAATAAGGAAAGCCAGCATCACAATACTAGAAAGCCAGGAGTATGCAATTATTGTAAAAAACCAGGGCATTGGAAGGCGGACTGCTGGCATTTAAATAAAACAAAGCCTGAGTATAACGTATCATTTCGAGGTAATAATAACAGAAAAGGTGATGCACTTATAGGAAATCTGACGGTATCGAATAATAATATAAATGACTGTAAAGATGACTGGTACCTGGATTCGGGTGCCAGCGACCATATGACTAGGAATAAAAGTTGGCTGGTCGACTATGAAAAGTTTACAGAAAACAAAGGGATAAGAGTTGGAAATGGTGATCTGATTCCAGCTCTAGGCAAAGGAATAATAAATATTAAAACTGTTGTAAACAACGTCTGGGAAGAGAGACATCTTGCAGACGTGCTATATGTACCTGATATAACATTAAATTTGTTTTCTGCAATAGCAGCAGCTGATAAAGGTTGCAAAATAGTTTTAAATGAAAACGAGTGCCATGTAACAAAAGAAAACGCCACTGTTGCAGTGGGAATCAGACATGGGAGATTATTCAAAATGAAATTTAAAGTCTTAGAAGATAGCAAGGAGCTGCAAGCCCATGTAACAACCCAAAGCACCATACAGCTGTGGCACGAGAGGCTAGTGCATCAGAATAATAAACAAGTAAGAAATATACTAAGACAAATGGGAATCGAGACTCAAGTGGAGGATCATTTTTGTAAATCGTGTGCACTAGGAAAGATACACAAACTACCTTTTAATATAAGTAACTCAAAGACTGAATGCATAGGAGAAATAGTTCATGTGGATTTGTGTGGTCCCATGGAGAAAGAATCATTAGGGGGATCAAAGTATTTTATTTTGTTTAAGGACGACTACACACACTATAAGGTTGTTTATTTTTTAAGATCCAAAACTGAGGTATCTGGAAAGTTGGTCAAATATCTGAACTTTATACAAACGCAAACTAGATCTAGATGTAAAACGCTAAGGTCCGATAATGGACTAGAATTTGTAAATCAAGAGATACGAAAAATCACTGAACAAAACGGCATATGTCATCAGAAAACAGTTATATATACACCAGAACAGAATGGCAGCGCGGAACGCGAAAATAGAACCCTAGTGGAAGCAGCACGCACAATGTTAATCGCAAAAGCCATGGATAAGTGTTTCTGGGCAGAAGCAATAAATACAGCTGTGTATACGTTAAACCGAACTGGTACCAGCAGTGTAAAAGGGATGACACCGTGGGAGTTAATGCATAAAAGGAAACCAAAGATAGATAACTTGAGAGTATTTGGGACAAAGGTGATAATACACATACCTAAAGAAAAAAGAAGAAAATTTGACGTAAAAGGTAAAGAAGGAATATTCGTTGGATACAATGAGGAAACAAAAGGTTATAAAATTTGGATAGAGAATGAAAACAAGTTTGAATTTACAAGGAATATTATCTTTCAAGATGAGTTGCAGAAGACTGATATGACAAAGTTAGGGAATAAGGAAATAGAATGTACAACTTTGAAATTAAAAGAGAAGACTGACCAAGAAGAAAAATTAAATGAAACAGAAAATGAAGATCACAACACTTCAGAAGACACATGGGTAGACACTGATACAAACATCACAGAAGAAACAGAAGAAAGAAGAATTGAAGAAAATGAAGAGAGAAGAATTGAAGAACATCAAGAAAGAACACAGAATCCAGAAGAAGAGCAATATATGACACCACAAGGATCAAATAGAAATTTAAGAGATAGAAAATTATTAAAAGCACCCATCAGATTTGACGACTTTTGGAGTACAGCAATGATAAAGACTGAAGAAAGTGAACCGGAAACGTATGAAGATGCTATAAAGTCCGTAAATGCGCACAAATGGAAGATTGCAATGGAACAAGAATATGAAGCGTTAGTTAAAAATAAAACATGGAAATTAGAAGAGTTACCAAAGGGAGAGATATTGATAGACAACAAGTGGGTGTTTAAAATAAAACGAAACGCGAATAATGAAATAGAACAATATAAAGCTCGGCTGGTAGCAAGAGGATTCCAACAAAAGTATGGCTTTGATTATGAGGAAACATTCAGCCCTACAGTTCGATTTGAGTCGATCAGAACAATGATCGCCTTAACAGCAGCTGACAATATGTACATGAAGCAATTTGATGTTAACACGGCGTTTCTGTATGGCGAGCTTCATGAATCAATATATATGAGACAAGCAAAAGGATTTGAGGATGGATCAAATAAGGTGTGTAAGCTTAGACGAGGACTATATGGGCTGAAGCAGGCATCCCGGTGCTGGAACAAATGCTTTACTAACTTTTTGTATAAGAATGGAATGAGTGTGAGTATGGCAGATCCTTGTATTTTTTTAAACAACAATGAGTCAGAAAAACTAATATTGGCGCTATACGTAGATGATGGTTTAATTTTAGCGAAAACGAAAAGTGCAATTGATACATTACTAATAAGCTTACAGAAAGAATTTAACATAAAGATTGGAAATTTAAGTTTATTTTTAGGCATGCAAA
This sequence comes from Priocnemis perturbator, assembly GCA_963942575.1. NCBI lineage: Eukaryota > Metazoa > Arthropoda > Insecta > Hymenoptera > Pompilidae > Priocnemis > Priocnemis perturbator. The sequence continues at coordinate 6,460,553 of OZ012643.1, read as the reverse complement.
TTGAAAGAATGCAGAATGGGAGTATTCTAGTTAATCAAAAACTATATGCCAGTAAGATAGTGCAGAGATTTAATTTAAATGAAGCAAATGCAACATGCATCCCAATGGACGGTTATCAGAATTTAAGTTTATATAAAAATAAGGAGACAGAAAATCCATCTGTCCCCTATAGAGAGGCAATTGGAAGTCTTATGTATCTATCAATTTTGACAAGACCTGACATTAGTTTTGCAGTTAACCACCTAAGTCGGTACATTGAGAATCCGACACAAGCACACTGGGGTGCTGTAAAGAGAGTGATTAAATATATAAAAGGAACTCTTGGCTATGGAATAGTATTTAATAATCATAATAATTTAGAATTGTCCGCATTTAGCGATGCAGATTTTGCAGGCGACATACACACAAGGAAATCGACAACTGGATTTGTTATAAAACTAGGAGACTCATTAATAACTTGGGGATCACAAAAACAAAAGTGTGTAGCATTGTCTACCACAGAATCGGAGTACGTCGCCGCAAGTCAAACAGCTAAAGAATTAATTTGGGTGAAGCGATTGGTAAGTGAGTTGACAGGGAGGGAAAATATACACTCAACAATATACGTAGATAATCAAAGTGCGATAAAACTTATAAAAAACCCAGAATTTCATAAGCGCAGCAAACACATAGATATAAAATATCACTTCATAAGAAACCTGTTCGAGAATAATGAATTTCATCTGAAATATGTAGAGAGCGAGAAACAGATCGCTGACATGCTGACAAAACCATTGCCAAAGGAGAGATTCATAAAATTGCGAAGCATGCTAGCGATCGAGCAGTAATATTAAGAAAACATTGTAATCAGCCTCGTCACTCAAAAGTGGGAATGTTAGAGATGTTTGAGTGACGAGGTTGGCACTTCTCTTTTAGAACTAGTTTTGTAAGACTGCGTGTAAGCTTACTTCCGGTTGCTCTCTTCTCGGTGGTACATGTGCGAGAACGAAAGCAAGTAATAAAAGGTAATCGTTAATCATAAAATATCCTCGACTCAGTTAATGATCCAAGCCTGCCACAAGCGAATATTAAACGTTCGTCGTCCAAGTACTCTGTAGTTCTAACAGAATTGAAAACCGAAACTTTCATTGTGCCGCTCCCGACCGACCGCGGGTCGCGGTTGGACTAATTGAAATATCTGAAAAGTCTAACCATTCTTAGCACGTATTTCACGTACGTACTAGAAATGATTCCCCCGGAACTGTAACCGACTTTTCCAATGTCATTTATTCATCATTATGTACGATATGTATTACATTTAAATGCACATGTACAGGGTGCACAGGTTGTGATAGTCAGGTTTGTTCCTGTAAACGGTAAGTATTACACAAAATTATAGAGGAAAGGGTTCGATGGGATTGAATATCTCCGTCGTTCAAAGTGGACAGAGGTATTGCCGCACGCTGTATGATTATCATAAAATGTGGTACAATAGGGCTATAAGCGACGGTCCACGTTAAAAAACCGAACGCGCTAGTCGTGGCACCTCATGGGTGGCGTGGAAGTCCACATATCTTAAATTTTATAAACAAAAACCTTACATACGCATTTGCATTTGTGGGGTGCAGCGTTGCACTTTCGAATTGAAGGAAGTCTCGTAGAATATAGATATTACGAACCCATCGAACCCTTCCCTCTATAATTTTGTGTAATACTTATCGTTTACAGGAACAAAGCTGACTATCACAACCTGTGCACCCTGTACATGTGCATTTAAATGTAATACATATCGTACATAATGATGAATAAATGACATTGGAAAGTCGGTTACAGTTCCGGGGAATCATTTCTAGTACGTACGTGAAATACGTGCTAAGAATGGTTAGACTTTTCACATATTTCAATTAGTCGAACCGCGACCCGCGGTCGGTCGGGAGCGGCACAATGAAAGTTTCGGTTTTCAATTCACAGGGATTTTGTTAGTATTCTCGTGTTTTATCATGCCTTCTTTGACAATACGCACGTTGCGACATTTCGTGGGCAGAATGCGACAATGGACGTACATATGGATTACAGTATGAACAGTGAATTGCCTTATTCAACCGAACAACTTTTTCTTTCACGATATGGGGAGAGCGTTCTTAAACTAAACGTGCGAAGTAAGAAAAACGTTTCAAATCAATGTGATGGGACTTACTGAGAACTGTTAGAATATATACACAATTTGATCACCTTCTATTTAGAAAAGAAATCATGCAGAACAACTCATAAAAACATTCGCACCGTCGTCGCGTCGTGTCAAGCATATTCTTCCTGACGTACGCTGTCGTGTGTTAAAATCGCGTGTTAGTACGATCCCTCAGAACGTTCTAGTGCAAGAAGTGCTCCTATTTTACTTGTTTCACGGTTAATGCATAATACGCAATAATTGACATTTATTATATACTTTCTTATTTATTACTACCATAGAAAGATTAATGTTACTGAAATCAAAATTTATGAAATATATATTTTGCCCATATCTATTATAAACTAATACGACACATCTATTCCGCTGACAAAATATTAAAAACTATCCGTAGTAAGTACTAAAATATTTTTAAATGAATATCGTTTGTTGCCGTGTGATGAATAATTAAAAAAAACAAATTATTCTGTGAAAAAAAATTGAACCACGGCTAGGCGCGAACCGACGAAAAAAAATCACGTCGCCGAGCGACGATGAGTACGACGAGTCAATCCCAAACACTCCTCGATTCACTTTTCTCTGGATCGCGCTCTGTTCACGGCGGTGGTGCCCGATTTGCCTTCCGGCTGAAAGAACGCAATGGTACGTGCGATGCCTTATGCGAAATCTGGCACCACTGTCACCGGCCTGTGTGCGGAACGAAGACGCGACGCCGCGACTGCATGTCGAACAAAGACGCAACGCGCGTTGCTGGTTGAAAGGGGACGCAGCATAGTTCCGTCCTTCTCTCAAAGCCGAGCGCGATTCGGCGAGAAACGGCGCGCGCAGCTCTCACGAACAAGCACGCACACTTGCCGAGGTTTCCCCCACCCAAAAAACCCCAATGGAGTTTTCGGGCCAGATCTGCTATCACTGTGGTGAGGTGATCTATAATGGGTATTGTGTGCCTGTGTAATTTGTGATGTGTCATTGTTTATATCGTAAGTGTGGTCAGTGGTAGTTAAAATTTGGGGATGATGACGATCCCCTAAATGGGCCCTCAATGTGGCGACATCTTCTTCCAAGGCTTCTTCCCACGGCTCCTCCGTTGTCATCCTTCTTTTAGTAGTCGTCATGTCATCGGAAGAGGTGGTTTGGTACTGTCGGGGCTTCGAAACGGTCCTCTTGGCACGGCCTCGTTCCATGTCCATTTGGTGATCTAAACATATAATAATAATAATGTTTAGTGGAATAATAACTTAATTAGATTCAAGTGTAGGTATTTCTGAAGAATAGCTCATTTCTCAAGAATATTCTCATTCATATATCGTCGGGCGTAACTATACTGTTTCGTGTTTGTTATTATTGGTTGATCTTGTCGTATCTGTTGTTGCAGACCATTGATTGAGAAATGAGAGGGAATACACATTAATAAAAGGAAACTCTCCTCAGATTTCACACACAGAATAATACTTTCTTTTATTGCACAGCCACATGTCTTTCCTTCACGAAAACTTTCTAAGAACTAAAACAACGTTGGATGCACGCCTCCAACGCCACACACGCATGAGCGGCAAGTCGCTCAGTTACAAGTCCGTGCTCTACCTTGCCGACCCTGCACGCGAAAACTCTAGCAACAATACTTCCACCGTTTAAGCGTGCAGAGGCTTTATCACACTCATACTCTCACACATCGACTTAAACCTATCCTTTGGCAACGCTTTCGTAAAAATATCAGCCTTTTGCCTCTCGGAAGGCACATACTCCACCGTCATCTCGCCGGATTCAACTTTTTCGCGAATATAATGGTAACGGATATCAATGTGTTTCGTGCGCTTATGATACTCTGGATTTTTTACCAGTTTGATTGCACTTTGATTGTCAACATACATCACCGTACCCTTCTCACAAGGATATCCAATATTACATAGTAGTTTTCGCAACCAGATTGCCTCCTTCGCTGCAGTCGCTACTGCCACGTATTCTGATTCGGTTGTACTCATTGTCACGAGCTTTTGCCTTTGGGAAGACCATGTAACTGGACCGTTTGCGAACTCAAATAAGTAACCGGTTGTAGACCTTCGGGTCTCAATATCGCTCGCATAATCCGCATCGGAATATCCGACTAGGTTTAACGCGCTTCCACCGTCACAAAACTCTATTCCTGGTTCGCTAGTTCCCACAAGATACGCAAATATTCTCTTGACTGCCCTCCAATGATCTTCATTGTGCTTATTGAGATACTTGCTTACCGAATTTACCGCGTACACTATGTCAGGTCGTGATACAATTGCCAGAAACATAAGAGATACGACTGCTTCGCGAAACGGAACGCTTTGAGACTCTACTTCTCCCTCGTTCACCGGACTCAGCACTACATTTTTATCGGCTGGCACACTGACCGGTTTTGCATTGCTCATCCGGAACCTATCCAGCACGTGCTTTGTATACATACTCTGATGGACAAAGATTGACCTTCTCTTTCTGTCCCGTACAATCTGCATCCCGACAAACATACTGGCATCACCAAGGGTGATCTCGAATGCACTACTCAGATGTTCGACTACAAGCTCAAGAACTTTTCTTGATTTCGCCGCAATCAGTCCGTCGTCTACAAATAATGCCAGAATTACTTCGTCTTCCCCGACATTTCCAACGAAGATACATTTGTCGGCCTCAGACTCCTTAAAATTAAACTCTTTTAAGAATGCAGTGAATTTTTTGTTCCAGCACCGAGGTGCTTGCTTTAGTCCATACAATGACTTTCGCAGCCGACAGACAACGCTTCGTCCACCTGCTCCCCCTTCTTTTTCCACAGCTAGGCCTTCCGGAACTTCCATGTAGATTTCTTCAGCGAGAACTCCATGGAGAAACGCCGTCCGTACGTCAAACTGCGTCAGCTCTAAGTCTTTTGCTGCAACAATCGCAAGTAACACGCGTAGGGAGTCATACCTTACGACCGGTGCAAACGTTTCGGTGAAGTCTATCCCTTGCTGTTGCATAAATCCTCTGGCACACAGTCGAGCCTTGTACCTGTGCACGTTTCCACTGTCATCCTTCATGAGACGAAATACCCACTTGGAATCTATAGTCTTCACTCCTGGTTTTCTCTCCACAAGTTCCCAGGTCTTGTTTTTGTGATGGGCCTCCAGCTCGTCTTCGATTGCTTCACCCCACTTCGATGCTTCTTGACTCTTCAATGCATCTTCATAAGTTAGAGGGACGACGAACTCCGCCACATTCGACTCAAGGAAACGACTCGGACGCTGTATGGTTTCCCTGTCTCTCAGAGCCGGCCCTTTTTTTCGAAGTCGCCTGGACAACAACCCTTTGTTCATCCTCTACAGCCGGCAGAAAGATGTCTTCTTCTTCACCTCCGCTGTCGTCGTCATCCTGTCGATCAGCTCCCTGGTTGTCCTTTGGCAGGATTATTCCGTCATCACCCTCATGACTCGTTAACAGCCTCACCTTTTCGAGCGTTTCCTTGAAAACCACGTCGCGGGACACTGTTACCTTTTTTGACTCCGGATCGTATAAGCGATAGTTGGATGACTCTCTGTCGTACCCGACGAGTATCCTCTTCTTCGCTCGCACGTCAAACTTCGTTGTCATCTGCTTGGGCACATGCTCGTAAGCCTCAGACCCAAATATTCGGAGGTGCCCTAGATTTGGCTTCCTCCCGACCCAAAGTTCGTACGGCGTCTTTCCTTCTCGTACGCTCACTGATCCGGACCGATTCATTAGGTAAACAGCAGTGTTGGCTGCTTCCGCCCACAAGATGAGTGGCAGACCCTTCGCGTGAATCATTGTTCTCGCACCTTCCGCAATTGTGCGATTATCGCGCTCTGCCTTCCCGTTTTGTTCCGGTGTGTAGGGCGCCGTTGTTTCTCGCTGAATACCACGAGCCTTGAGGTAGACGTCCATCTTCCTATTCTTGAATTCAAGTCCATTGTCCGATCGAAGGACTCTCATAGTTTTTCCGAATTTGTTCTCGATTAACTTGTCAAATTCTTTAAACTTCTCATACACATCGCTCTTGTGTTTAATGAAGTAAATATGCCGGAAGCTAGTCGCCTCGTCCTTAAATGTCAACCAGTATCGTGCTCCGCCAGGAGTCTCTATTGACATTGGTCCGCACACGTCCGTGTGTATTACTTCACCCGGTACCGTCGCTTCCCGTTCACGACACCTTCTAAAAGGTTGCCTATGTGACTTTCCGATTTGGCACGAATCACAAAAGATATCAGTGTTTGTAGACAACTCTACTCCATTCACGAGACCCTGTTTTACTAAGTCGCACAATGTACGACCGTTCACATGTCCGAGTCTCTCGTGCCACACCTGCAAGCTCGCCGTCGATACGTTCACTTCATCTCGGCAACTCCCCAGGTCAGCACGGAATAGCATTAAGTAGATTTGATTGCTCCGTTTCACCCCCGTGGCAATCACTCTACTGCCGTCCAACACTTTCACGTCTCTTTCACCAAACAATACCCTGCGGCCTCCTGCTGTCACAACTCCGACTGAGAACAGATTCTTCTTTATTGAAGGTACATAAAGAACATTCTCAATACGCGCTTTGCTCCACGCTCCATTGACAAACTTCTCTATCAGAACCGTTCCCTCACCGGTAACGTCGCAGACTTTATTATCGCCCAGAGATATCGTGCTTCCGTCGTTCACGCTTCGAAACTCAGAAAACCAGTCATTCCTGTAGGTCATATGTCTCGATGCCCCGCTGTCGGTAATCCAGACATCCCTCTGATCCGCGTTCAGCACAGACTTTTCAATACATACCGGAGGTTCCAGACTCCCTTTTTTATCGACCCACTCAGGCTTCTTGCTTGTGTTTTCTGCGACGAACGCGCTATCACGTGACTCTTGAGTCCCGCTTCCGTCTCGTGGTACATTTTCCCGCCATTTTGTCTTGCACTCGCGCGCAAAATGCCCTTTTTTCTTGCACTTGAAACACACGATGTCCTTACCCTCTTTGGGTTTCCGCGGTTTTGTACTGGTTCTTGCACTCGACTGTCCCACTTTGCCAGCACTATTTTCTTTCCTGAATGCTGAAAAAGCCCCCGCAACTTCGTCACTTGAGGTTAACCGAGCCTCTTCACGAATCAGTCTCTCTTCCAGGTTGTCCATCGTTTGCCGCTCTGGGTCGACACTTTCCCATGCCGTCAGGAACGTTGCATACTTCGACGACAAACTCGCCAGAACCTTTGCTATCATTGTCACGTCGGACACTGTCTCACCCACATCCCGCAATTTTGCGACCATGTTCTGCACTTTTGCGACGTGTTGAACGACTGAGTCCGACCGGGACATCCGGTTAATCGTGGAATTTCTGCGTGAGCATCAGTCTGTTTGATGCCGATTTTTGCTCATGTATTAGGGACAGCTTATCCCACATCGCTTTCGCCGTGGCACATACAATCAGCGGTTCAAGATGCGTATACTCCAGCGACGACGATATCAGAAACATCGCGCGCGCGTTGTCTTTCTGCCACGCTTTCTTCGCTGCCTCTTCGCCTTGTCCGTCCGGCATCTTCCTTTCGCCAACCACGACATCCAATATGCCATGAGCAATAAATAACGTCTTTACTTGGAACTTCCATCCTTGAAAATTCGTTCCATTGAATTTCGTCACATTTCGGGCTGAGATCTCGTTGGACATTTTCGATTTCAACCACTTGCATGTACGGCCCGGTTATCAAAGCATGTGCGCCAAAAAATGGCTGCCACAACCGACGACCTCGTGTTTCACGCTTCCCTTTTATACTCTTACCCTCTTTTCTCACCAATTTACAAGCTCAGGTAGGGTAACTGGGCCCATAACCTGTTGTTGCAGACCATTGATTGAGAAATGAGAGGGAATACACATTAATAAAAGGAAACTCTCCTCAGATTTCACACACAGAATAATACTTTCTTTTATTGCACAGCCACATGTCTTTCCTTCACGAAAACCTTCTAAGAACTAAAACAACGTTGGATGCACGCCTCCAACGCCACACACGCATGAGCGGCAAGTCGCTCAGTTACAAGTCCGTGCTCTACCTTGCCGACCCTGCACGCGAAAACTCTAGCAACAATAGTATCATTGGGCAATTCGAGGTCCCAAAAATGCGCACGTCTTTAGACTAGTGTATGAGAACTCGATTCGCAAGGACACGTAAACCGACATCACGAGCAACGGAATAACCAAAATGTTAACGTATTCAGCGTCACATAACTGTCATGGTCATGAAATATTTGATGTATATTACAAACATAATTTTATACCAACCAGGATTTTGGTAAGAACTGCTTATTTTCTTACTTTCTTACATGTGCTTTCTGTTGCACCACTGACACTTTATATATTACACAGAATGTATAATAGCAGCAACAACAAACACGCCATTTACTGGCTCATGATTGTCACTGCTGCTATTATTTATCATTGAACCCTCCCAACAAGGCATTCTATAACATTTTGCATGTAATTCATTGACTTTGACACAACAAAGCTCATTACTCAGTGAGGAGCATTTAAATATTAATGCATCCTTGGATGGCATGCCAGCATCGTAAAATGACTCTACGTTATAAAACTTTTTCATTACCAGGTAACATATATTATTGTCCATTAAAATATTAACCACAAGACAAATTGATCCATCATTTAAAATACAACAATTATTTTGAAGATCTAAACTCAGCAAAATTCCATTGTACACAACTCTACGATATTGGCGGCTGTTGGGATTAGCATGAATGGGCAAAGGACCTCCATCATATGATCCCTCTACTTGTGCAGCACAATTGGTACGTTTATCATTAAAAGAGTTATGGTGTAAATTTATTGTTGATAATTCTATTTCAGCCATTCGATTACCAAACTGTTGAAGTGGAAAACTTGGTTTTCAGCAATATTTTCTGAAAACCGACATATTATTTTCATAAGGAAATGCAGAAAATGAATCAAGAGGACCTAACTCTCGAACATCATTTGTAAGATGAAGGAGACCGTGCACATTGTATGAAATGAATGATGGACCATAAATATTTTCACATTGAGTGACAAATTTTTTTAAAGCTAGTTCCGCAAAGTTTAGATATTGTTTTGACAGTGAAGTGGAAACTAATACTCTTATAGCGGTGTGCAAAAACAAAAAGTGAGTGAACACTTGTGGATTTAGCACACCAAAAGTTGCAACAGGACCTGTATACAATAGAAATTGGCGCAGTTCAGTAGCTTTATATTTACCAAATGTAAGGATGGATCTTGGACGTCTTGCAAATTCTGATAGACAATATTTACTAATGGTTTCTAATCTTTCAGAGATAGTTGTAATGGATATTGCTGATAACTTTGAATAACGAGAATATTTACCAGAGACCGAGGCAGATAAAAGTTTTTTCATAACTCCTAAGCATACAAGATGCATGTATTCAAAAGGGACTTGTGACACCATACCAAAATTTAACATTGATAAAGGAGTTCTGCCATCTTTATGGTGATCTTCATCCGTACACATTACATATTCTTCATCTGTTCGAGGAGGATAATCAGTACCGCAAAAAGAATATCTACCTTCGCATCGTATACCAGAAATTTTACATTTTGAGCACGGATCTTCTGCTGTATGACCTTTATGATTTAAGATAAAAGCTCTAGCAGGTGCATCAGCTATAAAACATCTCGTATGAATAGATATTTTATTTCCACGAAAAAGAATGCCACCCTTCGTTATTATACTATTGATATCGTTAACAAATTTTTGAAAAAATAAATTTGGATCATGTGGCTTTGCAGGGCCACTATATACACCTACTATTATTGGCTTTGAATAACATTTAACATTTGCAAGGCGGCATTGTATTGACCAGATATGAATGTGTCCTGATCTATCTAAAGCACATCCGTCTGTGCTAAAATCTATTTCTAATCTATGCGGTATAGATGCTGGAGGTAGACACGATAGTATTTTAACAATTTTGTCCTCAAGAGAAAAATGAATATAGTTTCCTGGATCCATAATGGATATGCAAAAAGGTTTTCGTGGAGTTTTTAAAATCGTTCTAGCATCCTTCGGTAATGATGAAAAACATGTGTGTGTACGAAGAACCGATAAAATGCTATTACATTGAACATGAGTTAAATTATTGTTAGCAAAACACGAGGCCAAACGATCTTGGAAAGTTTCGTCAAATGAATTATTGGAAGATGATGAGGAAGTACAACCATCTTTCTCATCATAACTATTGGCATTATTAATCTGAACATCTACGTTTGCAATATCGTGCATGAAAGAATCCTCGCATGTTTCAAAGTTATCAGCAATTTGCACAGAAGAAGAACAAGCACTATTTATCGGTTCGGGTGTTACTGATGACCTTAGCAATGATCTTATACGCGCAAATCTATTTCTAACATCGGATGTATTGCGCCTTCGTTGTCTCGCAGACAATTGACGAAAATTGTTACGCGAAATAGAGGATTTTAATCCCTTCATTATTATTTTTACCTTAAAAATCGTATATACGCCCCAAAATTATCCTGAGAACGCCGTTGCAAGGTTTTCAATTCAATTCACCGTCGCGGGCTGAAAGGCGCGTGGTGGCCACTCTGCGGTTGCGATGAGAAAGAACTTCCAGAAACGTTCTCAGAAGCAAGGACGCTGGCGAACAGTAGGCGATCGGGAAGACTTACACCGATATGCAACACTAATTAATAAAAGATTCACCTGTCGAACAGTAACCGATCGGAAAGACTCACACCGATATGCAACACACTTAATCAATAAAAGATACTGACCTTGGCAACAAGAACGAGAAGCTGATTTTGCGGGCTTCTATATACATACCTCTGCTCGTTCTGTGTGTAGTACCCGTATACATTACTGTAATAATATACAGTTAGGAAACAGTCCAATGTTTAATGTGTGACTTATTTAGCGATCCTCCCTCATTACGCTCGTAATTATTTTTATATTTCTTAGGCGAAGCGCGCACTTGCGATCTTGTGTCGTGCTATTATATTTAGTCGCAGAAATAAAACTCCCACATTGCAGTTTCAATGGGAATCGCTGCGATTACACTGTCCAACAAGTTTTGACTTTTTTCATACTTCGTAATATCTGTTAAGTGATTCTTATAGATTTCGATGCTCTAAAACCGAATCTGAACCCCGTTCCTTTCCATCAACCTCAGTTTTTGAAAAAATGAATTTTGAAAAAAAAAAACCTTTTTTCAACATTGAACAACAATTCTGTTGAAACTATAAAAGATAGACAGATTCTATTAGGCACCAAAAATTCAGCAGACAATTCTGCATAAATTGGTATGAATCATTTTTGCAATATCAATTTACAAAGCTGTTTAAATAATAGTTGAATTGAGCAAGACACGTTTTGCGCGCCTATTTTGGGAAACAATTTTCAAATTTTTGAAAAAATTGTGATTCTAGCGTGAATTCCAATTGCACTGAGGGATAGAGCAGACATTTTTCTATGCAGATCCATCATCAGATTTTGCAAAATACTTTTTGGCTTCCCACAGCAAAATGAAATAATCGTGCCTGTCACGCGATAAGCGCAGCGGTTCTCGACATGCGTTTGAGCGCTTGGTCGCTCGGGCTACTCTGCAAGAGAGCGCGGTCAATACGGTAATGTCGGAGAACCCGTGCGGTCGTTGCGTGACACGCACAACTATTACATTTTCCTGTGCGAAGCCAAAACGTATTTCGCAAAATCTGATGATGGATCTGCATAGAAAAATGCTTGCTCTATCCCTCAGTGCAATTGGAATTCAGGCTAGTCCCACCATTTTTACAAAAATTTGAAAAAAGTTTCTCAAAATAGGCGCGCAAAACGTGTCTTGACCAATTCAACTATTATTTAAACAGCTTTGTAAATTGATATTGCAAAAACGATTCATACCAATTTATGCAGAAATGTCTGCTGAATTTTTTGCTTCTAATAGAATCTGTCTATCTTTTTTAGTTGTTCCGACGCGATCATTATTTCATTAGTTTGTATCGCATTTTCGCGTCACACACATGAAGGGGCAGAACGCTGTTGCCATGCGCTTCTCTGAGTCAATGGCATTATTAGCGCAATACGTTAAAGAATCATATGCTCTATGGAAAAACAAGCACCTGCTTTCAGACGCTCTTCTTGGGAATGCGTCTGTTTTCGTCGGCAAGACTGTCTCCACCGCACGCTCGAATCTTACACAGCCAACACTCAGAACTGATTCCAGTTTCGCACGGGAAAAGGGAAAAGAAGTCCGTGTCACGCAGTGTCAGCAGGGGTTTTCCGGCCCTACTGTATGTAGCGTGCTCCACACCTGAGTATCTCCGCCGAGCAGCGAGCAGTCACATGCGCCTCAAATAATCGATGGCGGAGAACCCCTGCTGACACTGCGTGACACGGACTTCTTTTCCCTTTTCCCGTGCGAAACTGGAATCAGTTCTGAGTGCGATTGTAATGGTTTCCCAAAGAAAAATGTCTGCTCTTTCGCGTAGAGTAGTTGAAATCCATGCCAGAAGCATTATTTCGACAGAAAAACGAAAAGAGTCCCTCAAAATAGGCGTGAATAACGTGTCTCACCAACTTTAATCAATGTTTACACATATTTGCAAGTACATATTCCAAAATTATTATATACTATTTTATTCTGGAAAGTCTGCAGAATTTTTTCCGATAAAAGGAAATTGTCTCACTTTTATATTTCCGACGTAAATGTGGGTCAAAGTGCAAAAAACGCATTTTTTTTTTAAATTCGATTTCTCGAAAACTAGACCTAATAAACAAAAACGGATTTCAGATTCGTTTTCAGCGCGTCAAAATCTATAAGAATTAGCTAATAGATGCCAGGAAGCAAAAAAAAAAGTCGAAATTTGTTGTCCAGTGTAATCAGACGAATCATAATAATCAGAATAGACACCAGGTAAACAGAGTGAATAGTATGTATGCGACACAACGGTATCGCAATGTTTCAGATGATAGACATAGTCGGAGACCTTCCGAATATTATAGCAATAGGCGCGAGTTCACAAATCATACTAATTATAATTATAGACGATATAATCATGCATGCAACAATGACCGACGGGAGCATGGGTGCGATGATCAAACAATATTACCGGACACGCGTTTTCCTCCTCCTCAGTTGGATTCGGGAAGGGTGCCGTATGACCGTAGTCAAAATCAAGGATGTACTTCGCGTGTGAATAATTTAAACTAGATAACGGTATGCCCAATAGGAGTCCGCCTGCATACGGCAGATCTTATGATTTTGTAGAGGACCTGGATGAGGATGTGAATGCGAATCTTCATGTGCAGGATAGTGAAAATAGAGCGTTTACGGGAGCTCCATATATATGTGGAATAGTGATGGGGAATTGTGTGCGGGCGCTTATCGATACGGGCAGCCATGTGACGTGTATATCCGAAGCATATTATCGGCAATTAGTTGTGGGAAGCATGTTGGAGGAATTGCCCGTTAGGAAGGTTGCGTTTCTATCAGCGATCGGAAAAAAGAGCATCATAGTGCGACGACAAGTATTATTAAAAATATACCATCGAGAATCGGGATTTTTCACAGTACTTTTTAGTTATACCGTATTTTGTGACGTACCGCGCCGCCGAGCGCCGCTGAGCGCCGCCGACCAGCGCTGCGGCCCATGACGTCGTGCCTGCCTGCCTACAGTGACGTCAGCATGCATCGCCCAAACTAGTGACGTGCTCCCCTCAGTGACGCGCCCGGTCTCGCGACGCGCCTGCATAGCGACGGCCTAGCGATCACGTGCACAGCGAGTGCATGGCGACGGTTGGGAACGTGCGATTCCCCGAAAAGTGTACCCCACCTCGATGCACTACTTCCTTACATCTCATGACCCCTCATCCAAGATAGATTCATATAAAAAGGGCAGCGGATGAGCGCTCGGTAGTCATTCGGCTATAGAAAAGGTGCGTGCAAAGGTTTACGTAAGCGACTTCTGAGCGAAATACAAGTGAAAGTGACAGTGATTTTGGGGGCATCATTTCGTCGAATAAGACTCATTGCAAAGAGCAACCTGTGCGTGTTCTGAGCGTCTCTAGTGTAAAATCAAAGACAATTTCTCGCCACACGAAATGTGTGTAACTTTAGTTTCAGAATAGATTCTCTAGATACTTTGAAATTCCTGTTATTCGTATTCCTAGTCATTTATCGTATTCTACCAGCTATTCCGCGTTATTTATTGCGTTTTCTGATATCTACTTTCATATTATCGTTGCGTTTATTATATCTATCGGTTATTGTTGTATATATTTTTATCAATATAACGTTTTTAATTATTCTCATTGTTCATAAACTGTCTCGTTATTTAGCAGCACAGACCTCAAATTCCACGAACTAGATTCTCCTTACCGCTCGGGAGAATCAGCGAGCCAAAAAGAAATTGATTTCCGTTTACCTCAAATCTGCAAGGGGTGCCGCTGTGTGATATCAGTTAAGGCCCTTGCAGATATTCACGTCGAGACAGATACCTCAGGGTGCCGCTGTGAAATATCAGCTGAGGCCTGAGTTGTCGCCCTCACCACCATACTCTCCGAGAGGTGCAGCCGTGAAATACCGGCCGAGGCTCGAGGAAGGTAATCCGCTCCCCCTCATTCCCCCTTTTTACTAAAAGGCGTCACAAAGGGTATCGAGAGCACAGGGTGCCGCGGTGCAATACCCGTTAAGGCCTGTGTTTCGCGTGCTCATTCCTCTCACTAGATTTCTTTCCTACCGGCACTGACAAATAATCCTCACCACGTCAGGCCGTGGTTCGTAACAATTTAACTACAGATATGATTATTGGCAACGATTGGCTACATAAACACAAAGTAATAATAGATTATCAAAAGGGAATCGTTGAAGTCGACGGATTTGTATTTGGTCATCCGACCGTGTCGTTCGGCTGCGCTCGTTCGGAGAAGTGTGACCCTTCTATAAATACAGACGATGAGAATCAACGTATCGCGAATGTTGGTGTTATAATACGGTATGAGAACATTACGCAGGTACCGGGAAACACATTGTCGAAAGAAAGTGTGAACGTTAGAGAGTACAATACGATTAGTAATGAAATTGAGGAAGATGTTACGTCCGGGCGAGGCTTTTTCACGACTTTATACTGTCAAGACGGTCGATGAGAATCCGCGAGCGGTCTGCCGTGCGACCGGGCGTAACGCTTGAATAATTTTGTTACTTAGTTACAATAAATAACGGTAATCTAACTGAAGATTAATATTGCGAAGATTCTAATCCCTTCCTGGAAGAGATGAGATTTTCTAGATAATTGTATAAGCTAAACGGAGAAGTTAAATAGAAGTTAATGTCACGTTTAGTTATATGCAGGACTAATAGGATTCGTGTGCCTCCGTAAGACCCGTACAGGTCCCCAATTGTTTCGCGCGAGGTTATGTTTCCGGTCTGTACAATACTACGGTAGATGAGGTGTGACGTCACAACACAGATGAAATCAAAGAAAATAGTATAAGGGGAAAACAAAAATAGATATATTCAGTCGAAAAATAGTAATATAAAGAAAATAGAAAAGAGATGTTATGAATCCGATAAACGATGATAAGAAAGACTGCGGCTGATATTATTCGCAGTATTGAGAGTGTTCAGAAATAGTGCGCGACAATTATGCGCCTTAGTACGAGCGCTCTTACAAGGTTACAGATGCGCTCTCGGTAATTAACGGTTACTCGCCCTTACAATCGAAAGTTAAACAGGAGGAACGCGCACGGGCAAATGATCGTGCCCGTGGGATCCCGCCGTGGCCTAAGCTCGGGCATGGTCATACAATGAGATGGTATAATATTTCGTCGTACTTCGCGACTGGAGGTTCCTACCGTGTCGCTGGTCTTCGGCTATGTTCGGACAACTTCGCTCTGCGCACGCGCTATTCGTCTCTCTCTCTCTATCCTTCGCTCTGTCTCTCTCTCTTTCGCTCGCTCGCTCTATCTCTCTCTCCCTCTTCCTCTTTGGCGTAGGTCGGTGGAATTTTCAGAGGTTTTGGTGTTAAAACAATGAAAGTACCTTCGAATCGAAATATAACTTCAGTACTTTGAACTTCCTTGATTTGCCTATGCTCTGTGATAATTGAGCCGGGATGTAGCCCGTTACAAGGTTCGACAAGTCAGGAAGTTAATGCTTCTATTCGTTAGTTTCGTTAGATAATTCCGACTTTAATCGCCACATGAGCGAGGAGCAAACTTTCGCGTTCTGTTCAAGTTTATTTAAATATAGAAAAGAATAATGTGAATGAAATCAGAGAAAAGGAAACTTAAAGCTAACGCGTCCGACACGATTTGTCGGGCACGTGCAAACGAACGCGCACACCTTCGCACTTTTCACTTAAACAAAAGAAAAACTGAGTCTGTGTCTCAAATAATAATTAGAATTTATGATCTAAGGCTTTACGAGGATAATTGAGACCACCGTATAGTTAGCAGACAACTATCACCGATTTCGCTTATTTTGGTCTCAATCGTTTACGAATAGTTTACGCAAGTTTACGCAATCGATTTCAGAGTTTACGAAATCGTAGTTTTCCCGTAATTAACAATTTTTAGGTGGGTGTATAGTTAGCAGACGACTATCACCGATTTCGCTTATTTTGGTCTCAATCGTTTACGAATAGTTTACGCAAGTTTACGCAATCGATTTCAGAGTTTACGAAATCGTATTTTGGCCGTAATTAACAATTTCGAGAATGGGGTAAGGTAGGTCCCTGCAAGCGCCTCCAGTGCGGGCAGCGAAGCTGAGCAGAACCTGGCGAAATAATTTTGATGTATCTCGTGTGTAACGGTCTCAATCGTTTACGAATAGTTTTCGCAAGCTGCTGTATCAATTTCGGAGTTTACGAAATCGTATTTTGGCCGTAATTAACAATTTCGTGAATGGGGTAATGTAGGTCTTGCAAGCGCCGCCAGTGGCCGAAAGCAGAAGCTGACCAGATGCGTAACCTGGCGAAATATCTTTTACGTATCTCGTGTGCAACGGTCTCAATCGTTTACGAATAGTTTTCGCAAGGCACTGTATCGATTTCAGAGTTTACGAAATCGTATTTTGCCCGTAATTAACAATTTCAGAATCGTCTATCGTGCAGTGTTGATTTGCTCGCAAGCGCCGCCGTTGGCCGAGGCGAGAATCGCTCTTCGGGCATAGAGTATCGAAACAATGTTGACGTATCTCATCTGTAACGGTCCCAATCGTTTACGAATAGTTTACGCAAGCCACTGTAACGATTTCAGAGTTTACGAAATCATAGTTTGCCCGTAATTAACAATTTCAGAAGCGGCTATCGTGCAGCGTTGATTTGCTCGCAAGCGCCGCCGTTGGCCGAGGCGAGAATCGCTCTTCGGACATAGAGTAACGAAATAATTTTCACGTATCTCATCTTTAACGGTCTCAATCGTTTACGAATAGTTTTCGCAAGCTGCTGTATCGATTTCGGAGTTTACGAAATCGTATTTTGGCCGTAATTAACAATTTCAGAATCGGCTATCGTTCAGCGTTGATTTGCTCGCAAGCGCCGCCGTTGGCCGAGGCGAGAATCGCTCTTCGGACATAGAGTATCGAAACAATGTTGACGTATCTCATCTCTAATGGTCCCAATCGTTTACGAATAGTTTACGCAAGCCACTGTAACGATTTCAGAGTTTGCGAAATCATAGTTTGCCCGTATTTAACAATTTCAGAAGCGGCTATCGTGCAGCGTTGATTTGCTCGCAAGCGCCGCCGTTGGCCGAGGCGAGAATCGCTCTTCGGACATCGAGTATCGAAACAATGTTGACGTATCTCATCCCTAACGGTCCCAATCGTGTACGAATAGTTTACGCAAGCCACTGTAACGATTTCAGAGTTTACGAAATCGTATTTTGCTCGTTATTAACAATTTCAGGATCGGCTAACGTGCAGCTCGCAAGCGCCGCCGTTGGCCGAGGCGAGAATCGCTCTTCGGACATAGAGTAACGAAATAATTTTGACGTATCTCATCTCTAACGGTCCCAATCGTTTACGAATAGTTTACGCAAGCCACTGTAACGATTTCGGAGTTTACGAAATCGTATTTTGGCCGTAATTAACAATTTCGAGAATGGGGTAATGTAGGTCTTGCAAGCGCCTCCAGTGGCCGAAAGCAGAAGCTGACCAGATGCAAACTCTGGCGAAATAACTTTTACGTATCTCGTGTGCAACGGTCTCAATCGTTTACGAATAGTTTTCGCAAGCTGCTGTATCAATTTCGGAGTTTACGAAATCGTATTTTGGCCGTAATTAACAATTTCGTGAATGGGGTAATGTAGGTCTTGCAAGCGCCTCTAGTGGCTGAAAGCAGAAGCTGACCAGATGCAAACTCTGGCGAAATAACTTTTACGTATCTCGTGTGCAACGGTCTCAATCGTTTACGAATAGTTTTCGCAAGCTGCTGTATCAATTTCGGAGTTTACGAAATCGTATTTTGGCCGTAATTAACAATTTCGAGAATGGGGTAATGTAGGTTGTTAGGGATTTTTGAGTTGAGCCATTTAGTCACTGCGGACACCGGTCTAGAGAGCGCATAGTTTCTAAGGTTTAGGGTATTGAGTGAGAAACGTTTTTTTTTTTTTTTTTTTTGTAATACCATGCGGTGAAGGTGTGTAATCTGGCTCTCAAAGTAAAACGTGATAATACCAGCTGCATCTAATTTAATCCACCATCATCCCACGAATAAGGACAATCGTTTTCAGGCAAAGTACAACATAGGTCTTGCAAGCGCCTCCAGTGGCCGAAAGCAGAAGCTGACCAGATGCGGAACCTGGCGAAATATCTTTTACGTATCTCGTGTGCAACGGTCTCAATCGTTTACGAATAGTTTTCGCAAGCTGCTGTATCAATTTCGGAGTTTACGAAATCGTATTTTGGCCGTAATTAACAATTTCGAGAATGGGGTAATGTAGGTCTTGCAAGCGCCGCCAGTGGCCGAAAGCAGAAGCTGACCAGTTGCGGAAGCTGGCGAAATATCTTTTACGTATCTCGTGTGCAACGGTCTCAATCGTTTACGAATAGTTTTTGCAAGCTGCTGTATCAATTTCGGAGTTTACGAAATCGTATTTTGGCCGTAATTAACAATTTCGAGAATGGGGTAATGTAGGTCTTGCAAGCGCCTCCAGTGGCCGAAAGCAGAAGCTGACCAGATGCAGAACCTGGCGAAATATCTTTTACGTATCTCGTGTGCAACGGTCTCAATCGTTTACGAATAGTTTTCGCAAGCTGCTGTATCAATTTCGGAGTTTACGAAATCGTATTTTGGCCGTAATTAACAATTTCGAGAATGGGGTAATGTAAGTCTTGCAAGCGCCGCCAGTGGCCGAAAGCAGAAGCTGACCAGTTGCGGAAGCTGGCGAAATATCTTTTACGTATCTCGTGTGCAAGGGTCTCAATCGTTTACGAATAGTTTTCGCAAGCTGCTGTATCAATTTCGGAGTTTACGAAACCGTATTTTGGCCGTAATTAACAATTTCGAGAATGGGGTAATGTAGGTCTTGCAAGCGCCTCCAGTGGCCGAAAGCAGAAGCTGACCAGATGCAGAACCTGGCGAAATATCTTTTACGTATCTCGTGTGCAACGGTCTCAATCGTTTACGAATAGTTTTCGCAAGCTGCTGTATCAATTTCGGAGTTTACGAAATCGTATTTTGGCCGTAATTAACAATTTCGTGAATGGGGTAATGTAGGTCTTGCAAGCGCCTCTAGTGGCTGAAAGCAGAAGCTGACCAGATGCAAACTCTGGCGAAACAACTTTTACGTATCTCGTGTGCAACGGTCTCAATCGTTTACGAATAGTTTTCGCAAGCTGCTGTATCAATTTCGGAGTTTACGAAATCGTATTTTGGCCGTAATTAACAATTTCGTGAATGACGTAATGTAGGTCTTGCAAGCGCCTCTAGTGGCTGAAAGGAGAAGCTGACCAGATGCGTAACCTGGCGAAATATCTTTTACGTATCTCGTGTGCAACGCTCTCAATCGTTTACGAATAGTTTTCGCGGTATTTCTGAAGTTGAGCTCCCTCAGCTCCGATTTTGTTGAAACTTTGCAATCTTATGTATTTTGGCGTAAAAATGAGAGTGGTGTAAGTTTTAATCCCCGCTCGAAATTAGGTCAGAAGTTATGATGTGGTGAAAAGTGACAGTTTTGTGGTTAGGAAATCTGCCACATCGACCGTGCAAAGGTGTTTGAGCATGCGCAGTGGTGCGGAGTGACGTAGGTTTGCGCGCAATTTGAACGTCTGCTGCTATTGTTTGGTAAGTATTCGATACTGTTTTGTTTAAAATGCTATATTTGATATGGATCTCCTTGGCAACGCGTATAAAACAATCATTCGCAAGAATGAAGTTGATTGAATTCCTTGCCATAACGAAAGACAAGACAAGATTATTAAATTTTTTAAATGAGGCGAATGTTTTGAAGTCTACAATTACTTGTCCTAAGTGCACTGCAGTGATACAAATATGTGAGGATGATTTAACATTTCGTTGCCGCACTAATTATTACGAACGAAATAGTAGCAAAAAAAGAGTGAGGAAACAATGCACATTTTACCAGAGTGCGAGATTGGGAACTTGGTTTGAAAATTCACACTTGAGCCTGGAGACAATCTGCACGCTCACAGCCTGCTTTATAATGATGAGGCCGCCACGATTCCACTTCATCAGAAGTGAGTTAGGCATATCCGACCACGCGATTGTGGATTGGTTTTCCTTTTGCCGAGAAGTAAGTATATCTTGATACATTCAGTACTTTGAACGTACAATAATATCTTATTATGTATATGTCTGTAATATTTACAATGTACATAATGTTATAGGTCTGTACATACTGGGTCGACCAACAATCATCCAAATTGGGAGGCCCAGGAGCCATTGTCGAAATTGATGAGGCTAAGCTCGGCAAAAGGAAATATAATCGTGGCCGCCTCATCAAGGGCCAGTGGATCTTCGGTGGATACGAGCGGGGTACCAAAAACATCTTCGTGGTACCCGTACCTGATAGGACGCAACAAACGCTGCTGGGTGTGATAAAAGAATGGATCCGTCCTGGGACGACAGTGGTGTCAGATTGTTGGAAGTCCTACGACTGTTTAAACAGTGAGGGCTTCCAACATCTGACAGTCAACCACTCGATGAACTTTGTCGACCCAGTGACTGGTAAGTAGAGACATTGAAATAGATAAAAATGATTTACATTATGATTGAACTTATTTTTATTTGTCTATTTTTCAGGAGCTCACACCCAGCATATAGAACGCGTTTGGAGAGAAGTTCGGGCAAATATCCCACGATATGGAACTCGCAATCCACACTTAGTGGGATATTTGTCTGAATTTCTATTCAAACGCGTTCATACATATGAAGAACGTTTAGTTGCGTTCTATCAGATAATTGGGCAGCTGTATCCACCGAAGGTCCCTGAAGAACAGCCCGTTCCAGGCTCAAGTTGAAGCTCTTCGACCATGTTCCCACTCTTTCCTCACTCTTTTTTTGTTATTATCCCTCACATATTTGTATCACTGCATTGCACTGCACTTAGGACAATAATTGTAGACTTCAAAATATTCGCCTCATTGCACAAATGTAATAATTAAGAAAGGTAGTCAGCGGAGGTAAGGAAGAGGGGAGAGAGAAGGACGAAGAGGAGGAATTGAATATGGGGGAAATAAATAAGGTGATGGGAGGGTTGAAGGACGGAAAGGCGATAGGGGGGGATGGGATACCCAACGAGGTGTGGAAGTACGGAGGGGAAAGGGTAAGGGAAGGGGGAGGAGAGATATGTAAGAGAATATGGAATGGAGAGGGATGGCCAGAAGAATGGTGTGAGGGAGAAATAGTGCCGATAGTGAAGAAGGGAGAGGGAAGGAGAGTGGAGGAGTACAGGGGGGTAACGATAATGCCCTCCCTGTATAGGATATATACAAAGATCTTGGCAGACAGGATAGGGAAAGAAGTAGAAGGGAAGGGAATTTTAGGGGACACGCAGGCGGGGTTCAGGAAAGGCATGGGGGCTAGGGATCAGATATATGCGTTGAACTATATAGTAAACAGGGAGATAGGGAAGAAGGGAGGGAAAATGTGCGCACTGTTCCTGGACCTCAGAGCCGCTTTCGACTCAGTGGATAAAAGTAAGGTGGCGGAGGCGATGAGGGAGAGGGGGGTAAGGGAAGGATTGGTAAAGAGAGTGGAGGAGGTGATGAGGGAAACGAAGAGTAAGGTGAGGGTGGGGGAAGAGCAAGGAGAGGTATTTTGGACGGCGAGAGGGCTGAGGCAGGGTTGCCCGCTCAGCCCGATCCTGTTCAACATACTGATAGCGGACATGGAGGAGTATTTGAGGAAAGGGGGGTGGGGGGGGGGGATTAAAGTAGGAGGGGAGAAGGTTTACACTCTGTCGTACGCGGATGATGTTGTGGTGATGGCGAGGGAGGAGGGGGAGATGAGGGCGGTGATGGCAAGGCTGGAGAAGTATTTGAAAGGAAAGGGATTAGAGGTGAATACGGACAAGACAAAAATAGTAAGGTTTAGGAAGGGGGGAGGAAGGAAAAGGGTGGTGGATTGGAGATGGGAGGGGAAGAAGCTGGAGGAGGTGAAAGAGGTGAAATACTTAGGATACTGGGTGGAGCAGGGGGGGGGATGTGAAAAAAATGTAAGGGAAAGAGGGAGGAGGGCGGCGGCGGCGATGAGAGAGGTGTGGGGACTGGGAAAGAGGCTATGGAGTAAGGATTGGGAAAGAAGGTTATGGCTGTTCGACACGTTGGTATGGACAGTGGCAGAGTATGGGGTGGAGGTGTGGGGGTGGATGGAAAGGAAGACAGTGGAGGCAGCACAGGAAAGGTATTTAAGGTGGATAATGGGAGTGAACTGGATGACGCCGGGTTATATGATAAGGGAGGAGGCGGGCAGGGTAAAGATGAGGACGAGGGCAGGCAGGAGAGCGTGGGGGTACGAGAGGAGGCTGGAGGAAGGGAAAGGGGGAGTGATCGCGGGGAGGTGCTGGAGAGAGATGAGGGAGAGATGGGGGAGGGGAAAAATAGTGGGGAAATGGGAGAAGGAGAGAAAGGAGTTCCTCAGAGAAAGAGGGGTGGAGGAGGGGGGGGAAGAAGGAATGGAATACGAGGAACTGGAGAGGAGGGATATAGAGGAACAGAGCAAGGAAAGGAAGAGGAGAATAAAGGAATCAAGATCGAACAGATGGTATAGGGAAGTGGTAGGAAAGGATAGGAAGGGATATTTGAAGAAGAGATGGAGTGAGGAAAGAGTGAGAAGGGTGGCAAGATTTAGGATGGGGAATGAGGTGAGAGAAGGGAGGTACTGGGAGGGAGAAGAGGAGAGGGGGTGCAGATTGTGCGGAGAGGAAGAGGAGACATGGGAGCATGTATGGGAAAGATGTGGAGGGTGGGAAAAGATGGAAGGAAGGGAAGAAAGGTGGGAAGTAAAAGTGAAAGAGGTACTGGATGCAGAGGGAGGAGGGGAGAAGTGGTTGAAGGTGCTGGAGAGAGCAAGAAGGGAAAAGGAAGAAAAGGGGGGGGGAAGGGGGGGAAGGGGCAGGATGAGGAAAGAAGGAAAGAGAAGGGATAAGGAGGAAGGAAGGTGTGAATGGGAATAAATGAGTGAGTGAGTGAGTGAGAGAAAGGAAGGAAAGGGAGAAGGAGAGGAGAGAAGGTGTGAATGGGAGGAAACGGAAGTCCGCAGGGGGAAAGGGGAGGGGGGGGAGGGGGGTAGGATAAGATAGAAGATAAGTTGTACAAAGTTGTAAATAGTAGCAAGTAAGTAGGGAAAAGGAAAGAGAGGGAGGCGTGCGAGGGGAGGAGAGAGCGAGGGAGGCGGTGCGGAGGGCGAGCGGTTAGGCAAATGGAGAGAGAGAGAATTGGCGTGCGGAGAAGGAAAGAGCGAGTTGTAAATATAAATATAAATAGGAGAGGCGGAGACGAAAGTAGGATAAGTAAAATAAGTAGAATAAGTAGAATAAGTAGAATTAAGTAAACTAAGTAGGATAAGTAGGATAAGGAGAGTGGAGGAAGGGTGGAAGTGTATAGAGGAAAGAGGAGGGAGGTGTAATGGATATTTGTAACCCGGATAGGGAACAATAACACATATACAATTATACACAAATGTAATAATCTTCTATTTTATGTTATATGTTATATTTTTCTGTTATATGTTATATTTTTCTGTTATATGTTATATTTTTCTGTTATATGTTTATTTGTTATATATTGTTTATTTGTTATATATTGTTTGTTATATGTTTTTTATGTTCATAATATAATAGAATTCATTTAAAATTTGTTACAATTTCAACTATCCTTCATTTCATTCTTTCCAATATCACTATTAATTCTGTAGTTTCAACTGTAGTCCTTTGCCATCATAACAAGAATGGGGGGGGGGGGTTAGGTGTAGGCAAGGCTTTCTAGTTAAAATGATAAGTGAGGATTCATGCAACGGGTGGGTTAGGTCTGGGGGGGGGGGGGTTAGGAATAGGCAAGGCTTTCTAATTAAAATTATAAGTCAGGATTCATGCAACGGGTGGGTTTAGGTTGGGGGGGGGGGGGGGGTTAGGAATAGGCAAGGCTTTCTAGTTAAAATGATAAGTGAGGAATCATGCAACGCGTGGGTTTAGGTTGGGGGGGGGGGGGGTTAGGAATAGGCAAGGCTTTCTAATTAAAATTATAAGTCAGGATTCATGCAACGGGTGGGTTTAGGTTGGGGGGGGTGGGGGTTAGGAATAGGCAAGGCTTTCTAGTTAAAATGATAAGTCAGGATTCATGCAACGGGTGGGTTTAGGTTGGGGGGGGGGGTGGGGGTTAGGAATAGGCAAGGCTTTCTAGTTAAAATGATAAGTCAGGATTCATGCAACGGGTGGGTTTAGGTTGGGGGGGGGGGGGGTGGGTCTTGTTAAGGTTTTGTAATTGTTGGAATTTCCATTATGAATAATCCTGATCAATTAAAGGAAATAGAGTGACGCCTGTACTTTGAACTGGAATCGTTGCCACATTGAGGGGATTTGTTTATATTAATTCGCGCCGAAGGCGCGTCAAGTCTTATACTGGGACGCTCAAAAGAGATCTCTTTTCTTTCATATCTGCTAGCGTCCCAGTATAACGCTTGACGCGCCTTCGGCGCGAATTAATATAAACAAACCCCCTCATTGTGGCAACGATTCCAGTTCAAAGTACAGGCGTCACTCTATTTCCTTTAATTGATCAGGATTATTCATACTGGAAATTCCAACAATTACAAAACCTAACCCCCCCCCCCTCCCCAAATACGTCATTGCGCATCACTGCGCATGCTCAGACACCTTTGCACGGTCGATGTGGCAGATTTCCTAACCACAAAACTGTCACTTTTCACCACATCATAACTTCTGAACTAATTTCGAGCGGGGATTAAAACTTACACCACTCTCATTTTTACGCCAAAATACATAAGATTGCAAAGTTTCAACAAAATCGGGGCTGAGGGAGCTCAACTTCAGAATTACCGTTTTCGCAAGCTACTGTATCGAGTTCGGAGTTTGCGAAATCGTAATTTGCCTGTAATTATCAATTTCAGAATCGTCAATCGTGCAGTGTTGATTTGCTCGCAAGCGCCGCCGTTGGCCGAAGGGAGAAGCTGACCAGATGTATACCCTGACCAAGTAGTTTTGACTTTTGACGTATCACACGTCATCCATCGACAAGTAGTAGAAGAAAAATATTGTATCGTGGAATTGAGCGATGGGTTGCAAGTGATTCCAACCTGTTGGTTAGATGGCAACGAAAGTGTAAGCAAATGGCCAGGCCACGTCAAGTCGCTGAACAAATTAGAGAAATTAATAATTTCTGAGGCTTTACTCCAAACCCCGTCAGAGGAGTGTGCAGTTATTAGCGTTGCTTTGGGTCGACAGGTATGTATAGTGGATATTATTAATAATGTGTGTATGTGTTTATATATAATATAGATGTCTATATTTTTTATACCTAGAAGACCTGTCGATGTCATAATAATAAACATTGATATACTTTGTAGATGATTGGGCATGGGCCCAAGAAAAATTAAATGAGGCACAGGACACATCTGATGTTTTCTATTCGAACGAGCTCTTGGAATATGAGTTAGCTGCAGCCTTGAAAAACCGAAGGAGGGCTAAGGTTAAAAGGGGCATATCTTCGGAAGAAGAGAGTATGGAGTCCATATCTAAAAACCCAAGAAAAGATCAACATATGACGACACATTCACAGACGAGCGGAGAGTACATTAATCAATCTACCAATTACACCTGTAATGCTTGAACCCTTATTCGATTTATCAACACCTAGGGGTTTGACGTTCATTGCATGTGATGAGAATGAACCCCCTACCACTGTTTACGTAGCCACGGAGGTAAGCTTCATATTATCGGAGTGTATTCATAATAATCATGATTATTGCAAATGTCTCTCATCTTTTTCCAATATCCCTTAGCTACTGAAAGTATTGCAGCTGAAGGCAGTGCCTGTGGAAACTGGGAGCATCATCCTTACACCTCAGAAATTGGTAAATAAAACAAAAAACCATTCATATCAATGTTTCTACCTTCTGTTTTACATATTTTAGGATTTCGAAAATGTGTTTACAAAATGCTGTCTACGATATCTTTACAAATAAAGGATCTGTACACAAAAGTCGATTTTTTGTTGGAGTCCAAAAATTGAAATGCCGAAGTTGATGAGGACGAAACATCCGAAAATGAATTGCAGCGGGTTCCCATAGTGCAAAGTATGGATGATTTGGCCTCGTTTGAGCCCAAACTTCAACAGTCGGAATTTTTAAAAAAATTGGTAATTATTTTTTAATCACATGTGCGTCTAAAGTACCATTATTGTTCTACAACGAAAAAAGTAACATCTTTCGTGGAACAAAGTATAATAATGACCATCCAATACATTTCCTCCCAACAGCTGAGGTTTCCTGAACATGTAGTTGTCAGCATCAAAAGTATTGAAGTCACGTCACTGCTCATTTCAGTATAATGCATATTTAGATGCATGTTTGTACTATTACAGTTTCTATGGGCATGGGCATGGGTAAAGGTAAAGGATATATAAGGATAGGTTTGGTGCATGTCCGCGAGAGAATCATTATTTCATGTTTTTGCGTTAATTCCACAATTCTCTTCTCGCCTATGAAGGAATCAATATATCGTGTTTTTTTGTGTTGATTTCACATCTCTTTCTCGCTATGACTATCAATTGTATTGGTTCATATTGATCTGCAATACTCTTTTGCTTTCACAATATTTCTATTATAACTTATATTAATTAGTTGCTGTTTTGAACTGCCTTTTATGTACACATGATAACATCATGAAATTTTTCAGATTCGTCGACTTAAATATTGTTGGCCCAGGTAAGCTGACTATGTGCGGAGCAGCTGGAATATCCCGAGTCATTGGAGACGAAATCGCAGTAAATTTCAGTTGGAAGGGTCGCTTGCAGAAGCAATGTTTTCAAAAATTGCGGACTGCAAACTTACACCAAGGTATTTTCTTAGAGATATACATTATTAATAATCTTTTAATAATCACTAATATTGTTTTATTATTTTATAGAAGTGTGTATGACCATTGGCAATAATAAATGGAAAGAGGCGGAAGTAAATGACGCCATTGGCAAGTGGCTCACTCAAGCAATAACGAGAATTGAGCGAAAAATGAAAACTTAATAAATAGAATTAAGACTAGGTTAAGGTTTTGTTATATTTACTATTATATTTAGTGTAGTTTTTATATTTACTGTTATATTTAATGTAAATATTTTATATGTAGTGTTATATTTAGTGTAATGTAATATTTCATTAATAAAAATAATATATTGTAAAACAAATTGTCTTGAATTATTCATAATGTAAAAGAGAATCATACGTAGGATATAATATTGAACGAATATTCTTAGGACCTTGATGCAATATTCTGTGTCATCTTCCTGCAATATTCCCGCAAATTTGGAGGGGGCGGACATAGGAATATTGCAGCAATATTCGTACAATACTCCGACAATGTGATCGGCAAGGTTCATCATTGCAAACTAATATTTCTGCTACATGCCAGCAAAATTCCTTGCTGTCGTGGAATTAACAATTTCGAGAATTGGGTAATGTAGAGCTTGCCAGCGCCGCCAGTGGCCGAAAGGAGAAGCTGTCCAGATGCAAAACGCGGCGAAATAACTTTTACGTATCTCGTGTGAAACGGTCTCAATCGTTTACGAATAGTTTACGCAAGCCACTGTAACGATTTCAGAGTTTACGAAATCGTAGTAATTAACAATTTCAGTTTCGCCTATCGTGCAGCTCGCAAGCGCCGCCATTGGCGGAAGGGAGAAGCTGACTTGATGCAGAGAGTGCAGAGATTTTAAAGTTGACGAAACGATAGTTTACTCGGAATTAAAAATTTTAATATTTCGTAATCAGCGTCTGCTGCTAGCAGCACCGCGGCGAATTTCTGTTTGGGTGTTTGAAGTAGTGGATAAGTAAATAGAAGTAATCAATTTTTAATTAGCCGAAGGACAGTATAGCTTTCACGCGATGCAACGCGTTGCATACAATATAGAATACAATCGATTGCATGCGACGCGCTGCGTCGTGTGAAAGGGTCTTTAAGGTAGCCTTCTGCTGTGCGCGACTGCAACTCGCGGGGTCGCGGGTTCCAGGCGCGACCAATCGAAAAATATATATACATATATATTGGCTCGAAATGATACTTGTTTTTATGTTCGCGATAAAACTATATGTACATATATTTATCAATCGGTCGCCCGTCGTGGCCGCGTGTAGCCGTTTTCGCGAAGAAACAAACTATATTTATATATATTCATTAATCGGTCGCGCGTCGTTGCCGCGTAACGACGTTTTCACGATGAATAAAACTTAATCTATATATGTGTAGATTGATAGGGCGTCGCGGTGGCGAGCAGCGGAAGGCTACCTTTAGGGCTAAGTGGGAGGAAAAGGACGAATAAACATTTATAAGTAAATTTTAATTTATTAATATAATATGACTTATTCTAATTATAAATTTATATTCTAAAAATAATACTGTTACGTCCTACGTCCTCCACCCGCCTACCCAGTAGCCATACTCTCGCAACGGGCTCATTGCACCATGTATTTGCCCATCATCAATAAGTCGCGCCTAAGCATAATAAGGTTCATCGCTCCGCGTAGCCTTCCGTCGTTAGTAGTCGCGAATAAGCAGAATAAGAGCCACCGAAATTCCTTCACGGAATGCTGATGCCGAATCAGCCCGCAGGTCAACCACCTAACAAACGATCAGCGATCCGCGGCCGTGTAGATCCGCGAAGGCCAATGCCAATTCCGCGAAGCGCCTTGCGACCGTCAGCAAGATCTACCATTTAAATAGGCTTACAACCGCAGAGCGAGGGCTCTTGAGTCAACCAAGTTCGGCCACGATCAATCTAAATTCGGCAACTCATAAACCAGCGTTCGACTGCGATCATTCTAAGTTGTTCAATCTTCGCGCAGCAAGTAGTGTTACTCATTAAGCGAACCATTGTAAACCAACCAAGTGCACTTCGAGATAAAGCATCCAGTCCACTATCTGTACATTACTTCACACGATTGTGTCCTTCCTGTGCGTCCACACCAATCCACAACCACACACAGTCTCACGCATCCAAAGCTGTAGCCATCCGGACACCTCCTTCTTGCATTCCGCGATACGTCAGTGAGCCGCTCCACTGACGGATCAAAACCCTTTCGGTGCGATCACTCCTTCCGTCCGTCCTCGATCCCCGGTATACCCGGTGAACGCAGGGTGCCAAAAACGAGGACGTAACAATACCACACACTTATTCTAATTATAAAACTATTAACTTTGATAAATATTAATTGTTCCCCCCCCGCCCCACCCCCCTTTTCGGTCGTTATCCTCCCGACGCCTCCATCCTCCTCCGCGTCCGCCGCCCCTTCCACGACTGCGGTGGCCATATTTTAAATTACGAACTTCCCTTTGCAGATCACTGACCTGCAATATGAAAAATAAACATAATAATTATATGTCAACGTAAGTTTGAGTGTGTGTTAGCTTGTTAAACTTGGAAAGATGAACCTCGTCAAGTGGTCAATAAAATTGTAACAGCGTATATTTGTATAATTACTTACGGTGCGCATCAATGTTTGGTGGTCTGGGTCTGTCCACTGTCCACGGGTGGGCCGATTCACCCTATTTGCGAGCCTCCTCTCGTTCGACGGCTCCCTCCGGCGCCTGGACGGCTCCCTCGAGCGCCTGGAGGGAGCCGGGGCCGACCGTGTGCGGGACGGCCGTGCGCGGGCACGCCGTGCCGTGTTGTCGGCGTCTCCTGGGGCAGGCTGCCTTGCCCTGGTGTCGCCGGCTGGGGCAGCCTGCCCTGCCCTGGTGTCGCCGGCTGGGGCAGCCTGCTGTGCCGCGGTGTCGCCGGCTGGGGCAGCCTGCCGTGCCACATTTGCTGGTGTGGTTGCTTTTACTGTCTCTGCCATCTAAAAATGAGGCAAAGCAATAATTCATTATTTTGTTAACAAAGTATTTCAAAGCACACTAGAAGGCTACGCGCTTTCAAACTTCGTGCATAACCGTTTGAGTGCTGACTACTCCCAGCGGAAGCAATCCGCGTGAACGGCACGCGCTTAGCGGTTGCAATCGTTGGGGACGGAAGACTTTTTTTGCTAATGTGAACGATGTTGATTGAATGCGCAAGGCGCAACTAAGTTATAAATGTACTTCCTGTACGCCAAATAAAATAATACAAGAAAGTTATTTTTGATATTACAAGCGCATATATGCGTCCTTAGTCCACACAGATCGCTTATGCTGGACGCATATATGCTCGAAAAAAACTTTACACTTTACTGTACTGTTCACATTAACACTTTGACGGCCGCACGGTTCACACAAATTCTCTTCTCTGTCGCCGGAACTGTTTGCAAGGTTGTTCAACGTACTGCCACCGGAAAATAACGAACGGCTTGCCCGTGGCACCACGTTGGTGTCACCGGCCGTCATAGTGATGACAAAGAAAGTATTCCGTCCCCAACGATCGCAACCGCTAAGCACTCATATACCCATAGCACTCAAAGGGGTAAAAAACATTTAGAACTCGAATAAAGTACAAGAAGCAGGAATATTATTTAGACTTGCAGGTACTTACGATCTTTCCTTGAGGACGTTTGGTTTGAAACTGACCGCTGCGGCCGGTGGCAGCATATACGGCACCCAACTCCATTGGATTTCGCGGTGGTGGGGGAAACCTCGCTCAAGAGACCGTGCGTGGCGATAGGTGGCGGTTGGCGGCGCGAGAATTTCTATATATGTATATATATATATATATGTATGTATGTATGCATGTATTTATGTATGTTGTATATCCATTCCTCGTTATAATTTAAGCTTTCTACAAACCGGGGTCTATGTTTCAAAGAAATGTTTTGGGATTTCATAAAAACTTTTCGAAATGGAGACCGAGCGTAGCTCTGTCCTCCCCGTTTCGCGGTGCAGCCAAGCGTCGCGCACAGCGGTCACGATGCTCGCCTCAATATATATATATATAGAGAGAGAGAGATATATAGCTTATATATCAATATATCAGCTCGAAATCGTATTTGTTTTTTCTTTGCAAAGAATGTACATCTATATAATTATATTCAACGATCGGTCGTGCGTCGTGTCCGCGTGTCGCAGTTTGCGCGAAGAAAAAAAATATATATATTTATGGAACAGTCGCGCGTTGCGGTCGCGAGTAGCGAAAGGGTACCTACGAACAATTCGGCCAGGTGCGCACTTGCGATTTTGTGTCGCACGATTATTGCTGCGACTGAATAATCACGCGGCAGAATATCGTATGCACAAACATATTTGCACGCGTTGCAACGAAGGCAATTGTTTTTTCATACTAACCGTCAGCCGTGCCATGTGCGTATCGCTCTCGAGCTCCGAGTCAGAATTGACTCTGGCTGCGCTCTCCAAGTGTTAAGAAAAGATTATACCGCAGCCACGGCCGTTTGCTCATACAGAGTGCTGCTTCACTAAATAGTACACCCGCAGAAAAATGTATTACGCGATTTTCTGAATAAATCGTTGGAACCTGTCCTTCTTCTTTTAGTGTTCTAGGGGGTATGTGTAATAATATTCTGAATTTGATTTCACAAGATTCCAGCTGTCATGTCAATACAATTGTAGACGCTGTGTTTCTTCTTGGAAGTTTAAATAAGCAGAGATGGTCGCATAAACCTAAGTACATAATACAACACAATGTATTTTTCTTCCGATTCTTTATTCCGCGGTGCGACATTGTAAGGTTTGCCGCTTCGCGACTGTGACCGTACAATGTATTGGGACAACTTTGTAGAGGGGACATGGTTTTCGAGCCTGACGGCTTGATCTTTGATCATCGCCGAGAAGGAAGAAAAGGACGACAACGAGTAAAACAGAATGATGAAACAACGATCGAGGCAATTGACAATGAAACATTCAAAACTCAGCGTACCAAACGCTATAATAAAACAGATACTACATTTAGGTCACATTTTCTGATTAATACTTAGTGAGTAACTCAGTAACTCATTTCGTTTCATTAACGCCTTGCGAATCTTAACATGTATGAATGCTGCTACTTGTCTCCCGCTAAGTTAAACTTGCGACACTGTTTAAGGATATTTTTTAAGAGTTTTTATTCTAACAATATATATGTACAACCAATAACAACGAACGTGTGATAAGCCTAACCCGCCATTTGCAGTTCCAAGACGACGGTAGAATGTGGTCATTATCATACGTCATACGTGGTGGTATCGTAATAAAGGTATCGGCGTAAGAAAGGAAATACAGGTACCTATCGGCGTAGGAAAGAAAGGATATGCGACAGCTTACAAACTAGGGATTTATGATTATGAAATGCGTCATCCACAGATGTAGGTTTAATGTACGCGACGGAATACGTACTTTGAAATATCTTGTCAATCAAATGTAGGCTGTTACTCCGCATTGTCCGCCGAATAGATCGTGAAGACAGAAGCCTACATTTAAATGATTACTTTCGGCATTTTTCTAATGTAATCAAGGCGATAGCGAGGTAAAGTGCTAATGAATGGATTGCATGTGACGCGTTTGCGATCGTCGCGCGGTCGATTATATGCGACGATCTGCCTTGTATGACAGGGCTCTTGAAAAGGTAATTTCCCGTTGCTCGCGACCGAAAGGAGAGGTCGCGGGTGTGATCTCGAAATTCGATTAATCCACTCCATCATTACGTTAGAAGCCCCCAAAAATTAAAACCATTTTCGCCGTTTTGCCCAATGCGGCTTATTTATTCCGAAAAATGCATAAATAAATGGTCGTCTACCCAATTCTTCACAATCTCAGTACGCAATGATACGAAGCAACCGTGGTGAGGCGGCAAGGCGACCGAGCAGTAATTACCTGGCCCGGGTTCGATTTCTCCCTTTACCGTAATTTTTTTTCTGTTTAAATTCTTTTTTATCGTGGTTCAAATGTTTTATCATACGCTAAAGACACTCTAAAAAGTTTTTAATTTCACCTTTTCCGCCACTCATCCACTCCTCGATACCGGTCAAAATCCCATTACTACGAGGAGTGGCACTGTGCTTTCCGCCAGTGTTGCGGTATTATATATAATATCCGCGACGCTCGACTAATCCATATGTGTAGATACATATTTTTCGCGAGGAAAAAGACAAAGACGGTTCGAAGGTCACTATGCGCGACCAATATATATATTACGGGCAATGTGTTCAACGTGGGCATTCTATACAGTGCCCGGACATTGTACAGAATGCCGACGTCGAACACATTGCCCGTAAGATATATATTATATATATGGCTTTCTTTTTTCCTCGCGGAAAGTATGTATCTATAATCCACATACATAGATTGGTGGAGCGTCGCGATCGCGAGCTGCGGAAGGCTACCTGAAGGCTACTTTAAAAGGTAACCTTCCGTTTCCCGCGACCGCGGCACGCTGCCGCGGTTCAAACCATATATATGTATATGTATATAGTTCTTTCCCGGAAGATATATTGATATATATGTATCGATTCAAACGTATCAATATGAATTAATTGTTCACTTATTGTTATTTATTGCATCTCCTGTAAACGAATAAAATAATACGTGAGCGGCAGAGGGGGAGGTTGCCTAGCAACGAGCCAGTATAGCGAAGAAACAAAACGTTCCTACAGAAGCGATACGTCACAGGCAGTGCGAGCCATTGGTACGCGAGTTCTCTGGTTGTACGGACGTATTTCGGGCAAGATTCTGCGCGCGTGTGTGTGCATATATGTGTGTATGTATAAGTGTGGGCCGCTGAACGTTCAACGTTGAGCTGCGTTCTACTTCTGCACTAAACACTAAGGGTAAGTTTGTTATTCAATATATTGAATCTTGTAGCTTTTGAAGATATCGAAACGGTTAGATAAGAGAGAGGCTAAATGTAATGAATTGTTCGAAAGACTATGTCGATCTCAGAGATCTCCATTCGCAGCTGGCAATTATCTTCTTTCAATATCGGTCTTAGCGTAGGGTAATAATTACGGGTTTCCTGATTTTCTAAACGTTTCAAGTGTTATCAGTGTCTGCAGAAAGCCAAATACCATCCACAGCCGATTGTTGTGGGGGCCACGTGGCAAGTGTGTGCGTGCCATGCCTGTGAGTGCTTTCCGACTCTCGAACGACGTGCGAGACTCTCACAGACACTGTACGCATACGCGGTCGGTTGTTAATGGTTTTTGGCGTGTTAACGACACTGACAAAGAGTGTTATAACGATAAACGGCTGATGGTGATGCAGCGAATTGAACGTGCAACCGTATATACCCATACCTCGTTTTACGGGCTAGATACGTTCCGGAAAAGTTGGCCGTAAAGCGAAAAGCCCTATAACGAATTAATTATTAAAACGTTCTTCATATTTTCGAAAGCAGCTGAAACTAAACAGAAGGTTGCTAACAGTGCAGCATTTTTTTTGGCCGTACCTATCACGAAACGTTGTGGGCCGTAAATCGAAAAAGTGCCGTAAATAATAAAGGCCGTTATAGCGAAATGCCGTATAGCGAGGTGTAGGGTATCTTTATTGTTTGGCACCTGTTAAGCCACCGCATCTGTGCGGGAATGATAAATATGAAATCGCGTTGATCACCATTCAATTCACACATTGATGCCAGGTCTATTCGACTCAAGTCTTACGTCTTACGCTTACGCCGTACCGGGGCCGCCAATTCAAAGCAGTTCACTCAATGGATAGTCTTTCGTTTAATAATATCTTGTGTAGGCATTGTCGTTTGTCGATGCCGCGGATTGTTTGTCGGCCGACAAACAATGTCGCATATTTTCACGCATCCACCAAATTGACCAATTTTTGTCATTCTTGGTTTGTTTGAAAGGGTGGCCTGCGGTGGTCCCATATCAATTGAAAAACTTCAAAAAAAATTGTACCCATGTTTTGACAAACTTCTTTATTTTTATGTATGTTTTATAACTTGCGAGTGGATTGACCGATTTTGATGATTTTGAGTACATTTGTAAGAGAACACCTCCGCGATGGTACCATATGAATTTTATAAAAAGATTCGAAAAAATGATACCCATGTTTCACTTCACATCTGTACTAACAGATTACTAGCGCGGCGTTGGTCGGGATTGACTATTTTCAGGACATACAATTAGACTGATTCTTCAGACAATTACACAAAACACATTAATGGCAGTTTTGAAGCTCTCCGTATCAAATACGGCTCTTCTTCGACGAGCTGATTCACGCAAACTTTGAAGCCGAGTCGTCTGTCTTTCCCATTGAACTATATACTACCTGCAATGAGAACTGTGGGAAACAGAAAACGGCCCATTTTGTTAGAAAAAGAGAGTTGAAATACAGGGATGTGTCTGTCTCACTCTTACACACGTGCAGTCTGAACATATAGTCGCGTGCACGTTAAAAGTGAAAGTTCTACGTTTGTTTCTGCCGCATCGATACAATTCCTTGATACAACTGGGTTGCACGTTTGCATTTGTTTGTATATACAGATATTTTTGAAACGGGTCGTACAGTTAACAAAGGACAGGTATCCCTGGAATGAAACTCTTTCTCTCTGTCCCGGTTTTATGCTACTTTACATATGGGTGTTCTCATTCCAGATAGTATATAGTTCAATGGTCTTTTCCCACCTGTTTCGCGTTTAATTACTACACTAGAGCGTTCTCTAGCGTCATTTAATCGCTTACGCCGTTCTTCTTCATTTGTCTTAACAAACGTGCACGACCTACATTCAAACGATACTCGCGATCTTCCGGTATCTCATTTTTTAATCGTTCGCGTATCAAACCAACACGATGCTCGCGATCTTCCAGTGTCTCATTTTCTAACCGTTTACGGATCAAACCAACACGAAGCTCGCGGTGTTCGGCGTCTCATTTTCTAATCGTTTGCGTATCAAACCAACACGATGCTCGCGATCTTCCGGCGTCTCCTTTGGTAATCGTTCGCGACCTACACTAAGGCGATGCTCGCGATGTTAAGGGGTCTCGTTTTGTAAATACTTTGTAATTGAAGACAAACGACCTTTTGTTTCTTCCGCCGTTTCTCTACATATGTTTCGCTTATTATATTGCCTCATTTTTGAGAGCCGCGTTTCACGCTTATCGGAACTTTCATTTAACCGCTGTCTTTTATATCGTTCATTCATGTTTCATTGCCGCTCATTCCTTTCTGATTGGTCTTGTTCTAAGCGCCGCTTCCTCATACGAGCCGCGTTTTTATGCGGTCTACCCATTATCTTATACAATTTATATACGAATTGTAACTAAAAATTAATACGTTAAAAACTTTTAACAACAAAATATCGCCAACTTCAAAACAAAACAAGGCACTAAAAAGTATAAAATAATTTCCCTTTTTGACGTCGGTGCCGAGATAGAAGCAAAATAGCCTATCAATTGCCGGTAATACATTGTCCAATTTGCTATACGCGTTTCTTGAGAAGTTATAAAAGGGATTCTCTTTGGACCCAAATGCAATATTACAATCAAAAGAACAGGTATACCCTAAAACAATTACGGAATTGAGAAATTAATCTGAGCAGGAGAGTTGCAGTGTCGGTGAATTTGTATTGACCATCAATATGAATACGTATGAGTAGAAGCATTGATTCGGTATGGTATGGTTTGTAGGTTGTATAGGTGATGAAGGTTTGGAAATCGATGTAACTAGTTGTTGGCTTCTATCTCGGCACCGACATCAAAAACGAAAAATGATGTTATCCGTTTTAATGCAGTTTTGAAGTCTGTTTTCATTCTTTCTTTTTGAATTTGTTATGTTACACACTGCCCTCAAGATGCAAATCAGGAAATCTATTTACTTCAAGTTGTATATAGTA
Source organism: Priocnemis perturbator (assembly GCA_963942575.1). Classification (NCBI taxonomy): domain Eukaryota; kingdom Metazoa; phylum Arthropoda; class Insecta; order Hymenoptera; family Pompilidae; genus Priocnemis; species Priocnemis perturbator. The sequence continues at coordinate 6,422,953 of OZ012643.1, read as the reverse complement.
CAGACACATCGATAGCGGTCGTTTAAAATCGCGCTGTATCTACTACTTTTATTGGGAAATGGCGGCATCAATCAAAATAGATAGATTAATTTCGTGACTCTGATTGAAGGGTCTCTTGGTAGGCGGGGAAAGGGGCGCCATCGAGCACGCACGTATTGGATACGGACACCGACCATTGGTAGTTGCGGGAGTGTGGATACGCGCGAGTTGCTGCGTGCCTTGCGTGTGGGAGCTGCCGAGCTGCGCGCGTTGTTTCTGACCCCCGCGTAGAGACAAGGACGGAACTATGCGCCGTCTCCTTTCCGCCAACGTCGTATGACGTTTGTAGTAGTGTTCGCTGTACGTCACATGAAAAAGGACAAGGGCCGTCATAAGATATTCGGCGCCCGTGGGCTACTAAAAATAATGCGCCCCTTTTCGTAATACTCGGGATGGCTAGCGGGAGCGGGGTGACCGGCAAAGTTATACAAAAGTGTCAGAACTAGAAAAAGTCAATTTATTAGCATTACACTAAACAAAAACATAACATTCATATAAAATTAAAAAAAAATATATGAACAATAACAAACTTTATAGTAAACAAAAAACAAAAGTAACTTATATATTTATTTTCCTAGCTTTTTCTTTTGCATATTGATTAATAATATCACACGTATTTAAGTTATTAAATAAGTCACTCTCTATGGATGAAATACTCAAATTATTTAATTTGCTCTGTCCCAAAGAAGACCGTAAATAATTTTTTATCCTTTTTAGTGCTGAAAAAGATCTTTCGCTGCTGCAATTTGTACTGGCAATACTTAACAAAATTCGCAATGCTGTGGCCACGTTGAGAAATCTAGACTCAATTTTCGAGTCAATTATTGTCCTTAAACTAAGTTCCGCAGTAAATATATTTTCTTTATTTTCCAATAAATATACGTGTTTATAATGATGACATTCTTCAATAAAATTATTTTCTAAATCGTGCATATACGTTTCGCACAACTTTGCAGCATGCTTTCTAATAGTGTCTTCATTGAAATTTTTTAAATTGACCAGAATCCGAAATTTTGAGTAAATGTGATCATAGACACACTCTCTCTTTTGTATTTCTGCTAGAAGCTTATCAATAATAGCATAATATGTATTTATGCGGAATTCATTATTAGCATCAAATTCAACTTCTTCCGACGTATCTTAGTTGTAAACGTTAAATGATTCTGGATTTCGTTTCGACTGTACAAATTTTTCTAAAGAAGCGTATAAACCACTAATGGTTTCAATTGTAATATTAACTTTTTGAAGTGATATATTAGTTTTATCTATTATGTCTAATATTTTGCTCCAAAATGCTACCATAATAGCAGTTTCCATTGAGTTGAACTCATTTAATAACCCCTCAGCTTCAACTTTTGTTGCAGGTTTTTGAAAATTATTGTATCTTCGTAAATTTTATTCAAAACTTCTTTAAATTTTTCGTAACCGGAAACCAATGCCTTCACTGAATCAGCTCTTGCTGACCAACGAGTGTCACTTATTTTTTTGGGAACTTTGTTTTTTGCTGCTAGCACATCTTTCAAAATTTGCCTTGATGTTGACGCGGCAAAGAAATTGTATAAATTTGGTATAAATACAAATAATTTAGCTGCTTATACGCAGCATTCCGCCGCCGACTCTCCAATTAAATTTAAAGAATGTGCTGCACAGGGCACCTGGCATACGTCATCGGCATCTCGCTGCACGTGCCGCCTAGCGCAATATCATAGTATAGCCGTTATCGCTGTTTCGGACGCTACACACCAATAAAAATTGCCGCCCCCCAAAAGGCTGTAGCCCATTTAGCCCTGTGGTTAGGGCTGCCCTGAAAACGACAGAACTACTTTCCGTTCCCTTTCAACCAAAATCGCGCGTGGCGTCTTCATTCCGCATACAGGCCGGTATAAGTTTCTGTCAGTGGTGCCAGATTTCGCAGTAGGCATCTCACGAACCATTGTGGGCTTGCCGCCCAAAGCCAAATCGGGCACCGTTGCCTTCAGCTTGAACGCGATGGAGAGTACCTACAGCGGATCCACATGAGCTTTGATTGACTCGTGTACGTGTAGTCGTCGACGCGTTCGTGCCCGATATCGATGATAATGATCAATCTGTAATCGATGAGGATTCGATGAATTATTGATGGTAGTGTAAGGTACTTATAATTGACGGACGGGAAAAATCGGTAGACACACTTCCTTTGCTGGTTCTTATATTTCTGACTCTACTTGTCCGCACACACCTCACGCATTCGCTCATCCCCACTCACTTGTCACGCTCGCTCATTCGCTTACCTCGCTCACACACATATATTCTCGGACTTATCCTTTACAGTAGTATTTCTCTAAATTGTTTTTGACTTCAAAAAAATATTAGTTTATTTATGGATAATTGTTTAAAAAATTCATGGGATAAATTACATCCGTTTTATGTTAAAGTATTGTGTCATATTAATATTGAGTGTTTTTCCATTTTCGTTTCGATAATGGTAATCTTTCTGTGGTAGTAATATATACCTAAGATATAATATAATAAATGACAATTACTGCGTATTATGCATTATCTGTAAAATAGTAACATTTCAACAAAAAAGTAACATTTTATGAAAGCCATGGTTTTTGAAATTTTAAGGTCACGGATTTGTTTTCAAAATAGAAGGCGATAAAATTGTATATAGTATATTCCAACAGTTCTGATCAAGTTCCATCATATTTATCTGTACGTTTTTGCTACGACGCGTATTTGGTTGAAGAATGCTCTCTCCTATCTTGAAATCCCAAAGAAATAAATACGCGTTCGGTTTATTCACCGTCGATGGTGTAATCCGTATGTATGCCCATTGTCGCACCCTGGGTACGAAATGTCGCAACGTTCGTAATGTCGAAAAAAGCATCATAAATCATAAATCTCGACAATAATCGCACAACCCCTTTCAATGGAAAACCGAAACCACCACCGACCGCTGGTCGCGGTTGGGCTAATTAAAATATCTCAATAGTACAACGTTTCTTAGCGCGTATTTTACGTACGTACCGAAAATGATTTCTATTCGAGTTTCAACCGACTTTACGATATGTATTACTTTTAAATGTATATATACAGGGCGTTCGCGGTTGTTACTACCAAGCTTTTTTCCTGTAAATGGTATGTAGGCACTAGACAAAATTACAGAGGAAAAGGCTCAATGGTATAGTAATGTCTATGTTTAAAATGGAATTACATTTTGTGTTATTTCCAGGCATGAACTCCTCGGGTCATTCTGCGTGAAAAAGTTATTGCCTTAAAAACTTATTAACGTCGATTTAAGGAAATTCCATCTGTGGTTTAACAGACTATTTACTGTCTATATTTCATTGCAGGCAATCCATCACGGATAGCACCACCGCACGGATAATAAGCAGAACGTCCAAACAGAGAACATTGTACCGCTTTTTGAAACGAATAGGTAAGTTTCAAATGTAACGTCCCACACTTCTATTTCATAAGACGAAGGAACTCGATAATTGTTGATATTATTTTTATTATACACAATTTTGATTTCAATATTACAGATAATTTATTTGCAATAACATGAAGTAGTTTCGCGAACGAATTAGCGACGAAGAATAGTATCAGAATAGTAGTAGCAGAAAGTTGTGGAGAGCACCAGGACAAGCCTCACAACTAGTTTCGCATCAGTTTGATTAAATGTAAGTCTGTCATTCGACGTATAAAATCTTTTAACCGACTTCGAATAAAACACTTAACAAAAAGGTCAACACCAATTTAAAGGTGCGTTGAAAAGAACAAAATAATTTTGATTTTCTCACGTCGGTGACCTAACGCAGACCCTACATTGGGTCCGCGCCCATTTTGGCACCGCCCTCAAACATGAAGAATTATTTTATCCTTTTTGGACCACCTTTCGAGTCGGTTTTTAGGCAATTATGTCATTACTGCAATGTATGTTGAATGTAACATGTACTATTTTCCTTTCATATTTTCAGATGGGACGCCCGCGCACGGTCACGGACAAGGAGGCCGTTCAGCTGATGCAGAAGTATATGAATTACTTCCGGACCAACGAATTTCCGCCCAGTTCATCAAACGTCTGGAAGGAAATGAGCAGAGACCTCGATGGAAGGTGGAAACCGCATACGGTTTATTTACACGTCAGGGAAGATCAGCGTGGGAATTTGACAGCGGCTCGTGAAAGCCTCGGCATAGAAGTGGAGGCACCAAAACCAACGAGGGAACTGGTGCTCTGCAACACCGTCGACAATGAACCATCGGGGGATTCCGAATCGGCACAATCTTCGTACTGCGACGAACAAATTGAAAACGCTGGGAAGGACGTCGACAGTTTCCCCCTGGTCCTCTCACCCACTGAGTGGGAACAAATTAAGCCCGCCGAAGCGTCCGAGGATCATCATTTGAACCCACGCGTTTGGCCGAATGTCATTTTCAAGGCATTCTGGAATATGTACCGACTCCCATGTGCTTTCGTGGGCAAATGGTCGTACATACGCGAGGAAACCAAAGAAGAAAATACGAATGACGCCGCTGGATTATACTTAAAATTCCAAGGATCGTGCCGAAGCAAGAAATGCAGCAACAAAATTTTTGGGTTTTCCGACAAAAAGCCGGTTAACGGAAGGCTTCATTTAACCATCCGAACACGTGATACGCGTAATGATTATCACGAGGATGTTAAGCGACCATTGAATGGTCCCGAAAGGAAAGCCCTTGGACGAGAGCTGCAACGAAGAGGAGTCGCAGGACATCGCCAAAATGTACTTGCTGACAACATGGAGTTTGGAGAGAACGAACCTCCGTGGATCCAAAAATGCCAGGTTTACCGCCAAGCCAAGATGGAAGTGAACAAGGAAGATCTTGGCATTAAAACAAACATGAAGATGGATATGATAACCAGCATCAGAAATATGCTTCAGGACATCCGCTACGAAAACACTATTCGGGAGATAGGAGCAAAGAAGTTTTACGTCTTCTACTGCAGTCCCGAGCAAATATTCGTCGAGAAAGAATACTGTCGAGTGACAAAGGGACTCTCTCGAATTTGTCTGGATGCAACGGGAAAGATGGTGAAAACGTTCGAAACGTTTCCAGGAAGAAAAACTGGCCACATTTTTCTGTACACCGTCACCATCAACTTCGAAGGCAAGACACTTCCGGTGTACCAGATGCTGTCCGAAAAACATGACGCCGCATTCATCACCTTCTGGCTTCAGGAATGGATACGGGGATGTGGAGCCTCCATACCTCACGAAGCTGTCGCTGACCTTGGACGTGCTCTGTTGTTGGCAATGTGCGACGCATTCAACAGAATAAGCCTAAAAGAATACGTGGATGTGCTCTTTAAATGGGCTGTTAAGGACAACCACGAAACACCTCAGCCATTCAACACCTTCATAAGAGCGGATGTCGCTCATCAAATGGCTATCATCACCAGGTGGAAATGTATAAAAAATTTACGCCATCCTGTGGTGAGAGGATTTTACATACGGACAGTGGCATTGATGATCGACTGTCAAACAGTGCAACAGTTTGAGCATGTTTTTGTATTAACATGCATCGTCGCATTACATCCCGATCAGGATGTCCGCACCACGGTGTCGGGAAAAAAATTAACCGTTTTGGAAGCCAGACGCACCTTGGAAGATTTCATGGCTCAACACCAACCAGCGATTGACCAGCTGCGAACATCCATCGAGAACATCGAAGTCGAAGAGGAAGTCGAAACGACTCTAAATTCGACTGAAGAAGAGGATGGTGACAAGTTGACTGTCACCCATAAATGGATCAAGAGCCTCATCGCAATGTCGACACCATCTCAGGAGCATCAAGAGGAATGCAATACGGTCAACGGCTTTTATTTGCCGGAATTCATACAGCCACTGGAACGAATTACCAAGGAATTTCCGCTATGGACTGCAGCAGCTTTCCCTGGCAGACAAACGCACGCATCGACAGCGTTTCAAGAAGGATACTTTGCGGAAGTGAGAAGAAAAATTTTTGAAGGCATCACTCTGCCATGTTCGGCGAACAAATTCTTGAAGGAGCATATTCGCGACTTATATTCCGGCACCAACGAAGTAGCAGCCAAATTGAAGCACTTCAATCACAACCGCAGGCAACCTATAGCACCTCCGGCTACACCAAAGGAAGAAATAAGGTCATCAGTTTCGCCGAAGCTTACAGACCTCGTTGGGAAAGAGGCAACACCGCGTTCAACGGATGAAGAATTGAAGTTACCATTGGAACAACGCGATCTACAGATGGATTTCGGATCAATAAGTCCATTGTGCAGAAAAGCGCCCATGATGGATGATTCCGACTTCAAGAGTGGTGAAGCCTGGAAAGGATTTATAAATAAGGATACCTTCTTGGTGGATACTAAGGCAATAAGCCTCACAAACCAAGAAGACCCAACAAATGCCGAAGATGAGGAATTCTCGTCGCCGGTCCCAGGAAACCCCATTTTCTCGAGTTCGCCGTTAATCGAAGAATGCTTCGTAATCTCTTCAGATGAAGAAAAAGTGTCACCGATTAAAGTCGCAGAAGACGAGCAGAAAAATGTAAATTTAAAGTCAACGAAGATAAAACCTGCCAAGGAAGGATTCTACTTCCAGCCATACCCCCAAATACGTCTTCTCAACGAGCGATTCGACAACAACGGAAGAAGAGGATTTTTTCTGAAGAACGGTTTAAAATACGGCGTCATGAAAGTGGCCAATAAAGCCGTCGACTTGCAGAACACTTGTGGGTTTGACGCCATCATTCACATATTGCAATTTGGCGCACTGTACGATTCACGGTATAACTTCCGTATACAGTCGTCAAGCAATGATGGATTGAAATTCTTATGCAAATTTATGCAAGCTGGCCCAACAAAGGAGATATTGCGGCAACGCATTATACTTCTCAACCTATTTTACCCGCTTATAAGGGATTCTGACGCACCGTCCATCGTACCATTTAAATTAAATGGCGAAGACTCCATAACAGCCATCTGGAAACACCTCTTCTCGTCATCGGAACCGACTGAGCCAAGTGCAAGAAAATCATCGCAATGTAACAGACCGGAATGCCTCTCATCGTTACCAACGAACATTCCGTATCTTCCGGTGAATATTAAAACCATCAACGCAAAAGGATTCGGAGCACTGCAAGAAGCACTCGACTTTCAGGAAAATTATTATAAAGTGAAATGTCGACAGAAGAACTGTTTGGGTACAGTCGTTGAAACGATCCGTCCACATTTCCACATTTTTATTGATCTGGATACAAGGGCGGATCCTACAAGGCGCTATGGCATGAAATGCCGATTGGCAGATGTTCCGACAACATTGGATTTGGGAAAATCCAATTTTACCTTGATTGGTATCATCGACTATTTCTCCGGCCATTTCGTTGGGTACTGCAGGAAACCATCAGGACGATGGCCCAAATGCTACGACGTGCAGCCCAACATAGAAGGATGTGACGGCAATTTGGCAATTACACCGATTGGGGCCATTTTCATTGCAACATGAATTCCTCAACCTGAAAGTTTGCAAGTGCATGGACGAGTGCAAATCAGCGCACATGAAGAGCTGTCCGATTGCAATCGAGGTTCGTAATTGCACCGGCGAGTGCAGATCAGCGCACATGAAGAGCTGTCCGATTGCAATCGAGGTTCGTAATTGCACCGGCGAGTGCAGATCAGCGCATATGAAGAGCTGTCCGATTGCAATCGAGGTTCGCAATTGCACCGGCGAGTGCAGATCAGCGCATATGAAGAGCTGTCCGATTGCAATCGAGGTTCGCAATTGCACCGGCGAGTGCAGATCAGCGCATATGAAGAGCTGTCCGATTGCAATCGAGGTTCGCAATTGCACCGGCGAGTGCAGATCAGCGCATATGAAGAGCTGTCCGATTGCAATCGAGGTTCGCAATTGCACCGGCGAGTGCAGATCAGCGCATATGAAGAGCTGTTCCATGGCCTATGAAGAAGTAATTGGAAAAACATGAAGATAAGTGGAATGTTTGTATTTTTATTGCTTGTACATTATATAATTTGAAATCATCATAATCTTATGTATATTTATTTCGCAGGCGCACGTTGGGACAGTGCCGAGAGGCGCCTGAATCACCGAAGGAGGGCGAGGAGGTGTTTTAGTGGGTATGCCTCCTAAGAGTTTTATCTCCTGGGGGGAGAGTCCCACATAACCCGACCCCATTAGGGCCGGGTATGCGTAATGCAGTTCCCCTCCTCGAAAAAAAAAAAAAAAAAAAAAAAAAAAAAAAAAAAACAATAACTTCAAAAGCTCATATTCTACCGCATGATGGGAAGGAACAAAGCAACAGCTTACAACACATACAAAGAGATAAGTAAATCACAGACACTTCTAATCAAAAATCAATTCATCGGAAATCGGTCACATTGTGCTTAAATTTATATTACAGATTTGATGGCATCAGTCATTCAAACGGGCTAGAACCGATTCAAGAAAAGGTTTACAACAAAAATAGCAACTGGTGGTTCAACAAGATGGGAGTCACAAGACAAATTTAATACAAAAGGTACTTCATCTTTGCATATCACTTGCATTTTATTTGCATTTCAGTTACAGATATATTCATCCTGCTTCATTATCATATTGCTTACAGAATACAATGAGCTCTGCGTACACGATCGGCAATAAGCGTCACATTCAAGGCCGATGGTATACAGCGAGTACTCTGTGCTGATACTGACTGTTAGTTCCTCGATGGGATTGTAGCCGTCATCGAGAACTGTTTCTCAGGATATGACGCGGGTGCGGTTGGACGGATAAACGCGAATAAGAAATGTGGGTAGAGGAAGATACAAGATGCGAGCAAGCGCAACGAGAACTACGGAAATACAGAACTCTGGAAGAAAGATGCGAGCCAGCGCATAAAGAATATCAGAAGAATGCGAGCAAGCGCAAAGAGAGAGCAGAAAGAGAATCCTGGAAGAAAGATGCGAGCCAGCGCATAAAGAATATCAGAAGAATGCGAGCAAGCGCAAAGAGATAGCAGAAAGAGAAACCTGGAAGAAAGATGCGAGCCAGCGCATAAAGAATATCAGAAGAATGCGAGCAAGCGCAAAGAGATAGCAGAAAGAGAAACCTGGAAGAAAGATGCGAGCAAGCGCAAAGAGATAGCAGAAAGAGAAACCTGGAAGAAAGATGCGAGCCAGCGCATAAAGAATATCAGAAGAATGCGAGCAAGCGCAAAGAGATAGCAGAAAGAGGAACCTGGAAGAAAGATGCGAGCCAGCGCATAAAGAATATCAGAAGAATGCGAGCAAGCGCAAAGAGACAGCAGAAAGAGAATCCTGGAAGAAAGATGCGAGCCAGCGCATAAAGAATATCAGAAGAATGCGAGCAAGCGCAAAGAGATAGCAGAAAGAGAAGCGAGCAAACGCAAGGCCAACGTAGAAATAAAGCACCACTTTATGAAGACTCGTAGACACCATATAGAATTCTAGAAGGAAGATGCGAGCAAGCGCAAAAAGAAGATCGGAAGATTGCGAGCAAGCGCAAGGAGATAGCAAAGATAAAAGCGAGCAAACGCAAGACCAACGTAGACACAAAGCACCACTATATGTAGACTCGTAGACACCTTTATACTTTCGTATTCTCAGGACGCATGTGGACTGACGCGAAGCGGGCAGTCGGCCCTCGAGCAGCCGGCTCACGTGAGCGAAGCGCGAGCGGTGGGAGACGCGTCCGGCCAATCACAGGCAAAGGGCCCCATCACGTGGTGGACGCGTCCTCCAACCGCCGACAAGGAGAACTAGACAAGGACGGTACGAACACAGAGGAGAGCGAGCGCACGTGCCGAATGTGGCAAACATGTCCTTATATGGTAAGCGAGCTAAAAATAGATTTCCTGACTGCTACAGCGCAACGAAAGTCTAAACTAGAATCCACGAAAAATTACATACAAGGCTCTAACAAAGGGTCAGAACGCAACATACCGCCCGCCTCGTCGCAGGACGAAACGGCACGATCCCAGCGTAGAAGAGTAGAGCCAAATAGACTGCCATGAGCGTCCTGAAACGCGCAGCCGCCCGCCATGAGCGATCGCGGGTCAAACAGGAGGCACGGATTGAGCCTCGCAGTCCGGCAATGGGCATAATTTCACCACTGGACGCTTGAAAGCAGATGTGGCGGTCCTCACTGAGACAACGCGCACCGTGCCGTCAGCGCCGGGGTGAGTGGCCACGACTCGTCCCATCAGCCACTTGGTGGGAGGCAACCGTTCGTCCTTCAGTAAGACCAGACGGCCCACCTGCAGCTGTTCTCCCAGGCTGGACCACTTTGTCCTCTGCTGCAATTGGTGCAGATATTCTGCTGACCAACGGCGCCAGAAATGGTCCCGCATGTTCGACAGTAACTGCCACCTCGACAGCCGATTGAGCGGTACCTCCAACGATGACGGCTCCGGAACGGCGAGAAGTGGCTCGCCAATAAGAAAGTGCCCCGGCGTGAGAGCGGCAAAGTCCGATGGGTCGGAGCTGAGAGGAGTCAGCGGGCGAGAGTTCAGACACGCCTCAATTTGAGCGAGGACCGTAGACAGTTCCTCGTAGGTTAACGTGGAGTCACCAATGACACGACGCAGGTGGTGCTTAGTCGAGCGAACCCCAGCCTCCCATAGTCCACCGAAGTGGGGAGCGGAGGGCGGAATGAACGACCATCCGGTACCGTCGTTGGCAATGAGAGCAGCGATGTCCTGGCGAAAGGCTGAGGCTTCCTGGAACATCCTGCGCAACTCAGAGTCGGCGCCATGGAATGTGGTGCCGTTGTCGCTGACCAATTCCACACATTGGCCGCGTCTCGAAGTGAATCGCTGGAAGGCAGCTACAAAAGCGGAGGTGGAGCAGTCGGAGACCACCTCCAAATGGATGGCTTTTGACCACAAGCACACGAAGAGCGCGATATAGCCCTTCGTGGAACGGTGCCCACGTCCCTTCGTCGTCCGAACCTGAATGGGACCGGCATAGTCGACGCCAGCCCGACGGAAAGGCCTGCCAGAGATGACCCGCGCAGACGGCAGATTTCCCATGACCGGAGTGACGGCGTCGGCTCGCTGGCGAACGCACTTGACGCATCGGTGAATGTGCGCGCGCACCAGTGCGCGGCAACCCAAAATCCAGTACTGCGTCATCAGATGACTGAGCGTCAATTGGGTACCCCCGTGTAGCACACGGAGATGCGCCTCGGCGATCAGAAGATTGGACAGCGCGGAACATCTCGGAAGGATAACCGGATGTTTTCCTTCGTACTCGAGGCTGGAACGCTGCAAACGACCGCCGACTCGCAGCACTCCAGTTGTGTCGACAAACGGCCGTAACCCGCGAAAAGCGCCGTGCCGGGGCAGCTCCTTGCCGTCAGAGAGGGCGGCAATGTCATCGGCGAACGCGTCCGCCTGTGCGGACTTGATGCAGCGGAGCCGCGCAGCATGCAGCTCGTCCGACGTGAGTGGACCGTGAGACCGTGTACCGGGAACCCTGCAGTTCGTCACAAATCGGATGCACCAAGCCGTGACACGCCACAGCCTGGTGGCGCTTGAGATTCTGGACGCCAGGTCCCAGACCGGGGTTGCCGTGGTGAAATGAACAGCCTTGACGGATGGGCGGGCCTCGAGCTCCGTGTCATCAGACTCGGCACAGAGCGGCCACTGGCTAGATTCCTTCGCCAGCCACTGGGGCCCAGACCACCAGAGTGAGAGCTCGGGCAATGCAGCAGGGGCGACGCCACGAGTAGCTGCATCCGCTGGATTGTCCTTAGTTGGTACGTGTCGCCAGCGAGCGTCTGGAAGGGCCGTTTGAATCGCCGAGACGCGATTCGCGACGAACGTTGTCCATCGGGTGGGGTGTGCTTTCAGCCAGGCAAGCACAACCCGCGAATCTGACCACAGGTAGATAGTCACGTTAGGAAGAGCCAGCGCTGAACGGACGAGCGTCACCAGGCGAACCAGCAGAGCCGCGCCACACAGTTCCAAGCGTGGTATGGAGAGTTGCTTGATAGGCGCCACCTTACTCTTTGCAGCGAGAAGGGAGACGACAGGGCCAGAATTCCCGGGCGCACGCAGGTAAACGGCTGCCGCATATGCCCGAGAGGAGGCGTCGGCGAACCCGTGCAATTCTAAACCCTCCTCAACGTCGCTGCAGCCGATCCAGCGCGGGATGGTCACGCTTTCTAGCGCAGGTAGTTCAGCGCAGTATGCCTCCCACGATGCAGCGAGCTGGCCGGACAGGGGCGTGTCCCAGTCGGTGCCAGTCAGCCATAATTCCTGCATCAGGATTTTCCCCGTGACAATCACAGGGGCCAGCCACCCCATCGGGTCGAACAGCCTGGCGATCATGGACAGGATTGATCGCTTGGTGGGCGGGAATGAAGTCGCGGGCGGTGATACTTGAAAAAAGAAACTGTCCCGACAAGGACTCCATTCGAGGCCCAGCGCCTTGATGCGATCGTCGTCGAAAGAACGATTCGGGGACGTCTGTAACCACTCCGCCGGAAGCTCGGCGAGCAGCTCAGTCCTGTTGGAAGACCACTTCCGGAGCTCGAATCCACCTGCTCGTAGCAGAGCAATCAGCTCCTCCCGCAGATGAAGCGCTGAAGTGACGTTGTCCGCCCCGAACAGAAAGTCATCCACGTAGGCCTGGGTGCGAACGATTTCGGCAGCTCGAGGGAAGCGATGCTGCTCATCGGCAGCCAGTTGGAAAAGCGTCCGGATTGCCAGGTAAGGCGCGCAAGCAGTCCCGTACGTGACCGTGGATAGCCGGAAGTGTTGGATCGGTTCGAGCGCATCGCTGCGCCACACAATCCGCTGCAGGTCCGCATCTCGGTCGTCCATCAAGATCTGCCGGTACATCTTTTCAACATCGGCGGTCAGCACCACGGCATGTCGTCGCCAGCGGAGGACGACGCTGAAAAGGTCCTGCTGCAGCGATGGACCCACTAAGAGATTCTCGTTGAGCGAATCTCCCAAGAGAGTTCTCTGCGAAGCGTTGAAGACAACGCGTAGTTTTCCGTCCTCTTCATCTCCGCGAAGCACCCCGTGATGGGGCAGATAGTACGGCGCAGCGGCCGCAGAAGGTTGATCCTGATCGATCAGCTGCATGTGCCCCAACTGCTCGTATTCTGCCAGGAAACGTGCGTACTTTTCTCCGTAGCATGGATTGGCTGCGCAGCGCCTTTCAAGCCGAAACAGGCAGCTGACGGCAATGCCCAGCGATGAGGAGTAGTCCGGCACCGCTGGATCACGTAGAGGAAGCCGTACCACGTACCGGCCGTCAGGTTTCCTGGTGTGGGTCGTGACATAATGTTCTTCGCAGACCTCGTCGACCGGTGATAGTGACGCATGTGCAGGAACCTCCTCGACTTCCCAGAACATCTGGAGCAGCGTCGGGAGATCCGAGGTCACAGTGGCGTGACAGGCAGCTCTGATGGTGAGACGACGGCGCCGCTCACCCGTCGTGCCGTCGTTGACAGGACCCACGATGGTCCATCCCAAGCGGGTGAGCTGCGCAGTCGGAGAGCCGGGCGGGCCCTGACGGACGTCCGGCATCAGGAGCGAGCCGTAGACGTCGGCTCCCAGGATCAAGTCAATTCTTGCAGTTCGGGCGTAACCCGGATCAGCGAGCGGAACTAGATCCGACAGATGGGGCCAGTCATGACGCCCGATTGCATTAGACGGCAACGGATTAGCGACCCTGGTTAGTATGCAGGCCCGTATCGTTGCGAGGAAGTCCGGATCATGGAGAGACTCGCACTCCACAGTGGTCACGTGCGTTCCGCCGCCCAGCGCTGAACCCCCAACGCCGACCAAGCTGACGCCAGCACGCTCCCGCCGAAGTCGAAGGGATTGCACCGTGGCCTCGGAAATGAACGAAATCTCAGCGCCTGGATCCAAGAGTGCACGCACCTCGGCCGAACGTCCGTCGGTGGATCGCAGCCGCACAACAGCAGTCGCGAGAAGAACGTGTGACGCAGCCGCTGGCGCCGCGTGGTGGACGAGAGCGCGTCCCTCAGTCACGGACGAGTCGGATGCATGATCGACCAAGGATGGCGACGCCTGGTCCGCCTCGCGAGACGATGGCTTGGAAGCGGCGTCATGCAGAATGGAATGGTGTTTCTCGTGGCACGTAGAACACACCGAGCCCGACGGGCACGCTTCCCGACGATGTCCAGACCGCAGACAGTTGAAGCATAGCCTGAGTTGGGCGACGAGCGCGCGTCGCTGTGGCACAGAAAGCGCCCTCATTTTTGGGCAATATCCCACGTAGTGCGCGCCCTTGCAGTGGGCGCAGCCGAATCCCGACGAAGTGGTGCCGGCATGATGGGCCTTGGCAGTCTGCGGCGCCATCCCGGTCGGCGCAGACCGCTTGAGCGACGGAGACGAAAACGACTCGAGAGCCTGGATGCGTCCCTCAACAAAGGACTTGAGTGCCTCGAAGGACGGTGGAACAGGGCACTTCCCGAGCGATCGCTCCCAGTCCCGCCGCGTAGTTGCATCCAAACGTTCGACGGCAAAGTAGACTCGCCAGTCTTCCCACGCAGACGCCGCGCGATCCAGAGAGTTGAGCGCGTGGTCCATACGTGCAATTCCTCCGAACAGATGCTTTAGCGCTGCCGCCGATTCCTTCGTGACAGGTGCGAGAGTGGAAAAGGCGCGCCAGTGGTTGTTGAGCAGAATCCGTTTATTACCGTAGCGCTCGTGCAATTCCCGCCATGCTTCGGCATAGTTCGCCTCCGTGATGGCGTAGTTCTCCACCAGCACAGCAGCCTCCCCTAGGAGGTTCGATTTCAGGTAGTGAAACCGTTGCACGTTAGACAGGCGCACGTTGGAATGCACCAAGGAAACAAACATGTCACGGAAGGTCTCCCATTCCAGATGATTACCGGAGAAAGTCGGCACGGAGATCGCCGGTAAGTTAGTCGACAGATAAGGTGAAGCGCCCGAAAAGCCCGCGCCATTGGTAGAAAACGCGGACTCTGCGACGGCTGTAGAAGTCTCCGACGCTGGGACAGACGCGGGTCGGATTAAACGTGCGGCTCGGATCAAGAGGTTGTCGTACCTCTCCTCGAAGGCGGCCACCTCCGACTCGCCGTCGTCGGGCACGTCCTCCAGGGCGCCAATCTCCCGTTGAGCGGCCTCGAACGCGCCCAGCGCCCTCTCAACTCGTGGTAGGCGTTGCGCGACCACCACCGGATCCGGATTGTCGCCGAGCAGCGTTTCAAAACGCGTCAGCGTCGCCTTCAGTTGACGCTGCTCAAGCCGCAGCCGCTTCACCGGTATCGCGTCGACACGTGTCATAGCTGCCGCGTTGCTAGCCTCCTGTGCCTCGGCCATTGTTCTCGCACAGTTCAAGACAACGCACCTAACACCTGGCACGTGTCGCAGTTCACGTTTGCACGAACACGTCGCGCGTTGAAAGTCTCAACCCGATCACCGCTATCCGGCTCGAAGGACCAAAATAATGTTAGTTCCTCGATGGGATTGTAGCCGTCATCGAGAACTGTTTCTCAGGATATGACGCGGGTGCGGTTGGACGGATAAACGCGAATAAGAAATGTGGGTAGAGGAAGATACAAGATGCGAGCAAGCGCAACGAGAACTACGGAAATACAGAACTCTGGAAGAAAGATGCGAGCCAGCGCATAAAGAATATCAGAAGAATGCGAGCAAGCGCAAAGAGAGAGCAGAAAGAGAATCCTGGAAGAAAGATGCGAGCCAGCGCATAAAGAATATCAGAAGAATGCGAGCAAGCGCAAAGAGATAGCAGAAAGAGAAACCTGGAAGAAAGATGCGAGCCAGCGCATAAAGAATATCAGAAGAATGCGAGCAAGCGCAAAGAGATAGCAGAAAGAGAAACCTGGAAGAAAGATGCGAGCAAGCGCAAAGAGATAGCAGAAAGAGAAACCTGGAAGAAAGATGCGAGCCAGCGCATAAAGAATATCAGAAGAATGCGAGCAAGCGCAAAGAGATAGCAGAAAGAGGAACCTGGAAGAAAGATGCGAGCCAGCGCATAAAGAATATCAGAAGAATGCGAGCAAGCGCAAAGAGACAGCAGAAAGAGAATCCTGGAAGAAAGATGCGAGCCAGCGCATAAAGAATATCAGAAGAATGCGAGCAAGCGCAAAGAGATAGCAGAAAGAGAAGCGAGCAAACGCAAGGCCAACGTAGAAATAAAGCACCACTTTATGAAGACTCGTAGACACCATATAGAATTCTAGAAGGAAGATGCGAGCAAGCGCAAAAAGAAGATCGGAAGATTGCGAGCAAGCGCAAGGAGATAGCAAAGATAAAAGCGAGCAAACGCAAGACCAACGTAGACACAAAGCACCACTATATGTAGACTCGTAGACACCTTTATACTTTCGTATTCTCAGGACGCATGTGGACTGACGCGAAGCGGGCAGTCGGCCCTCGAGCAGCCGGCTCACGTGAGCGAAGCGCGAGCGGTGGGAGACGCGTCCGGCCAATCACAGGCAAAGGGCCCCATCACGTGGTGGACGCGTCCTCCAACCGCCGACAAGGAGAACTAGACAAGGACGGTACGAACACAGAGGAGAGCGAGCGCACGTGCCGAATGTGGCAAACATGTCCTTATATGGTAAGCGAGCTAAAAATAGATTTCCTGACTGCTACAGCGCAACGAAAGTCTAAACTAGAATCCACGAAAAATTACATACAAGGCTCTAACAAAGGGTCAGAACGCAACACTGACTGTACTGAGATGATCGTAATAATATACTGAGAACATACGTAGAACATCTCTGTAGTACCCGCTCTTAGTCCCCATATACGTAGGTAAATGTATTTCAATTCTAATACATATATATAACATGTAAGAGACTTTTGTGAATACATTTTTGCATACATTTTTTATAATTGAAATTTGTATAATGATTTTAGGTTAAACAGCTGCTTCGTAACACTGATCTCTATTTACACTGGATGTATCACGTATCACCGGAATCATAGGATACAACTTACGCCGAATTCAAAGTCCAAACCGCCATAAATAAGATGGTGGATGTAGCACTTTCAATATGGTAGCTATCATTCTATCGGGTCAGTGGAGTCAACATACACAGTTGTTATTGATTATTATGTTTATTTTGCATATTGCAGTCGCAGATCTCCGTAGAGAAATAAGGCAAATAAAATATGGCCGGAGACGGACTGCCCGCGGAAGGGGCGGTGGTGGTGGTGGAGGAAACACCAATACCGTGCAAAGAGGGGGCCCACGACGTGGACAAACAGCCGAAAAAAATAGCATTTACATTTATCAAACATAAATTTGTTATATATTTAAACTTCATATTATATATAGGTAATCCGTGTATTTAGATTTAACGTAGTTATTAATAAAATTAACCATTTGCACTGGAGAGATGACTCTCAGTCACTATCTGGCATCGTGAACGACGGACGCTTTTCGTGAAAAGTGACTGAGAGTCATCTCTCGAGTGCAAAGGGTTAGGATTCACTTATAAATGTTTATACGTCCTTTTCCTCCCACTTAGCGCTATAAAGACAGCCTTCCGCTGCTCGCGACCGCGACGCGCGACCAATCGATACATATAATTTGATATATAATGATATATTAGGTCGAGTCATAAGTAACTTCCGTTTCTTTATCAGATATTTATTTTGCTCTCATTAAATAAAAAAATTACATTAATTTATTACGTATTCACCACCGTTATCTATGACCTTCTCCCATCTTCCTGGCAGTTTATAAATTCCTTCCTTGTAAAATGTGGCGGTTTTGGACTGGAAGAAGTTTTCGAAAGCCTGCGTGATTTGCTATTCAGAATTGAAAGAGTTTCCATTCAACAAATTTTGTAGGGAACAGAAAATGTGGTAGTCTGTCGGGGCAAGATCCGGGGAGTAAGGAGGATGTGGTAAAACAGACCATCCAAGCTCAAGAATTTTTTCTTGAGTCACCTTTGCTGTATGTGGTCGCGCATTGTCGTGCAGAAGGATGACATTTTTGCGATTGACGAGTGCAGGACGCTTTTTACGGAGTTTTTCTTGAACTCTTTGCAGCTGCTGAACATATCTATCCGCAGTAATCGTTAAATTTGGCTTCAACAACTCGTGGTAAATTATTCCTCGACAATCCCACCATACACACAATAAGATTTTTTTGCCATGGATGTTTGCTTTCGGATCTGGTAGGGGTGGTTCATCCTTATCAAGCCACTGTCTTTTGCGGACTATATTCTCGTAGGTGACCCATTTTTCATCGCCTGTTACAATCCTGTTTAAAAAGGGCTCCATTTTTACCCGTGAGAGCAGACTTCTGGCGATTGATATGCGATATTCTTTATTCCGTTCACTGAGATTGTGAGGTACCCATACTCCTAACTTGGTCACTTTCCCTAATTTCTCCAGGTGGCGGATAACGGTTGATTGCGATGTATTCAACCTTTCTGCTATACATCTTGTCGATTGACGTGGATTTTGTCATGGTAACTCATAGCGGGTAAATTCGAATAATAGATTCTACATAGCTGCGTCGGAAGTTACTTATGACTCGACCTAATAGATATACTCTGTTTCTTCGCGAAAACAGTGATGATAATCGATTGATAAATACATATAGATATAGTTTTATCGCGAGGAAAAAACAAAGCCATATATATAATATATATCTTACGGGCAATGTGTTCGACGTCGGCATTCTGTACAATGTCCGGGCACTGTATAGAATGCCCACGTTGAACACATTGCCCGTAATATATATATTGGTCGCGCATAGTGACCTTCGAACCGTCTTTGTCTTTTTCCTCGCGAAAAATATGTATCTACACATATGGATTAGTCGAGCGTCGCGGATATTATATATAATACCGCAACACTGGCGGAAAGCACAGTGCCACTCCTCGTAGTAATGGGATTTTGACCGGTATCGAGGAGTGGATGAGTGGCGGAAAAGGTGAAATTAAAAACTGTTTAGAGTGTCTTTAGCGTATGATAAAACATTTGAACCACGATAAAAAAGAATTTAAACAGAAAAAAAATTACGGTAAAGGGAGAAATCGAACCCGGGCCAGGTAATTACTGCTCGGTCGCCTTGCCGCCTCACCACGGTTGCTTCGTATCATTGCGTACTGAGATTGTGAAGAATTGGGTAGACGACAATTTATTTATGCATTTTTCGGAATAAATAAGCCGCATTGGGCAAAACGGCGAAAATGGTTTTAATTTTTGGGGGCTTCTAACATAATGATGGAGTGGATTAATCGAATTTCGAGATCACACCCGCGACCTCTCCTTTCGGTCGCGAGCAACGGGAAATTACCTTTTCAAGAGCCCTGTCATACAAGGCAGATCGTCGCATATAATCGATTAGCACTTTACCTCGCTATCGCCTTGATTACATTAGAAAAATGCCGAAAGTAATCATTTAAATGTAGGCTTCTGTCTTCACGATCTATTCGGCGGACAATGCGGAGTAACAGCCTACATTTGATTGACAAGATATTTCAAAGTACGTATTCCGTCGCGTACATTAAACCTACATCTGTGGATGACGCATTTCATAATCATAAATCCCTAGTTTGTAAGCTGTCGCATATCCTTTCTTTCCTACGCCGATAGGTACCTGTATTTCCTTTCTTACGCCGATACCTTTATTACGATACCACCACGTATGACGTATGATAATGACCACATTCTACCGTCGTCTTGGAACTGCAAATGGCGGGTTAGGCTTATCACACGTTCGTTGTTATTGGTTGTACATATATATTGTTAGAATAAAAACTCTTAAAAAATATCCTTAAACAGTGTCGCAAGTTTAACTTAGCGGGAGACAAGTAGCAGCATTCATACATGTTAAGATTCGCAAGGCGTTAATGAAACGAAATGAGTTACTGAGTTACTCACTAAGTATTAATCAGAAAATGTGACCTAAATGTAGTATCTGTTTTATTATAGCGTTTGGTACGCTGAGTTTTGAATGTTTCATTGTCAATTGCCTCGATCGTTGTTTCATCATTCTGTTTTACTCGTTGTCGTCCTTTTCTTCCTTCTCGGCGATGATCAAAGATCAAGCCGTCAGGCTCGAAAACCATGTCCCCTCTACAAAGTTGTCCCAATACATTGTACGGTCACAGTCGCGAAGCGGCAAACCTTACAATGTCGCACCGCGGAATAAAGAATCGGAAGAAAAATACATTGTGTTGTATTATGTACTTAGGTTTATGCGACCATCTCTGCTTATTTAAACTTCCAAGAAGAAACACAGCGTCTACAATTGTATTGACATGACAGCTGGAATCTTGTGAAATCAAATTCAGAATATTATTACACATACCCCCTAGAACACTAAAAGAAGAAGGACAGGTTCCAACGATTTATTCAGAAAATCGCGTAATACATTTTTCTGCGGGTGTACTATTTAGTGAAGCAGCACTCTGTATGAGCAAACGGCCGTGGCTGCGGTATAATCTTTTCTTAACACTTGGAGAGCGCAGCCAGAGTCAATTCTGACTCGGAGCTCGAGAGCGATACGCACATGGCACGGCTGACGGTTAGTATGAAAAAACAATTGCCTTCGTTGCAACGCGTGCAAATATGTTTGTGCATACGATATTCTGCCGCGTGATTATTCAGTCGCAGCAATAATCGTGCGACACAAAATCGCAAGTGCGCACCTGGCCGAATTGTTCGTAGGTACCCTTTCGCTGCTCGCGACCGCAACGCGCGACTGTTCCATAAATATATATATTTTTTTTCTTCGCGCAAACTGCGACACGCGGACACGACGCACGACCGATCGTTGAATATAATTATATAGATGTACATTCTTTGCAAAGAAAAAACAAATACGATTTCGAGCTGATATATTGATATATAAGCTATATATCTCTCTCTCTCTATATATATATATATTGAGGCGAGCATCGTGACCGCTGTGCGCGACGCTTGGCTGCACCGCGAAACGGGGAGGACAGAGCTACGCTCGGTCTCCATTTCGAAAAGTTTTTATGAAATCCCAAAACATTTCTTTGAAACATAGACCCCGGTTTGTAGAAAGCTTAAATTATAACGAGGAATGGATATACAACATACATAAATACATGCATACATACATACATATATATATATATATACATATATAGAAATTCTCGCGCCGCCAACCGCCACCTATCGCCACGCACGGTCTCTTGAGCGAGGTTTCCCCCACCACCGCGAAATCCAATGGAGTTGGGTGCCGTATATGCTGCCACCGGCCGCAGCGGTCAGTTTCAAACCAAACGTCCTCAAGGAAAGATCGTAAGTACCTGCAAGTCTAAATAATATTCCTGCTTCTTGTACTTTATTCGAGTTCTAAATGTTTTTTACCCCTTTGAGTGCTATGGGTATATGAGTGCTTAGCGGTTGCGATCGTTGGGGACGGAATACTTTCTTTGTCATCACTATGACGGCCGGTGACACCAACGTGGTGCCACGGGCAAGCCGTTCGTTATTTTCCGGTGGCAGTACGTTGAACAACCTTGCAAACAGTTCCGGCGACAGAGAAGAGAATTTGTGTGAACCGTGCGGCCGTCAAAGTGTTAATGTGAACAGTACAGTAAAGTGTAAAGTTTTTTTCGAGCATATATGCGTCCAGCATAAGCGATCTGTGTGGACTAAGGACGCATATATGCGCTTGTAATATCAAAAATAACTTTCTTGTATTATTTTATTTGGCGTACAGGAAGTACATTTATAACTTAGTTGCGCCTTGCGCATTCAATCAACATCGTTCACATTAGCAAAAAAAGTCTTCCGTCCCCAACGATTGCAACCGCTAAGCGCGTGCCGTTCACGCGGATTGCTTCCGCTGGGAGTAGTCAGCACTCAAACGGTTATGCACGAAGTTTGAAAGCGCGTAGCCTTCTAGTGTGCTTTGAAATACTTTGTTAACAAAATAATGAATTATTGCTTTGCCTCATTTTTAGATGGCAGAGACAGTAAAAGCAACCACACCAGCAAATGTGGCACGGCCGGCTGCCGACGGCGATGAAACCGCGGCACGGCAGGCTGCCCCAGCCGGCGACACCGCGGCACAGCAGGCTGCCCCAGCCGGCGACACCAGGGCAGGGCAGGCTGCCCCAGCCGGCGACACCAGGGCAAGGCAGCCTGCCCCAGGAGACGCCGACAACACGGCACGGCGTGCCCGCGCACGGCCGTCCCGCACACGGTCGGCCCCGGCTCCCTCCAGGCGCTCGAGGGAGCCGTCCAGGCGCCGGAGGGAGCCGTCGAACGAGAGGAAGCTCGCAAATAGGGTGAATCGGCCCACCCGTGGACAGTGGACAGACCCAGACCACCAAACATTGATGCGCACCGTAAGTAATTATACAAATATACGCTGTTACAATTTTATTGACCACTTGACGAGGTTCATCTTTCCAAGTTTAACAAGCTAACACACACTCAAACTTACGTTGACATATAATTATTATGTTTATTTTTCATATTGCAGGTCAGTGATCTGAAAAGGGAAGTTCGTAATTTAAAATATGGCCGCCGCAGTCGTGGAAGGGGCGGCGGACGCAGAGGAGGATGGAGGCGTCGGGAGGATAACGACCGAAAAGGGGGCTGGAGCGGGGGGGGAACAATTAATATATATCAACGTTAATAGTTTTATAATTAGAATAAGTGTGTGGTATTATTTTTAGAATATAAATTTATAATTAGAATAAGTGTCATATTATATTAATAAATTAAAATTTACTTATAAATGTTTATACGTCCTTTTCCTCCCACTTAGCCCTAAAGGTAGCCTTCCGCTGCTCGCCACCGCGACGCCCTATCAATCTACACATATATAGATTAAGTTTTATTCATCGTGAAAACGTCGTTACGCGGCAACGACGCGCGACCGATTAATGAATATATATAAATATAGTTTGTTTCTTCGCGAAAACGGCTACACGCGGCCACGACGGGCGACCGATTGATAAATATATATACATATAGTTTTATCGCGAACATAAAAACAAGTATCATTTCGAGCTAATATATATGTATATATATTTTTCGATTGGTCGCGCCTGGAACCCGCGACCCCGCGAGTTGCAGTCGCGCACAGCAGAAGGCTACCTTAAAGACCCTTTCACACGACGCAGCGCGTCGCATGCAATCGATTGTATTCTATATTGTATGCAACGCGTTGCATCGCGTGAAAGCTATACTGTCCTTCGGCTAATTAAAAATTGATTACTTCTATTTACTTATCCACTACTTCAAACACCCAAACAGAAATTCGCCGCGGTGCTGCTAGCAGCAGACGCTGATTACGAAATATTAAAATTTTTAATTCCGAGTAAACTATCGTTTCGTCAACTTTAAAATCTCTGCACTCTCTGCATCAAGTCAGCTTCTCCCTTCCGCCAATGGCGGCGCTTGCGAGCTGCACGATAGGCGAAACTGAAATTGTTAATTACTACGATTTCGTAAACTCTGAAATCGTTACAGTGGCTTGCGTAAACTATTCGTAAACGATTGAGACCGTTGCACACGAGATACGTAAAAGATATTTCGCCAAGTTACGCATCTGGTCAGCTTCTGCTTTCGGCCACTGGAGGCGCTTGCAAGACCTACATTACCCTATTCTCGAAATTGTTAATTACGGCCAAAATACGATTTCGTAAACTCCGAAATTGATACAGCAGCTTGCGAAAACTATTCGTAAACGATTGAGACCGTTGCACACGAGATACGTAAAAGATATTTCGCCAGGTTCCGCATCTGGTCAGCTTCTGCTTTCGGCCACTGGAGGCGCTTGCAAGACCTACATTACCCCATTCTCGAAATTGTTAATTACGGCCAAAATACGATTTCGTAAACTCCGAAATTGATACAGCAGCTTGCGAAAACTATTCGTAAACGATTGAGACCGTTGCACACGAGATACGTAAAAGATATTTCGCCAGGTTCCGCATCTGGTCAGCTTCTGCTTTCGGCCACTGGAGGCGCTTGCAAGACCTACATTACCCCATTCTCGAAATTGTTAATTACGGCCAAAATACGATTTCGTAAACTCCGAAATTGATACAGCAGCTTGCGAAAACTATTCGTAAACGATTGAGACCGTTAGCGATGAGATATGTCACAATTATTTCGTTACTCTATGTCCGAAGACCGATTCTCGCCTCGGCCAACGGCGGCGCTTGCGAGCAAATCAACACTGCACGATAGACGATTCTGAAATTGTTAATTACGGGCAAAATACGATTTCGTAAACTCTGAAATCGATACAGTGCCTTGCGAAAACTATTCGTAAACGATTGAGACCGTTGCACACGACATACGTAAAAGATATTTCGCCAAGTTACGCATCTGGTCAGCTTCTGCTTTCGGCCACTGGCGGCGCTTGCAAGACCTACATTACCCCATTCACGTAATTGTTAATTACGGCCAAAATACGATTTCGTAAACTCCGAAATTGATACAGCAGCTTGCGAAAACTATTCGTAAACGATTGAGACCGTCGCACACGAGATACGTAAAAGATATTTCGCCAGGTTCTGCATCTGGTCAGCTTCTGCTTTCGGCCACTGGAGGCGCTTGCAAGACCTACATTACCCCATTCTCGAAATTGTTAATTACGGCCAAAATACGATTTCGTAAACTCCGAAATTGATACAGCAGCTTGCGAAAACTATTCGTAAACGATTGAGACCGTTGCACACGAGATACGTTAAAGTTATTTCGCCAGAGTTTGCATCTGGTCAGCTTCTCCTTTCAGCCACTAGAGGCGCTTGCAAGACCTACATTACCCCATTCTCGAAATTGTTAATTACGGCCAAAATACGATTTCGTAAACTCCGAAATTGATACAGCAGCTTGCGAAAACTATTCGTAAACGATTGAGACCGTTGCACACGAGATACGTAAAAGATATTTCGCCAAGTTCTGCATCTGGTCAGCTTCTGCTTTCGGCCACTGGAGGCGCTTGCAAGACCTACATTACCCCATTCTCGAAATTGTTAATTACGGCCAAAATACGATTTCGTAAACTCCGAAATTGATACAGCAGCTTGCGAAAACTATTCGTAAACGATTGAGACCGTTGCACACGAGATACGTAAAAGATATTTCGCCAGGTTCCGCATCTGGTCAGCTTCTGCTTTCGGCCACTGGAGGCGCTTGCAAGACCTACATTACCCCATTCTCGAAATTGTTAATTACGGCCAAAATACGATTTCGTAAACTCCGAAATTGATACAGCAGCTTGCGAAAACTATTCGTAAACGATTGAGACCGTTGCACACGAGATACGTTAAAGTTATTTCGCCAGAGTTTGCATCTGGTCAGCTTCTCCTTTCAGCCACTAGAGGCGCTTGCAAGACCTACATTACCCCATTCTCGAAATTGTTAATTACGGCCAAAATACGATTTCGTAAACTCCGAAATTGATACAGCAGCTTGCGACAACTATTCGTAAACGATTGAGACCGTTGCACACGAGATACGTAAAAGATATTTCGCCATGTTCCGCATCTGGTCAGCTTCTGCTTTCGGCCACTGGAGGCGCTTGCAAGACCTACATTACCCCATTCTCGAAATTGTTAATTACGGCCAAAATACGATTTCGTAAACTCCGAAATTGATACAGCAGCTTGCGAAAACTATTCGTAAACGATTGAGACCGTTAGCGATGAGATATGTCACAATTATTTCGTTACTCTATATCCGAAGACCGATTCTCGCCTCGGCCAACGGCGGCGCTTGCGAGCTGCACGTTAGCCGATCCTGAAATTGTTAATAACGAGCAAAATACGATTTCGTAAACTCTGAAATCGTTACAGTGGCTTGCGTAAACTATTCGTAAACGATTGGGACCATTAGAGATGAGATACGTCAACATTGTTTCGATACTCTATGCCCGAAGAGCGATTCTCGCCTCGGCCAAACGCGGCGCTTGCGAGCCAATCAACGCTGAACGATAGCCGATTCTGAAATTGTTAATTACGGCCAAAATACGATTTCGTAAACTCCGAAATTGATACAGTGCCTTGCGAAAACTATTCGTAAACGATTGGGACCATTAGAGATGAGATACGTCAACATTGTTTCGATACTCGATGTCCGATGAGCGATTCTCGCCTCGTCCAACGGCGGCGCTTGCGAGCCAATCAACGCTGAACGATAGCCGATTCTGAAATTGTTAATTACGGCCAAAATACGATTTCGTAAACTCCGAAATCGATACAGCAGCTTGCGAAAACTATTCGTAAACGATTGAGACCGTTAAAGATGAGATACGTGAAAATTATTTCGTTACTCTATGTCCGAAGAGCGATTCTCGCCTCGGCCAACGGCGGCGCTTGCGAGCAAATCAACGCTGCACGATAGCCGCTTCTGAAATTGTTAATTACGGGCAAACTATGATTTCGTAAACTCTGAAATCGTTACAGTGGCTTGCGTAAACTATTCGTAAACGATTGGGACCGTTACAGATGAGATACGTCAACATTGTTTCGATACTCTATGCCCGAAGAGCGATTCTCGCCTCGGCCAACGGCGGCGCTTGCGAGCAAATCAACACTGCACGATAGACGATTCTGAAATTGTTAATTACGGGCACAATACGATTTCGTAAACTCTGAAATCGATACAGTGCCTTGCGAAAACTATTCTTAAACGATTGAGACCGTTGCACACGAGATACGTAAAAGATATTTCGCCAAGTTACGCATCTGGTCAGCTTCTGCTTTCGGTCACTGGCGGCGCTTGCAAGACCTACATTACCCCATTCACGTAATTGTTAATTACGGCCAAAATACGATTTCGTAAACTCCGAAATTGATACAGCAGCTTGCGAAAACTATTCGTAAACGATTGAGACCGTCGCACACGAGATACGTAAAAGATATTTCGCCAGGTTCTGCATCTGGTCAGCTTCTGCTTTCGGCCACTGGAGGCGCTTGCAAGACCTACATTACCCCATTCTCGAAATTGTTAATTACGGCCAAAATACGATTTCGTAAACTCCGAAATTGATACAGCAGCTTGCGAAAACTATTCGTAAACGATTGAGACCGTTGCACACGAGATACGTTAAAGTTATTTCGCCAGAGTTTGCATCTGGTCAGCTTCTCCTTTCAGCCACTAGAGGCGCTTGCAAGACCTACATTACCCCATTCTCGAAATTGTTAATTACGGGCAAACTACGATCTCGTAAACTCCGAAATTGATACAGCAGCTTGCGAAAACTATTCGTAAACGATTGAGACCGTCGCACACGAGATACATAAAAGATATTTCGCCAGGTTCTGCATCTGGTCAGCTTCTGCTTTCGGCCACTGGCGGCGCTTGCAAGACCTACAATACCCCATTCTCGAAATTGTTAATTACGGCCAAAATACGATTTCGTAAACTCCGAAATTGATACAGCAGCTTGCGAAAACTATTCGTAAACGATTGAGACCGTTACACACGAGATACGTCAAAATTATTTCGCCAGGTTCTGCTCAGCTTCGCTGCCCGGCCACTGGAGGCGCTTGCAGGGACCTACCTTACCCCATTCTCGAAATTGTTAATTACGGGCAAACTACGATTTCGTAAACTCTGAAATCGATTGCGTAAACTTGCGTAAACTATTCGTAAACGATTGAGACCAAAATAAGCGAAATCGGTGATAGTCGTCTGCTAACTATACACCCACCTAAAAATTGTTAATTACGGGAAAACTACGATTTCGTAAACTCTGAAATCGATTGCGTAAACTTGCGTAAACTATTCGTAAACGATTGAGACCAAAAGAAGCGAAATCGGTGATAGTTGTCTGCTAACTATACGGCGGTATAATTGAGTCCTTGGTATCACACTATGTAAGAGAAATCTATATTACCGACTAACTTCACCTCACTTCACGCTCATCACTCACGCGAGATCTCGAATCGATAACTTGTCCACCTATCAGAGATCAATACAGATCTAATCGATTACTTTCGAGAACTCACGTGACGAGCCGGTGCGCTTCCGGCGCCCGCCTTTTATTCTCACTCACCTCGCGACTCTCACCACGCAACCATTGTATTGCGCGGACGTCACCTCTTGTACCACCTCACACGGTTCTCAAATAAGACGGTTTCACATCAACTCTTTACTCTCATTATTTTCTCGTACGGTGCAACTCACCACGGGTTCACTCAGTGTGTAAATAGCTGTTATTTAGTGTCTTAAATAAATAGTTTATTGTGTTCTCATAACTTCACCGCCTGCGCTTACTTGCCACTCACCCGTCCACTATCCACTCGCCCAACATCTAAGCGAGCACTTCATATCTCAACACACTACAAGAAGAATATGCACAATTAGGCTCAGAAATTAATGATATCTAAGATACCCTCGGACAGCGACCACGTACCTCACGACTTTACAGCCAACTGCCCAGAGAAATCCGTCGCGAGACGACTCCTGGGCTCGCTCTAGGCCAGTTTTTCATACCCTATCCATGGAAACGGTCGATCAGCGGTCGATCCAGTGTACAAATATTGTGTTACTATGCTCGCTCGATGCTCAGCGAGAGACTTTCGCTTACTCCTTTATCCTTTTCCAATTATTAAGTTTTATTTCAAATAAGATATAATTGCATTGACTCAGTCATCTAAGATTTTAGTAGCGCACGCTCCTGATTTCGTATGCTTGAACAGAACTAGGTTGATATTCGAGCAATGCCTTGTTGCCGAGAAAATAATAATTTTGTTTTGAGAGACAGAGAAACTAAAAATTTATCACGCGGAACCTCATCGCAGTTTCCTTAACCTACGCACACACACGTCCATACCGCACACACACACTCGTACTATATTCACGCATTCATACCCACTCACTCTCTTACAACTATACTTACATCTACCTATAACTTACTTATATATATATACGATGGGACGAGTATGACTCCACGGTGAGGGAATTCCACTACATGTTACTGCTCGACTAGTACCACGTATACGATGGACCTAAGTCGTGATACGAATATTTCGCATACGCGGCCTGGAGGAAAAATGAAATAATAATGATTTTACAACTAATACTCTAACAGCGCACCGGATGCGATAGACCTAAGTCATGATACGAATAATTCGTATCCGGCGCCCGGAATAAAGGAAAGAAAAGAAAGTTTAATTAAGAAATTATGCTAAAAGAAAAGGAAAAATCAAAAAGTTACGCTGGGACGTAACAAAGACAAATTGGATAATGATGCAAGGATTATAAGAGATAAGGGAGTAATTATAGAATGTGAGAAAAATAACGAATATAATGTTGATGATGCTGGAGATGTTAGAAATGTGGAAGTTATAGATATTGATGAAATTGTCCAGGAGAAATGTAATTGTGTTGGAAGTATTAACGGTATAAAGGGGGGAATTATAGGACATGATATAATTAATGAGTGTGAATTAATTGATGTGGAAATGTTGCAAGTAAGGTGTGTCAGACTAGGAGCATAAATAAGGAGAATGAATATGAATTTAATAATAGCATAGACGATAATGATGATTTGAACTGTTTATTTGAAATTAAGGAAACTGTTGCGTATTTACAGTCACCTCGGGCGGGCGGCCAATGGGCGCCCGCGACGTTCTCACCAGAATCAATAACACGGTCGATACTCGGGCGATACTGTATGAAAACGCGCCTGCTATTTAGCAGCGCCGCGTCGCGTTCTTCTCGGGCTATGGTTCTCTCGCGGTTCCCGCGTGCTCTCGACGGCCATTACCGTCTTCTCTATCCTGGCGACAGGTTCTTCTCTGCTTTTGCTGAAACGTAGCGAGAGCTTAACTTTGTAAAACCTCGGTGTGTGAGGGTCAATCTAATCGTGCGAATCAAGGGAACATTCGAAAGACGCTTTGGTGCCCCTCAAGTTATATTTCATAGTAGTGTAAGTGCGTTCAGAAGCGATCGGTGCGTTCTCGTTCAGAAACATTAGAATACGGTAATAATGACAAGGAAGATTTAAGGATAACTGAGACAACGAACATGGACAGATTAGGTAGAGATAATGATGTCGCAGATGTAAACAATGAGGAACAAGAGTATGTTAAGGAGGCTAGTGACGAGACCCAGAATGTGGACGATGATCGGGAGTTCGAAAATATATTAGATGCTTTTAGTTATTTGAGTCATGAGGAAAAGATGGTAAAATTTGCGAATATAGCCTCACTTAACAGAAGTGAAAATGAAATGATGAATAAGTCTCCTTATAGTCAACAAAACGAACAAAGTATAAACAATCAAGAGGATCACATCTTCTTTGAGCAGGCGCAGACGATCGCGCGAAAGCTAACGGCACTAAACGATGATCAGAGGCAGTCCGTTCTTCAATTATTGTTCCGATATCGAGGGTTATTCCAAGAAAAGGGGGAATGTCCAGCAGTATACGAACATCACATTCGGTTAATCAATAGTAAGCCTATCGTTCGGAAATCTTACCCCGTTCCTCTATCGATGCGACCATCTGTCGAGGAAGAATTGCAACATATGTTAAATTCGGGAATAATAGAGCGATCTGTCTAGTCGCGCGACACTTGAATGCTGTGATAGATGATGATCACGAATCCCCACCGCCGATCAATGAGTTACTTCAAAGATACCACAACAAACGATATTTTTCCATAACTGATTTAGCTCACGGTTATTGGCAGATACCGTTGGCTAAAGACTAACGGAAATATACCGCTTTTCTATTCGGATCCACAATGTATCAGTTTCGACGTATCCCATTTGGATTAAAAACTGCGGGAAGTGGATTTATCAGGGCCTTAAGTTTAGCTTTAGGGAAGTTTTTCGAGGAATTCTTGACGTGTTACGTAGATGATTTGCTTATTGCATCGGATACCTTCGAAGATCATATCACATGGATGTCATTTTCGAACGGTTGCTCGCGCACAATTTCACGTTGAAATTCGACAAATCGCTGTGGTGTAGTCAAAAGGTTCCGTTTCTTGGATTTATTCTATCAGAAACAGGTATTATGCCTGATCCAACAAAGCTCCAAACTATTTTAGAGTTTCAATCTCCGACGAATAAGAAACAGTTGCAACAATTTTTAAGAGTCTGTAATTATTATCGGCAATTTAGCATAAAACATTCGACCTATGTAGATCCATTTAGAAATTTATTGAGTAAAAATACGCCATGGATATGGACCGACGAACAGGAATTAAGTTTTAAGAAGTTATAAAATAATTTTGTGAATATTGTTAAATTATACCATGTGCTTCCAGGCCGACCATTCAAATTGCAAACCGATGCTAGCGACAAAGGTTTATGTGGGATATTATATCAAATTGATCGCAATGGAAACCTTCGCATTATTAGCCTAATAAGTCGATGTTTATCGCCAGCCGAGAAAAATTACACGACGACTGAAAAGGAATTGCTTGCAATTGTGTTTGCCATTAATAAATGCCGGGTATATTTAATGGGAACTAAGTTTGAGATTGTGACGGATCACCGTAGTTTAACATATTTAAGTAGCACACTATATTTGAGCCCAAGACTAGTGCGTTGGAGCTTACTACTACAACAATATGATTTTATAGTGCAGTATTGTAGGGGTAAAGATAATATCGTGGCCGAATTCTTTAGTCGAAATCCAGAAGGGAAATTTAGCGGCGAAGATCAAAGTCGCCTCATGATTTGTCCAATCGATGCATATCTTACCTTCCCAAATAGCGAAGAGCAAGTGAATGCGTTAAGCTTAACATGCATAGCAACTACTGACCCTGCTTTGAACACCTATTTGAAAGATATCGCTAAATTACAATGTGATGACCTGGACGTAGCGGGTGTGAGGGCGCAATGTATCTTAGGGAATAATGTCGACCGTTACGTCATTCACGGAGATGTCCTTTTCCAACGTACTGATAAAAATAATGCGTGGCGAATAGTAGTTCCCAAAATCCTGCAGCGAAAAATAGTAGTCGCGGTATATGATCGTCTCGGACATCCGGGTATTTATAAAACAATGTGTTACCTGAATGAATTATATTACTGGAAAGGAATGCGGCAACACGTTACAAAATTAGTGACAACATGCGATTTGTGCCAACGTGTTAAGCATCTAAATATTAGCATGGAGGGATCATATCGCATGGTAAAATCTGCCGGACCGAACGATCTTGTGACCGTCGATTTTTATGGCCCGCTGCCCAGATCTATTGGAGGGGTACAATACATCTTTGTGGTAATGGATGCATTTTCGAAGCATGTTCGCTTATTCCCAGTAAAAAATGCAACCACAAATATTGTAATAAAGAAAATTATAACCGACTACATTCCTAAAATGGGAAAGCCCAAACGCATATTATCGGATAATGCGACACAATTTACATCTAAGGCGTGGAAAAACACGTTAGAGAAGGAAAACATCCGCGTGTCATACTCGTCGGTTAGGCATCCTCAATCGAATCCGACCGAGCGAGTGATGAGGGAATTAGGGAGATTATTTCGCACACTGTGTTCTCATCGGCATACTACTTGGGCAAAGAATCTTGCGCAAGTAGAACAATTATTGAATATAACCACCCATGAGGGTACAGGTTATTCACCGCATGAATTGCATTATGGCGAGCCACCCACTGATTTAATGAAAACACTAATTA
The DNA here is from genome assembly GCA_963942575.1 of Priocnemis perturbator. Classification (NCBI taxonomy): domain Eukaryota; kingdom Metazoa; phylum Arthropoda; class Insecta; order Hymenoptera; family Pompilidae; genus Priocnemis; species Priocnemis perturbator. The sequence goes on along the minus strand of OZ012643.1, from coordinate 6,390,296 downwards.
ATTATCCAGAGAGCGAAATGGTGGGACAAAATGTCAAAATCTCCCTGGCTAAAGAACGTCTGAAAGCCAGGTTTGAGCAGAGAAGAGCGCGCCAAAAGGAGTCTCACGTTGTTCTGCAGGAGGGGGGCCTCGTGTTGTTGAAGGTACTCCACTTGTCGAATGCGTTGAAACACGAGACCCGCAAGTTCTTCCACATCTTCGAAGGACTATATCGAATAAACCGTGTTATCGGTAATAACGCATATGAGTTAGTAGATCCAAACGACGCGTTACACAAAAAGGGCACGTATAACCGATGGAATTTGCGAAAATATCATAAGGAAGACGTAGAACAATGATTCTGATGTTCCTACTATCTAGTATTCAATTCTAGTCGTATATTAGTATACTTAGATAAGGAAGCGAGCGAATAGAATTACTATAGATGTATGTGCGCCGGTATGTATGGGAACGGCTGAATGAGTGTGTGTAAAATGACGATTATAATGTCGATATGAGATAACGATTGTTCTAGATGACATGATTGTATGTGAAATTTAAAAGAAGTCACCCATACAACGGGGGATAATGTAATATACTAATTCAAATACGTGGACGTTAGGAAATATGTGAATGTACATAATAGCAGAAGGGGAAAGAGGTGAGAGGCGGGTCACCCGTAGCGAGCGGCGTGACGGAGACAAAGCAGAGGTGAGAGGCGAGAGGGAGATAGCGAAGCGACTTGGGGACACCCGAACGTCGAGACGAGAGACCGGTACCGGCAATCGAACGATACGCACGACAATAATTAAAAGCTATTGGAACTCTCGTCCGCCTCGAGATCTCCTGTTTTCGAGTAAGTCTACCTGCATACACCTATATAAAGAAACATAGAAAGATAGAGAGAAGGAAGTACGGACGCGTACTAGGCGTGTATGTATGCGTGTAAGTGAGTGCGTTATTTTGTGATTATGCGCCTGTAAAATGCGTGTACGTATTAACTTATTAATTCATGTCTGTCTTACTTCTTTTTATAATTTGACGATTATGGGATCTTTTATTTATTGTAAAAGTAAGATTAATGTTTGTTGATCCCATAAAATATATAATTATAATAACATCATCAACGTTTTCGTGGTAGTCCCTTTCTTTTATATTATGTATTTATATTCTTTATTTTTGTAAAAGTGACGACTAAAAGAGAAACGTTACAATTACGATGCACACCGTGCCGATGCACAGAGGGAACTGCGCACTGCGCAGGTACCAATGCTGCGTATGGCAGGTCACGATCAGTCACGTTATGATAGCCGCAAGAATAACATGGAAAGTTTGGAATGTGTCAATTTTGCTTCAAAGATGAGGTTACTTCTTTTGCTAATACAGCATTGGATTTATGAATTACATACTATAATGCAATGTGCTAGTATTGTGGATATTAATAGTGAACACTGACAGTTTATTTTCACTGCCTATGGTGGCAGTGGCATGTGACAGTGAATATTAATAACCTTAGTAGTACTTATTAAATATAACTTTATTTTGTTTGAATGGTGCTGTTGATTGTGAGCACCAATAGTACTGATTAATTTTGTATAAAGCTATTCATTTTAAATACTCTGGCATATATGTATATATGAATATGTGAATAATAATAATTAATTTTGAATATAAATATCTAGTGTGACAGTGACATAATGCATATATGCACTGATTGTCGTGAGAACCATACTTTCATATGACATTCAGCAACAGGTGTCTGCTTCCTCTTCCCCTACTGCCATGCTTATACTGTGTGTCTACACTGCTTTTGTAAGTTGCAATTATTCTTATTACACATTCTCATTTCGATTACACGAACAAGTTTAATTCTAAGCCGTTATTACTACATTGTTGTACACACTGTACGGTTGTTCCCATACTATATGCTACATATGTTCTATTGTTGCTTAACTTTACTTATCATTATTCTATATGCATTCTACAATACCTGATACCATTAATCATTATACACATCGTTATTTTACATATTATATGATTCATTTTTGCTTTATTTCTATTGATATTTTCAACCTTTTCTTCAACCAAGTACTTCCATTAATTTAAAATTGTTTTTGTTTACATTCATTACTATCAGTATATGACAGTACTGTATATTATACTTTGCTTGATTAAAATTAAATCTATTTGGCGGGTCACCACACGTAGCTACCTCCACATGGTTGTGATCTGGAGACTGTTATCCTTGAATCATGTATTCCTACTTAAATCGGGAATCACAGTGACTAAGCGCTACGACTTGGGTTGTTTTGATAGCGTATTTCAAATAAGTGTCACAACACATAAATTCTGTTAGCATTTAATGGTGTGTATTATTATACATCAGGATAGTTTAACATGGCTCTCTTTCAACGTAGTTCCCCTGCTTATAAATAATGAATAAGGGAATTGTAATATTATTGTTTTTCATTCATTTGGATCTTTTTCCTGTAGCAATATATGCCTAACCTAACAAATTAGACTGAATATCGTTTCTGACAGGATTTTGAATCCCGTGTAAGGCGGTTTAAAGTAAGTGCTTGATTACTAAGTCTTTATTTCCTTTCTAGCCCAATAGGCTATTTCATGTAACGAAATTAATCGAAATATCTGACTCTCATTCCAGGCATTCTTGGCAGCGTGGGAAATGTATGTATACGCCGTGTATTTCGGCCCCAGTTTTTCGCAGTTTTCACATGTTTTTCGGTGAGTTGGACATCATTCAGTACTTGATTTACGTGCTAGCGCGGTAGTAGCAACTCACTTGACACAAACATCGGGTCTATTCAACATATTTTGTGCATGAAAAGCAATTATTGAGTTTGCCAATATCGAGGGTACAAAATGGTTGGAAAGCACAAGTGCGCAAACGCACCGTTCGAAAATGTTGATTACGTCATTCGTGGACGTGGACAATAAGATTTTTTTTTTCAGTCATATTTTCAATACATATACACGAGATTGGATGTTTGAAATATAAATTTTGTTCAACATTTTTAGATTGCACATTCAATAAAATAATTATTTCGAATTATTATACAAATGAGCGCAGTAAAATTATGTATATCTTATAGGACAAAATTATTATTCTAAACATATTTAGATAATTTTTGTTCTCCATTCTAATGGGTCACCACATGCAGCGACCTCCAAGAGGGTGTGGCCTGGAAACCGGTATTATCCACGAATCGGATTTCATATCTGAATCGAGGATCATACCGGGCTAAAGGCTGCAAACCGCGTATTTTGCTCTCCGTAAGGGCTCAATTGTTCCTTCATTTTTGCATTATTCAGATATTGATAGAATTCAGTTTTAAGAATTCAAACGTTCCATTAACATTTGCAGCACGTAAGTTATTTACTTTGCTAATCAACCTCTGTTTTCTGTTATAGGAACTCTGGAATGTTGCACCTTGTTGGAGTATAATCATATTTTCTTTTAACATAATAACTTGTAATTTAATAAGAGGGTACTCTTCAACTTTTCTTACAGGATTGATGACCGCGTGCAATGCGGTTTAGAGTCAGTGTGTGATTACGAAATGTCTATTCCCTTTGTAGCCGAATGGGCTATTTGCTCTAACTTTATTCCTTTGCAGAGTAATGTAGAATCACGCGAAGTATTGGCAGTGTTGTTCGATTATTATATTTTTGACACATTATATTATTAGTTTATTGTAAATTATTTATCGTTAATAGTGTCAGTCATCCCAGAAGAAGTTACTGAGTCACAACAGTTAATTCACAATTGCGTGCAATGCTGCTGCGTTTGCAAGGTTTAAAATTGATTTATTACTTTCAGTATTTTGGTTTGGTGTTTATCCTTGTAGGATGTTTGAAAGAATTAGGATTCACTGGGTTTCGGGTTCTAAGGACAGAATATTTATTTTTCATGTTGGATACATTTCCTTCTTACAGATGTGTCTCAATTATTCATTTGACAACGCCGATGGCTAACAACGAAATATTGACGGACTTTACAATTCCTGAGCTAACGGGCGTGTGGCTAGTTTGAAACCGTTCTTTTCCAGTACAGAATTTCTAACACGAGAAGTCCACTCGTATCTCCATATGTGCCCATAATTATGAAAGTGGTCTAAGTCATATATTTCTTGTTTCGAGATATTTAATGAATTGCGTTTGAACGAATTAAAAAATATTTTTATATTATGCGACATTTTAATTTATAATTTTCTTAGTCTTGATTAATGGAAATTTATTATGAATATGAAATTTTGTATGAATTTCATACGAAAATGTTGTTTTTAAAGCTCTAATTGACTTAGACCATTTTCAAAATTAATTGAATGTCCTATAAATGACTTATAGCAATAAAGAACTATGAGTTTTATTTGAAACAATAACTTTAATGAAATAATTCATGAACATTTATTAATTATTTTTAAAAAGTAATCCATTTTTATCATTTTTTCTAGTTTTTAAGATTCTTAAAATGTTCCTGATAAACTGGAGGGATGTATGGTAGTAAACACATAATATCTTTATGTTTTTCTTCCGTTACTGGTCTAGGGGTGGTGTATAATGGAAGTAATTTAATATTTTCGTATATTTTTGGTCTTCGTCTTTTAGGTGAAAGATCCAAAACGTGAAATTTAGAATCATCTAAAGAAGTTTTATAGAACATTTTATAAGGTTCATTTTTCAAGAATCTCATCCATTGAATTTTCAGCCAAGAGACAGATTCGCCCGCGGTATTTTTTACTCTTCTTGTTATTGATTCTTCTAGTGACTTCGTTGAAATAAAATCCGGCTGCGACATTCGTTTTATCGAAAATGGCTTTCTACTTCTACACTTTTCTATCAATTCATAATAATGCCAGGGTTGTATAAGTTACTTTTTTTATTTTCATTTCTATCAAACCGAAATCACCGATACCAAAAATTCGTGGTCTACCGTTTCAATATTATTATTATTTGACTGAGCAATTTTCATCCATGTCAATGCTACTTTAATGCTACGATTTTGGCCTGAACAGGCATCACTGTAAGCTATTACGTGTTTTTGAGTAGTTATAATATCCTCCATATGCGCTAAAATGCATGATGCTACTTCCTGTGCACCTCTTGAAGCTGTAGTTTCATCCCATACATACATCTTGACATTGTCATTATGGAAATTATGGAAACCCAAGTTGTATACGTACATATTTCGCTTATAATAGGCTAACGAAACAGACAGTTTAGGGTACGGAAGTGCTTTTTGCAAATCAAATGAGAATCCATAGTATTCGCTGGAATTTTCTTTTGCTTTTTTCTGGTCCTCTGCAAGACAGTTCCTAGCTCGTTCGGCATTTTGTAAATGTACATCATGACTTTCTCTAAGATGTAATTTCTCTTCCTCATTATTGCATGCTTCGATTTTTCCATTCAGTAAATCGCATTTTTGGCATGTGTCTTTTCGAGGAGCATGGAAATTTAAGTTAAATTCAGTATTAAATATTTTCCTGTAAATCCATTCCTTAACAAAGGATTGGTTATTTTCCTCACATTTCTCTACATATAGGCTATACATTTTACGAATATCTAGGTCAGGACTCAAATATTTTCGACCAGGAGTGTGACGAGCTCTGGTGTAGTAGCTCTCATATGCTGGGAAACTTAAAATATGTTCTCGTACAGCTTTTATCTTAATTTCATCTGTTTTTCGTGAAGATCCAGGCATCTTCCCACGACGATCAGTTCCAGGTGTTTCAGCATTGAGAGCACGAGTTAACCGCCCTACAGAAATTTTATAGGTGTCTAAAAAAAAGTTCCTGCAAACCGACACTACTTCTGACTTATTATTTTTTGACAGAAAATACTTGTAGCTGCATTTTCTCATAGGTCTTTCAAAAGTTCTGGGCCGCCTTTGTTTTATTAATCGTTGATGAACTGCAGTACACAGATACAGATTCTGGGTTTCAAAATCTTTTAGTTTCCAGAAATTATCAAAATTAGATTTTCTTTCATTATATTCTACGCGATCTAAACATTTTTTTCAGCAAAAGCAATCCTTACTTTCCAAAATTTGGGCACTCACAAGTTTTGATTTGTTTGACGTGTATTCTTCGCCACAATTTCTCTTAATTTTTCTGATATTTTGTGCGTAATTATCTTCATTTCTTGCCCGTTTTCTTTTCTTATCTTTTTCTATCTGCACCATTTCTGGGGTTTCTAAATTTACAGTGAAGTCTTGGTATGATTCATCTGAAGATGATAATTGTCTTATTCTTTTCCATTTCTTGGAAGTATTACGTGGTCGTATAATACCTGCAGATCACATCATAATAATATTATCCGAATAATAATTAATATATTCACATAATAAGTACGTTGTCATTAACTTACCTGAACCGCTATCTGTTGACATAGTGCTAAAATATCTAAATTATTTGCCACCAATAATTAGTTCCGAAGAACCCAACTGAATTATATTGTGACATAAACCGGAATGAATTGGCGTTTTCGTTATCATTTATTTTACCAGCTTACTATGTAGTTCAGAAACGCGTCGAAGAGGGCCACGCGCCATTTTCAAGTTATGTTTATATGTAATTTCTTCAAATTTTTGACTTAGACCACTTTCATAATTAACACTAAATGAATTCCGTATAACGTTGAAATTACATCCACTATCTAAAGGTTCATTTTTGACGATATCGTAAAAATTACATTAAATACATATAGTTTAAGATAATGTGGATGTGAAATAAGTGATAAACTCATTTTTTTGAAATTTTGACTTAGACCACTTTCATAATTATGGGCACATATCTGTAACAGGCGGCCGGTTTATTTCAACCGTCCTCTCCTGAACATGCATGGAAACCGAGCGATCCTTCTCGAGTACTTTTGGGCGGCCGACAGCAATGGTTCGGCCTCTGTCATTCCATGGGCGGCCGATAACCAGGTTTCGTCCTTTCCCATGGAACTATCTGTCTTGCTTCCAGTGGCGGCCGATAGTAATGCTTCGTCCTCTCCCATGGAGCTGTCCTATTTCACTTCCATGGGCGGCCGATAGCAATGCTTCGTCCTCTCCCATGGAGCTACCCTATCTTCTCTATGGGCGGCCGATAGCATGCTTCGTCCTCTCCTATAAGATTTACTCAGTTTACCGCGGGCGGCCGATGGGCTTACCTCGTCCTTTCCCACAGGAATACTAGAGAACGAGTCGCAGTCGGGAACCGGCATTTATATTCCTTCGTTGCTAGGCTTTTACGTATGATCAACAAGCTCCGTACCTGTATTGGATGCTGCGTCTTGTTTCGTATGCGCGCAGTATATGTAATGCTCTGAAGTTATCCGGAATCTTCTAGAAGCTTCGAGACGCTTCTAGTTGTTTCGATACGCGGCGGCTCAGGTCAATGCCCTGACGCGATTGTTGGATTTTTTACGAATTTTCGGAATCGCTATGTCAGGACGCTGCTGCGTCCTTGGCCTCGTTACATCCTGTACGCGGAAACACCGACGCGCTCGAGCAACGGAACGCCGAAGCGTCGGAGAGACAAGCGAGGGTCGAGACGCGCAGAGAAGAGAAGAGAAGCGTGAGCGCGTGGCGAATTGTACCGGCGGCTGAATAAAGAAAGGACTTAACCTCGTCAACGCGTGTGCGAGTTACTGGTGCACCCCTCGGTCTCCGTACACTAACCCTAGTGATAATATTTAGTTACTACAATAGTTAGCCCTTACAATAGTTAGTCCTTACGATAGTTAGTTCTTACAAGTCAGAAGTGGGATTATTGTGACCACACGTGCCGAACATTAACTGGAACAGAGTGTCGGTGCGCGAGTTGCACGTGCTGAGGCCGGCTGGTGTGCGAGCTATAGAAGCGGGTGTTGCGAACCGAGCAATGGGGCGTTCGAGGGAGCGATCGCGAGGCCGTTCGGTGGATCGCGTAAAGAAGGCGAAAAGACGGGTACGTCGCCGTTCGCGCGTGCGGTCGAGAAGCCGTACGCCGGAGATGACGCGCGACTCTTCGGGCGGCTCGCGAGATTGCTCTCGGAGCCCTTCGCGTGGAGGAAAGCGGGAGCGCTCGGGCTCGTCCCGGGCGTCCTCGGTGTGCCGCGGATATCGCGACTCGCGAAGCCGACCACGTCGTCGCGAGCGGGCCAGACGCTCGCGAAGCGGCTCGTCAGACGACCTGCGCGAGACCGTCGCCAAGTTAAGGCGGGAATTGAGGTCGGTGCATAGTAGACCGGGAAACGGTGACTATTTGTTGCCGCCGTTCGATCCCGCTCGTGATAGCGCCGACGTCGAGCGATGGGTCCGCGACGTCGAGCGCGTCGCCAGACGGTATGCGTGGAGCGACGACAACATCATGCACGCCATCGCCCGCAATCTGAAAGGACACGCGCGTAGGCTGTACGACGACGGGTTGCGGGAGGAGCATACGTGGGAAACCTTTCGGCGCCTCCTGGTGAAGCAATTTAAGAAACCCGTCCCTTTCGCGCGGCTCTTGAAAGAAGCCGCGTTGTACTCGGCACGACCGGGGCAAGCTCTCGTTGATTATTGCTTCGAGAAGCTGTTGAAACTTCGGGCGTTGCGGCTGGAGATCCCCGACGCGTATTTGGAGGACGCCGTCATTGGGGGGATCAACGACGAAAACATCCAACGGACGATACGATCTCATCACTACCGGGACGCTCAGGCACTCTATGCGGCCATGCAGGAGATGGGGGCGATGCCGGCGGCGACCGCGGCCCAGGCGGGCAGTAGCGGGGCGCCTCCGCGGCCGATGGCGCTTCACCGGGGCGCGCGGACGCGACCGACGGTGCAGGCAGCACCACCGCCACCGCCATCGCAGACGAACGCGCAGGGGGAACCTTCCTCGCGGCCCGCTATCGTTTGCTACAATTGCGGGCGGACTGGCCACATCGGGAGGCGATGCCCGGAACCGAGGACAACATGTGGATCTTGCCAGAGCAAGGGGCACCTGGACAGATACTGCCACCGTGCGAAGCGCGTGATCGACGTAACTCAGGTGAGCCAAGAGCATGCTAATATGTACGCGATAGCGGCGACGATAAATGGGCATAACGTTGCGTGCCTTGTCGATACCGGATGCTGCGGCACCCTGCTGCAAGAGCCGGTCGCGATTCGGGTGGGAGCCGGAATACGACGGGGCCGAAATTTTGAGCTACGCGGGTTCACCGGAATAGGGGTAACGAACGACTTAGTTGCTGACATCGAGGTCCACCTTATGGGGGTGCGTGCAACGGTGCAAGCCATCATCGTTGACGCCGCGGCGATGCGCTACGAGATGATTGTGGGTCGGGATCTACTAGACCAGCCACACGTGGTGCTAATTAAGCGGCAAGACCGAATGGTAATTACGGAATTACCTCGTGTCCGGGATGGCTCTAGGGAAGTAGTGGACGTCTTCACGGCGGAAATTGGTCGGCTTAATTTTGGAATTTTTAGTGTCCAAGAGAGAGAGTTGGGCGAAGCACTCGTCAGCTCGTACCCGGACTGCATCGCGACGTCGATGGACACCCTAGGGAAGACACGTACGGCGAGCATGGAGATCCGTTGTACCACGGATGCGCCGGTGGTGTACCGACCGTACAGGTTGGCTGAATCCGAACGCGTTGTCGTGCGACGGATGGTTCAGGAGTTGCTGGACAAAACATAGTCCGAGAATCGGTATCACCGTACGCGAGTCCTATCACGCTCGTAAAGAAGAAAACCGGTGATTATCGATTGTGCGTGGACTATCGGCGGCTCAACGCGATAACTGTCAAGGACCGGTACCCACTGCCACTGATCGAGGATCAGATAGACCGGTTGGGCGGTAACCGGTACTTCACGGTGCTGGACTTGGCATCTGGTTATTATCAAGTACCGATGGGCGAGGATTCGGTGGCGAAGACAGCATTCGTGACGCCGGACGGGCATTACGAGTTTCTTCGTATGCCATTCGGGCTGGCAAACGCGCCGGCGGTGTTTCAGCGATTGATAATTACCGTCTTGGGCCCCTTGAAGAACGTCATCGCCTTCCCATATATTGACGACATTATTATACCGTCAGTCACCGTGACGGACGGATTGGACCGTCTTCGTCAGGTCCTCGAGATGCTGCGTGAGTACGGTCTGACGCTGAAGCTGAGTAAGTGCACGTACCTGACGACGAGCGTGGACTACCTAGGGCGGGAAATTAGCGCGGAGGGCGTTAAGCCAGGACAGCGGAAGGTCCAAGCCGTGTTGCAAATGCCCAATCCCACCACAGTTAAGGGAGTGCGGCAGTTCCTGGGTCTGGCGGGATACTTCCGAAAATTCATTGAGGGATACGCTACCATTGTCACCCCCTTGACCGCGTTAACCCGGAAGGACGTCGCCTGGAAATGGGGAACCGTTCAAGAGGAGGCAGTGCGGCGGGTCAAGGAGGCGCTCACGACGAGACCCATTCTAGCCATCTTTGATGGCTCGTTACGAACTAAATTGCACACGGACGCAAGTTCGCTTGGGGTAGGCGCAATTTTGTTTCAGTACACCAAAGAAGGGGCGACGAGAGTGGTAGGCTACTTTAGCAAGCAGACCACCCTTGACCAGCGGAAGTACCACTCGTACGAGCTCGAGACGATGGCAGTAGTACTGGGGTTGCGATATTTCCGGGTCTACTTGCTGGGCCTGCAGTTTAAGGTGGTTACCGACTGTAACGCGTTGCGCACGACCTTTACGAAAAAGGATCTGTTGCCGCGCGTTGGGCGGTGGTGGCTCGAGGTCCAGGACTTCACGTTCGACATCGAGTACCGACCGGGGGCCAGGATGCAGCACGTTGACGCGCTAAGCCGAAATCCAGTGCAGGTAACGGAGGTACATCCAGTGGACATTACGGAGGCTGACTGGATCTTGGTCGCCCAGTTCCAAGACGAGCAGATTCGGCGGATTCACGGGATACTGCGGGATAACGTGAGAAATGCTGAGACGAAGCAGTATTTCGCGGACTATCTGCTACAGGACGGAAAGGTGTATCGGCGACTGGCTGACGGACAGAAAGCATGGACTGTGCCCCGTGCGGCGCGGTTCCAGATCTGCCGCTTGTGTCACGACGATGCCGGGCATGGTGCTTTGGAGAACACGTTGCGCCGGATTCGTAAGAACTATTGGTTCGCAGGGATGACGGCCTTCGTGAAAAAATATATAGGGGCGTGCTTGAATTGCACCTATTACAAGCGAATGGGCGGGAAGAAGCAGGGTAAGCTGCACACTATCGACAAGACACCGCTGCCGTTCCATACCCTTCACATTGACCACGTTGGACCGTTCGAAACGAGCAGACGCGGAAATAGGTATCTGCTCGTCATGGTGGATGCGTACACCAAGTTTACGATCATCGAACCGGTGAGGGACACTAAGGCGAAGCGGGCTGTGAAAATTCTGATGGACGTCGTATACTTGTTCGGGGTACCCCACAGAATCATCAGCGATAGGGGGACCGCCTTTACCGCGAGAACGTTCACGATGTTCTGCACGACGTATGGGATACGGCACGTGCTGAACGCCGTGGCTACGCCCCGGGCGAATGGACAGTGCGAAAGGTACAACCGTACCATAATCGCGTCCTTGGCCACAACCATGGCAGGAAGGGAACCTACGCGCTGGGACGAGAGCGTCAAGCAGGTTCAGGGGGCGATGAATACGACGCATAATAAGGGTATCGGCGTTACGCCTACGGAGGCGTCGCTGGGATACAGCGCGAAGTATCCAGCCGAAGCGCGACTCTTGCAGGAGGTGCAGACCGAGGTGCACCGGATGGATTTGCGGGAGTTGCGGAAGCAGATCACTGACCACATTACCGAGGACCAACGCCAGCAGAAGGAAAGGTATGACCGAACCAGGCGTGAAGGGAAGCGGTATCAGGAAGGTGATATTGTGATGGTCGAGATCACAAGTGAGCGAACGACGGGGGATAGTAGGAAACTGTTCCCAAAATTTAAGGGGCCATTCCGCGTGAGCAAGGTGCTCATGAATGACCGATACGAAGTGCAAGATCTACGGAAAGGGAGCCGAAGGGTCACCAAGGTCGTGGCGGTCGAAAGATTGAAACCCTGGATCGCGGTGGTGAGAGATGAGTAAGCGGTCGTGAAGAGTGGCGAGCCATCGCAGTGGTAATGTTGGCTATGCCGATACCACGGAACGATGGTGATCGCGCACGGAGAGCAATGATGTCTGCTGGGCCGTCATTGTATGGACCGAGATTGGGCCGTCGCAGTGGTAATGTTGACTGGGCCGTTACCACGGAACGATGATGATCACGTGTGGCGCACAATGATGTTGGCTGTGCCGTCATTGTGTGAGCCAAGGTTGGGCCATCCCGTTGACGATGTTGGCTGTGCCGTTGTCATGGGATGATGGAAGTCGGGAGCGGCGCGCAATGATGTTGGCTGTGCCGAAATCTTGAGAAAAATGCGTGTGTCTGAGAAAGATGAAGATAGTGAAGTTAGTGGGAGAACTGCTCCCACTGCCAGGACGTGCTATCTTACTATCTAAACAAGGGCGGTAGGGACTCCAAGAGGAGGCTACGTTGAGTCCGTAGGAACGGAGGAAAACGGAGGGTCCGTATGTAACACAATCCTGAATTAATATTGTACATGTTCACATTGGACTTAATCAAATTTTATTAATTTACGGAGCACGATTTTATTTAAGATATCATGGTGGATCGATAAAGAAGAAGATGACAACGACGCTTTAGTCCAGCAGCCAAATCGAGGACCTGAGATCCAGCAGCAAACTATTGCAGCATGTTCCTGTGGTATGCAGACAAGACATCACCGGTGAGTGAAATTTTAATGTTCCTCCAGTCATTCAATCATGTCGTAGGGCGCATGGTCCGAATCGACACGGATGATTTGTTGTAATTACTCCTTAGAAATTTGATTGAAGAGCACAGTGACCATAGATAAACTCTGAGGAGTTTACCTATGAGTGGTATTTTGTTAGGCCCATCGTTATTGTCATGTTTAATCAGAATAGGATAGGTCTCCCTTGCTCATAGTATGTTTTATTTCCATATCGCGATTCTCGTTCGAGGCATTAACTTAAACAAATGTAAAAATTGCAAGCAAATAAGTCCATGTTTAATTCCAAATTCATGATTGTACTTTTATGTATATAAAATTTTAACATATATACATCAATAGTAGTTAAAGTATTAAATTTAATTTTTTCCACTCAACAGTTTCGGGTTATAGTTTGTCTATAATCAGAAACAATCTCGTTCTCGCATTCCGAATTTGTTTGAAAGATCAAGAAGGCGCTTCGCGAAGGTAGTACCTGCTTTCAGAGAGATACACTAATGCACTACATACTAGTTTCTTTACAAAAGTCTCTCCGAAAACGGGTCGCTCGAGATTAATCATTCCTTTCTTTCAGGTTAATTTTATTGAGAAATTATTCAAACCTATTTTAATGTTCAAGTTGAGATATTATATAATAATATATGAAAAATCATGTAAAGTAGAGTTTCATGCATGCCTAGTCTTTGCTCTTTAAATGACACATATTAATTTGTTTCCATACTTAAAGTTTATACATTTATCTATTTTTTAAAGAACATTTTTCGAATCAAATTGAATTACGTATAACATAAAAATGAATCTTTAGTCCGCATACATACAGTGTATACAATATTTTTACTAATCTTAGATCACTTTCTTGGCCGTGTTCATTGCTTTCAGTCTGAAACCAGGTGCTGCATAGATGGATCAGACTCGTGAACACGGATGTACTTATTAAGATTTAATAAGTTGAACGAGCGACGGTCGATGTGTTTAGTGCCCACCAACCATTGTATGTTGTGTGAATGGTAGTGTTATGGATTGCATGTTGGATAAGCAAACATATACCTATATTGTCTTCGGGTAACACTTCAGTAATTCACTCAATTCATTTCATACCTAATCACCGTGCTTATTACTAATTTTTTTTGGTAGTAGATGATCACAACTAATTTAAACACGACCCAATACATATGATGAATTATACAGCATTTGGCTGTATAGAAAAATGAATTAGTAAAACTGGCGATCGCGTCAAACTTTTATGGGCGCTAGCCTTTGACAGTCGATTTCAGGAACTGGTACGTAAAGTAGTGTAATGAATGATGATGTGCACTGAGCTCGGGTGTCGAAGACGTCCCGGGACGTACTCTCTAGAAATAGGCTTTTGCACCCGGGTGGAATGTGTGAGAATCCGGGACTATGTGTGTTGGTGTGATTGCTTTGCATTTTTAATTATAGGAATCAGGAAGGTAGGTAGCATACTTCTGTGTGAATGATTAATTTTAAGTAGGTAGGGCCAGCGGAAGCTATCACTTTTCTGTCGCGAATACTGGTTAGGCGCTAAAGTGATATGTCTTTACCTGGGATTCATTTGACAATTGCAACCATTTTATTATTTATATTTATTTTAGTAATTATGATTCGAAAAGTATATTATGTATGTATATTATATCAATATTCTCAATATTTATCAATATTCTCTATCATTTACTTGCATTACATTGTTGTCACAAATATCTCCTTATATTAAAAGTCGATACTCATATCATATCAATGGTACTTTGTATGGCAGCATTCTCATTTTATGAAAATGGTGTTATTAATACCCGTCATAGAGTTCGGTTGCAACTGTCATTTGCTAAACTTATGATTATTATATTTTAAACAGAAATACGTATTCATTGCACAAAGGAAGTAACACCTCAGTGTACTGTTGAGTTTGTTGAGTTTTGTACGAAAGCATATGAAATTATGCTATGCGTCTAAATAATACTTCTCATGGTACCACTTCACTACACATTCGAATGACGTATTTCGACCTGATTGGGATTTTCGGTTAAATGTGCACGTTTATGAGCTATCAATAACTTTGTCTTTAAATTCACACACACCTAAAGAGTGATACATTTTAATATAGTACTTTTTACGTAAAAGTTTGTATTACCGCTATCTCCCCAGATGTTTTAATATCGGCAATGCCTGCGTGCTAGCTTTTATTCGCATATTTTTCCTTCATACATTGAAAGATCGGTATAATTTGCGAAAAGCAGGTATTGCAATTTTATATTAATTCGATCACATTCCAAGGCAAAGACCAAATTGGAATTTCTTTATACTTTATGCAGTGCGTGAAAACGTGAAATGGAATTTGATATGTATGTCAGCGTCACCGCGGAAAAAGGGGAGGACGTATGCCTTAGAGTGGTCACTCCCGGCGGTGTCGGCCGGTTTACAAATGCTTGAGCTAGGCGATAGCCGAGACAATAATATCGATCGATGATATTCAGATAGTCGGGTGGCAATCGTCGCCGGTTCTTAGGATCGCTGTACTGTATGGCTGTGCCGCCGAGGCGGCAGCAAAGAGCCTTGTTGCGGGCCGCCGAGGAGATGCCTAATTCTTTGAGAAGGCGCGTGCATGGGGCCGATGGCCCGACGTCATCGATGCTTCGTTGCACGTGCAAAGTGATAAGCAGTCGAATAAAGGATCTGGCCACGTAATGGGGAGAAGCTTTGAACTCTCTGGAAAGAGGACTTTGTAATAGGGATGTTCGATTCTCTTGAAAGAATCTATTCTTGCATCGATTCAGAAAAGGATCATGAGAATCGATTCTCTGAAAAAATCGCAACCAAAGAATCGATTTTGAAAGTGTTGGAAACGGCGACGCCATTCGTCTATCCCGCGCTAGGTGACGCCAGGCCGCGCTGCTCAGTCGGAGCGAACTAGAGACACTATAATAAGAGACTGGACACGAGACAGCCACTTTTCATTGGTCCGCCATTTATTGTCTTTTCCCGCTAATTTTACCCATATGAACGTCACAAATTTATATAATGACATACATAGACAAAAAACGTAATAACCCAATACATACACATATGAACGTGAAAAATCTATGTAAACTTAGGTAAGAGTGAGATAGAGTGAAA
The DNA here is from genome assembly GCA_963942575.1 of Priocnemis perturbator. Lineage (NCBI taxonomy): Eukaryota > Metazoa > Arthropoda > Insecta > Hymenoptera > Pompilidae > Priocnemis > Priocnemis perturbator. The sequence continues at coordinate 6,374,348 of OZ012643.1, read as the reverse complement.
AAGTAGAAAGTAGATATATCTTTCTCTCTCATAGGATTAAGACAATACATGGCGGACATTGGCTCGTGTCCAGTCTCTGATTATAGTGTCTCTAGGAGCGAACCGCTATCGCGCGCCTGACGATCCGGGCAGTGATCTCAGAAGTGGCATCCTGCCGCATGCGGGACGCGTGTTGGGGGAAGAGAGAGAAGTAGTATGCGTCGTGTCCGTGAGAGCTACGCGCCACTCGATTGGCTCGTAGCTCTCATGGACATGCAGGCATACTACGTCTCTGTGTGCGGCAGGATGCCACTTCTGAGATCACTGGATCCGGGGCCAATTGCGCGCCGCTTCATCGCCTCTGCCCGCCAATCGCGGGTGACCGCCTGGCAGTCAGCTGAGCGGCTCGAATGTCAACACCGCTCTTCCAGAAGACCCGCCAAATTGAATTGTCGCCGGTAACACCTCGAAAAGTCCTTCTGGAAGGGCGGTGGTTACATAAGTCACCTCGGAGGGGGGAGTGTTCGTGTGTCTCTCCTCTTGCGTGTGTACTTGTTTTTCGTTCTGTTCGCTTTCGTACGCTATAACGGCCAGTTCTGATTTTCGCTGCGCTTAGTTTATTGCCTCCGCTGAATTGTACCTCGCTTTGAACGCTATCGTTTACGGTGTCTTGTGTCGCTTGCGTGTTTTATGTTTTCTGTGATCAGTGTATAGAGAGTAAGCAAATACAGATGGATAGCAATCGGGTGTGACGGGTATCGCTTTGCCTTTGGCCTCCTCCTCAACCGCTCGACCGCGTGCCCCCCGCGACCGCGACACACTCCTGTCTCGCACCCTGCATCCGGGCAAAAACAAAAGAATCGATTCTTTTTGGGTAAGGTATCGAGTTCTTAAGAATTATAATGCTGCAGTTTCTGTAAAGAAACGATCATGCGAGAATCGATTTTTTGGGGAAAGAATTGTGTTGCGTATTCATAGTCCTCTCGTGCGGGCGGCCAATGGGCGCGTGACCCTCGCGGAAATGAATCAAGTGGTCGATACTCTATGTAAACGCGCCTGCTAATTAGCAGCGCCGCGTCGCGTTCTTCTCGGGTAATTGTTCTCGCGCGCTCCCGCGCACTCTCGCGACGGACATTACCGTTTTCTATCTCGGAGTAACAATTCCCACATAGCACCAAGTCGTCTTTTAGTTGAGTGTTAGTCGACTGAAAAAGTCAAAAGACGACTGCGCAGACGTCTGAAAAACGTCTGAATGTTGACTTATAGTCGACTTATAGACGTCAGATGACTCAAAAATAGTCGTCTTTCGTTATGTCTATACGTCGACTTAAAAGTTACCGTTAAGTCGACTTTACGTTGTCTGTAAGTCAACTTTATTACGACAACTGCAAGTCTACTTCTAGACAAGTATATTATACTGAATTTTTATTGTAATATTGACATTCCTCAAAAACTTGATCGATTTAATTGTATTATTCTTTAATTGTTTGACATTATTCTTACATATGTATGTGACGATTTGACTCCACCGTACATGATACTGTTATGACAAGGAGAGCGAGGTGTGTGGCGAGGAGCGAGAGGTGGGAGACGATAGACGAGGCGACACACGAGTACCTCCAAATTTGAAAAGCAGACCGGTACCGGCAGTCAAATAGAGCGGACTGAATAAGCGTCCGACACAAATCCGCTCAATAACTCTCGTCCGCCTCAATCATTATAAAGAAAGATCATAAACGGAGTACATAAGATATAAAGAGCTCCTTTGGGGCCTCCGACGAAACACCTTTATATGGTATGTGTGTGCGTGTGTGATGTATGTTAAAGATAAGTGAGTAGATGTAAACCATTTATGTTAACTTATTATTTCTTCTAATGTTCGTGATTCTGACTATAATATATCATTCATCTATTATTATTATTTGTGTATTATTTTATTTTTTACGAGTATGGGATCTTTTGTTTGTTATAAAGTTATTGTATGTTTGTCGATCCCATGTAATATATAATTTATTCTAGATATAATTCATTAGTGTCTCGTTCTTTTATATGACCAAATATATATATGTTTGTAAATGTGACGACCCCTCGGGAAATGAAAATCGTTACATGTATGTGTATACAAGTAAAGAATACTACAATTAAACCGGTCAAGTTTTTGAAAAATGTCAAAGGTAATAATAAGACGGGGTGGAATATATATGAAATTGTCAAATATTATTATTTTCGTACAAATTGCCCTTTTCTGTTACTCGCCCGCCTCAACCATTTCTTAATGAAACATTCTATTTCATCTTTCGTGCTTGTCACCCACTGCTTCAAAACAGTTTCTGCAAACATAGGAGTGGTAAGCATTTAAATATACGTAAAGCTGTGGGACAGTACGGTCCACGAGTGGGGCCCCTCACGCCGCAAGTTCCACCTCCACTAGGTACAACTTATTCCGTATGCCGATCATAACACACACCAGTGTGGCCAGAAGTCGCGCCGGGCACCAGCGGTGTTCGCGGGAGTGGGGATACGCGCAAGTGTACGTGCCCTGTCTGTGAGAGCTGCGTGGACTCCACACTCCACAGGACTCGCAGACAGGGCACGCACACTTGTGCGTATCCCCACTCCCGCGGTCACCGATGGTGCCCGGCGCCACTTCTGGCCACACTGACACACACTGAGCGTCCGTCGTTTCCAGGGCAATAGTAGCTCGGTGGGGGAACCGAAAATGCCCCGGGGCACTTTCTTGGACCGCACTGCTGTAGGATGTTAATAAAAGAAATACCTATCACTGCGGCAGCGACTCGCGTATGTTGAAACGGCAAGTTGTGCTTCTGCTCCGTCCAGCTGCACAGTCACTTCATTAGACATAATATAATTTAAAATGTTTCTGACAGTTTTACCGACATTTGCCCCCCCCCCCCCCCCCCCCCCAGTTTCGATATTACTCCAATCTGTAACAAACGTACATGAAATGGCATGAGACGTCTGTAAAATTTAAGTGCAATATTAGTTCAATTTGTTCTCTGATTATAAATTACATGCTTTGTAATTTGTACATGTAATACGTACAAATTGTTGCCGGACGCCTTCTTCCAGAAGTTTATGTTCAAATTCCTGGAAATCCGGACGATTGGTTACCGGAAAGTCTGGTAAAAAATTTTGTTCTGAAAAACTATTATTTGCAACTCCGCCACTTGAATTTTGAAGATAATGCATAATCCAATTTAACTTTTTTTCAACTCTGCGTGAACTGCAAATTAGCTTGAACACATTTCTCTGTACAACATAAACCAAATCTTTATATTTATTATTTAATTCTTTGCACAAATCTCTTTAGAGTTGTCGCCATAAATTCTGCCCAGGAGAGGCCAAATTTGGCTTTTACTGCTTTTCGAAATTGGCAGTCGATCAATATTCAAATCCAGTACAATGGTATTGTTTGCCACGGTGAGGTTTTTTTGTACCAGTTGATCCATCAATGCCCTCTCCAAACCGTAATGGAAAAAAGTTGATTTTTCTCCCCATGCTTCAACGATTGTGCTTCTTGGAGTGTTCAGAAACGTTCTCGCATCTTTCGGTAAGTTATCGTGACCGCATAATTTTAATTTGGTCAACAACTCCGAGAAAGCATTGTGGGGGATGTTATATTTTATTTTCCAAGAGCGTAACCAGCTAGATAAAGAAATCTCGCCAGTTACACTCTCATGCTGGGCAGTATTCTCTTTCTTCTCAATATTAACTTCTATGTCCTCATATTGAATCTCGGGTGAAGCAATTGACGCATGACTGCAATTTGGTTCTGGAGGTAGTGTGCACTGCGCATTTTCATCGAGTACCGAATGTACCGTATTGACTTCCCTACTGACCGTAGGTCTGTCCACGGATTGAACATTTTGTAGACGTTCACGTCTTCGGTGTGCTTCCAGGCGCCGGTTCCTTTGCCGGACAGATAACTCCCGAAAACGTTTTGGCATCTGTTAATAAAATTATTATTAGAAGATAACATATGCAAGGTGGCTAAATTTGTTTATTTGACAGCTTGGTTTTTTGAAAGATTACATAAATCAGATTATTGAAATGTCCACAGAACATTTTATTTTGTTTTACAATCCCAATAAAACTATACACAAAATGGATTCATCTTGCAGTGTTTCCTTATAGATAACATCTTCAAATAATATGTTACATTATGAAGTTTCCACTTTCATCACAATATACATGTATTTAATAATTTATAATGTCTCCTTTTGCTTTTGGAGTATAACCTCAAACTTTATAATAGACTGCTTTTAAGAAACATACCCTACTATCGGCTAAACTGTTATAATCAATTTACAAAAACAAATTATTCTGTCTTATATTTAATATTTCATGCAATTATACAAGAAAAAAGGAAATTACCTGACGGCAATAATTGTTGCTTCCCTATAATGTCTCCTGCTTGCTCGCGCGCTTACGCAACCCTGCTTTCTCCTAAAATTAGGGGCAAAATATAAGTACCTACTTAGATTACGCATGAACTTGTATTCTTTATATTCTTTATATTCTTTTATTATATACTTTCAAGAATTCTTCTGATTAACGCACAATGTTTGGGATTCGCGCCGTCGAAGCGTGAGGTAGCGTGCGCAGGCGTCGGGGACATGCCCTGCCTCGCGCTCCGATTTCGGCCGCGCCGCACTACGCCGAGGCGCAGCGGTGGGTGAGTGCGTGCACACACCCTGCCGCCCCTTGTCCCGCCGTCTCCGCGTCAAACCGGGGGTCCTCCGGCCTCTAGAAGATTCTGTTATTGCCGATAACGGCGGCCGCGTTTAAAATCCTACAGTTGAACCCTAGGAACGTTCTAGAGGTCGGAGGGCCAACGGGCGCGTGCGACCCGTGCTCGAGAGAGCAGTTCTGTTAGCGCCAGCGAAAGAAAAACAAGCGACCGTTAAGCGACTCTTGTAGACCCGAACGATTCGGGCACCGCGTGATTTTTGTATAGTGGAGTTTTTAATAAACCGCGAGGAAAGGTGGATTCGTTTCTCAATTTTTACGCGTTCTTTCGTTACGCTCATTTCGCCACACACAATTATATATCTAAAAATCTCATACAACACTTCACTGCTTCAACAACACGCTAAACGAAAATGGCGAAATAATGCCAGGTGCCAGGCAGTGCCAGGTACTTCCATCGCTGCATATATCCTTCATATGCAGTAGCGGGTTATTAGACAGATGGTTAGGCGGCAGCCTCGGGCCCCGCATGCCCTAATATTTTGGAGCGCAACATTTCAAGGGTGTATGTGCATATTCAAATGCATTATCCGTCACTGTTCTTACATTGCGGTTTTCAGCAAGACAAAGTCAATTTTAAGTCAACTTATAGTCAACATTTAAAAGTCGACGAAATCCAGTCGTCTAATAGTCAACTAAACGTTGACTTGCGAAGTCGACGTCTGATTGACTCCAAAAAGTCGTCTTTTCGTCGTCGTATAGTCTTTTGTGCTATGTGGGAAGTGCCCTCTCATACGTGGGAATATATTTTGGTGTTTCTCGACCACGCTGCGTTATAGTTCGAAAGATCAAGTGTAAGGGGCTTATTTCCACATCCATCGGGCTTTTCTCACGGCCATGTATTTAGTAGAATAAGTGTTTTAGGGAATAAAGATTCTCGGAAATTCCTCAACCACGTGCTTTTTCTCGTGCGTGCTAAGGTGCTCACTCCAGTTCACGTTTCTGTCGTACATTTACTGATTAAGTGTAAGAGGAGTTACTCCTCGTCCGTCGGTGCCTCTCACGCGTCGTTGTAACTAGTAGTTTTAGTGTTTTCTAACCTAACCCGCGTGTTCTCTTATGTGACGGCCACGTGTCGCGAATAAGAAGAGCGGCCCGAGGCGTGGGTTCCCCGCTCCGTCACGTTACATACTCACTCGTGCTTTTAAACCAGACTCCTCAGGTACTAGCCTCAATCGAAAACAAATTGACTTCAAGATTAAAAAAGTATGCAGATTCTCTTTAAAAAAATCGAAATGAAAGAATCGATTTTCTGGGGAAAGAATGGATTCATAGAAAAATCGAGTAAGACTCGAGTGTCGAAAAAAATATTGTAGAAGTTATATTCCGAAAATAATTGTTAAAAGCACGTGTCGCATAGTTGTGTATACATAATACCTGTTAGAAATATGTTGGAAATTTTAAGAATGTATGCACGACAATGGTTCTGGGGGAAGTGCCGTGTCCCTTGTCACAGTCCTCATTCCAGAGAGTTCAAAGCCTCTCCCCTCTCCGTGGCCAGATCCTTTATTCGAATACTTATCACTTTGCACGTGCAACGAAGCATCGATGACGTCGGGTTATTACGCCGCTATTTCCACCTCCACTAGAAAGAAATGGTTCTGTCCTTTATGTTTCATCGCGTTTTTTTTGTTTATGCCGATCATATGACACACGGTGCGTCGTCCGTTTCCAGGGCAACGTTAATTTGGTGGGGGGGCCTATAGAGCACTGGGAGCGCTCCCTGGACAGCACTGCTGCATACAGTACCGCGATCCCAAGAACCTGCGACGATTGCCACCCGATTATCTAAATATCATCGATCGATATTATTGTCTCGGCTATCGCCCAACTCAAGCCTTTGTAAATCAGCCGACACCGCCGGGAGTGACCACCCAAAACGTGCCCCTTCCCCCTTTCTACCGCGGTGACGCTAACACGGCCAAACTGACCTGCTTCGCGCTCTCGAAAAGCATCAACATCTAATTGTCAATATTTACTGCCCATGGCACTCAACAAAAATCACAAGTACTTCCCCAGGTAGCATGGTTAGCAACCACCACATAATACTACCCAACGTACTCTCGACTTCAGGGTCGACCAAGCATTCCACAACTATATAACGTGACGTCGTAGCACGCACGGCCCCGCACTTCACAACGTGCCCCGCCGCCGCTACCGCCAAACGCATCTTTAAACAGACACACACATATGATGTAGCATCCATGGCCCTGCACTTCACAATGTGTTCCGCCACACTACAATATACAACCGCAACGGTACCATAACGCTTCCCTATTCAGGCGTAACATTGTGTTTCTCTCAATAACTAACGCGGTTTTCTCAAAAGATAATTTTATTCGATTAAAGCCAGAGAATACAAAACAGCAATGTCGCAACAAGATCGAACACACAAGTCGCCGCTAACACGGTTCATCCACGCTTTCGAAACAGGCTTCGTTGCCTCCTGACCATTCACCTTTCCATGGTCGCAATCGGTCTTTAGGCGTTACCTGCGGCCTACCACTTTTCCCGACAATTCGATAGCGATCATTCTCTAATATTTCCGTGATTTCAAAAGGGCCTATGTACTTAGGTTCGAGTTTCGCCCTCCTTGTATCGCTCGGTCTGATAAAAACAGTATCACCCTCTTTATACGTGATGTTATTTCGCCGTTTCTTATCAAACACATCATTCTGAGCTTGAGCGTTTGCTCTCAGCCTCTCAGACGCTGATTCCCGGTCATGGACAATATCTATTTTTACTCCTGCGTGAGGCAAGTCGCGTTCTGCAATATCCGCGCTTCCTACACTTCTTTCAATCCCGAATAACAATCGGCACGGAGAAAAACCCGTAGATTTCTGAATGGTCGTATTCAAAGTCAGCTGTAATTTAGGAAGCTTGCTTGGCCATTCTGATCATTTTCCCGACTGAGTTGTCAATAAATTAACGACTGTCGACACGTACCTTTCGGCCTGTCCATTTGCCCTAGGTGCTCCTGTTGCAATTAAATGCAGTTCTACCCCTTGGCGTTTTATGAATTGGCCTAGTTGTTTATACGTAAAGTTGGTGGCTCTGTCTAAAACTACTACACTTGGCGTACAAAAAAGTGTCAATCTGTTGCGGAAAACTAGAAGCGTCTCCGGACCGCTCAGCGTTTTTAATGGAATGAGCTGTACGTATTTTGTGAACCAATCTACAATTATTAACAAATGTTTGAATCCTTCCTTCGATTCTTCGAACGGGTCAACACAATCGCAATGTATTGTGTCAAAGGGTAGGGGTAACCAGTACAGTGATTGGCCGTTTAAGCAAGATCGCCGTATAGTGCATTATAAATCTGTAGTTGATAAATTTGGAAATAAAGTCAATAAGGTATAAAGGGGTTATAGAAACTCTACTAATCTGAATATAAATGAAATTTATCAAACAAATGTGAGAATTCATAAGAAATATACAAAAAATAAATTTTCTCTATGAAAATATAGTTATTGGCCAGCTAAAGACGATGATTGTCCAACCGTTCGACAATGATTGGCCCTTATTTCGTATGTAGGATAATGTGAATAATAGGGTATAAAAGTAAGGACAAACTCATTTGGCAAAAGAAATTTATATTAAATTAATTTAATATAAATTATACAATAATAATATTTTCCGGCCGGTAAGATTTTGTCCTCTGAAGTGAGGATAATATAAATAAAAAATAAAATTTACTTTATTTAATCATTTCTGATTGGCTCTTTATGAACTTCACGAGATACTTAAGTAATTACATAAGTTTCACGTCTGACTCGCATTGTAATTGTCACATCATTTACTCTGACTAGTTTTATTTTCTTTATGCACTTTCCATTACTTAAAATAGCGGCTTTCATTTTCTTTTTAGTTTCATCTCCAAGACTTTTCACATTAGTGTTTGGATTTTGTGGTCTCTGTTCTTTTTTTTGTGATCTTGTCCCTCTTTTGTTCGGAATTTTGTTCCTTATTACACCGGACAACACGAAAATTGCTTCCTGGCATCTATTAACCAATTCTTATAGATTTTGATGCGCTGAAAACGAATCTGAAATCCGTTTTTGTTTATTGGGTCTAGTTTTCGAGAAATCAAATTTTGAAAAAAACTGAGTTTTTTGTACTTTGACCCACATTTACTTCGTAAATACAAAAGTGAGACAATTTCCTTTTATTGCAAAAAATTCTGCAGACTTTCCCGAATAAAATAGTATATAATAATTGCGCAATATGAACTTGCAAATATGTGTAAACATTGATTAAAGTTGGCGAGACACGTTTTTCACGCCTATTTTGAGGGACTCTTTTCCTTTTTCTGTCAAAATGATGCTTCTGCCGTAGATTCCAACTACTCTACGCGATAGAGCAGACATTTTTCTTCGGGAAACCATTACAATCGACCTCAAAACTGATTCCAGTTTCACACGGGAAAAGGGAAAAGGAGTCCGTGCACTGATCTCTACACAATGGATGTGAGATCAAGATCTGGGAAATGAAGCCAATATGAACGGTGGAGTCGCAAGCGGTCATCCGCGGTACTACGTATAGTGCCGGGCCTATTATCCTGCAAAGTGGGTACCTTGTAGGGTGCCGCGCTCTAAAAATTGTTCTGCAACATTTTTTTTCTTTGGTGCGCCCCCCATTTCCTTAAGAAAAATTGCTATCTGTGGGGTTGAAATGTTTATTGTCGGCCCTTCTCTCTGATAAAGGTAAACATACCGACACCACAAACACTTTTTGGGAGACATCGAGTCATATAAGAAAGCTTCCAAAATATTATTCAAACGTGAAACGAAACTATCCTAATTCAATCAGCGATTGGCGAAGACAGGTGAGATTAGTTAATATTAAAAAATTAAAATGCAGAAATGTGTGAAATCTTGGAGAGTTAAAATTTTACAATGTGAGAAATGTTGAAAATGATGTAAGCTTCGCATACTTCTGGCCATGGTTTCTTCAACGTACTGATTTGCTTTCAGATACTGTGCAATGTGAAAAAATTGAAAGAATCACATAGGAAAAATTGGCTAAACTTTGAAACATACCATCTCAATACTGCATCCTATATCAATTTACCTGAGTACCACCACAATAGGATACATCCGCTAGATCTACAACTAAAATGTAATAGACATTTACATTAGCTCACTTTTGTATGTTATAGACTCCTAATGAGGAAACTAATTGTTTTGAAACATGTGAGGGATGAAATATGTAGGAAATAAAGTCTCTGTATGGGGGGTTAAGTCGCGTTTACTCGTGTCTATATATATTTAAGAATAAATCAGTTTAATTGAAGGAACACAAACACAGGAAACACAAAAGTACAATAATCACTAACGAGACAAACTATATAATAACCTATATTAACACGTCGCAGATCTCTTCTCTCACTATTCTTTCGTACTCTCTCACTTTCTTTCTCTCGCGCTTTCTTCCCTACTCGCTTTCTTATTCTCTGCCCGCTTTCTCGCGCGTCCTCTCCTTATACGAGCGCGCCCTTCCCTCAAGTCATCTTCCCTTTTCCGCATCCCGCTTCCAGCGTTCTCGACGTGTCGAAGCGCGTTGACGATCGGGCGAGCGCGTAACGAGTCGCCACGATGTCTCTTAATGCGCAGTTAATATCTATCATCTCACTCGCACTTTCATACAAGCATCATCTCACTCGCACTTTCATACACGCATCATCTCATTCGCACTTTCATACACATATCATCTCATTCGCATCTTCATACACATATCATCCCATTCGCATCTTCAGACACATATCATCTCGTTTTTACACTCCCACACTCGGCCGTTCTGACTAATCGCACCTGGCCTCAGGTGCTCGCGCACTCGTCTTCGTCACTCAGCACTTCACTAGCTACGGCACTGTCTATCCACGGCTTCATATATTCGGCGACCGACGACGTTTGCTGCGGTCCTTCGTGTTCCCCCACTTTCGCAACTACATATCGGTCGTTCCGCAGTACCTTACTTATAATGTACGGCCCTAAAAATTTGCCAGCGAACTTTAACCCTGGGCCCGCCTGAGTTCTCTGGATAGCAACCAGGTCATTAACTCGATATTTAACCGCTTCTTTTCGACGCTTGTCAAATGATTTTTTGTTCTCTGCCTGGATTTTTGAAATAGCAGTTTTGGCATCTTTTCTCAATACGTCACGATTTTCTTGAAATAAATTGACCCACTCTTCATCTATTATCTGTCTGATGGACTGATCTTCCGCGATTTTCATTGTAGTTCCAAATAGCAATTGAAAAGGTGTGGTATTAATACTTCTATTTGGCGTAGAATTTAGAAATTGTTGCGCTTTGTCGATATATTTAAACCATTCCTCGGGTTTCGGACCCGACATTTTTGATATTAGTGGAATAAGTACTCTGTTAACGCGCTCGACCTGGCCGTTGCCTCTTGGCACGCCAGTGGCTATCATCACGTGCTCAATGTTTTCGCTCGCGCAATAATCGGCAAACGCGTGTGAGGTGAACGCCGAACCACGATCTGAAATAATTCTAAAAGGATTGCCGAACACCGCTGCTTGCTTCTGCAAGTGACGCAATACTTCCGCTACATCCGTAGACCTTGTCGCATATATCCATACAAACTTTGTAAACGCATCTATAACTACAAAAATAAAACGGTAGTTCTTTCGTGTTGACGGGATAGGCCCAAGATGGTCTATGTGATACGTTCGTAACGGCATGTCGCCCTTATCTATTGCATGCAGTAAGCCCTCTCGTTTTCCTTGCTTTTTCTCCGCAAGAATGCATGGCACACAACTCCGAATAACTTTCTCTGTCTTAGGTCGCATCCCCGTAAACCAATAATCCCTTTTGACTAACAGCTCCGTTTTTCGTGCGCAAAAATGCCCTCTATTATGAATTCGCCTAATTATCTCAGTTTGCATATTTTTCGGGATAACCAATAAATAATCGCAATTTTCTTCCTTGAATAGCAGACCTCGCCTAACAGTATAATTCTCGACTTGCTTTTCCTTGGACAAATCTAAAATCTTCTTTAAATCCGCGTCTTCTTGCTGAGCCTTACGCAACCGAACTAATAATCCCTCGTCACTTTCCTCTATTACCAGACAATTCGGAAGCGCTTGTCTACTTAGCGCATCAACGTGCATCATATTCTTTCCGGGACGGTGCTCTATTACGTATTGAAACTCTTCTAAGAGCAACGCCCACCGCGCGACCCTTACGCACAAATCTTTTTTACTCATCGTCATTGTAAACGCTTTGCAGTCCGTAATTATCTTGAACGGTATTCCTAGTAAGTATACCCGAAAACGTTTTAACGACCTAATCACAGCTAACACCTCTAGCTCGTAGCTTGTATACCTACTTTCCGCCGCCGTAGTTGTCCCGCTCGCGTAATACACTGGGTGCAACTTATTATCTTCGCAATCGCGCTGGAGCATGATCGCCCCGAAACCGTCTTTCGACGCATCTGTATGCAGTTCTGTTTCCGCATTCACACGGTACAAACGAAGCACAGGCTTCTCACACAACAAAATTTTCAGTTTCTCAAACGCACGTATTTCTTCATCCCCAAAGCGAAATTGTACATCAGTCTTCAACAAGTTCGTCAGTGGCCTCGCAATGACAGAATAATGCGGGATAAATTTTCTAAAATAACTAGTTAACCCTATAAAACTTTGAACCTGCTTCGTGGTTCGTGGTCTCGGAAACTTTTTTACAGCCTCGGTCTTTCTCTCTGACGGTCGCACACTCCCATTTTCAATAATATGTCCCAAAAATTCAACGCGATCTCGCAGAAAACGGCACTTTTGCCAATTAATCTTTAGGCCATACCTAGACGCCGTGTCCAATACTAACTTTAAATTTCGTATCGCGCTATCATAATCAATTGAAGGAATCATTAAATCATCCATGTAGACCAACACAGTTTTTGAAACAATTAAATCTTTAAACACAGCATTAATAAATCTCTGAAAAACAGCTGGGGAATTACAGAGCCCGAATGGAACTTTACGGAACTCGTATTGGCCGTCAGGAACAATGAACGCAGTATACTTGCGGCTATTTTGATTTACCGCCACGTGAAAAAACCCGTTTCTAAGATCTAACGTATTGAACACCTTCGCGCCCTGAAGTAAATCCAGTTGATCTTCGATCAACGGAAGAGGATATCGATCTTTAACAATTTTTTTGTTTAGCAGTCTATAATCTACACAAAGTCTTTTTGTACCATCTTTCTTCCCCACTAAGACCACCGGACTCGCGTATTCTGAGAGAGATGGTTGCACGATACCGTCATTCAGCCAATTCTGAATTTGAGAGTTAACCTCCTCTCTTTCGCCCTGCGACAACCGTCTCGCACGCTGGTACACAGGCTCATCGTCTTTAACCACGATATTCATTTCAATTGCAACGTCACAAGTCTTTCGCGGCTCATAGTCGTCGATCATCGCTTCCACGGTACGTCTATGCTCTTTATTTACAATGTACGACACGTCTGTTTCGCTCGCGTTTTCGCAACAGTCGACCGGTAAAACCTCCGGTAGATTCGCGCTCCTCGTCTGCGCCGTCTGCGACTGTTTACCAATAGAAATTTTGCCTCCCTCCATCATTACTACCACTTCGTTCAAAAAATCAGAGCCTACTATCAATGGCCGTCGTGTTACGTCATCGGCTACTACATGAACGCGCATTGAATATTCATTATCGTCGACCTCGACCTTAGCAACAAATTCTCCGCAGGTACGGTTTTCTGTGGGACCCACTCCTCTAAATACGATAACACTCGGTTGCAACTGCGGCGCGCCTATCTCAAGATACTCGCTCGATCGTATGAGACACAAATCGCTACCCGTGTCTATTAACGCGGTCATCTTAACCCCATTAACAGTAATCTCCTTATGGCATTTCCCGTTAACCGTATGTGAAACAATATAACTGTCTTTAACTGGCTCACGCTTTTTAGGACATTCCGAAGCCCTGTGGCCAAAATCTTGACACGCAAAACATTTGGCACCTTTACTCTTCGTAGGACAGTCTGGAAGAAAATGATCCCTCGATCCGCAGCTGGAACACCTTCGCATCGGACCCGTTGCGCTGCTCCATGGCCTTGACTCGGGCTGCGGCGCGTTCGCTCGCCGCTGCGTCGCACTTGCGTCCGGGCCTCGTTGTACCGCACCCTCCGCACGCTGCGCCCCGCTGCTTCTCCATGTGCCCTCAGTTCGCTGCTGCGTTACCGGATTCCCCTTAAAATGCTCGTTTCCCGGTCTACGCCAGGATACCTCGTCGGCCCTCGATTTCGTCCCTCGATTCGCTGTTGCAAGCGCTAATGAAACGCCTTTGAATCCGCCGAGCAGAGCGGCCTTCGTCGTAAATCTTTGTAATCTTGCGTGCTGGCGCAGTTGGGCGTCAGGCACTCCGTCGATGACATATTCCACAAACTCCGCCTCAGGCATAGTCAAACGATTGGCCAAAATCGTCTTCTGGTAGAAGTATTCAGCAAAGGTCTCACTCTGTCGCCAAGCTCTTCTTTCAAAAGCACGACGCGTCTCGATGATACTGTCTTGCTCGGAAAAGGTATCTCCTAGCTCCTTTAATAGTTCGTTCACAGTCATGCCCAGATAATCGGCTCCCGAATGGAACCATTCCAACGCCTTTCCGCTCAGTCTCGCTACTAATAATAGCTTCGCCGTCGCACCGTCCAACTCGTACGTGGTTCTTACAAGCTGAAACTGACTCTTCCATGTATCGAACAGACTGCCGCGTCCATCAAAGTAGGAGAGCATTCCGATGATCGTCGCATCTAGCCTTGACGCACTTCGCTGGGATGTTAGCGTCGGCGGCATGGGCGGGGATAGGCCTATGCGCATCATCTCGATCTCCCTGCGTAGAAGCTGGTTCTCTCGAAGGGCAAGCTCCTTTTCTTTCAGGATAAGCTGCATTTCGTGCTGACTCGGTCTCGCTTTATCCCCTATTTCAGGAGACGGACCCGGTACACCGCTGTCCACGCTCGGTAAAACATCTTCATCGTTAGCTTCACCACTCGCCGCCTCAGCCATCCATTCGCGTGCCGGGCTGCTCATCGCCAATCGCTCTATCAAGTTTATTTTCAAACCCTTGGTACTCAGCCCTAAGCTTTTCAGCTTCTCTTTCAATTGGGCTACCGTACAATCCGCGGGCGTTTTCACTTCCCTACTCATCGCACATTACGCACAACCAGAAACTACGCACTTCGCACTCGCGACTAACCGACCACCTTGACTCGAGACAATCCCGGACGAGCCCCCAAGTTGTAGGAAATAAAGTCTCTGTATGGGGGGTTAAGTCGCGTTTACTCGTGTCTATATATATTTAAGAATAAATCAGTTTAATTGAAGGAACACAAACACAGGAAACACAAAAGTACAATAATCACTAACGAGACAAACTATATAATAACCTATATTAACACGTCGCAGATCTCTTCTCTCACTATTCTTTCGTACTCTCTCGCTTTCTTTCTCTCGCGCTTTCTTCCCTACTCGCTTTCTTATTCTCTGCCCGCTTTCTCGCGCGTCCTCTCCTTATACGAGCGCGCCCTTCCCTCAAGTCATCTTCCCTTTTCCGCATCCCGCTTCCAGCGTTCTCGACGTGTCGAAGCGCGTTGACGATCGGGCGAGCGCGTAACGAGTCGCCACGATGTCTCTTAATGCGCAGTTAATATCTATCATCTCACTCGCACTTTCATACAAGCATCATCTCACTCGCACTTTCATACACGCATCATCTCATTCGCACTTTCATACACATATCATCTCATTCGCATCTTCATACACATATCATCCCATTCGCATCTTCAGACACATATCATCTCGTTTTTACACTCCCACAAATATATTGATTCATTCCATTCTCAACCCAGAAGAGGGCAATCCTACATTATACATTATGTATACAAATCTTTTCCTGATTCTGCTGTTCAACTTGGTATTGGAAACAAATGTAAAATTTGGTTGCTGCTATGGTGGGTTGGTCCCTGTTCAGGGCATTGGATTTGGTATGAAGTTTCAAAGTAATAAATGTCTTCATTTTACAGGTTCATTGTCTATATTATATTATCAAGAATGACCTGAACAGTAAATTGTGCTGGCCCCATATTGGTGACTGGAAGTAACATGGACGGCAAAAGTCATGTACATTATGAGACGATTGATCCGAGGTACGTGTACATTTATATTTTTAGCTATTGTCTGTCAATATAATTTTCATCAGTTCTTCACATTATTAAAACAATTTTGTATGAACCCACTCAGCATGATTACAGTTTCGGAAAATCGCAAGGACATTCAATACCGACATAACGAATATCCGGGGGAAATACACATATGCTATTCCGACATGTGGCCAGGATATCGTGAGGAAGAGGAATTCAGAGGTGAATACTATTTCGCCATACATACTGGCGAGATTGCGTTAGGCAGCTTTTGAATATTCTGTCAGTTTATATGGATAGGATACGTTTAATTGATTTGACGACGCGAATAAATACCATTGTTTGTAAACTAAAATGTACTTCACATATGTCACTGGTATTTGATGTATATTTAGGTGAATTATAATAGGATTAATAAATTTATTACAGTGTTATTATGAATTTACTTTAATATAATGCTTCAAATATAATAAAAAGTACCCTATTACATATACTATTACTTATATATATATACACACTATTTTATGTTACATTATTACTTCAATTTCATACAAATAATTCATTTTAAACGTACGTTATTGTGTATAATCTGCACGTCGCGAGTCCAATGATTTGGAAACCAACATATATATAATCCTAGTAACTTTTTTATTTCCGCGGATGACCGCTTGCGACTCCACCATTCAATTGGCTACGCATAGCCAGCACGGGATCTCGCATCCATTGTATATAGATCAGTGTATGAGCTCCTCTGTCTCGAATCTCAGCCGCGTTTGCTCTAGATAATTGAGCTTCATACGCGCATACTCTGCATACGTGGTTGCGGCGTCGCTTGTCTACCACAGAGCCCCCATTAAGCGTTCGTGCCATTTCTTTTACGACACGAAAATTGAGCACATATCTTCCCGGAATTTTTCCCATGTGTGTGGCCTTCCCTTCCACTCCTGGTACCACGTTCTTGCCGGCCCTGTGAGCGCGTGGGTGGCTGTACTCAATCGCTCTTCCGGCGTAGCTCTTCGGGTGATCTGTTCCACCACAACGCACCATCCGGCTGCGTCGTCGCCAAGTTTCCCTGTAAGCGGGCCCAGGTACCGAGCCCTTCGCCGCTTTACCTTTTTGACCACCCATATCGTACCGAGGGATACTTTACGACGTTCGGGTAACCAGAAACTGACAGATAGCGAAGTACTTGCAGCTGAGGCGACATCTGAGTGTACACAGATGTCCAGATAGCCTAAATTCCTAGAGACTCCCTTACCAAGAAGAGAGACTTCGTGGAGGACGTTTTCGCCCTTCTGTGGGCTACCGACGCAACCCCCTCTTCTCACAAACCGTAGATATAAGAAGCATGTTCTACGCTGCGAGCTTAGTCTTAGTCTACATTTTAACACCGAATATCTGCCAGTAACTATATTCATTCTTAATAAAGTATTCATTATTATATTTTATTTTATGTCGTCTCATTGATTCACGCTATCACGACATCCCTCCGTTGAACTCGGGTAACGAATCCAATAGCGCGCTCTGCGCTAGACGGACTTGGCTTGCAAGCACAGGTACGAGGCCAGTGGTCACCTGCGCAACGACCTGACGAATGATTTCGTTCAGGGATGGGGTGGCGTTGTCAGAACCGCCTGCGTTCTCCATCGTTATAAGTTTTTTTTTCTCTCACTACCGTTCACTCCCGTACAGTGGTCTCAGACTTGGCACCCGAGCACCATTGGCGCTCGACGGAGTGGGGATACGGAAAAGTATGCGTGCCTTGTCCGTGAGAGTTGCGCGCGCCGTTTCTCGCCGAATCGCGCTCGGCGTGGAGAGAAGGACGGAACTATGCTGCGTCTCTCTTCCACCAACGTCGCGTGACGTCACGTATCGTAAGAAGGATGGAACTATGCTCCGTCCCCTTTCAACCAACATCGCGCGTTGCGTCTTTGTTGGACATGCAGTCGCGGCGTCGCGTCTTCGTCCCGCACACAGGCCGGTGACAGTGGTGCAAGATTTCGCATAAGGCATCGCACGTACCATTGCGTTCTTTCAGCCGGAAGGCAAATCGGGCACCACCGCCGTGAGCAGAGCGCGATCCAGCGAAAAGTGAATCGAGGAGAGTTTGTGATTTCCTCGTCGTACGCATCGCCGCTCGTCGACGCGTTCGATTTTTTTCGTTGGTTCGCGCCCATCCATGGTTCATTTCTTTTTCATAGGATAATTTTTCTTTTTTAATTATTCATCACACGGCAACTAACGATATTCATTTAACAATATTTTAGTACCTCCTACGGATAGTTTTTAATATTTTGTCAGCGGAATAGATGTGTCGTATTGCTTTATGACAGATATGGGCAAAATATATATGTCACGTTATGGCAAAGATGGCATACGTACCCGGATAGATACAGAATTATTTAACTTGTTTTGTTTAGCTGATACATGCATGAACTTTATTGTAAGCATACCTACGTATCCTTATTCGAAGAATACTTATTACTATTACTGTCGTACTCGTCGTCGCTCGTCGACGCTCTCGTGTTCGATAATACCGATCAATCTGTCCTTGACGAGTATTCGATGAATCATCGGTGTTATTATTTTTCTAAATTGTTTTTGACTGCAAAAAGATCCTATTTTATTTATAGTTAATTAATCTACCTTTTAAAATATTACTTTCAAATGTATGTATACAGGATGCTGGGAGATGTTACTAGCCAGCTGTGTTTCCTGGACATGGTAGGTACTAGAAAAATAATTATAGAGCAAAGGGTACAATGGTATCGTAATGTTTGTGTTCTGGGAGACTTGACTCTATTGAGAAGTGCAACCCGAACAATACAAATGCGTATATACTTTGTTTTTATATAATCTGAGTAGTTTTGCGTGGTCTTCCACGCCACCCAGGAGGTGCCACGACTAGCGCGTTCGGTTTTTTTTTAACGTGGACCGTCGCCTGTAGCCCTATTATACCACATTTCTGGAGTCTGACAAAAGATATGCCAGACTGATTTCTGAAGTCTGACAAAAGATATGCCAGACTAATTTCTGAAGTCTGACAAAGGATATGCCAGACTGATTTGTCCAGTCTGACAAAAGATATGCCAGACTGATTGTTCGCACATTCGTTCTTTATGTCGACACATTCATAACATAAATTAAACGTTACTGTTTATGTACTTATTGAATAACATTAGACGAGGAGGGACCAGCCATTTCATCAACATGTACTACATGTTGTCTGTTTTTTTTTTATTTGGACATTCTGAATATAATATATGAGATGGCATGTGAGACAAATGCTTGTCATTAACCGTCAGAGTTATTGCTGTTTCCCCTCTCGCTTTTAATGCTAATTTAAGGACACAAGCAGCATTGATATTCACGGACGACAGTTTATTTCTTTTTTTCGTTTTCAAGTTTGGTAAGTAGGAAAAGACTCTTTCTGAATCTGCATTAGAGTCAGGTAACAATCGAACAGCATTGACAAGAGATTTCAAACGGGGATATTGACGACTACGTTGTAGGATGTTTTCCCACATTTCGTCAAATTCCTTTAATGAAAGATAATCTTTTCCTGTTTCTGTAAAATCGTGATATAAAGCAAACCACTCTTGTTGTAAAGAAAATGTATCAAATCCGCCAAGAGTTTCAGCGATAAAACAAACATCATGAAATGAAGTTTCTCTGTCAATATCGCGCAAAACTGTGGCAGGTTCAAAACCTTGT
Organism: Priocnemis perturbator; assembly: GCA_963942575.1. Lineage (NCBI taxonomy): Eukaryota > Metazoa > Arthropoda > Insecta > Hymenoptera > Pompilidae > Priocnemis > Priocnemis perturbator. Next base: position 6,354,709 of record OZ012643.1, on the reverse strand, counting down.
AATTTACACAAAAATTGATCATTGATTGGTAATCTTTCAGAAATTTCTTGAGCGGCACATACATAAAATTGCAAACAATTCTCTCGAATATTTTCAACTATATCGGTGTGCCCCTCTATTATTAATTTGTTAAGATATTCATCACAATCAATGCCCAATGCGATTTCATGAAAAGATTTTTTATTTTCTTTTTCCGAAAAATCTACGTTACTGTTACAATGTTTTAAAAGCTCTGGTTTTAAAAAGTTTTTACATACAATTTGTAATAAATGTATTGATTTACGCTGTAATAAATGAATTCTAGTATCCAGAGCTTGGAAAAATAGCGTAAAGGAGTTAAAAAAATGTAAAATATATCTAAGAAAAAATAAGTATGCTTTAACATCACGATTCTGCATCACGGCTACAAATTGTGCTGCTTTTTCGGACTTTTCCTTCGTGAGCAATTGTTTTAAAAACTTGTCAATACTATCCCATGAATCCGGAATTCTAGTGATGCATAATTGGCGGGAAAGCCATCGTGTTTCGGCCAATTTCAAAATTTTTAGATTAGTCTCCTCGTAACAATCAGTAAAAATAGCTGATCGCTTGGGGCTACAGTTTATGAAATTTGATATTTGTTTTACAAAGTTTTCGCATTTGTTAGGAATCGTTCTGGATGCTGCATTTGCGGCTAACGCCACAGAATGGCATGGACATGTCAGTGTTAGTACATGTCCACACTTTTCCTGTAACTTTGTTCGAAATGCTAAATGTTTACCCGTCATGACACGCGCATTGTCGCATGACAAAGCAACAATGTTCAAAAACGGAATCTGTAAACGGTACATTTCCTGTCTAAATGCGTCAAATATCATTTCAGCGCCAAAATTTCTCGCATCAAGATCGATTAGTTTGACTAACTGCGACATAATTTGCAATGTTTCCGGATCGACATACCGAACATGAAACGTCATCCATTTTGTATTAGTAATGTCTGACGTTTCATCAATAAAAATACTGAACTTTGTTTTTTGTAGAATGGCCGAAACACGTTCCGTTTCAACCGGACACAAGACGTTTGCAATTATTTGAGTGCATTTCGTCTCACCCATACTCATCATTTCCAACACGTCAGAATCTTTTCCCAATTTTTTGAAAAATGCTAACAATTTTGCTGCTGACGTAAACGGAATGTTAAGTTCGCCGATAAGAGCAGCGTAGTGAATTTCCGCTGCTTTGTGTCGCACATCTAATGACAATTCCGATTCATCCGTGATATCATCTTGTTGCTCTGTTTCTTGCGTTTCTGTACATCTTGCGTTTCGTATATGAGAGGCGGATTCTGCGTGACGATAAATGTGACTTAATCGAGCCGTTATCACATTGTTACAAAAAACACAAAAACACAATGGTGATCCGATATTTCCCGTAACCATGGTTGAAACTCTTTCAAATCGGACCATTGTTTCCGAAATGTCCGTACCACAGAAGAATGTTGCTTCGATACTTCGTTGTCGCTATTTCCTACAGTTGCAGACATTTTCTTAACATTATTTATGTGACACGGAGAATTCGGGTGTCTCGAAATGCGCATATTACAGGAGAATTCTTTTTTACAGAATACGCAATGAAATGAATGAATGTCGGATGCCACAGGTCGCACCCATGAGTTATATTTTTCATCGCGAGGCCAAGCTTCGCAAAAGCTCCGTTTATATTTCTTTATCTGCAAATCAGACATTCCTGTTTAAAACCGCAAGAAACAGACTGAAATAAATAAATACAAAAATAAAACTTACCGCGCGCCACACGCTTAGAAACACACACATACACACGCACGTCGAAATTAAAAACTATATATCGCGGATCGCCGGAACGACTATTGTGTCCCTCTCCGCGGCACGAAATGGTACAATTAAGCGATTGTAACGTGCACGACCGAGGCATTTAGAGATGGTCGCGTCCGCGGATACACAAACCTCAATCCACCAATAAGGGCATTCGAGCACCTGTAAACACGAGCGTCCGCGAAACCTTGCGGTTTTAACGTTACGACAGGGAAAAAATCATCATTTAAAAAAAAGCTTGAGGAAAAGTCTGGACATGTTAAAACATGGTGTTCATTATAGTTTACCTGACCGGTTTTAACGATGATGTTCCTAATTAATTATTTGGCGTGTTATATCGGTCAATAAATAGAATATAGTTGTCCAACGTTTCGGCCGGTTTTCCTGGCCCTCCTCAGGGACTGTTGAACTGTATAAATAAGAGAAGCGAGAAAATATAATGTGATAATTAAATGTTATTTATTAAGCTACTTTATAAGAGTTTGTTTAATGTAAGTTTAGCATGAAATATGTTAACTGCAATAAATAGAGAGAAAGAAGAAGGAAAATTGTATTTAATAGACATTCGTCCAATAGAGATAAATTAGAAGTAAATTCACATTTAAACGTTTACAATGAAAGCAATTAAAATCAGAGCACATTACTCACATGTGGTTTCACTCGAGGTTAAAGGAGTTATGAAGGAGGCGGAGATTTGTTGTGTTTTAGTGGGATATACTGCGTGTTGAAGGACAAGAGGATGGGTGTACTGAGGCACATATGTAGCTGTTTGAATTGCCGCAAATGTGGGGAAGGATTTAAAGGGTGGGGGGAAAACAAGGAACGGGTTAAACTAAGGAGGAAAGAACACATTTGAATTTGCCGCGCAACTGACCAGAGCTCACCTGGGCAACGTCGTATCATGGCGTCGTCCAGGGCCCGAGTAGAAAATGATAGTGACAGGAGAGGTTATGTGTTCTGTCATATGTAGCTCACCTGAGTGACGGGTGTAGTTGTCATGTCAGGGCCACGTACATCTATTTTGGCAAAGTGAATACAATTCATCTTGTTTTCTTATGACAGTTACACAGAAGGAATGAATTATTAAGTTAACTTGTGACAGATGAACGTCGTAGCGTTTAACGGTGTATTACCAATTACGGAGCAAATGTTGGTAAATGTCCGTAATATCAGGTTTTTCGTACCTTAAGTTTACACATTTGTCATGCTTAATAATTTCAAAGGTTTCAAGGTGTAACCTTCTGTGGTAGATTCTTTCCTTATGTAGAATTTCAAGATTATCGTAGTCAAACAGATGGTCATTTTCTATTCTATGTTTTGTCAGTGCTGTGTGTTGTGTTTCAGGCAGGTTAATGTTTCTCTTGTGTTCATAGGTTCGGATTTTGGAGTTTCGACCGGTTTGGCCAATATAACATGCGTCACAACCGGCACAGGGGATACGGTATACAATTCCGGTGTGCTTGTCCTTAGGTATGGGATCCTTAATAGGTGGAAATAAGGAGCCGAGGTTATTTCTCACAGAGTAAATTGTGTGTCTTTTATGTTTCCTGAGTAAACGCTTAAGGTGGTCTGATACAAACGGTACGTAAGGTAATACTACGGTGTTTAATCTAGTTATAGGCCCTCTTGAAATCTCTCTAAGTCCTTTTTTTATTTCAGATTCCACCGGATGGTAGTAGTGGAAAGTACGTTGTTTGATCATTTTATTAATAAAGGAAATGGGATACTTATTTTCTTTAAGCGTTTTACGTATTAGGTCTAAATTCTTTTCTCGGAAACAGACGTTAGATAGGTGTAAAGCACGGTCTATTAACCCGATGGTAAGTCCTACTTTATGGGAGATTGGGTGTGCGGAATTGAAGTTTATATACCGTCCCGACCAAGTGTCTTTGTGATACCAATCAGTTATAAGGCCGGTATTATGTCGGATTAGAGTCATATCAAGAAAATTGATCCTACCATTAACTTCTTTTTCAAAAGTAAATTTGAGACGTGTATGGAAGCTATTAAATTTGTCTACAATTTCGTCTATTTTGTTTATAGGTACTGCTGTCACTATGTCATCTACGTATCGCTTATAGAAAGGCAATTCAAAACTCAGCGTGGGTATAACATTTTGTTCTAATTCTTCCATTACGAGGTTCGCCACAGCTGGAGATAGCGGAGAACCCATAGCACAGCCAAAGGTCTGTTTATAAATCCTATTATCGAACAAGAAAATATTATTCTCTAAACAGTCTTTGGTGGCTTTTAAAAATTCTGATTTGGGAATTTTTAGAGAAGGTGTTTTTAGTTGTTCCCATCTGTTGCCAATGACGCTAAGAGCGAGGTCTATGGGGACGTTAGTGAACAGTGCTGTGACATCCAATGAAATCAACACATAATCTGCAGGGATGGTGAATTCAGGTATCTCTTTAACTAGGCTCCAACTGTCTTTTACATGATACCTAGTCTTTCCTACAATTTCGTTTAGTTTCTTGCTCAGAAACGGAGCGAGGTTGTAGGTAGGGCCATTTACTGTGGAAACTATTATTCGCCATGCTAATTCTGGTTTGTGGATTTTTGGTAAACCGTAAGCGCGAGCAATGTTAAAACATTGCCATGACCATGCCATTCCGTAGCGTTAGTGGCCAATACTGCATGCAAGATGATTCCAGGTAAATGTGAAGACTTTGTAAAGCAAATAACGAACTTTGTTAACTGTAGTCCAAAGCGATCTGCTATTTTTGCCGATTGTCAGGAATCGAACCGTAAGATTCTGGAATTAGCCGAAACACGATGGCTTTCACGGCACTCATGTATCTCAAGACTTATAGAAACTTGGGAAAATATCGAATACTTTTTGATAACTGTCAATAGTAACGATAAAACGAAAACCTCAGAGCAGTTACTGTTAACTATACAAGATCCTGATTTGAAAGCCTACCATCTATTCCTAAATTATATTTTTCATTATTTCAATACATTTACAATCTTTTTCCAAACTGTGGAAACCAGAATTCAGTTACTGCAAACCAAATCATTGCAATTATTGCATATAGTTTGTCAGCAGTTTCTGAAACCAGAGCTTTTGAAAGATTGTAGCAGTATCGTAGATTTTTCAAATCTTGAAAATATTAAACCCTTCGCAGATATTACATTAGGAATAGAATGTGAAGAGTACCTAAACGAATTGTCATCAGAAGGGCACACAGCTATAGTTACAAACATTCGACAGAATTGTTTGCAATTTTATATGAGTGCCGCTCAGGACATTCGCACTAGGTTACCGATAAAAGACGCATTTTTATCAAAGTTGGAAGATTTTGAACTCGAAACAATTTTGCGCGATATGAACAGAGAAATATCATTTATTGATGTTTCTTTTGTCGCCGAATCTTTGAGAGGCTTTGATAACAATGGTCTAAGATCGGAATGGTTCGCTTTGTATGAACATTTTGAAGCCACAGAAAAAGATTACTTCTTAAAATTTAGTTTTGACGAAATGTGGGAACAAATTTTCCGCCTTCGTCAATATCCGAACTTGCAGTGTCTTGTAAATGCTGTAAGGTCCCTTCCGAATTCAAATGCTGATTCGGAAAGAATCTTTTCCCTCTTGACAGATTTAAAAACAAAAAAAATAAACAAACTGTCGTCCGCTAATGTAAATGCCACTTGTGTTGTAAAGTCGGTATTAAAGGCGAGAAGGGAAACTGCTAAGAAGTTAGATGTCACTGAGAGACATTTGTCTCTCATGTCAAGTAAAACTTTATATCCTGCATGTTCCCATAAAATAGTCACAGAACATGCAGCAGACATTGCTACTCCCTGCTCGTCTCATAATGTATAAGACTAATGTGTACCATGAAATAGTTTATTTTATGGTAAATGTTAGTCTAAACAACAACAAAAATTGGTCTGGCCTCACTTGTGTCAGACCGTACCTCTCCGAACAGGAGAGGTACAGCAAAAATTGGTCTGGCCTCACTTGTGTCAGACCGTACCTCTCCGAACAGGAGAGGTACAGCAAAAAACAATTGGTGTGGCCTCACTTGTGTCCGACCGCATGTCTTTACGTTTAAGAAATCTGTCGTATGGTGATTGCTGTCATGTGTTGAAAATATGCTTTTCTTGACACATATCCTATCACGACTGTAATTTAATAAATTAAAAATGTGGTACAATAGGGCTACCGGCGAAGGTCCACAATAAAAAACCGAACGCGCTAGTCGTGGCACCTCATGGGTGGCGTGGAAAATATGCTTTTCTTGACACATATCCTATCACGACTGTAATTTAATAAATTAAAAATGTGGTACAATAGGGCTACCGGCGAAGGTCCACAATAAAAAACCGAACGCGCTAGTCGTGGCACCTCATGGGTGGCGTGGAAGACCACGTGAAAATGTACATTTGGGGAATAAAATACTTATACTAGCAGATTTGTAGAATGTTCCTGTGTTCGAATGCATTACACGCATTGGAAGCTGCATTGGGTGATAAAATATAAGTAAAGATCACATAAATAATGCAATGCGTGCATACATATTTCCTACACAATACAGTTAATTATTATAGAAGTATGTTTAAAATATTTGTAAGTGAATATCGCCTACCGTCGTGTAGTTGTTAGAAAGAAAAAAAAGGTGAGCCTTCCTGGGCGCGAACGTCCGACAAAAGTGTCCAAGGATGTCACAGACGGGTGTAGCTGAACCAACGAGCTACTCGTGCTGTTGGGTTATTGTTGAATATTTTTCAAAGTACGGTGCACACATACTTTCAATAAACTGGAAATAACTTAATTCCTTTTATTTGTACATTGCTATCTTGCCTGCAAAAACATAGAGCATGGTATAACTGACTGACAATATCAAGAAAACGCAATTATTTTAAGTATTCAATAAGTTATTACACGAAATATGTCGTAAATATCGGTTTTTATTTATTTGAACTACGATGCACATTACCAAAAAATCTAAAAAAAATTGGTGGTACTACTTATGCCCATACATCACTACAGAATTTATAAAAATTCTGTGGGTCGGAAACTGCAACACGTAATTGGAATTTTTCGTGTTTTTAGGGGGTTTTTTATTATTTATGCTTAGGATTTGCGAGACAAAAATGTGCAAAAATTACCAACCATAAATTCACCTGTTCTGAATATTCTCCATTTTTTCAGAATTTTTCCGCACCGCTAAATACGAAAAATGTGTCAAAAACTGATTTTTTCATTTCCCCTATAACTACCCTTCTGATGGAGATAGAGGGTTGAAACTTGGCACAGAGCGTTTTCTTTTGATCCCCTATCGAATGACGCCTTGCGAAATAAATTTGGTACAAGTGCATTTTTGACAATTTCAGCCTGCTCAACGCTCAGCCGAAAGGTAAATTCGGTACCGGTGTCGCATGCCGAACGAAGCACGTGCGTGCGATCGTGGTGGAAAGAAGACGGAGCATAATTTTGTGCCTCTTTCTATTGGGTGCGCGCGCAGCTTCTGACGTCATTTTATTCTACATTGGTAGAAAGAAGACGAGAAGCATAGCTCCTTCCTTGTCCTCCATCGGTGCGCACGCAGCTTCTGACGTCAGTTTACCCTGCATTGGTAGAAAAAAGATGAAAAGCATAGCTCCTTCCATGGCTACGTACGGTGCGCGCGCAGCACTCACGGACACGGCACGCACACTGAGATCACTGCTTCTCGTCAGTAGGTTTTCTTCTGTCACGGTCGCGAGTGGTTACGGGTTCGCGATCCGTCGGTCCGCGTCAGAGGGAGTAGCCCCCTTTCTACATGGGCGGGTTCGTCTTAAGCCGCGTACAGACCTGAACCGAACCCCGAATATTATTTGGAGTAAATACTTACTCTTGCGGTGATTGTCGGTCGTTTCACCCTTTCGGTAAGATCGAGGTTGCAATAGTGTTCGATGACGAGAATAGTTCACTGATTTTATTCGGAAGTGTGACTTGTGGAAGAATATTATAGGTATAACTCGGAAATCGAGCTGAATATTTGAACAGTCAAAATCAAGGCGATGGTATCACGGATTCGAGGCCTTTACAGTTTTAAGAAATTCAAAGAAGTGACGAGAGGTTTTTGAAAATCTGACGAGGTAAACGCGGTTTCTGTTCGGTTCATCCCTTCCCCAATGCTTCCTTGTTGGTCATTCGCTGATGAACTTTTGGGGGCATTGGGGGAGGTCTAGGTTCTTAAGATTCTACGAATGAGGTGACTTTTGAGTTTCCTGTCCCAGCCATCCCCGCCCTTGCGTTTTCCACGGACGCAGGGTGAGTTGGAGGGTAAGTGAAAATACGCGTTATGTGATCTCTTCCAAATGTTTGGTTCAAGTGGGTTTTTTATATCTACTGGGATTTATTGTGTCGCGACTTAACGGACAGTCGTCCTTTGTTCACCTCGCTGGTAAAATGTTCTAGAACTTAACTTATTGCCTTCCCCGAGTGGGTGGCACGTTCTGGGAAAGGGTCTGCTTAATCTCTTGCAACGGATTCCATCAGGGAAATAATCGAAATCTCTATTAATTAATTCTATCTCACGCGGTGATGTCGCGAGATGTAACACTATGCTAGCAACCTGTGGTAGTAGTTTGGCCTACACCTATACCTACAGCTGCATCGATGCCGGCGGTGGTGGGGGAAAAAGAAACACGACGTCCATACGTAGATCCTTCCTCCGCCGCCGCATATGCACTCTGTTCAGCCGTATCTCACTTATTTCCATCTATCACTCATACCTGCGACACTCATCCCCGTTTGCTCATTCACACACGCTTACCCCACTCATCTACCAATGAATCGGCTTCACAGTTTAGTGAACTGTGTTTTGTTCGTTCGCCGAATCCCTATTTCCTTTGATCCGGGCCGCTACCCGGAGCGATCGCTGACATTCGTTCGGCAATATGTCACTGTCATTTTTCGCACCTCAGCTAACTTCCCCACATCCACGCTTATATGTCACCACGCTCTGACAACGTCACACATGCATACTTTTGCTGCCTCGCGCGGTGCGATTCGGCTCCGAACAAAATTTACACGGGATTTCAGAGGCCCGAACGTTCGGGTTCGCCGTCCCGTTCGTGTTCAGGTCTGTATGCGGTTTTATGTCTACGATCGCGGCAATTAGGATTGCGCGATCGCGGATGACAGGAGCCGGGAGCGTAATTTTAGGAGAGATATATCACGTAATAGTGTAGTAATTTTATTAAAAGAATTCCGCACAGGAAATGCGTGGATTACAATCGCGAAGTAGATCCAGATCGTCGCAGGTTGCCTCCAATCTCAGATACTGGGATATGCGTCAATGTTCGTTTTGTGGTTTATATGTGTTCGTAGTCGTGCGTCAGTTAGAACTAACCACTGTAAGCTGTGACCGGTGCCAAGAGCGGGGAAGGCGTACGGTGGCAGTTTTCAGTAGGTAACGAATTACTGGTAGCCGTGGCCGGTGCCTAGAGCGGGGGAGGTTTACGGTAACCGTTGTATGTTTCTGCCTGTCGAACTACTTATAAACGTATTCGTGGCCGGTACCAAGAGCGGGGGAGGTTACGGTAAGAGTTCTATTTGTCGTTTGTATGAGAGATGGTTGATCATTCGCTATCGCAGCCGTGACCGGTATCAAGATAGAGGATGGCTTGCGGCGAAGATCATTCGTATGCGTTTGATGATGATTAGGTAGGTGTTGGGGGCGAGCAAGCTATCGATCTGTATTTAAGCGTAACAGCGTTTGACGGACGTGACTGTACTTTTACTAACCACGAACCCCCGAATGGGCGGCCGCAGAGTCTGATCGTTCGAGGATCGTCGGAGCGAAGTCTTCCCGAATCGTCGCGCTACTACGTCGTTCAATTGCTAATTATAGCTTGATCTACGTACTCGATGTCCGGAAGGATCTCACATGGGATCTCTTCAACGGCACTTAGCTCGATGTAAATCTCGCTCCGAGTGAAGCTTCCTCGCACCTTATATACCTCATTTGTGCTAAGGGGAGTTCCACTCGGATCCTCTCTTTCGTCGGCGGGAGTCGCTTCTCCTCCTTCGCCGAGGAGCGGTACCGTTATTCCTAAAGTGTGATCTTACATGAATGTGTACTGTCAGTGTCGGTTGTGTTACATGTGTGTATTTATGTTCCTGGGTGAGCGGTGTATGTTTGTTGTGTGTACGGCGTGGTGTATGTAGGTGCGTGTACGGTCATACTCGATAGAGACGGCAAGTGATTAGAAAGAGATGGTGCGAAAATAGAAATGGTAAGTAAGTAGAAAGAGCTGGCAAGGATGTGGAAAGAGATGGTGGTATTGTGACAGTTAAGTGTCGTGATCTTTTCTAGTTCGGCAAATAAGCGGTGATGGTTAGCCTGTATTGCAGTGATGCTATCGCGGTATATGTTCGGCAAATGGAGAGAAGGTGAGGCGCGTAAGGCAATCGAGTGTTGTGTCCCGTACACGTGCGGTGTCGCGATCTGAACCGGCATCCGCGACTGTTTTGGTCGGCGCGCATTCGAATCGGTCCGTTGCGACCTCGCCGCTGTCGAGGCGTTCCGCGACGCTCCCGCTCCCCGCGCTCCCCGCCACGGTCACGGGTGGACCGAGTAGCTCGGTGGCCGAGGGGGGACCGCGGGGAGGGGTCGCTTTCCCCGAATCCACCTGTGGATCAGGAGACTAATTAGTCCCTTTGAGCGAGTATAGCGAGCGAGCGATTAGCGGTTTTTCTTTGAGGCGTGAGTGATCAGTGAGCGAACTTTGGCGTATCTTCTGCACCGTTAAACTTTGGCCGTGCGTGGGAGGTTCCTTGAACCTACGTTTTGTGACGAAGGCGGAAGCGCCGTGTCTGTCTTTTGTAAGACTGGGCGAATAAAAAAGGTGCGTGACCACAACGGGCGAGGTTTTCTTTCGATCCGACCTACTACCTTCGGGGACGGTCCCCAACCACGGTTGCGGCTTCTCCACCGCTGTACCTTTCGGATTCTTTCGCCGGCGCGAAAGAACGACGGGTTCCGCAAAAACATGCGGACATGCTAGATTTTTTCTGTGTCTGTCGGTACCTGTGGTGCTGTACGGTCACAGTCCTTAATTACAATTTTAACTTATTATTGGTTACATAAAATACTTTTTGTCCATATTGAAGAAATAACCGTATGTAATTACCTACCCTGAAATATATTCAGGATTTGCTAATGTATATGTTTAAGAACGAAACTACGTCGCTGTTCGCGATGAAACGAGTAAGCTAGTTCACGTGGAATAGGGATAGCCTCGGGAGCGCGTGTGGGTGTAACTTGGATAATTAGAGGCGTCACAGAATTTATTATTATCACAGCCACGAACTGATTGTTAAACGGACTTCTACAGATCGCTCGTTACAAGACTGCGGTGCGTTGAGCACGTGGTGCGCCGTACGTCGTGTTTCCTCGTATTAACTGCTCTCAGAGAGCGGGGCCACGACTAGCGTTCTAGCAAGCGACGAATCGCAGTCGTGGGTGAAGAGACAAGGGACAATCCTCTGACTGAGAAGGACTCGCACGGGAAGACCGTTGCGGTCCGAGGAAAGGAAGGAATCCGAAAAGTCGCCTAGTGCGCACGATGGGATTCGTCGCAGCAACCCAGAAGGAGAGTTTGCAGGAGCAGGAAAGCTTCGGTTCAGAAATGGAACTCAAAGGAAACACAACGTATAATAGAGGTGGAATAACGCAGATTCTCACCTTGAGAAACCAAGATGGCTACTCACTCGAAAGGGTCACGACGCACGACGGCACACACGTGTTGATCTCTCAACGGACGGAAGAAGACGCAGGAAGAAGGAAGCGGGACATGCCCCCGCTGATCCTTCATTAGTCACGCACGTAAACGGCGGATGGCGTTACTGATAGACCGCAACGCCAATCAGCGGAAAGTCGCAACATACGCTACACGCCACAGTCCTATTGTCTACGCGCGCGGTAACGCGAACTAGCCTTAAAACTAAACTATATAAAGGTAGGCCGCTGCCTATACGCAAACGGCTCCCGCTACGCGCAAGTAGCGAGGCTAACGCGCCAACGACTTTAAATCCCCAACAGTCGCCTTGGTAAATCGTCAATTTGTTTGTTATTTCTTATATTCATGTTCATGAAATATGAAATAATAAGCTGACTATTGGCGATTTATTTTAGCTGGCATCTCTTGACTTGAAATTAACGAATTTTGGGGGGTTTGAAAATTAACGACGTTATTATATTTTAATCGCCGCTTTTGCTGGCTGCTATTTTATTTGCAGGAAAATATTTTTGAAATCTACTAACTTGTAACGTACCGCGCCGCCGAGCGCCGCCGACCAGCGCTGCGGCCCATGACGTCGTACCTGCCTACCCCGCTGTGACGTCAGCACGCATCGAGAAACATAGTGACGCGCCCGAATAGTGACGTGCCCGAAATAGTGACGTAGACCCCCGAACAAAGCGCAGTGGCCACGCGCGATCACGTGCACAGCGCGTGCATAGCGACGGTTGGGAACGTGATGCCCCCCGAAAATGCGCCCCACCTTGATGCACTACTTCCTCGCATCTCGAGACCCCTTGCCTAAGGTCTAATCGTATAAAAGACCGTGCAAGGCGTCCGACCGGCCTCGCGACTTCAGACTGCTACAGAAAAACACCGTGCAAGGGTCTGCATTAGAAATTCCCGAGCGTTTTACACTTAGGCAAAAGAATGTTTGAAAGATCACCAGAGTATCTTTTTCGCAGTGTGTTCTTATTTGCAAGGAACAACTTGAGCGTGTTCCGAGCGTCTTTAGTCATAAATCAGAGTCCGGTAGCTACAGAAAAGAGTGTCTTTTCGCTGATCGTGTTTCTTGCGAGGAATAACTTGTGCATATTCCAAGCGTTTGTAGTCTTAGTCGTTCTGCCACACCTCGGTGTGTAGTTTTAAATTCTCAACTTAGTTCTTTTCCTTCAAATCCAAAGAACATACGTCTCTAGTCATTAATCGTATTCTATTAATTTATTCGCGTCGAATTTTAATAACATTATTGCCAATAGTAGTTGAATTATCGTTGTGTTTGCTATATTTAACTGCTTTGTGTGTATTTATTTTATTCAATATAATTTATTTAATTGTTTTCCATACTTCTTTGACATCTCGTAATTTGATCGTTTAGAAATCGAATCCTACGAACAAGGTCTCCCTTTACCGCTCAAGGGAACCAACGAGCCAAAACAAATCATAATTTCCTCTAACCTCAAATCTGCAAGGGGTGCCGCTGTGAAAAATCAGTTAAGGCCTGGGTAATCGCCCTCACCCCCATACTTTCTGAGAGGTGCAGCCGTCAAAAACCGGCCGAGGCTCGAGGAAGGTAATCCGCTCCGCCTCAATCCCCCTTTTAACCGGTGACGCGTGATCTCGAAAGGGAGAACGAAGAACCGCGAGAAAGGTGTCACTAAGAGTATCAAGAGCACAGGGTGCCGCGGTGCAATATCCGTTAAGGCCTGTGTTTCGCGAGCTCATTCCTCTCGCAAGATTTCTATCCTACCGGCAATAACACAAAATCCTCACCACGTCAGCCCGTGGCTCGTAACAAACTCTTACTGAAAGTTATTCGTCATTGTTAGATTGACGCAGGATGTACATTAACTCTTATTTGACTGTTGGTTCAATTATGTACTAATATGTGCCTTTTTCCCCGGGAATATTTGTAACCATTTCTGTTCCAGGCTTATTTATATTATGGAAAATTTTAGATGTCTTCTTCGCATGTTTTAATTTTGTTTTGTCTGCTCTTGTAGTTTATTATTATAAAAAAATTCATCCAAATTTTGTTTGAATTAAGTTAGCAGACAACTATCATAGTTTTCGCTTATTTTGGTCTCAATCGTTTACCAATAGTTTACGCAAGTTTACGCAATCGATTTCAGAGTTTACGAAATCAACATTTAGTCGTAATTAACAACTTTTAGGTGGGTGTATAGTTAGCAGACGACCATCATAGTTTTCGGCTATTTTGGTCTCAATCGTTTACGAATAGTTTACGCAAGTTTACACAATCGATTTCAGAGTTTACGAAATCGTAGTTTGCCCGTAATTAGCAATTTTAATATCTAGTAATTATCGTTTGCTACCGCGCAGCGCCACCGTGGCCGGGGAGAGAGTTACACTTTTGCGCGTATAGCTGGCAGGCAAATTTCATCTTTTTTGGGCTTTTTGGTCTCAATCGTTTACGAATAGTTTACGCAAGTTTACGCAATCAATTTCAAAGTTTACGAAATCATAGTTTGCCCGTAATTGACAATTCCAGTATCGGTTATCGTGCAGCGTTGGTCTGCTCGCAAGGGCCGCCGTTGGCCGAGGAGAGAAGCTGACCAGATGCAGAACGTGGAGAAATAATTTTGACGTATCTCGTGCGTAACGGTCTCAATCGTTTACGAATAATTTACGCAAGCCACTGTATTGATTTCAGAGTTTACGAAATCGTATTTTGCTCGTAATTAACAATTTCAGAATCGGCTATCATGCAGCGTTGATTTGCTCGCAAGCGCCGCCGTTAGCCGAAGGCAGATGCTGACCAGATGATGCAGAAGATGCAGAACGTGGCGAAATAACTTTGACGTATCTTGTGTCATTCCATCGACAAGTAGTGGACAAAAAATATTCTATCGTGGAATTTAGCGATGATTTGCAAGTGATTCCAACCTGTTGGTTAAATGCCAAGAAACGTGTAAGCAAATGGCCGGGCCACGTCAAGTGACTGAACAAATTAGAGAAATTAATAATTTCCGAGGCTTTACTTCAAACCTCGTGAAAGGAGTGTGCAGATATTAGCGTTGCTTTGGGTCGACAGGTATGTATAGTGGATATTATTAATAATGTGTGTATGTGTTTATATATGATATAGATGTCTATATTTATTATACCTAGAAGACCTGTCGATGTCACAATAATAAACAATTATATACTTTGTAGATGATTGGGCATGGGCCCAAGAAAAATTAAATGAGGCACAGGACACATCTGATGTTTTCCATTCGGATGAGCTCTTGGAATATGAGTTAGCTGTGGTCTTAAAAAAACCGAAGGAGGGCTAATGTTAAAAGGGTCATATCTTCGGAAGAAGAGAGTATGGAGTCCATATGTAAAAATAAAAAAATAATCAACATATAACGACACATTCACAGACAAGCGGAGAGGACATTAATCAATCTACCAATTACACCTGTAATGCTTGAACCCTTATTCGATTCATCAGCACCTGGGGGTTTGACGTTCATTGCATATGATGAGAATCAACCGCCTACCACTGTTTACATAGCCCTGGAGGTAAGCTTCAGTATTATCGGAGTGTATTCATAATAATCATGATTATTGCAAATGTTTCTCATCTTCTTTTAATGTCCCTTAGCAACTGAAACTATTGCAGCTCAAGGCAGTGCCTATGGAGACCAGGAGCATCCTCCTTACACCTCAGAAATTGGTAAATAAAACAAGAAAACCATTCATATCAATCTTTTTCGGCACCCTGCGTACACCGGGTATACCGGGGACCGGGGGACAGACGAAGTGACCGGCCGGATAAGAGATTTGACGTGTCAGCGGAGCGGCTCGCTGAGACGTCGCACGCGCCTTAATATACTGGATGTCCTAGATTTGACACTAAACCTACGTGTATTCTCGCGTCCGAATGATTATGGCTCTAAAAGTGTTCTTGCGTCCGAATGGATACGGCTCCGTGTAGTCTTTACGTCGCGGGTGACGTCGAGGTCCTGGGTAACGGGCTAATCTCTGGTTATGAATTTGAGTGGGAGACATTTACGGTCCGCTGAGGCAACTACTGACCTTGGGGCCGAACCAACGTGCGCCGAAAGCAGCTGGATGGCTGCCTTCACAGCGAAGGACGCTCGTGGTCGCCGGAACAGACGGGCTGTGGTCTCAGCGAATGAATCGCTCTAGAAGTCACTGGAGCACGGGGGCTCTACGATGACGGCGAACGGGTCGCTCTAGGGCTCACCGGAACACGGAGGTTCTACAGTGGTAGCGAGGTGTTGCTCGTTAGGTGACTTAGGCCCAAGCTCGACGGAGATGGCAGCGAAGAACGCTAGGTTGACGCGCCCGGTGGTTTCGGTAGCCCAAGTTACTGCGGAGTGGAAAGGGGTGCAATACCCCGTTCGAATAGATTCAGAGACCACCCGGATAACCAGGTTTTGTACGCGGGTATGTGAACGCGTCGCGAAGGATGATAGGTAAGCAGGTGTTTCACGAGATTGTTTACTTAAGGTTTATTAAATGATCGCAACCTACAATTTGTAGAAGTGGAACGGCTCCACTTCTTTGTCGCGAGCGGACGGTCGAAGGTCGGGACAGGACGCAGTGTCTTGACCACGCAGGTTACATATAGTTATTCGAATTGCAAAAGTTGGAGAATTGTTCAAACCTGAGGTTGCTCGACGAGGTGCAGGATCGATGTCACTGATTCTATCGCGTTAATTATTCACTAGACTTGATTTGATTCTATTCGCAAGACTTGGCTTGACTCAATTCACTAGACTTGACTTGATTCTATTCACTAGACTTGATTCACTTAAAAGGTAACGAAGGAAAATATTAAGTCGTGTGTTACGCTTTGCACCCGCACTTGAACTAACTGCTACGTGTGAATTGACTTAACGCGCGAACAGCGGTGCAACTAGAAGCACTGCTGAGCCAGAAGTGATCGCGTAAAAAAAGCGCTCGAAAAGGTCTCCTATTGCCCTATATAGCCGGCACGCTGCGCTGAGCGTCGTTCGCTTGCTGACGCTGCATCAGCATTCTTTCCTAGGACCGGCGCGACAGATGCCTTTCCCAGGACTCGGCTATACGTGTCTTATCTTTTGAGATCCTTTTTCCGGCATACAACGTTATTAGGCGCTTGCCCGGTCGGCGTGCGCGAGAATTTGGCGGCGTCATATCCCGTACGCTTCGCTCGTTTGCTATTTGCGTCGTCTAGGTTATCGGCCGGGTGTAGGTTACCTTTACTTGTCACGCATGGTATGTCTTATCGCTAACGGGTGTCCGTGAGAACCGCACTACATCCCTAAAGTTGATTTATAGTAAATCCTAGGAGCTATTGAACGAGCAGCAGATTGTTGCGAGAATGATCAATTCGTTAATTCCTGAATAATTTAGAAAAGCAAAAATTTGCAGGGGGTGGAGGACGCAGGACGTAACACTATCATCTGTTTTCCATATTTTAGGATTTCGAAAATGTGTTTACAACATGTTGTCTACGATATCTTCACAAATAAAGGATCTGAATACAAAAGTCGATTTTTTGTTGGAGTCCAAAAATAAAAATGCCGAAGTTTGTGAGGACGAAATATCCGAAGATGAATTGCAGCGGGTTCCCATAGTGCAAAGTATGGATGATTTGCTCTCGTTTGAGCTCAAACTGCAACAACCTGAATTTAAAAAACAATCGGTAATTATTTTTTGATCACATGTGCCTGTAATCTACCATTTTTCTTCTACAACGAAAAAAGTAATATCTTTCGTGGAACATAATATAATAATTACCATCCAATACATGTAGTTGTCAACATCAAAAGCATTGAAGCCACGACACTGCTCATTTGAGTATAATGCCTATTCAGATGAATGTTTTTATTATTACAGTTTCTCTCTATGGGCATGGGCATGGGCATGGACATGGGTAAAGGTAAGGGATATATAAGGATAAGTTTGGTGCATGTCCGCGAGAGAATCATCATTTCATGTTTTTGCATTAATTCCACAATACTCTTTCTCGCCTATGAAGGAATCAATATATCGTGTTTTTTTGAGTTGATTCCACATCTCTTTCTCGCTGTGACTATCAATTTCATTGGTCCATAGTGATCTGCAATACTCTTTTGCTTTCACAATATTTATATTATAACTTATACTAATTAGTTGCTGTTTTGAACTGCCTTTTATGTACACATGATAACATCATGAAATTTTTCAGATTCGTGGACTCTTAAATATTGTTGGCCCAGGTAAGCTGACTATGTGCGTAGCAGCTGTAATATCCCGAGTACTTGCAGACGGAATCGCAGTAAATTTCAGTTGGCAGGGCCGCTTGCAGAAGCAAAGCCTTCAAAAATTGCGGACTGCAGACTTATTCCCAAGTATTTTCCTTACAGATATACATTATTAATAATCTTTTAATAATCACTAATATTCTTTTATTATTTTATAGTAGTCTCTATGCCCGTTGGCAATAATAAATTGAAAGAGGCGGAAGTAAATGACGCCTTTGGCAAGTGGCTCACTCAAGCAAAAACGAGAATTGAGCGAAAAATTAAAACTTAATAAATAGAATTAAGACTATGTTCGAAAACCCCGCTTTCACGCCGAACACTAGTGGACCGGAGCACACGGCGCCGCTGCGCACAGCGCCGATCCCCTGGCGAGCTACGTACGGCGAAGCACGAGCGTAATGGAGATGCGCGCGCGCGTAAGCGCCAGCGGCCGTCTCACCCGCCAACACCCCGCTAGCTCGGTGGCCCACCGGCTTCCCGGAGCCGCCAATGTTTTGACTTTTCGGCGGTTGAGAATTCGAATAGCACGACCGGGCAGCTGTTGGAGGTCGGAGGGCATGCGACCGAAGGAGGAAGCGACCGTTGCTTCCTCCTTCGTGTAAGGACCCCCGAGCCGAAAAGACGTTAGCGCAGCGAGCGAAAAGAGAGAGAGAGAGAGAGAGAGAGAAAAGCAAGGCGATAAAGAGTTTCTAGGTGCGATATCCCGTTAAATTCGGTGAATATTTTATTCGGTACAGTATCCTGTTCGATTCGGTGACTTCTTATATTAGGTGCGGTTTTGTAAGGCGTGAGAGCCCGTTCGACTCGGTGCAACATTTTTTCCAGGTGTAAGATCCCGTTCGAATCGGTTACAAACAGCAAGGTTTCGTGAATAAAGTGTGTGTTAGGTGAGGAGAACAGTGTTCCTTCCGCACCCTCCTTTCCATGGCTCGCGCCAAAAACTGTACGAGCCGCTCATACGAGGAGCCCGGGTGCTCTTCGAACAGACTAGGTTAAGATTTTGTTATATTTACTATTATATTTAGTGTAGTTTTTATATTTACTGTTATATTTAATGTAAATATTTTATATGTACAGTAAATTTTGTTACATTGTCGTTAAGGCTCCCCGTGACACTGTCGCAGCCGAGTCAGTGAGGCGTCTGATGCGACGCGCGACGCGGCTTCTTTGATGACAGTTGACTCTTCAACTGTTTATAATACAATAATATAACTTTTTCAATTTAACTTTTATTTGTTCGAAATTGTGATTTATATATTGATGAGATTTTCCCGCTTAAAATGATATCAAGCATGACATAATTTGAACAACATTTATTTATTTTATACTTATTGTGGAACTGATTTTATGTTATTATCGTATTAACCATATTACAAAAAATATTGAAATTAATATGAAATGTTCTGCCATCATTCCTATCTCCATTGAGTCCTCTATTTCCTAAAAACATAAAATATTTATTAAATGAGTGATTTATATTCATATAGCTTGCATATTTCTACCAGTCTTGTACTTACTTTTTAAACATTATTACGAAATGTAGTACAAAATGTTCCGTCATCGTTCCTACCTCCATTGAGTCCCCTATTTCCTAAAAACATAAAACAATTATTAAATGAGTGATTCATGTTCATATAGCGTGCATATTTCTACCAGTGTATGAATACACTTACTTTTTATACATTATTACTGTGAGAGAAATCTATATTACCGACTAACTTCACCTTACTTCACACTCATTACTCATGCGAGATCTCGAATCGATAACTTGTCCACCTATCAACGATCATCACAGATTTAATCGATTACTTTCGAGAACTCACGTGACGAGCCGGTGCGCTTCCGGCGCCCGCCTTTTATTCTCACACACTTCGCAACCATTGTATCACGCGGACGTCACTTCTTGTGCTATAGCAAATAATTCTCTTTTCGAACGGTTTCACATCAACTCTTTTCTCTCATTATTATATCTCGTACGGTGCGACTCAACACGGGTTCACTCAGTGTGTATATAACTGTTATTTAGTGTCTTATATAAATAGCCTATTGTGTTTTTTATAACGTCAATTCGCCTGCGCTTACTTGCCACTCACCCGTCCACTATCCACTCGCTTTAGATCCACGCGAGCACTTCAATTACAAACACGGTTCAAGAAATAGTCTTGCATAAGCAAGTACAGATTTGGAGGGCATGCCCGGCACTCCAAATTCTTGAAGACACTAGGCCACCAGACATTGTCAAAGGCACCAGAGATGTCAAAAGAAAGAGCAACCGCATATCTCCCCGGACAGTTGGATGTCAAAGACCGGAATTTGACCAAGGCATCCTCGGTCGACCTCCCGGCAGTGTAGCCAGATCAGAGTAGGGATACGGAAAAGTATGCGTGCCTTGTCCGTGAGAGCTGCGCGCGCCGTTTCTCGCCGAATCGAGCTCGGCTTGGAGAGAAGGACGGAGCTATGCCGCGTCTCCCTTCCACTAACGTCGCGTGACGTCAGGTATCGTGACGACACGTAAGAAGGATATGCTCCGTATGCTCCGTCCCACGTATGCTCCGTCCCCTTTCAACCAACATCGCGCGTTGCGTCTTCGTTGGACATGCAGTCGCGGCGTCCCGTCTTCGTTCCGCACATAGGCCGGTGACAGTGGTGCCAGATTTCGCATAAGGCATGGCACGTACCATTGCGTTCAATCAGCCGGAAGGCAAATCGGGCACCACCGCCCTGAGCAGAGCGCGATCCACAGAAAAGTGAATCGGGGAGAGTTTCTGATTGACTCGTCGTACTCATCGTCGCTCGTCGACGCGGTCGTTTCGTTCGTCGTTTCGCGCCCGGCAATGGTTAATTTTTTTTTCACAGAATAATTTTATTTTTTTAATTGTTCATCATACGACAACAAACGATATTCATTTAAAAATATTTTAGTACTTACTTGTACGGGATGGGTTGTACCGTTTGCCGGTTGACGGGGAACCGCCGCGGAAATGATAGAAGCGCGATATGTTTGAATCTCAGAACTTTATTTAGGGGACTGAGCTTCCCCACGTTAAGTGCTTAGAAAGGATTCTGTACAACTATTAGCCTATTTCTAATAACTAAGAATTATAAGGAAACTAAATGTAGGACGACGGACACGCGGTGGACGGACGACGCGAACTAAATATATGTACAGAAAGAAATCAAATAAAACTATTATATAAGCGAGGAGACTAAGTACAAGGAATGTCGCGAAAGAATGAAGGAAGGATACTTCCTTATCTCTTCACGAGATAGGCGAAAGTTCGGAGAACGCAAGGACGAAGGAGCCGCCAAACACGTGGCGCACTACACTTCGCGGGAAGGTCTGAGGACGACCCTACTGGTCGGAAACGGCAAGGAACGCAAGAATTGTCTTACTGACGCGCGATGGGATTCGCCGTCGACAATTCGGGCAGGAAGGCGTACCGGGTGGACACACGCGCTTTGAATTAGATTTAGAATACGGCACTACTCGCTCTTAAGTGATCACTTTCTTTCTTTTAACTCGCACCTTTTTGTGTAAACACTCGCTTCTCTTCGCTCAATTCTGCACACTGCAATGACGAGACCGCGTGTCGCTCGTCCCTATATAGCATTTGACCTCTCGCACACGCACCTGAGCCGCTAATTAGTATAAGAACCAATCAGCGCCTCAGGACGCTCCGAAGTTGCGAGAGGACAATTCACACACGCAGGGCATATAGAGCGCCGGCCGGGCGACCGCGCGTGTCACATAAAAAGTGCTTCCGCGACGTCGCCGAAAGGCAAGGAGCGCTACGGTGGTCGCGGGGACGAGGGCGAGGGCAACGAGACAGAGGCGTCAGCCGTAGGCAAAAGGAAAAACAAATTAAGACTCGTTACCGACCGACGCCTCAATCTCGAACATTACTACCGATAGTTTTTAAAATTTTTTCAGCAGAGTAGATGTGTCATTTATTCATCATTATTGTCGCGACTTTCCTAAATGCGCGACCGATCAGCGGTTTCGGGCCGCCTCGGTACCGCTCGGGACGTACCCGATCTTACGCTTAACTCCTCTCCCGCTCTCCCTTCCGCCGCCCCGGGTGGATCGAGCAGCTCGTGGGCTGCGGGAGCGGGGAGCGGGGGGGGGACTTATTTCCCGGAATAGGACACCTGTGCAACCGCTAATTAGTCGTTAGCCTATTGCCGGTGAGGATATATCGAATTCTGAGTATTGTGAGTGATTTCTGAGTCTTAGCTTTTTTGAGTGAACATGAGGTTCGTCTAGGGATCTCGTCCCCACGTTTCTTTAGCGAGACTTTCTCGCCTGTGCTTTATAGACCTTTTTTGGGGAATTCAGAGGTGGAGAATAAAGACTGGGAGCTGTGCAAAAAACCCGCGCATTTTTATTTAAAGCCTGCCCTCGAGCACGCCACGCAACCGTCTTTTCCAACGCACTTTCGCTACTCTTAAATCGGCTGCTCTTTCCGACCATTTCGTGGCTTCGGACGAGCAAAACGATTGAACAATTATTTTGCAACGAATTGTACGATATGTATTACTTTTAAATGCACATGTACAGGGTCCACAGGTTGTGCCAGTCAGTTTTTTTCCTGTAAACGGTAAGTAGTAGACAAAA
Source organism: Priocnemis perturbator (assembly GCA_963942575.1). Classification (NCBI taxonomy): domain Eukaryota; kingdom Metazoa; phylum Arthropoda; class Insecta; order Hymenoptera; family Pompilidae; genus Priocnemis; species Priocnemis perturbator. The sequence continues at coordinate 6,332,258 of OZ012643.1, read as the reverse complement.
TTATAGAGGAAAGTGTTCAATGGGATCGTAATATCTATTTTCTACGAGACTTCATTCTATTTAAAAGTGCAACGCTGCACCCGACAAATGCAAATGCGTATGTAAGGTTGCAGTTTATACAATTTAAGATACGTGGACTTCCACGCCACCCTTGAGGTGCCACGAGTAGCGCGTTCGGTTTTTTAACGTGGACCGTCGCCTATAGCCCTATTGTACCACGTTTTATGATAATCATACAGCGAGCGGCAATATCTCTACCCACTTTAAACGACCGAGATATTGAAGGTGGACATAGTTATTGCCCCACGCTGTAAAAGGAAGGGTTAGAAAAGAAAAGGGAGCATTTGTTTTTTTTCCTTTTTTATTTCATATTAATATAGACTTTATATTTTTCGTTGGCGTAGGCTGGCGCCCCCACGCTGGCGCCCCCACGTTCGCCACCCCCACGCCGGCCGCCGCGACGTCCGCCCCTACGGCCGCGTCCGTAGGCCCCCCTCGCACCGCAGCAGGTGCATGCGCATGCAGGTGCCTCCTCCTCCTCCGCCCGCAATTTGCGTGCCTGGCGGCGGGCTCGCGCCTTACCGGCCCCTCTCCGTTTTGGTCCTAAACAATGAACAATATATACATGTAATTAATAAAATCAAAATATGACATATTTTATCTGATAATATTAAAATACGATATGTATGAATATGTATGAACTTACTGGAAGCGGGATTATTGCTCTGTTCCGCCGGTATTGCCTCTGGTGCTGCTGGCGCTGGTGGTGCGGATGGTGGTGGTGGTGGTGCGGATGGTGCGGGTGCTGCCGGTGTTGCAGGTGGCGGGGGTGGTGGTTGTACTGCCGGTGTTGCTGGTGGCGGGGGTGGTGGTTGTACTGCCGGCATCGGCGCGGCGAGGGTATCCGCCCCGGGGTCCCCTCCGGACATAACCATTTTGTTTTCTGCAAAGAAACAACCATGAATTTGTAGAACTTTGCAAGTTAATTCAAAATTATCATAAAATTAACATCGTTAACATCAATGTACAAACCGGTTACAAACGGTCTCATCTGACGTCATGTGAAAAGGAAATAGAATGTATGACAATACAGGTAGCCCTCCTACAACACGGCATCCTATAACACGGTTTCGTTCTAACACAATAAGAAAATTGCAAAAACCTTTGTAGAATGACTTTGTAAGAACCAGCAAGCAAAGCTAAATTCCAGATTTTTTAAAGACAATAGAAGTAAGAACTTGGAATGAAGAAAAAAGTTCTGAAAGTGAAGGCGATGTCATTGAACAATCGTGTACGGTGCACGATAGAGCGCGTCTTCCCGATTCGGACTGAAAGAAGGATGTCAATCCGGAACGAAATTTGTAACGTTTTGCCCTGGTATACCACAACGAATTCTCGTTTTTGGAAGGATTCAGAGTGGTGTATAAGATAAACAAAATTAACTATATTCAAAACCAAATAATAATACAGACAAATATTGAATGTTGCGTGTATCGTGTGTGTTTGGAATATTTACTAAGGCTAAAGAAAGCGTCGGAGAAGGGAACCGTCACCCCTCACACTTTGTAGTAGGAGACGGAAAGCGCGATGTTGTGCCCATATAAGGAGCGAGGATGAAGAAAGGAAAATGGGGAGAGGACTTGAGTGTGGAAAAGAGATTACGGGTGGTGGAGAAGGATAGGGTCAGGTATAGGCGTTTAGAGAGAGGTGCGAATGAGGAAAAGGACAGAGGCTTGAAACAGACAGAGAGAGTACAGTATGCGTGTCCAAGAATTTGCCGGTACGCGGTATGTAACAATCATTACACCGAAAAAACGTTCTCGGTTGATTATATTGAGCAGTAACGAGGAACAAATGTATGAAATTAAGGTTGCGTGGAATTAAAAGAAAATTTTTTTGTTTTGCTTACTCTTGTGTCGTGCATACATTTACATTTTAAATCAAAATTAAGTTGCTTATGTAGAATTGAAACACAAAAAAATTTGTTTTTAATACGTTATCTGAACGTAACCCCCCATTTTGTACTAGCTCTGCGTCTCATAGAACACGGTTTCACACAACCCGGCATTTTGTAGGAACCTATCAACCCCTTTAATAGGAGGGTTACCTGTATGTGTTTGTACTTACGTCCTGAATGTGTCATATTTCCTCTGGAATCTCTTGTATTTGTGTTCTTTGCGTATTTGTCACTATTCTTTACTATCACTTCTGAATGTGCACGTCTCGCTGTCTGTAGGTAACTGCCGTTCCATGCGCGTTTTTCGGCACCCGCGCTTTGCCCCTTCCATGTCCACCACGTGCTTCGTCGTCTCGTCAGGAGGCAATCGGCTGTCGCCGCCGGTATTCGCGCGATATACATATATATATATATATATATATATATATATATATATATATATATATATGTTATTCTTAAAATAGGTATATAGGTTTTTCTTCGCGCGACGCGGCCGCGTGTCGCGCAAAGCTATCTCCGTCTTGTTTTTCGCGAACAGTCAATTGCACGCCGCGGAAGACGTAGCAGCGGGTGTATTGCGTTTCCGCGTGGTAGTGCATTGTTTAATTACTTCAATTAATTTCGCGTGTGTTCGGTGTGTCAGTGTTGTGTGCGCGCGTGCGTGTATGTGTGTGTCTGTGTTGACGTGTATATTGTGTGCCAGTGCGCGTCGGATAAAAGGGGGTGGGTAAGTGTTTTTTTTTAATTTATTTTTGTCTGTTTCTTGCGGGTTTACACATAAATGTCTCATTTGCCAGAAAAGAAGTGTAAGCGCAGCTTTTGCGAAGCCTGGCTTCGCGACGACAAATATAAGTCATGGGTACGAAATGTGCCTTCTGACATAAGTTTATTCCATTGCTTAATATGCAATAAAGATTTGTCCTGCGACAACCGCATTTCCAGAAATGCGAATACTGCGAGTTACATCAATCGTTTGAATTCGAATTCTTCTGGCGACCAAACTAGCTGCAATGTAGAAGCTGGGACGGAGACAAATTGTTCAACGGCCCGCACATTTCGTAAACATTGGTTAGATATTGAAGAATTTCGACCATGGTTACGCGAAATGTCGGACGACGAAACATTGTGTCTTTGTTCGTATTGTGACAAGCCAATGACGGCGAAACTAGCTAATATTTATCGTCACGCAGAAACCGCAGTTCATATGGCAAAACGAAGATGTGTAGAAACGCAAGAAACAGACCGGCAAAATCATATCACGGACACATCGAAATTGTCGTTAGATGCACGACAGAAAGCAGCAGAAATTCAATACGCTGCTGTTATCGCGGAACACGGCATTTCGTTTACGACAGCACCAAAATTATTAGAATTTTTCCAAAAAGTAGGAAAAGATTGTGACGTGTTGCAAAATATGACTATGGGCAAGACCAAATGCGGTCACATACTCGCAAATGTCTTGTGTCCGGTAGAAACAGAACGTGTTTCGGCCATCCTACAAAATACAAAGTTCAGTATTTTTATAGATGAAACGTCAGACATTACTAATACAAAATGGATGACGTTTCATGTTCGATATGTGCATCCGGAAATATTAAAAATTATGTCGCAGTTAGTAAAACTAATCGATCTTGATGCAAAAAATTGTGGTGCAGAAATGATATTTGACGCATTCCGAAAGGAAATGTACCGGTTACAAATTCCATTTAATAATATTGTTGCTTTGTCGTGCGTCAATGCGCGTGTTATGACCGGCAAACATTTATCATTTCAACAAAAGTTGCAGGAAAAATGTGGACATGTACTAACACTGCCATGTCCATGTCATTCCGTCGCGTTAGCCGCAAATGCTGCATCCAGAACGATTCCTAATAACTGCGAAAACTTTGTAAAACAAATATCTAGTTTTATAAATTGCAGTCCCAAACGATCAGCTATCTTTAGCGATTGCTGTGAGGACACAGACCGGACAATTTTTAAATTGGCTGAAACACGATGGCTTTCGCGTCAATTATGTATTAGTCGAATTCTAGAATCATGGAATAGTATTGACAAGTTTTTAAAACAGTTAATTTCTACAGAAAAGTCTGTAAAAGCTGCACAATTTGTAGCAGTCGTGCAGACTCCTGATGTTTAAGCATACCTGTTATTTCTTCAATATATTTTACATTACTTCAATGCCTTTACGATATTTTTCCAAGCTTTGGAAACAAGAGTTCATACTTTGCACCGTAAATCGCTAAATTTATTGCAAATAGTATGTAAAAACTTTTAAAAACCAGAGCTTTTAGCATTGCAATGCAGTAACGTAGATTTTGCAGATAAAAATAATCAAATATCAATAAATGAAATCACATTAGGCATTGATTGTGAGGATTATTTAAATAAATTGATGACAGAGGGGCACACAGATATAGTTGCAAATGTTCGACAGAATTGTTTGCAATTTTATGTATGTGCCGCTCAAGAAATTTGTAAAAGACTACCAATCAATGATCCATTTTTATGTAAATTAAAAGTTTTTGAACCGGCTACAGCTTTACGCGATATTGACAGAGAAACATCCTTTGATGATGTTTCTTTTATCGCTGAAACCTTTGGCGGCTTCGATAAAACTAGTTTAATAGAAGAATGGTTTGCTTTACATAACGATTTTACAGAAATACAAATTCATCATTTGTCATTAAGGGAATTTGATGAAATGTGGGAATGCATCCTAACAAGTAATCGTCATTATCCCAATTTGAAATCGCTCGTCAATGCTGTTCGATCGTTGCCAAACTCAAATGCTGATTCAGAAAGAATCTTTTCCTACTTACCAGACTTAAAAACGAAGAAAAGAAATAAGCTGTCGTCCGTGAATATGAATGCTGTTTGTGTCCTTAAATCAACATTGAAAGCGAGAAGGGAAACAGCCACAAATATGACGGTTAATGACGAGCATTTGTCTCGAATGCCGGCTAACATATTATATTCTACATGTCCAAATACAAAAGAATTCAGACAATATGATACTGATGAAATGGGTGGTCCCTCCTCGTCCAATGCTTTTCAATAAGCATGCATAGTCAACAAGTAACGTGCAGCACAATTAACGTGTGCGTAAAAAATTAGTGTGACATAAGTATTGCCAGATTTAACATGAAAAAACAACGAGATATCTGTCAAATCAGTCTGCCATTAGTTACACTTGACAGATCAGTCTGGCGTTAGTCAGACTTGAACGAGCAGTCTGACGTTAGTCAGACTTGGACAAGCAGTCCGGCATTAGTCAGACTTGAACAAGCAGTCTGGCGTTAGTCAGACTTGACCAAGTAGTCTGGCGGTAGTCAGACTTGGACAAGCAGTCTGGCGTTAGTCAGACTTAAACAAGTAGTCTGGCGTTAGTCAGACTTGGACAAGCAGTCTGGCATTAGTCAGACGTGAACAAGCAGTCTGGCATTAGTCAGACTTGAACAAGCAGTCAGGCGTTAGTCAGACTTGAACAAGCAGTCTGCTGTAACTATTGTCAGACCTGACACGAATAAACAAACAGATATACCTCGGGCAGAACGATTACCTGATTATCATAAAACGTGGTACAATAGGGCTATAGGCGACGGTCCACGTTAAAAAACCGAACGCGCTAGTCGTGGCACCTCAAGGGTGGCGTGGAAGTCCACGTATCTTAAATTGTATAAACTGCAACCTTACATACGCATTTGCATTTATCGGGTGCAGCGTTGCACTTTTAAATAGAATGAAGTCTCATTGAAAATAGATATTACGATCCCATTGAACCCTTTCCTCTATAATTTTGTCTACGACTTACCGTTTACAGGAAAAAAGCTGAGTGGCACAACCTGTGGACCCTGTACATGTGCATTTAAAAGTAATACATATCGTACAATGCGTTGCAAAATAATGATGAATAAATGACACATCTAATCTGCTGAAAAAATTTTAAAAACTATCGGTAGTAAGTACTAAAATATTTTTAAATGAATATCGTTTGTTGTCGTGTGATGAATAATTAAAAAAATAAAATTATTCTGTGAAAAAAAAATTAACCATTGCCGGGCGCGAAACGACGAACGAAACGACCGCGTCGACGAGCGACGATGAGTACGACGAGTCAATCAGAAACTCTCCTCGATTCACTTTTCTGTGGATCGCGCTCTGCTCAGGGCGGTGGTGCCCGATTTGCCTTCCGGCTGATTGAACGCAATGGTACGTGCCATGCCTTATGCGAAATCTGGCACCACTGTCACCGGCCTGTGTGCGGAACGAAGACGCGACGCCGCGACTGTATGTCCAACAAAGACGCAACGCGCGATGTTGGTTGAAAGGGGACGGAGCATAGTTCTGTCCTTCTTACGTGTCGTCACGATACCTGACGTCACGCGACGTTAGTGGAAGGGAGACGCGGCATAGCTCCGTCCTTCTCTCCAAGCCGAGCTCGATTCGGCGAGAAACGGCGCGCGCAGCTCTCACGGACAAGGCACGCATACTTTTCCGTATCCCTACTCCCGCGGACACCGATGGTGTCAAAGAGCCAGATCTGGCTACACTGCCTCCCGGTCTTGAATCCATATTGACGACCGGAGCTGTGCACCGGGTCGTCAAGCACCGTCCGCAATCTCTTAGCAATGAGCTTCTCTAGGAGTTTACCAAGCCCGGAGAGCAGGCAAATCGGTCTATACGACTTTGCCAAGGTTTTATCCATATCTTCGCTTTTAAGCAGCGTTCTAATCGAACCTACTTTCCAAGCGGTGGGGAATACTCCCCACCGAAGACACTCATTAAAATATCTCACCAGTGGTTCGTGAAGAATCCTCCACGAACATTGATTGAACTCATTATCGATTAAATCGATCCCCGGGCATTTCTTGCGCTTAAGGGTCGATATCGCCACGTCTACCTCCTTCAGCGAGAAGACTGGAGTGTCTTCCGCCAAGGGTATAGACGAAGCATCGGCCCGCACCGTCATTTGCTCCGGGGTTTCGTCCTCCCGACTGTCGTCGGGGACGAGAGTATCCAATAAGGCCTTAGCCGTGTCGTGCCAACCTAACGTATAGCCATCAGCCGTACGCAGGTTGTTAACCGCCTGCTCTACACGGAGCTTGTTAAGGGATGCCTTATAGGCAAACCCCCAAGTCTTTTCGCTCTTATTACACTCTATGCTAATGAAGTCCTCCCAAGATTTCTTCTTAGCACTTCGGATAGCGTAGGTGTATTGCCTACGCTGCTCCGTTTATCTTTGCTTAAGTTGCGCTCGCTTTTCTTCGTTTCGTTCCTTTTGGAAAGCGACTCTCTTTTTATATGTCATGTACTTCAATTCTGGCAAGTCCGGCGTCCACCACGGGACCGACTTAACATGCCTTGTCTTTCTTCGCATGGACGCTTCACAGGCTTTGACGATCGATTTCTCGACCGCCTCGGCCAAACGCTCCACGTCCTCACGTCGTGCGACTACAAAGGAGGAGAGTGTACCTCTCTCATTCAATAGCGCCCGATCGAACTTCCGCCAGTCAAGAGAACTAAGCAGGAAGCGCCTTTTAGTAAAGGGGTCCCGCTCCACCTGCTCGCCATCGGCAGATGGCTTAGCAAGTACTATCTCTATCGAATTATGGTCACTGTTCGTCCATGATGGGCGAACCTTCCAGCCATTCATCAAGTGAACGGCCTTCTGCGTGACCATTGTAATGTCGATATTCGACTCACCAGTCCGGCCAGAAAACGTCGGAGCGTTTCCAGCCTCATTTAGGACAGTCAGGTCGTGCTGCGCAATGAAATCTTCCATAGCTTTACCGCGTTCGTCAATTACCGCACTCCCCCAAAGGGGAGACTTGGCATTGACGTCAGCGGCAATAACAACCGGACGGTCCCGCAACACAAACAACAGCTTCTCCAACGCAGCCAAGCCGACCTCAATCTCATCAGAGAATTGGAAGTACTAGCTGGCCACGTAGAGAGCGCCGAACTGGCCAGTTATCTCAGCGCAGGCACAATGCGTGTCGCACAACTGCGAGAGCTTGACTACGTTGCAGTCAGGGTTCCGGACGACGACCGCCGCCAGAGCCTGAGCACCGTCGGGCGCGCCCGTCACCACTCTCGCAGCAAGCCCCAAGCCGGAGATTTTTCCCCGGACATTGTAAGGCTCTTGCGCGAGCAACACATCGATATTCCTGCGCTCCATTGTCTGTCTGACTTCGTCAGCAACCGCTCTGGAACGCTGCATATTAAGCTGCAGCATTTTCAGTGGTTTCGGAAGTTTAGAACGATTATTGTCTATAATTCGTTCGACTGACAAGATTCTCAAGTGCTATCAAATTTGATGGACACTTCTTATCCCTGGAGGGATGCTTGTGCGACTTGCCAAGCGTCTTACACGAAGGGCAAGCCGCAAGCTTATCCCTAGCATTGCACTTGGCAAAGGTATGCCCCCGTTGGGCGCAGTGACCGCATACATCCTCTTTGGAACGACAGTGTTTGGCCACATGCCCGAAGGCCTGACACTTAAAACACCGTGTTACCGCTAGGTAGTCCTGCACTCGACAGGACGAGCATCCAAGGAACACTCGGGCTCCCGAAAGGAGCCTCTTTCTAATTACTGGGTCTACCTCGACGACCCAGTGTTTGGTCTCAGGCTTCTTCCCCATCCTAAAATGGGGAATTATGGCCTTCTCGCACTCCTCCTTAGGCAGATCATCAAGATTCTGCTTCCGGAGGCCTGAGAGGAGCTCCTTCTGGCTCATCGAGGAGGGAACGTCGTAAATGATCACGAGCGGCCTCCTCTTGGCCGGGAGCTCCACGTTCAGGTGTGCCTCTTTTAGCTTTGGGCTTTCTAGGAAGACCTTTAGGTCTTCCGGAGACTTCGTCTCCACGGAAACGCCGTTCCCTTGGATACGCCTGACAGCCTTAACTGCGATGCTGTTCTTGGTAGGATTTACCAAAGACAGGATCGTCTTTTTCGTCGCATCGCTATCAGTATATTTATCTTTCCCCTTGGCAGTGGGAAAGATTTTTACCACATGTGATTGTGGCCTTTGGATTGGCGCTGCACCTACGCCTCCCTTTACCCTCTTTGCCATGTCGGCATAGGACAAGGGCTTTTTATCCGCCTGAGCCACCTTCCTGATGGACTCGGAGATAGCGCACTTTACCGCTTTCTGGGCCTTTACCGACTCTTGCGAGGCGATCTTGGCCTTTCCCTCGGAAATGCCGTTCTTAAGAACGAGGTCCCTCGCTACTTGAGCGAGGGCCTCGACTTGTGCCATTATGAGGCCAGAGACCTCCTTGCTCACCCGGTTAGATGAGGCGAGGCAAATGGCCCGAATGGCACGGACTTTTTCCGTTATTTCCGCCTGGGTAGACGGAAGCGGGTTGCCAGTCCGCGGTTTCTTTGCCCTTTTCTTAGGTTTGGGCTTCCCAGGTTCTTGACATTTTTCAAGCACCACTCGTAGAGTTTTCGCCTCCGAGACCTGAGAGGCCCGGGCGGCTACTGCCTCCGCGGACTTCGGTACTGAAGTCCGCGATAAGCGTGGCTTGAGGACGGGCCTTTTCCCCACAGGGGTCCAGTCACCGTCTTTGTCATCATCATCCATAGCAGCCTCGCTGCATTTCCTTTTAGCGGCAACCACGGCCCGCTCGCAGTCCATGGACTCGGCAGGCACGCAGTCGTCCGTTATGGAGGATTCTTGGGGCGGTGGATCGGAGTGATCCCCAATCACTTCCGCCCTCTGCACTTTCTCTCTCCGTGCCCTAGGCACAACCACATCGACCTCGTCGACAACGCAAAGAACAGAATCCATAATGAGATCTTGTCTTCATCCGAACATTTATGCTAGCCTCCACGGACCCTCAAAATGGGACCCGACAGTAGCCCCGTGGTCATGGAGCGCCACGGGGGGTGCCGGGTCGGCGCATCATGTCGGATATAGTCCGCTGAGTGCGGCCAACTGGGTCTCCCCAGCCTCCGCACCCCGCTTCCTCGCCCATCGAAACCCACTCGTGCGAGTACGTATGGTCGTTTCAAGCCGATTGACTGGACAAAGGGCTCCTTTCTCGTCCAGCCACCCTTCTAGGTGAAGCGTTGGCCAAAGACATGTGTTGGAGACATCAACCCCGCAGGGTTGGGCCTCCTCAATGCCCAGGATCCCTTTTTCCACCGACACGGGACACCCTGCACGGCAAACACAGGGGAGGTTTGATCACCCAGAAGCTCACTGGGGTTGCTTTCGATCCTACTTGGTTCTCCCCCTGCATAAAGCAGGGGGTCCGGGCGCACCACGAGGGGGTGGGATACGAAAGTCTTTAGGGCCGATGTATACCGATGTCAAAGTGCTTTACAACCCGTGCATAGATAGGCTAGAACGTCGTGTAAAAACACAGTTATCCTGCATCCCCAATTGGATGCGCACTATCTTACACATAGTGGGAAGCAAGCTTGTGAACCGCAGCACGCTTTTTGGTCTCTATTCGATCTCGAGTTCAACTCGACTCACTCTCGGGCATAGCCCGCTCTGCCTAGGTCTTAACACTTCCCAAGCGTTACATCACGGCCACCATTGACACCGCACGGCCCCCACGCCCAGTAATGCGCGACATCTGTTCTATATGTCTTAACCAGGTGGTGGATAAGCGGACACCTCGACTCGTAGTCTATATTCCGCTACCACACACACGCATAGTTGCCAGCTGTTCGGGCGGCTAGTCCAAATTAGCCAGTTCTCCACAATCCAGCGGACGCTTGCCAAAGCGACTCCGCCACTGCCCCCTCGAATCCTTTACCCACCGCCGAGAAAAACTGTGCAAGCACAGCCGGGCTTTCTCGGCCCCGAGGTACCGGCTAGGTTTGGTGAACCACCTCGGAGTTCGCGGGATCGTCACCCCCGTGAGACAACTGTCTCCTCCTGCGAATCAGTTCTATCTGTTCAATGTCGCTTTTGGGCATTATGGTCTATACAGGAGGAGGAGGCTCATGCAATCGAGCCTTCCGTTCCTCCTCTCTCGCTTTGAGTACCAATTTCGCGAATTTCTTGAAAGCCCTGAGCAGAGCTTTCGAGGTAAAGGTGGATTCGGGTACCGGCCACCGGCCCCCGTCCACCGCCCGCATCAGGTCTTCTATTTCGTTCACGTATTTGGCGCAGTCGAAGAGGAGGTGGGATGAAGTTTCCAACACCCCACACTCACACTCGCCGCTCTCAACCAGGGCCCGCTCCTTCAGCTTGCCTCGGAAATCTCCGTGGCCGCTAAGGAACTGGGTCGTATAGTAGTCTGACGTAATCCATTTCCTGGCGAGTCTGTCCGTGACATTGCCAAAGAAGGCGAACGTAGTTCTGACCTTCGATGACTGTTCCCAACGGGACTGCCACAGCTGCACGATCTTCCCCCTTATCGAGGCTTTCACCTCATCAAGGGTTACGATCTCGCAATCGACATCACACTGGCGGAAAACATAGCCTTCGAATTCGAAGGCCGAACCTTTCGAAGCTCTGTATATATATGATCGTTTTATGATCGCCAAGTCGATCGGCAAAACTCCCGCTATCACAGGGATAGCATCGGTTGAGACCGTTCGGTAAGCCTTGGCGATCCTGAGCAGGACCTGTCGCTGACCTCTTAACAAGACGTTCTTGTTGGTGTTGGTCAGCAGATCAGCCCAGCCCGCACTAGCATATGTGGCCACAGGAACATATAGTCCTCTATACAAGGCTGCAAGAGTCCTACAGTCCTGGCCCCAATTTGCTCTTGCTAATCTAGCCAGACTATTAAATGCTTTAACGCACTTCTCTCCTATGTACCTGACATGAGCAGCCATGCGAAGTCTGGTGCTAAAGTGGACACCGAGGTACCTCATGGTCCTCTTCATCGCCACACTTTTCCCCTCAATTTGTATGACAGGTGGTCTGTTCAAATCGAGATGACCCTTAATAAGAATCATCACGCTCTTCGCTGCCGACAGTGCAAGATTCTGGGTTTTACACCAAGCCACTATAGCATCTGTCACACTTTGGCCCGTACGCTCGACTTCCAGCCTCGAGTCACCATAGATGACTGCAAGGAGGTCGTCCGCGTAAGCGATGGTATCGCTATTGGGCACACGTTCAAGGAGCAGTAGAACCTCATCGAAGATGAGATTCCAACAGCTCGGACCGAGAATCGATCCTTGTGCGCAACCTTTTGTCACCCGCTTCTCAACTTGACCGTAATTGGAGGTGATTCTCACCTCCCGGTTCAAGAAATAATCTTGCATAAGCAAGTACAAATTCGAGGGGTATTCCCGGCACTTCAAATTCTTGAAGACGCTGGGCCACCAGACATTGTCAAAGGCGCCCGAAATGTCGAAAGAGAGAGCAATCGCATACTTCCCGGGGCAGTTGGATGTCAGCGACCGGAATTTGACCAAGGCATCCTCGGTCGACCTTCCAGTCTTAAACCCATATTGACGACCGGAGCTATGCACCGGATCGTCAAACACCGCCCGCAACCTCATAGCTATAAGCTTCTCTAGGACTTTTCCAAGCCCAGAGAGCAGGCAAATCGGCCTATACGATTTTGCCAAGGTTTTATCCTTATCTTCACTTTTCAGTAGTGCTCTAATAGAGCCTACCTTCCAGGCCGTGGGGAATACTCCCCACCGAAGATACCCATTGTACAACTTTATCAGTGGTCCACGGAGAGTTCTCCACGACCACTGAACTACCTCATTTTCGATGAGATCGATCCTCGGGCATTTCCTGCGCTTAAGGGTCGATATCGCCTCGTCTACCTCCTTCAGCGTGAAGACTGGTGTGTCTTCCGCCAAGGGTACTATGTCATCCTCCGGACTATCGTCGGGGACGAGAGTATCTAATAAGGCTTTAGCCGTCTCGCACCAACCTAGCGTAAAGCCATCAGGCGTACGCAAGTTGTTCACTGCCTGCTCTACACGTAGCTTGTTTAGGGATGCCTTATAGGCGAATCCCCAGGTCTTTTCGCTTTTGTTACATTCAGTGCTAATGAAGTCTTGGAAAGACTTCTTTTTAGCACTGCGGATGGCGTAGGTATAATGCCTACGCCGCTCCAGGTAACTCTGCTTGAGTTGCGCTCGCTTCTCTTCGTTACTTTCCTTATGGAAAGCAACTCTCGCTTCATATGTCAAGTGCTTCAAGTTAGTCAAGTCTGGCGTCCACCATGGGACCGACTTGACATGTCTTGTCTTTTTGCGCATGGACGGCTCACAGGCTTTCACGATCGATTTCTCGACCGCCTCCGCCAGGCGTTCAACGTCCTCGCGTCGTTCGATTTCAAAGGAGGAGAGTGCCTCTCTCTCATTCAATAGCGTCCGATCAAACTTCCGCCAGTCAAGAGAGCTGAGCAGGAAACGCCTTTTGACAAAGGGCTCCTGCTCCGCTGGTTTGCCATCAGAAGATGGCTTATCCAGCGTTATCTCAATCGAATTATGGTCATTGTTCGTCCATGATGGGCGAACCTTCCAGCCTTTCATCAAATGAACGGCCTTCTGCGTGACCATAGTAACGTCGATATTCGACTCGCCTGTCGGACCGGAAAACGTCGGAGCGTTCCCAGCCTCATTTAGGACAAGCAGGTCGTGTTGCGCTATGAAATCCTCCATAGCTTCACCACGTTCGTCATTTACCGCACTCCCCCAAAGGGGAGACTTGGCATTGACATCAGCGGCAATAACAACCGGACGGTCCCGCAACACAAACAACAGCTTCTCTAGCGCAGCCAAGCCGACCCCAATCTCATCAGAGAATTGGAAGTACTGGCTAACCACGTAGAAAGCACCGAACTGGCCGGTTATCTCAGCGCAGGCACAATGCCGGTCGCACAACTGCGAGAGCTTGACTACGTTGTAGTCAGGGTTCCGGACGACGATCGCCGCCAGAGCCTGGGCTCCGTCGGGCGCGCCCGTCACCACTCTCGCAGCGAGCCCCAAGTCGGAGATTTTTCCCCGGACATTGTAAGGCTCTTGTGCAAGCAGCACATCGATATTCCTGCGCTCCATCGTCTGTCTGACTTCGTCAGCAACCGCTCTGGAACGCTGCATATTAAGCTGCAGCATTCTCAGTGGTTTCGGAAGTCTAGAACGATTATTATGCATAATTCGTTCGACTAACGATGTTCTCTAGTGCCATCAAATACGATGGGCACTTTTTATCCCTTGAAGGATGTTTGTACGATTTGCCAAGCGCCTTACAAGAAGGGCAAGCTCCAGGCTTGTCCCTAGCTGTGCACTTGGCATAGGTATGCCCCCGTTGGGCGCAGTGACCACATACATCCTCTTTAAAACGACAATGCTTGGCCACATGCCCGAAGGCCTGACACTTAAAGCATCTCGTTACGGATAGGTAGTCCTGAACCCGACAGGACGACCATCCAAGGAAGACACGGGCTCCAGAAAGGAGCCTCTTTCTAATCACTGGGTCTACCTCGACGACCCAGTGTTTGGTTTCAGGCTTTTTCCCCATCCGGAAACGGGGAATTATGGCCTTCTCACACTCCTCCTTAGCCAAATCTTTAAGATTCTGCTTTCGGAGGCCCGAGAGGAGCTCCTTCTGGCTCATTGCAGAGGGCACATCGTAAATAATTACGAGTGGCCTCCTCCTGGCCGGGAGCTCCACCTTCAGGTGTGCCTCTTTTAATTTTTGACTTTCAAGGAAGACCTTAAGGTCTTCCTGAGACGTTTTCTCTATGGAAACACCGTTTCCATGTATTCGCTTCACAGCCTTAACCGCGATCCTGTTTTTGGTCGGGTTGACCAATTGCAGGACCTTCTTTTTGGTTGCATCGCTGTCTGCGAACTGATCTTTCCCCTTGGCCGTGGGAAAGATTTTGACCACATGGGTCTGTGGCCTCTGTACTGGCGCAGTGCCTACGCCTCCCTTCATCCTTTTCGCCATATCGGCGTAGGACAAGGGCCTTGATTCTTTCTGAGCCACCTTTTTCAGCGACTCAGAAATGGCACTCTGTACAGCTTTCTGGACTTTAACTGCTTCTTGCGAAGCAGTCTTTGCCCTCCCTTTACAAACTTTGTTCTTTAGGACGAGGTCCCTTGCCACTTGGGCAAGAGCCTCGACCTGCGCCATTATCAGGCTCGATACCTTCTTGCTCACCCTATTGGGTGAACTGAGGCAAATCGCCTGTATGGCGCGCACCTTGTCTGTTATCTCCGCCAAATACGGAGATAGAGGCGGGTTGCCAGGCCGCTGCGGCTTTTTAGCCCTATTCTTTTTCCTGGGATTGGTCTTCCCAGGACTTGGATCTGGACATTTCTCCAGCACCACTCGCAAAGTTTTCGCCTCCGAAACCTTAGAGGCCTCGGGGGCTACTGACTTAGCGGACTTCGGAACCGAAGTCCGCGGCAAGCGTGGCTTGAGGACGGGCCTTTTCCCCACAGGGGTCCAGTCTCCGTCTTTTTCGTCGCCATCCATTGCAGCTTCGCTGCACTTCCTCTTAGCGGCGACTACGGCCCGCTCGCAGTCCAGGACTCGGCAGGCACGCAGTCTTCCGCTTGGGAGGACTCTTGGGCCGGTGGATCGGGGTGATCCCCAATACCAGCCGCCCCTTCAACTTTTACTCTTCGTGCACAAAGCACCACTTCGTCGACCACGTCGACCTCCGCAACATCAACAAGAGAATCCATATCTAGTTCTTGTCTTCATCCGAACTTTTGCGCCAGCCTCCACGGACCCTCAAATCGGGACCCGACAGTAGCCCCGTGGTCATGGACCGCCACAGGGGGTGCCGGGTCGGCGCATCAAGACGGATATAGTCCGCTGAGTGCGGCCAACTGGGTCTCCCCAGCCTCCGCACCCCGCTTCCTCGGCCATCGAAACCCACTCGTGCGAACGCGTATGGTCGTTTCAAGCCGATTGACTGGACAAAGGGTTCTTTTCTCGTCCAGCCACCCTTCTAGGTGAAGCGTGGGCCAAAGACGTGTGTTGGAGACGTCAACCCTGCAGGGTTGGGCCTCCTCAACGTCCAGGATCCCCTTTTCCACCGACACGGGACGCTCTGCACGGCAAACACAGAGGAAGTTTGATCACCCAGAAGCTCAGTGGGGTTGCTTTCGATCCTACTTGGTTCTCCCCCTACATAAATACAGGGGGTCCGGGCGCACCACGAGGAGGTGGGATGCGAAAGTCTTTAGGGACGATGTATACCGATGTCAAAGTGCTTTACAACCCGTGCATAGATAGGCTGGAACATCGTGTAAAACACAGTTATCCTGCATCCCCAATTGGATGCGCACTATCTTACACATAGTGGGAAGCAAGCTTGTGAACCGCAGCACGCTTTATGGTCTCTATTCCAATGTGAGTACACACTCAACTCAATCTCGGGCATAGCCCTGTTTGCCTAGGTCTTCGCACAGTCCAAGCGTTACTTCACGGCCACCATTGACATCACACGGCCCCCACGCCCAGTAATGCGCGACTACTGTTCTATATGCCTTTTCTAAAGTGGTGGTAAGTGGATTCCTCGACTCTGGGTCTATAATTCCACAGCCACGCACGCATAAATTTGCCGGATGATCGGGCAGGCTAGTCCAAATTAACCAGTTCTCTACAGCCCAGCGGACGCTTGCCAAAGCGACTCCGCCACCGCCCCCTCGAAACCAACCCAGCCGGAAGAGCTCTTGCGAGCTCCCCGGCATCCCGAGGTACCGGCTAGGTTTGGTAGACCAACTGAAGTTCGCGGGATCGTCACACCCGAAAGACATAAGTCTCCTCTGCGAGGAACGTATTCTCTTGTTCCTTGGTCTCTATCAGGGTCGATTATGGACTCTCTGTAGGAGGCGAAGGCCGCGTGATGGGCTAGATCACGCAGCCTAACAGCGCTCCTCCCCTGATCTCTTCTCGATCCGTCGAGCTCAGTCGGGTCTGGACTGACTGATGTGCCCCAGCGTCATCGTCAAGTCCACCCTAACAGCGTCACCCGTGGCCGAAGCCACTTCGAGAAGGTGCTCGATCGGTCTTGGGTTTTTACGCCCCTGCCATCACTTAAGATGACTTGAACCCGCCGGCCTGTCCAAGTAAGTTCGAATAGGACAGTACAACGGGCGGGACCATCTGACCCGGTGGCCGCAAAATCCCTAGACAAAGGCAAAAACGTTCAAGATAACCTAGTCAGGGCATTAAGCCCCCGATCCCAGTGGCCCCCGCCAGTAATGCGCGACAGTGTGTAACCGTACGGTTACATAACGAGGCCCCTGAAGCGCCGCGTATAGCGACACACCTCAGGCGCTCCGAACACCAGCCGCCGCCGCCAGAGGGTGACCACTAGCGGCTAGTAGGCGCGGAATTTCGCGCAAGCCCAAGTGGTCGCGGCAATGTTTATTACGGCGGACGCGAGCCCACATCAAACATCAGTAGGCTAACTGAGAGTGCACAACGCCTCCGGTACCAATTGGTCAAAGTAGTAAGTGCGATTGCGCAGCCCGTTGCGTCTTGCAACGCCTGCCGAGAACACGTTCGTCTACTTACACCGTTCCTCACTGCAGTAGCAAGTGCGATTGCCCAGCCCGTTGCGTCTTGCAACGCCTGCCGAGAACACATTCGTCTACATATACAGTTCCTTCAAAGCAGTAGCAAGTGCGATCACCCAGCCCGTTGCGCCTTGCAACGGCTGCCGAGAATACGTTTGTCTACTTACACCGTTCCTCACTGCAGTAGCAAGTGCGATCGCCCAGCCCGTCGCATCTTGCGACGCCTGCCGAGAATACATACAGCTACTAATTCACGACCTTGCCATACTCCTGCGCTAGCACAGCAATCGTTTTGTCCTCATAGGACAGCCGAAGCTTAACTATACCTGTAGAACTGAGTCGACGACCCAATCGCACAGCACCACTGCATCGTGCAGTGTCCTGCCGAGCGGGTTTCAGTCTAGCCAGCAGTGCATATTACCGAAAAACCGCCGTTAATTTAAGAACCGCCTAAGTCCGGTAATCCGCGCCGGCTTATATCGTCGCCGATCACGCGTGACGGCAATCACATATACATATATGCGCCGCGTCCGTGAGCTCGCCGCGTTCACAACAGTAACTGTATCACCTTGCGTTCAAATAAATCTCTCTATATATATACATATATACGTCGTCACTTGTGTCTCACTCACGATTGTATCTATGTCCGGGATCGAATTCTTCGGTACCGCATTCAACGCTTTATTAACTATTTACAAAAGGGAAAACAAAATATAATTTTGGGTTGTGACCATACCGATTCTATACTTTAACCTGTTACGTCCGGGCGAGGCTTTTTCACGACTTTATACTTGTCAAGACGGTCGATGAGAATCCGCAAGCGGCCTGCCGTGCGACCAGGCGTAACGCTTGAATACTTTTGTTATCCAGTTACAATAGATAACGGTAATCTAACTGAAGATTATTATTGCAAGATTCTAATCCCTTCCTGGAAGAGGTGGGATTTTCTAGGTTATTTGGTATAAGCTAAACGGAGAAGTTAAATTAGAAACTAATATCGCGTTTAGTTACATGCAGGACTAATAGGATTCGTGTGTCTTCATAAGACCCGTACAGGTCCCCAATTACTCGCGTGAGGTTATGTTTTCGGCCGGTGTACAATACTATGGTAGACGAGGTGTGACGTCACAACACAGATGAAATCAAAGAAAATAGTATAAGGGGAAAACAAAAGTAGATATATTCAGTCGAAAATAGTAATATAAAGAAAATAGAAAAGAGATGTTATGAATCCGATAAACAACCAATATGAGTTGAAGCGTTAGACATTATCGCAGTATTGTGAGATGTTCAGAAAGAGCGCGCGACTATGATGCGCCTTACTACGAGCTGTTATATGCCGTGGAAGGGTGGTGAGGGTTCTCGAACACAACACTTGCTTCTTCTTCGAGCACAACTTCGGTTTATTATAGATAGGCGTACAAAAGATTCCCGACAAGAGTTAAATCGAAGTTACTGCCGAGAGGCGCGATCAAAAAGTGACCACCCGGGTGTCGCCAAGCGTCGCCGTTGACGCGGTCGCACGCGTGAGGTAGCAAGATGAGCATTCTAAGAAGCGGTATCCGGCTCGCTACCGGGAACGCTGGATCTCTGTCAGCAGGATCCAGCATCACGCCATTACAGAGCGCTCTTTACAAAGTTCACGGATGCGCTCTCGGTAATTAACAATTATATCCTTTACCATCGAAAGAGTTTAACACGAAGGAACGTGCACGGTCAAGATACCGTGCCCGCGGGATCTCTCCATAGCTTGAGCTCGGGCGTGATCATACAATGTGAGGTTATAATTGTCGTGTATCGCGACTGGAGGTTCCTACCGTGTCGCTGGTCTTCGGCGGTGTTCGGACGATTTCGCTCTGCGCACGCGCTATTCGTCTCTCTCTCTTTCTTTCTCTGTCTCTCTCTCTCTTTCGCTCGCTCTATCTCCTTGGCGTAGGTCGGTGGAATTCGGTGTTTTAACGATGATAGTACCTTCGAATCGAAATATGACTTTAGTACTTTGTTCCTCCTAGATTTGCCTATGCTCCGTGATAATTGTGCCGGGATGTAACCCGTTACAAGGTTCGACAAATCTGGAAGTTAATGCTTCTATTTGTTCAATTTCTTTAAGAGTTTACCGACTTTATCACCACGCGAGCGAGGAGCAACCTTTCCGCGTTCTGTTCAAGATATATATATATGTTAAGAAAAGAATATTGTAGTTGAAAATCAAGAAAAGGAAACTTAGAATTAACGCGTCCGACACGATTAGTCGGCCACGTGCAAACGAAACGCGCGCACCTTCGCACTTTTCACTAAATCAAAAGAAAACTGAGTCGGTCGAGAAAAAGAAACGGTCGATCAGCGGTCGATCCAGTGTACAAATATTGTGTTACTATGCTCGCTCGATGCTCAGCGAGATACTTTCGTTTGCTCATTTATCCTTTTCCAATTATTAAGTTTTATTTCAAATAAGATATGATTGCATTGACTCAGTCATCTAAAATTTCAGTAGCGCACGCTCCTGATTTCGTATGCTTGAACAGAATTAGGTTGATATTTGGGCAATGCCTTATTGCCACGAAAATAATAATTTACTTTTGAGAGAGAGAGAAACTAAAAATTTATCACGCGGAACCTCATCGCTTTCTTAGCCTATGCACACACACACTCATACCCGCTCGCACGCTTATATCTACTTACATCTACCTTAAACTACTTATATATATATAAAGGGTGCACCATATCTGGTGCCCCTTCTTAATTAATTATAGTGATCACGCAGCAAGGCAGGAGAATAACTGAGGTCCGAATATAACAAAACGAAAACACTTTATTCTAAGAACGAGGCAAGCTCGGAAAACACACAATGGAAGACACAGTAGGAACGTATCCGAACAATGGTGGGACAAGAAGAAGAAGCTAGAACTAGACTTAAAGCTATATTTACAATAAGGCACTAGTACAGGTCCCTAGGCTTGAGGTACTGTTTGCGCCTGCAGGCGCGCGCGTTTCCATCGTGGCCTAAACGAGGCGCCACAGCCACTCCCCCTCCAGTGACCTCGCTGAGAGGCGAGGAGAACGAAACCGTCCTCTTTAAGGTCGGCCGAGTAGGCGACAGCGTAGGCGGCAGCGTAGGTGTGGGCGCAGACGCTGGCGCAGGAGTAGGCGTCGGCGCAGGCGTTGGCACAGGCGCAGGCGTAGGAGTAGACGTCGGCGCAGGCGTTGGCACAGGCGCAGGCGTGGGAGTAGGAGTAGGCGTCGGCGCAGGCGTTGGTGTGGGCAGAGGCACAGGCACAGGCACAGGCGCAGGAGCAGACGTCGGCGTAGCGGTGGACGCCAGGGCATCCTCTGCCGCCAGGTATGCTGGCTTGAGCGCGTCGGTGGAGACGGTTCTCTCGGCGCCGTTGACCCGGATGACAAAATCTCTGTCGCTGAGCCGGCGGATGACTTCATGCGGCCCGGTGTATGGCGGCTCCAGCGGCTTCTTGATGGAATCAACCCTCTTGAAGACGTGGGAGCAGGTCCGGAGGTCTCGGAAGACGAATGGGCGCGACTGCGCGTGCCTAGAAGTCGGCACAGGCTTGACCTGGTGAAAGAGCGCGCGGAGCTTGTCGGCGAAACCGCACGGGTCTGCAGGAACGCTGTTCTTGACGAAAAATTCTCCCGGGACGCGGAGCGTTGTGCCAAACACCATCTCGGCTGGCGAGGCCTGCAGGTCCTCCTTAAAACTCGTCCGTAGGCCAAGGAGTGCTGGGGCGAGCAGGTCCGTCCAAGGCGTCTGTGGGTGGCACATCAGCGCTGCCTTGAGGGAACGGTGCATGCGCTCGACGAGGCCGTTGGACTGTGGATGGTAGGGAGCGGTCCGCACGCGCCTGGCGCCGATGAGCCGCGTCAGAGCGGTGAACAGCGCAGACTCAAACTGCGTTCCTTGATCCGAGGTAATCGTCAGCGGTGTCCCGTAGAGGCAGATCCAGTTGTCCAGGAAGGCCTTGGCAACCGTCGTGGCCTGCATGTCCCTCAGAGGAACTGCGAGAGGCCACCTGGAGAATCGGTCGACTACCGTGAGGCAGTATTGGAAGCCGTTGACGAGCGGTAGCTTAATCAGGTCGACGTGAACGTGGTCGAATCTGTTGTCCGGCTCGCTGAAGGTGCCAAGCACGGCCCGATTGTGGCGATGCACCTTGGCGCTCTGGCAGGAGACGCATTCCCTGGACCATTGGGCGGCATCCTTCCTCAGACCTGGCCAGAAAAACTTCTGGGCGAGAAGGCGTGCAGTAGACCTGCCGCTGGGATGAGACAGCCCGTGAATCACGTTGAAGGCGCTGCGGCGCAGCGGCGAGGGGATGTAGGGCCTAACGACGCCGGTGGAGATGTCGCAGGAAACGTCGTGGCCTTCGATGGTGAGCCGGTGGAGCTCGCGCGAGGAGACGTCCGCAAGGTGCGGCAGCTCGTGATCCGTCAGCTGGGCCTGAGAGATGGTGGCCGCGTCGAGCAGCGTAGGCATGCCGATGGTGCACGTACGTGAGAGGGCGTCCGCGACGACGTTATCTTCTCCCTTGACCGCCTCGAACCGCATGTCGAACTGGAAGATGTAATCCAGTTGTCTTTGGACACGCGGGGAGGCCTTGTCCGAACGCTGGCCGGCTGCGTGGATGAGCGGACGATGGTCGGTCTTGACCACAAACGGACGGCCCTCCAGGATGCGTTGGAAAAACTTCACGGCTGCAAAAATGGCCAGAAGTTCGCGGTCGTATGCGCTGTAGCGCTGCTCGGTATCGCTTATCTTTCGCGAGAAGAAACCGATGGGTCTCCATGCGCCGTCCGTGAACTGCTCCAGGGCAGCGCCGATAGCAGAGCCGGAGGCGTCGGTGACAAGCGCAAGAGGGGCCGTCGGCGACAGGAATGCCGGTGTGACTGCCGAGGCGATGCTGTCCTTCGCGCTCTGAAATGCCTGCTCAGCTTCTGTGGTCCAGGTGAGAGGCGTCTTGGATGACTTCGGGATACCGTGTAGGAGATTGTGCAGCGGAGCCTGGAATTCGGCCGCCCTCGGAATGCAACGCCGGTAATAGTTGAGCATCCCGAGGAATCGACGGAGCTGCGACGCTGTGACCGGCTTTGGGAAGCACTTGATTGCCTCTACTTTCTGCGGCGGCGGCTGGCAACCGTCCTTGGAGACGACGTAGCCAAGGTGGTTGACCTGGTTCCTGGCGAAAACAGACTTCTCCAGGTTGATGGCAAGTCTGGCGCTGCGCAAGGCCTCAAAGAGGAGGCGGAGATGCGAGAGGTGCTCCTCGTGAGAATGCGACATGACCAAAATGTCGTCGAGGTAGGCACGTGCGAAGGGCAGCTTGCGAAGCAGGGCGTCCATAAACCGTTGGAAGGTCTGGGCTGAGTTGCGCAGCCCCAGGGGCATGCCCACGAACTCAAACAGCCCGAACGGCGTGGTGACTGCTGTCTTGGCGACGTCCTCAGGCGCAACCGGAAGCTGATAGAACGCCCTCTGCAGGTCGATGGAGGAGAAGACTGAGCATTCATGGCAGTCCTGGAGGAGATCCTCGATGACAAGCAGCGGGTAGCGGTCCGGTATGGTGCTGGCGTTGAGGCGTCGATAGTCGCCTGTGGCTCTCCAGCCACCAGAGGGTTTCTGCACCAGGTGCAGCGGACTAGCCCACTGGCTAGAGGAAGGTCGGACAATGCCGCGGTCGAGCAGGATGCCAAACTCCTCCTTGGCAGCTGCAAGGCGTTCCCCCGCGAGCCTCCGAGGCCGCTCGAAGACAGGTGGGCCTGTCGTATGGAGGTAGTGCTGCACGGGGCAGCCCTCCAGGACTGCTGCAGAGGCGACAGGTTCGGCGAGGTCGGCAAATTCGCCCAGCAGGCGAGCACAGCGCTGTGAGGAGGCGTCCTCCGGGGAGTCTGGAAGCCGGACCGTGGAAATAGAATGCGTGTCGGCTACGTGGCACTCACCTTCTGCTGCCAGTGAGGTTAGCGGGTCCATGATACGCCGCTTTCCGACGTCGACCAGGAGGCCAAAGTGCGCGAGGAAATCCGCACCGAGGATGGCAGTCTGGACATCTGCCACGATGAAAACCCACTTGAGGACCCTGCGAAGGCCCAGGTTGAGCGTCAGGGCCTGCCGACCGTAGGTGGCGATGGCGGAAGAGTTGGCAGCATATAGGGTCAGCCTTTGCACCGGCAGTCTCTTGGGTGCAGCTGACCTGGGTAGTAGCGAGACCACCGAGCCCGAATCCACTAGGAGCTTCAGTTGAGTCTCGCGATCAAAGACGTGGAGGCGGTTCTCCACTGGTGAAAGCGCGCCGGCGTCGGTGGCCTGGACGGACGCCGGCGACGCTAGTTTTTCTTCTGCGGCTCCGGAGCTGGTTGGGAGGCCAGGAAGGCGCACGGCCGGAGGCACCTCTGTGCCTGGCTGCCGAAGCGCAGGTGGTAGTGGCACACACGAGATGCTGTTGCTGGTGCGGGCGAGTGTGAACGTTGGCTGTGGCGCCTCGTTTAGGCCACGATGGAAACGCGCGCGCCTGCAGGCGCAAACAGTACCTCAAGCCTAGGGACCTGTACTAGTGCCTTATTGTAAATATAGCTTTAAGTCTAGTTCTAGCTTCTTCTTCTTGTCCCACCATTGTTCGGATACGTTCCTACTGTGTCTTCCATTGTGTGTTTTCCGAGCTTGCCTCGTTCTTAGAATAAAGTGTTTTCGTTTTGTTATATTCGGACCTCAGTTATTCTCCTGCCTTGCTGCGTGTTCAAATCACGTCGGGGTCACCACTAAAGGGTGCACCATATCTGGTGCCCCTTCTTAATTAATTATAGTGATCACGCAGCAAGGCAGGAGAATAACTGAGGTCCGAATATAACAAAACGAAAACACTTTATTCTAAGAACGAGGCAAGCTCGGAAAACACACAATGGAAGACACAGTAGGAACGTATCCGAACAATGGTGGGACAAGAAGAAGAAGCTAGAACTAGACTTAAAGCTATATTTACAATAAGGCACTAGTACAGGTCCCTAGGCTTGAGGTACTGTTTGCGCCTGCAGGCGCGCGCGTTTCCATCGTGGCCTAAACGAGGCGCCACATATATATATATATGATGGGACGAATATGATTCCACGGTGAGGGAATTCCACTACATATTACTGCTCGACAGCACCACGTATACGATGGACCTAAGTCATTATACGAATAATTCGTATACGCGGCCTGGAGGAAAAATGAAATAATAATGATTTTACAACTAATACTCTAACAGCGCACCGGATGCGATGGACCTAAGTCATTATACGAATAATTCGTATCCGGCGGCCGGAATAAAGGAAAAAAAAGAGAGTTTAATGAAGAAATTATGCTAAAAGAAAAGGAAAAATCAAAAAGTTACGCTGGGACGTAACAAACCTACTCTTATAACTACCGCGAGCTTATTTCTAGTTTAATATGTACATAGTGCTCAAACACAAATTAAATTATTATATTTTTATTGGTTGCCTGCTACACAAGATCGGGCAATTGTCATTCATACATACATACACACCTTAATCTAGACGTTCATACAGCTAGCCTAAAAGAAAACAAAAGGTGCTTTTATATTCAACGCTTCTTAACTTAAGTTTCGCCTAACTGTGTTTGTGTCAGTGTGCTCATTTTCGTCTGTATTTTGTCTCTTATCAACCTATTTAACTATTTTCACTTTTTTCATTGTTTTTACACTCGGGGTCGGGGAGGGGTTCTTGGTACTCCTTCGCGGTTAGGCCCAGGGGATCTTGGGGGTCGGTGAGTAACGGGATCGCAATGCGTGCCTCTGGTACGTCCTTCCGGTTGACCTGCGTCGCCCGCTTCCTTCGTCCTCGGCGTTGGCAGCGGTCGGCAATGATCGTCGCTTCCTCCTCGTCCTCACTGTTTGTGAGGAGGTCCCCAAAATAACCCCGCATCCGGATTCGGATTCTCTCCTCCATAGAGTACGTGCCTCCTCTACCCCGTGGTGCGTCGGCCAATAGCTTAGCCTTTTTTGAAAGCGATGTTTGATGGTGCTTACTCTGGTCCTGTAGTGCTTCAAGTGTTTTAGCCACTTCCATGTTGATTGCATGTTCCTCGGGCACAGGTTTGATTTTCCACGCATCCGGTGTCTGCGTTCGGGCGACGGAAGTAGACGCTCTTGCCTGCGTTGCCCTGCGGGGTGCAGGTCGTTGCGATCCTCTGGGGTTGCTCCATTTTCCTGCCACGATCGTTTTTAATTCGTGCGCAGGCAGTTGCTGATATCTCAAGTTCGTGCCTGTTTGTGTGGCTCGGGAAATCATTTCCCAAGCAGCGTAACTCTGCGTACCTTTCGCTTCCATCTTATGTGTTCGCGCACTTGATTCAATCTGATTTCTGCGAACGTTCAGACTTCTCTCCTACCTACACTCGCGTCGTCACTGTTACGTCCCAGCGTAACTTTTTGATTTTCTTAATTAATCTTTCTTTCATTTCCTTTATCCCGGCCTCCACCGGTTGCGACAATATTCATATTACGGCTTGGGCCTTCGCAGCCGCCGCGCTGTTTGAGTATTAGCTTTAAAATCATAATTATTTAATTTTTCCTCCAGGCCTCGTATGCGACAATACTCGTATTACGGCTCATGCCTTTCGCATACGTGGCACTGTTGAGCGTTAACGTGTAGTGGAGTTCCCTCACCGTGGAATCATGCTCGTCCCACCTCATGTACATATAAGTAGTTTAAGTGTAGATATAAGGATAGATGTGTAACCGTGACACGTTACTTCTCCCTCGGTTACAACAGAAAGAACGTTACAAACTCTGAAGGAGTATCCGATCCCTGAGGTTATAGCCGACGTTAAACAAAAATAGATATCAAATAGTTGTCACTGACTATTGCTATGGGCATACGTGACTATGACCGTGGAGTCGAACCACTAGGCGACGAGAGGTAGTGTAGTAAGTGGGTTTGTAATGTATTTGGTAAAAAGTGAGTATATTCTGTGTAAATGATGAGTGCCGTGATACAGATGGTTGGTGTATGAACGCGAATGTAAGCGTGGGGCAAACCGTACGTATTGCTTGACGGCAGTGTATGGGTGACCT
Organism: Priocnemis perturbator; assembly: GCA_963942575.1. Taxonomy (NCBI): domain Eukaryota; kingdom Metazoa; phylum Arthropoda; class Insecta; order Hymenoptera; family Pompilidae; genus Priocnemis; species Priocnemis perturbator. The sequence continues at coordinate 6,305,749 of OZ012643.1, read as the reverse complement.
CTACACAGAGATGCGCGTGGTCTTAGCTTACGCGCCATATATGTTATTTCTATTTACATGCCGAAGTTGAACACAAAGGCGCTTACGCGTATTGCCGGGAACGACGGACGGTGACTTCGAGAGTCTGACAACTGTTCCTATACAAAAACGCGACGGTGTGGATGCTTATATCCTTGGTTAGGAAAGCCTGGGCGTGAGGTGCAAATATCGGTGCTGCAGAGGGCTGCACTGATGAGTCGCTAAAACGCGGCGTCAATCAAGACTTCCCTCTGAGGTGACCTATTATCTCTACGAATCTATGCAAGTGTACATTCGTAATGTACCTGTGAACAATTCGGTTACAACAACGACCAGTCGGCGGGGGATACAGCCAAGTACCACCCGTGCAACCAGACAGTTTTACCTTGATATCACAGGTCTCTTGTGTTTAATACGTAACTCGGACTTAGGTCAATACAAACTATGTCTCGACTGCAATATGTTCTTTATAATTCTTACTTCGAGAACACTTCGGCGAAGGAATCTAACCAGACGGCGGGGGACACAGTCAAGTGCCAGCAGAGCATCCAATCTACCAGCCGCTAGATATCTTGTAGTGCTTTTTATTTACGCAAACTGCCTTCTGAATGGGCTAAGTCTTTGCCAAAGGGGGCTCGCAACTACGCAAAGCCTGCAAGGGCGCAGATCGTCCACCAAAAGGTTAACACACTGCGAGGAGTCGGGTAGTCCGAAGACGGACTGTAAGGGGTACAGTCAAGTACCGGTCGAGTGTCTTGGTCAGGCACCTTATTCTTCCGTGGATCTAATCTATAAATATTCCTACTCGCTACTCTTTGGAATCATCTTGAAGAACGCTGCGTTAATTCGACGTAGTGATTCCTCGACTAAGGGAGTCAGCTTGCTGGATGTTACATGCGTAAATTTAAAATGACGGAACGTGAGTTTAACTGTTTTACTCCTGAATGAATTTAATGATAGAGAACACGACTGTTGCGTATTTACAGTCACCTCGGGCGGGCGGCCAATGGGCGCCCGCGACGTTCTCACCGGAATCAATAACACGGTCGATACTCGGGCGATACTGTATGTAAACGCGCCTGCTAATTAGCAGCGCCGCGTCGCGTCCTTCTCGGGCGATTGTACTCTCGCGCTTCCCGCGTGCTCTCGACGGCCATTACCGTCTTCTCTATCCTGGCGACAGGTTCTTCTCTGCTTTTGCCGAAAAGTAGCGAGAGCTTAACTGTGTAAAACCTCGGTGCGTGAGGATCAATCTAATCGTGCGAATCAAGGGAACATTCGAAAGACGCTCGGGTGCTCCTCAAACATTGTAATTCCTAGTTTTAAGTGCGTAGGTTAATAAATACTTTTTGGTTATCCTCAACCACGTGTTCGTGTATTGTGCCGACCAGGTGCCGTGCGACTTAGTGTGATCTACCTCAACTTTCTTAAAATTCCTCACCCGCGCTAAACCAGACTCCTCAGGCGCTAGTGCAGACTCACTAGCACTATTCAAAACATTGGTCCTTCGAGCCGGATAAGCGCGTGTGAGAAGTGGCATAAGAAAGGACAGAACACGACGCCAACGTGGCGGACCAAATGAGCCGTTTTCGGGTTATCTGGCGGCTCGAGGAGGAGACACCCGCGGCGCCACTCAAAACGCTCCACCCGGAGGCGGGCAGGACGCAGCTCGATCATCTGGAGCAAGCTTGGAAGATGTTCGACGAGCAAGACAATGGGCTGTGCGGACTACTCAGGAGCCCTTTTTCAAGTTGGAGTACACCTCCGAGGGGGTGTACGACCGGTGCCTCGATCTGTTTATCAATGCAACTACGGCACTTCGCATCCTGCAGGCGGAACAACTAAAAAAGGAGCAGATCGGGACTCCTCAACCACAGGGCACGCCGCAGGCACCCCATCACGTTAAGGACCCTCTCGCCCCCCCACCTCCTCGCAGGCCTGTTCCAGGCCTCCTCTCGGGGCCAGAGTGCTTACAACTGCTGCTGCGCCAGTCGAGACGACCAGGGCGCCCTCACCTCCGAGGCCGAGGTCACATACACCTCCGGCAATATCGCACGTTAGTGCCAGCTCCGACGGGCAGGGTCTCCGGCCGCACTATTTATCGAAGTGGCAAGTGATCTCAGGGTTAGGAGCTGCAACCTCACCGGGCCTACTCGCCAAGACCACGGAAAATCCTCAACTGGGCCCCCCTCTCGCAGCACTGGGTACCCCTCTCGCACCATCGCCGGGGCAGCGCATTCATCCTTCCACGATCAGGGTTCCTCAGGTCAAATTCGCCTCTTGTCACCTGCCAGAACGTGCGGTGAAGACGCTGAGGTTGGAAGTCCGACCCTCAAACATACGCATCGGCGGGGTAAGAGGGATCCACTCAGGCTACACATGGCGTGCGGCAACTGTTCTCCTCCCGTCGAGCTACGACCGGACTGCAGGACTCACCATCACGGCTCACATTCTCAAGAAAACTTCCACGTGGCTGCCCTCATTTGTCGTGCCTGAGCACTGGTGGCCACATCTACAGGGAATACCATTCGCCGATCCTGACTTCCTCACCCCCGGAGAGATAGATCTCATTTTGGGAGCAGACGTTTACGGGCAGTTGCTGGAGCCCTGCGTCCGGAAGGGAAGCCCTCAGGAGCCAATCGCCCTCCGCACACCATTCGGATGGGTCGTACTCGGCCCGGTCGATGACGGGCGAGCCGGCCAGGTCGCAACCACGCACGCTGTTGCGATCGACCATCATTTGCACGATCTTCTCGAGCGCTTTTGGGTTCAAGAGGAGCCGACGATCAGGATTGCAGCGAGCCTCACCGAAGACGAGCTCGGTTGCGAGGAACACTTCTGGACGACACACACCAGAGACGCCTCAGGACGATACACGGTCAGGCTACCTCTCAAGGCCCCGGTGACTAGTCTGGGTGATTCTAGGCCTACGGCGCAGGGAGCGCTTCGACGTCTATTCAAACAGCTCTCAGGCGACGACCATTATATGGAGCTCTACGTGTCATTCATCCGTGAGTACAAAGAATCTTCTCACCTCCGGAAGCTTTCACAGACTGCCCCAGAGCCATCCTCGATGTACTATCTTCCGCACCACGACGTCCTCAAGGAACAGGGCCTCACCACAAAACTCAGGGTCGTATTCAACGGATCCGCTCCGACCTCCTCAGGGCGTTCCCTCAACGACATCCTCTACACGGGCGCCAACCTACAGGTCGACATCGCCGACGTCATCCTCTGGGTACGGAAACACCGCTTCCTCTTCGCGACGGACATCACCAAGATGTTCCGCCAAATCAGGGTGCACTCGGATGGTTGGGATCTGCAGCGCATCATCTGGACGGACGAACAGGGCGCCCTCACCCCGTGTCAGCTCACCACTGTTACCTACGGCACCCGTCCGGCGCCGTTCCTTGCCGTGCGGGCTCTCCTCCAGTTGGTGGCAGACGACGGGCACCGGTGTCCACTGGCCATCGCACCTCTTACAAAGGGGCGATACGTCGATGACATCTACGGCGGGTCAGATGATCGGAAGGAAACTCAGGAGATAGCACGCCAAGTAACGGCTCTCTGCAAGGCGGGCGCATTCCCGCTGGCAAAATGGGCCAGCAACGACACGGAGCTCCTCCAAGCCGTCTCCCCCGAGTCCCCCTCTTCGGACCTCGCACACCCCCTCGAAGACGCTGGCGTCAAGATTCTGGGCCTCTCCTGGCATCCTCAGGCGGACGACTTCAGGTTCCATGCACTCCCTGACACCTCAACCTCAGTCACGAAACGGGCGGTACTCTCGGAGGTCGCACAATTATACGACCCTCTCGGCTTCCTCGCACCGGTCATCGTACGCGCCAAAATGCTACTGCAGGAGCTGTGACTGGATAAATTAGGCTGGGACGATCCTTTGTCTCCTCAGACGTGCCAACGGTGGTATCAATTTCGGACGGACCTCACTGAATTGCGCAAACTCTCGGTTCCACGCTGGCTGCACCTCACTCGAACTACGCAGGTGGAGCTACATGGTTTCTCGGACGCCTCTCAACTAGCCATGGCAGCGGTCGTCTACGTCAGGGTCTCCTCCATGGAATCAGAGCCGATCACTACTCTGGTAAGCGCCAAAACACGGATTGCTCCTCTTAAGCTACTCACGATTCCCAGGTTGGAACTTGGTGCTGCGGTACTTCTCGCCAAACTCGTCAAGCACATTCAGGAAACTCTCGAGCTCGTCGGGGCACCTACGTTTCTCTGGACCGACTCTACCGTTGCCCTCACCTGGATCCGCAGTCACCCCTCACGATGGAAGGACTTCGTCCGCAATCGGGTGGTTACCGCTCAGGATCTCGTCCCACACGCACAATGCCGCTTCGTACCGGGCAGGGACAACCCCGCCGACTGCGCTTCGCGCGGGCTCACACCAGCTCAGCTGTCGCGCCACTCACTATGGTGGAGCGGCCCTCCTTGGCCCACTCTACCTCAGCAGAATTGGCCATCATCAATGCCACAACCGGACCCGAAGGCAGACCTCGAGGAGCGGCCAGGACTCACCCTCGCATTGACGGCATCGGAACCTCACCCCCTCTGGGACGTAATTCAACGGTATTCGTCTCTCATTCGATTCCTCCGTATCACGGCACTGTGTCGACGAGCCGTCGTCAGATTCAGGCGCACCCCGGACTCCTCTCTCAACAACCCACTCACCTCAGAGGAAATGGAAGCAGGCCGCATATATTGGGTAAGGGCAACGCAGGGTGCTTACTTCTCGGCAGAGCTCAAGATCATGGCGCGCGGACAACACCTCTCACGGACGCATCCTCTAACTCGGCTCACGGCCTTCGTCGATCGCTCGGGCATTCTCAGAGTGGGCGGTCGGCTGCGCAACGCGGAACTCGAAGAGGGAACGAAACACCCCTTCATACTGCCTCGGGACGCGCCACTCACGCACCTCCTCATCTCAGACGGTCATCTACGGACCCTTCACGGCGGCACTCAACTGACGCTGGCACATCTCCGCAGGACCTACTGGATCATCGGGGGCAGAGCCCCGGTGCGTTCTCACATCCTCCATTGCACACGCTGCGCTCGTTAACGGGGCGTGCGGGCTCAGCAGCTTATGGGACAGTTACCTCAGGCCAGAGTAACCTTTTCGCGGCCATTCCTCACCACCGGAGTCGACTACGCAGGCCCGAACACCCTCAAGACCTGGAGAGGTCGCGGGGCCAAGGCGCACAAGGGCTGGCTCGCGATCTTCGTCTGCTTCGTCACCTCGGCAGTCCACCTCGAGGCCGTCTCGGACTACTCACGGACGCCTTCATCTCAGTGTTTCGACAATTCGTAGGCAGGAGAGGCATCTGCGGGTCACTCCACAGTGATTGCGGTACCAATTTCCTCGGTGCAAATGCCGCCCACAGGAAACTATTCACCTCGGGCACAAGAGAGTCTAAGGAAATCTCTCATTTACTCTCAGGCGATGGTACTCTTTGCTTTTTCAGTCCTCCGGCAGCCCCTCACTTCGGCGGAAGATCGGAAGCAGCGATCAAAATCGGTGAAACATCACCTACGGAGAACCCTCGGGGACACCATTCTCACGATTAAGGAGCTGACCACTCTACTGGTGCAAATCGAGGCAGTTCTCAACTCCCGACCGCTGCACCCGCTGTCTGATGACCCTGACGATCTCGACGACCTCACACCCGGCCACCTCCTCATCGGAGCAGCACTGACGACAGTGCTTGAACCCTCACTCTCTACGGTACCAGTAGCACGTCTCTCCCGCTGGCAACTTATTCATCAAAAATTTCAGTATTTCTGGGCACGCTGGTCGAAGGAATGCTTACAACGCCACTTGGCCATCTCGAAGCGGCACCATCCAACCAATCAAATCAGGGAGAACTCACTGGTCCTCATCACCGATGAGCGGTTTCCTCCTGCCAAGTGGCCTCTGGCGCAGGTACTCTCTCTGCACCCCGGAGCCGACGGCCTCACCAGGGTGGTCACGCTAAAGACTTCCTCAGGCACGCTAGTCCGACCCATCGCCAAACTCTCGGTACCGATCTCCACACCAACGGATTAGCCAACGCTGTTGGCTAAGGCGGGCGGAATGTTGCGTATTTACAGTCACCTCGAGCGGGCGGCCAATGGGCGCCCGCGACGTTCTCACCGGAATCAATAACACGGTCGATACTCGGGCGATACTGTATGTAAACGCGCCTGCTAATTAGCAGCGCCGCGTCGCGTCCTTCTCGGGCGATTGTACTCTCGCGCTTCCCGCGTGCTCTCGACGGCCATTACCGTCTTCTCTATCCTGGCGACAGGTTCTTCTCTGCTTTTGTCGAAAAGTAGCGAGAGCTTAACGGTGTAAAACCTCGGTGCGTGAGGATCAATCTAATCGTGCGAATCAAGGGAACATTCGAAAGACGCTCGGGTGCTCCTCAAACATTGTAATTCCTAGTTTTAAGTGCGTAGGTTAATAAATACTTTTTGGTTATCCTCAACCACGTGTTCGTGTATTGTGCCGACCAGGTGCCGTGCGACTTAGTGTGATCTACCTCAACTTTCTTAAAATTCCTCACCCGCGCTAAACCAGACTCCTCAGGCGCTAGTGCAGACTCACTAGCACTATTCGAAACAACGACCTACTCGTGAATCCCTCAGTATTCACCCAGACTTTCCTGAGTCGTTCGACGTGGTTTCAAACCGTATTGTAATTTTCTAATCCGCGTACTTGGAGTATACTGTACGTATCTCGACTTGTATCGATAATCGTAGGCTATGGAATTTACGTTGGGTCTGTTCTTTCGTGTTGAGGGTGACTAGTCCTCTGTACTCAAGATAAGACGCTTGATCGTTGGGATCGCGGAGTTTCTATATACGCGGTGAGGTGATGACGCAAGCGAGAGGGGGTGTCCCTCTATTAATATTATTCCTGCGGCGCGAGCGAAAAGATCTCCCTCTACTGGGCGCTCGACCCATCGCTGCTGGTATACGCGCGTATATGAGTCATGTATGCGCGGATGTGACCGTCCAAAAAATACGGTTACACGCTCCTTTTTTTTATTATTATTATTATTAGTATAGGTAACGTAATTATTTCTACAGTAATCCAAAACGAGGTGTATGTGTAGTATATAGAAAAATGTAATATAAAAGAAAGGAAGCAATATGTGTATATTGTTCTCGCGATCGAGCTGATCGCGAGCTGTCTCAGCGGACGACGTTTGTATTAACTGGTTGCGAACACACACACACACACACACACGGAGCAGTGCCTCGTAAGCACTGTCTCAGAAAGATTCTGCAATGCCTTTCAGTTCAGGTGTATTCGTATATATTAGTTTATTTGACTAGTGTATAGTACAGTGGCTTTAATTAGACTGGTCGCTCCTTGCGCTTAAATTGCTCGTCAGTACAGGGAAGGAGAGGGCAGGAGAGCAGGTAAAGGGTTTAGGTAAGTAAGAGAGGGGGGACAACAGAAACACGAGCGGTGGACATAGCGAAGAAAGAGAAAGAGAGAAACAGTGTGAAACGGAGAAGGAGATAGTTAGGGAAAGTCGAGGCAGAAGCAAAACAAACACGATATTTAAAAGGCTGCTCGTTGGGCTTTGCCCCAGCTGATTTTGGCGTCGCAACATATATGGTCACATAGGTGTAATAATTTCCCAATCCTATACTTAAATACTATTCATGTCCCCCATCTCCCTTCAAATCCTCCATGGGACATGATTCTCTTCCCTCTTATGGAAATCTCCCTTCAGTAGGAGCCTACACTCCTTGATGCAGTCAGGGCAGTCGACTGCGGGCCGGATTGCCAGAACTAATTTCCTGCAATTCTGGCACTGTCCAAGTTTACGGGCCCATTCAAGAGGGGCAGTAACGCGGTCTGTGGCCCTCAGGAGATTGTAGCAGTCGCTACAAAAATGCCCGCTATCGCCTCTATAGAATTGGGTGGAACCGGACGTCAAACAGCTGGCCATCTCGGGGCTCATTGTATTTTCCATGGGTGTTTGCTTAGCTGGAGGATTAATGGTTTATGGTTAGTGGGTGGTTCATGTGTTTGGCAGGAAACCCTCCACCAGTGATGATTATTGTTGGATTTATTGCTAGGGTTTGAGGTCGAAAAGTCCATCAGGTTCCGTCTTAGGTATATCATGCCGAACTACAGGTGGAATGAGTTCACTAGGAGTTAACGTATGTGGAGCGGTTGGGTATAAGGCAGGTATCTCTACCGGTTTTGGTTGGCGAGTTGCCTCCCCGATTTCTATTGCGATATGAGGGCCGCTCGGGCCTTGACCTTGATTTCCCTGTCGTTTCTTTTTTTCTATCAGTTTTTGGACTAGGGTTCCCCGCACGGCGGTCAGCACATACACCGACCAACCGTACGCTTTATGAAGTGACCTGCCATGCATCAAGATGTTAATAAACTAGATCAATGTTCTAAGGATCGTGATGACTCCGATGAATCCTGGCGTGAGTGTTCCGAAACTCGTTACTCTGACCCAAATCTTGTCCCAAGCGGTGTTTGCTAGTTTCTGTAAAGAATTTTCTTCAAATAGATTCATAATCTCATGCCCTTCCTCGATGATCGGCTGCCCTAGAAGCCCGCGCGCCATGCTGTTTAAAACGCCCGGTCTTTCGGCCTGTAGCATAATGTGGTCTCGTAGTTCGTTGAGTTCCTGTTTCCCACTCGTGGCAAGGTCCCCTGGGTTGATGTATTCCCACGTTGACTGCATTTCCGTTTGGATGATGGTGGGTGCTACCGCACTCGTCGCTCCGGGTAAGAAACGGTACCACCTTCCTTCTAGGCGGTACATTGTTGGTACAAAAGGGTCGCACGCTATCTGCGTGCCGGTTCTTAATAGGATGTGGGTCCTAAGCGTTAGGAAGAGACTATCGTTTCCTCTTAGCACGGGCAATTGCTGGTAACAGGTGGGAGTTAGGCGGAGCTTGACCTCTACGGGTACACATTTGATTATGTGTGCAACCTCCCCGGCGACTACCGCCATATACCCGGGCTCTCTCATAATATCGTGCCCCAAAAGGTCTGGGGTTAATGTGGCTATAGCTATTGTGTTATGTAAGACTTTCTGTTGCAGGCTGCATCGTTGAGTGAGAGTATTCCGGTATAGCTGTCCTATCTGAGTCCTAATGTGTTTTTCTACGTAGACAAATTGACATAGGCAAATATATCCAGATTCTTTACGTGTACTGTGCCTTTAGGAATCAGCATCTCTCCGTTCCTTACTTCGAAAATCAATAATTTGGGATGATCGGTCCTTATCAAAATATGTCCGCACAAGCGGAATTTAGAGCGTCGGGTAAGGGCGAAGGTAATGTCGCCGGGGGACAGGGAATATACGATATGGTCTTCCTTGGCAGTGTTGTCGGAGATTCTATTAGCTTGATAAAGTACTCCGTATTCGGTGAGTTGACAGCTATCAGTCGGGACTGGGTCCCAATAAGTATTCCCGCCTTCCACATCGGCGCAGTGCGTGGAACTGAAATCACACATGACTCCGGATCTTAAATGTAGCCTATTAGTTTCGATGTCCACTGGGGCTACGTAATCTTGTAGTGTAATTTTGACGGTTCCAGTTACTATTACTTGTGTCCAGCTTCCGTACGGATCAGAGTAGACGCTCCCCTCGCAATGACCATCCATGTCGACTACTCCTGCTAGTGTGAGTGGGCGCATTATTGTCTGGTTGGGTAATAAGCCTCTAAATATGGTATTTCCTATCTTGACATCGCGGTGCTGGTGCATTTGGTTACATTGTTCTCTGGAAGATTCTTCTATGTATGCTAATCTGGCGTTCAGTACGTCTGTAGTGTGAGAGAACATCCCACACTTTTTAACAGTACGGTCGATTTCTATCTTGCATTGTAGAATACGGACAAATCTGAACTCGTTAATCTGGAGTAATTGAATTTGTATTTCATTGACGTTGACTTGCGTTTCTGGGATATCGCATCTCCCAACTTCTAGTAGTGATACCGTAGTCACATTGTTTCCCTTGCTTCCGCAGTCATAACCTATTATCGCTATTCCAGGTGTAAATTGGTGGGACAGGAAAAAGAGTGCAAGAGACACAGCTTGATCATCTGTAACGACTTTATGTTGTTAGAGGGGGCGCAGGGAGATGTGATTTCTTGAGTCGGTTGGGATGTACTGTGCTCGAGTTCTTTTTTACGGGAATCCGGACATTGCCTTGCGGGAGAATTTCCAACACTTGGTGTGGACCGGTATACTGGGCCCCAAGCTTTCCTGGTTTGGGGCCCCTTAATAGAAAAACCGAGTCTCCGATTTGAAAATTTTGTGGGTTCAAATGGTCGTCATGTCTTTCCATTTGATTTTTCCTTGCTGCCAACTAAGTTATCGCGAGCCGTTTGTTGGACCTGGTGTAGTCGGGTTGCGAGTTGTATCAAATATTCATCGTAAGTGGTTATTTTATCTTCGGGGACTAACGGAAGGCCGGATGGTAAACGTGCCATCCGCCCGAATGTTAGTTCATACGGGGTGTGTTTGGTGCTCTCGTGTACACCACTGTTGTAATTGAAGATTGCTAATTCTACATAATCATCCCACTCCGTGTGTTCAGTTGTGAAAAGTTTGAGTTATTCCCCCAAGGAGTGGTGCGACCGTTCTAAGGAGCCATTGGATTGAGGGTGGAAACCGGTAGTCCGGAGTTTTTTTATTCGAAAGAGTCTGGTTAACCTTTTCATGAGTTACCCCACGAAGTTTCGTCCCTGGTCGGTAAGTACTGCCTTAGGTGACCCGAATATGCACAAGAATCTTTTTACGAAGGCATCCGCCACCGTTCTCGCGGTCTGATGACGCATCGGTACCGCTATACAGAATTTGGTGAGTTGATCCTGTATGGTTAGTATGTATTCATTCCCGTTTTTAGAGGCTGCCAATGGTCCAACGATATCCATTGCAATTTTGTCGAACGCCCTACCAGGTGTGTCGGTTATTATCATAGGCTGTTTGGTTTTAACCCTAACTAGTTTCTTTAATTGACACTGCAGGCATTGCTGAATAAATTCCTATATGTCCTCTTTCAAATGTTCCCACTGGTAATGCTGACGAACACGATTATACGTTTTTGACACGCCACGGTGTCCTCCGATAGGCGTAGCGTGCATTTCACGTAGGATCTCCGGCCTTAGATCGGTCGGCGGGTATTTGACAATGTTACGGCAAATTATTACTTTAATCTTACTACGACGGAAAGCTTGATGTATAGCTTCATATACCTTTGACCAGGCTACGTTGGATATTCAGGTGCTTTGGGAAATGCTGATGGAAGAAATTCCAAGCTCTACTGACTCGAGTTTAAGCTTCTTTAGGAATTTGCTTATTACGGCCAGTTTTTTGGTGGGCCCGTCCCCCTCTACCTCTTCGAGGACTAAGACAATATGGTACTGGCTATTTCGCTTCACGATCTCTACTGTATTTGGCCGCATTACTTTTACATAAGCGAGGAGTTGTTTCTCAAAAAGGGTTTGTGATCCACTATCGATGGGTGATCCCTTCGTGTTTAGGAAATAACATAGATTATCCCTTCGGAGGAAAAATAAATCTCTAGATTGTATTATACCGGAGTGTTCGTCTTCATCGATATCGGTTCGGTGGTAAGTAAGGAGGGGGTCGGGGGCATTTTTGGTCTCGGTTTCTTCGTCTGCGTTATCGCGATTGGCGTACGATTCCGCATCTACCGCTTTCGCCACTGCGGCAGGGTAGAGAGGTTGACTCGGTTGTGTCTTTTTCGACTGAGATTGGGTCATTCTTTTATCGACGGGAGCGGTAGGTTGTGCGCTTCCGAGTTTTCCTGGGTGAGCTGGTACGCGCATTGCTGTTTCGGTCGTTAATGGTTCCTCTAATTCACTTTGACAAAAGGGGGTACTATCGATTGGTGACAACACATTGCCCTCATCAAGGAGTTCGGTGAGTCGGCACGCGGGCGTGGTCAAGTTGTCGTCGTCTTCGTCCGTGTCATCTTCTAATAGTTCGCATATAAAATCCGTGTCTTTTGCATCGATAAGCTTACTACGACCTACAACATGGCAGTCGACCGGATTGCGCGAGAGCGCGTCTGCGTTTACATTAGTCTTTTCTGCCTTGTACACAATATCATAATCGTACTCTGATAGTTTCAGTCTCCATCGCAGAATCCGCATATTGGCGTCTTGTGCATGTTTAAACCATATTAGAGGTTTATAATCGGTGACCAAAGTAAATTTGCGCCCGTACAAGTAAGGTCGAAAATGTTTCACGCAGTACACTATCGCAAGGGCTTCCTTTTCATATGTGTCATATTTAACTTCGTTATCGCTAAGGGTCCTCGAAGCATACGCTGTCGGATTGTCTTTGTGCACGACCCCCTGAGAAAGTATTCCCCCTATCGCGTACCCTCAAGCGTCAGTGGTCAAAATAAACGGCTTCTCAAAGTCGGGATATTGCAGTACCGGTTTACGACATAATTTGTCCTTAAGGGTTTCGAATGCGTCTCGTTGTTTGTCCGTCCAGTCAAAGGAGTTGTCATTTTTCAAGAGTTCCGTCAATGGCCTAGCGATCTTTGAGAATTCAGGTATGAATCGTCTGTAATAACCAGCGAGCCCGACGAATTGTCTTATATTTTTGGCGTTCTTGGGTTGCGGGAAATCTCGTACCGCGTCTAACTTCTTAGGGTCTGGACGCACACCGTCTTTCCCTATCACGTGCCTTAGATACGTCACTTCGGTCCGTAGGAACTCACATTTGTCCGGTTGTAGTGTCAGCTCCGCACTCCTAAGTCTATCCATTAAACTTTTAACTTTTCGTTCATGCTCTTCTAAGGTCTTTGAATAAATAACAATATCGTCCATATATACGAAAAGTTCTCGCCCTTGTAACCCGGTTAACGCGAGGTCCATTCAGCGTTGGAAGGTGGCGTGACCGTTTTTTAGGCCAAAGGGCATCCAAGTGAACTCGTAATGCCCGAAAGGTGTTGAGAATGCGGTCTTGAGACTATCTTCGGGGTCCATTAATATCTGATGAAAACCGGACGCTAAATCAAATATTGAAAAATACTGGGCCACGCCAAGTTGGTCTATATCTATTATATTGGGCAGCGGGTAGGCATCTCCTATGGTGTTTTCATTAAGCGCCCGAAAGTCCAACACCATCCTCCAACGTTTATTCCCTAGGGGGTCAGGTTTTTTTGGTACGATCCATACAGGTGTGTTATATGGAGACTGGGAGTGTTGGATGATTCCGCCCTCCGATAGCTCCGTTACCTGCCGATTTATCACGTCGTTGTGTAGTTGAGGGAATCGATATTGTCTGGTGTTTATGGGAAATGTCTGTGGTATGTATCCTATGTCGCATTACGTTGGTATGGGTCAGATTATCGTCAGTCAAGTGAAATCGGTCGTGGTTATTTTCTATTAATCTCGTTACTAGCTTTCTCTCTTCGGAGGACAAATGACTTAAGGCAAAGGAGTCTATTATAGCGCAAATTCTTTTAGGATCGGGACTACTGGAAACTGAGTCCTCTTTCGATAATTTGTTTCTTTTATCTCTGTTATCTTTAGCTTGGTTAAGGAATACACTTCCTATTTCTTTTACTTCATTCTCTATTCTTTTTATTTCAACGGATTCTTGGTCTACTTTTTCTTCTTCGGTTTCTAGGGATCCACTAACTCCTACCTCTATCTCCTCGTTTTCCTCAACTGGATTTCTTATATCTGACTCTTCATAAATATAGTCTGTCATTATTATTTCCATCTCGCTTTGCTCTTCCGCGGGTGAAATTACTTTATTTCTAATAGGGAATTCGTAAGTCCTGTCTTTCGACCGGAAGTCGGGCTCAGTGGTTCCGTCTTTCCTATAAGGGTTGTGACCGTACTAACAATTCGCGGTGTTTCTCGTGTGATTCGAGACCGGCTGCTCGCGTCGGTGTATCGGCAAGACGGTGGTGGTGTCACGGGCCACCACCGTGATCTCGTGTGCGTGTGCGCTTTTGGGCTCCGCACCGGGGAAGCGGGTGAAAGGGTGTACGGGCAATGAACCTTGTGTTATGATTCGAGTTATGACAATTCGTATATTCTATAGCTGTCAAATGTACAGCTGTTCGTGTTGTTAACCGTTCCCAGCCGCTTGCGCGTCGATGCGTTTTCGTATGCTTCGCAAGTATAATTTGATGTGGGCTACTGCAGGGCTTCAGCTCCCTGCAGCGTTTTCAGACCGGAATGCACACGATGTCTCAGCCGGAATGTGGGCGGAGGAGACTCGGCGCAGGTCGTTTCCCAAATAATAACGCTTTTCTGAAGTCTAAACTCTAGCAACTTGACAGGTCCCTACGGCCGGTGCGTGAGCGGAGGCGGGGTCGACGTGTGCTTCTACTCTACTTCTCTTTGACGGAAATGCAATTCCTCAGACGGAGGTGCGCTTACGGCATGCGCTGGAGAGTAAGTCTCCGGTACTTCGCTCGGTGGATGATTAGGCGTGCTACGGCACGATGCTAATCAGGCACACAGGCCCCGATTGCCAGTTTTCGGTGGCTTTTATATCGGTGAGGTGGTGGACGTCCTTACGAGAGATTTCTTCCCTCTTCGCGCACCCTATCGGCCGGTGTTCGCTTGGGGTCGTACCCCTGGCCAGTGGTGAGGATACATCCACCACTGCGAACGCGTGTTTTCAAGTGTGGCCGTGTGCCTGTACGGTCAACCCCCCCCCCCCCCCCCCCCGCCCCTTATCTTCTACACAGAGTCCGACGCAGTGAAATCAGTGTAGCCAGATCTGGCTCTTTGACACCATCGGTGTCCGCGGGAGTGGGGATACGGAAAAGTATGCGTGCCTTGTCCGTGAGAGCTGCGCGCGCCGTTTCTCGCCGAATCGAGCTCGGCTTGGAGAGAAGGACGGAGCTATGCCGCGTCTCCCTTCCACTAACGTAGCGTGACGTCAGGTATTGTGACGACACGTAAGAAGGATAGAACTATGCTCCGTCCCCTTTCAACCAACATCGCGCGTTGCGTCTTTGTTGGACATGCAGTCGCGGCGTCGCGTCTTCGTTCCGCACACAGGCCGGTGACAGTGGTGTCAGATTTCGCATAAGGCATCACACGTACCATTGCGTTCAGTCAGCCGGAAGGCGAATCGGGCACCACCGCCCTGAGCAGAGCGCGATCCACAGAAACGTGAATCGAGGAGAGTTTCGGATTGACTCGTCGTACTCATCGTCGCTCGTCGACGCGGTCGTTTCGTTCGTCGTTTCGCGCCCGGCAATGGTTAAATTTTTTCTCCACAAAATAATTTTTTTTGTTTAATTGTTCATCACACGGCAACAAACGATATTCATTTAAATATATTTTAGTACTTACTACCGATAGTTTTTAATATTTTTTCAGCAGTGTAGATGTGTCATTTATTCATCATTATTTTGCAACCAATTGTACGATATGCATTACTTTTAAATGCACATGTACAGGGTCCACGGGTTGTGCCAGGCAGCTTTTTTCCTGTAAACGGTAAGTAGTAGACAAAATTATAGAGAAAAGGGTTCAATGGGATCGTAATATCTATTTTCTACGAGACTTCATTCAATTGGAAAGTGCAACGCTGCACCCGACCAATGCAAATGCGTATGTCAACTTTTTGTTTATAAAATATAAGATACGTGGACTTCCACGCCACCCAAGAGGTGCCACGACTAGCGCGTTCGGTTTTTTAACGTGGACCGTCGCCTATAGCCCTATTGTACCATATTTTATGATAATTATACAGCGTGCGGCAATACCTCTGTCCACCTTGAACGACGGAGATATTCAAGGTGGACAGAGTTATTGCCCGACGCTATAGAAAGAAGAGTGACAAAACAAATTAGTTCAATTTTTTTTTGTTTATTTTATTTCATAATTATCGTCACATTATATTTTTTGTTTGACAATACTTCCTCCGTAGTGCCTGCACGGTCGCCGCCCCCGCGGCGCCCGCCGCGACGCCTGCCCCTGTGGTGGCCGTCGCCCCACCTGGTTGCGCAGCACGCGCATGAGCAATGGGCGCGCGTTTGACGAGCCCAGAGGGCTCGGGCCCTACCTGCCCCCCGACGTTTTGGTCCTACAGAATGAACAATATATACATGTCATTAATTAAATCAGATTATAATAGATTTTATCGTGTAATGTTAAAATACGATATGTATGAATATGTATGAACTTACTGCAATGTGGGTGAATGGCCGGTGCCGCTGGTGGAGGCGGGGGTGCCGCTGGTGCCCCTGGTGGTGGTGGTAGTGGTGTGGGTAGTGTGGGTGGTGGTGGCGGTGGTGGCGGTGGCACTGCTTCTTTTATTACCGCATCGGTTTGTTTTTCTGCAAAAAGCAATCAATTTGTACATATATGTAAGTTAATTCAAAATTATCGTAAAATTAACATCGTTATTTACTTATATTACTTACTTGTATTTGTACATTGATTCTACTGTCGAAAGTTACTCTTTTGAATTTATACAAATTAACAAATCTCTGAATAAAAGGAACAGATCTGACAAAGTACATTTCTGCAGTACGTATGAACGGTATGTATGAACGAATTGTAGGAATCTATGGATTCCTTATTACTGTAACAATTCGAGAGGCGGATATGTACGTAAAAATCTAATTTGAGATATTTTTGGCTATAAAGGTATCTGAACTGTATCATCAATGTACAATTTAGTTACAAACGGTTTCATCTCACGTCATGTCGAAAGAAAATGGAATTTATGAGAAAATGTGTTATGTACTTACGGGCTGAATCTGCCATAATTTTATGAGATGTTGCTAGGTCGCTGCGGGCTGTCTAACTGGCGTCCAGCGTCCAGTGTCGTCAGAAATAGCATCCTGCACATGTGGCAAGCGGGGTGCGGGAAGAAAGAGAAGTAGTATGTGGCGTGTCCGTGAGAGCTACGCGCCGCTTGATTGGCTCGTAGCTTTCACGGCCACGCACGCATACTACTTCTCTGTGTGGCAGGATGCTATTACTGACGACACTGAGGCGTCCCATGTGTGTTTTTTGGCAGGCGCGCATTGCCCTTTCCTTGTCGCTCACGTGCTTTGTTACCTCGTCGGTAGACAATCGGCTATCGCCGCCGGCATTCGCGCGTTATACATATGTTATTCTTAAAGTAGATATAAATATATATATAGGTGTTTCTTCGCGAGTCGGTGGCCGCGTGTGCGGAAAGCGCGCCCCTACTGCCGCGTGATCTTTGCGTTCACGTGTTCTGTTCTTACCGGACAAACAGTGAATTTCACGCAGCGGAAGACGTAGCAGCGCCCGTGCTGCATTTCTCCGTTGTGTGTGAATTTTGAAATTATTATATTGTACATTATTTGTCGCGTTTGTTCGGTGTGTATTTGTGTGCGCGCATGAGTGTGTGTGCGGGTACGTTTTAGTGTGTGTTTGTGTACATGGAAGAGAAGGGGGAGGGTGAGTAATTTTTCTTTTCAATTTGTTTTCTGTCTGTTTCTTCCGGGTTTACACATAAATGCAAGAAAATTTGCAAGAAAAGAAGTCTAAGCGCAGCTTTTGCGAAGCCTGGCTTCGCGACGACAAATATAAGTCATGGGTACGAAATGTGCCTCCTGACATAAGTTTATTCCATTGCTTAATATGCAATAAAGATTTGTCCTGCGACAATCGCATTTCCAGACATGCGAATTCTGCGAGTCACATCAATCGTTTGAATTCGAATTCTTCTAGCGACAAAACTAGCCGCAATGTAGAAGCTGAGACGGAGACAAATTGTTCGACGGCCCGCACATTTCGTAAACATTGGTTAGATATTGAAGAATTTCAACCATGGTTACGCGAAATGTCGGACGTCGAAACATTGTGTCTTTGTTCGTATTGTGACAAGCCACTGACGGCGAAACTAGCTAATATTTATCGTCACGCAGAAACCGCAGTTCATACGGCAAAACGAACATGTATAGAAACGCAAGAAACAGACCGGCAAAATCATATCACGGAAACATCGAAATTGTCGTTAGATGCACGACAGAAAGCAGCAGAAATTCAATACGCTGCTGTTATCGCGGAACACGGCATTTCGTTTACGACAGCAGGAAAATTATTAGAATTTTTCCAAAAAGTAGGAAAAGATTGTGACGTGTTGCAAAATATGACTATGGGCAAGACCAAATGCGGTCACATACTCGCAAATGTCTTGTGTCCGGTAGAAACAGAACGTGTTTCGGCCATCCTACAAAATACAAAGTTCAGTATTTTTATAGATGAAACGTCAGACATTACTAATACAAAATGGATGACGTTTCATGTTCGATATGTGCATCCCGAAACATTAAAAATTATGTCGCAGTTAGTAAAACTAATCGATCTGGATGCAAAAGATTGTGGTGCAGAAATGATATTTGACGCATTCCGAAAGGAAATGTACAGGTTACAAATTCCATTTAATAATATCGTTGCTTTGTCGTGCGACAATGCGCGTGTTATGACCGGCAAACATTTATTATTTCAACAAAAGTTGCAGGAAAAATGTGGACATGTACTAACACTGCCATGTCCATGTCATTCCGTCGCGTTAGCCGCAAATGCTGCATCCAGAACGATTCCAAATAACTGCGAATGCTTTGTAAAACAAATCTCTAGTTTTATAAATTGCAGTCCCAAGCGATCAGCTATCTTTAGCGATTGCTGCGAGGACACAGACCGGAAAATTTTGAAATTGGCTGCAACACGATGGCTTTCCCGTCATTTATGTATTAGTCGAATTCTAGAATCATGGGATAGTATTGACAAGTTTTTAAAACAGTTAATTTCTACAGAAAAGTCTGTAAAAGCTGCACAATTTGTAGCAGTCGTGCAGACTCCTGATGTTTAAGCATACCTGTTATTTCTTCAATATATTTTACATTACTTCAATGCCTTTACGATATTTTTCCAAGCTTTGGAAACAAGAGTTCATACTTTGCACCGTAAATCGCTAAATTTATTGCAAATAGTATGTAAAAACTTTTAAAAACCAGAGCTTTTAGCATTGCAATGCAGTAACGTAGATTTTGCAGATAAAAATAATCAAATATCAATAAATGAAATCACATTAGGCATTGATTGTGAGGATTATTTAAATAAATTGATGACAGAGGGGCACACAGATATAGTTGCAAATGTTCGACAGAATTGTTTGCAATTTTATGTATGTGCCGCTCAAGAAATTTGTAAAAGACTACCAATCAATGATCCATTTTTATGTAAATTAAAAGTTTTTGAACCGGCTACAGCTTTACGCGATATTGACAGAGAAACATCCTTTGATGATGTTTCTTTTATCGCTGAAACCTTTGGCGGCTTCGATAAAACTAGTTTAATAGAAGAATGGTTTGCTTTACATAACGATTTTACAGAAATACAAATTCATCATTTGTCATTAAGGGAATTTGATGAAATGTGGGAATGCATCCTAACAAGTAATCGTCATTATCCCAATTTGAAATCGCTCGTCAATGCTGTTCGATCGTTGCCAAACTCAAATGCTGATTCAGAAAGAATCTTTTCCTACTTACCAGACTTAAAAACGAAGAAAAGAAATAAGCTGTCGTCCGTGAATATGAATGCTGTTTGTGTCCTTAAATCAACATTGAAAGCGAGAAGGGAAACAGCCACAAATATGACGGTTAATGACGAGCATTTGTCTCGAATGCCGGCTAACATATTATATTCTACATGTCCAAATACAAAAGAATTCAGACAATATGATACTGATGAAATGGGTGGTCCCTCCTCGTCCAATGCTTTTCAATAAGTATGCATACAGTACCGTGTCAGTTGAAAAAGTAACGTACAGCACAAATAACGTGTGCGTCAAAAATCAAATGAGTGAAATCAATGTCAAGGTGAGTCTGGCATGTGTTGCATTTCACAGATCAGTCTGGCGTTAGTCAGACTTGAACAAGCAGTCTGGCATTAGTCAGACTTGACCAAGCAGTCTGGCATTAGTCAGACTTGACCAAGCAGTCTGGCGTTAGTCAGACTTGACCAAGCAGTCTGGCGTTAGTCAGACTTGACCAAGCAGTCTGGCGTTAGTCAGACTTGACCAAGCAGTCTGGCGTTAGTCAGACTTGACCAAGCAGTCTGGCGTTAGTCAGACTTGACCAAGCAGTCTGGCATTAGTCAGACTTGACTAAGCAGTCTGGCGTTAGTCAGACTTGACATGAATAAAGAAAGAGATATACCTTGGGCAGCATGATAACGTAATTATCATAAAATGTGGTACAACAGGGCTATAGGCGACGGTCCACGTTAAAAAACCGAACGCGCTAGTCGTGGCACCTCTTGGGTGGCGTGGAAGTCCACGTATCTTATATTTTATAAACAAAAAGTTGACATACGCATTTGCATTCGTCGGGTGCAGCGTTGCACTTTCCAATTGAATGAAGTCTCGTAGAATATAGATATTGCGATCCCATCGAACCCTTTTCTCTATAATTTTGTGTAATACTTACCGTTTACAGGAACAACGCTGACCATTACAACCTGTGCACCCTGTACATGTGCATTCAAATGTAATACATATCGTACATAATGATGAGTAAATGACATTGGAAAAGTCGGTTACAGTCCCGGGGGAATCATTTCTAGTACGAACGTGAAATACGTGCTAAGAATGGTTAGACATTTCAGATATTTCAATTAGTCCAACCGAGACCCGCGGTCGGTCGGGAGCGGCACAATGAAAGTTACGGTTTTCAGTTCACAGGGATTTTGTTATTATTGTCGTGTTTTATCATGCCTTCTTTGACAATACGCACGTTGCGACATTTGGTGGGCAGAATGCGACAATGCACGTACATATGGATTACAGTATGAACGGTGAATTGCCTTCAACCGAACAACTTTTTCTTTCACGAAATGGGGAGAGCGTTCTTAAACTAAACGTGCGAAGTAAGAAAAACGTTTCAAATCAATGTGATGGGACTTGCTGAGAACTGTTAGAATATATACACAATTTGATCACCTTCTATTTAGAAAAGAAATCATGCAGAACAAATCATAGAGAACAACTCATAAAAACAATCGCATCGTCGTCGCGTCGTGTCAAGCAAATTCTTCCTGACGTACGCTGTCGTGTGTTAAAATCGCGTGTTAGTACGATCCCTCAGAACGTTCTAGTGCAAGAAGTGCTCCTATTACTTGTTTCACGGTTAATGCATAATACGCAATAATTGACATTTATTATATACTTTCTTATTTATTACTACCACAGAAAGATGAATGTTACTGAAACCAAAATTTATGAAATATATATTTTGCTCATATCTATTATAAACCAATACAACACATCTATTCCGCTGACAAAATATTAAAAACTATCCGTAGTAAGTACTAAAATATTTTTAAATGAATATCGTTTGTTGCCGTGTGATGAATGATTAAAAAAAAAAATTATTCTGTGAAAAACAATTGAACCATGGCTAGGCGCGAACCGACGAAAAAAAACCGCGTCGACGAGCGACGATGAGTACGACGAGTCAATCCCAAACTCTCCTCGATTCACTTTTCTCTGGATCGCGCTCTGCTCAGGGCGGTGGTGCCCGATTTGCCTTCCGGCTGAAAGAACGCAATGGTACGTGCAATGCCTTATGCGAAATCTGGCACCACTGTCACCGGCCTGTGTGCGGAACGAAGACACGACGCCGCGACTGCATGTCAAACAAAGACGCAACGCGCGTTGTTGGTTGAGAGAGGACGGAGCATAGTTCTATCCTTCTTATGTGTCGTCACGATACCTGACGTCACACGACGTTGGTGGAAGGGAGACGTAGCATAGTTCCGTCCTTCTCTAAAAGCCGAGCGCGATTCAGCGAGAAACGGCGCGCGCAGCTCACGGACACGCACGCACACTTGCCGAGGTTTCCCCCACCTCATGAACTCCAATGGAGTTTTGATGCCACGTCTGCTGGCACTGGTATGAGCTCCTCTGTCTCGAATCTCAGCCGCGTTTGCTCTAGATAATTGATCTTCATACGCGCATACTCTGCATACGTGGTTGCGGCGTCGCTTGTCTACCACAGAGCCCGCATTAAGCTTTCGTGCCATTTCTTTTGCGACACGAAAACTGAGCACATATCTTCCCGGAATTTTTCCCATGGGTGTGGCCTTCCCTTCCACTCCTGGTACCACGTTCTTGCCGGCCCTGTGAGCGCGTGGGTGGCTGCACTCAATCGCTCTTCCGGCGTAGCTCTTCGAGTGATCTGTTCCACCACATCGCACCATCCGGCTGCGTCCTCGCCAAGTTTCCCTCCGTTGAACTCGGGTAACGAATCCAATAGCGCGCTCTGCGCTAGACGGACTTGGCTTGCAAGCACAGGTACGAGACCTGACGAATGATTTCGTCCAGGGATGGGGTGGCGTTGTCAAAACCGCCTGCGTTCTCCATCGTTATAAGTTTTTTTTTTCTCTCACTACCGTTCACTCCCGTACCCACTCTGTTCGTCCGCACACACACAACGCACTGTATTCAAGCAAAAAACCGTTCGCTTTCCGGATGAGCGTCGCAAGATAGACACGCAAAGTTCTCCAAATCCCATTTCTGATGTTAGAAATATGCTGGAAATTTTAAGAATGTATGCACGACTCAATGGTTCTGGGGGAAGTGCCGTGTCCCTTGTCACAGTCCTCTTTCCAGAGAGTTCAAAGCCTCTCCCCACTCCGTGGCCAGATCCTTTATTCGAATGCTTATCACTTTGCACGTGCAACGAAGCATCGATGACGTCGGGTCATCGGTCTCGTGCATTAGGCATCTCCTCGGCGGCTAGCAACAAGGCGTCGTGCCCTTTGCTGCCGCCTCGGATTCCATACGTGCGCGATACTGTATACATTACCGCGATCCCAAGAATCTGCGACGATTGCCACCCGACTATCTAAATATTATCGATCGATATTATTGTCTCGGCTATCGCCCAACTCAAGCCTTTGTAAACTAGCCGACACCGCCGGGAGTGAGCACCCAAAACGTGCCCCCTCCCCCTTTCTACCGCGGTGACGCTAACATACCTGTACCTATTATTCCTTAAACTTTAACTAAACTGTATGTATTTGTATAATTTACAAAAATATGTAATTATGCGGTCAAATTTTTGAACATTTTATAACACTATATAAATATTTAAAACAGGATGTTTGGATGTAAATACAAAATATTTTATATTTTTTATATCATATTATTTGCCACTGTTTTAAAGATAATGAATTTAGGAAAAGCAATTACTGCAAATGTTCAGGTGAGAGCCTGCTTCGGTTTTCAGTCAAAATGTTCCGAGCCTTGGAAAATAACCTCTCGGACGGCACCGACGTTGCAACGATTGAGATATATTTTTTTGCGACGATGCTTAATTTGGGGTAAATTATTCTATATTGTTCCAACCAATAAGAAATTGGATTTTACTCTCTCTCAATCATTGGCTGATCCAAATAGTGTTTCAAATCCGTAGTGTTCAATATTGCGCTAATCAAACGGCGGGCTGCATCCACATCCGCGCGTCACCTCAGAGCAAATCACATATGTGCTTCTCAGGCGCGCGGCCGCACACTCGCTGCCGATCATTGCACCAATCAGCGGTCTCGGGCCGCTAACTAGTGTCCAACAGCGCGGCCACTCAGAATCACCAACA
This sequence comes from Priocnemis perturbator, assembly GCA_963942575.1. Lineage (NCBI taxonomy): Eukaryota > Metazoa > Arthropoda > Insecta > Hymenoptera > Pompilidae > Priocnemis > Priocnemis perturbator. Next base: position 6,282,089 of record OZ012643.1, on the reverse strand, counting down.
AGATCACGTGGTGACACGTCACATCCGTCCGCATCGCCACGCTGCGGGCATGCCGCTTCGGTGGCCACTCTGTTCAAAGTGTTGACGGCAAGCACATGTGTGCGCGGAATTCACCGTTCATATTCGTATTTTCATCCACCAGACCAACGAGCAGATCGTGCCCACGCACGGCAGGCACACCACCAGATCAGATCATTAATCAGCTGGCGTTTTCGCAATTGCGATACTCCTAAAATAGAGCAGATCATTCGAGTGCCACGTGGCGGTAGGTCACCGGCAACCACGGCACTCCTTCATCAAGATCAGCTCACTTATTCAGCAGAAGCATAGCTCAGATCACCCAGGTACTCATTACAATTCGTCAATTCATTCAGAATCTGAATGAATTTCAGATTCAAGTTGAGAGTTCAATGTGTGCGACCTAACCTCACTATCTCTGAGCATTTTACATTAGTTGCAGCTCATTCAGATTCATCCAGTTGCACACAATCATAACTCCCGTTCTTATCGTGCTTCAATAAATCATCACTCACCCAGTGCACATATTTCCCCACGACTGTCACCAGATACAACATCTTATACCGGCATAGTTACATTCATATTAGATTCTTTATTCGACACGTAGGCATCTCGTTTTGTCTATGTTCTCCTGCAGCCATAATTTTTACTTTAACTAAATTATCATGAAATGACCATAAATCGTCATCCACCGTCTCCATAAAATTATCACATTCAATAACCTCGTTGATAGAAGTATTATTGTGTTACGAGCCACGGCCTGATGTGTTGAGGATTTGTGCTATTGTCAGTGCCGATGGGAAATGATGTAAGTGAGAGGAGTGAGCAGCTAAATACAGGCCTCGTCCGATTTTTCACGGCTGCACCCTGCACGTTGCTACCCTTCGTGATGCCTCTCTAACGGTTCTCCGTACTCCCTCGCGAAAATACGTGCCGCCGCACAGTGGGGTATTTGCTCCGATTAGCAGGAAAAAAGTCGATTTTGTCAATTTTGTCCTAGCGTCAAAATTCTTGTTGGAGGGGGTGGCTGAATAGTTGGGGAATGTTGGCTGATAATTACATATAGAGCTTTTTACGGCTTACAGCCGTACGGTAAGTCGAAAGTTGACGCTTGCTATTGCAGACGTACCGCTTACGAGCACTCTCTCGAACGCGACAAGATTATTAGCGCTGTGTGAAGTATTTAAGAAAGATTTTTATTGTGTCTGGTTATGGGATCTTATTAGCAAGGAATGTACTTCAATCTCCAACATTCGTTGACACGATATTTATGAATTTAAAGTATTTATAGACCCTGTGAAAATAGTGTATAATTCGGAAGAATTTCTTATGAATAAAACTTTTCAATAGTGATTTTGTTATAGTTCTATATCGGGGTACAAGTTGTGTCTAGTGTCATTTTTTAGAGAAAGGCTTGAAGTTTTTAATAGAACATAAATTGGCTGCGTCTTTTTGCGGTTACAATATTTATAAGCATTTTTGTTACATATAGTGAATTTTAAGTTTTGTAACTTGTGTCACTAATACGTTCTGCACGGGGCATAAAACCGAATGTTTACGTAACTGCTGCGTGCCCAGCGGTCTTTTGTGAAATATTGATGTAAATGTTAAGCAAAGATGATTTTATGCGGCTTATTTCTATTGAATTATTTTCCAGTTCTGAGAAATACTCCGCACCGTGAAGTCTCGCGTACGAAAGGATTGCGGTATCGTGATAAGAATTCGATGTTCCATTTCTACTTTCAAATGATACATATACAGTCAGATTAAACTTTCAAATGAGTATCATTAACTGTTTGGGAATGCCGCGACGCCGACCAATCGTCGTCGCGGCATCCTCAAGGCGGCCTGAGGGCCGAGTCACGCGCGGCTTTTATGCGAGCGCGCCTTTAACGCGCGCGGCACGCGGGCGGCGTTTCCGCCGAATCGGGCGGCCATTATCGTCTCAGCTAGTAACGAGAACGCACACGGGTTATTGCATTCACGCGTTTCTGGTTATCTCACATATTGCTGTTCTCAGAATTTTCACTCAGTGTATCACGGACTATCTCTCATCACTATTAGGCGAATCTCACAATATTGTTCACGGTGCATCCACACTAGACATCTCAGGCTCTGCACGCGGCGAGCATTGAGCACGTGCACCCGTTAAAGGTATAAATCATTGTAACGCGGATACGATTAACACAATTGACTATCTCACTCATTATGACTGTTACTTTCACTACCGTAGAGCATCTGTGACCCTTATTTTTATGAACAATAAAGACTCTGTTAAACGGACATTATGTAGACCACGTGGAAACATAACCTCTCCACCGCCAATAGATCTTCTCATTTCCCCCCTTTCCTCTTTCCTTTCATTCCCTCTCATCTCCTCACAACGGGAATCGCGAGATTCTCGAACATTTGGTCCTTCGAGCCGGATTGGCGGTGTGAGAGTGTCCACTTTGGTCATAAAAGTGAAAAGTGCAGCGACTCAGTGAACTATGTGAACATTGACTCAATGTGTAGTGACTCTATGTGTTCTCTTCTCACGGTGGTTAAAATCGACAAGCTTCTGTTCGTTGGCTTATACAATTGATATCCAACAGGTTTGAACTCAGGGTCCAGGTCACGGTCCCTCAACAGACAGCGCAAGGATCTAATCATGGCCTCACACGACTCAGCGCAGGATGACCTCAAGGAGAGCACAGAGACTACACCATTGTCTCCGGTTACACTCACCATCCCACCTCTGGCAACGTGCTCAATCACCACCAAGTCCAAGAAAAGGGCACCATCACCTGCTCATTTGTCTCCAGAGCTGCTTGCCAAAGTGAAAACCCAGATGGGGAGAGTGAGCACCTTAAAGCAAATAGCTGCCACAATACCCAAGGACGGCGCAGGGATCACACTCATGGAGATCAAGCACATTAAGGAAACAATCACGGATATTCATCGGGATTTTCAAAGGGAGCATGCCCAGCTCGAGACAGCGTGGCCAAGCACCAACCTGGATCACGAATATTTCCGACTTGAGTGCCACAATGTAGAATCCATTGTGGTATTCAGATCCACACTGGCCTTGACGGGACTGGAGAGTGTGATCAAGGATGCCGCTCAACAACCCAAGCACACGGAGGACATGGGACCTGGGGCAAAATTGCCTGACATCGCTTTGCCTACATTCACGGGGGAGTACGAACAATGGCCGTCGTTCAGTGAGCTGTTCGACTCCCTCGTGAGGAACAACTCACGGCTCAGCGCAATACAAAAACTGCACTATCTGCGCGGCTGTTTGTCCGGTCCAGCCGCCCAGGTAGTGCAAGGACTCCCATTGGCTGCGGACTCATTGGAGGCCTCATGGGAGCTCCTCAAAACACGGTACGAGAATAAGCGGCTCCACATCCAGGCACATCTCGACCGGTTATTTGGCATCATCACGCCGAAAATCAAGGATGCAGGCACATTATCGACACTGACCTCAACGGTGGTGGAAACGACTAAGGCCTTGAGTGTCCTGGGTGTTACCCACGATATGTGGGATTGTCTGGTCGTGCACTATGTGCTCACGCGACTGGACACTGTATCGAGAGAAGCGTGGGAGACATCCCTCGGTTCTGCTCAAGATTTCCCTCGCTTCTCTCAGTTGGAGGATTTTTTGGTCGCCCGCACCCGCACCCTGGAGCGTCTGGAGAAGGCTCCTCCCACTGCATCCACCACGGCTTCTACTCGCGCATCGGGCATTCTCTCATCGCAGAGGAAGCCAATACAGCACTCCTCACAAGTGGCGACTTCCAGCCTGCCAGCCACGGACCCGTCAACTGCCTACCCTTGCGACGCCTGCCAAGGGAGGCACTATATAGTTCAATGCCCGACTTTCCGGCTGATGTCCGTGAAGGAGCGGCATGACATCGCCACCACGAAGCGCCTTTGCTACAACTGCCTGGGGCGCCATGGTGTGCGTGTCTGTCGGGCACGAACGTGCAAGTCGTGCTCTGGCAGGCACCACACCATGCTACATGGAGCGCAGCCTACCACCGGCACCCAGGCAGCAGGTACTAACATGGAAGCCCGCTAGGAACTACGCGCAGTCGTCGAACAATCACGGACCAACACAAATGCTACGCTCCTGGCCACAGCGGTAGCACGGACGCAATCAAGGACAGGGACTCAACTCACTAGGATGTTATTTGACTCAGGGTCTGAGCTCACCTTCGTCACGGAACGGCTCATGGATGCCCTCAGCATCCAACGGAGCCGATCGAAGGTTTCTATCACGGGCATTGGCGGCTCCAATGCGACAAGAACACGGGGCGTGGCAACGATTACCATCCGTTCGTTGCAGTCATCTGCTAAAATTACGGTCAGGGCACACATCCTCAAGGAATTGACATCGATATTACCATCATTCGATGCATCCCCTCAATCCTGGCCGCACTTACAAGGTTTGAGGTTAGCAGATCCGGATTTTCTCACGCCTCGCCCTATTGACATCCTCATAGGGGCAGACGCATATGGGCAGGCTATCAAGCCCAACATCATCAAGGGATCGCCATCAATGCCAATCGCTCAGCTTTCCATCTTCGGATGGCTTGTTCTTGGACCAGTAAGAACACCATCATCACGAGCTTACTCGTCTCACCACGTCACCCTTCATCACGACGACAATGCACTCCAAGAATTGCTGACGAAGTTCTGGGTGCAAGAAGAACTGCCATCAGACGTCTCCACCGTTCTCACACCGGAGGAACAAGAGTGTGAGGATCATTTCCTGTCCACGCATTCAAGAGACGCAACTGGGCGATACATTGTACGGATACCTCTCAAGGCGGAATCCAGCACATTAGGCGAATCACGGACTACAGCGCAACGGTGTTTGCAACGACTCCTTAAGAAGTTGGATCGGGGTGGTGAGTACAGCACATTGTACCATCAGTTCATGACCGAGTATCAACAACTCCATCACATGGTCAAGGCACCAGAAACATCCAAAACGGTGTCGCAGTATTATCTGCCTCATCATGGTGTCTTGAAGGAGAGCAGCTCAACAACGAAGCTGCGTGTTGTCTTCAACGGTTCTTGCCCTACCACCTCCGGGCTCTCGGTCAATGACATTATGCACACAGGTCCCAACTTACTTCTCAATATCACGGATGTACTCCTTTGGATACGCAAACACCGCCACATCTTCGCCACAGACATCACAAAGATGTACCGACAGATCAAGGTACATCACGATGATTGGGATTTACAACGAATCCTGTGGTTGGATGAACAGCAAAAAGAAGTTCCGTACCAACTCACCACCGTAACCTATGGCACAAAGGCAGCACCATTCCTTGCAGTTCGGGCGCTCCTACAACTCATCAATGATGAGGGCCATAGATTTCCTTTGGCAATACCACCTATTTCTCACGGTCGGTACGTTGATGACATCTTTGGAGGCGCTGACACCGTGGAAGAACTCGTGGAAATCGCACAACAATTAAAGGAACTTTGCAACGCGGGTGGCTTCCCTCTTGCAAAATGGCATTCAACTCACTCAGATGTGTTAACCGCCACCTCTTCGGAAAACACACCAGGATCATTCATCTCTCTCGACGATTGCGCAACAAACATATTAGGACTCATGTGGAGCCCTCAAGAGGATAAACTCGTATTTACACCCAAGTCAGATCACCACATGGAAAACCTCACAAAACGACGCATTTTATCTGAAGTGGCTCAGATATTTGATCCATTAGGCTTCGCATCACCTGTAATCATCAAGGCGAAAATGCTCCTTCAGGAGCTCTGGTTGCACAAAATTGGATGGGATGACAGCCTGCCATCCCAAATTTCATCACGGTGGTTATCGATCAGAGAAGACCTCACAAACTTGGCACTGCTCTCAGTACCAAGATGGCTTCACACACTTGGGAGTACCACCATCACACTCCACGGTTTCTCTGACGCTTCGCAACTCGCCATGGCGGCGGTAATTTACATTGCCGTTAACACACCGTCCACAGGAACAGTGATATCACTAGTCTGTTCAAGGACCAAGGTGGCACCACTCAAGAGACTGACCATCCCGAGGTTAGAGCTTACGGCAGCGCTGCTACTCGCAAAGCTCATGAGATATGTCCAAGCCACACTGAACATGGACATAACCTCAACTCATTTGTGGACGGATTCCCAGGTTACTCTCACATGGATCAAAGCCCATCCCTCTCGCTGGAAAGATTATGTCAGGAACAGAGTGTCACAAATCCAAGAGCTCACCTCAAGATCTGAATGGAGACACGTTCCTGGCACTACCAACCCAGCGGACTGCGCCTCAAGGGGAATCACAACGGAGCAATTACGAACACATGAGCTGTGGTGGACGGGACCACCATGGCTCACACAATCAGCGGACACATGGCCAACACAACCTACATCTCCTGACGAGTCTTCGGCTCTCGAGGCTCGACCGGGAATCTCATTGATTGTGGCCTCACCCAAAGTCGACTACCACTGGGGTCTCATATACCGCTACTCATCACTTGGTAAATTGCTCAGGATTACTGCTCTTTGTTTCAGAATTCGCTCACGGTTAAGAAAATGTTCTGTCTCATCACCATTGACGAACATTACACCATCTGACTTGGACATGGCAAAGATTTTCTGGATAAAGGCGACTCAATCGGCATACTTCTCTCACGAATTGAAGCAACTGGAATCGCACACACAACTGCCGAACAATCACGCTCTTCACCGATTGACGGCTTACATCGATGACCAAGGGGTCATGCGAGTGGGAGGTCGACTCAACGAGTCATCTCTCCCTTACGAAGGCAAACATCAAGCCATATTGCCTCGCCATTCACGTTTGTCCGATCTCATTATAGATGATGCCCACCGTCGAACACTTCATGGCGGTACACAACTTACACTGGCTCATCTTCGGCAAACGTACTGGATTATCGGCGGAAGAGCACCTGTGAAGTCCCATATTCTCAAATGCGTGATATGTGCAAGGCAGAGGGGGATCCGTGCCTGTCAATTGATGGGCCAACTACCTCTCTGTCGTGTCACACCATCACGGGCATTTTCTCACGTCGGAGTGGACTACGCAGGACCGGTTACAATCAAGGCATGGAAAGGAAGAGGCTCAAAAACACATAAGGGCTGGATTTGTGTTTTTGTTTGTCTCACAACATCGGCAGTACATCTCGAGGCGGTAACGGACTACTCGACGGATGGATTCATTGCAACTTATCGGCGCTTCTCATCAAGACGGGGAATTCCACACACCTTCTACTCAGACTGCGGGACTAATTTTGTGGGAGCAGAAAGGGTCTTACACAACCTTTTCACCCAGAGTTCCGCCGAACACCAGTTCATCTCGAAGGTATTGGCATCGGACAACACACAGTGGTCGTTCAATCCACCGGCGGCTCCACACATGGGTGGAAAATGGGAAGCAGCGGTGAAGTCCACCAAATTTCATCTCAGGAGGACTGTAGGTGAGACCGTACTCACCTACGAAGAACTCAGCACCCTGCTTGCCCAAATAGAGGCTATTCTCAATTCACGACCACTGGAGCCCCTCAGTGATGATCCAGAAGACATGGCTGTACTCACCCCTGGACACTTTCTCACCGGCAGCGCCATCACTTCCATTCCGGAGCCATCGCTCCTTGATACAAATGTGTCAAGGTTGACTCGGTGGCAATTAATCCAGCAGAAGGTACAGCAATTTTGGTCTCAATGGTCTACTCATTATTTGCAATTTCAACAGGCAATCTCCAAATGGCACCATCCAATCAACAACATCAAGGTTGGCTCCATGGTGCTACTCACGGACGAGCGCTTTCCACCAAGCAAATGGCCCCTCGCCCGAGTTACGGTTCTTCACCCGGGCAAGGATGGACTCACCAGAGTGGTGACATTGAAAACCGCGACGGCCACACTCACACGGCCAATCTCTAAGCTTGCCGTGCTGCCAATCACCACCTCCGAACAAGATCAGCAAGGGGCATCATCAACCTCCGTTGCTGATGGCGGGCGGAATGTTTGGGAATGCCGCGACGCCGACCAATCGTCGTCGCGGCATCCTCAAGGCGGCCTGAGGGCCGAGTCACGCGCGGCTTTTATGCGAGCGCGCCTTTAACGCGCGCGGCACGCGGGCGGCGTTTCCGCCGAATCGGGCGGCCATTATCGTCTCAGCTAGTAACGAGAACGCACACGGGTTATTGCATTCACGCGTTTCTGGTTATCTCACATATTGCTGTTCTCAGAATTTTCACTCAGTGTATCACGGACTATCTCTCATCACTATTAGGCGAATCTCACAATATTGTTCACGGTGCATCCACACTAGACATCTCAGGCTCTGCACGCGGCGAGCATTGAGCACGTGCACCCGTTAAAGGTATAAATCATTGTAACGCGGATACGATTAACACAATTGACTATCTCACTCATTATGACTGTTACTTTCACTACCGTAGAGCATCTGTGACCCTTATTTTTATGAACAATAAAGACTCTGTTAAACGGACATTATGTAGACCACGTGGAAACATAACCTCTCCACCGCCAATAGATCTTCTCATTTCCCCCCTTTCCTCTTTCCTTTCATTCCCTCTCATCTCCTCACAACGGGAATCGCGAGATTCTCGAACATTAACAAAAAGTTATTTAAATATTTACATTTAATATTATTTTTTTTTTTCACAAAATTAGTGTAATATACTTATTATATCGTAATATGGCAGTTTGCATCAATTTTATTTGGAAAAAACAAAGAAATAGTTTTTTCCTGCTATTCGGAGCAAATACCCCACTGTGCGCCGATCGAAAGGAGGAGTGAGGAAAGTAGGAAAATCACCTCAAGCGTAGTCCGATTTTTCACGGCTGCACCTATCGGTAGATTTGGTTTTTGAGTCACTGACGCAGGCCTTAACGTGTGTTTCACCGCGGCACCCTAGGCAAGTAGACTCGAAAGGATAGCTGACAAGGGCCTCGTCCGATTTTTCACGGCTGCACCCCTTGCGAACTTTGAGGTTATAGGATATTATGATTTCTTTTTGGCTCGTTGGTTCCCTTGAGCGGTAAAGGGAAACCTTGTTCGTAGGTGTTACGAGCGAAGGCGTGTGGCGAGTGTTTTTAGGCACAAGCCTGATATGGCTGCGTGATAGGTTATCGGAATGGTAGGGATTCCTTTACTCAGGGGGGCCACGACGTGAATGCGTCGGGAAGGCTGAGCAAAGAATTAGGAGTTTCCTATGACAGTGGCGGCCACGACGTGAATGCGTCGGGAAGGACTGTCCTAGGGATTGGTAAAAGAGAAAACAGCGGCGGCCACGACGTGAATGCGTCGGGAAGGGCTGTTTTCGACGGAAGTTCAAGAGCAGAGGCGGCCACGACGTGAATGCGTCGGGAAGGGCTGTTTTCGACGGAAGTTCAAGAGCAGAGGCGGCCACGACGTGAATGCGTCGGGAAGGTCTGTCTTGTAGGAAAAGGTGGTTAAGAACAGCGGCGGCCACGACGTGAATGAGTCGGGAAGGTCTGTCTATAAGGAAGGGTGGTTAAGAACAGCGGCGGCCACGACGTGAATGCGTCGGGAAGGACTGTCTTAGGAGGATACAGTGTTTAGAGCAGAGGCGGCCACGACGTGAATGCGTCGGGAAGGTCTGCGTCAGAAACACCGGATTGGATTAGGGAAATATGACTCGTAATTGATTCTCCTCGAGCGGTTGTGGAGAATCTGTGGGTTCTCTGATCTATCACGAATTTAAGATTAATGGTGAATGGTAAAGAATTCAATAAGGAGTAGCACAATTACTACAATGAACTTTGGTATATTGTAAGAATGTAAAAATATATACAATGAAATAATGTTAATGATTGAACTGAAATTGAAATTAGAACTACTTACAAACTACTAGCTGACAATGCTAGGCGAATAGTTGCTTATACTAGATTTGCTCCGAAGGGGACTAGTACCCGTTCTGGCAGTGAGTTTTAGGCAAGATCTCTACTTTATTTTGCAAGGAGTTAGGCTCGCTTGCAACAGAGTACTCAATAGAGTTGACTCTAGAATTTTGCTCGAAGGGGAACTTGAGCCCGATCTTGCTGACAGTACTTAAGAGATGAACGTGAAACTCGAGTGGTCAATAGACTGCGGCTCGACTTTACAGAGTTGACTCACGTGGTAAGACTGCAGTTGAGCTCGCTGCAGCTCGCCTTTTTATACTCGAAATCTTGAGAAAAATGCGTGTGTCCGAGACAGATGAAGATAGGTGAAGTTAGTGGGAGAACTGCTCCCACTGCCAGAACGTACTATCTTACTATCTAAACAAGGGCGGTAGCGACTCCAAGAGGAGGCTACGTTGAATCCGTGGGAACGGAGAAAAACGGAGAGTCCGTATGTGACAATGCCATAGCTACATCGTACATCATTGACCCTAGTACCGCATTAATAAGACGCAGAAATACCGCCGGGGCATTACACAAGCCGAACGGCATCCTTTTAAACTGATAGTGCCCATCCGGCGTTACAAATGCGGTTTTATCCCGCGAATCTTTTTGGACTTCGATTTGGTAATACCCACTAAAGAGATTCAGACTTGTGTAATACTTCGGCCCTTTTAACCTATCTAATTGATCGTCGACGCGCGGCAACGGGTACTTATCTTTTACTCTAGCTCTATTGACAGTCCGGTAATCAACACACATGCGTATCTCTCCGTTCTTTTTTCTCACTAATAGCACCGGGCTACCGAAGGGTGATGTACTGTCTTTTATAATGTCAGCTGACTTTAGGTCTTTAATCATGTCGGTTAACTGCTGCCTCTCGTGATAGGATAGACGATAAGGTCTGTAAACTAATGGTTTTTCGTTTAGGGACTCGATACGCATGGTTGTCTTATCCTTTTTGCGTACTTGTTTCATCGTACGCGCTACCAAATCGCGATTACTATTCAATGCCGCGAGCAATTCGTTGTCTTCCTCGCCGGACAGGTCGGTGTCCACTTCCTCCGGTGTTATAGGTTCATCATTTACCTCGCGCTCCACACTTCGCTCCTCACAGGATTCCGCACGCGTGACGGTGTCTCCTGATGTGATTTACAACATTTGACCAGATACATTAAGAACGGGTACGATCGTCCGTCCGTCCTCATCTGCGGCAACGACGCACCGTGGTACGATTGGTCCCCGTTCCCGCAAGCCTCCTTCGACGAGCGGCTCCTGGCTTGGGACGTTACCCGTCACTGCTATGTGTCCTAGGAAATTATCTGAAATGACGTATGATTTATCAGCATGAAGCGTGGTTTTATACACGCTTTCTGGCACGATTGATCGTGGGTCCTGCTCCCTATCCAATACTCGCAGCTGACCGTCCCTGCTGAGTATGACTATCCCTGGATTCTCGGTATACGGGTGACCGACTAGCATGGGAACGGGTTGGCTCCCTTTTGGAACTATGTGCACCTCCGTTTTGGCTATCACCCCATCGATTCCGATGCTGGCAGTTAGGACGCCTAACGGCTGTACACGACAGTCGCCGTACCCGACAAAGCAACTGAGTGTTGTTTCGTGATAGGTAAGCCCTATTTCATTAGCTACATCTTTACGCAAGGCCACCACGCTACTTCCCAGATCGACATAGCATCTTATCGACTGGCCGTTAATCGATACGTCCTTGAAGTACTTTTGGTGTGTGTCGCCGGCGATATGCAACACTGGCTGATTTCGAGGAAAAGTCCGTTCCGTCGTGTCTCCGGCCGCCCTCTGTGCCATGTTTGTACACATCCGTGAAATGTATCCGCCAGCTCCACATTTGAAACATATCGGCGCTTGCCTGGGTTTAGGACAATCACGCACCGTGTGACCCATCTGTTTACAGGAATGACATTTAATTGACCGTCGACTCGTTTGGCCATCGTTGAAACGTTGGCTATTTGCGGTTACTGCCGCTTACTTCGTATACTACGTCGCGCTTCGTAAATCAACTAAAAGTTCGCAAGGTTTCTTATACCGGCCCAATGGCCCTAGAAAATCTTTTAATCGGGGGTTATCAAGACGATCCACTCGATCGCTTCACGGTCCCTCATCTTAGCTCTGTTACACCTAGACAACGTTTCATAGAAGTATTCGATTATATCTTGACTCGGCCGTTTTTTATAATTTTGAGCTTGTAGTCTGGAACTCACCATACTTTCATCTGCCGGAAAGTTCTCCTGTAACAATACTTTCCATCAGTGTTACCGTTTGGGACGCTTTCTCGCGCATGCGCGTTAAATCTCGCTTCAGGTACGTGCTACATTTAAAGAAAAAATGGGTTCTGTCGGGCCCTCTGCTCGGATAGTATTATATTTATACTTAACACTTCGCGCCAAATTGCCGTAGTCTCCACATAGTCTAATGCGTCGTCCCTGGATTTCTCTGTGAATGCTCCGATCCGCTCTATCCTATGTTCGCTCTCGGTCTACTGCTTGTACCTCCGAAACTACTCGCTCGCTCCTCTTCCTCTCTCTCTCTCTCTCTCTCTCTCTCTCTCTCTCTCTCTCTCTGTCTCTACGCACGTGGGTAACGCTTACAAATTCGTCGCATCTCGGCCCCTTTTTGCGCTCACGCGTTTTCAAATAATGCCACAATTGGTTTTAGTTTGTGTGTTCCTGAAGCATTTGCGCACAGTCCTATTGTTATTCCATCTTTTTTTTGTTTAAAGCCACTTAGACTTTTTTCGGCTTCTCCTGCTAGTGATTTTTTGGGAAGTGCTTTCCAAACAAGGCCACTTTCGTCCATATTATAAATGTTGTGCAGACTTATACCTTCTTCCTGAATCATTAGTTGAAATTTTTGCACGAATGTATCCGCACCCTCCTTGTCTGCACTGCATTTTTCCCCGTACATGTTCACAAGACGAATGCTGGTGGGGTTGAAGCGTCGTAAGGTGACGGCTGGGATCGCCAGTACGTTCCGTGGACGCGTTATTCACGAATTATGTTTCGTTCCTAACTAATTACGTCTGATAACTCCGTATATTTTCAACAATAATATTAATTGTAAAAATAGTATGAACAAGCTGGTGTGTTACTATGAGTATAAGTAGAGATCTGTGACAATTTGCGACAAGTAACGACAAGTAACGACAGTTTCCGTTCGGTGCGAACGGTCCGAGATGTATTGTAAGACTGGTAAAACGAAACGAGAGTGTATCTCTCTGGCGAAACGACAAAGTATATCTATCCTAAAATGCATGCGTTCCTTAATATATAGGCGAAAGGTTAAGTGGGAAAAGCGAAAAAGGGAAAGGGCAAGAATGGGTGAGAGTACGTCTTGAAGAAGGTCGATATACAGATGGCGACAGTATGTAGAAAGTTTGGACAAAAGGTTAGAGTGAAAGTAAGAAAAGCGACCGGGAACAAAGCCGGCAACGGTTGGGTGTGCACGTAGTCAATTTCGAGAATAACCAGACGTAAAGTGCGTAAAAGGACTCTCGCAACGATGAAAGAATGACAGACTAAGACAACGTTTGTAACCGTGACACGTTACCTCTCCCTCGGATGCAACGGAAGGCTACTCTGAAGGAGTATACGATCCCTGAGGTTGTATCCGAGGTTAAACAAAAATCGATATTAAATAGTTGTCACATACTATTATACTGGGCATGCATGATTATGCCCGTGGATTCGAACCACTAGGCGACGAGAGGTTGTGTAGTAAGTGGGTCGGTATGGTATTTGGTAAAATGTGTATATATTCTGTGTAAGAGATGTATGCCGTGGTACAGAAGATGTACAAACGCGAATGTATGCGGGATGCAATACGTGCGACAAACCGTACGTATTGCTATTCGGCGGTGTATATGTTATCTCTACACAGAGATGCGCGCGAGGTAAGCGTACGCGCTATATAGATATATGTCCGGGATATTTACAAACAGATATTGCACACACAGGCGCTCACGTGTATTGCCGGGAACTACGGACGTTGGCTTGAAGAGCCTTACACAGCTGTTCCTATATGTAAAAATGCGACGGTGTTTGACGCGTGTGTTCCGAATTAGGAAAGCCTGGGCGTGAGGTGCAAATATCGGTGCTGCAGAGGACTGCACTGATGAGTCGCTAAAACGCGGCGTCAATCAAGACTTTCCCTCTGAGGTGACCTATTATCTCTACGAATCTATGCAAGTGTACATTCGTAATGTACCTGTGAACACTTCGGTTACAACAACGACCAGTCGGCGGAGGATACAGCCAAGTACCAGCCGTGCAACCAGACAGTTTTACCTTGATATCACGGGTCTCTTGTATTTAATACGTAACTCGGACGTAGGTCAATACAAACAATGTCTCGACTGCAATATGTGCTTTATAATTCTTACTTCGAGAACACTTCGGCGAAGGAATCTAACCAGACGGCGGGGGGACACAGTCAAGTGCCAGCAGAGCATCAAATCTACCAGCCGTTAGATATCTTGTAGTGCTTTTTATTTACGCAAACTGCCTTCTGAGTGGGCTAAGTCTTTGCCAAAGGGGGCTCGCAACTACGCAAAGCCAGCAAGGGCGCAGATCGTCCACCAAAAGGTTAACACACTGCGAGGAGTCGGGTAGGCCGAAGACGGACAGTAGCGGGTACAGTCAAGTACCGGTCGAGTGTCTTGGTCAGGCACCTTATTCCTCCGTGGATCTAATGTATAAATATTCCTACTCGCTACTCTTTGGAATTATCTTGAAGAACGTTGCGTTAATTCGACGTAGTGATTCCTCGACTAAGGGAGTCAGCTTGCTGGATGTTACATGCGTGAATTTAAAATGACGGAACGTGAGTTTAACTGTTTTAGTCCTGAATGAATTTAATGATAGAGAACACGACGTCAGTGATATCAATTCCGGCCTAAAACCGCATATGTGGCGATCGTGGTGGGGGAAACCGCAAAGTGTGTGCGTGCCGTGTCTGTGTGTGCGATGTGCGCGCCGCGGCACGGCGGTTGACCGTACCGTACGGAGACAAGGAAGGTGCTATGCTCCCCGTCTCCTTTCCACCAAGGCTTGCGTAGCGTGACGTCACAACCAACAAAAAGAAAGACAGTCTCTATGCTCTGTCTCCTTTCCACCAACGAAGCGTCCTTATGACGTCGACGCTGCGCGCGCACCCAGTTGCGAGAAAAACAGAACTATGCTCTCCGTCCTCTTTCCACCACGGTCGTACCCATGTGCTTCGTTTGGCATGCGACAGCGGCAACGAAATTCTCTTTCGGCTGGGCAGGCCAAAATGGTCAAAAATGCACTTTCACCGAATTTATCTCGCAATACGTAATTCGATAGGTAATTAAAGGAAATCGTGCTTTGCCAAGTTTGAGCCTTCTATCTCCATCAGACGGGTAGTTATAGGGTAAAATATAATACCGGTTTTTTGCATATTTTTCGTATTTAACGGTACGTAAAAATTCTGCAAAAAATCCTGAATATTCTGAACGTGTGTGTTTACGGTTGGAAATTTTTGCAGATTTTTTTTTTGCAAAGCCTAAGCATAAAAAATGAAAAACTGAAAAAAAAAACACGATAAATATCGATTACGTGTTGAAGTTTTCGACCGACTGGATTTTTACAAATTCTGTGGTTAAGCATTGTCATGACTATTATCTCAAATTTTTTTCAGATTTTTTGGTAGGGTCCGTCGCAGTTAAAATAAATAAAAACCGATGTTTTCGGCGTATTTTGAGCGCTAACCGAATGAATACTTTAAATATTTGCATTACCTTCATATAGTGACTGAATTGGACGATCCTTTGTACGTCTGCACACAAGCGAGTAATATACATATCAAGGGAATTCGGTCGTTTCGATTTAATTGAGAGCGTGCGCACGCTCTATTCAGAAATATTAAATACCTTTTAAAGAGTGCGGCTAAGGCAGCGGTTAAGAGCTTTCGTGTCGCAAGTTCGCGCCCCGTATTGGTCCATTGTTTTTCCTTGCGATAGTTGTTTTTTCTTGCTTAAATCACACGACGATGAGCCACATTCCCTTACAAATAATGTTGGACACACTACCATCAGTAATAAACTCATACATAATGACAAATTCGATTGAAATGGATTGCATAGCCTACCTACTGACCCGGGGTCGCATTTGGACTAGTTGAACCGGCTGGGAAGAGCAACATTTCTTATCCCATATTTCCGAAAGCATTTCAAAGGATCCCACCCCAGGGATGCATTTGATTTTTTATTTGATATGTATGTGCCGATCCGTGGTCCCCTACCACGAATACGATGACAGGTTCGGAGAATCACAGGACAGAGTAGGGAAAGGTGCCACCAGGTTCTACAGGTAAGTGAAACGCACCTAAATCAACGAAGCGGTCGGTGGCGAAGTGCCTATGGTGCCAGCTTCGGAATCCGAAGGTTGCAGGTTCGAGTCTATGCTCACCGACGTGCGTCTGTATTATTACTTTCTGGTTCGAACATGTATTTTTTTGTTTTTATTATGCACACGGTTTGGCTACGTGTGCTTTACGTTGGTGTGTTATTGCATAAGTCACCGAATTTATTTTCTGAAACTAATTTTTACGTGGTCTTCCACGCCACCCATGAGGTGCCACGATTAGCGCGTGCGGTTTTTTATTGTGGACCTTCGCCAATAGCCCTATTGTACCACATTTTTGAAGTAGTCGGCAATGACAGTGCCGGAAGCATATATACGCGAAAATGCATATTTTCAAGACATGAAATGTAGGCAGGTATTGCAGAAGTTACTAGTATTAAAAAAAAAAGAAACCCAGGTTTTGAAAAAATTTTTATTATTCACCACGAACAGTTTATATAATATATTGGTGGCCGCTCTCCTCCTTGCCCCCCCCCCCTCCTCCGCGGCCTCCTGCGCGGCCTCCTCGACCGTTACCTCGCCCACCCCAATATCTGTGGTGGGCGAATGCACGGCTACCAATGGTACCAGTGGGCCAGAATCTGGCCACACTGCGCTTATCACTCATGCGAGATCTCGAATCGATAACTTGTCCACCTATCAGCGATCAATACAGATCTAATCGATTACCTTTCGAGAACTCACGTGACGAGCCGGTGCGCTTCCGGCGCCCGCCTTTTATTCTCACTCACCTCGCAACCATTGTATCACGCGGACGTCACTTCTTGTACTACCTCACACGGTTCTCAAATAAGACGGTTTCACATCAACTCTTTTCTCTCAGTATTATCTCTTGTACGGTGCAACTCAACACGGGTTCACCCAGTGTGTAAATAACTGTTATCTAGTGTCTTAAATAAATAGTCTATCGTGTTTTTATAACTTCACCGCCTGCGCTTACTTGCCACTCACCCGTCCACTATCCACTTGCTTTACATCTACGCGAGCACTTCAATTACAAAACGTGGCGTCAACACAAGACATCCTGAAACACGTACTGGATCCTTAACAACGGAAGAACTTCAAACAGCACATAACCTTATAATCAAACACGTACAATGTAACGAATTTGCTCATGAGCTTCGCATTTTGACATCCAACAGGTCACACCACAATAAGGGTACATTAGCAGCATTGAACCCATTCTTGGACAAGAACGGTCTTATCAGAGTAGGTGGAAGACTACGACATGCGAACATCACATACTCCCACAAACACCACCCACTGGCATTACCAAAGGGACACCACATAACTACATTAATCATCCGACATTTTCACATATCACATGCCCATTCAGGTTGTTACGTCCCAGCGTAACTTTTTGATTTTTCCTTTTCTTTTATTATAATTTTTCAAATTAAACTCTCTTTTCTTTCCTTTATTCCGGCCGCCGGATTATGAATTATTCATATAACGACTTAGGTCCATCGCATCCGGTGCGTTGTTAGAGTATTAGTTGTAAAATCATGCTATTCTATTTTTCCTCCAGGCCGCGTACGCGAATTATTCGTATCATGGCTTAGGCTCGTCGTATACGTGGTGCTGTTGAGCTGTAACATGTAGTGGAATTCCCTCACCGTGGAATCATATTCGTCCCATCATATATATATATATAAGTAGATGTAAGTAGTTATAAGCGTGCGAGCGGGTATGAATGCGTGAATATAGTATGAGAGTGTGTGTGCGGTATGGACGTATGTGTGTGTAGGTTAAGGAATTCGCGATGAGGTTCCGCGTGTTAATTTTTAGTTTCTCTCTCTCTCAAAAGTAAATTATTATTTTCGTGGCAATAAGGCATTGCCCAGATATCAACCTAATTCTGTTCAAGCATACATATCAGGAGCGTGCACTACTGAAGTTTTAGATGACTGAGTCAAGGCAATCACATTTTATTTGCAATAAAACTGAATAATTAAAAGAGGATAAATGAGCAACCGAAAGTCTCTTGCTGAACATCGAGCGAGCATAGTAACACGATATTTGTACACTGAATCGACCGCTGATCGACCGTTTCCATGGTTAAGGTATGAAAAACTGGCCTAGAGCGAGCCCAGGAGCCGTCTCGCGACGGATTTCTCTGGGCAGTTGGCTGTAAAGTCGTGAGGTACGCAGGTCGCTGTCCGAGGATAGCTTAGATATCTTTAATTTACTGAGCCTAAAGTGCATATTCTTTTCGCAGTGTGCTACGATACGGAGTCATTAATCCTCGTTAAAGCCATAGTTTATAAATTCAGTTATTAAGTGAGACACAGACTCAGTTTTTCTTTGATTTAGTGGAAGTGCGAAGGTGTGCGCGTTTGATTTGCACGTGGCCGACAAAATTGCGTCGGGCACGTTATCTTTAAGTTTCCGTTTGATTTCATTTACATTATTATTTTCCTTTATCATTTTAACTTGAACAGAGCGCGAAAGGTTGTTCCTCGCTCGTGTGGCGATTAAAGTCGGAATTAATTATCGAAATATCTGAATAGAAGCACCATCTTCCTGATTTGTCGACCCCTTGTAACGGACTAGTTCCCGGCTCAATTATCACAGAGCATAGGCAAATCAAGGAAGTTCAAAGTACTAAAATTATCTTTCGATTCGAAGGTATTATCATCGTTTTCCACCAAAATCCTTCGAAATTCCAACCGACCGACCGCCAAGGAGAAAGAGAGATAGAGCGAGCGAGTGAAGGATAGAGAGAGAGAGAGAGAGAGAGAGAGAGAGAGCCTTAGACCGAGCGAGCGAGAAGGAGGAGAAGGAGTGCGTGCGCAGAGCGAGAATATCCGACGGTAGCCGAAGACCAGCGACACGGTAGGAACCTCCAGTCGCGAAACACGACGACGATTTACCATTATATTGTATAATCATGCCCGAGTTAAAATCATGGAGAGATCCCGCGGGCACGGTATAATGACCGTGCACGTTCCTCCTGTTGACTGTCGATTGATAGGCGTAATTATAAACTACCGAGAGCGCTCATATTAAGGCGCATGATTGTCGCGCACCAATATCAAACAACTTCTCGATACTACGAATAATATCGACTGCAGTAACTCTTTCATTGTCTATCGGATTCGTAACACCTTTGTTCTACTTTTCTTTATATATTCTATCTTTTCTTTATATAATTATTTTCAATTGAATATACCTACTTTTGTTTTCCCCTTATACTATTCTTTCTTGACTTGATTTGTGTTGTGACGTCACACCTCGTATACCATAGCATCGTACACCGGCCGAAACATAACCTCGCGCGAACAATTGGGGACCTGTACGGGTCTTATGAAGACACACGAATCCTATTAGTCCTGCATATAACTAAACGCGATATTAGCTTCCTTATTTAACTTTCCGTTTAGCTTATACCGAATAAACTAGAAAATCCCACCTCTTCCAGGAAGGGATTAGAATCTTGCAATACTGATCTTTAGTTAGATTACCGTTATCTATTGTAACTGGATAGCAAAAATATTCAAGCGTTACGCCCGGTCGCACGGCAGGCCGCTCGCGGATTTCTCATCGACCGTCTTGACAAACATAAAGTCGTGAAAAGCCTCGCCCGGACGTAACAAGGTACACAGGCGATACTTAATGCTATTCGTCAAAGATATTGGCCCATAAATGGAACAGACTCAGTTAAACGCATTATTAACCAGTGCATTATTTGTCGTCGAGCTACAGCAAAATTACCCAATTACCTCATGGCAGATTTGCCTAGAGACCGAGTCACTTTAAAACGCCCATTTCTCGTTACAGGCATAGATTATTGTGGGCCATTCTTTATCAAAGAGAAACGCCTCAGAAATACAAAACGGATCAAGGTGTATGTAGCTATGTTCGTGTGCTTTGCCACAAAGGCCGTGCACATTGAACCAGTGAGTGATCTCGCAACAAACGCGTTCGTGGCTACGTTGAAACGATTCATTGCTCGCCGTGGATTGCCAATAGATTTATATTCTGACAACGCGACGAATTTCGTAGGGGCACAACGTGAGCTTAAGGAAATTCAAACATTATTAATGTCACAAACACATAATGAAATCATTAAACAATACTTATCTAATGTGAACATTAATTGACATCATATTCCACTAAGATCGCCTCATTTCGGCGGTTTGTGGGAGGCCGCGGTAAAGTCATTTAAACACCATTTCAGACGTATCATAGGAAATTCAGTATTATTGACATTCGAATCGTTAACCACCTGTGTAGCTGAGATAGAAGCGATTTTAAATTCTCGCCCAGTGACTCCGTTGTCAACTGACCCAAACGATTTGTCAGCCTTGACCCCTGGACATTTTCTAATTGGCGATTCTATGACGTGCATACCTGAGCGAGATCTTACAGATATTCTAAATGGACAGCTATCACAGTGGCAACAAATTCAACAACTCCGACAACACTTCTGGACCCGTTGGCACAAGGAGTACTTGAATGAACTGGTCGTTCGGAAAAAATGGCACTATAAAAACCCACAACCAATCATTGAAGGATCGTTGGTAATCGTCAAGGAAGACAACCTCCCTCCATTATGCTGGCCACTAGGACGAATAGTCGCAGTACACCCAGGCGACGATGGCATAGTACGCGTCGTGACTATACGAGCATCATGCGGAGAATATAAACGGAGCGTAAAAAAGCTGTCGCCTTTACCAATAGAGTCATGTTAATCTATTACTCCACGAGAAATATTGTAATACTTAAGATCATTTAGTCACTCATTTAAGACATAACTAAAAATTATAATGAACAGCCCACGATATAATGCATTGCGCAAACGACCAAGTACCGATTCAACACTATTCATGAAATGTAGTCGATGAACTTTGAACACAACTGTTCAAGGGGTGGCGGCATGTTGCGAGGCAACTCTCAAATCATCAGCAAATTTCCAAATTTCTCGAAACAACCTAATTTACACAAAGGCATATATAATTTTTCTTTTTTAATTATTCATCACACGGCAACAAACGATATTCATTTACAAATATTTTAATACTTACTACGGATAGTTTAATATTTTGTCAGCGGAATAGATGTGTCGCATTGGTTTATGATAGATATGGGCAAAATATATATGTCATGTTATGGCAAAGATGGCATATGTACTCGGATAGGTACAGAATTATTTAACTTCTTTTGTTTAGCTGATACATGCATGAACTTTATTGTAAGCATACGTATCCTTATTCGAAGAATACTTATTACCATTACTGTCGTACTCGTCGTCGCTCGTCGACGCTTTCGTGTTCGATAATACTGATGAATCTGTTATTGACGAGTATTCGATGAATCATTGGTATTATTATTTTTATAAATTGTTTTTGACTGCAAAAAGATGCTATTTTGTTTATAGATAATTAATCTACCTTTTAAAATATTACTTTTAAATGTATGTAGACAGGATGCTGGCAGATGTTACTAGCCAGCTTTATTTCCTGGAAATGATAGGTACAAGAAAAATAATTATAGAGCAAAGGGTACAATGGTATCGTAATGTTTGTCTTCTGCGAGACTTCACTCTATTGAAAAGTGCAACCCGAACAATGCAAATGCGTATATACTTTCTTTTGAAATAATCTGAGTAGCTTTGCGTGGTCTTCCACGCCACCCATGAGGTGCCACGACTAGCGCGTTCGGTTTTTTTTTAACGTGGACCGTCGCATGTAGTCCTATTATACCACATTTGTGGAGTCTGACAAAAGATATGCCAGACCGATTTGTGGAATCTGACAAAAGATATGCCAGACCGCTTTGTGGAATCTGACAAAAGATATGCCAGACCGATTTGTGGAATCTGACGAAAGATATGCCAGACCGCTCATTCACACATACGTTCTTTATGTCTGCATCTTCATAACATAAATTAAACGTTACTGTTTATGTACTTATTGAATAACATTAGACGAGGTGGGACCAGCCATTTCATCAACATGTTCTACATGTTGTCCCGATTTTTGTTTATTTGGACATGCTGAATATAATATATGAGATGACATGCGAGACAAATGCTCGTCATTAACCGTCAGAGTTATTGCTGTTTCCCCTCTCGCTTTTAATGCTGATTTAAGGACACAACCAACATGGATATTCACGGACGACAGATTATTTCTTTTTTTGTTTTCAAGTCTGGTAAGTAGGAAAAGACTCTTTCTGAATCAGCATTAGAGAGTTAGGTAACGATCGAACAGCATTGACAAGAGATTTCAAAATGGGATATTGACGACTACGTTGTAGGATGTTTTCCCACATTTCGTCAAATTCCCTTAATGAAAGATAATCTTTTTGTGTTTCAGTGAAATCGTGATATAAAGCAAACCATTCTTGTTCTAAAGAAAATGTATCAAACCCGCCAAGAGTTTCAGCGATAAAACAAACATCATGAAATGAAGTTTCTCTGTCAATATCGCGCAAAACTGTGGCGGGTTCAAAAACTTGTAATTTACATAAAAATTGATCATTGATTGGTAATCATTTACAAATTTCTTGAGCGGCACATACATAAAATTGCAAACAATTCTCTCGAATATTTTCAACTATATCGGTGTGCCCCTCTATTATTAATTTGTTAAGATATTCATCACAATCAATGCCCAATGCGATTTCATGAAAAGATTTTTTATTTTCTTTTTCCGAAAAATCTACGTTACTGTTACAATGTTTTAAAAGCTCTGGTTTTAAAAAGTTTTTACATACAATTTGTAATAAATGTATTGATTTACGCTGTAATAAATGAATTCTAGTATCCAGAGCTTGGAAAAATAGCGTAAAGGAGTTAAAAAAATGTAAAATATATCTAAGAAAAAATAAGTATGCTTTAACATCACGATTCTGCATCACGGCTACAAATTGTGCTGCTTTTTCGGACTTTTCCTTCGTGAGCAATTGTTTTAAAAACTTGTCAATACTATCCCATGAATCCGGAATTCTAGTGATGCATAATTGGCGGGAAAGCCATCGTGTTTCGGCCAATTTCAAAATTTTTAGATTAGTCTCCTCGTAACAATCAGTAAAAATAGCTGATCGCTTGGGGCTACAGTTTATGAAATTTGATATTTGTTTTACAAAGTTTTCGCATTTGTTAGGAATCGTTCTAGATGCTGCATTTGCGGCTAACGCCACAGAATGGCATGGACATGTCAGTGTTAGTACATGTCCACACTTTTCCTGTAACTTTGTTCGAAATGATAAATGTTTACCCGTCATGACACGCGCATTGTCGCATGACAAAGCAACAATGTTCAAAAACGGAATCTGTAAACGGTACATTTCCTGTCTAAATGCGTCAAATATCATTTCAGCGCCAAAATTTCTCGCATCAAGATCGATTAGTTTGACTAACTGCGACATAATTTGCAATGTTTCCGGATCGACATACCGAACATGAAACGTCATCCATTTTGTATTAGTAATGTCTGACGTTTCATCAATAAAAATACTGAACTTTGTTTTTTGTAGAATGGCCGAAACACGTTCCGTTTCAACCGGACACAAGACGTTTGCAATTATTTGAGTGCATTTCGTCTCACCTGTTACGAGCCACGGCCTGACGTGGTGAGGATTTTTGTCAGTGCCGGTAGGAAAAGAAATATTAGTGACAGGAGTGAGCGGCTAGGTACAGGCCTCGTCCGATTTTTCACGGCTGCACCCTGCACGTCGCTACCCTTTATGATGCCTCTGTATCAGCTCCTCGTATTCCCTTGCGGAAATACGTCTTGCCGGTCGAAAGGAGGAGAGAGGAGGTTAGGAAAATCGTCTCCGGCCTCGGCCGGTTTTTCACGGCTGCACCCTTCGGCCGATTCGGTTTTTGAGTCGCTACCCCAGGCCTCGTCGGGTTTTTCACGGCCGTACCCTGGGCAAGCAAACTCGAGAGGATAGCTGACAAGGGCCTCGTCCGATTTTTCACGGCTATACCCTGGGCAAGCAAACTCGAGAGGATAGCCTGACAAGGGCCTCGTCCGATTTTTCACGGCTGCACCCCTTACGCAACTGTGAGGAAGGTGGATTTTGTAATTTCTTTTAGGCTCGTTGGTTCCCGTGAGCGGTAAAGGGAAACCGTGTTCGTAAGATTCGAGTTCTAGGCGATTGAACAACGCTATGGCAAAGAATTGTGGAAAACAAATAAATAGAATATATATTGAATAAGATAAATACACAGAAAAGCAGTTAAATATAAGACACACAACGATAATTTAACTACTACTTCAAATAATATGACTAGAATACGACGCGTATACATTTACAGAAAACGATAATTGACTAGACTGTATTTTTGGTTTGAAGGAAATTGAGCGTTTTAACGAGAACTAAACCTACACACTTTTACGTGTGGCAGAACGACTAAGATTACAGACTGCTCGGAATACGTATAAGTTATTCCTTGCTATAAATCGCGGTCAGCGAAAAGACAATCTTTTCTGCAGCTGCCGGACTCTGAATTTAAACTAAATTAGAGACGCGCGGAACACGCACAGGTTGTTCCTTGCAAAGAGAACAAACAGCGAAGTGACACTTAGTGATCCTGGATACACTTTCTCTAACTTTTTAACACGCTCGGGAATTACTGATGCAGACCTTTGCACGGTCTCTTCTGTAGCTGTCTGAACTGAAGGGCCCTGGAGGAGCGCTCTTTTATACGAATTGACCTTAGGCAAGGGGTCCTGAGAAGTGAAGAAGTAGGGCATCTCGGTGGGGTACATTTTTCGGGGAATCGCGCGTTCCAACCGTCCCTATGCACTCGCTGTGCACGTGATTTCTACGCCGTCGCTACGCCGTCGCTATGCCGTCGCTATGCCGTTACCATGCAGTCGCCATGCAGTCGCTAAGTTCGGGTGTTCGGCGCTTACGCGAGCGCGTCGCTAGATTCGGGCGCGTCACTGTTGGGGAGCACGTCACTGTATTGGGTACGTCACTGTTTGGGCGCTACATCGCTGACGTCACGGCAGGCAGGCAGGCACGACGTCATGGGCCGCAGCGCTGGTCGGCGGCGCTCGGCGGCGCTCGGTGCTGGTCGGTGACGCTCGGCGCCGCGGTACGTTACAAGCTTGTAACCGTACGTCTTCTAGTCAGTAGTGGTGTCGTTATGTCACGGTCGCGAGTGGTTACGATTTCGCGATCCCTCCTTCCGCGTCAGAGGGAAGAGTTCCCCTTTTTGCGCGGGCGGGTTCGTCCTGTATTGGCGATCGCGGCTGTGGAGCGTTCGCGGTCGCAAGTGATAGGAGCCGGGAACGTAGTGTTGGGAGTAATGCTGGTATGTTGATTATATTGCGTTTATTAAAGTTATGTTGCACGAGGAGTGCTTGAATTACAATGCCGACGAGATACTTGCGAGTGTCGCCGGCTGCCTTCAACGTATATACGGGAGGTTGGTTATTGTCTGTGAGCATAAGTGTTGTCGGCGTTAGTTCGTCGGGACTAACCACTCGTAGCCGTGACCGGTGTCAGGAGCGGGGAAGGCGTACGGTGGCAGTCTTCTGTTGTTCACGAATTACTCGCAGCCGTGGCCGGTGCCTAGAGCGGGGAAAGTTTACGGTAACCGTGGAGTGTCAGTCTTTTGAACTACTTACAATCGTAACCGTGGCCGGTATCAAGAGCGGAGATGGTTACGGTAAGAGTTCTTTAATCGTCAGGTGAGTTTGGTGGTGAGCAGGTCGGTTTAATTACACGTAGCCGTGGCCGGTGCCTAGAGCGGGGAAGGCTTACGGTAACCGTGAGAAGTGTCAGTGGAACTACTTACTATCGTAACCGTGGCCGGTACCAAGAGCGGATATGGTTACGGTAAGAGTTCCTTTTTGTCGTGTATGAGAGATGGTAATCATTCGCTATCGCAGCCGTGATCGGTGCCAAGAGCGGGGATGGCTTGCTACGAAGATTAATTGGATAAATTTTTATGATGATCAGGAAGGTGTTGGTGGTGAGCGAGCGTTCGATATGTAGTGCAGCGTGACCGCGTCTTGACGAACGTGACTGAATTTTACTAGTACACGAACCCTCGAATGGGCGGCCGTAGCCTTTGATCGATAGAGGATTGTCGGCGCAAATTCTTCTCTACTCGTCGCGGAACTACGTCGTTCAATTAGCTAGTTACAGGCTCGATCTACGTATTCGATGTCCGGAAGGATCACTCCTGGGATCTCTTCAACGGAGCTAAGCTCGATGTAAATCTCGCTCCGAGTGGAGCTTCTTCGCACCTTATATACCCCAATCGGGCAAAGGGGAAGTTCCACTCGGGTGATTTCTTCCATCGGCGGGAGTCGCTTCTCCTCCTTCGCCGAGGCTCGGTCCCGTTATTCCTAATGTATGATTGTAATAATTTGTGTATTGTCGGTGTCAGTCGCGTTTACATGTGTTTATGTCGATGTCCCTGGGTGAGCGGTGTATGTATGTTTGTGTGTGTTCGTGCGTGTACGGGCATGCATGGTCGAGACGGCGGGTAAGTAAGAAAGAGACGGCGCGAAAATAGAGAAGGTGAGTAAGTGAAACGAGGCAGCAGAGGAGTAGAAAGAGATAATGAAATTATAGAAACTGTAAGTGAGTAGAAAGAGAAGCTATCGCGATGTATATTCGGCAGAAAGGAGAAAAGGTGAGGCGCGTAAAGCAAGCGAGTGTTGTGTCCCGTACACGTGCGGACATTCTGGTATGTATCTACTGTGAGGCTGTACTGTACGGTCACAAGCTAAACGGAGAAGTTAATTAGAAAATGATATCGCGTTTAGTTATTTGCAGGACTAATAGGATTCGTGTGCCTCCGAAAGACCCGTACAGGTCCCCAATCGTTCGCGAGGTTATGTTTTCAGTTTGTGTAATACTACGGTTGATGAGGTGTGACGTCACAACATAAATGAAATGAAAGGGAATAATATAGGTGGAAAACAAAATGGATATATTGAATTGAAAAATATTAATATAAAGAAAGAATAGTAATGAAGTCTATTATGAATCTGATAAACAGCCAAGAGATTACTGCAGTATTTATTGAGGCAGTATTGAGAAATGTTCAATGCTTGTGCGCGACAATGTTTCGCCTTATTACGAACGCTCTTTACAAGATATGCGGTAGTGCTCTCGGTAATTTACATTTGTTCGCTTTACAATCGAGAAGTTTAAACAGGAGGAACTTGCACGATCAAGCGACCGTGCCCGTGGGATCTCTCCATGGCCTAGGCTCGGGCATGGTCATACAATATGATGTTAAGAATTTTGTCGAATAGCGCGACTGGAGGTTCCTACCGTGTCGCTGGTCTTCGGCTGTGATCGTTCGCTCTCGCTTTGCGCACGCGCTCTGTGTCTCCTCTCTCGCTCTATCGGTCTCTCTCTCTCTCACTCCTTCGCTCTCGCTCTCTCTCTCTATCTCGGCGGTAGGTCGGTCGGAATTCTCAGGTTTAGGTGTTTTAAACAATGATAGTACCTTCGAATCGTAATACAATTTTAGTACTTTGATCCTCCTTGATTTGCCTATGCTCAGTTGTGATTGAGCCGGGATAATGCCCGTTACAAGGGTCGACAAATCAGGAAAGTTAATCCTTCTATTC
The DNA here is from genome assembly GCA_963942575.1 of Priocnemis perturbator. Lineage (NCBI taxonomy): Eukaryota > Metazoa > Arthropoda > Insecta > Hymenoptera > Pompilidae > Priocnemis > Priocnemis perturbator. Next base: position 6,254,167 of record OZ012643.1, on the reverse strand, counting down.
GTTAAATTTCGTTAGAGGTTACCGACTTTAATCGCCACGCGAGCGAGGAACAACCTTTCGCGTTCGTTCAAGTTCACTGTACAATGGAAAAGAATAATGTAATTGAAATCAAAAGGAAACTTAATCTAACGCGTCCGACACAATTTTTCGGGCACGTGCAGAACGTACGCGCACACTTTCGCACTGTTCACTTAACGAAAGGAAAACTGAGTCTATATCTCAAATAATAATTAGAATTTATAAACTATGGTTTTACGAGGATAATTGAGTCCTTATGTAACACACTGCAAGAAGAATATGCACTATTAGGCTCGAAATAAAGTGATATCTAAGATATCCTCGACTACGCACCTCGCGACTTTACAGCCAATTGCCCAGAGAAATCCGTCGCGAGACGGCTCCTGGGCTCGCTCTAGGGCGGTTTTTCATGCCCTATTCGCGGAAACGGTCGACCAGCGGTCGATCCGGTGTACAAATATTGCGCTACGGCGCTCGCTCGGTGTTCAGCGAGATACTTTCTTCGCTCGTTTATCCTTTTCTAATTATCAAGTTTTATTTCAAATGCGGTATAATTGCATTGACTCAGTTATCTAAGATTTTAACAGCGTACGCTCCTGACTTCGTATCCTTGAACAAAATTAGGTTGACATTCGAGCAATGACTTATTGCCGTGAAAATAATAGTTTAATTTTGTGAGAGAGAGAAACTAAAAATTAACACGCGGAACCTCATCGCAATTTCTTAACCTATGCACACACACATTCATACTATGTACACGCATTCGTACCCGCTCGCAAGCTTATATCTATACTTACATCTACTCTTAAAACCTACATATATATATAAGATGGGACGAGTATGATTACACGGTGAGGGAATTCCATTACATATTACTGCTCGACAGTACCATGTATACGATGGGCATAAGCCATGATCCGAATATTTCGTATACGCGTAAATTAGTAAAAGGAGTCCGTGTCATGCAGTTTCAGTAGGGGTTCTCCGCCATCGATTATTTGACGCGCATGTGACTGCTCGCTCCTCGGCGGAGATACTCCGGTGTGGAGCACGCTACATACAGTAGGGCTGGAAAACCCCTGCTGACACTTCGTGACACGGACTTCTTTTCCCTTTTCCCGTGCGAAACTGGAATCAGTTCTGAGTGCGATTCTAATGGTTTCCCAAAGAAAAATGTCTGCTCTATCGCGTAGAGTAGTTAAAATCCACACCAGAAGCATCATTTCGACAGAACAACGAAAAGAGTCCCTCAAAATAGGCGTGAAAAACTTGTCTCGCCAACTTTAATCAATGTTTACACATATTTGCAAGTACATATTCCACAATTATTATATACTATTTTATTCTGGAAAGTCTGCAGAATTTTTTCCGATAAAAGGAAATTATCTCACTTTTATATTTCCGACGTAAATGTGGGTCAAAGTGCAAAAAACGCATTTTTTGTTTAAATTCGATTTCTCGAAAACTAGACCTAATAAACAAAAACGGATTTCAGATTCGTTTTCAGCGCGTCAAAATCTATAAGAATTAGCTAATAGATGTCAGGAAGCAAAAAAAAAGTCGAAATTTGTTGTCCAGTGTAATTCAAGTGTAAACTCTGCTTTACTTTCTTGACCTGTAGTTTCTGTAACGAGTGACTTTACCGGCATACCCGTGTAGAATGGGTTGCCATGCTTCAGGCCTGCGTCAAATCTACCCAACCGGTACGCGGTGTCGCGATTCTATTTTCCGGTAGTCCAGTGCGGTCCAAGAAAGTGCCCCGGGGCATTTTCAGTTCCCCCACCGAGCTACTGTTGCCCTGGAAACGACGGACGCTGAGTGTGCGTCAGTGTCGCCAGAAGTGGCGCCGGGCATCATCGGTGACCGCGGGAGTGGGGATACGCCCAAGTGTGCGTGCCCTGGCTGCGAGTCCTGTACTCCTGTGGATTTGTGGAGTCCACGCAGCTCTCACAGACAGGGCACGCACACTTGCGCGTATCCCCACTCCCGCGGACACCGCTGGTGCCCGGCGCGACTTCTGGCCACACTGGTGTGTGTTATGATCGGCATACAGAAAAACTTGTACCTAGTGGAGGTGGAAATAGCGGCGTGAGAGGCCCCACTCGTGGACCGCACTGCGTAGACTGAGGGTTAAAAGAGATTCCGTGACAAAGTTCGCGGTCGCGCACGGGTCAACAGGGCGCGGTATTTAATCATATTCTGTTTTTGGTCGCGAATATGAACCACAGCACTCGTCAATAATAATTGTGGTGCGGTCGCGGATGCTATTGTCGAAAGGCTCACCGCGCTACCCCCGCTCGTCCCGGCTTATCATGCAGGCGTATTCTGAGTCGTCTCAGATTTCACTTCGTCCGATTTTGTGGAATATTTTGCGAGATGCAGAAGCGTATTATGTCGCTTGTGGCAAATTGTGCACCCGGAGTATTTACATGGAGTATCTCGATGGCATAGTTTTGCGTTTTTTACGATCTGAATTCGTTTCCGTACGGGACACTGTTTAAACGTCTCGCACTGGAATAATGGATGTTGGTGCGTCTTGCACGCTACACAATTGCGTGACGCAGCATTCGATATAAACACTTGGTTGAAGGGGCCTCTGCGTCCTTTATTCGGTATGTATATCGTCTGGTCGGTCAGTGTCAGTTCCCTTTGCTATTTCGCGCTTTGACGCGTACCCTGCGGTTTTATAAATAAACTCGTACATCTGATCAGTTGTGGGCACTTTGTCCCTCTCGACGGTCGCTTCCCATTTTTCCTAGTGTATTTCGCGGTAATTTTGTCTCTAATAAATTAGTCGCCATTTCGGACCCGACTGAAACTCCTAAGGACCTTTGTAGCGTCGGGCAAGTAGTCTTGCGCGGCTGCGGGAGGTGACTCGAATTCCGGCGGTGCGTAACAGACGCAGGATCGATTATTCCTCCTTGTGGTGAATTACGATTTTTCGTAGTTTACCTAATTCTCAGATGAATGGTTCTAATTGCAGTGATGCACAATGAAAACTGGTAGAAAGAACGCTTTATTGTAATTAATAACTTGAAGTGCGATAAATGTCGGAAGGGTTTGGTGGTGATTGCACGAATGTTCTTGGGTACTGTCCTCCGTGAAGGATGCACCGAATTTTAAACGTTCAAGTTCCTCCGTAGAGGTGGTTTCGTTAGAGCAGCCGAGGCTATACTGATTTTCACATGATTTAAAATGAAGTAAGTAACTAAAATGGGCGTTCCAGGCATTCGCTGTCAGTAGCCCTCCTTCGCTGATCTTTTGCGTTCTGTGATTTGATTGGAACGAAAAGAAAAATGTACCAGTCGGTGAAGCTCCGCCTAGTTGGAAAACCCGTAAAGAGTTGGGACGCGTGGGGGTAACGTAAATCGCGTTTTTGCCTTCCAAGAAGTCATAAAAAACGTGCAAAACAACTGACCAGCGATTGCCTGGGAAATGTTCGCCAGCCCTTTCTAAACCCTAGTAGAGAAAGGTGACCTTTTTTAATAACTGTGCCACGTGTTTGGACAATGGACAATAAAAATTGTGACACATGGTCAAATACTGCCCAGGCACGTCGATGGTTTGGCGAAAGACAATAGATGCCATCAGTTAGTCACCAGCGACATAACGTCGTTGGGACTCCTTCTTACCCCCTGCGGTCCGTTATGGGACGAAAGCACAGGAGGGGCACCTCTTACTTGAAATTCCTTATAAGTAGATAATATTACGAGATGCTATGCAAGACACAAAATAATAAGCGTGCCTTGGCACGCAACAATGTTATTTGAATATGTACATTTTATCTAAAAACAGGCGACGGAATGAAGACCGATATTTTGCAACGGAACATAGCCCCCCCCCCCCCCCCCCCCGGTTAGAAGATCCACTCAACAAGTTCCTGAGACGTTGCTTAGAAAAAAAGAGAGTTTGTAATTAATCAACTAGTAGTATCAGAAACTCGTAAAACAGTAGAAAAATACTTAATTAACGTAATAATAAACTGGTAAATGAACGAGTTAATAGTAATGCATATATATATATATATATATATATATATATGATATAACAACAAAGGAAAAATAACAAACAAAATCAAAGAAAGAAAAAGCGACTGACGAAGCTGTTTGGGATTGCGATCACCTGAGACGCGTTGAATTGCGCGCGTCGTGCGCGACTCTGCTCTATCGCGACACCGTGCGGCGTCGCGCTCATGAAAGAACACGCACGCGCTCCGGTCGCTTAGCGCCATTATCGCCGTTCCCGCGCTCACGCATGAGACGCACGTGTAGGGGCGCGTGACGTCGCGCTGACGTAAGGTGACATAAGCCAGGTGTCGACAGCTGATTGGGAGCGCACACCATCGTGTCGTACACAGACACGATCGGGAAGACGGAAGGAAGACGAGCCCCTTCCCGGCGTGCGCTAATCCATTATTATAATTCCAACCGCCTAATTGAGCTGAACTAATTCCTTACAAGCGTTTTCCGAATCCGTATAATCTAGTGTACAACTAAGTAGCGATTACGTTTCCGATTCGCTCTCCGAAAACAACCGATTTCGTGTTGAACAAATTTATAACGAGTACAAGACATAACAGTGTACAATAAAACGGTTACATAGAAACACGTGAGTTTGTCCCTTTACACACGCGCTTCAGGCGAGAACTTCATCCGCGAGCTGTTCCCAGCTCGATTCCAGCAACCGCGAGGAATCCAAAAACGCGGTTAGCCTCGCAGTAACATTTTTGGTCCTTCGAGCCGGATAACGGGTGTGGTTCGCATTCCGACGAGAGTGTAAAGTGGGCACGTGGAAGCCCTTGGCCATCTTGAAGAACGACGACCTCCTGTGACCTGTTTTGCCGCCATTGTCGAGATGACTTCTACAGCCGGTATCTCTTCACCGGACTCCGACCTGGATCACCTCATCGTGGCACAACAAAATTATCTAGACCAGATCCTGAAGATTTGGACGAATTTCAAAAAGCTGGCCATTCCGAAGAGGACCCGCTACGCAGTCCAGCATCGCCTCGCAACGCTGGACACGTTCTGGACGGGGTGCCTCAACCGCCACGACGAGATTCTCCGCCTAGCTACAACACAAGAAAGGCAAATTTTAGATTATTTTATAACTGACGCATTCTCTGTCGGAGGTCTTGAACTCATTACAGGTAGACCCGGCTGCGCCCGGTATGGATAGTCTACCTCCGGCTACTATGTTAGCAAATAATCCGGTCAAATTGCCTCCGATTAATCTTCCTCGTTTCTCAGGCGAAATCACAGCATGGCCAGGTTTCCGTGACTTATACACCTCACTAGTGGCATCTCGCACCGATCTCACGAATGTGCAGAAATTGCACTATTTAAAGGACAGTCTGTCCGGGCAAGCGGTGCAAATCCTGAGGAGTACGGATGTCACGGAGGCCAATTATACTGCGGCGTGGGAGCTCCTGAAGAAACGGTATGAGAATCCACGGGCGATTGTGTATGCGTATTTAGATAAGTTTGCGGCGATTCCAAGAGTGGGTACCCATCGTGAACGTGATCTGCGATTCCTGCGCGATCAAGCTCATGACATATATCATGCTATCGTCGGTATGAAGAGACCTCTAAACTTATGGGAGGATCAATTCATACACACTATCCTATCCAAATTAGATTCGCAGACACGCCATGAATGGGAGCTCACCCAACGGGAAGTTACAAAGTTTCCCACCTTTGCCGAACTTGACGACTACTTATCGTTCCGACTTCGAGCATTCGAAACTTCCGGGCAAGCGAGCTCAAGTGAAAATATTTCCAAGCGCGAAGAGAAAGAGGTAAAGAGGGGGGCGGTACGTATCCATCAGGCAACTTCCAACGGCGTTCGATGTTTTGTCTGTCAGGATGAGCATCCGTTATATCAATGTCCGACCTTTTTAAGCAAATCCGTACATAAGAGACTTGAATTACTTACCGCTCAAGATCGCTGCTTCAATTGTTTCCGCCGGGGGCACCGACCGAAGGCCTGCCCTAGCAAAAACGTGTGTCGAACCTGCAAGCGTAAGCACCATACGCTGGTGCACATGGACGTGAATCGAGACACAAACAAGGATAGTAGCACCAATCCCCCTGTAATAAAAGCCGCTCCTGATGCTACCGCCTCTTTACCTCCAGTCTCTGAACGCGACGTATCAAATAATTGCGCCGACGTCGCGAAGAATTATACGGTTTTACCCACCGCTACTGTATTATTGCGCAGTACTTCGGGACGTTCCGTCAAACTCCGCGCGTTATTTGACCAGGGATCGCAAGCCACTTTTGTTTCGGAGCATATCGTCCAATTACTGAAACCTGAACGCAAGGGCGTTAATATAAGCGTATCGGGAATCGGATCCAAAAGAGTAGGGGCGATCAAGCAAGCCGTTCTACTCACCGCAGAATCGTGTAAAGATAGGAACCTCGCTATATCTATCACAGCGCTAGTTTTGCCAAAACTTTCCTCCTACGTTCCGCCTCCGACGAAGTTCACCTCTAAATGCTCCCACATAGAGTCCCTGCCGTTAGCGGATTGTGACCCCTACAGCAAAGAACCGATCCAACTTATTATAGGAGCTGACTATTACGGCTCATTCCTACGCGATGGGTTAGTTCGCGGACCCCAGGGTACCCCGGTGGCGCAACTCACTATTTTTGGGTGGATACTCTCCGGACAATCGGTCGCGCTAGCCAACTCTTCCGATCATGTACTGGTCAACCATATCCATACGAACGATGATCTTCAGGCCTCGCTCGTCAAGTTCTGGGAACTTGAAGAAATCCCGAGTAACGAGATACGTTCCGAGTCAGAACTTCAGTGCGAACAGCATTTTTGCGCAACACATGCTCGCAATTCCAATGGGCGTTACGTGGTGCGCCTCCCCTTTAAAACTACGCCTCACGCTTCGCTAGGCAACACACGTATTCCGGCACTTCGCATGTATCTGAATCAAGAGGGCCGTTTAAATCAAAATCCAACGCTAAAACAAGCATATCAAGAGTTCCTAACAGCATATCTTTCCTTACTTCACATGGAGAGAGTCCCTTTCGAGGAAGAACAAGCGGCACATGTTTCATATCTTCCACACCACCCAGTATTGAAATCCTCGAGCACTACAACTAAAGTTAGAGTTGTGTTCAACGCCTCCTTCAAATCAAGTGACGGTCTATCGCTAAATGACTATCTGCATGTCGGTCCCAAGTTACAAGCTGACCTGTATGCACTCATATTGCGTTGGCGTTCCTTCCAGTTCGTATATGCCACGGATCTGGAAAAGATGTTCCGTCAGATTCTAATACATCCTGATGACGCCGACTTCCAGAGAATTTTCTGGCGCTCGAGTAACTCCAGCGACGTGGCTTCCTATCGTTTGCTCACTGTCACGTACGGCACGGGTAGTGCCCCCTTTCTCGCAAACCGCGTACTCAAGCAGCTAGCTACGGATGAGGGAGCTATTTACCCCATTGCCGCAGACATTCTCCGCCAAAGTGTATACGTCGATGACGTCATGTTCGGCTCCGATGATATAATTGAGTTAAAGAGGATGCGTGAGCAGTTGTGCCAGCTCCTCAGGGCGGGTGGCTTTAGGCCTTATAAATGGACGGCCAACCATCCCGATCTCCTTGCCGATATCCCCGACGCGGATCTCGCAGTCTCCTCGGCGAAGTTTTTTGAACAAGACGCTCCGCTAAAGGTCCTTGGTATTCACTGGGAGCCACAGTCGGATGTTTTCTCCTTCCAAGTAAGTGAAGTGGAGACGGCCACAACCAAGAGAACATTCCTGTCACTCGTAGCCCGAATATTTGACCCCCATGGCTGGGCGTCTCCAGTCACCATCACGGGGAAAGTTTTATTCCAGAGGTTTTGGCTGCTGAAATTGGGTTGGGATGAGTTGCTACCGGCAGATTTAGTCGACAAATGTAAGGCCTTTCAAGCGGATTTACCTCTCCTTAACCAGATAAAGATTCCTCGGTGGACAGGGCAACGTCCATCTGACCAAGACCTCGAACTTCACGGGTTTTGTGACGCTTCAAATGTGGCGTACTCCGCCGTCGTATACATACGCATTGGTTCCTCCGAGAATAAGATCCAAACTTCGTTGCTATACGCCAAAACTAAAGTGGCACCCATAAAGCTACAGAGCATTCCACGACTTGAACTCTGTGGGGCGCTTTTGCTCGCCCGCGCGTTGCGCTTCGTTATGGCTCAACTAGCCAGTTCGGGCGCACCGATATATTGCTGGACCGATTCTTCGGTCGTACTGTATTGGTTGCGAGATCATCCTTCCAAGTGGAAGGCATTCGTAGGTAATAGGGTCTCCGCTATCCAATCGACCATTCCCAACGCCTCCTGGAGACATGTGCCGTCGGTCGAAAATCCGGCCGATTGCGCTTCCCGTGGAATTTCCTCTCAGCAATTCCAGCAACACGCGCTGTGGTGGAAGGGTCCGTCCTGGCTCAGTAAGCCCCCTTCTTCGTGACCACTATTAACTAGGACACTCGAAGCACCGGCAGACAACGCGGAACTGCGGAACGTTCAGGCCCACTCTGCGAAATGCGAGGAAAATATAGAGATCGCGGAGCGCGTTTCTTCTTGGCCGCGACTGCTCAGAGTCATTGTATATATGTTTCGTTTTGTAAATAACTTACGCAAATGTAATAGTAGTGTACCGCACCTATGGGTAACTGCCGCTGAAATTGAATCCGCGACCAAGTTCTGGTGCAAGCACATCCAGCAGCTGCATTACCCAGAGGTACTCGATGGCTTGCGGAAGGACGCGAACCTCTGCAAAGTTAGCCAGTTGCGCAAATTAAATTTATTTATTGATGCCGATGGTATCATACGAGTAGGAGGCCGACTGGGTAATTCGCCATTACCAGACTCCGAAAAATTTCCAGTCTTACTGCCGTCGTGTCGGACTTCTAATCTCTCGGACTTCTTCTAAAGCTTACTGCGTAGTGTTTGTGTGTCTATCCATCCGTGCCATTCATTTGGAATGCGCTGACGACGCGACTACCGCCGGGTTTTTAGCGGCTTTCGAAAGATTCATTTCGCGTAGAGGGTTACCTGGAGCTGTTTATTCGGATAACGGTACAAATTTTGTAGGTGCCGACCGCGAGCTTAATGCGGATTTCAAAAGGGTGATCAGTGATCCTGATCTACTAAATAAGTATGCGTCTGACGGGATCGAATGGCGATTTATTCCTCCTGCCGCCCCCCACTTTGGTGGGTTATGGGAGGCCGGGGTGAAAAGCGTGAAATATCACCTCAAGCGAATCATAGGCAACTTCACGCCAACGTTTGAGGAGTTTTCAACACTGCTCTGTAAAATTGAAGGCATTCTCAACTCGAGGCCTATCGCTCCCCTCTATGACGATCCTGACTCGTATGATGTACTTACCCCGGGACATTTCCTCGTGGGGTCGTACCTTAAAACGATCCCGAAGCCGAGCGTCTTAGCGGTCAATGAGAATCGGCTCAGTCGTTGGCAATGCGTCCAGAAATGTATGGAATCATTCTGGAAAATTTGGGCATCCGATTACCTGAATTCCATCCAACAGCGCGTAAAATGGCAGAAGAGTCAGCCTAATTTGCGACAAGGTGACTTAGTGATTATTAAAAATCCTAACTTACCTCCTGCCAAGTGGGAAATGGGTCGAATATCCAAATGTTTCCACGGAACCGATCAACTGGTGCGCGTCGTGCTCGTTCGTACAGCTCACTCCGAATATAAGCGACCCGTAACACAAGTCTGCAAGCTGCCCGTGGATTCTCATACCGTAAAGGACTCCCCCCCGTAGTAGGCTATGCCATTGTACATATTTCTAGGAATAAGCTTAGCCGTAAGAAGCGTACACACGCCTCAGCCTCGTTTTTCCGCGCTGGAATTCCATTGAGACTCCACGAAGCGAGGCTAGGCGCATTGTAAATACTACGTTAGGTCATAGGTGTTAGTGTAAGTTTCCGAAAACGTGTACCGCGGTTAGATTTAGAATTAGTTTCTACTTACCCTGCCGCATCGCAATCTTCGCTGTCGAAGCAACACCCAAGTATTAGGGTAACGCGTCCATACACTAACGCGTCAGCACCACGAGTTACTTGCGTTTCCAAGTTAAAATACGAACCAAGCACACTGCCCGACCAGTCCGAATGTCGTTCCCTGCGTGTAACGAGGCGGGTGGCATGTTTGGGATTGCGATCACCTGAGACGCGTTGAATTGCGCGCGTCGTGCGCGACTCTGCTCTATCGCGACACCGTGCGGCGTCGCGCTCATGAAAGAACACGCACGCGCTCCGGTCGCTTAGCGCCATTATCGCCGTTCCCGCGCTCACGCATGAGACGCACGTGTAGGGGCGCGTGACGTCGCGCTGACGTAAGGTGACATAAGCCAGGTGTCGACAGCTGATTGGGAGCGCACACCATCGTGTCGTACACAGACACGATCGGGAAGACGGAAGGAAGACGAGCCCCTTCCCGGCGTGCGCTAATCCATTATTATAATTCCAACCGCCTAATTGAGCAGAACTAATTCCTTACAAGCGTTTTCCGAATCCGTATAATCTAGTGTACAACTAAGTAGCGATTACGTTTCCGATTCGCTCTCCGAAAACAACCGATTTCGTGTTGAACAAATTTATAACGAGTACAAGACATAACAGTGTACAATAAAACGGTTACATAGAAACACGTGAGTTTGTCCCTTTACACACGCGCTTCAGGCGAGAACTTCATCCGCGAGCTGTTCCCAGCTCGATTCCAGCAACCGCGAGGAATCCAAAAACGCGGTTAGCCTCGCAGTAACAAAGCGCTTAATGATAGCGGCACGAGTCTTAAAGTCACTGTTTGTTATGATCAATGTCTTTATCAATTGGTAACGGTGCGAGTTTCGTAACATTCCGCTTGATCTCGGCCGTAGTAGTTTTCAATGTCACGGCTCGTACAACTCCATCCTGTCCTAGGTGAACTGCTATGATGCGTCCCCATACCCATTGCATTGGTGGAGTGTTGTCTTCCTTGATGAGGACATTGGCATCCACTGCGATGTTTGAGTGACTTCGGGTCCATTTTTTGCGCATGCAAAGTTCGTTGAGATACTCTTTATGCCATCGTGTCCAGAAGTCCTGTTTCAGCTTCTGAATATGCTGCCACGATGATAGCCTGTTGGATGGTACTCCACGAAGATCGTGCTCGGGCACACTCATTAACGAATCGCCAAGTAAAAAATGACCTGGGGTGAGGGCAATAGGATCGTTTGCGTCGGGAGAGATAGGTGTAAGAGGCCGAGAATTAAGAATCGCTTCTACTTCGATAACAAAAGTATTGAGACCTTCAAAGGTAAATAATTCTTTCCCAACGACACGTCTCATATGATGCTTAAACGATCTAACCGCAGCTTCCCATATGCCGCCAAAATGCGGAGAGTGTGGCGGGATAAAATGCCATTTAATTCCGATATTAGTAAGGTGACGAGTAACCTTGGCCTGATGTTCGGATGTATTTAGCAAGGACGGAAGGTCCTGCAATTCTGAATTTGCACCTACAAAATTACTGCCGTTATCAGAATAAATATTTTTACACATCCCTCTTCTGGCAATAAATCGTTTTAACGCCGCGATAAAGGCTTCGGTGGTTATATCGCTTACCACTTCCAAATGTATGACCTTTACTGCAAGACAAATGAAGACTGCGACGTAAAGCTTTACTTTAGTGCGGTTGCGAAATTTCCGTTCTTTTATATAAAAGGGCCCGCAATAATCAATCCCGACATTAGTAAATGGTCGAACTTCGTGTACGCGAAACTTAGGTAGATCACCCATAATGTATTCCATTGTTCGCGGCTTAGCATGGAAACATTGAACGCATTGGCGTACGACCTATCGTATCTGGTTCTTTCCGCCAATGAGCCAGTATCTCTGTCTCATTGCATATAAAGTTGCCTGAACACCGGTGTGTAAGTGATGTACGTGTGTATCGCGTATGAGCAACTCGGTAATATAATGCGACCGTGGTAAAATTACGGGATGACGTTGTGCTAGTGGAACAGAAGAGTACTTCAGTCTTCCTCCGACGTGTATAATGCCGTTTTCATCTAAAAATGGACTTAATGATTTTAATTTACTTTTTGACGAAACTTGCTTGTCCTGTCGTAGTGTTCTTAAATCATCGGAAAATGTCTCTGCCTGCACAAGTTTTATTATTCGCGTATTTGCGGCTTCCAATTCTTCTGGAGAGAGATCTCCCTTATGCGTATTCGAAATTCGCATTCGCAAACAATATGCAATAACGCGGCTCAGTATAGTGACGGTGGAATATTTATACAACAATTCATTTTTCGCGATCACAGTTGAAAAGCATAGTGATTTTCGTAATTCTGGAACATCAGTCCGTAACGTGAGATCGAGAATTGGCCAGTGAGGTTCGGTTAGCGTAAGCCAGGTCGGACCGTAACGCCATAAATCAGCCGATATAAATTCGGAAGGAAGAAGTCCTCGAGAAAGCGCGTCTGCCGGATCATCGTGCGAACGTACATGCCGCCAGTCTCCAATTTGGGTATGTGACTGAATGTCTGCCACTGGGTTAGCTATAAACTGTTTCAAAAGGTGTGGCGACGTATTTAACCATTGTATAACTATAGTGGAGTCTGACCAGAGAACGATTTTATCTATGTTTATATGAATAGTATTACGTACAGCGGTAAGCAATGACGATAATAATTGGGCTGCACACAATTCCAATCTTGGAATAGAACAGGTCTTTAGAGGAGCGACTCGCGATTTTGCGCATAGAAGTGTCGTTTGAGCCTTACTGTTTTCATCCATGGATCTAAGATATAGGCATGCCCCGTAAGCTTTTTCACTGGCGTCACAGAAACCATGCAATTGAATATGGCTTGAATTGGTTATGAGCGTTTTCCGAGGAAATGATATATTGTTCAATAACCGTAAGTCTGAAATATATATAACCCACTCAGTTTGAACACTAGCTGGCAAAGACTAGACCGAGAAGTCCAAGGGCATCCAAAATTCGCAAAATTTCAGAGAGAGCTATTCGTTTTGTAATTTGAGATTTAACTGGAATGGGTGATACGGTATAGTGAATCTTGTCCTCGCGCGCATTCCAATAGGTGCCTAATGTTTTAATAGGCTTATCGAGATCTGCTGATAAATGTAAATATATATCAGTAGTCGGCAGTCCCTTAAGAATTTGTGGTTCGTTTGAAGACCACTGGCGTATATTAAATTTGCCTAATTGCAATAGATTTTGAACTTGTTCACGTAATTTTATTGCTTCGTCTATTGAATCGCTACCAGTTATTAAATCATGGACGTAGAAGTCGCGTGTGACTACAGTTGCTGCTAATGGAAAATTATGACCATGATCTTCAACTACTTGCTGTAAAGCTCGGATCGCAAGGTAAGGAGCAGATGACGTGCCGTAGGTAACCGTATTCAATTCATATACTTCAAGCTCTCCGCGTGCATTACACCATAGAATCTTTTGGAATTTACGATCCTCCTTGCGTACTAAAACCTGGCGATAAATTTTTTCGACATCTCCGATTAAGACATAATTGTGCAACCGGAATCGTAAAAGTAGGGAAAATAAATCATCTTGTATTGTTGGCCCGATTAACAACGTATCGTTTAATAATAAACCGGTGCTAGTTTTCGAAGACCCGTCAAATACTATCCGCAATTTCGTAGTAGCGCTGACCTGTTTAATTACGCAGTTATGCGGTAGGAAAAACCGTCGTCATTAGAAGACGCATCTGATATAACAGTCATGTGCTTTCAGTCGATGATTGAAAAACAAGACGTTTTGTCAGAGATTGATAAGTTTCATTATTTACTTGCCTCCGTTTCCGGTGATCCTTTAAACCTCATAAACGGATTTGAAATTACCAGTGCCAACTATCGTGAAGCGTGGAAATCTTAAGAACCACGTATAATCAAAATTGGATTATTGCGTTGCGACACGGTAATCTTTTGCTGGACTTGCCATGCATTCAAAGAGGAGACATGCTCGGATTGAGAAGTCTCATAAATACTAGTACGCAACATTTACGTGCGTTAAAATCATTGGGCGAGCCCGTGGATCAGTGGAGTACAATATTGATATTCATATTACAAAGAAAATTAGATTCAGACATATTGAGACGATGTGATCAAGCAATGGCGGGGACGAAGACACGGACCTATGACGGTCTCATCACATTGTTACGTGAGATTGCGTAATGCTCAGAGTCAATTAGTACAAAGCCTATAGCCAGAGAGGTTCCTTCCGCGAAATCAAACTTCAGACCAGCAACGCGTAATGCTCGTCCTACATTTGCCGTTACTGCCAAACCAAACTGTTTTCATTGTTCGGGATCGCATGCCATCGAAAATTGCCAGTCTTTCTTAAAGCTCGACATACCTGAGCGGATTAACGCGGTTAGACGGGGATCATTGTGTCTCAATTGTTTGCGCGGCCGACATCGAACTGCGATATGCACTGGTCAAACTTGCCAGACTTGTTCGAAACGTCACCATACGTCAGTGTGGTCCACGGGTGGAGCCCCTCACCAGTGATGCCAGAAAGCGAAATCGTAACAGTAACACGCCGAGTGGTGGGGGCATGCGGTAAGTGTGTGCGTGCCGTGTCTGCGAGCGTCTTTCGCGACGTTCCACTGTGACAACTGTCACATATCACATGCATGGCCCCCACCACTCGGCGTGTTACTGTTACGATTTCGCTTTCTGGCATCACTGCCCCTCACACGGCTACTGCCCCCTCCACTACTTACAAGTAGTTCTGTCCTTCACTCTCGCATCGCGTTAGTCATGCGAAACAGTATCAAGCGTCGTCCGTCACCATGACAACGGTAGTCGGGTGGGGACTCGAAATCGCACCTAGGTGCGGTGCTTGGACCACACTGCCATACGTTAATTCATTTAACCACGGTAATCTTGCCGTCGATTAATCGCGAATCTCCTAATCGTGCATGACAATTACATTTACCCGCTTCCGTCCCCGAAATATCGGCCAGTTATGTGTGCAATATGCCTACACCGGATCTATTAGTTATTGCAACGTTATACATTCAGAATCGGGACGGGCATTGGGTACAATGTAGGGCGCTGTTAGATACGTATTCTAGTAGCAATTTTATTACTAAGGAATTAGCTGATTCATTAAATCTGAAAACACAAATCTGTTCTTTACCCATTAACCCTCGGACTCCCGACTAAAAATGAGACACGCACTCCCGCGATGGGCTAATTCGGCCCGGCCTGCAGAACGGCAACCCGACATGCAGCCGGTAATGCCACTCGTGACAAAACTACTTTTTACTCGCCGTTACCATTGAAGCGAAAAGTGATGACCGAAAGGGCATGAAAATAAATGTATAAAGCAATGGTTACATTTATATTATTTATTGCATGAAAATCTTATTTTCTGGCTACATACATATTTAAATTCTTCGTGGTGTTTTGAATTTGTTTATAAATTGTTTACAAAATGTTTCGAACAAATTTTAAATTTTCGCCCACGAACATTTCCACGACGTTGCAAAGTGTTACATCCTCCATTTTTCGGCACCCTGCGTACACCGGGTATACCGGGGATCGGAAGGCAGACGAAGTGACCGGCCTGATAAGAGATTTGACGTGTCAGCGGAGCGGCTCGCTGAGACGTCGCACGCGCCTAAATATACTCGGTGTCCTGATTCGACACTAAACCTACGTGTATCCTCGCGTCCGACTGGTTACGGCGCGGAAGGTGTGGGCGTAGCTGGTGACTCGGAATTACACCAACCCGAGAATCTATTCGCGTCAGAATGGTTACGGCACAGGCAATGTGAGCGTCGCTGGTGACTCGGGATTACACCAACCTGAGAATCTACTCGCGTCCTAATGGTTACGGCACAGGCAATGTGAGCGTCGCTGGTGACTCGGGATTACACCAACCTGAGAATCTACTCGCGTCCGTGCGGTTACGGCGCAGAAAATGTGAGCGTCGCTGGTGACTCGGGATTACACCAACCCGAGAATCTACTCGCGTCCGAATGGTTACGGCACAGAAAGTATGGACGTCGCTGGTGACTCGGAATTACACCAACCCGAGAATCTACTCGCGTCCGAATGGTTACGGCACAGAAAGTATGGGCGTCGCTGGTGACTCGGAATTACACCAACCCGAGAATCTACTCGCGTCCGAATGGTTACGGCACAGAAAGTATGGGCGTCGCTGGTGACTCGGAATTACACCAACCCGAGAATCTACTCGCGTCCGAATGGGTACGGCACTGGCAATGTCGGCGTAGCTGGTGACTCGGAATTACACCAACCCAAGAATCTATTCGCGTCCGAATGGTTACGGCACAGAAAGTATGGGCGTCGCTGGTGACTCGGGGTGCTCTCTGGTTATGGGTTTGAGCGGGAGAATAGTTGCGATCCGCGGATACGACCACTGACCTCGGCCCCGAACCGTGGTGCGCCGAAAGTGGTTGAGGGGCCACGATCGTAGCGAGGGGGCCCGCCGCGGGCCAACGAAACCTGTGAGCTGAAGTCGCAGCAAAAGAGTTGCAGAGGGGTCACCGGAACTCAGAGGTTCGACGGTGCCCGCGGGATATTGCTCGTACGGCGACTCAGGCACAGGCTCGAAGGCGGCAGCAAGGACCACTCGATTTATGCGCACGGCGGTTTCGGTATCGCGGGAAGAAAAAGGGTGAAATCCCCTGTCTAATTACACTCAGAGAACACTCCGATAACCAAGTTTTACGCGGGTGTACGTGTAGTGTTGCGAGGATGGGTGTGCAATAGGTGACTCACGGGATTGTGTACATGGTGTTTATTAATTGATCGAACCCTACAATTTGGAGTAGAACGGCTCCACTTCGTTATCGCGACCGGAGAATCGGAGATTGAGACTAGACGCAGTGTCTCGATCACGCAAGTTACTTATAATTAGTTGAATTTCAAAGGCTTCACCACGCTGGTTGCCTAAAATGGTCCGAATTGCAAAGACTGCTTGGTTACACAAACCTGGTGTTGCCTGACGAGATACAGGAACAATGGCACTGATTCTACCGCGTTGGTTGTTCACTTAGACTTAACTTGGTTCTATTGACTCGACTCGACTTGACTTGATTATATTCGTTACACTTGATTCACTTGAAAGATACCGAAGGTAAATAGTAAGTCGGGTGTTACGCTTCGCACCCGCACTTGAATTCTCTATACGCGAACAACGGTGCAGTTCGGAGCACTGCACCCAAAGAAGTGAATTGAAGTAAAACGTTCAAGAGTAAGTCACAAGTCCCGAACAGTAAGTCGCGGTCAAGAGTAAGTGGTAACCAAGAGTGCGCGTACAGGTATTTGCCGTAACCAAGAGTGTCCGGAGAGGGTCTCGTACTGCCCTATATAGACGCCGTGCTCCGCTGAGCGGCATTCGCATGCTGACACTGCATCAGCGTTATATCCTGGGAACGGCGCGACAGGTGCCTTTCCCAGGACTTAATCGTACGTGTCTTATCTTAAATAAGGGTCCGTGAGTACCGTGCTGCATTCCTAAAGTTAGATTAGAGCAAATCTTAGAACTATCGAGCGAACGGGAGACTGCAGCGAGAATGATCGATTAGTTATTCTTGAATAATTTAGAAAAGCGAAAAATTGTGGCGGGTGGAGGACGTAGGACGTAACAAAAGTATTTTACACATTGTCAACAATTTGTTTATAAATTGTTTATAACATTTTTTGAACAAAATTGAAATTTTCGCCTATGAACATTCCTACGACGTTGCAAAGTATTTTACACATTATAAACGATTTGTTTATAAATTGTTTATAACATGTGGACCTACCTGAGTCCAATGAGATTCGCTTTGGTCAAGAGCTACCGCTCAAATCTTGTACATATGGACCCCCTAGAAAAGATACGATGAGGCAGAATCCTGTACAATTGATAGGAGTAAAGATATTTGCATCTATATCATTGGACAACATTGGCAATTCTGGATGCTTCGGCATATGGATCGACCTGAGTCCAAAGAGATTCGCTTTTGTCAAGTGCTAACCCACAAATATTGTACATTTGAACCTCCTGGACAAGACATGTCGAGGCAGAATCCTGTCAAATTTATAGTAGTGAAGATATTTGCATCTATATCATTCGACGACATTGGTCAATTCTGGATGCTCGGCTTATGATTCGACCTGAGTCCAAAGAGAATCGGTTTGGACAAATGCTGCCGCTAAAAACTTGTACATTAGGACCTCCTGGAAAAGGTATGGTGAGGCAGAATCTTGTCACATTGATGGGAGTAAAGATATTTGCATCTATATCATTGGACGACATTGGCAATCATGGGGATCCGGCTTATACTTTAACAATTCGTCGAATGTTCCTGTGTTCGAATGCATTACACGCATTGGAAGCTTCATTGGGTGATAAAATATAAGTAAAAGTCACATAAATAACGCAATGCATGCATACATAATTCATACACAATATAGTTAAATATTATAGAAGTATGTTTAAAATATTTGTAAGTGAATATCGCTTACCGTCGTGTAGTTGTAAGAAAGAAAAAAAAGATCAGCCTTCCTGCGCGCGAACCTCCGACAAAAGTGGCCAACGATGTCGCAGATGGGTGTAGCTTAACCAACGAGCTACTCGTGCTGTTGGATTGTCGCTCAATATTTTTCAAAGTACGGTGCACACAGACTTTCAATAAACTCGAAATAACTTAATTCCCTTTATTTGTACATTGCTCTCTCGCATGCGAAAACATAGAGCATGGCAGTATAACTGACTGGCAATATCAAGAAAACGCAATTATTTTAAAGTATTCAATAAGTTATTACACGAAATATGTCGTAAATATCGGTTTCTATTTATTTGAACTACGACGCACACTACCAAAAAATCTAAAAAAAAAATGATGGTACTACTTATGCCAATACTTCACTACAGCATTTATAAAAATATGAGGGGGTTTTTGATTTTTTATGCTTAGGATTTGCTAGACAAAAATCTGCAAAAATTCCCAACCATAAATTCACATGTTCTGAATATTCTCCATTGTTTTCAGAATTTTTCCGCACCGCTAAGTACGGAAAATGTGTCAAAAACTGATTTTTTTATTTCACCTGTTACGTCCTGCGTCCTCCACCCGCCACAATTGTTTTGCTTTCCTAAATTATTCAAGAATAACTAATCCATCGTTCTCGCCGCAGTCTCCCGTTCGCTCAATAGTTCTAAGATGTACTCTAATCTAACTTTAGGAATGCTGCACGGTTCTCACGGACCGTTATTTAAGATAAGACACGTACGATTGAGTCCTGGGAAAGGCACCTGTCGCGCCGTTCCCAGGACATAACGCTGATGCAGTTTCAGCATGCGAACGCCGCTCAGCGGAGCACGGCGCCTATATAGGGCAGTACGAGACCCTTTTCGGACACTCTTGGTCTCTACGACACTCTTGGTCACGAAAAGCACCTGTACGCGCTCTTTTGATTACGACAAGTGTTAATACTCGCGCTCTTGCCGACGACAGTCACTTGCGAATTATTTTACTTCGATTCACTTCAGTGCGCGAAGTGCTCCGAACAGCACCGTTGTTCACATTTAAGAATTCAAGCGCGAGTGCGAAGCGCAACACCCGACTTAGCGTTCACCTCCAGTATCTTTCAAGTGTAAAGAATAGAATCAAGTTAAGTCACGTCGAGTCAATCGAATCAAGTTAAGTCCAAGCGAATAATCGACACGATAAAATCAGTGCCATTGTTCCTGCATCTCGTCAGGCAACACCAGGTTTGTGTAATCAATCAAACTTTATAATCTGGACCGCACTAGGCCACCAGCGTTGTGAAGCCTCTGAAATTCAGCTAATTATAAGTAAACTGCGTGATCGAGACACTGCGTCTAGTCTCGATCTCCGATTCTCCGGTCGCGATAACGAAGTGGAGTCGTTCTACTCCAAATTGTAGGGTTCGAGCAATTAATAAACACCATGTACACAATCTCGTGAGTCACCTATTGCACACCCATCCTCGCAACACTACACGTACACCCGCGTAAAACTTGGTTATCGGAGTGTTCTCTGAGTGTAATTAGACAGGGGGTTTCACCCCTTTTCTTCCCGCGATACCGAAACCGCCGTGCGCATAAATCGAGTGGTCCTTGCTGCCGCCTTCGAGCCTGTGCCTGAGTCGCCGTACGGGCAATATCCCGCGGGCACCGTCGAACCTCTGAGTTCCGGTGACCCCTCTGCGAATCTTTCGCGCGACATCAGCTCACAGGTTTCGTTAGCCGGCGGCGGGCCCCCTCGCTACGATCGTGGCTCCCCAACCACCTTCGGCGCACCACGGTTCGGGCCCGAGGTCAGTGGTCACATCCACGGATCGGAACTATTCTACCAGTCAAACCCATAACCAGAGAGCGCCCCGACGTCGCCGGCCACGTGAGGACTATAGAGGAATTCGGGGAGGCGGAGTAAAACAGTGGGCACGCCGCGTAGCTGCCCGCTTGTATCGGTCGCAGCTATCTCGATAAACAGCGAGCGAATCCGCGAATTCCCTTCCGCCTACCTACCCGCACCCCGGACAGCACGCGCCACCAGCCTGGACCTCTCCAGAACAGCCTTGTCCGTTCGAACTACCCCCAGGGCAAGATCAGTTCACGGTGTACTGCGAACTTCTAGAACCGGAAATCGTACCGTCAACCGCAGTGGTAACCGAGATTTGCGAAGATTCGGATGTCGAAATCATAGATTAAGTAACCCGCACGAACGCGAGTAGATTCTTGGGTTGGTGTAATTCCGAGTCACCAGCTACGCCGACAATGCCTGTGCCGTAACCATTCAGACGCGAATAGATTCTTGGGTTGGTGTAATTCCGAGTCACCAGCTACGCCGACATTGCCTGTGCCGTAACCATTCGGACGCGAGTAGATTCTCAGGTTGGTGTAATCCCGAGTCACCAGCGACGCTCACATTTTCTGCGCCGTAACCGCACGGACGCGAGTAGATTCTCAGGTTGGTGTAATCCCGAGTCATCAGCGACGCTCACATTTTCTGCGCCGTAACCGCACGGACGCGAGTAGATTCTCAGGTTGGTGTAATCCCGAGTCACCAGCGATGCTCACATTTTCTGCGCCGTAACCGCACGGACGCGAGTAAATTCTCAGGTTGGTGTAATCCCGAGTCACCAGCGACGCTCACATTTTCT
Organism: Priocnemis perturbator; assembly: GCA_963942575.1. Classification (NCBI taxonomy): domain Eukaryota; kingdom Metazoa; phylum Arthropoda; class Insecta; order Hymenoptera; family Pompilidae; genus Priocnemis; species Priocnemis perturbator. The sequence continues at coordinate 6,232,939 of OZ012643.1, read as the reverse complement.
GCGCCGTAACCGCACGGACGCGAGTAGATTCTCAGGTTGGTGTAATCCCGAGTCACCAGCGACGCTCAGATTTTCTGCGCCGTAACCGCACGGACGCGAGTAGATTCTCAGGTTGGTGTAATCCCGAGTCACCAGCGACGCTCACATTTTCTGCGCCGTAACAACACGGACGCGAGTAGATTCTCAGGTTGGTGTAATCCCGAGTCACCAGCGACGCTCACATTTTCTGCGCCGAAACCGCACGGACGCGAGTAGATTCTCAGGTTGGTGTAATTCCGAGTCACCAGCGACGCTCACACTTTCCGCGCCGTAACCAGTCGGACGCGAGGATACACGTAGGTTTAGTGTCGAATCAGCACACCGAGTATATTTAGGCGCGTGCGGCGTCTCAGCGAGCCGCTCCGCTGACACGTCAAATCTTTTATCGGCCCGGTCACTTCGTCTGTCTTCCGATCCCCGGTATACCCGGTGTATGCAGGGTGCCGAAAAACGGATGACGTAACACACCTATAACTACCCTTCTGATGGAGATAGAGGGTTGAAACTTGGCATAGAGCGTTTTCTTTTCATCCCCTATCGAATGACGCCTTGCGAGATAAATTTGGTACAAGTGCATTTTTGACAATTTCAGCCGGCTCAACGCTCAGCCGAAAGGTAAATTCGGTACCTCTCTCGCATGCCGAACGAAGCACGTGTGTGCGATCGTGGTGGAAAGAAGACGGAGTATAATTCTGTGTATCTTTCTATTTGGTGCGCGCGCAGCTTCTGACACGTCATTTTACTCTACATTGGTAGAAAGAAGACGAGAAGCATAGCTCCTTCCTTGTCTACGTATGGTGCGCGCGCAGCGCTCACGGACACGGCACGCATACAACTCTCGCCTTCCCCCACCACGCGTGCCGCGATGCGGCAGGATGCCACTTCTGAGATCACTGATGCAGTGTCAGCATGCGAACGCCGTTCAGCGGAGCGTGGCGGCTATATACGGCAGTAGGAGACCCTTTTCGCGCACTTACCACTTGGGACTTGTAACTTACTTGTTGGACGTTTTTCAATTCACTTCTGTCTGTGCAGTGCTTCGAACTGCACCTTTGTTCGCGTATTAAGAGTTCAAGTGCGGGTGCGAAGCGTAACACCCGACTTAATATTTTCCTTCGAGACCTTTCAAGTGAATCAAGACAAGTCAATGATTAGAATCAAGTTAAGTCTAGTGAATAATCAACGCAGTAGAGTCAGTGACATTGTTCCTGTATCTCGTCAGGCAACCTCAGGTCTGTGCAATCAAGCACCCTTTGAAATTCAACTAATTATAAGTGACCTGCGTGGTCAACCTTTGAAATTCGAATAATTATAAGTAACCTGCGTGGTCGAGACACACCGTCTAGTCCCGATCTCCGACCCTCCGCTCGCGACAACGAAGTGGAGCCGTTCCACTTCTCCCAAATTGTAGGGTTCGATCAGTTAATAAACACCAAGTACACAATCTCGTGAATCATCTACCCTACCACCCATCCTCGCGACGCGCACACGCACACCGGCGTAAAACCTGGTTATCTGAGTGTTCTCTGAGTCTAATTAGACGGGGCATTTCACCCCTTCCCCTGTCCGCGATAACTTGGGCTACCGAAACCGCCGGGCGCGTAAACCGAGCGGTCCTTGCTGTCGCCGTAGAGCTTGTGCCTGAGTCGCCTAGCGGGCAATACCCAGCCGGCACCATCGAACCTCCGAGTTCCGGTGACCTTCAAAGCTATTCATTCGCTGCAACCTCAGGACACTGGTTCCAGTGGCCAGCGGCGGCCCCCTCGCTGTGACCGTGGCTACTCAACCACTTTCGGCGCACGACGGTTCGGCCCCAACGTCAGTGGTTATCTCAACGGATCGTAACTATCCCCCCATTCAAATCCACAACCAGAGAGCACCCCGTTACCCAGCAGCCCGACGTCGCCCGCATCGTAGGGATTATAGAGGAGCTCCCCGGGCTGGAGTAAAACACCGAGCACGTCGCGAAGCTGCACGCTTGCGCGACTCGCAAGCATCCCGACAAACAGCGAGCAAATCCGCGAATTCCACTCCGCCTATCTACCAACACCCCGGACAACGCACACAACCGGTCTGGACTTCCCCAGAACACCCTTGTCCGTTCGAGCGCCCGCAGGGGGGTCCCGCCCTTGGTGGTGGGGACCTTTGGGGCTTGGCGTACCCACGGACCTGACATACGCTTGTACTGGACCCTTAATCGGCTGCTGGGCTGTGGGTCCACTCGACCGGAGGATAATCGGTAGACGGGGTGGGGGGCCCACCGGTGGTAGTGGTAGGGTTGCGCGTGGGAACGTCCCACCCGCGTTGCCCTTAGCTGCCACCGGTCCCCCACATTTGGGACGGCACCCTGGGTACAAACTTCTCTTTAAGTCTAAGGCACCGGGGTTGCAATCGTCGTGGCAGTGGTGAAGCCATAGCTGGCTAGGGCTTGACATCCCGGTGTGGGAGCTGCACTCAATCAGCTCGCCTTACCATGGTTGGCAGAACTATGGGAGAGGTTTAGAAAGGCCTCGCCTCCACCAGTAAGATGCTGGGGCCAGCACCCCGATAGACTGGTAGCAATTTATTGCGCGTTGATCGAGCGACATCTCGATCATTGAAGGGTGCGTGCGGCATATAGACCATGAGTCGAGGTGGCCGCCGGCCTGCGGGCCCACCCGCGTATGAGTAAAACAGATGTCCGTTCGAGCTGGGCGTGGGGGCTGTGCCATGTCAATGGTGGCCGTGAAGTGACGCTTGGACTGTGTTAAGACCTAGGCAGACCGGGCTATGCCCGAGATTGAGTTCGAGTGATGTACTCACGATTGAAAAGAGACCAAAAAGCGTGCTGCGGTTCACAAGCTTGCTTCCCACTATGTGTAAGATAGTGCGCATCTAATTGGGGATGCAGGATAACTGTATTTTACACGACGTTCCAGCCTATCTATGCACGGGTTGTAAAGCACTTTGACATCGGTATACATCGGCCCTAAAGACTTTCGTATCCCACCTCCTCGTGGTGCGCCCGGACCCCCTGCATTTATGTAGGGGGAGAACCAAGTAGGATCGAAAGCAACCCCAGTGAGCTTCTGGGTGATCAAACCTCCCCTGTGTTTGCCGTGCAGGGCGTCCCGTGTCGGTGGAAAAGGGGATCCTGGGCATTGAGGAGGCTCAACCCTGCGGGGTTGACGTCTCCAACACATGTCTTTGGCCCACGCTTCACCTAGAAGGGTGGCTGGACGAGAAAAGAGCCCTTTGTCCAGTCAATCGGCTTGAAACGACCATACGTGTTCGCACGAGTGCGTTTCGATGGGCGCGGAAGCGGGGTGCGGAGGCTGGGGAAACCCAGTTGGCCGCACTCAGCGGAATATATTCGACATGATGTCCGTGGTGGCTGGCGCAAATGTTTGAACGTAAACAAGAACTTAATATGGATTCCGTTTCTTCTGAGGTCGACGAGGTCGACGTGGTTGTGCCTTGTGTACGTAAAGAGAAAGTAGAAGGGGCGGTTGTGATTGGGGATCACTCCGATTCACCGGCCCAAGAGGCCTCTGAAGTGGATGGTTATGAGTCCGCCGAGTCCATGGACTGCGAGCGGGCCGTGACCGCTACAAAGAGGAAGTGCAGCGAAGCTGCAATAGATGATGAGAAGGACGGAGACTGGACCCCTGTGGGGAAAAGGCCCGTCCTTATGCCACGCTTGTCGCGGACTTCTTTACCGAAGTCCGCGGAGTCAGTAGCCCCCGAGGCCTCTAAGGTCTCGGAGGCGAAGACTTTACGAGTCGTGCTTGAAAAGTGTCCGGATACTGGGAGGCCCCAACCCAGTAAAAAGAAAAGGGCGAAGAAACCGCAGCAGCCTAGCAACCCGCCTTCGTCTCTGACGGAGATAGCAGAGAAAGATCGCGCCATACAGGCCATTTGCCTCAGCTCATCCAACCGGGTGAGCAAAGAGGTTTCTAGCCTAATAATGGTGCAAGTCGAGGCCCTTGCACAAGTGGCAAGGGACCTCGTCCTTAAAAATAGTCTTTCTGAAGGAAGAGCTAAGATTGCCTCGCAAGAGGCGGTCAAAGCACAAAAGGCGGTAAAGAGCGCCATCTCTGAGTCCCTTAAAAAGGTGACTCAGGGAGGAACTAAGCTCTTGTCCTATTTGTCCTACAACCAAAAAGAAGATCCTGCAACTGGTTAACCCGACCAAGAACAGGATCGCGGTAAAGACTGTCAAGCGTATTCACGGGAACGGCGTTTCCGTAGAGACAAAGTCTCAGGACAACCTTAAGGTCTTCCTTGAAAGCCCCAAACTTAAAGAGGCTCTACTGAAGGTGGAGCTCCCGGCCAAGAGGAGTCCGCTCGTAATTATTTACGATGTGCCCTCCTCAATGAGCCAGAAGGAGCTCCTCTCAGGCCTCCGTAAGCAGAATCTTAAGGATCTGCCCAAGGAAGAGTGTGAGAAGGCCATCATTCCCCGTTTTAGGATGGGGAAGAACGCCGAAACAAAACACTGGGTTGTCGAGGTTGACCCGGTGATTAGAAAGAGACTCTGTTACGGCCCGTTCGGGAGCCCCACGATCACGGCAGTCCGTACGCTGAGGCCGGTCGCGCGGTCGGCTCCGTCCGCCTCGCGTCGGCGGAGCTCAGGTGGATCGAGCAGCTTGGGGATCGGCCGCGCGGAGCAGATCGGCCGCTGACGACCGGTGACTGATAGGCAGTTGAGTTTTGAACCCGAAAGGTGACACAAACAAAACGCGTACGGGCCGAACCGTTTCGTTTCCCGCCTGACCGAGTCGTCAGTGGCCACGAGTCCAGTGCTTGTACCTTTACATTTTCTTTTTGCTCGTTCCGTTTGCGTTCGCTTTGTGCACTGCTCTTTCGCCTATACGTTCATTCTTTACCTTCTACTTATATTTAGACCTAGCGCCAGTGATGCCAGAAAGCCGAAAAGCAGCAGCAGCACGCCGAATAGTGGGGGCATGCGGTAAGTGTGTGCGTGCCGTGTCTGTGAGCGTCTCTCGCGACATTTAACTGCGACGATTTTAGAGAAGGATGGCAATATGCTCTGTTTCCTTTGCACCAACGTCGCACCGCGCATGCGCCATTCCGATTCCGATTCCGCGTTCGGGCTACGTCCGATTCCGAGTTTCGATTCTGAGTTCCGAGCACGATCATAATGGCGATATTGAAATGCTTCCTCGCCTTACAATTACGTCATACGTGATGAATGCTTAACTTAATATGCAATTACAATTATTTCGCAAGCAACTTGATGATCATGATCATGATAATGATGTTTGTTTGTGTGAGCGAGCGCGTGGGTGCGTGTGTACGTATACGCAAGTATAAACTGATTTAAACAATATTATTTATTTTCTGAAATAATATAATTACGTCAGTGGTCTTCCACACCACCCAAGAGGTGCCACTGAAAGTGCGTTCGGTTTTTTAAAGTAGCCTTATTGTACCACATTTTGTAATACATTACTGACGTTCCATATGGATGTATGTATTAATGAATGCACATGCTGAACACATATATAATTTAAGATTTGTGTTGTCTAACATTCATAATGTCAGTCATAATAGTACATCTATTATTTACAAATTTGATGTGATGTCGAAGTGTCGAAGAGAAATAATGTTCGACAGTGTTTTAACACATACGTGATGTCGAGTGTTCCGACAGAATTTTAACGCATATTAACATATGCGATGTCGTATTTCTGACAGAGTTTTAACACATATGTGATGTCGAATGTTCTGACAGAATTTTAAGACATATTGAAATATATGATGTCGAATGTTCCGACAGAATTTTAACGCATATTAACATATGCGATGTCGAATTTCTGACAGAGTTTTAACACATATGTGATGTCGAATGTTCTGACAGAATTTTAAGACATATTGAAATATATGATGTCGAATGTTCCGACAGAATTTTAACGCATATTAACATATGCGATGTCGAATTTCTGACAGAGTTTTAACACATATGTGATGTCGAATGTTCCGACAGAATTTTAACGCATATTGACATGTGCGATGTCGAATGTTCGACAGAGTTTTAGCACATATGTTGTTTACATACGTGATGACTAACATAAATAATTTATGACAGATGAGCATATCATTATTCGGTACGAATAGTAATGCTCTTAACAACATCTATATTATTATAAAAATTATGATTGCAAATCAGCCGACGATGAGGGAAGAGCAATTTCATCAATATTTTGTATATTTACGTTGACATTTTGTGTAGCCACACGCGTAGAATATAATGTCTGAGATATCATTTTCTCTAAATGCTTTTCATTAATTTCCATATTAATAGCATGGTCTCTTCTCGCTTGTAACGCTGATTTCAGTACGCAAATAGCATTAGTACTCATGCACAACAATTTATTTCGTTTCTTGGTTTTTAAATCTGGCAAATAGGAAAAGATTCTTTCAGAGTCAGCATTTGAATTCGGTAGCGATCTAACAGTATTAACAAGAGACCGCATGTTTGCGTCTAAGGCAACAGCGAGGCGCTGGGGATACTGGGGAGTAGCGAGTGTTAAAGTAAGCGGATTACGTTAGCGAGGTTTTTATTTTAGGTTACACTGAATGTTACACAGTCTTGTCGGTTTTAAAACGGGAGTCGTCCCGACGCGTAAAGACTAAATAATACTAATATCGTGACGCGCTAGGCAACTTAGGAAATACGCGTGCGTGCTCTCTAGTCCGATTCTCCGGTATCGTAAATGAAAATGGTAGGAAGGGTCTCACCACAGGATGGAAGGTCCTTCTAAGGAGATCGTCCTACCGACGTCTCGAGGACCCGGAAAGAGCAGGAAGGAAGGAGCACGCGAGCTGGAGCCGCGATGCCCTTCGAAGGATTGCTCGAGGAAGGCTAGATTAGCCGGAAAAGAATGAGGAATATCGGCGGCTACTTAAGGCGCACGATGGGATTTGTCGCCGTAACCGCGGAAGGAAGGCCGCGAGGGACGGAAAGACGGAAAATCTACGACACCTGTGCTCCACGTACGAGCACACAGCAAAGACTTGATTTCCGTCGAAGTACGCGAGCTACGGTATAATATACTTGTATACGCGACTTCGGAAGGCGAGATCGCCCAAATATTAACGAGTAATGGAGCGGAAAAAGAAGGCACAGCGAGCGCACGCACGGTAGGAGAATGACGACTGGCGTAACCCGGCTCGCTAAACGAGGAAGAACCGAAATTTCGCCTTACCTAAATTCGCCACTACGCGCGGAAAACCACACGACTGTCGATGTGACGTCACGCTGACCAATTAGCGAACGAGGTGTGAGGTGGGTCCCCGAACAGCGCCATGCGCAAAGTACTAATACTGCTCGGAAACAGTACCCAATCCCAAACACCGCAAATTTGAATAATGATGAGAACTTTTACAAGTTTCTTTCCAAAAATCATCAAATCCCAGTGTTAAAAGATGATCTATTTGTATTTGTGTAAAATCCTGATTTAAAGAATACCATTCTTGTTTTAAACCTTCGTGGCCGAAATCACTGAAGGTTTCAGCGACAAAACAAACATCGTGAAATGATGTTTCTCTATCCATATCACACAGAGCAACTTTGGGTTCAAAAACGCCCAATTTGGATAAAAATGTGTCATTTATGGATAATTTTTTGCAAATATCTGTAGCAGCAGCTACGTAAAATTCCAAACAATTTGCTCGAATATTCTCAACTGTATTTTGATGTCCTTGTACAAATAATTCAGTAAGGTATTCTTCGCAATCATGTCCTACATTGATTTCATATAATGTCTTTTGATTGTCTGGTTTGGAAAAATCTATATTATAAATTGAATTATTTAGAAGTTCTTGTTTTATAAACTGTTCGGAAATTGTAGTTAATAGCTGTAAATATTTCGGCTGTAATAAATGAATTCTTGTGTCTACAGCTTGGAGAAATGTGTTGAAAGTATTGAAAAATTGTAATGTGTGTTGCAAAAATAGTAAATATGCTTTAAGGTCAGGATTTTGCATTAGCATTAATAAATGTTCTCCATTTGTCGTTTTTTCAGTCTGAACTAATTCTGTTAGAAAATTCTTAATATTATTCCATGACTCAATAAGTCTTTCAATACATAAATGTCGAGAAAGCCAGCGTGTGTCGGACAATTTCAGAATTTTTCGGTTGTCTTTCTGGAAACGATCATTAAAAATAGCCAATCGTTTTGGACTACAATTAATGAAATTAGCAATTTTTTTTATAAATGCGTCGCATTTTTCTGGAATATTCTTACGTGCAGTATTTGCAACTAAAGCAACAGAATGAGGCATGAATGGGCATGGTAATGTTAATAAATTTGGACAATTGCATTGCATTTTAATTTTGAAGGACACAGATTTACCCGTCATCACAGATGCATTGTCGCATGATAATGCGACGATGTTTAAGAAGGGAATTTCTAATTCCAACATTTCAAATCTGAATGCCTCAAATAAATTTTCGGCGCTGCAATTTTTTGCGTCTAGATCAATTAATTTTACTAATTGTGAGCGAATGGCTAATGTTTCAGGATCAACATACCGAACATGAAACGTCATCCATTTTTTGTTGCATATGTCTGACGTTTCATCAATGAATATACTAAATTTACATTTTTGAAGAATGCGGGCAACATGATTCGTTTCTACCGGACCCAACACATTTTCAATTAATTTGCCACATTTAGTCCGACTCATGCGCATGCTTTGTAATAATTTTGAATCTCTATCTATTTTTTGAAATAATTGCAGCAGCTTTTCTGCTGTTTCAAAAGAAATGTTATTTTCTGCAACAAAAGCAGCATATCGAATTTCTGCTGCCTTCGTTTGCCGCTTCTGAAATGTCTGAAACATCTCGTCGGTTCTACTTAAATAGTCTTCTAATTCATCGGTATTTATATATTTCTTATGATTCATATGTCTTTTCGATTGTGCGTGATAATAAATACTCGACAGTTTAGCCTTCATGTGTCTCTTACAAAATGTGCAAAAAGCCATCGACTTATTGTCGGCTACCTCGCGTAACCATGGTTGAAATTCAGGTTTTTTTAACCATTTTTTATTCAACTTATATTCATATACGTGACGAGATATTTGAGTCACTGCATTATCGTCATTGTTCGACCCATTATTCATATTTTCATTAGCCTTATTTTGGTGGAGCGCAGTGTTCGCATGTCTTGAAAGGGTCATGTTGCAAGAAATATCTTTGCAGCAAAATGTGCAATGATATGAACTATCATCGGAAGGTATTTTCCTTATCCAAGTTTTATATTCATCATTACTTAACCAAGCCTCCCGAAAGCTTCGCTTAATTTTCTTTGATGTTACCTCGCACATTTCAATGCAAAAATATAGTAATAAATAACTGTACTACACGATAGAGAAACGATACAGAAAGATTGTGAAATGACTACTTACAGTGAAGAATGTTTTCGTCCCAAAGAAAAGTAGTAAAATAAAATACTTTCACTAAATTTTTTAATGCAGGATGTAAGATGCTACAACTAAATTTCAGGTTGTTTCTTTCGGGCGTCTTGCCGTCTTAGTTCTTACACTACTCTTACAGTTCTTACACCTTATACTACAGAAATACAGAATAAGATAATAAGAATTAAGATGCAAGCAGAATGAGCAGAAATAATATCGATATCGTATCTAGGCAACCCTGTTCTTCTGTTTCAATCGTGCCTTGCTTTCTTACATTACAATTACAATCGTGCAAGAAAAAAGTGATATGGAAGCGGAAGGCATACCGTTGCGTAAGTAATAACTGAAAATATCATACATAAACTCGTTTTTCGACAAAATCAAAGCAGATATATATCCTGCAGAAAATATGGATCAATTGACGGCACTGGCGCAGCATATGCTGCCGATCATAGAGAAACATTTAGAAGGAAAGATGCAGCTGCGGCCCTCAAACGGCGATAGTAAGTTCAATATAAAGAAATTGAGACACATATATTACCCACTAAGTAATAAGATTCAGTAATAAGTACATCTGTTGTACTCTACGCGGGTGGGCTCGAAGGCCGGCGGACACCTCGACACTTTCGGTCTATATTCCGCAACGCACCCTTCAATGATCGAGATCACGCTCGATCAACGGGCAGTAAACTGCTCCCAGTCTATCGGGTTGCTAGCCCCTCATCTTACTGGTGGAAGCGAGGCCTTTCTAAACCTCTCCCATAGTTCTGCCAATCATGGTAAGGCGAGCTGATTAAGTGCAGCTCCCAGACCGGGGTAAAACCCCTTGCAAGCCATTGCTTCACCAACTGCCACGACGATTGCAACCCCGGTGCCTTAGATATAATCAGAAGATAGTACCCGGGGTGCCGTCCCAAATGTTGGGGACCGGTGGCAGCTAAGGGCAACGCGGGTGGGACGTTCCCACGCGCAACCCTACCACTACCACCGGTGGGCCCCCAACCCCGTCTACCGATTATCCTCCGGTGGAGTGGACCCACAGCCTAGCAGCCGATTAAGGGTCCAGTACAAGCGTATGTCAGGTCCGTGGGTACGCCAAGCCCCAAAGGTCCCCACCACCAAGGGCGGGACCCCCCTGCGGGCAGTAATAAGTACAATTATGTTTTAGAATCAAATAACAGACTATACGCTGCCGGTAAAAGCAGGGCACGGTGGTTGTAGCGTCGGGCAAGTAGTCTTGCGCGGCTACGGGAGGTGACTCGAATTCCGGCGGTGCGTAACTAACGCAGGATCGATTGTTCCTCCTTGTGATGCGTTGCGATTTCTCGTAATGCACCTAATTCTCAAATGAGTGGTTCTAATTACAGTGATGCACAATGAAAACTGATAACAAGAACGCTTTATTGTATTTGTAACTTGAAGTGTATATATGTCGAAAGGATTGGTCGTGATTGCACGAATGTTCTTGAGTACTATCCCCGTAAAGGATGCACCGAATTGTAATGTAAGTTCCACTGTAGTGGTGGTTTCGTTAGAGTAGCCGAGGCTGTACTGATTTTTACATGGCTCACGAATAGCTAAGTAAACTACAAAATGGGTGTTCCAGGCATTCTCTGTCAGTAGCCCTCCTTAGCTGATCCCTTGCATTCCGTGATTTGATTGGAAGGAAAATAACAATATACCAGTCGGTGAAGTTCCGCCTAGTTGGAAAACCCGTAAAGAGTTGGGACGCGTGGGGGTAACGTACATCGTGTTTTGCTTTCCAAGAAGCCATAAAAAACGTGCACGACAACTGACCAGCGATTGCCTGGGAACTCTGCGCCAGCCCTTACTAAATCCTAGTAGAGAAAGGTGACCTTTTTTAATGACTGTGCCACGTGTTTGGACAATGGACAATAAAAATTGTGACATATGGTCAAAACACTGTCCAGGCACGTCGATGGTCTAGCGAAAGACAATGGATGCCATCAGGTAGTTGCCAGCGACAGAGCGTCGTTGGGACTCCTTTTTACCCCCTGCGATCCGTTACAGGACGAAAGCACAGGAGGGGCACCTCTTACTTGACATTCCTTATAAGTAAATAATATTATGAGGAAGATAGATATTTTGCAACGGAACAGTGGTACCGGCAGCGGGGTAGCAATTGGAATGGACCGTATGGACGTGGAGGTGCATGGCGAAATTGGTACTTTGGGGACCGTGGGCAGGGTGGCTACCCAAGCTACCAGGTCCAACAATGGCATCGCAGTGGCGCACGAGGTGACCATAATCGTGGTCGTGCCGGTCGTGGTCGTAGTCGTCGTCAGTGTCGCATGAGCGTGACAAATATATATAATTATTAATAAATAATATTAGTATTCATATCTGTCTCAAATTATTTATGTTAAAATGATAGTCATCATCATCAATCATCACATATCTAAAATCTAAACAACATGGTCAACATGTGTATTAATTCTGTCGATCATTATTTCTCTTCGAGTCTTTCACATCACATTTGTAAATGGTAGTTAATAGAATAGTAGATCTCTTACTATTATGTCTGACATTATGAATGTTAGACAACACAAATCTTAAATTATATATGTGTTCAGCATGTGCATTCATTAATACATACATCCATATGGAACGTCAGTAATGTATTACAAAATGTGGTACAATAGGGCTACGGGCGAAGGTCCACTTTAAAAAACCGAACGCACTTTCAGTGGCACCTCTTGGGTGGTGTGGAAGACCCCTGACGTAATTATATTATTTCAGAAAATAAATAATATTGTTTAAATCAGTTTATACTTGCGTATACGTACACACGCACCCACGCGCTCGCTCACACAAACAAACATCATTATCATGATCATGATCATCAAGTTGCTTGCGAAATAATTGTAATTGCATATTAAGTTAAGCATTCATCACGTATGACGTAATTGTAAGGCGAGGAAGCATTTCAATATCGCCATTATGATCGTGCTCGGAACTCAGAATCGAAACTCGGAATCGGACGTAGCCCGAACGCGGAATCGGAATCGGAATGGCGCATGCGCGGTGCGACGTTGGTGCAAAGGAAACAGAGCATATTGCCATCCTTCTCTAAAATCGTCGCAGTTAAATGTCGCGAGAGACGCTCACAGACACGGCACGCACACACTTACCGCATGCCCCCACTATTCGGCGTGCTGCTGCTGCTTTTCGGCTTTCTGGCATCACTGCCTAGCGCCTAGTATTAGTGTAATCGTTTTCGTGCTGTGACCGTGTCGTGCTTTTTTACCGCTTGTACACTCGCGTTGTGCTCCGTCCCTAGGATAGTTTAGATTGTATCAAATAAATCCGTGTCCGAGTTCCGCCGCAGAGACGCTTATTCTCAAATTGCTCCTAAGCGCCCCCCCCCCCCCCACCCCCGCGTTTCACGTTCCCTTCCGTCGATCCGTGCGTCCGGTCGCTTTCGTGAAAGCGAGGAGCTCGTCGAAACAATTTGGTCCTTCGAGCCGGATCGTTCTGATCCGGCGTCCGGAAAGCGCTTAGGACCTTTACGCGATCAGCCCCGCGTTCGGCGGCCGTTCTTGCCCCCCGGGCTCCGCAGGGCCACGCTTCGTCCGTTACGATCCGCGCCGCCGTCCGTCGCCTCTGACAAGTGACCTTGTGAGCGCTGACTAGTGAGTGTGTGCGTGTCCCCAGTACCTCGCTTACGTAATCGCCTATCGCCGTCAAAACAATGGAGAAAAAATTGGCGGTGTTAATTGCGGAGCAGACAGCTGCTTCGGGCTTAACCCTTTCGCTACGGCAGCCCGTTCCGCAAGAGTAGCGCCACTGAACGGGGCACCGCGCCGCGCAGTGTGCACATTGCGCATCGGTAGTCTTCGATGTTTGCACTTACGTCCTTCAATGGCACTTTGGAATTGTCTTGTATGTATACTTTTTTAAGAGTTATGTAACAACTGTTTCGTCATATAATACAGAAACACACAAAAATTCTGAAATTTCAGAATACCCACAATGTACGTAGGTATATTGTCTGAACTCGCGGACACCGACTATAGTCGGCACCCGTACACACAGCACGTCTCGCGGACACCGATTATAATCGGCATCCGTACACCACACAGCATTTCGCGCGACCGCCGACTATAGTCGGTGTCCGTAGCGAAAGGGTTAATACAACGGACTTGGACGAACACTTTAAAGCTCGGGAGAGAGAACATTAATCGGGCGGTCCTCGAGACACGGAGGGATCGCCTCGATCAGTACTGGGAGATTTTTTTGGCACGCCACATGGCGATCGTCACCCACCCGGAGCACGTCAAGTCCGACTACACTCAACAGGACGTGTTTGCGGTGACTGAAGAGGCGTGCCTCGCCGCGTCGGCCCAGTTCCTGTCGGAGAGTCGCTTGCTCACGGCTGGCGCTGTACCTGCGACGGCCCCCGGCCCGTCGTCCACAGAGACTGCCGTCCTGGCGCGTCAGATTAGGATGCCGAGAATCGATCTCCCGTCGTTCGGGGGCGACCAACTGGAGTGGGAGAGCTTCCGCGACCTCTTTATGTCCCTGGTCGTGGATGTGGCCGGTCTTCCCAATGTCCAGAAGCTCCAACACCTTAAGGCGAGCCTCGTCGGGGAAGCCGCCGACGTCATCCGCAACGTCCCCATCACGGACGCCGCGTTCACCGGCGCCTGGGCCGACTTGATGCAGAGGTATGACAACAAACGCGTAATCCTCTGCCAGCACATGTCCACCCTCCTGGCCTGCTCCCCGGCCGCCGGGCAGACCCCCGCGGAACTTAAACGCCTGCTCAGGGTGGCACACCTGTCGCGCCGCGCCTTCGCCGCGCTAGGTCGTCCAGTTGAACACTGGGACGACTGGTTCGTCCATCTTGTGGTCCAAAAACTCGACTCGACAACGCGGCTGAATTGGGAAACGTCGTTGCCGGACAATCGGGAGTTCCCCACGTTCACGCAGCTCGCCGCCTACCTCGAGACGCGTATCCGAGCCCTGCAGGCGGCCTGGCCAATCGACGCGACTGCGCCAAAACTCGACCGGGGTCGCGCGCATCCCGCGCCGCGGAAGGTGACCACCGCGTCCCACAGCGCCGCCACCCAGCCCGAGGGACCCGTGGGGACCAACTGCCCCCTCTGTGACGCCGGGCACCCGCTCAACTATTGCAGCCGCCTCAAAGAACTGTCCGCGCCGCAGCGGTTCGAAGAAGCGCGGAGGCTAGGCGCGTGCCTCAACTGCCTCCGACTCGGACACCCCCGGGCGGATTGCCCTTCGGAGGGACGCTGCCTGCAGTGCCGGCGGGCTCACCATACGCTGTTGCACGGCGCGCTGCACGTCCCTGCGCCGGGCCCGGAAAGCACGCCGGTTGTGCGGTCCGCGGCGGCGGCGCCCTCAAGCGCCAACCAACCCGTTCGCACCGTGCTTCTCGCCTCGGCACTTATCCGTGCCCAATCGGCCAACGGGGAGCGCCGTACCGTCCGCGCTCTGCTAGATTCCGGCTCAGAGGCCTCGTTTATCACGGAGCGAGTCGTCCAGGCGCTCCGCCTCCCAAAAAAATCGATACGCGTGACGGTTTCCGGCCTTCAAGGAGCATCTACCGACACCGCTACCGCAGAGGCCACACTGCTCGTGGGGCCCCGCCAAGGTGCCGACCTCAGGATCCCCTTGACAGCCTCCCAACGTGGTCTTGGGAGCAGACGTCCTCCCTGCCCTACTGCACGGCGACGTTCGGAGGGGCCCGTCGGGCTCGCCGGTCGCCCAGAAAACGGTCTTCGGATGGGTCCTCATGGGCCCGGTGGAGTCAGCCTCCTCGTCAGGCGACCAGCCCGCCCGGGTGTCGTCCCTTTGCTGCCGCCGCCAGGACCCCATCTCCAGGGGTCCGCTAGGCCGATCCCGACCCCAGAGGACAAACAGTGCGAGGAGCACTTCCGGGCGACGCACGATCGGGACCAGTCGGGTCGCTACCATGTACGCCTTCCCTTACGCGAGGCCCCCGCCGCCGCTCCTGGAGACTCCCGATCCGCTGCCGTCCGCATCCTGCTGAGCAACGAGCATCGACGCTTACGCTCCCCGGAGCTCTCCGTCAAGTACCGGCAGTTCATGACCGCGTACCTCCAGATGGGGCACATGGAGCCGGTTGCGATCGGGGACTCCATCGACACACCCCACTATCTGCCCCACCACGCGGTGGTGAAGGCTCACGACCCCGAGGGCAAGATTCGGGTCGTGTTCAACGTCTCGGCGCGGTCGACCACCGGGGTCTCCCTTAACGACCGCCTTTTAACCGGACCCAAACTGCAGGTGGAGCTGTGGCTCGTCCTGACGCGGTGGCGGCTCTTCCGCGTCGCCTTTACCGCGGACATCGTCAAGATGTTCCGCCAAATTCGAGTCCACCCGGACGATGCAGACCTTCAGCGCATCGTATGGCGGGCGGATCCGTCGCTCCCCGTGCAGGACTTCCGCCTGACCACGGTGACCTACGGCACAGCCACAGCGCCCTTCCTCGCTATACGAACCCTGCTGCAGCTCGCCACCGACGAGCGAGCCGCCTATCCCCTGGGAGCGGAGGTGATTGAGAAGCACGCTTACGTGGATGACCTCCTCGCCGGGGCCGACGACGTGAGCCGAGCCGAGGAAGTACACGCCGGCAGTTGGTCGGCATCCTGCAAGCTGGGGGGTTCGACCTCAGTAAGTGGGCCTCCAGTGAACCGCAGCTTTGCCCGGCCGCCGCGTCCGCGGACAAGTGGTTCGCCCCGGAGGACGGGGTGAGTACATATGTCGAGAGAGATTTTACTTGCGACACCTGGCGTTAGCCTTAATTCACACGACCCCCTGTTACGCAAGCGCAAACGAGGCATGGATCGAGATTGTCGCTCGATCAACGTACAACCGTGGAGGTTGCGTCCCGGTCTAGAGGGTTGCCAGCCCCTCATCTTACCGGTGGAAGCGAGGCCTTTCTAAACCTCTCCCATAGTTCTGCCACTATGGTAGGGCGAGTTCATTGAGTGGAACTCCCGCACCGGGGTTTCATCCCCTCGCCGGCGATGTCGGCTTTTAACTACTGCCACGACGATTGCAACCCCTAAAGGATGCCGTCCAAAATGATGGGGACCAATGGCAGCTCGAGGTAAACATGCGGTGGGACGTTCCCACACGCCGACCGCGCTACCACTGGCGGGCCCCATCCCCGTCTACCGATTATACTCCGCTGGAGTGGACGCACGGCCAGGCAACCGATAAGCGTCCTACTCATATTAGCGAGACTTCTCTCATTGCGTTCGATGAGTAACCGTCGAGGTCGCGGCTGCGATCAACTCTACCACACATCTTTGGTGCCGGTGGCTTCTGTTACCCACGAGCGTGGGATTGGGTAGCTCCGCCGGAAACTTTATGGGTGGGCTGCGTGTGGTCTGCCCCCAGGTTCGTCTCGGATACTAGATCTTATAGATCCGACACCTCAAACGACGACCCAGCAAACCCACCCAGCTTCAGAAATAATCGCAATCGCCACTGGGACACCGGCGTAAGCTTCAAATGCATTCCTTAATCCCCTTCTCGCCCCTTGACCTCCACGAACACTGCCAGAAATCCATGCTGTCATTATTGATATTATGGAGCTAGGACTAGCCAATATGGCGCCACTACTTAAGATGGTCATCGCAAAGTTGTCATAACTCCCAAAAAAATCCTCAACATAAGAGTTTAAGCCATCTGGTCGGACATTTCTAGCACCTACACCGGCAGAATATTTCATCGCCTTCAAGCCAGCCCGAATTGCTATAAGACCAATACCAATTAAAACACAAAGTACAGTTGTACTCGTATCTATCGTAGCGGCTTGCATAATTGTTGTTATAATTGCACCAACGCTGTTCCAAGGTATCTCACCGTCTTGCACTCTCACCATAAGCATATAGACATTTTTCAGCAATACGATGGCATTTCCAGCTGACCCCAGCACTACGCTTCTCGAACCAGCAACCCCCAGTGATGTCACTGCAGCTGTACTCAACATAGAACTTGACCCAAAAAGGTAAGCCGCCATAGCCATCTGGCTTTTTAGCATATAGCCGATGCCAACACCAGTTCCAATTCCAAAAACCAAGTCCCAAGCCCGGTCAGCTAAATACACAGGAGTTCCCCTCAGATCATGACTTACTGTAACATCTGTCGTTAATCCGTGCACCAAAAACCCAATGATCTGTGCAACCAAAGCAACAACACAAACTGGCATTGTGGCGAAGTAACTACACAGCCCGTTCAACACAGAAACAAACAAAACGGACAGAGACCTTCCAAACACCTTTTCCAAAGATTCAAAACTTTTGCCTATCCAAGCAGCCCCCATAACAGTCGCCAAACTCGAAAAAAAACCAATATGATAACTAGCAGGTATCATCGCCCACTTAGCCGACAAGAACATCGCCGCAGTTTCATAGACTTTTGTCAACAAACCCATTGAATGTTGGGTTTCACCCGTCACATTAACAGCCTTGATCCACCTCATCAATTTATCAGCTCTTGACGTAGCCCCACTTAAAGCTTTTGAAAAGAATAACGAAAAATCTGTGGGTCTTGTGACACTCGTTTTCTCATAAATAAACTTACATTGAGACGCAGCATACTGCTTACGCATAGGATATACTTCGACAACGTGGCGATCCAAATTCCTAAGAACCCCATGGTAGATAAAGCCACACAACACCGCGACTGCTCCACATCCAACTGACGCCATGGCAAAAATAGTCGCAGAATGATACTGGTAATCAGTCTTGGATGTGCTGGGTAATTCGTCCATCTTTATCATCCTTTGATAAACTTCAACACTCTCTTCTTCGCTTAAATCTGTTGTCTCCTTATAGCTTTCAAGGATCCAATCAGCATCTAACATGACTTGCCTCCTTTCGCTCTCCGACGTAGTAACATAAGCAAAATCATAAAATCTGTTATACCAGCTGTCATCACTAGCCTTATTTGCCGTTCTGGCCTTTTCCGGCATTGTCATTGTTAACAATCTAGACTCCTCACTAAGGATTGGTATCAAATACAAGAACAACGCATCCCCTTCGGCTTCAAAAGCAAGCTCTAACTTCTTAGTTAGAGAGTCCATAACAGTCTTCTTTCCATACTTAGTTCGAACCGCTTCATGTTTCTTCGGGGTGAGTACATTGGGGCTCCGCTGGAACCCTGTCACCGACTCGTTTTCAGTCCGCGTCACACCACCGGAGACGATGGCCGCGCCCGTCACCAAGCGCCGAATACTCTCGGAAGTCGCGCGGCTGTTTGACCCTCTCGGCTGGATGGCTCCGGTCTTGGTTTGGGCGAAGGTCCTCCTTCAGGACCTGTGGCTCCTGGGGGTCGACTGGGACGCCCCGGTCTCCCCGGCCGTCCAAGCTGAGTGGCTCGCCTTTCGGGACCACCTCCCCCAACTGGAGGCCATCGCGATTCCACGCTGGATGGGCACCACCATGACGTCCCCCACCTTGGAAATCCACGCCTTCTGCGACGCCTCCGAGAGGGCCTACTGCGGCTTGGTCTACATCCGGTCGCCGGGCCAACAAGGGGGCTTCCAGACCCGCCTGGTCATTGATAAGTCGAAGGTCGCCCCGGTCAAGACCGTGAGCATCCCGCGCCTAGAGCTTAACGGGGCTTTGCTGCTCGCGCGCCTGGTGACCCTCCTCACCGCTGGACTCTCGCCGCGGGTCTTTACGGTCCGCGCCTGGACCGATTCCGCGGTCACTCTGGCTTGGATTCGCTCCCACGCGTCTAGGTGGAAGCCGTTCATCGCCAACAGAGTGGCCGAAATTCAGACGACGCGCACCACGCTACCCTTCACGGGGGAGTGCCGCTTACCTGGAGCCACTTGGTACGCCGGTTTTGGATTCCCCAAGGAGCGACGCTCGTGCGCCAGCTCATCCACGCCTGCGTGCGCTGCGCCCGAGTCCGAGGACCCACCGGCACCACACTCATCGGCCCCTTGCCAGCCGACCGCGTGCGGCCGTCCCGGCCCTTCCTCCATCCCTCCGACCTCGCCGCTCTCACGCCCGGGCATCTGCTCGTGGGCGAAACGTTGACGGCGGTTCCGGAAGGCGACACCACCACGCTCCCCCTCGCCGCCTCTTCGCGCTGGGTCCTGACCACAAGCATGCGGGATCATTTTTGGCGTCGGTGGTCGAAGGAGTACGTTCACCACCTGCAGACCCGGTTGAAGTGGACGAAGCCGTCCCCTAACCTCCGACTCGGCAGCATGGTGCTGCTGACGGACGAGAATCTGCCCCCGACGAAATGGGCACTCGGTCGAATTACAGCAGTCCATCCAGGCCCGGACGGCGTCGTTCGAGTGGTCACGGTACGCACGGCCAGTGCCCGTTTGACGGGACCCACCCGGGGCGATGGCGGCACCAGAGGCCACCGGGTACGGTGGCCCGAGGCACTACGGCGGGCTGCGCACCCGGCCCGTGTCTATTTCGTCCCAGGGCGAGTCGGGCGGCGATAATTGCAGTGGAGACACTGTTTAACAAGAGTACGAAAACAACTCGGTCTCCACCTGCGACGCCACAGACACCGCCAACACCCGCTCCTGTAATCAGCCAAGTGAACTTTACGTTCAAAGGCCCAGGAGAGAGCGACAAAGGCATCGGAAAGGATACGAGCGAAGGAAACAGTGACGATGAAGTCACAGAACCTACTATACGAGCAACTACGGACAGCCCACACGGAATGAATTGGTTGCCCCATCAGATTAAGTCTACTTCCACCCCTAAAATGGCAAGGAACAGCGGCCACCCGGACTTGGTGGACCTGGTGGACCTCTCGGAACCAGAGGTGCATCCGGCAATAACTCCAGGTAGAGGTAAGAAGAAAACCGAAGGATATAAACCAAGAAAGGACTTCACTCCCGTGCCGCACCAAACCATGGAAAACTGGCTACAGAGTAGCTCGAGGGAGCCTGGGCAAGGCCAGGCGCAACCGATACAAGAAGAAAAAGAACCAGAATGGACCAAGAACAGGGAAGCACAACTAGCTGGGGAAGCCAATGACGAAACCTGGTTGGCGGCACAAATACAAATCAAAATGAAGAAAATAAAGGACGATATAAGAAAAACCGGAAACATCTGTAGACCCGTGAAAACGGCGTTTGAGGACATGGAAACACTGTGGGGACAGATCGAGGACAAAAGGAAGCAAAGGCAAGATCACCTGACCAAACTACTGAAACAACTGGAGAACGAGAGGAAAAAACATAAAACAGCCTGCGCCGAATGGCAAAGTAAGTTAGATGAGAAGGGGAAAGAGATAGCTCAACTCAAGAACGAGGGGCAGAAGAAGAGGGAAAGCAGAAAAGGCCATGGAGAAAGAGAGACCCGTGGCAAAGAAGAGGAACAAAACAAGAAGAGGAAAGAGATCTCGCCAGCGGGGGAAAAGGAGAAGGGAGCGGGACCAGAGAAAAGAATGGCACGACGCCGGACAGAAATGAATTTAAATATCAGCCCGAGGATAGACGGGCAACAAACAGGAACGACCAGTACCGCCACTAATAGCATGATACCACGGACGGAGGAAAACAGGGCGGTAGGAGATAAGAGGGCCGACGGAGAGAGGCGGGTAAACGCGGTTGAGACTGACGGCGCGATGAACCCGGGCACCCACGGCAGCAACGAGGCATGGACGACCGTGACCAAGAAAAAGCCAGGGGCTCGGAAAATTAACAATAAGCCACCCGCCAGCGAGAACAAGAGCGCAAAGAACGCGATACGATCAATGCAAGAGGCAGTACTCGTGAAAGTCGATCAAGGAGAGACTTATGCTGACATGCTCAGAACCATTAGGAGTAAAGTGAAACCGGAAGAGCACGGCGTCGATGTCGAGAGAGTAAGAAGGACCAGGAATGGAGATGTACTGGTGGAATTCAGTAAAAAGAGCGAAACACAAAAGATCAGCGCGGTGAAGAACGCCATACAAACGGTACTGGGCGAAGAGACCACCGTTAGGGGACTCGCGCACAGAACACACTTAATGATCTGGGACATCGACGAGATAACGGAAGAAGGGGACGTCGAGAGGGCGATCGCGGCAAGCATAGAAGAAACAGGCAACCCAGACGATGCAGCAACAACGGCAGTACGAGTAGTCTCACTTAGAACGGCCTTCAGGGGCACGAAGGTAGCGATCGTGGAAGTACCTGCAAAGGCAGGGAAAAAAATCATGGACATAGGTAAAATCAAGATAGGATGGACTATGTGTAGAGTCAAACTGAGACCGAATATAAGAAGATGTACGAAGTGCGCCGGGCCAGGACACGTAGCAGCAGTCTGCACTAGTAAGGCGGACAGAACGGGAACCTGCTTCCGATGTGGCCAGGAAGGGCATAGAATGAACAATTGTAAAAACATGGCGAGCTGTGCTCTGTGCAAAGCCAGCGGGCATAATAGTGAATTAGACCACATTGCGGGTAGTTATTAATGCAGGTCCTATAAGGAGTACGTTAAAAAACAAAAGTGCGGTTAATTCAGGTAAACTTAAACAAATGCAGGGCGGCACAGGACCTTATTTTCCAGACCGCGAAGGAAAAGAACTTAGACTTACTAATAATCAGCGAACCATACAAAGTCAATACGACGTGGCCGATGGACAACTCCGGGCTGGCCTGCATAATCCCACTTACTGACTATGCCAGAGCAGGAAAAGTCAAATGTAGCATAGACGGCCTCGTGGCCGTAGAATACGGAAACATAGTAGTTTGTAGTTGCTACATATCTCCGAACATCGGCTTAAGCGACTACAAAATAATTACTGACGCTTTCGATAACAGCATAGCGGGACTGAGCGGCAGCGTATTGATGGCGGGCGACTTTAACGCGGAAGAACATGAATGGGGATCGGCCACAGTGGACAGCAGAGGAACTTTGGCCAATATGATAGCAAAACATGACATGATGGTTCTTAACAGGGGTAATTCATTCACCTTTCGTAGGGGCGGCACTGGATCAATAATAGATGTGACCTTTGGCAGCCCTGATGTCGCGAGGTGGGTTAGCGGGTGGAGGGTCCTTGAGGACCTCACACTAAGCGACCATCAGTACGTTTCCTTTTAAATTACAATAAGTGATAATAGATATAGAGATAGTAAGGGCGCAAATAGTAATAGCGAGCCCGATACGGACAATAGACCTATACATAGTTGCAAGGGGTGGCGTATCAATACGCTACAAAGAGAGGAACCCGCGCAATGCTTCCACACTCTGGCGAGGCGCACCGACATCGCGCCGAGAGGAGCAGAGGAGGCCGGGGAGGCACTCTTAGGCGCACTACACACGGCATGCGACCAGTGCATGCTGGCGCGGGGAAAAGCCAAACGCGCTACCAGCTCAATACACTGGTGGAACACCGAACTGGCAGACCTACGTGTTACCTGCCAGCGGGCACGTAGAAAGGCACAGCGGGCCCGCAGGAGACCGGGTAGCGAATGGGAGGAGTATGACGCAGCCTACAGGGAAAGCAAAAAAAAACTAACAATCGCAATTAAGACAGCCAAGGAGGAGGCGTGGCGTGCCTTATGCGAAGAGGTAGATAACGACCCTTGGGGGAAACCGTATAAAATTGTGACACAAAAACTGACTAAAGGGCCAAACATTCTGGGAAACCTGAGCTGCAAGGAATCTTGCGTTATAATAGATTATCTATTCCCGCAAGACCCAGGAGACTGGGAGGCGAATGGAAACACCACAAACAGCACAACAACAACAGCAGCCACAGAGTACAGTGAAACTCCACCCATCACCACCATGGAACTGCAGGCAGCCGTCAAAAAGATTAAGACGACAAAGGCCCCGGGACCGGACTTTGTCCCAGAGGAGGTACTCAAAATCCTGGCGACACAGTGCCCGGAATACTTCCTGGCAACGTTCAACTTCTGCCTGAGGGAGGGACACTTCCCAACACCGTGGAAACTACAGAGGCTGGTACTTATCCCCAAGCCCGGAAAACCCAGCGGCCATCCTGGAGCCTACAGGCCATTATGCATCATAAACGGGGTCGCAAAACTCCTCGAAAGGATCGTCCAACAAAG
The DNA here is from genome assembly GCA_963942575.1 of Priocnemis perturbator. Taxonomy (NCBI): domain Eukaryota; kingdom Metazoa; phylum Arthropoda; class Insecta; order Hymenoptera; family Pompilidae; genus Priocnemis; species Priocnemis perturbator. The sequence goes on along the minus strand of OZ012643.1, from coordinate 6,209,415 downwards.
ACTGTCGGCCATAATTGAGGACCCGGATATACTAGCAGATAATCAATTTGGTTTCAGGCCTGAAAGATCTACGCTAGACGCCCTCCGTGTGCTCAAGGACCTCATTTTCAAGGAATGGGAGACAACATGGGTGAGGAAAAGGGCTTGCCTATTCATCACAATTGATATAAAGAACGCCTTCAACACTGCCAGATGGACGGAGATTAACGAAGCCATTGGTAAGATTGAGAGAATCCCGCAATATTTAAAAGCAATAATTAAGTCATATCTGAACACCCGAAAGATAACCTACGTGAACACGGAGGGCGAACAGGAATAGCCAGTAAGTATGGGAGTCCCACAGGGCTCAGTCCTGGGGCCTACTTTGTGGAACATACTATACAATGATTTGCTAAAAACTAAAGTGCCTGAACACATTCATCTAATTGCATATGCGGACGACCTGGCGATAGCTTTATTTGGGCGCAAACCCAGCGACCTAGTACACGACGCGAATAAAATCTTGGAAAAAGTAAGTCAATGGCTGGTCGATAAGCATCTAGAACCAGCGCCGGAAAAAACGGAAGCTGTAATTATTACAAGGAAGAAGCAGTATCCTGACGTAGTAATTAAATTTGCCGGAAGGGAAATAGTCACGAAAAATAAACCAAAGTATCTAGGCGTAACTGTAGATAAAAGATTCTCTTTCAAAGAACACATACGCGCGGTTACATATAAAGCAGGCGTAGCCTCCGCCGGGCTGCAGCGCCTTTTGAATAACATCGGGGGTGCCTCACAAGCAAAGCGACACCTTTATCTGAACGTAATAAACTCCAGACTCTTGTATGCCGCCCCTATATGGGCATGCGCGATGGAACGTAAAAATATGGTAGAGGATCTCAGCCGTGTACAAAGGAAAGCAATCATCAGATTAATACGGGCGTATTGAACAGTCTCCAACGACGCGGCGTGCGTGATCGCGTGTGTCCCCCAATTGGCTGCTGGAAGGACATGGGATATTTGGTAAAAATCGCAACACAACTAGTAAGAAGCGACGCAGAATCAGCAGAAACGTACAGGCTCTGGCAGGAAAGATGGAGCAGCAGGACGGGTAAAGGTGATTGGACGAGGCGCATCATCCCAGACGTTGTTAGGTGGGGGAAGCTGGCAGAGGTCGGCCGACGCCCGGTAACTCACGAGCTCACCCAGTTGCTCACCGGCCATGGGACCTTCCAGTTCTACCTACATAAAATAAGGAAAGTGGACTCCCGGGAGTGCGTGTACTGTGGGAGTGAAAGTGACAGTGCCGAACATACGCTATTTTTCTGCCCACAGTGGCAAAGTAACAGAGTTGCCCCCGCGAACGCGTGTGAAATCGAATCTCTCACAGAAAACAACATCACGGATATCAAGGGAGGGGGAAGGTCTAGACCATCTCGGACCGAGGTCAAGAGGAAACAAACAAGCCGCATCAACCCATGCGGCTCCGCCATCATTTCTACGGAGGCACCAAGGGGGAGGGCACTCAAGGCTACTGTCGGCACATCGCGCCAAGTGACTCCCGATGGAAAATACCGGTAACCTCGATCTCGCGCGAACATTTCGGGTGTACCGACAAAAGCGATTTATACGTTCTTTATTCTTCTACCTTTTTCTAAACTGCCACCTATACGCGAGTACTGTCAGATGTGCGCGCAATACCCCTTGTCCCGCGCCCACAAACAACTAATTTATGAGCTTGTTTACGGTCTAATATGGGTATAAAAAGGGAGCCTGCGTTGCTCCAGATCAGTCCTCAGATCAGAAAGAGTGCAGTAAAGAACTATCCGTACTGTGACGTGCTAGATTCGGATTCGCGATGTATGCGTTTTATTCCCCGAAATAAGTGCAATAATCCGCGATGTGTTTCGAACTGTCTCTGCCTTCGATCTTATAGGTCGCGGTTTGTTGATGTTCTCGCCGAGTCTCGTTCGTGTATCGGTGTACCGGCACGTCAGTGGTAATGGTCACAACTACCACTGTGCTCCCCGAAATAAGTGCAATAATCCGCGATGTGTTTCGAACTGTCTCTGCCTTCGATCTTATAGGTCGCGGTTTGTTGATGTTCTCGCCGAGTCTCGTTCGTGTATCGGTGTACCGGCACGTCAGTGGTAGTGGTCACAACTACCACTGTGCTCCTGTCAGGGAAGCGGATGGTGGGGACTCGTGCGGGCAATGAACTCTGGTATGTTTATTTTGTGACAATTTCGCGTGTATTCTGTTAAATCAAGTACAGCTGTTTAAGACGTTCGCTCGCGATTATATTCAGCGCTGATGCGCTTTACATCTGTCGCACGCACGATTGCTTCTACTTGAGCTCCCACAGGGCTTCAGTTCCCTGTGGTGTTTTGAGACCACAATGCACACAGGACCCCGGCCGGTGCGTGAGCGGAGGAGGTCGAGGCGCAGGTCGTTTCCCAAAGATAAGTTTGATTCTGAAGAAATAACGCCAGTAACCTTAACACGTACCCACGGCCGGTGCGTGAGCGGAAGCGAGGGCGGTCAGTACTGGTGTTTTTAACTGAACTCTTATTCGTCGTGGATAATGTCGAGTTTTCGGCAACCTTTGCACGTCCCCACGGCCGGTGCGTGAGCGGAGGCGGGGTCGGCTAGTGCTTTTACTCTCCTTCTCGTTGACGATATGTGCAAATCCTCAGGAGAAGTACGCCGATTGCATGCGCAAGGAGATTAAGTCTGCAGGTTAAACGCTCGTGTCTCAACTAGTCGTGCTACGGCACGTCGCTAATTTGGCACACAGGCCCCGATCTTCGGGATTCGCCGCTCTTTATACTCCTCCCGAAGTGGAGATTCTTCCGCGAAACTGTTCGATATCGCGCCTCACGCACCCTGTCGGTCGGTGCGAGGTTCCCCTTGCCGGTAGTGGGGGTACATCTACCACTAATGCGTGGCCGTCCGAATATGCCTAGGCACGTGTACGGTCACAGTACTTGCGTGTAACCAGTGTTTAAAGTCAAAGTCGCGATTTGAATTGTTCGACATCGACTCAGCGAGAATAAGGAAAAAGTAAGAATATATTATTATACCTGTTCGTATCGCCTGATACACATAACTGTATTGTTAGAATAAGGAAATATATATATATATTTTACCCAATATATATATACTTATACAATACACCATCTACATCCTCGATGTCTCCATCCCAGCCGACCAAGAAGGTATAGAAATTATCATAAGTCGGAGCGAGTCGGGTGGAATAGCTTTTCAAATTGCCACACATTTAATCGCGCTGTAGATGCCTTCGAGAATCGATAACGGCATAATCGATTATTCTCGACCCTTCTGCGAGCTTTAGCTCCTAACCTCCGACAGGCGAATCCACAACAACAACGACGACGACAAAAACCGGTGACCAAGGGGTCATAAAATCCGAAAGAAGGGAATTCATGCAAATTCCCTACGGGACTCCTCGCCGGGTCGTAACAGCCAATATCTTTATCCTCCGGATAACGCCTATCCAGAGATGAAGAAAACCGATTCTGGGGATTTCTAGGAGATATCTGCCGGATAAAGTTATCCGGAGGATGAAGAAATTGGCCATTGTCCGCTTATCCCTCCTCCGGGAAAAACCCAAGGCAAGGAGAGTTAGCGTTACAAAAGACGGGGCCCACGTGGGTCGCCGTATTGCAGCGTCGAGCGGTAACGGTCGCTATAAACAACGGCGTGCGAGGAATGCACTCGAAACGCATGAGAAACGCACGTGGCCCATCGACGGTTGCCTACAACCAGTGTCAGCATATCTGGCCTCAAAACTCCATCGGAGTTTTCGGGGTCGGGGAAGCCTCGGCAAGTGTGCGTGCGTGTCCGTGAGTGCTGCGCGCGCCGCTTGGCTGCACGGCCAGGCAAGAAGGATGGAGCTACACGCGGTCTTCTTTCCCCCTACGTGCCGTGAAAGCTGCGCGCGCCGCTTACACGACCCAGCAGAGAGAAGGACGGAAAACCATGTTCCGCCTCCTTTCCTCCAACGTACCGTGAAGAAGTAAGGGTGGTTGCACGTTCCGTCTCCTTTCCACCAAATCGCGCGACGCGTGCTTCGTTCCGCGTACGACAGCGATGCTGAAATGCTCTTTCGCATTACAATGCTTTCAGAAATCCTACGAAGAATACAAATATAATCGAACATCTATCAAATTTCACCGATCGATTTGAAATTTTTGTATGTATTTTACACATTATTAACCATTTGTTTATAAATTGTTTACAAAATTTTTCTAGCAAAATTTAAATTTTCACCAGCGAATATTTTAGTGACGTTGCAGTGTATTTGACACATTGTTAACAATTTGTTTATAAATTGTTTACAACATTTTTCGAGCAAAATTTAGTTGTACCAACGTACATTTTAGCGACGTAGCAATGTATTATTTTACAGATTTTTCACAATTTGTTTCTAAATTGTTAACATTTTTTAAGCAAAATAAAAATGTTTGCCTACGTACATTTGAGCGACGAGACAATGTGTTTTATAGATTTCAAGACATGTTATTGCCAGTACCGCGTATAAAGGAATGCCGCTCTCTTGGCACCGAAAAATTGACCCAACGATTATGCAAAGGTTAAAAACAATAATATATGTTTAAGTACCCTACGGTATACCCTGCTCGTATCAAAGCGTTGTAGCCGAATTGGTATATATCACGTTGAGAGTTACATCATCGGGAGATCAAGTCCTGTGTCAGTTTTTATTTTTTTCCAGTAATATAGTTTTTTTTCTTACTATGTACATTTCTATTTTATCCGTTTCCAAAATGTATTTTTACTACAGTAGTGTTAATGCATTTATACGCCAACCCCAGGTCGCTACCGCGACAAGAGCCTCGGCCACGACCTAGGCCGTGCTACAGCCGCCACAGGGCTTTGCTGCGGTGTTTTTCACTTTTAATTCTTTCTAAAAAATAAATACGCATGTACGTCATTAATGAAATAACATTATGATACTTATTACAATCCCGTGTAACGCGATTAATGTATTACGCCTTGCGTGGAGTTGCGTTGTAGCAAATCGTGCTGCACAAAAATTTTCCTCGTATAACACAAATAATATAATGTACGTAACATGTTTAGAATAATTATTGTCAGGATTATCAGTTAGTCACTGTCCGAGTCGTCCAAAATTACGTCCCAACGTCTTCGCTCAATACAAAAAAATTTGTTAACAAAAAAATATAACCGACTTCAAAACAAAAGAATGGCACCAAAAAGTATAAAATAAATCCCTCTTTTTGATGTCGGTGCCGAGATAAGAAGCAAAAAATATACATATTGAATAAAGAACTTCCTCCTTCTGAAGTCGGTTAAAAAAACACTAATCGATTCGGGGTGTGAAGTACAAGCACAACAAAATATGGTACTGCAGTCTGCTGCAGCCCAAAAGATGGTTAAAGTGAGTCCAAGGCGTAGTCCTCTAGTGGCTGCGCCGTCCAAATTTCCCAAAAAGCCTCGTTGTACGGGATGCCCTCTGCTGAATCCGGGGTCTAATTCAATGGTGCTGACTTCCGTCTCGAGACAGCACGTTCCCAGCTCAACTTGGACACCTTTTGCCGCAACAATCACGCACTAGTGGCAAGCGACACTTTGCTATGTTTATGCGTATCTTGCAACAGGCACAAATCAATCTTCCGCTTACTCAGTTTCTACACAACCAAAGTTGGTATTTCAAGGACTACGATCGTGGTTGTAGGCCACCGATCCGGCTCGAAGGACCAAAATGTGCACTGCACCGTGGATTGTAGCACACTATGCTTCCTAATGACACGTGCGTCTCTTGCGGATTAGATTCCGAAAGGGACAAGTTTTGCTCCTTGAAAATAAACCACGACTTTAATGGGAAGTATAAATATATTGCGTGAAGATATATATGTACAGCTTTGGTCTGAACAGTTTGGTGTTTGTCAGAGGACTGACTAGTAGGCGGCAACGAAAAACAAAACATGTTCACGGTCAGTGGGAAAGGACATCTGCGGAATCCCTTAGTGGAGGGGAAAACGGTCAAGAGAAAGTCAATGCATACAATATAATACATTCTACAAAACGGGCGAAAAACAGACTTAACCGTCAAACCTGTAACCAAATTCTTTTTCCTCACGTTGGGAGGTCAGTGAGTGACCGCGCTTTCGCCCCGACGTGAATGTCGTGGAAAAAGTTTACGTATTCCGCAGCGGTGTAGACGGGATACGTTGTCAAAAATTTCACTACGTGATTTTATCGGAGCAACGGAGTTGTCCTATGTCAGGATCGTATTCCTGTGGGTTACTCCGTACCTCACAGCGAAGATTCTTACAGGAAAGCAGCGGTTACATTTTTTTATCTACTTTCCTGGAGTCGACACAGATGGTGTCGGTGGATTCGTGCACAGGGCGAGCCAAGAGAATGTAAGAAAATTATATTGCACACAAAAGAAAATATATTCTTGTCAAAAATATGTACAGGAAATGAAATGGTCGAGCGTCGGTGTTTTAACGGCAATGACTCGCAAGTCTTATGTACACGCTAGGTGCTGCCAGGACAAGAACGACCTAGACCTGTTATCTTAACGAACTTTAGCAAATATCATGTGTTTCTAGACCAGGGAACACCTGGGCGAAGACTAGGATCGTCAAGCGGGGACACCGTAGTGCATGGGCCGTGCGTCTGATCCGTCTGCCAGAGGTTATCCCGTGTCCTGTTCTAAGATTGCGTTTGGACTCAGGCGTAAACTAATCTATTTGATTCTACAGCAAATGTTTTCAATATGTCTACAGGAACTCTGCGGTTATGAAATCGACTTACGGCGGGAGCGCTAAGCTGGCCGTGCGATGGGTCTATCGCACCACAGATATCGTGTATTACTTTTCTACTATATGCAAAATGCCTGCAAGAGAGGCTAGGAGTATCCTGGGGGGGGGGGGGGCAGTTGCCAGCCGTAAGATACGTCCGCCTGCTTACAGGGTTACTCAGAGAAGTTAGAAGAACGGTACACGATACTGTTCTGCGGGAGCGCGAAGCTGGCCGGGAGTCAATCTGGCCACTTCAACTTCTCTGCAGCTAAACCTGATTCTAATACTCTATTCTCCTTTTTTATCTTTTTTGTTCTTGCTTGGAACTATCCTGGTCTTATACGCGACGCTCTTACTACACGCGGTAACACTCTTGTATATTGGAATTTCAGTATGCGAGTATGAACGAACGCGAGAATGTACGGTATGTCGGCGAAGCTTTTATATTGAATTGACTTAACACGCGTTTCCAGTGGCAATCAGTTTGACGGGGCAGTGACTGTATGCGGCTAGGCATAGAGGGATCGCGTGGTTGACTGGGTGCAGTCGTCGGAGGAAAATTAGGATTGCACTTCGTTGGCTAATATGTAATGTTTTTATTAACTAAAAGTCTCTTGGGCTTACGCGTCAAACTAAACTAAGTAATAACATTAAATGATGTTAAAAGCAAAAAAAAAAACGATATACAGATAGCGAGAGTCGCTCACGGCGAGCACGTGGCTTTAAGGGCCGCGCGAAGGTCACGATGTTGCCCGCAACGACAATTTTGTGCACATTCGAAAGTCGGTAGACGGTTCGAAGGAAGGAAGAGATATGCCTAACGCGGGTGCGTTAAAGCAATACCTCGGATTAGAGGGATGCAGCGGAATACGCTGCCGGCAAACCTTTTCCGTGTTTAGGAGCACGGTGGGAACGAAGGCGACTGTATTTAAGACGCGCGCGGGGATAAGCCGTCACAATCACCGGGCAGGAAGGCTTATTTGATCAACGAGAATAAGGAAATTAATGGAATTAGGCCCGAATGGGCGGTAAGCAAGGTCTAAATTTAGCACACGGGGTGTTAGACTGTTCGTAGACAAAATTCGGAGAATCGCACAAAACTATAATCACGTCAACACCGCACAAGGATCGAAAACACAAGGTCGGCGCAAGGCCGTTGCGAGCGAGACGAAACCGTAGAAAAAGCGGTAAACGGAGGTCGAAAGTGGGGGGTACCACCGTTGACGTCTAATTACACTGTACGCCTGTTCAAAATTATAAAGTGTACCTCTAAAGTACGCATACGCCACCTAAAGGTGCTTCGCGGATTCAACCAGAGACTCCACTCTCAAACAGTGACTGACGCAGACTTCGGCGTCGTGTGCAATTTATAAAAGGAGAGCGCTCCTTCGTAAATTCTATGTTGCGTTTTATATGTTCAGTGAGTCGTCTTGTAACTGTTCTGTCTTCCGAATATATTGTGTCCGGCGGTACGGCGTAGTGCGTTCGTAGATAAGGGCGACAGCGGTTAAGCGTGCTCCTTAGTGTGGGCGACAGCCGTAGCGTGCTCCAACAATTTTGACTCAGGATATGAACGATTTACTAGTGCCGCCGAGCACCATATATTCCTTATAACGCCTAAACATTATGGCGAGAAAAGGAGGCATCTACCGCCCGGGGTCGGTAACTAGGATTATGTAATCCGCGAGCAGTTGACACCGCACGCACTCCCCGTGTGCACACACACCCCTTTAGCTCGGGCGTGCCGCCCGGTGCGCTTGCGAGAAACCGAGTGGCCGATGTATCGCTCCAAAAATTGGACGGTTACAAACCTATTGTACTCCCTCGCTTGGGAATGAAGAGCACACTTGCGTCCCCAACATTATGACTGATTTGGAAGGTGTATAAGCACGATTTCGTTTCACTTTGCCTTCGAATTTGTGCTCGAGTTGATGCAAAAACGTTGTTGAAAACTTTCAATCCCTGTTTATAGAATCCCAATCAGGGGGGCTATGCTTACGCATATCCGAAGCAAGAAGTGACTATTTTCACATAGTCGAATCGGCCCGGAGAAAAGGGCTTTCGTCGTTGGAGTAACATACCACTTTAGTCACTGTGCTCGCTCATTTTTAGGTGTTGCACATGTAACTTGTAGCAGTTACATCTGCAAATGAAATTGACATACAATATGTCACGGTTAACTCTTCTCCTTTTTTCATATTTATTAAATATAAACTTCATAATAGATATACGTAGAGTAAAGACATTTTATATGGTAGATTGAAATATTGGTTTCTTAAATAATTTCAAAATTTGGATATCAGGAGAAAAATATTATTACAATTCTCCTTTGTAATGCCTAATAGAGTCCTTAATTACAATTTTAACTTATTATTGGTTACATAAAATACTTTTTGTCTATATTGAAGAAATAACCGTGTGTAATTACCTACCCTGAAATATATTCAGGATTTGCTAATGTATATGTTTAAGAACGTGTAACCGTGACTCGTTACGTATCCCTCGGTCGGACGGAAGAGTACTCTGAAGGAGTATCTGATCCCTCAGAGTACGACCGAAGTAATGCAAAAATAGGTACTAGACAGGTCTCACTGGCTGTCGTTTTGGGCATACGTGATTATGCCCGAGGAATCGAACCACTAGGCGACGAGGTGTGATTTAGCAAATGGGTTGTCTGTGTAACTGGTAGAAATTACGTATATTCTGTATCAGATGTCAATGCCGTGTTACAAATTGTATATGTACGAACGCGTATGCAGGAGCGTTGCAATACGTGCGACAGATCGTACGTATTGCCTGACGGCGGTATGTGTTGATCTCTACCCAATGATGCGTGTGGTGTTAGCGTACGCGCTGTATATGCTATACTATTTACAAACCAAAAGATGCACACACAGGCGCTAACGTGTATTGTCGGAAACGACGGACTCGGGAGTCTTACACAGCTGTTCCTTATACAAAAACGCGACGGTGTTGTCGCTTGTATTACTAATTCAGGAAAGCCTGGGCGTGAGGTGCAAATATCGGTGTAGCAGAGGGCTGCACTTACGAGTCGCTAAAACGCGGCGTCGACCTGGAGTTTCCCTCTGAGGTGACCTATTATCTATACGAGTCTAGCAATGTTCATGCGTAATGTACCTGAGAACACTTCGGTTACAACAACGACGGGCCAGCGGGGGATACAGCCAAGTACCAGCAGAGCAGCACGACAGTTTTACCTTGATATCTCAGGTCTCTTTGACTAATAGGTGACTCGGACTTAGGCCAGTGCAAACAATGACTCTACTGCAATATATGTGTTACAATTCGTCCTACGAGAACACTTCAGTTACAACAACGACGGGCCGGCGGGGGATACAGTCAAATACCAGCCGAGCAGCACGACAGTTTTACCTTGATATCTCGTAGTGTTTCTTTCTAAGCAATCTACCTTATGACTAAGACTAGGTCGTTGCTGTGGGGGACCGTACTTTACGTACCAGTCAGGGTTGCAGATCGTCCGCCAAAAGGTTATCTCACTGCAAGGAGTCGGGTAGACCGAAGACGGATAGCGGGGGACGCAATCAAGGTCAGCCGAGTGTCTTGGTCAGACACCTTATTCCTCCGTGGCGCCAATGAAATATTCTCCTACGGTCTACTCTTTGGTCCCTATCTTGTCGCGTTCGCACGTAATAATTCCTCTACTGAAGGATTCAGCTTGCTGGATTGTTACATATGTGAATTTATATTGACGGTGCGTAGAGTTTAACTCTTTTATCATGAATGCAATACTATGATGCAAAGATACATTCTGCTTGTGTCTCCCAGAGTATGCGCCCTGACTTCTTGAGACGCTCGACGGGAATAAACGATTCTATACAATGCAATAATGAAATCCGCGTGCTACGAGTACACCGAATACGTATCTCCACTTGTAAACGATAGTCAAAGGTTACGGCGTTATGATGGGTTTTACCCTCGTATGTACAGATTGATTGCGTGGTTACAGCAGTCCGCAGATATGCCTTTCCCACTCTGTGCATACTCAAGATAGGACACCTTCATCCAGGGGGCTGGCACTCCTATGCCAAAACGTCGACACTCACGTATTAGTACCATCCGCTGAGCCTGCGCCAGGCGGCGTGGCAGTGCCGGACGCTGATTGGCTGCTGCACACAGCTATAGTTGACGCCAAAATTGGTGCTGTCAATACGGGGGTTCGGCGTCGGCCATTATTGAAGTGTTTTACGTGCAGCCACATGCAGGTTACCTGTCAATTTGTGATATTGTGATTTTGTGATTTGTGAACAAAATTTGTGAACAAATTCTCTGAGTCTCAGAAACGTGGTTTAACAACCGTAAAAGGACGTTTTAAGGACCGATGTAAATATTATTATTGAATATTTTAGTGTTAGCGTAACTTTAGTGAGCGTAAATTTTAGTCTTATTTAAGCATTAGTATTAACAGTAATTGTAAACATGGATTATGAATGTTGCGTCTGGGGATGCCGATCCCTCAGATCTGTAGTGCCAATGCACAAATTCCCAAGAAATACTGAACAACTTCAACGATGGAAGACTGTAGTCTACTCCAAGAAAATAGAAGGCCTCACTGATGGCCAGTTGCGGAAGAAGCTTGTTTGTCATCTGCATTTTAAAGAAGAGGACTATTTAACATACACCCAGAGGCGGACACTGAAAACGGGTACCATACCATCGGTAGGAATACCGTGTACCACAGAAGAAATTTTTGCTGTTGCCACAGTTAGAGAGGATATTGAGGTTAGTTGTCCACTTTTGCAAAGCAAGCTTATGTTTAACATTGTGCAGTGAGACATGTGACATAATTATATTTATCTTACAGAATCAGGAGAGCAAAAGGGCCACAACACCTCCAGCAAAGGTACCACGGATGTCTTTGCTTGACACGAAAATGCAGAGGGCGACACTAACACCAAAGAAAGCGAAACTATATAAAACTGCTCAGTTGCTTCGCAGGAGACATGTCCATGCGCAAAAGACATTGCGTACCATGAAACTGTGACGTACCGCGCCGCCGAGCGCCGCCGACCAGCGCTGCGGCCCGTGACGTCGTGCCTGCCTGCCTGCTGTGACGTCAGAACGCACCGCCTAAACTAGTGACGCGCCCGATTTCGCGACGCGTTCGGTCTAGTGACGTAGGGACTCGAACAAAGCGCAGTGGCCACACGCGATCACGTGCACTGCGCGTGCATAGCAACGGTTGGGAACGTGCTCTTCCCCGAATTCGCGCCCCACCGCGATAGTGTACTCATCTCAGGACCCCTTGCCTAAGGTCTTACCGTATAAAAGAGGCGTTCGCCAAGCCTCGCGAGTTCAGACTGCTACAGAAAAAGACCGTGCAAGGGTCTGCGTACGAAATTCCCGAGCGTGTTATACTTAGTGAAAGAGTGATTCCAAGATCACTAGAGTGTCTTTTTCGCAGTTTGATCTCATTTGCAAGGAACAACCTGTGCGTGTTCCGCGCGTTATAATCTCAGTCGTTCTGCCACACTTTGCTGTGTAATTTTAGTTCTCAAATAACACTTCCTTCAAATCCAAAGATTTTACGTTACTAGTCATAATTCGTATTTTGTATATTTATTTGCGTCGTAGTCTCTTAGCGTTATTGCCAATAGCAGTAGAATTATCGTTGTGTTTATTATATTTTACTGCTTTGATTGTATTTATTTTTCTCAATATAATTTATTTAATTGTTTTCCATATTCCTGTGACATCTCGTTATTTGTTTGCCTAGACACTCGAATTCCACGAACACGGTTTCCCTTAACCCTTTCGCTCCGAACGACGGATATATCCGACATCCACATGACCACTCGCGGAGCCGAACGCCGGATATATCCGACATTCATATGACGCCCTCTGGAGCCGAACGCGGGATATATCCGTCATTCATATGATCGCCCTTTGGAGACGGACGCCGGATATATCCGACTTGCCGGCATGCCGGTAAAATACGCGCAATATAGTATCCACGCGCAATGTGCACATTTTCGGCGGGAGGTCCCGTTCAGGAGTGGCGCTACGGCGGACTGAACCGCCGTAGCGAAAGGGTTAACCGCTCAAGGGAACCAACGAGCAATTAAAAAAGAAATCACAATATCCTCAAAACCTCAAACTTGCAAGGGGTGCCGCTGTGAAAAATCCGTTAAGGCCTGGGTAATCGCCCTCACCCCCATACTTTCCGCGAGGTGCAGCCGTGAAAAACCGGCCAAGGCTCGAGGAAGGTAGTCCGAACCCCTTCAATCCCCCTTTTAACCGGTGACGCGTGATCTCGAAAGAGAGAGCGGGGAACCGCGAGAAAGGTATCACTTAGGGCAGTGTGGTCCAAGATCCGCACCTAGGTGCGATTTCGAGTCCCCACCCGACTACCCGTTGTTATGGTGACGGACTACGCTGAGTGCGTCACATGATCGCTTGCGCTGAGCCAGTAGGGTATATGGGGGGCGGGGAGGGGGGTCGGTGTTGCGTCCAGCTAGTGGAGATGGAAGCAGGCGCGTGAGGGGCCCCACCGTGACCACACTGACTTAGGGTATCAAGAGTACAGGGTGCCGCGGTGAAAAACCCGTTAAGGCCTGTGTCTCGCGTGCTCACTCCTCACACAAGATTTCTTTCCTACCGGCACTGACAACAATTCCTCGCCGCGTCAGGGCGAGGCTCGTAACAAAACAAAAGGTTGCTGAAGGGAGGAAGTTGGTGGCATCACAGGGTTTTCACAGCCAATTGTCTAAATTAACTCCCACACAGTGGATATTTATTATGATGCGATTGAAAACTTCAAAACATGCAGCTAAAGTAAGTGAAGCAAAGGTATTATAAATAGGTGCTCTGAATTATTCACCATTTCATGCATTACTACCACTTCCGCGTTTATTGTAGGTCAATGATGTGGAGAAATAAGCGCCGCAAGCGGCCAGCCGTCGTTGTCCAAACCTGACCCACAAATGCAGGGGACCACCGTGCACACTACCCTATCATATATACAGACAAGGTTCGTTATCATTTTCCAAACCGATCATTCGAAGTATACCACGTTTTTCTATTGCAACTAATATACATTTTTCTTTTTTTGTTACATATACCACCGAGGGAACATCGGATCAAAAGTGAAGGTTGGGGTTTTAGTGAGTACGAGTCTCACACTACCCGGCAATCGACACCTTGCCGGGTGTCCATGAGGATTTCCCCAAAACAAAAAAAAAACCGGCATACATCGGCAGGCCAGCCCTGCACATGTATACAAATAGCGTAAATACAAGTAAAGTTATAAGTATAAATAAAGTTTTACCTGAAATTATTTACTGTTTTCTGTTATATCTTTTTAGTTGTTGCAGGGGAAGTTGACGAAAGATGCCTCCACCATTTATCGACCCTTTGGTTCGTAAAATGTGAACGCATCGCTCGTCAATTTCCTCTGCATTCCCTTTTTATGGTTTTTAAATATTTTTGTACGATCCCGATTTCCGGCGCCATATTAGATTTTAGTTCCAAATATTGGGCCAGATGGTGACACTGATCCTTTAAAAATGGAGGGGGGGGGGGGGGTGCCAGGCCCCCCCACTCCTCGGTTCACTTTAGTTACACTTGGTGAGACTGCCCCAGGTGGCGTTGCTAAAATTACCATGTTTTGCAAGAGGGGAGAGTCCGTCCGCCCCCTGCCTTCATCTGCGTGCGCGGGGTTTATATACACGCGTACTAGTAAAGTTACATGCGGGAGAAGGTCTCCCTCTGCCGGACGGTGCACCTGTTGTTGTATCCGTACGGTTACATAGCCCCCCCCCCCCCTTTTTAGATTTCGGAAGGTCTCGTTACTCGCGATTTGCCTTCGAAATCTTCTCCTATTCCTTACTCGGACACGTGTGAAAAACAGAAAACAGAATTTGCCCGCTGAGTGCGAGGCTACATTCGTCCTCAAACAAATTTCGCTTTTGACACAAAAAAAAAAATGAACTTGGCGGCTCTCATGGCTTACCGTATAACGGAACACGTGACGCGCTGAGCTGGCTCTTTCCGTTTTCCTCAGCGCTATTAATTGAGAAGTTATAATGACAAATGAAACGGTGTATGGAATTTATCGGCTGTGATAATAAAAATAAAGAATTGCCGGTACTAAAACTAAAATTTCCATTCGTCCATACACATAGCCCATTCCTTAATGTACTGCCCATTTCGGGACTTGTCTTTCACAGCACTTACGCGCACTTCACTCACCCTCTTTGCAGCAGCGTGGCCGCTCGGAACGGAACGTGGATTAATCTTCCGTGCCTTTATATCTGATGGCATGAGGAGGAGTGGGTTGTCACTGTTGATTTTCGGGAGTTCCAGAGGGACATCGGGGTGATGTGCTGTGGTGACGGTATCTCGGTTCCTCCACCCTGGTGGCGGAGTCGGGGCCTTGATGTCGAACAATTCCGCCAATAATTTCCGTTTTTTGGCAGACAACGGCTTACGCTGCACCCGGTGTACGTGCTTCCTTCCCGTGGTGGCGGATGTTGGGGTGATAGTGTCGGTTACCTGGGTGTCAGCCGTCCGTTCCTTCTTTCCTAAGGAGCTGGTCTGCGTCCTTGCATGGACAACGCGGGCAGTTGCCTGGGTCGCCGTGCCCTTACGGAACGCCACCGTTCCCTCCGACTTCCAGGCCCTGGGTATCAAACACGTGCGGAGTGGTAGGGTAATCTCGGTGTATTTGAGGTGCAATCCCGTCTGCGTGGTTCTGGTAACCTGGAGCCAACGAGTCTCGCACTGTGTGCCAACGGTTCGTGTCGCTGCCATGCTCGTTCGGTTGTACTGTAACGAAAGGCTCGTTTTGCGCGTGGCCACTAGGACGAAATCCTCCACGTTTTTATCCGGCCGCTTGGAAGGGGACAAAATTTCTAGAATTTTTTTACATGGCTGCCGGTGTTCTGTATCGCCGTATTTGCGTTGCGTGGAAAGTACCCTTTAGTTTTCCATTCGTCACATTGCCAAGTACATATGTGGTAGTACCTTTTTGAGCTCGGTACGGTCCTTCGTATAAGTGGAAGAACTTGGCGATATGTTGGTCAGCGGCGCGTGACACAGGGTTTGTTTTGAGGAGGACATCCTCTCCGAAGTCGTATGTTGCCGACAAGATTCCCTCGTTCGCAACTCCGGAGGAATCCCCTTCATCGGGTGGGCGTAACTGCGGGTACCAGTTAGTCCACGGTCTCTCCGGCTTGTCTCCCTTCATCAAATCATGTGGAGTGAATCCGGTCGTGTCGTGATTCACCTCGTTACATGCTATCTCGATAACCTTTACCCATTTTGCCCAAGAAACGTGTGATTCTTTGACAACTGTCCGGAGTATCCGACCAATTTCCCGATTCGCTATTTCCACCAGGTTGCTCTGTGGATGCCTTATGGAGGAGAAGACGTGGGTGATGTTATGTTCTTCTAATGCCCTCTTCCAGCGTTCCGACGTAAATTGCATGCCGTGGTCGGTGATGATTTTTGTCGGTATTCCGAATTCCGGAATAAATTTGTCGCACAGTTTTTGGACAGTAATCAACGCGGTTCACAGGGTAAAGCTTAAGGTATTTCGTGAATACGTCGTTGATGACGAGGACGTGTTGCACTCCTCCCGTTGATTTCGGTAGAGGTCAAAAGTAATCGATCGCGAGGGTGTCAAGGGGTGCTTTTGGTAGAATCGTTCCCATATGTACGCGCTCGGGATGTGTGTTTACTTTGGCCCTTTGGCATAGGTCGCAAGACGCGACGATGTGGCACGTGACCCGGTGGAGTTTTTTTACGTAGAAACCCTTGGCAATTATCGCAGCGGTTTTGTCACTACCGACGTGCGCCTATATTTCGTGCACCTCCCGAATAATTTCGAAATACGCCCTTTTTATCCGCTTCGTGCACGATGCCGTTTATGATAGTATATTTAGAATTTTCGGGGTCTTGTTCCGCGGTTATAACGGCAGCTAGTGTCGCGTCGCGTTTTTCCTCATTTGCCAGGTGTTTGAGACGTTTTTTGTTTCCGGCGTTAAGTCTCGCATGAGCGTGGTACATATCGTGATGTATGTCTCACGCTTCTCTAATACGGTCGCATCTTCGGTGTGTGTGCGACTTAGCGCGTCGGCGAATTGATTGTGTTGGTCCGCGATATGTCGGACATCCAGATCGTAGTCCTGGATACTTAAAATCCATCGGGAAAGCCTTTGATTGCCTAATCGACTCTCCCTTAGGAAACTCAAGGCTTGGTGGTCGGTTAGTAGTGTGACCTTGCTCCCGGTTAAGTAAGTCCGAAATTTCTGCAGTGCCCACACGATCGCCAATAGCTCCTTTTCGGTCGTTGTGTACGTCAATTCGGGTCCCTTTAGCGTCCGGCTCGCAAAGGTTATTGGACGTCGGATGTGGTGGGTACCTTCTTGTTCTTGAACGGCGCCGATAACCGTGAAACTGGCGTCCTTCATTATGAAGTACGGTTGTCCTACGTATGTATACTGGAGGACAACCTTTGTGACAAAAAGCTTCTTTGAGGGCGTCGAACGCTTTTTGCTCGAGTTCGCCCCAACTCCATTTCGATTCCTTTTTGAGCAAGCGGAGCAGCAGCACCGATAAGGTTGCGTGCTTGCTAGTGAATTTGTTGTAATAATTGATTAATCCAAGGAATCCCCTTAACTGCTTCAGATTCTTGGGTGCCGGGAAATTTTGGATGGCGTGTAATATCTCGGGATCCTGTGAGAGTCCTTTCTCACTCAGGATGTGTCCTAAAAAGCGTACTTCCGTCCTTAAGAACTTACATTTTTCGAGAAATATTGTCACGTTATGCTCTTCGAGGCGCGTAAGAAGGGTTTGCAGATGTTGCTTGTGCTCTTCGTACGTTTTGGAAAAGCACAGAATATCGTCAACAAACGTAACGACGAATGCCTGCATTCCTCTTAAGACGTGTCGCATTGCCCGCACGAGGCTTGCGCTGCTCGTCTTGAGTCCGAAGGGCGTGACTTGGTACTCATAGCACTGCCCACGATACAGGAAAGCCGTATATTTTCGTGACTCGTTTGTTAGTGGCACCTGCCAAAAACTACTGGTAAGGTCCGGACTTGTTAGGAAATGCGCCCCTTTTAGCTGTTGGAAAATGGCCTCGGCCGTTTCTGACATTTCGTAGTCAGCCTGTAAATATGTATTGAGGCGGCGTGCGTCTAAGCACAGACGGATTGTGCCGTCTTTCTTTTGTACCGGAACGACCGGGTTTACATATGGGCTTGTGCTTGGCTGGATAATATGATGGTCAAGCATGCCCATGACCTCAGCGTCGGTCGCTTCTAAATATTTAAGCGGTATTGGGTATGTTCTAGAGAAAAACGGCGTATTTTCCTCGACGCAGAGGTTATGTTCATATCCTCTGATCCTGCCAATGGTATTCTCCCTCAGCCGTGGGTGTTGACGGATAATGTCCTTGAGCTCCTCCTTTTGTTGTTCGGAGCCGTGGCTTGCGTCAGTTAATACGGATAATGTGTTCTCTAGCCCACTAGCTGGAGTCGTGGCTAGCCGACGTATCGTTGGCGTCAGTACATCTCTCGCAACGCTCTCTGGTGTCAGTGCTACTGTTGTTACTTGGCCTTCATGGTGGAGGGTAATGGTGCTACCGGCAAAATTAATTTACGCGTCCAGTTGTTGTAGGACGTCAGTTCCCATGATTGCCGTACAAATCAAACCAGGCGTGACAATAACGATTGTCCGTAGCTGAACATCTCGGATCGTCATAGTCGCCCAGAATTGAATTTTTAGGCGGCTTGACTTCTGTCCGATTGCTCCCTTGATGAACGTATTAGAAATGGGCAACGTTGGGCAGTGTCGGAACGCATGTATGTTCTCCTGGTACCACTGTAACGAGACCCTTGTGATGATACTGCCGGTGTCAACCAGAGCTTTGACTTTTAACCCTTCCAACTCCAGCGAGATCTGCGGGCTTTGAGGGGTTTTCCTCGTGCTCGTTGTGTGTTGCGGTTCCTCCAACAAATTGTCCCTCATACTGGAAAAGACGGTATTGATGGTAAACGTCTTTTTTTCTTCCCCTGTCCTTACTACAGAGTGTCTTCGCGGCCGTCACGGGGCCAGCTCGGGCCGTTGTTTTGTGACGCTCCTTTCATCGTTTCCCGTCTTCTTCCCGTTTCTCCTCAGACGATGGGTTCATCGTTTCCTCCTCCTTTTCTTCCTCTAGTTCCACTACGCGCACCCGCTCATTCGGCCGTCTTGTCGCCGGTGCAGGATGACGGAAATCCTGGCGTGGTTGAAACGGTGGGCGCGGAGGGGCGTTATACGTCCTTGGTAGCTACTCGGGGCCACGTCTCGACGTATTTTCCCGTGCGGGGAGGATCGGATCCCTTCCTCTTGGACGGTATACCGTTCCTCCGTTGTCGAATCTTTCTAACAGTTGTAATAGGTCTTCGATGGTATCCCACCATTCGCCCGCGATTCCCTTCAATGCTTGATTAAGGATGAATCCTATTTCCTCTTCCGCGGTGTGTGTCGCTTTGAAGAACATCTTCATGTGGCGATGAAACGGGACGGTTTTTCTCCTGTTTTGCCCTCAAACGTTGGCAATGTCGGGCGGATCGCATATTGACGAGGCGTTTGTAGATTTCTGGCGTTCAGTCACTCGCGAGTATCGCGCGTCCCTTCAAAACGAGGTTCCCGAGAAACACTCCTTGTCGGTGGGAGTGGATTCTCGGACGCGGCTAAATGCGGTTGACGTTGCATTTCATAGGGTCGGCCTTGAGTTCCGATCCTATTCTCGCGTATTTCTCGTAAGCCTTGTTCTGTATGGAGGAGCTACTCGAGGGCCCGCCTTACCATGCCTTCTTGCACGGTCTGAGCGTGATACAAGTCTTCGAGGCGACCGTCTAGGTTTCGGAATATATCGCGAAATTCCCTTTTCAGATTGATGAGGGCTCGTGATGTAAGCGGGCCCAGGTACCGAGCCCTTCGCCGCTTTCCCTTTTTGACCACCCATATCGTACTGAGGGATACTTTACGACGTCCGGGTAACCAGAAACTGACAGATAGCGAAGTACATGCAGCTGTGGTGACATCTGAGTGCACACAGATGTCCAGATAGCCTAAATTCCTAGAGACTCCCTTACCAAGAAGAGAGACTTCGTGGAGGACGTTTTCGCCCTTCTCTGGGCTACCGACGCAACCCCCTCTTCTCACAAACCGTAGATATAAGAAGCATGTTCTATGCTGCGAGTTTAGTCTTAGTCTACATTTTAACACCGAATCTCTGCCAGTAACTATATTCATTCTTAATAAAGTATTCATTAGTATATTTTATTTTATGTCGTCTTATTGATTCGCGCTATCACGACAGTGATATGGCGTTACGCGCTTGCTCGACCCGGAGGTCGATCTGGTGATCGCACCATCATTCTATGCGATTTAGCCGTCGTTTGAAACCGTCTAATTCGCTTGTTAAGCGCTTTATTTCTATTGTATAGTCAATTATAGGGTCGATTGCGTCGTTATTCGCCGCGTGCTCCTCTTCTGAGGTGTTCGGATGTGCTCGGGTGACTTCGTCAATTATTCGGTCGATCGTACTATTTCCCATGTCGTGGGTTATATCCCTAGATGAGAATGTCGCGTCATACGCCGCACGATCTCTGTGGTAATCCGCGGGAAACGTGCTCACGTCTTCCGTACTTCGCGATCTGGGTACTACGTTGTCGTGTGTACTCATATTTTGCGGTTCGCTGTCTCTAATATTAGATAGTGGTCGCACCGGGAGACCGTTTGTTCCCGATTGGCTAATCGCGCTATTCAGAGGCGGTGTGACCGTGTTATTACGCGTTTGTACGTGTCTTTTATGAGTCATGTCCTGTCAATTTTGGAACTGTAACCACACTACATCCTCGTGGGTGTTCTTATCATTCCTCACCGCCCCACGTTGGGCGCCAATTTTGTAACCGTGACGAGTTACGTATCCCTGGGTCGGACGAAAAAGTGCTCAGAAGGAGCAGCTGATCCCTGAGAGTACGACCGAGGTATTGCAAAAATAGGTATCAGACGGTGTCACTAGCCGTTTGCCTTGCATATGTTAGGAGTGATTAACAAAGTGGGTAGTATCGTGTATTTGGTGTTATGTCAGTATATTCTGTACGATGTCGATGATATTATATTACAATGCACAAAGAATGGCTCTGGTATCGGCGAGCCGGTATGAAGTACGACAGGCCGTACGTGTTGTATCGTGGTTCAATGTAATGGTCTATATACAGAAAGGCGCGTGGGCTTGGTGCGCGCGGTGATGTATGTGGCGTTTCAGGTGTTTACAAATGGATAGTCATACACGCGAAGACGCTCGTGCGTGTGTCGGGAGCGATGGACTCGAGTAATGAACAGCTGATTTCATACAATGAGTGCGTTGGTGTTGACGCTCGGAATAACATAAGAAGTCTAGGCGTGAGGTGCATGTATCCGGAAGGCTTCACTTGCGAGTCGCTAGAACGCGGCGTCGAACGTGAAGTTCCCTCTGAGGTCACCTAGTATCTATACGAGTCTAGCAATGTTCATGCGTAATGTATCTGAGAACATTCGGTTACAACAACGACGGGCCGGCGGGGGATACAGTCAATTACCAGCCGAGCAGCACGACAGTTTTACCTTGATATCTTGTAGTGTTTCTTTCTAAGCAATCTGCCTTCTGCCTAACACCAGGTCGTTGCCCTGGGGGACCGTACTTTACGTATGACCAGCCAGGATTGCAGATCGTCCGCCAAAAGGTTATCTCACTGCGAGGAGTCGGGTAGGCCGAAGACGGACAGCGGGGGACGCAATCAAGGTCAGCCGAATGTCTTGGTCAGGCACCTTATTCCTCCGTGGCGCTAATGAAATATTCTCCTACGTTCTACTCTTTGGTCCCTATCATGTCGCGTTCGCACGTAATAATTCCTCTACTAAAGGAGTCAGCTTGCTGGATTGTTACATATGTGAATTTATATTGACGGTGCGTATAATTTAACTCTTTTATCATGAATGCAATACTACGATGGAAAGATACACTCTGCTCGTGTCTCCCAGAGTATGCGCCCAGACTTTTTGAGACGCTCGACGTGAATAAACAATTCTATACAATGCAATAATGAAATCCGCGTGCTAGGAGTATACAGAATACGTATCTCCACTTGTAAACGATAGTCAAAGGTTACGGCGTTATGGTGGATCTTACTCTCGTATGTACAGATTGATTGCGTGGTTCCAGCAGTCCGCAGATATGCCTTTCCCACTCTGTGTATACTCAAGATAGGACACCTTCATCTGCGTGCGCGGGGTTTTATATACACGCGTACTAGTAAAGTTACTTGTGGGAGAAGGTCTCCCTCTGCCGGACGGCGCACCTGTTGTGCCGGACGGGCTGGTGTGCACTCGTACACACGGTGGCCGTGTGTACGGGGACCGATGTATCCGTACGATTACAGGGTATATACAAAAAAAAATGGGTAGTGAGATATAAGAACTAGCAACACAAAAAAGTACAGTTAACCTAGAATAATCGGTAGGCTTAGGACTATTATTACGTGTACGAGCTCTTAGTTTGACGCTTACCTAGAATTACATTCGAGAACCACTGGGAGTGGTGAGAGTTTTTTAAAACTGCGGTTATATTCACCCGAAGGGTCACTACGCGTATCGTTCCGTCGTGACCAGGGTGAACTTTTACGATGCGACCGAGCGACCACCGCATAGGCGGCACATTGTCCTCTCTGATCGTCACTAGTATGCCGATTTCGACAGACGTCGGTTTTCCGGAATGCCATTTTTTGCGTCCAGTAAGCTGGTGGAGGTAGTCCTTGTACCACCGCTGTCAGAAGTGTTATCTCAACTGCTGTGCGTGCTGCCACGTGGATAGTCGTGCTGTTTTGATGTTGGTTAGATCGTGCTGTGGTAAACTGTTAATCGTGTCACCCATCAAGAAGTGTCCTGGCAATTGTGCGATCAGGTCATTAGGGTCATTTGATGACGGTAACAACGGTCGCGAATTTAAAATGGCTTCAATCACGGCGACGCACGTTAATAGAGCTTCATAAATCAGAAGGATTTCTCCTACTACGCCAGTGTGGTCCAAGCATCGCACCTAGGTGCGATTCGGGAGCCCGTCGGTTCCCCCAATCGACTACGGTTGTCGTAGTGAGGGACGACGCTTGATATTGTTTGACATGACAAGCGCGATGCGAGAGTAAGGAGAGAACTACTTGTAACTAGTGGAGGTGTTAGTAGGCGTGTGAGGGGACCCGTGGACCACACTGGTGTAAAGGATAAGTGCTTAGACTATATATGTATGGACTGCTAGTCGGCATCTTCAGTGTGGTTTGAAGACCTACCTCGGTTAACCAAGAACTAAGTCCAAGAAAGCGAATGTATGGCGTATATGCGTGACGACTGACTGGGGATTAGCGGAATGTGTGAGGTGTGCGGACAAGTAGCGAGAGATATAGAGGAACAAGTAAAGGAAGCGGACGTATGTTGAAGTGGTGTAACCGATTATGAATAGGGCAAGAGTAAAAAGTAGTAAAAGAGAGTGTGATCAATCATTTCCCATCCGTTGATTATAAGTATCTTACATTAATATAATCGTTATCTCGTTTCGGTTACCCGATGGGTAGCGGGCAAAGGCGATTGACGGCTCGCTTCAACTCCCCGGATGCTGTTTTGACGGTCGCCGCTCGCGTAACTCCGTCTTCGCCTGGGTACAGTTTTGTTACTCTGCCCAACATCCATTGCGTGCATGGGAGGCCCTTGTCCTTGATCAGGACGACGGTTCCAGCGAGTAGTTTCGGCCCGTCCTTAATCAATTTATGGCGCCTTTGGAGCTCGTTCAGGTACTCGAGGTTCCAACGGGCCCAGAAATCCTGTCGAACTTTTGAAATGTGTTGCCAGGTCGACAACCAATTGACTGGAACAGATGATAAGTCTCCCTCCGGAAGGGTCGTCAATGGTTTGCCAATTAACCAGTGTGCGTGCGTTAAGACAAGCAAGTCGTTCGGGTCAGAGGATAAGGAGACAATGGGTCTAGAATTCAGGATGCCTTCTATTTCGGTTACAAACGTATTTAATTGCTCAAACGTGAATAAGGAGTCACTCATTTGAAGTGGTGTTTGAATAATTTAACGGACGCCTCCCAGAGGCCGCCGAAATGCGGTGCGGCGGGGGTATGAAGTGCCAGTTGATGCGTTTTTCGCTAGCGAATGCATTTATTTTATTTACGTGTTCACGTGTAGAGCATATAGTTCCTTTAATCGACTGTTCGCCCCTACGAAATTAGTTCCGTTATCAGAGTAAATGTGGTCCGGAACTCCGCGTCTGGCTGCGAACCGCCGAAGTGCTGCGAGAAAACCTTCGGTTAACAAGTCGCTGACGAGCTCGAGATGTATCGCTTTAATCGACATACATACGAAGACGCATAATATGAAACGCCAAATATGGACAACCAAGATATCGGCGGTAAAATTTTTGAAGCCATTGAGAAGCTCACAAAACAAATGGCAGAGATGCGAAACGAAGTAACTAGATTAAAGAAAAAATCAAATGAGGCAGGAACCAACACCGCGAATCCAAGTCCTAACGAGACTGTTGCGGATACGCCTTAAGACATATCGTTACCCGAAATCGCCATAGTAACGCGCGGCCGCTCGCGCGTCTTGTTAGTTATTAAGAGGGGGTAACGCGGCGTTGTCGCCGGGACAAGCTTCGCTACGCGTCGTGCGAGTCAAGACGAGTTTGGTATTGTACTGAGGACCGGTGAGGCAGCAGTTGTGGCATCTCACGCAATAAAATGCATTTCCCAAACAAAGGAATTAATCTTTTACTAAATCACGTCCCTGGAAAGTGAGAGATATAACAGAGACAAATATGCCAACGGATGAAACAGATTTATCTGAGGATGAATCTGCGATGTCCTCACTTTCAAGAAACTCTATGAATAACCTACGCAAAGAACTCGACATAATATCAGAATTTAATGGACACAATATATCGGTCGAGACATTTATCACAGAATTAAAATTATCGCTTAAAAATCTCCCCGAGGCACAACAGATTAGATTTACGCGTTTGATTATCACCAAAAAATTATTAAAGGAAGCACGACAAGCTATTGATGGTGTTTGTACTTATCGATAGTCTAATTTTAACGTGGTCATATTCTGTCATTCTTTCATCTTTGCTCGAGTCTTGTTTACGCACTTTACATCTGGTTATTCTCTAAATTGACCATGTGCACACCGAACCGTTGCCGGCTTTGTTCCCGGTCGCTCCTCTCCTCTCACTCTAACCTTTTGTTCAACTTGTAACCGTATTTTTCATTCGATTACATCCGCGCGTACCATACACCTGTACGAGCGCAGACCGACTATAATAGGTATAACGCGCAGTAGAGGGAGACGGTCTGGGTTAGGTCTGGGTGGAGGAATGCGCCGACCATTCGCCATTCCGGGAGAGGCGCCGAGACGCCAATACCTCCGTCATCACTATCACTTGATGCACATGCAACGTTGCGCGCGATAGGAAAAGTGCCATTCTCTGTGTCGGTGTGACGGAAAAACGAACAAGTGACAACGTGGAGATTGTGCTGCACGACAATAACATAAGGGGGTGGAAGCCTGGGGAAGGAGTACCCCCACCACCGAGCCCCGAGCAAGTGACGGCCGAGGGCCTGTGACCTAATTCAGTACCGCTACAGCCATGAAGCTACCCACAGTGACCGGCTATTACAATAAAGGACAAATTTACTTTGCAAGTTATGTTGGGGGTGTGGGGGTGGATGATTTTTTGTGAAATATGCGTATTAGACGTACAGCAGGAGCGGGGGCATGAATTCCCAAGGGCGTACCTCCACACATTGACGGTGGACCCGTGGCCTTCCATGACGTGCCACCGATGCATAAGCCCGATCGTCGTGTCAAGAACGGTCCAGGAATGCGAGGAGTGCACCTTCGCCCACAGCCAGTCCGACGGGATTACCGGCTCCAGCAATGTCCGTTACATGGACCCGGACACGGACGTTACCTGGGCGGCCCACCACCCGCCCGCTGAAGACGCAGGCCGGTGAGATTTTACGTCCCGGTCTCAAGCCCGTCCATCCGGCTAGGAATGCGCCAACCATCCGCCATTCCGAGAGAGGCGCAGAGGCGCCAATGCCTCCATCACCACTATCACTCGATGTGCGTGCAACGTTGCGCGTGGTTCAAGAGTGCCGTTCTCTGTGTCGATGTAGCAGTGAAAGAACAAGGGCAAAGTGTGTAACCCTGACACGTTACATATCCCTCGGTTACGACGGAAAGGTACTCTGAAGGAGTAGCAGATCCCTGAGGTGATAACCGAGGTAAAACAAAAATAAATATCAGATAGTTGTCACTGACTATGTAATGGGCATGCGTGATTATGCCCGTGGATTCGAACCACTAGGCGACGAGAGGTAATGTAGTAAGTGGGTTTAGTCTGTATCTGGTAAAATGTATGTATATTCTGTGTGAGAGATGTGTGCCGTGGTACAGATGATATACAAACGCGAACGTATGCGTGATGCAATGCTTGCGACAAACCGCACGTATTGCTTGTCAGCGGTGTATGTCTGATCTCTACACAGATAAGCGCTTGAGGTAAGCGTACGCGATATTTATATATAGTCACGATGAAGTAGTATATACATATATATATATATAAAGCACTGTGGCCAGATTTTGATATATATATATATAGTCACCAGATATATATATATATAGTCACGATGAAGTAGTATAAGGAATGAATGCGTGTACATGGTATGAATGTGTGTATATATAGAGTTAAGTCTAGCGAAGAGGTTTCGCTTAAGAATTTTTGTTTGTCTTTCTCGCTCTCTTTTCGTTTATTAACTACGCCTCCGTTAGGCATCGCCACGGCATAAGATTATTTTTCGTTATCATTATTTCAACCAAAGCGTGCGTTTGAGAGATACTAAATCTCTACGTCCCGGAATCACGTCGCCCTCACAATAAAATTCACTAACTAGAGAAAGAGACTAACGAGCCAAATCAGTGTCTCGCTGAACACAGTTCTGCGGATATTTGTACATACCGTCGACCGCTATGTGGCCGATTCCGCGAAAAGGGTATGAAAAACTATCCCTGAGCAAGCCTAGGAACCACCTCGAGACGCGATCATCGTCGCACTTGGCTGTATAGTCGCGAGGTACGTAGTCCTTTGTCCGAGGATATCTTAGTTATTCTTTCGTGAGCTAATCTGTGCCAATTCTTGCAGCAAAATCAGAGACTCATAAATCCTCGTTAAACTTAGTCGTAAAATCTAGTTATTAATAAGAGCAAGGACTCATATTCCTTTTTCTTTAAACATTATCTAGAGTGCGAAAGTGCGATCCGCGTTAGCTTCCGGCACGTGTTCGGCGAATTGCGCCGAACCCGTTAATTCATAAGTTTCATTTAAAGCGCATAATATTATTTACAATTTAGAGCCTAACGGAATAATTCTTTTCTCGTGTGAAGAACTGGCGTCGTATTTAGACTGAATTGAAATATCTAGATTGGTCTAAGGAGTCTTATCGCGAGTAACTTGCATAGCTCATATAACATCTGAGCTTAGGCAATTTTAGGCCTAATCGTAGTATTAATACACATTTACGATTCGAAGGTACTCATCCTTGTTAACCAACGAATTCCACCGACATTACCGCCGATCTAAGCGAGAGAAGTAGAAAAGAGTGATTGTCAGAGCGT
Organism: Priocnemis perturbator; assembly: GCA_963942575.1. Lineage (NCBI taxonomy): Eukaryota > Metazoa > Arthropoda > Insecta > Hymenoptera > Pompilidae > Priocnemis > Priocnemis perturbator. The sequence continues at coordinate 6,181,874 of OZ012643.1, read as the reverse complement.
TTCCAGCAACACGGTAAGAATATTTCAACTATTTACCTGAATTATGATTGCTGGCCCGACTCTTGCTCCAATACAAGTATTACGGGAAACCTAGGGCAACACTCGTAAGGGCACATGCATAACCGAGTGCTCCAAGCGCCAGGCGAAGCGAAAATTGTCTTTATATTTTTTCTTATCGAATATTCATGTACCGATTATGTCGCGAGGAGTAGCGAATTTCGAACATCGTCGCTGAACCCAAATATATCACACGTAGCATACCAACGAAGTCGTACTACCTAAAACGAGATTGCGTAAATAGTTAGCTTTCCTGTTTTCTGATTATACAAATATTTCGATTCTCAACCTAACGCTATACCCACTTCTAACAGCGGGGGAATTGGTGTCAGAAACCTGCGTTTGAATCAAGTGTACTTAATAATGGCTATGCTTTGTTAACAAACGAAACACCTCTGGCACGGTAACGCATGTCGACATATTTATAGACGCAACAAATCTATATATGTCAGAATATACACTTTTTGGTTTCACACTATATCCGATCTATTCTCTTATTTCCTTTGCATGCTTCTTGTTGGGGATTTAAAGTCGTTGGCGCGTTTGCCTCGCTACTTGCGCGTAGCGGAAGCCGTTTGCGTATAGGCAGCGGCCTACTTTTATATAGTTTAGTTTTAAGGCTAATTTGCGTTACCGCGCGCGTATACAATAGGACTGTGGCGTGTAGCGTATGTTGCGACTTTCCGCTGATTGGCGTTGCGGACTATCAGTAACGCCATCCGCCGTTTACGTGCGTGACTAATGAAGGATCAGCGGGGGCATGTCCCGCTTCCTTCTTCCTGCGTCGTCTTCTTCCGTCCGTTGAGAGATCAACACGTGCGTGCCGTCGTGCGTCGTGGCCCTTTCGAGAGAGTAGCCATCTTGGTTTCTCAAGGTGAGAATCTGCGTTATTCCACCTCTATTATACGTTGTGTTCCCTTCGAGTTCCATTACTGAACCGAAGCCTTCCTTCGAGTTCCATTACTGAACCGAAGCTTTCCTTCTCCGGCAAACTCTCCTTCTGGGTTGCTGCGACGAATCCCATCGTGCGCACTAGGCGACCATTCGGATTCCTTCCTTTCCACGGACCGCAACGGTCTTCCCGTGCGAGTCCTTCTCTCGGTCAGGGGATTTATCCTTTTTCCCGTCACCCACGACTGCGATTCGTCGCTTGCGATAAAGCTAGTCGTGGCCCCGCTCTCTGAGAGCAGTTAATACTAGGGAACACGACGTACGGCGCACCACGTGCTCAACGCACCACAGTCTTGTAACGAGTGATTTGACGAAGTCCGTTCAACAATAAGTTCGCGGCTGTGATAAATAATAAATTCTGTGACGCCTCTAAATATCGAAGTTACACCCACACCCGCTCCCGCGGCTATCCCTATTCCACGTGAACTAGCTTACTCGTTCCATCGCGAACACTTCTATATAACATTACTTATACTCGAATTCTAACGTAACAATTCAGAACCTGTACGGGTTTAGTGGAGGTGGGCATCCTGTAAGTCCTGCAGATCGAACAGATAATTTCCTTTCTCGTTATTTTTCTTTTCGGTCATTGTTTAATAAGCCTATAATCATCTTTCGGTTGATATATAATTTTATTTATTCCCGCGTTACTCCCGGGCGGAACGGTCGACCGCTCGACTACCGTCCATCCTTGACAAACTTTTGATCGACTATTAAATATCGACTCTCGACGCCCGGACGCAGTGATGGTATATTTGGCATCAAAACTCCATTCGAGTTCCCGGGGTGGGGGAAACCTCGGCAAGTGTTTAACATGCTGAGGCTTCCCCCACCCCGCCAGGTCCGATGGAGTTTTGATGCCAAATATGCTATCACTGCCCGGACGTAACAATTTGTCGTCCGCACAAGCGGTATTCGCACTCTAAAAACAGAGTATTTTGTTGTGTGCGTTTGCATCGAATTAAATGCGTTATGTGTTTTTCGTCTAACATGTGTTTAATATTTATTGTTTTGTTCTAACCAGCAAAAAAAATTTAATTGATATAAAGGTAATACTAGTCTAATAAATTATGTAAAAAAGAGGAATGTAGTTTATCAGTAGGCTAACTTGCAACATGACGTAAGAAATATGAAGTAGAAGTATGTAACTGCCGAGCGGTTGCGCGGGGCAGCGGTGCATCTTCGAGAGAAGTGGGGACGCGAGGCTCTGCCGAAATCAGCCGAAATGGAGGTGTCGCGTGCCGCGACGCTTGTAGACTGTTGTAGACCTAGAACAGTGCGGTCCAAGAAAGTGCCCCGGGGCATTTTCGGTTCCCCCACCGAGCTACTGTTGCCCTGGAAACGACGGACGCTCAGTGTGTGTCAGTGTGGCCAGAAGTGGCGCCGGGCACCATCGGTGACCGCGGGAGTGGGGATACGCACAAGTGTGCGTGCCCTGTGTGCGAGTCCTGTGGAGTGTGGAGTCCACGCAGCTCTCACAGACAGGGCACGTACAGTTGCGCGTATCCCCACTCCCGCGAACACCGTTGGTGCCCGGCGCGACTTCTGGCCACACTGGTGTGTGTTATGATCGGCATACGGAAGAATTTGTACCTAGTGGAGGTGGAACTAGCGGCGTGAGGGGCCCCACTCGTGGACCGCACTGACCTAGAATTAGAGAGTAACAACCGTAACAGTGAAAGAGCCGTATATATATGTCCGAAGATTATCGGGACCGAATAACCGATGTACATAAATCCAATAGTATTCATTTAATATATGTGCAGTGAAGTCGCGATCGCCCGAGTTACGCCTTTTCTCCCAAACCACCGTACCGCGCCGTGCCCTCGCGAGGATCGGATCCCACGCGTCACAAGTATAAAAGGATAAAAAATGATTACCTTGAAATGAAAGCCGTTAAAAGACGTATTAAACGTATATTTATCCTAGCAGAAGACCTCCATTCAGTGGTCTCAGATTTGGCCCGCGAGCACCATTGGTGCTCGACGGAGTGGGGATACGCGCTAGTATGCGTGCCTTGTCCGTGAGAGTTGCGCGCGCCGTTTCTCGCCGAATCGCGCTCGGCGTGGAGAGAAGGACGGAACTATGCTGCGTCTCTCTTCCACCAAAGTCGCGTGACGTCACGTATCGTGACGACACATAAGAAGGACAGAATTATGTTCCGTCCCCTTTCAACCAACATCGCGCGTTGCGTCCTTGTTCGACGTGCAGTCGCGGTGTCGCGTCTTCGTTCCGCACACAGGCCGTGACAGTGGTGCCAGATTTCGCATAAGGCATCGCACGTACCATTGCATTCTTTCAGCCGGAAGGCAAATCGGGCACCACCGCCGTGAGCAGAACGCGATCCAGAGAAAAGTGAATCGAGGAGAGTTTGGGATTTCCTCGTCGTAGGCATCGCCGCTCGTCGACGCGTTCGATTTTTTTCGTTGGTTCGCGCCCATCCATGGTTCATTTCTTTTTCATCGGATAATTTTTCTTTTTAATTATTCATCCCACGGCAACCAACGATATTCATTTAAAAATATTTTAGTACCTCCTACGGATAGTTTTTAATATTTTGTCAGCGGAATAGATGTATTGGTTTATGATAGGTATGGGCAAAATATATATGACACGTTATGGCAAAGATGGCATATATACTCGGATAGGTACAGAATTATTTAACTTCTTTTGTTTAGCTGATACATGCATGAACTTTATTGTAAGCATACGTATCCTTATTCGAAGAATACTTATAACCATTACTGTCGTACTCGTCGTCGCTCGTCGACGCTTTCGTGTTCGATAATACTGATGAATCTGTTATTGACGAGTATTCGATGAATCATTGGTATTATTATTTTTCTAAATTGTTTTTGACTGCAAAAAGATCCTATTTTGTTTATAGATAATTAATCTACCTTTTAAAATATTACTTTTAAATGTATGTAGACAGGATGCTGGCAGATGTTACTAGCCAGCTTTATTTCCTGGAAATGGTAGGTACAAGAAAAATAATTATAGAGCAAAGGGTACAATGGTATCGTAATGTTTGTCTTCTGCGAGACTTCACTCTATTGAAAAGTGCAACCCGAACAATGCAAATGCGTATATACTTTCTTTTGAAATAATCTGAGTAGCTTTGCGTGGTCTTCCACGCCACCCATGAGGTGCCACGACTAGCGCGTTCGGTTTTTTTTTAACGTGGACCCCCGTAGCTGCATGCGCAGCAGCCGCGAAACTGCTGTGCCCGCCTTAGCGCTTTTGCCCTTCCGGCCCCTCTTCTTTTCCGTCCTAAACAATGAACAGACATACACGCATTTAATGAAAGCAAATGATGATATATTTTATCGAATAATCTTAGAATGCGACATGTATGAATGTGTATGAACTTACTGGATTTCGTTTTAGTCACCCCGCTCGTTGTCTCCGGGGCCGGAGCCGGAGGTGAGGCCGCAGCACGAGTCGGCGCCACCTGCTCTTTCTGGGTTGTGGTTGCCCCGCCCTCCTCCACAACAGCCGCCTTCGGCTCCTCTTCCGGAGCCGCATTTAATGTAAGGTCTTCTGTTCGTGAAAAGAAAGACACATCAATTTATAGATATTTGGAAGATAATTGAAAATGGTGATTGTGGCAAGTACGAAGGATGAGCGTGAGAGAGAGATAGAGAATGAGACCGAGTGAGAGAGAGAGAGAGAGACAGAGAGAGAGAGAGAGAGAGAGAGAGATGGAGCGAATGTTTGTGTTTGGAGAGAGACAGGAGATGGCTGTGAGAGAGAAAGGTGATCGTATGACTGTCATTAGCGAATTCGGTGCGAAAGGTGAGAAAATGGGAAGGGAGAATGCGAGTGCGTGTGAGGTGAGCGATCGAAGATGAAAAGGCACAAAATAAAAGCAAAGTAAAAAGAACGGACGCGTTAAGTAATTTGGAGTGACCATTCCCCCTTCACCAAAATTTATTCAGAGACGCGAGAATTAAAAGGCGAATCGAGTAGGCGGTGCAAAGTCCGCGTGTAAAATAAACCTTCCTACATGATAAAATTAACATAATTATGAAATTCTAATATAAATGTTGTAAATCGAAGTTTCAGATATTGAAAAGTATATTTCTGCATTGTACGTAAGAACAAATTGTAGGAATGTACGGAATCTTTAATACTGTAACAATGGGAAAGGCGCATATATACGTAAAACTGGAGTATCAGGTATTTTTTGCTACAAATGTATCTCCCGAACAGACTTCATTAAATTCTCTGAATCAATATCATCATCAATGTATAATTTCATTACAGACGTGTTCACCTCATATCAAAAGGAATTGGAATTTATGAGAATACGTATTATGTACTTCAGGAATCTATCCATTTGTCTTCGCTCACTGAGGTGACACAAAAGACTAACGCTCCCGGTCACCAAGTGTTCTCGCGGACTCATGTTTACAGCGGCTCGAATGCCCTTATTGTTGGATTGAGGCTAGCGGATCCGCGGACGCTGTCACCTCTAAATGCCTCGGTCGTGCACGTTACAACCGCTTAATTGTACCATTTTGTGCCGCGGATAGGGACACAATAGTCGTTCCGACGATCCGCGATATATAGTTTTTTATTTCGACGCGCGTGTGCATGTGCGAGTTTCTGAGCGTGTGGCGCGGGGTAAGTTATTTGTTTATTTATTTATTTCAGTCTGTTTCTTGCGGTTTCAAACAGAAATGTGCGAATCGCAAAAAAAGAAATGTAAACGGAGCTTTTGCGAAGCTTGGCTTCGCGATGAAAAATATAAGTCATGGGTGCCATCTGTGGCATCCGACATTAATTAATTTCATTGCGTATTCTGTAAAAAAGAATTCTCCTGTGATATGCGCATTTCGAGACACGCGAATTCTCCGTGTCACATAAATAATGTTAAGAAAATGTCTGCAACTGTAGCAAATAGCGACAGACGAAGTATCAAAGCAACATTCTTCTGTGGTACGGACATTTCGGAAACAATGGTTAGATTTGAAAGAGTTTCAACCATGGTTACGGGAAATATCAGATCACCAAACATTGTGTTTTTGTGCTTTTTGTAACAATGCGATAACGGCTCGATTAAGTCACATTTATCGTCACGCAGAATCCGCGTCTCATATACGAAACGCAAGATGTATAGAAACGCAAGAAACAGAGGAACAAGATGATATCACGGACGAATTGGAATTGTCATTAGATGCGCGACACAAAGCAGCTGAAATTCACTACGCTGCTCTTATCGCCGAACTTAACATTCCGTTTACGTCAGCAGCAAAATTGTTAGCATTTTTCAAAGAATTGGGAAAAGATTCTGACGTGTTGGAAATGATGAGTATGGGTGAGACGAAATGCACTCAAATAATTGCAAACGTCTTGTGTCCGGTTGAAACGGAACGTGTTTCGGCCATTCTACAAAATACAATGTTTAGTATTTTTATTGATGAAACGTCAAACATTACTAATAGAAAATGGATGACGTTTCATGTTCGGTATGTCGATCCGGAAACATTGCAAATTATATCGCAGTTAGTCAAACTAATCGACCTTGATGCAAGAAATTGTGGCGCTGAAATGATATTTGACGCATTTCGGCAGGAAATGTACCGTTTACAGATTCCGTTTATGAACATTGTTGCTTTGTCATGCGACAATGCGCGTGTCATGACGAGTAAACATTTGTCATTTCGAACAAAGTTAGAGGAAAAGTGTGGACGTGTATTAACACTGACATGTCCATGCCATTCTGTAGCGTTAGTCGCAAATACAGCATCCAGAACGATTCCTAACAAATGCGAAAACATTATAAAACAAATTTCAAATTTTATAAACTGTAGCCCCAAGCGATCAGCTATTTTTACTGATTGCTGCGAGGACAATAATCTGAAAATTTTGAAATTGGCCGAAACACGATGGCTTTCCCGCCAATTATGTATCAGTAGAATTCTGGATTCATGGGATAGTATTGACAAGTTTTTAAAACAATTACTCACGAAGGAAAAGTCCGAAAAAGCTGCACAATTTGTAGCCGTGATGCAGAATCGTGATGTTAAAGCATACTTATTTTTTCTTTGATATATTTTACATGTTTTTAACTCTTTTACGCTATTTTTCCAAGCTCTGGAAACTAGAATTCATTTATTACAGCGAAAATAAATACATTTATTACAAATTGTATGTAAAAACTTTTTAAAACTAGAGCTTTTAACACATTGTAACAGTAACGTAGATTTTTCGGAAAAAGTAAATCAAAAATCTGTACATGAAATCGCATTGGGCATTGATTGTGATGAATATCTTAACAAATTAATAATAGAGGGGCACATCGATATAGTTGAAAATATTCGAGAGAATTGTTTGCAATTTTATGTATGTGCCGCTCAAGAAATTTGTAAATGATTACCAATCAATGATCAATTTTTATGTAAATTACAAGTTTTTGAACCCGCCACAGTTTTGCGCGATATTGACTGAGAAACTTCATTTCATGATGTTTGTTTTATCGCTGAAACTCTTGGCGGGTTTGATACATTTTCTTTAGAACAAGAATGGTTTGCTTTATATCACGATTTCACTGAAACACAAAAAGATTATCTTTCATTAAGGGAATTTGACGAAATGTGGGAAAACATCCTACAACGTAGTCGTCAATATCCCATTTTGAAATCTCTTGTCAATGCTGTTCGATGGTTACCTAACCCTCTAATGCTGATTCAGAAAGAGTCTTTTCCTACTTACCAGACTTGAAAACGAAAAAAAGAAATAAACTGTCGTCCGTGAATATCCATGCTGGTTGTGTCCTTAAATCAGCATTAAAAGCGAGAGGGGAAACAGCAATAACTATGACGGTAAATGACGAGCATTTGTCTTGCATGTCATCTCATATATTATATTCAGCATGTCCAAATAAACAAAAATCGGGACAACATGTAGAACATGTTGATGAAATGGCTGGTCCCACCTCGTCTAATGTTATTCAATAAGTACATAAACAGTAACGTTTAATTTATGTTATGAAGATGCAGACATAAAGAACGTATGTGTGAATGAGCGGTCTGGCATATCTTTCGTCAGATTCCACAAATCGGTCTGGCATATCTTTTGTCAGATTCCACAAAGCGGTCTGGCATATCTTTTGTCAGATTCCACAAATCGGTCTGGCATATCTTTTGTCAGACTCCACAAATGTGGTATAATAGGACTACAGGCGACGGTCCACGTTAAAAAAAAACCGAACGCGCTAGTCGTGGCACCTCATGGGTGGCGTGGAAGACCACGCAAAGCTACTCAGATTATTTCAAAAGAAAGTATATACGCATTTGCATTGTTCGGGTTGCACTTTTCAATAGAGTGAAGTCTCGCAGAAGACAAACATTACGATACCATTGTACCCTTTGCTCTATAATTATTTTTCTTGTACCTACCATTTCCAGGAAATAAAGCTGGCTAGTAACATCTGCCAGCATCCTGTCTACATACATTTAAAAGTAATATTTTAAAAGGTAGATTAATTATCTATAAACAAAATAGGATCTTTTTGCAGTCAAAAACAATTTAGAAAAATAATAATACCAATGATTCATCGAATACTCGTCAATAACAGATTCATCAGTATTATCGAACACGAAAGCGTCGACGAGCGACGACGAGTACGACAGTAATGGTAATAAGTATTCTTCGAATAAGGATACGTATGCTTACAATAAAGTTCATGCATGTATCAGCTAAACAAAAGAAGTTAAATAATTCTGTACCTATCCGAGTACATATGCCATCTTTGCCATAACATGACATATATATTTTGCCCATATCTATCATAAACCAATGCGACACATCTATTCCGCTGACAAAATATTAAAAACTATTCGTAGGAGGTACTAAAATATTTTTAAATGAATATCGTTAGTTGCCGTGTGATGAATAATTAAAAAAGAAAAATTATCCAATGAAAAAGAAATGAACAATGAATGGGCGCGAACCAACGAAAAAAATCAAACGCGTCGACGAGCGGCGATGCGTACGACGAGGAAATCCCAAACTCTCCTCAATTCACTTTTCTCTGGATCGCGCTCTGCTCACGGCGGTGGTGCCCGATTTGCCTTCCGGCTGAAAGAACGCAATGGTACGTGCGATGCCTTATGCGAAATTTGGCACCACTGTCACCGGCTTGTGTGCGGAACGAAGACGCGACACCGCGACTGCACGTCGAACAAAGACGCAACGCGCGATGTTGGTTGAAAGGGGACGGAGCATAGTTCTGTCCTTCTTATGTGTCATCACGATACGTGACGTCACGCGACGTTGGTGGAAGAGAGACGCAGCATAGTTCCGTCCTTCTCTCCACGCCGAGCGCGATTCGGCGAGAAACGGCGCGCGCAACTCTCACGGACAAGGCACGCACACTAGCGCGTATACCCACTCCGTCGAACACCAATGGTGCTCGCGGGCCAAACCTGAGACCACTGGGGAGACCCCCTCTCGCGCATTTGGGCCTGTTTCCCAGTAGAGGGATACCCCTTCTCGCTTGCGTATTAGCATCAACCGTGGTATATAGACCCTGCGCATGAATAGCAAACTCGTCCTATCTTGAGTTACGAGGCCTAGCCAACCTCAATACAAGAGAGTAAGCCCCAACGTAAATTCCGTAGCCATCGATTATTGTTACACGTCGAGATACGTTCAGTATTCTCCTAGCAAGCGGATTAGAATATTACATAGAATTGATTTATACACGTCGAGCGTCTCAGTAAAGTCTGGGTGAGTATTAGGGGAATCACAAGCAGTATTCTTTCTTTTCACTCAAGACTAAAGAGTTAAACTATACGGACTCCGTCACTGTAAATTCACGAATGTAACATCCAGCAAGCTGACTCCCTTAATCGAGGATTCAATACGTAGAATTAACGCGGCATCGATCAAGATAGGTACCAAAGAGTAGAGAGTAGGATATTATATATTAGATCCACGGAGGAATAAGGTGCCTGACCAAGACACTCGGCCGGTACTTGACTGTACCGCTTACTGTCCGTCTTCGGCCTACCCAACTCCTCGCAGTGTGTAAACCTTCTGGCATACGATCTGCGCCCCTGGCCGGCTGTTTAACCGTTAGTCCCCCACGGCAAAGACTTAGTCTTAGTCAGAAGGCAGTTTGCGTAGAAAGAAGCACTACGAGATATCTAACGGCTGGTAGATTGGATGCACGGCTGTCACTTGGCTGTGTCCCCCGCCGTCCGGTTAGATTCCTTCGCCGAAGTGTTCTCGTAGTATGAATTGAACAGAATAACTTGCAGTCGAATCATAGTTTGCATTGGCCTAAGTCGGAGTCATATATTAAATACAAGTAACCTGTGATATCAAGGCAAAACGGTCTGGTTGCACGGCTGGTACTTCACGGTATCTCCCGACGACTGGTCGTTGTCGTAGCTGAAGTGTTCACAGGTACATTACGAATGAACATTGCTTAGACTCGTATCGATAATAGGTCACCTCAGAGGGAAAATCTTGATCGACGCCACGTTTTAGTGACTCGCTAGTGCAGCCCTCTGCAGCACCGAGTATTTGCACCTCACGCCCAGGCTTTCCTGATTTAGTTTTAGAAGCATTAAACACCATCACGTTTTCTTTGATCACGGAACAGCTTTGTATCCGTCGTTCCCGACTATACACGTTTAAACGCATGTGTGTGCACATCCTTGGTTTGTAAATAGTAATAGCATATACGACGCGTACGCTGCCAACACGCGTATCTCTGTGTAGAGAGCTCACCACACCGCCGTAAAGCAATACATACGGGACTGTCGTACGTATTGCCACGCACCGACCACCGAGTTTTTGTACATAGTTAAATTTGTAACACGGCACAGACGACTCTCACAGAATATATACTCATTCTACCTACTACACAGACAATCCTCTTACTACACTTCACCTCGTCGAATGTGTGTGTGTGTGTGTTTGATTCCACGGGCATAGTCACGTATGCCCATAATTCGATAGTAAGTGACAACTATCTGGTACTTGATTTTTGCAATACTTCGGTCGGAACCTCAGGGATTAGATATTACTTCTGAATACTCTTCCGTTACGATCGAGGGATAACGTAACGAGTCACGGTTACTGGGTTGAAGGTCTTATGAGAGAAAAATACGTCTAGTCGCAAGAAGGTCTGAATTAAGAGTGAGCAAAGCGTTCGGAAAAGACGCTGCTAAGAACACACGGTCAAGAAGGGGCGTCGCTTCGGCGAAAGCGTTGGAATGCGGGATCTCAAGTGACATATGGTCTAAACGCTGGGCCCTTAGCTTAAGCAACCGATATATATGTGGTTTCAACATTATACCGGAACCAAGAGCGACCAAGTAGGCCATGGTTAAACCGACCACCACCACCCAACCCAGCGCGGGTGGCATACTTAGATAAAGAGTAGGAGCCCAGAGAAAAAGAACAAGGCGAAAAAACACAACTGACGGGAAACGACGAAGAGGACTCTGTGAACAGCGCCCGCGAATCAGTCCCGCTCGCACGCGCCAGGAGCCCTGTGCTATACCAGGGGATGTAGAGCCAAAGATAATCAACACCGTCTTCCCCGACATCCGGGAAGAATTAATGGAAGAAGAGCCAACAGACGAGAGATCAAACAAAAGCCAGTGTCCTATGCTGCAGCTAGAATTAGAAGGAGTTCCAGTCAAAGGCCTGGTGGATACGGGAAGCACGATAACTCCCATATCTGAAGAGTGGTTCCTGAAAAACATTCACGTCTTGGAGAAATGCCAGACACTGCCAGTTACCGCCACCCACATTATCGGTGCAACGGGGAATAGATTCTCAAACATAAGAAAATAAATGTGGGCTAACTTTCGTTATGGTGACACGGTCATCGAAACAGCGACACTAATCATACCAGGACTCGTATGTCAATGCATCATTGGGATAGACACTTTGGATCGGCTTAAAGCCGTCATCGACCTTAAGGAAGGGAGATCACTTATTCAGAACAACAGGACGATAGCTGCCGTACCATTTCACACCAAAGTGCAGCAACAAAAGAAAAATGATGTACACACAATCGAGGAAGTCCAGACCGGGATAGAAAAACAACATGAGGGCCCGCAACTCAAGTAAGACGTCGGTACTGTTGAACAGAGAAGCCAATTGCAAGCCGTGATCGACCAATTTCCAAAAATCTGGAGAGACGAGGTTGGCAGGATATCTTGCTACGAACACCACCTGCAGGTCAGGACTAAGGACGCGTATTTTTACCGGACATACCCGATTCCTCTTAAGTATCTTGAGGCCGTGGATACTGAAATTCGCAGAATGTTGGATAATCAAATTATCCAACCTAGCACGAGCCAGTTCATTAATCCGGTCGTCCCGGTTTTGAAGAAGAATGGCACGGTGTGACTATGCCTGGACGCGCGTCAGTTAAATGAGATCTTGGAAGACGACTATGAAATGTCGGAAACCAGCGACACGATCTTCCAACAATTTGGTAAAGTAGGGTACCTAACAAGCCTAGATCTAACCAACAGTTTTTGGCAAATTCCCCTGACGAAGGAATCTCGGCAATATACTCCATTCGGACTTAAGTCCAGCAGCGCGAGTTTGGTTAGGGCCATGCGGAAGATTCTAGACGGTATGGAGGAATACGTCGTCACGTTCATCGACGACATCCTTTGCTTCTCAGCGACGTTTGAGGACCATATCAAACATGTTTTGGCCGTACTCGAACGTCTGGCAGCGCATAATTTGACAGTGAACTTGGAAAAGTGCCGATTTATGCAAAAGGAGCTCCGGTTCCTCGGTCACATCCTGAGTGACGAGGGGATCAAACAAAATCCGGAGAAACTCAAGGAAATTCAGAATTTTCCGACTCCTAAGAACGTGCGACAGCTTCGCGGTTTCCTAGGACTAATTAATTATTATGGCAAGTTTTCGAGCAAACATGCGCAACTCCTCCTACCGCTAATCAACCTGATCAAAAAGGCAAGTAAGTGGACGTGGAGCACCGAGACGCAGGAAGCCTTTGACAACGCCAAGAAGGCATTCTGCGCTCAGGTTATTTTAAAATACGCGGACAGAAGCAAGGAATTTTACCTGACGACGGATGCAAGCGGAGCAGCCCTAGGAGCAGTGCTAGAACAGGAGGACAGCAACGGAAACAGAAGACCCATCATTTTTGCAAGTAGAACGCTGAAAGGGGCTGAGAATAACTACTTTACTACCGAAAAGGAATAGTTAGCTGTCGTGTGGGCACTGGCCAAATTCCGATCGTACATATACGGGTCGCGGATTATATTGCTCACGGACCATAAAGTATTAACGTTTCTGCGGCGGAGTGTTACGCCCCGGCGTTACTTTTTCCAATTTTTGAGCCCTCGTATGAGGCTTGCGCAAGCATTGAGAAATATAGCCCATACGAGTGGACCTTTTTGGTAGTAATATTAACAGTTTTCCATCTCCGGGCCGTAGCAGACCGACGAACCTTGGGATTACCAGCGCCCGGATGCGCACGCGTGTGTGTGTGTGTGACGAGAGCACATTAGTTTAAGTGGGCGCATGGACTCATAAGTTATAGAAACCTGCGTATACACTAAGCACATATTATCTCACTTATATACGCAAAGCCTGGAAGACTTTTAAGTTATATTCTTTTGTAAATAGTTATCGACGACAGATGCGTAATTTTAGTTCAATTGTATACATTTTTAGCGCCGATCGCCTCCCGAAATTGTTAAACGACGAGACGCGTAGTATATGACGATCTCTCTCGAAGGCGGCTATAAGAAATGTTCATTTGTTCTCTTCTCAGTTTGCATAAAGTCCTTTTTCATTTGAATTTACTATTAACCACCTGAGTGGCAAGTTGCGCACGAACATCGAATGCCGAGATGACAACCGCTGCGTAGCAATAATACGACAATAACAGAACTGCGAGCCGCTGACCTAACCGTGAAGGGAGGAGTTGTGGAAGACGTCCTTCTCGCGCGCAGCTACCGGCTCGCGACGCAAAATTCGTGCCAGTTGGCTGTAAAATCGCGAGGTGCGTAGACTCCTGCCCGGGGGTTATTACGTTATTGTACTTTTGAACTTAATCGTATACATCTTTACAGTATCACGAAGGACTCATTATGTTACGAGCCACGGCCTGACGTGGTGAGGATTATTTGTCAGTGCCGATAGGAAAAGAAATACTAGTGAGAGGAGTGGGCGGCTAAGTACAGGCCTCGTCCGATTTTTCACGGCTGCACCCTGCACGTCGCTACCCTTTGTGATGCCTCTCTCATAGCTCCTCGTATTCCCTTGCGGAAATACGTCTTGCTGGTCGAAAGGAGGAGAGAGGAGGTTAGGAAAATTGTCTCCGGCCTCGGCCGGTTTTTCACGGCTGCACCCTTCGGCCAATTCGGTTTTTGAGTCGCTACCCCAGGCCTCGTTCGATTTTTCACGGCTGCACCCTGGGCAAGCAAACTCGAGAGGATAGCTGACAAGGGCCTCGTCCGATTTTTCACGCCTACTGTGTTCGTAGGATTCGAGTTCTAGGCGATTGAACAACGCTATGGCAAAGAATTATGGAAAACAAATAAATAGAATATATATTGAATAAAATAAATACACAGAAAAGCAGTTAAATATAAGACACACAACGATAATTTAACTACTATCTCGAATAATACGACTAGAATACGACACGTATACATTTACAGAAAACGATAATTGACTAGACTGTTTCTTTGGTTTTAAAGGAAATTGAGCGTTTAACGAGAACTAAACCTACACTTTTACGCGTGGCAAAACGACTAACACTAAAGACTGCTCGGAATATTCACAAGTTATTCCTTGCTATAAATCTCGGTCAGCGGAAAGACAATCTTTCCTGCAGCTGCCGGACTTTGAATTTAAACTAGACTAGAGACGCGCGGAACACGCACAGGTTGTTCCTTGCAATGAGAACAAACAGCGAGAAGACACTTAGTGATCCTGGATTCACTCTTTCACTGTACGTAACGCTCGGGAATTACTGATGCAGACCCTTGCACGGTCTTCTCTGTAGCTGTCTGAACTTGATTCTAAAATAAACTAGACTAAAGACGCCCGGAACACGCACAAGTTGTTCGTTGCAATGAGAACAAACAGCGAGAAGACACTTAGTGATCCTGGATTCACTCTTTCGATGTACGTAACGCTCGGGAATTACTGATGCAGACCCTTGCACGGTCATCTCTGTAGCTGTCTGAACTGAAGAGCCCTGGATGAGCGCTCTTTTATACAGATTGACCTTAGGCAAGGGGTCCTGAGATGTGAGGAAGTAGGGCACAGCGGTGGGGTACGCTTTTCGGGGAATCGCACGTTCCCAACCGTCCCTATGCACTCGCTGTGCACGTGATTTCTACGCCGTCGCTATGCCGTTACCATGCAGTCGCCATGCAGTCGCTAAGTTCGGGTGTTCGGCGTATACGCGAGCGCGTCGCTAGATTCTGGCGCGTCACTGTTGGGCAGCACGTCACTGTATTGGGTACGTCACTATTTGGGCGCTGCGTGCCGACGTCACGGCAGGCAGGCAGGCAGGCAGGCACGACGTCATGGGCCACAGCGCTGGTCGGCGGCGCTCGGCGGCGCTCGGCGCTGGTCGGCGGCGCGGTACGTTACAATTACACCCCGTTAAAATTTAGTGTTTTAGTTGAGCAAAGGACTCATTGTGGAAAGTTCAATCAAGTTTATTTGCATTATAGATATAAGAGCATATCATTATATTTTCTCTACCACGTGGCCGGCGCTTCACGCTGAGCCCCGAGCGTTCACTTCATTTCGTTTCTTTTCCATTCTATTCTTTAGTTCTCTTTAGTTGTAGTTTGAATACGATTGTCGCGAACTGAGCTAGGAATGAAAATCGGCTGTAGCTTGTCTGAGTAATGTTAACGTTCAAGTAATTGCTTCCCCGAACACGCTCGTTGAGCGTTAGGCGAATGTATTAACTATCGATACTTATTCTGTATTTCGATCCGAAGGTATTCATTGAGCGAAGCGACCAGCGAAGAGAGCGAGAAAACAGCGTGCGAGGAGAGAGTATTGTAAGGAGCGAGGAGTGCGAAAGACCGAGAAAGAAAGAGCGTGGAAGCGTGTGTGCGTGCAGCGTAACACGGTACGAACTTTCCAGCATCTTTCTATGCGATGTGTTGAATCTACCGACCTCAAATACGTCTTAGCGCAAGCTTTGAGGAATATCTAAGGCGTAAGTTAGAAACCGAAACCTGTTTGAACAATATAGGTATCTAAATATTGCGAGGAAACCGTTAAATGTTGTAACTGCGCAAACGCCACCCGCGTAACAAGCGAAGCAGCATCACAGACTCGGCTTTAATTTCCATTTAGTCCGATTTGATAATTCATTATATAACCTCACAGATGTGTAAGAGAGCAACGCTATTTGTTCAATATAACAGTAATCTGACTTAACTAAATTCGATTGCTTCTTTAATCACTAACATTCTGACTCAAATTAACACCTGACCAGAGAGTGGGCCAATAAAACCTGTACGGGTTTACGGAAGCGCGTATCCTATAAGTCCTGCCGATATCTACCAGCCTGCAGTTTTACATAAAAAGGGGAAAAATAGATATCTTTAACTCAGATACGAATAACATCTGTATTATAACTATCGACTATATCCAGCGTTACACCGGGTAAGGAGAGGCCGCTCGCCATTTCGTTAAAACAATAACTTTAACTTCTAAACTTTACCCGGACGCAACAGGTGTAAATTGCACAATCAAAGATTAACGCGTTGGGCAGTTGCCATACAAGACTACGACATCGAGGTCCGTCATCTTCCGGGGAAAGACAATGTTATCGCGGATACACTGACCCGTTTTATCGATAATGATACGGCAACGGGAGGGGGAAATAAAATCACGATTTTCGCAACCTTGACTCGCGACTTGTCCAAGAAATTCGCCGATATACTTGAGAACCTAAGTGGTTGGCAGTTGCGGGATCCGCGAACGTCCGCTCTAATAAAGGCATGTAAAGAAAACCCGGATAAAAGAACCGATTCATACTGCCTCGTGGGGGAGACCTTATTCCGAAGTAACGCGTCGGGAGAAGGAAGACCGGTCGTGCCAAGTTTCGTCGACGAACTGGTCATTAAGGGGGTCTTCTAGTGTGTACACCCATTTCTGACGTGGTTCTTTGGGAATTAATTTTGGAAAAACTGTTAAATGTATTGTGTTTAAATTTCACAGTTATATTAATACATGTTTGAACAAACATATTGAATTTTTTCAAAGTATTTTATTGATAATTATGTTAGATATTTAATGTTGCGCAGGTCATGTCGCGAAAATTCTGTTCAATCGGGCGTGCAGATTGCGGCCGTCCTGGTCATCTGAAGCAAACGTTTTTTGTTTTATTCTATTCTTTATGAATGAGGTTATCGTTCCAACTTCGAAAAAAAAATTTCAAGAACAATTGACAAAATGCGGCGCTTCAAAGACAGTACTCTTATTTTCACGGTAAAATTCTCACTTCTCGTGGCCCGGAAAAATAGTAATTATAAAGCAATAATAAAAGTGGAGGCAGGAACGATAGCCCGACATGTACTGTACATGTGTGCAAAATTGCAAGTCGATCGGCCCAGTAGTTTCTGAGATACATGCACGCCCGAGTCGAAAAATGTCATTTCGAGGAAAACGCGTTTAAAGATTGTCATGCAGTTATAGGGTGCATATTGACTGATTTCAGCAATTTACCTTTAGTCGGCTATACCAGGACCATACAAGATACCCTCCTGAGCTTCGTAGAAGTCAAGTTTACCCGCTTTTTCATTTCTTCTGGCAGTCCTTGCCTCTTTTGATTCTAATGTTGCTCGCTTGTTGGAACGTTCGACGCGTTCGTTGTCTCTGGCGTTTGCGAACATGAGAACGTTACACCCGATTTTTAGTCCCATCGCAGACATAATTTGTAGAATTGTGTGATGTCCACCATTAAAAATACAAGTGGCCAAGAAAGTGGCAATTTCTACAATGTTTTTGCCACTGTGCAAATGTTTTGGTGCGAACGACCAGATCACCGCATTCAGGCTTTCGTTATTGTTTTGGGTGTAACATCCCAGGCATCGCTCCAACAAGTCGTCCGATGTCAAGTCTTCATAAATGGGCCTGATGACGTCTAACACCACATCGTTCAGCGGAGGATTATTATGGGTATAGCTGTCTAATGTTCCCGCAGCTTCCGCTTTACGCCACGCGCACCAGCTCGTGGAGCCTTCAAGGCAACGTTCGTGGTGTGGATTCTCGTCGGTGGATCTTCTTCATGTTTTCCACTGACTGTGGATTTCTTCGTATTGCCAAGCCATAGTATGTAGTTAATTCTTTTATCAACTGGTCGGTCAATTTTTCTGCACCCTTTCCACCGATACCTTTGTTTTTTTTCTTCGCAGTGCGTAGTCTCGAACCCATACGTTTCTGCACGTGCCCAACACATTCTTTTTTGTCAATGGCAAAATTTTCGCCGTACACCATAGCCTCCGAAACAGTTTTAAACGTCTTACTGTCTTCATCTCCAACATATCTCCTATATTTCACTTGGTATTTGTCCATACATCGTAAGAACATTTCTTTCACCGCATCTACTTCCATTTTTCCAGCAGAACCTTCATGATTGTTCGTGCACTGATAGTCGTGATTGCTTTTAAAATTTTCATATTCCTCAGTGTCAGTTTTGTTCTCCCAGGTCTTACACGCTTGGCAAAAGCTCGATTTCACGACTGTATCAACTACTTTTTTACTATATATTCCAATGAGTGTGGTGACGCCGAATAGCGAGGAGTAGCCTCTTTTTTCCCACGTGCCGTCTCCAGACACAGTCAGTTCCGATGGTGGATGACCGTGTTCAGCGTTCTTTTCCTTCTCTTCCTCAATAGCCTGTCTCGTCACAATGTTATAAATCGCTTGGCTTGCACAATAGATATTTTGTAGGCATGCATAGTAAGCGTTCACAGCAAGTCCCTGGCCAATATCCATAATACCGCAGAATAAATCGAGTCCTTTGTTACCAACGCCGAGGAGTCGCATGGCAAAAACTATTCTTCGGTTTATTTCGAAAGCGTTACCAATCAAAGGACACGAATTTATATACCGAACACCACAACTGCATTCCACTGCTATTTTAAAACCCAATCCACGATGTTTTGTTTCGCCGAACGTTATATTTTTATGACACTGCTTGCAAACAACAAGTGCACTGATGGCAGAAAAAACCGCACAGAAGTTGAGAATACAGTAGCCGTATTCTCTACTAATACGAATCACCTCATCTGCAGTCTCACTCAACTTTTCTGCTGATGTACTAGCAAAACTAGTCTCACTTTCGAACGTACATTGATTCCCTTCGAAATTTTTTCTTGTCGGTGTAGCTTTACGCTTTTGGCCACCTCGCTTGCCTTTCCGATCCATGTTTACTTAAAAAACGTGTCTATTTCGCTCGGAGGTCGACAGTATACTGATCGCTTGTAACGGAAATTTCGGAGGACAGTATATAAGGGGTCAACAAAGGATCGTCCTCGTGCTCCGCAAGGCACCATCTGCCTGCGTAAAGTTTATACCTGGCGCGAGAAGAACCGGTCGACGCGCTCTATGGAGTCGCATCGGCTAAACCTTCGTAGCTCGGTTATTTTTACGAAAATCACTTTAAAATTTTTGACACACGTTCTTAAGACCCCAAACTATAAGAATATGAAAAAAAAAAATCGACCCCCTTAAGGGGGTCTTCTAGTGTGTCAGGAAAAAAAAACGATTTTTTTTTTTTTCATATTCTTATAGTTTGGGGTCTTAAGAATGTGTCTCAAAAATTTAAAAATGATTTTCGTAAAAATAACCGAGCTACGAAGGTTTAGCCGATGCGACTCCATAGAGCGCGTCGACCGGTTCTTCGCACGCCAGGTAACAACTTTACCCAGGCGGATGGTGCCTAGCTGAGCACGTGGACGATCCTTTATTGTCCCCTTATATACTGTCGTCCGAAATTTGCGTTACAATCAGTATACTCTCGACCTCCGAGCAAAATAGACGCGAGTTTTTTAAGACAACATGGAGCGGAAAGGCAAGCGAGGTGGCCAAAAGCGTATCGGTGGAAAACGAGTAGGGAAATTGACTGACCAGTTGATAAAAGAATTAACTACATACTACGGCTTGGCAATACGAAGAAATCCGCAGTCAGTGGAAAACATGAAGAACGCCATATGGGCCACATATGACCACAAACGATCCACCGACGAGAATCCACACCACGAACGTTATCCTGAAGGCTCCACGAGCTGGTGCGCGTGGCGTAAAGCGGAAGCTGCGGGAACATTAGACAGCTATACCCATAATAATCCTCCGCTGAACGATGTGGTGTTAGACGTTATCAGGCCCATTTATGAAGACTTGACATCGGACGACTTATTAGAGCGATGCCTGGGATGTTACACCCAAAACAATAACGAAAGCCTGAATGCGGTGATCTGGTCGTTCGCACCAAAACATTTGCACAGTGGCAAAAACATTGTAGAAATTGCCACTTTCTTGGCCACTTGTATTTTTAATGGTGGATATCACACAATTCTACAAATTATGTCTGCGATGGGACTAAAAATCGGGTGTAACATTGTCATGTTCGCAAACGCCAGAGACAACGAGCGCGTCGAACGTTCCAACAAGCGAGCAACATTAGAATCAAAAGAGGCAAGGACTGCCAGAAGAAATGAGAAAGCGGGTAAACTTGACTTCTACGAAGCTCAGGACGGTGTCTTGTATGGCCCTGGTATAGCCGACTAAAGGTAAATTGCTGAAATCAGTCAATATGCACCGTACAACTGCATGGCAAACTTTAAACGCGTTTTCCTCGAAATGACATTTTTCAACTCGGGCGTGCATGTATCTCAGAAACTACTGGGCCGACCGACTTGCAATTTTGCACACATGTACAGTACATGTCGGGCTATCGTCCGTGCCTCCACTTTTATTATTGCTTCATTATTACTATTTTTCCGGGCCACGAGAAGTGAGAATTTTACCGTGAAAATCAGAGTTCTGTCTTTGAAGCGCCGCCATTTTGTCAATTGTTCTTGAAATTTTGTTTTCGAGGCTGGAACGATAACCACATTCATAAAGAATAGAATAAAACCAAAAACGTTTGTTTCAGATCACCAGGACGCCCGCAATCTACACGCCCGATTGAACACAATTTTCACGACATGACCTGCGCAACATTAAATATCTAACATAATTATCAACAAAATACTTTGAAAAAATTCAATATGTTTGTTCAAACATGTATAAATATAACTGTGAAATTCAAACACAATACATTTAACAGTTTTCCCACAATTAATTCCCAAAGAACCACCTCAGAAATGGGTGTACACACTAGAAGACCCCCTTAAAGAAATTCACGACCTATACGCGCACCCAGGTAGCGACCGAACAATCGCAATCATCGAGAGCGATTTCTACATTCACCGACTGCACCACAAGACACAACAAATAGTCGCGACGTGTGACACGCGTCAACGCGTAAAAGTATCAACACACGCGCAGCATGTCGGCATGCTTAGTATCGTGCCTCGGGAGCGTTTAGAAATCTTGTCTATCGACTACTACGGTCCTCTTCCTCCGTCTCGTGGTGGAGTTAGGCATATACTTGTGGTCAAGGATATATTCTCGAAGTTTGTAAAACTATACCCAGTTAAGCGTGCGACCACATGCGTCACGATCCGAAGAATCTTCCAGGATGTCTATCCAAAATACGGTAAACCGATCACGGAACCCAATTTACATCATCGTCATGGAAGACGACGCTGCAGCAGGAGGGAGTGCAACATGTGTTATCATCGGTTCGCCATCCCCAAAGCAACCCCGTGGAGAGGGTCAATAGGGAGATAGGCCGGATTCTCAGGACACTCACCCCGACATCACACACGGTCTGGGCATGCTGGATCGACGTAATCGAGACCTGTTGCAACGGGGTTACCCACGCAAGCACCGGACAGACCCCAGTGAAATTGTTTCTTAAAACAAGACCAACCCGACCATGGCTCAAATGGCTGCAGCCAGAAAAAGGAACATCGATAACGGACGAAGTGTATGCACGCACGGCAGAGCTGGCATACAAAACAATTGCTAGCAAAGCTCTCAAACGCCGCGAAAGGGCAAACAAGGACAGAAAGGCCATCCAATTCGAGGAAGGTGAGCTAGGTTTGTTAAAATCCAGCCCGGTATCCAATACAGCCGACCGAGAGATTGCGAAACTATTCCATTTGTATGAAGACCCGTATGTAGTCACCAAGCGAAAGGGCCCCGCGACATTTACACTAAGCTACATTAAAACAGACAAAATACAAGGCACATTTCATGCCTCGAGCCTCCGTAAGTATCTAAAACAGAGCGCGCCGGAACAATAACAACAGACGAGCATGCGAGGAGAAACTGAATAAACAAACGATGTCCTACCCATCAAATCAAAGGACAACGGTCGAGAGACGACTGCGGGCAAATTTCTCAATCAGTTCCAACTTAACCAGCGAACTAACATCATGGCATCTCACCGCACAATCGCAACACAAAGCTGCGCAGGCTGGGACATGATCTCCAGAGCCAGTCAGACGGGAATGGATACCAGGAAGAACTTCGACCCGATCGGCAGCTGATCACGGCTCGAGAGTGGAAGCCGTGTAAGACGGGGAGGTTCCGGAAAGGGATGGCGATACAAGCCACCTGCCAGACGAAGGAGGCTCGGACGCAGACACCACGAGCGGCGTGGACCCTCGAGGAGGCGCCCCCACAGCACCGCATCAAACCGCCGCCTGTTTTGCGTTTGGCGAAACCTTATCAACCATGGAAGCCGCGCATGGCTAACCTGCCGGCACCGAGAACATCTGTGGAGGGCAACAGACGTCGCCGCGAATGGAGGAACAAGCGTTCGGTCAGCCAGGGTCCCGCAAGAAGCGACTATACGGTGGAGATTCCCCGCTTAGACGTGGCCAACCTGTTAGGGCTGATTTTCGACCGACAGCAACTTCGGCAGGAGGCCAGCGAGATGGAAACGGCAACCGACAGCGGCTGTGAGGAGTGAATTGTGCAAGCATATGGTGGCTAAGTTACAATAATAGGCAGTGTCACCAGTGAAATGAGTGGAATGCATGGAATGTGTGTATGCGTGAAAAGGAATGGCGTGGAAAAGCGAGGTGATGGATGAATATAGGTATAACGGAAAAGCATGTAAGGCGAAATAAAATAGTACTTAAAGATTACTCGATCTAAGCATCCTTGACCACCATTCGCGAACGAGCAGCAAAAATGGCATAGCTGCCCGTTTAAGGAGGGGTAGAGGGGGATATGTGACCGTGCTCTTCGGACGGACACAGAGAGCATTGTCGCACAAGAGTGTCAGCAACCCCCACCACTGACAAATTTCAGGGGTTACGTCAGGTCGCACGGCGCCGGCGGTCCGGTAGGTAGCGTATGCGTGCGATCTGAGAAAGTTCTCGCGGATGCCCCCACTTCCCAACCAGTATAAAAGGGGATGGAAATTGAACATCACGACCAATTCAGGTGATATCGAGTTTGCAATATACGGCTAAGCGAAAACGTTATAACATAGGAAGGCCATCCCGCTTTAGCGAAAACCGAAGCATAGTGTCTCATCTTCGCTCACCTTGTTATATGCGCCCTATTCGGGGAGTCGTCTGGACAAAACAATCCTGCGGCGCTGCTTGTATTGCTAATACTCAACCGATACTTGAAAACGGTCACTGTACCTGGCATAGAAGCAGTGTCACTTGCCACTATTTAATTACCGTATTTGCACATACGGACAAGTAGATTCAAAGGTTCTACTGGTACTACTGACTCCTCCGCCTAAACCCCGGCCGAGTTGGACTTGTACGTGAGAGATCCTCACCTGCATTATAGCCTTCTGCTTAAGTAGAATCACTAGCAAGGGCACAACGACCGGCGAATCACCTCCTCCGCTCACGTACCGGCCGGGGTGATTGTCTGCTTTGGTCTAAAACTTCGAGGAGAGCAGGCCTCGTAGTTAACCCGTAGAAGCATTCTAAATGTGCAGAGCATAAGCAGCAGAACGAACGATCGAATAGTATCAGCAGTACATAAAGCGAGCTTAATTAGAGTTAAAGATAGCTAGAAGCGCATAATATATTAAGTTTAGAGGCGCATATAAGACCTCTAGGTGTAGAATCGTGAATTATATCATCGTTTAGAAGCAGTAAGCTCATAAAGCCGCCAATACTCCGTGCGACACATCTTACTTTCACTGTACATATTTTACATCAATACACACACATTTTTGTTTTTCACGGTATCTAAGAGTCGAGTTCATTGCCCGAAGCAGCTGACACACCCGTCCGTCTCGTATCTCTTAGGAGTGCGAACTCCACAACATAACAACACACGGACCTGTATCTGTGGTAGTAAGTAAGCGCTGCCGCGGGGCCGACCTAAATCAAAACATATCGCGGACTAAAAATAACCGAATACATCGATCAAATCTCAAGATCACGAGCTCATAAAAATAGTTTCCGTATTATACGAACTGTCACATTCAACTCGGTCACAGTATGAGCACGAGCGCCGTGTCATACATAAACAAACACATACACGAGAAACACATAGTTACCGACTCTGGGTAATAGATGCCTCCTTTTCTCGCCAGAATATTTGTATGTACCATTGAATAAATGGTGCTCGGCGGCACAAGGAAAGCGTTCTTATCCTGAGCCAAAAGTTGGAGCACGCCACGGCTGTCGCCCACACTAAGGAGCATGCATATTTGCTGCCGCCCTTATCAGGGCGTGGGGGCTGTGCGATGTCAATGGTGGCCGTGAAGTGACGCTTGGACTGTGTTTAAGACCATGGCAAACCGGGCGATGCCCAAGATTGAGTTCCAATGATGTACTCGCGTTTGAAAAGAGACCATAAAGCGTGCTGCGGCTCACAAGCTTGCTTCCCACTATGTGTAAGATAGTGCGCATCTAATGGGGGATGCAGGATAACTGTGTTTTACACGACGTTCCAGCCTATCTATGCACGGGTTGTAAAGCACTTTGGCATTGGTATACATCGGCCTTAAAGACTTTCGTATCCCACCTCCTCGTGGTGCGCCTGGACCCCCTGCATTTATGTAGGGGGAGAACCAAGTAGGATCGAAAGCAACCCCAGTGAGCTTCTGGGTGATCAAACCTCCCCTGTGTTTGCCGTGCAGGGCGTCCCGTGTCGGTGGAAAAGGGGATCCTGGGCATTGAGGAGGCCCAACCCTGCGGGGTGGACGTCTCCAACACATGTCTTTGGCCCACGCTTCACCTAGAAGGGCGGCTGGACGAGAAAAGAGCCCTTTGTCCAGTCAATCGGCTTGAAACGACCATACGTGTTCGCACGAGTGGGTTTCGATGGGCGAGGAAGCGGGGTGCGGAGGCTGGGGGAACCCATGTCGGCCGCACTTAGCGGACTATATTCGGCATGATGCACCGACCCGGCACCTCCCGTGGCGGTCCATGACCACGGGGCTACTGTCGGGTCCCATTTTTGAGGGTCCGAGCAGGCTGGTGTAAATGTCCGAATGAAGGCAAAAACGTGTCATGGATTCCGTTTGTTTGATCCACCGGCCCAAGTGGCCTCTGAAGTAGATGGTTACGAGTCCGCCGAGTCCATGGACTGCGAGCGGGTCGTGACCGCTACCAAGAGGAAGTGCAGTGAAGCTGCACTGGAGGAAAAGGACGCGGACTGGACCCCTGTGGGGAAACGGCCCGTCCTTAAGCCGCGCTTGTCGCGGACTTCTGTACCAAAGTCCGCGGAGTTAGTAACCCCCGAGGCCTCCAAGGTCTCGGAGGCGAAAACTCTACGAGTAGTACTTGAAAAGTGTCCGGATCCTGGGAAGCCCAAACCCAGTAAAAAGGAAAGGGCAAGGAAACCGCAGCGGCCTGGCAACCCGCCTCCGTCTCAGACGGAGATAGCAGAAAAAGTTCGCGTCATACAGGCAATTTGCATCAGCTCATCCAGCCGGGTCGAGTAAAGAGGTTTCTAGCCTTATAATGGCACAGGTCGAGGCCCTTGCTCAAGTGGCAAGGGGCCTCGTTCTTAAGAACGGCATTTCTGAAGGAAAGGCCAAGATTGCCTCGCAAGAGGAAGCGAAAGCGCAAAAGGCGGTAAAGAGCGCCATCTCTGAGTCCCTTAAAAAGGTGACTCATGGAGGAAATAAGCCCTTGTCCTGTCCCGACATGGCAAAAAGGATGAAGGGAGGCGTAGGTGCTGTGCCACTTCAGAAACCACAGGTACATGTGGTTAAGATCTTTCCCACGGCCAAGGGGAAAGATCAATACGCTGACAGCGATGCGACCAAGAAGAAGGTCCTGCAACTGGTTAACCCGACCAAAAACAGAATCGCGGTCAAGGCTGTTAAGCGCATACACAGGAACGGCGTTTCCGTAGAGACTAAGTCTCAGGAGGACTTTAAGGTCTTCCTTGAAAGCCCCAAACTGAAACAGGCTCTACTGAAGGTGGAGCTCCCGGTCAAGAGGAGGCCGCTCGTAATTGTTTACGATGTGCCCTCCTCAATGAGCCAGAAGGAGCTCCTCTCAGGCCTCCGTATGCAGAATCTTAAGGATCTGCCCAAGGAGGAGTGCGAGAAGGCCATCATGCCCCGTTTTATGATGGGGAAGAAGGCCGAAACAAAACACTGGGTTGTCGAGGTTGACCCGGTGATTAGGAAAAGGCTCCTTTCTGGAGCAAGAGTATTCCTTGGATGGTCGCCCTGTCGGGTCCAGGACTACCTATCGGTGACGCAGTGTTTTAAGTGCCAAGCCTACGGGCATGTTGCCAAGCACTGCCGATCCAAGGAGGATATGTGTGGTCACTGCGCCCAACGGGGGCATACCTTTGCCAAGTGCACTGTTAGTTCCTGTAAGTCGCTTGGTAAATCACACAAGCATCCTTCGAGGGATAAGAACTGTCCATCATATCTGATGGCACTCGAGAACCTCGTTAGTCAACCCAGTTATGGCTAATAACCGTTCTGGACTTCCGAAACCACTGAGAATGCTGCAGCTTAATATGCAGCGTTCGAGAGCGGTTGCTGACGAAGTCAGTCAGACGATGGAGCGCAGGAATGTGGATGTGCTGCTTGCACAAGAGCCGTACAATGTCCGGGGAAAAATCTCCGGCTTGGGGCTCACTGCGAGAGTGGTGACGGGCGCGCCCGACGGAGCTCAGGCTCTGGCGGCTATCGTCGTCCGACACCCCGACTACAACGTAGTCAAACTCTCGCAGCTGTGCGACACGCATTGTGCCTGCGCTGAGATAACTGGCCAGTTCGGCAGTCTCTACGCGGTCAGTCAGTACTTCCAATTCTCTGATGAGATTGGGGTCGGCTTGGCTGCGTTGGAGAGGCTGTTAATCGAGTTGCGGGACCGTCCGGTTGTTATTGCTGCCGACGTCAATGCCAAGTTTCCCATTTGGGTTAGTGCGGCAAATGACGAACGCGGCGAAGCTGTGGAAGATTTCATAGCGCAACACGGCCTGATGGTCCTAAATGAGGCTGGGAACGCTCCGACGTTCTCCGGCCCGACTGGTGAGTCGAATATCGACATTATGGTCAGACATGGTCACGCAGAAGGCTATTCACTTGATGAGTAGCTGGAATGTTCGCCCATCATGGACGAACAGTGATCATAACTCAATCGAGATAGTGCTTGCTAAGCCGTTTACTGACGGCGAGCCGGACGAGCGGGAGCCCCTTACCAAAAGGCGCTTCCTGCTTAGTTCTCTTGACTGGCGGAGGTTTTATCGGACGCTATTGAGTGAGAGAGGTGAACTCTCCTCCTTTGCAGTTGAACGACGCGAGGACGTTGAACGCTTGGCGGAGGCGGTCGAGAAATCGATCGTCAAAGCCTGCGAGGCGTCCATGCGCAGGAAGACAAGGCATGTCAAGTCGGTCCCTTGGTGGACGCCGGACTTGACTAAATTGAAGTACTTGACGTACAAAATGAGAGTCGCTTTCCAAAAGGAAAGAAACGAAGAAAGACGAACGCAATTCAAGCAAAGTTACTTGGAGCAGCGTAGGCAGTATACCTATGCCATCCGTAGCGCTAAGAAGAAGTGTTGGGAAGACTTCATTAGCACAGAGTGTAATAAGAGTGAAACGACTTGGGGATTTGCCTGTAAGGCATCGATTTTTTTTATTGCATTTTCGGAATGTACATATATTTGGATATGTTCTCTGAAAATTTCAAATCTATCCGGCAAATATTTTTGGAGATACACGCATACTTGTAAGGACGCTCGGAGCGTTACAATCGATCCTGTTCGTTGTGTTTACGTACATAGAATAACAATGTTAGTCAATTGTACCCTTGAGAGCTAAGTTGAAACAGCTCTGCCACGGTGTAAAGTCGTGCGTTCAGTTTTATGCTATCTGTATGTAGTTTTGCGTTTCAAAATGCTTCTCAAGTGTAGTAGGAAACGAAGAGCATCTGACAAGGTGCAAATATCAAGACCAAAAAGAGAAAAACTATTTTTAATCCAAACACAGCTGAAACCGATGAAAGTAGTTTCAGTGCGGCCGCGAAAAAGTTAAAAAGACAGGAGGAGATCTTAGTTCCCCGTGATTCCTCTATTGAATATCAAATTTTCAATTTTATAACAGTGTTTGCAGCAATAAGTGAATACGTAAAATGTAAATCTTTGTGATGGAAAAGTCAAATTTGAAACCGCTTCACAACGAGGACTTGGATTTAAAATCGTTATACAGTGTGATGAGTGTGATGCTTGTATCATAAACTCGTGTCCCTTTATCAAGCATTCGTATGAGTTAAACAGACGATTTATATTTGTCATGAGAATTCACGGATTAGGATTAAAAGGTGCAGCTAAATTTTGTGGATTGATGGACATGCCAGCTTTTGTAAGGCAAAGTACGTATGACCTGATCATAAAAAATATTCATTCTTGTACGAAAGTAGCCACCGAGAAACTTTTCGAATAAGCTTGTGCTGAAGAAAAAGATGCAACTTCTAAAAACCAAGGCGATGAAAATCGTGAAGAATTGACAATATCTGGCGATGGAACGTGGAGAAAGCGAAGATTTACTTCTTTGTACGGAGGAACATCACTGATCGGATATTATACGGGAAAAATTATCGATATTGTTGTGAAAAGTTCGTACTGCAAACAATGCAAACTTTGGAAAAATAAAAAGGATACTGAAGAGTACAGTGAATGGTATAACGGTCACAAAGATATTTGTTCTGCAAATCATAACGGTTCTTCAGGAAAAATGGAAGTAGATTCGGTAGTAGAAACGTTCAGGCGTTCAATGGAAAAATTTAACGTTCGTTACAAAAATTACATCGGTGATGGTGACTCTAAAACATACTCTGGGATTTTAAAAGCTGCGCCTTCCGGTAAAATTGAAGTCGTCGTGAAAGAATGTATTGGACACGTCCAAAAAAGAATGGGTTCACGACTCCGAGACTGTGTAAAAAAAAATACTGAAACTTTAGAGAAAGGTGGGAATAAAAGACAAAAAATAGTACTTGGTGGAAAAGGCAAGCTCACTGCTAAACTGATAGATAAGTTGACAGTTTATTATGGCTTGGCAATCAGAAGACACTGTTATTCCGTTGACAATATGTATAATGCAATATGGACAGCATATTACCATTACTGTTCAACGGATAAAAATCCTCAACACGAAAGGTGCCCGGGCGGAGCAGAGTCATGGTGCGGTTGGCATCGAGCGCGAGCTTCCAATACATTATCAAGTTATAAGCATGATTATCAGTCATTACCACATGATGTTGCTGAAGCTCTGTTTCCAATCTACACAGATCTCAGCAATAAAAAATTATTAGAAAGATGTGTTGGTGGTTTCACACAACACAACAACGAAAGCTACAACCAGTTGATATGAAAAATAACTCCGAAAATCATTCCTTGTGGTTCAAAGATAGTGGAAATAGCAGCTTACATCGCAGCCGGCACGTTTAATGAAGGTTCAGTATACCTTTTATATTATATGAGTGCGCTGCGACTATCAATTGGGCCCAATGCCCATGCCTATGCTGAAAAAGAGGATGCAGAGCGCGTCGCGATCTCCGACTTAAGAGCGCATGGGAGCACGCGCGAAGGAAGAATGGTTCGCAGACAACAAAAAATAGGAGTACTAGAAGCTGCTGATGATGCAGAGGGTTCATCTTATGGCCCTGGCATAGATGATTCCATATAAGTTGAGACAAAAATATTTTAACCATGTGTAAACGACTCTTGAAATTTTGAACGCGTTTTTCTCAAAACAGTGTTTTCAAAATCGGTGAGCACGTTTTCTCAAAATCGACTCAACCGATCCGTCTGCAATTTTAACACAACCTTCTCAGATATATTCCTCAGGTATTGATCGAAGGAATAAGATTTCCGATAATTATTTCTATTTTTTTTAAGCATTTGAACGAAAAATATTCGGTTGAACATTAGAATTTTTTCTTCTAGGAGTCGCCAAATTGTCAAAAATAAAAATTTCGACAATTCCATGGATCAATACCTGGACTTTTCTATCCACTAAAAGAATCTTTTTGGTTTTTTTATTTTAGATAACCCAAACCAGGGATATCGTGCTCACCGCCAGACGCCTTATTTTGGAGGACCTCCAGGAGGTCGTCTCGGGAGCAGTATAAATAAATAATTTTGTAAATAAAAAAATGCCTATGTAAATTTAAAAGATACCACTACATGTCTAAATACCTTTTTTATTTGCCAAACAACATCCCTTTTAAAAAAAAAAAATCGTATAAAACGACTTTTTTTTGGTCTTGCACCTGCGTATAACCCCTTAACAAGCTCCGTGTAGATCGGGCGGTTAACAACCTGCGTACGGCTAATGGCTATACGTTAGGTTGGCACGATACGGCTAGGGCCTTATTAGATACTCCCGTCCCCGACGACAGTCGGGAGGACGAAACCCCGGAGCGAATGACGGTGCGGGCCGATGCCTCGACTATACCCTTGGCGGAAGACACTCCAGTCTTCACGTCGAGGGAGGTAGGCGCGGCGATATCGACTCTTAAGCACAAGAAATGCCCGGGGATCGATCTTATCGATAACGAGACGATTCAGTGTTCGTGGAGGGTGCTCCATGAACCACTGATAAAATTGTATAATGAGTGTCTTCGGTGGGGGGTATTCCCCACTGCTTGGAAAGTGGGTTCTATTAGAACACTACTTAAAAGCGAAGATAAGGATAAAACCTTGCCGAAATCGTATAGACCGATTTGCCTGCTCTCTGGACTTGGTAAAGTCCTAGAGAAGCTCATAGCTATGAGGATGCGGATGGTGTTTGATGATCCGGTGCATAGCTCCGATCGTCAATATGGATTTAAGACCGGGAGGTCGACCGAGGATGCCTTGGTCAAATTCCGGTCGTTGACATCCAACTGTCCCGGGAAGTATGCGGTCGCTCTTTCTTTTGACATCTCAGGTGCCTTCGACAATGTCTGGTGGCTTAGTGTCTTCAAGAATTTGAAGTGCCGGGCATGCCTTCCAAATCTGTACTTGCTAATGCAAGATTACTTCTTGAACAGGGAGGTGAGAATCACCTCCAATCACGGTCAAGTTGCGAAGCGGGTGACCAAAAGTTGCCCACAAGGATCAATTCTTGATCCGAATTGTTGGAATCTCATCTTTTATGAGGTTTTGCAGCTCCTTGAAAGTGTGCCCAATAGCGATACTATCGCTTATGCAGACGACCTTCTTGCAATCATCTATGGTGACTCGAGGTCGGAAGTCGAACGTACGGGCCAAAGTGTGACAGATGCTATAGTGGAATGGACTAAAACCCAGAAGCTTGCTCTGTCGGCAGCGAAGAGCGAAATGATCCTTATTAAGGGTCGTTTCGATTTGAACAGACCACCCGTAATACAGATTGAAGGGAAAAGTGTGGCGAACATGAGGACCATGAGGTACCTTGGAGTCCATTTTAGCACTAGACTGGGTATGGCAGCTCATGTTAATCATATAGGAGGGAAGTGTGTTAAAGCATTCAATAATCTGGCTAGATTAGCCAGAGCAAATTGGGGCTTGAACTGTAGGACTCTTGCAGCTTTGTGCACAGGACTATATGTTCCTGTGGCCACATATGCTAGCGCAGGCTGGGCTGACCTGTTGACCAACACCAACAAGAACGTCTTGTTAAGAGGTCAACGACAGGTCTTGCTCTGGATCGCCAAGGCTTACCGAACGGAGTCAACCGATGCTATCCCTGTGGTAGCGGGAGTTTTGGCGATCAACTAGGCGATCGTTGAACGATCATATATATACAGGGCTTCGAAAGGTTCGGATTTCGAATTCGAAGGCTATGTGTTCCGTCAGAGTGATGTCGACCGCGAGATCGTAACCCTTGATGAGGTGAAAGCCTCGATAAGGGGGAAGATCTTGCAGCTCTGGCAGTCCCGTTGGGAACAGTCATCGAAGGGCAGAACTACGTTCGCCTTCTTTGACAACGTCACGAATAGACTCACCAGAAAATGGATCACATTGGACTATTATACGACCCAGTTCCTTAGCGGCCACGGAGATTTCCGAGGCAAGCTGAAGAAGCGGGCCCTGGCAGAGAGCGGCGATTGCGAGTGTGGGGTGTTGGAAACATCATCCCACCCACTCTTCGACTGCGCCGGATGTCTTGATAAAAGACAAATCCTGATGCAGGCGGTAGACGGGAGCCGATGGCCGGTACCCGAATCCACCTTAACCTCGAAAGTACTGTACGGAATTTTCGAGAAGTACGCGAAATCAGTACTTAAAGCCAGAGAGGAGGAACGGAAGGCTCTTACATGGGCCTCCTCCTCCTGTATAGACCAAATGACCCTGACAGCGACATCGAAAAGCTAGAAAGTTCTCGCAGGAGGAGACAATTGTCTCACGAGGGTGACGATCTCGCGAACTCCAGTTGGTTCACCAAACCTAGCCGGTACCTCGGGATGCCGGGGAAAAGCCCGGCTGTGCTTACACAGTCGTCGCCGGCTATGGGTGAAGGATTCGAGAGGGCAGTGGCGGAGTCGCTTTGGCAAGCGTCCGCTGGGTTGTAGAGAAATGGCTATTTGGACTAGCCGCCCGACCAGTCGGCAATACTTATGCGTGCGTGGTTCGGTAGTATAGACCTAAGAGTCGAGGAAAACCGATAGCCACTACTTTGAAAAAGCATATAGAACAATTGTCGCCCTTATCATCAACGCACTACGCCGTACCGCCGGACACCACATATTCGGTTGCATCAAGTTACAAGTCAAGTCTGTGAACACATTTAGAACGCCAGTCGTAGAATTTACGACCGTGCGCTCTCCTTCTGTCAATTTTGCTCACGTCGCGGAAGTCTGCGAGTGGAGTCACTGCCCTGTCAAACTCACTTGCCACTATAAACGTGTGATAAGCCAAAGTATTGTATAGAAGCATCGCCGATAGAAACGTTAAATTCTCGCGTTCGTTCAAGCTTGCATACTCATTACCAACACATAGAGTGTACCCGCCTCGTAGTAAGAGCGTCGCGTTTCTGCCAGGATAGTTCCACGAATCTTAGAATATAATATACTAGGTTTAGCTCCAATAGAATTGGAAGTGGCTAGATTAACTCCCGGCTAGCTTCGCGCTCCCGCAGAACAGTTTCGTGTACCATTCTTCCAATTCTATTGCGTAAACCTGTAAGGTGACGGAGGACTCCTACGAATGCCTATCGCCCCCCCTCCACCCCCTCCAAGGATACTCCTAGTCTCCCTTGCAGGCAGTTTGCATTTAGTGAAAACGTAGTGCAGGATATCTGTGGTGCGATAGACCCATCGCCCGGCCAACCTACGACGGGTCTCCTGCCGTAAGTCGATTTCATAACCACAGAGTTCCTGTAAACGAATATTGAATATTTGTGCTAGAATCCAGCAATCTGTACAAGCCTTAGTCCGAACACTAACTTAGAACAGGACACGGGATAACTTCCGGCAGACAGATCTGACGCACGACCCATGCACTACGGTGTCCCCCGCCTGACGATCTTAGTCTTCGCCCAAGTGTTCCCTGCTCTAGAAGCCGAATGACATTGCAATAGTTCGTATAGATAACAGGCTGATTTTTGGCTCTGTCCTGGCTGACGCTACGTTGTAGTCGCTAAGCTAAGACTATAGATTCACCACTGCTTTAACATACGACGCTCCGAACTATTTTTGTATATATTTTCCACGAACAATATATTTACTCTCGTGTGCAATTCACACTCGTTTAAGTCTCTACTCGCCCAGTGGTCGAATCCACCGACACAACAGTGTTGCTTCCAGAAGAGCAGAACACATGTAACCGCTGCTTTTCTGACGTATTTCTGTAATATTAATTCACTACAAAGTACGGTGCGACCCTCAGGGATACGCTCTCTACTCGAGACAACTCCGTGAATCCGACACATCTTTGTAGGAGTGTATACCTATTGAAAACAAAATACGAGACGTTTGACCGATTTATCGAATTTATAGAAAAAGTACAGAACGAGACCGGAAAAAGAGTAAAGAGAGTTAGATCAGATAATGGGAAGGAGTTCGTGAACTCAAGATTTGAAGAATACTTCAAGAAAAAGGGAATTTGGCACGAGAAAACTATACCATACAATCCGCAGAGCAATGGGATTGCGGAGCGGACAAACTGGACTATTAGAAAGAGCGCGTGCCATGCTCATCGATGCGGGATTGCCAGCGGAGTTTTGGGCTGAAGCTGTGATGACTGCGACGTATATCAGAAACATCACGCTGATAAAATGGGACCAGATAGTGACACCAAGGGAGAAGTAGACAGGAATTAAACCGACAGTGTCGTGTTTGAAGGTCTTTGGGTGTATTGCATACTACTATGTACCGAAAGAGACAAGAAGTAAGTTAGACGGAAGAGCGAAGAGGGGGATATTCGTAAGGTACTCAAAAGAGAGTAGAGCTTTTAGAATATATGACCCAGACGATCGAAAAATACACATATCTAGAACTGTGAAATTTAACGAAGAAGTCAAAGGACCGACACTATTAGAGAACTGAGGATACGAAAACGAATGGAAACGGATAGAATATGGTGAAAAGGAGACAAGAAGTGGTATGGAAGAAGAAGAGTTGATGAGATACCCAGAAGAAGAAGATGAAAATACGAATTTGGTAAACGAGAACGGAATATTTTAAACGGAAAAGATCATCCCGGCACAGCAAGGGACGCGCAGCAACGACAGGCGAGAAAGGCGAAAGAGAGAATGTTGCGTATCGACAACACACACTTGTAAACCCGACATTGAAATTGATAAATCTAAAAATACCGAATTCCTTTGTAAGGCTTTTCGACAGTACAATGAACTTCCGGTGCCTGCCGCTCGTCGCTATATTCACTTAAGCCGTTAGTCTACGCCGCCAGCAAATTGACCGCCGTATTTTCGTATATAGTCATATACCTTCTTTGACCTCCTACTTCTTTTTAACGCACCAATAAGAAACCTTTTACCCGCCTATATTACCACCACCAACGTACTGTTTCCCGAAACCCGAGCGTCGACGACGTCTCTTGTCATCGACCATTACCTTGACAGAGTTCTCGATCGATAGTCATTACTACTCATTACTAACATTGATTCCCGAATATTGTATACCGGTGTTTATCTTAACCAAAATATAGTGAGTCTTGTGTGCATAATACCTTTCTTCTTCGTACCCGAACACACTAAAGAGAATTAGTTTGCACAAAATTAATTTGGCGTGTAAATGAGGCGCTTGTCGAAGAGCCTAAGAATCAGCTAGCTTCTTCGCGTGGGTCACCTCGCGACGCTACATTCTCGTAACGAGACACTTGCTGTTTTTAAATTACTAATCTTGCAAAAAACGGACAATAAATTACAAAGAAGTTCATTTCATTATGTTATCGTACAATAATGTTTCCATTAACAGATGTCGAAAAGTTTCGGCGGGTTGTCTTCCCGACAAAAAAATAGGCGCCTTCAACAATTTGAAAGACATGAACGTCAGCAGGATTGTTTCGGTGAACCTATAGTCATTGGGGAAGCCTCAACAAGGAGATCAATAACTGAAGAAAATGACAATGTGTCCACAAATGACTATACGTCTAGTGACCCAGAGTGTCATATGGATTGGAATCTATTGAGTCATAATGTTCCAACTCAAGAGAATCCTGTCATTGACATGTAAGAAGAGAACATCGAACAGGACATAAATAAAACTGCTGACCTTTCCGGTTGGTTACGCTCCTGGGAAGTGAGGCATAATATTAGTCACATGGCTTTGTCGGAACTTTTAAATAAATTGCGTTCATGCGGGTATGACGATCTACCAAAGGACTGCCAAACATTGTTGGATACACCCAGGACTACAACTGTTGAGGCATGGGGAGAGAATGAAAGTTTCTTCCATTACGGTCAGAGAAAGGCCTTAATGATACAATTGGCACACTTCACAGTGGAAAACAACGCCATTGTAATAGATCTGAATATAGACGGGCTCCCAATCTCCAAGAGCAGCTGTTAAAGAGTAAGCAGTATTTAAACTGCGCGCGTGACGGGCGATCTGCGCGTCGCGATCGCCATGCGCGGCAGCTGCCATTTTCGACAACGACCAATCGCCGCCACTCCCGCGCTCGCTCATGGGCTATGAGTGGGTCGTCGGGTGACGTGCCCGTGACGTAGCCTTGACGTAGACTGACGTCTAAGACAATAGAACAGGTGATTGGCTCCAACACATGCGTGCTTCACACCGATGGGAAGGAGGACGGAACACGTGGTCCTGTCCCGTTAACTGCCTTCCTTCTTGATCAGACAGCGAGCGAGTAAGGACGTATTTCCGAACAGATCTAGTTTTCCGAGTTTTCCGAAGTTTTTGTTAAGCCTTTGCGGCAGTATTATTTAGACAAACAGTTATTTGTTGAGACGGTACAGAAGTGAAATAAACGACAGTACAATTCCTATAACTAGTGTACGAGAATAGTATCCATCTCTCCTAACGAGTGCAGTGCCCGGGTCTTTCGCGGAGTTCCGTATTCCCTCTTAGCGCACAGCTGCACTAGAGTTGTTCCCAGCTCGATCCGGTATCCGGGAGGCTAGGAGAAAGATTTATCTCCATCCTCTCACTCTCTAACAGCAGCAAAAGTCAAATTTGGGCAATATTAGGTAGAATTTCTGATGACAAGTCTTTTGCAGCGTTTATAATTAGTGCTTTTCATGGGCAGTCCAAACCGCCTTGCATTGAACAGTTTCTAAAACCGTTCTGCGAAGAATATGCTATATTTCGCAATACAGGCTTTACGGTTGATGGGACAAAGTATACGGTAGCGATTCGGAGTATTCTTTGTGATAGCCCTGCAAGATCGTTCGTAACCAGAACTAAATCCCACAATGGATATTTCGGATGTGGGAAGTGTGTGCAGGAGGGTACCTATTCGGAGCATCATATGCTATTTCTGGATACCGATGCAGCTCCTCGAACTGACGAAAATTTTAGCAGCAGGTTACAAGAGGAACATCACACCGGCTTATCTCCGTTTGAGGAGCTTCAACTGCCAATGGTATCATTGTTTCCATTAGATTATATGTATCTACTTTGCCTGGGAGTCATGAAAAAGCTTTTACAATTGTGGCTGCATGGACACCACACAGCAATATTTACTGGGCGAAAAGCAGTAGAACTCACCGACAAACTATTGGCAGTAGCAAAATGGGTTCCTATGGAGTTTGCTCGCAAACCGCGTGCACTAGATGAGGTGCCCCGATGGAAAGCAACGGAATTCCGCGAATTTCTATTGTACTTGGGACCCGTTGTCCTCATCGATTTTTTGCCACACGAGAACTTACAAGGGAACATAGGCAACCCGGAAATTCAAACAAATCTGAAATTTGGCACACATGTAGAGTAATCCATCCGTAACACAACCATGTTTTTCGTTGGTGCCATAGCTCGTGCTTAGGGGGTGAAAACACCCATTGAAAAAAAATCAGATTTCTCTTCTTCGTCAAATATCTCAAGAACGGTAAGAGATATCGGAAAACAGTTTAATTAAATACTAAATCGTTTGTTGGCGTCTACGAAACTGCGTTTTGTTTTTTTATTTTTTTTTTCTGTTCCGCCACCCCCTCCCCCCTTTTTTTGAAATATTTATCTTTTGCTGTTCGCCATGAAATACATCTGGACACCCTCTTTTCATACCAGTAAGTGATTTTTGCGTTAACATTTTTTTTGGTGTGTATAACCGGATGTTGAAATGAAAATGCACGCGATATAAGAGAGATTGTAGGGATGGTAAGGCGTAGGCGTAGTAAAGCTTGTCGGAGATGACAATTTAAAATACATCTTTATTATATTATTCTGTACACGCAACGAATACTGTTAAAATTATGGGCTGTAATAGGTACAATAATGATATTCTTCATAGAAGTGTTTGAAACAAAGGTACTGGCCGCACCACGCACATCGCATAAAAGCTGGCGCTCCACAAATACTACATTTAGGTACGTGCTTTTCACTCTTAAAGTAACAGAAATCTACTAGATTTTCGAACTCGTTGGGATGGGTTTCTAAATACCCACTTTTAAACCAAGCATATTGGAAAAGATTTGGGAATCTGTGTGAGGAAAGCTGATTATGAGTTAACGACTGTAATTTAATTATAGTATTGCGTGCATGCAGATTGATATTTTCGTCTAATAGAATTACATTGACCGAAAATATCCGCACAACATTTTTCCCGATTCGGAAACCAAACACATCCAAAGGTTGAATCATGCTCGTATGTCTTCTTTGGGATGATTGAAAATGTCATTTTTTGTCATCTGTAATCCAATGGTAACGAGGAACAAAGTTCACATGTGCGATGATCCGAAAATAATGCAAAATACGCGTCATTCAGCGACATCGACGATGAGAGGCTTATATTCCACAGAGGGCACAAAGATGTTATAAACAGGAGATATTAATACATTTGTTATTCATACGATAACTTGGTATAAATACTCCTGTGGGTGTTGTTTTTATGAACAGTTACGCTTACAAGAACAGTCAGTGCACATCGTGTCATTCCAGTAAAAGAAGTACGGTACGTTAAAACTTCTTCAAAATGCAGTTGCTCAACGTTGCTAACCTAATAAACATGTTAGCCGCAACTTTTCAAGTTGCAAGTATAACGCAGACGCCAATTAATTCGATAGAAATTGACTTGCACAACGAACTCCGCGATATTATTACAAATTTTCAAGATACGGATTCCGTCACGTCAATTGAGCACGATTACGTACTTGACTTTGCCGATCCATCGGAACCACATGTTCCGCAATTTGTAGAGTACCGTACGCCGACAGAAACGGAAGAAGATAATTATTATCCTGAAGACTGTATTGTTGATGACGAAGGAGCAAAAATCGATATAAGCTACAAGAAGAGAGCCGTTGAATTTTGAAAGTCCGGAAAAATAACTCCTCGGCCGCTTAGCACCGTACAGAGGAACTTTCGAAATGTAAAATCCGTACAACAGCTACACAGGTGGGCTGCAAGTGTCAAAAAAGGTGGAACAAATGCAGAGATATTTACATGGATTGCAAAATATGTATTGGAAAAGTTTGAAGAGGCTTTTGACAGAAAATCTATTGTCCATGACATGAATTTGAGATTGTGGGCTTTGGAGGCAAAAGACCTGGTGGACTTACCTGATTTCAAAGCAAGTGCCTGGTGGATTTGGAAATTCAAAACTGTACATGGAATCGTGTCTCGGAAGATAACAACTTTCAAAACGCGATCTACGTTTCAAGGCATTGATAATTTACACAATATCGCAAAATCTTTTGTCGCAAGCGTAAGGACCAACATCCCAACTGTCGGAATTCAAGAAATTTATAACGCAGACGAGAGTGGCTTCAACCTCGAAGTTCATTCTGGATGAACATTGTCAAAGTCTGGCGTGAAAATAGTGGAAGCAGCGATTCAATCGGTATCCTCTATGACACACAGTTACACAATCATGCCTACTATTTCGGCAAGCGGACGTCTTCTTTCACATTTATACATCGTTTTAAAGGAGCCCACGGGGACATTTGGTCCGAGAGTTCAGGAAACTCTATTCCGTCCACAAAATATGTATATCGAAGCTTCAAAATCAGGAAAACTCACGTCAGGCCATTTCAAAACTTGGTTCAGCGAAGTATATCTGAAAAATACTAGCGATAAAACCATTCTAATACTCGATTCGTGGTCGGGGCACTGTCCAGATCAGTTGAATCAGTTCATTCCAGAAAACAAAGAAGTGACATTTTCAATCATCCCAAAGAAGACGACGGGCATGATTCAACCTTTGGATGTGTTTGGTTTCCGAATCTGGAAAAATGTTGTGCGGACATTTTCGGACAATGTAATTCTACTAGACGAAAATATCAATGTGCCTGCACGCAATAATATAATTAAATTACAGTCGTTAACTCATAATCAGCTCTCTTCACCCAGATTCACAAATCTTTTCCAATATGCTTGGTTTAAAAGTGGGTATTTAGAAACCCATCCCAACGAGTTCGAAAATCCAGTAGATTTCTGTTACTTTAAGAGTGAAAAGCATGTACCTAAATGTAGTATTTGTGGAGCGCCAGCTTTTATGCGATGTGCGTGGTGCGGCCAGTACCTTTGTTTCAAACACTTCTATGAAGAATATCATTATTGTACCAATTACAGCCCATAATTTTATGAGTATTCGTTGCGTGTACAGAATAATATAATAAAGATGTATTTTAAATTGTCATCTCCGACTAGCTTTACTACGCCTACGCCTTACCATCCCTACAATCTCTCTTATATCGCGTGCATTTTCATTTCAACATCCGGTTATACAGACCAAAAAAATTTTAACGCAAAAATCACTTACTAGTATGAAAAGAGGGTGTCCAGATGTATTTCATGGCGAACAGCAAAAGATAAATATTTCAAAAAAGGGGGGAGGGGGTGGCGTAACAGAAAAAAAAATGAATTAAAAAAAAAAATAACGCAGTTTCGTAGACGCCAACAAGCGATTTAGTTTTTAATTAAACTTTTTTCCGATATCTCTTACCGTTCTTGAGATATTTGACGAAGAAGAGAAACCTGATTTTTTTTAAAGGGTGTTTTCACCTCCTAAACACGAGTTCTGGCACCAACGAAAAATATGGTTGTGTTACGGTTT
The DNA here is from genome assembly GCA_963942575.1 of Priocnemis perturbator. Classification (NCBI taxonomy): domain Eukaryota; kingdom Metazoa; phylum Arthropoda; class Insecta; order Hymenoptera; family Pompilidae; genus Priocnemis; species Priocnemis perturbator. The sequence continues at coordinate 6,140,645 of OZ012643.1, read as the reverse complement.
GATTACTCTAAATGTGTCCCAAATTTCAGATTTTTTGGAATTTCCGGGTTGCCTATGTTCCCTTGTTAGCACATTTCAACGCACTGAATTGTGCCACACGAATATTCAGCCACCCAACGGATTGCCGCAGAAATATGCAATTTGCCAAAGATTTCCTGGACCGATCTGTACACGTGTTTAAGGACTTGTACGGTGATGAGACAATCATTTACAATGTGCACAATGTATCACACTTGCATATGGACGTAGAAAGATTTGGACACCTCGACAGTTTTTCGGCTTTTCCTTTTGAAAATTATATGCAAACAATAAAAAAAATGGTAAAGAAAGCTGACAAACCTCTTCAGCAAATATATATGAGAATTTCTGAGAATACTAATACAGTTTCGCAATCTGAATCAAACCAATACGAAGTACCTGTGTTGATGAAATGAAGTTTGAAGGTACCTCCAGCAAATTATTGCAATGCTCATGGCAAAGTACAATTTAAAGATTTTGTACTAACCTTTAAAAAACCCAACAATTGTTGCGAACTAAACAACAAATCTATTGTGCTTATCGACCACATTTGCCATAACGAGGAAGGAGTAGCCGTGATAGTTGGTCGAAACTTTTTAACAAAAAATAGTTTGCCGCTATACCCATGCAACTCACAACACATGAGCATATGCGTTGTACAACATCTGTCCGACCCGGAGATGTGGCGTATTACAGACGTAAAAAATAAAATGGTTCAAGTCCCGTTTAAAGACCAAACAACTTGGTGTTGTATACCCTTCCTGCACTCATTGGATTAATCAGTAACGGATTCTTGGTGACAGTAGCCCTGCGAAGGGCACCACCTATGTACCACACTGCAGTAGACCGACAATAGAAGTCTGAAAATGATTGAAACCAATCGAAAAGGAAGGTATCCACATCTTTCGGAGAGTTTACGGGTAAGCTGTTGTAGAATAATTTTTTTAAACAATTTCCTCTTTTCGTTTGTGTTTCTTTAATCAGTTTGTTCGGGTGCAGGTTGTTTTCCGTCTGTGATGGGTCTCTCCCAAACGATTCGAGCACGCAATTGTAATCCGATCCTGTCAACAGTTGAATCTCTCCCGAAGGCTCTGGAAGGCTCTAGAAGCTTCGAGAAGGATCCATGGTCAGACCTTGCATCATTAGCGATAAGATAAAGGTATAAATAATAGAATAAGCATCGTCGAACAGTCGAAAGAGCGGTGCTGTGCAGGTCAGTTTCATTGTCAAGCATTTAAAGTGTATCACGACCTTCGATTAAAGTTAAAGGAGAAAATACAGACGAAACTCGCCTCTTTCCATCGGTCCTTTCTAACGTTTTTAAAAAAGTGTCGGGCGCTCCGAAGTCGCTCACAAATTGGTGCCAGATGTGGGGTGTCGCAAGATCTCTGGAATGTGGAAGCTTGGAAATCTACTAGCCTCCCTAGTTACACATACGTGCCGATCTGTGACGCCTCTTGAACGGAGCATAGAAGAGTGCCTACAAATTCGACTCGAGGGGTAAAAACGAACCCAGCATACTGGAAGAAAACAGTAAGTGGTCCGCTTATCGAATCGCTACAAATATTCGATCGGATCCCTCAGAATCCTCCCGGTCCTCGTCCCTCGACCCACTAGAAGAGAAAATTTTTATTTCCGCACAAATGTCACGGGCAAGTTCACTGAGAGGCGGGATGCCATTATAAGGAGCTCTCAAGGCCATTTTAGATCGGTTGGAAAAACTGGAAATGAAACAAGATATTAAAGAGCAGAATCAAGAAAAGGCCGAAATACCGAAAGTGTACCCGAAAGTCACGAGCGTCGAGGAAAGCGAGGACGAACAGACAGAGAGAGGTGGCCTCGGATACAAGGACGTGCTCTCTCTCTCATCGGGACATTCAACGGAACAAATTGCGAAAACTTCATCCGCCTGTTACGAGCCACGGCCTGACGTGGTGAGGATTTTTGTCAGTGCTGTTAGGAAAGAAATATAAGTTAGAGGAGTGAGCAGCTAGGTACAGGCCTTAACGTGTGTTTCACCGCGGCACTCTGGACGAGCAAACTCGAGATGATAACTGACAAGGGCCTTAACGTGTGTTTCACCGCGGCACCCCTTGCGCAGCTTTGAGGAAGGTGGATTTGGTATTTTCTTTTTTAGGCTCGTTGGTTCCCTCGAGCGGTAAAGGGAAATCTCGTTCGTGTGATTCGAGTACTAGGCGATTGAACAACGCTACAGCAAAGAATTGTGGTAAACAAATAAATAGAATATATATTGAATAAGATAAATACACAAAAAAGCAATTAAATATAAAGCACACAACGATAATTTAACTACTACTTCAAGTAATATAACTAAAATACGACGCGTATACATTTACAGAAAACGATATTTGACTAGACTGTTTTTTGGTTTTTAAAGGAAATTGAGCGTTTAACGAGAACTAAACCTACACACTTTTACGTGTGGCAAAACGACTAACACTAAAGACTGCTCGGAATACGTATAAGTTATTCCTTGCTATAAATCTCGGTCAGCGGAAAGACAATCTTTCCTGCAGCTGCCGGACTTTGAATTTAAACTAAACTAGAGACGCGCGGAACACGCACAGGTTGTTCCTTGCAATGAGCACAGACAACGAGAAGACACTTAGTGATCCTGGATTCACTCTTTCACTGTACGTAACGCTCGGGAATTACTGATGCAGACCCTTGCACGGTCTTCTCTGTAGCTGTCTGAACTGAAGACCCCTGGAGGAGCGCTCTTTTATACAGATTGACCTTAGGCAAGGGGTCCTGGGATGCGAGGAAGTAGGGCATCGCGGTGGGGTATGCTTTTCGGGGAATCGCACGTTCCCAACCGTCCCTATGCACTCACTGTGCACGTGATTTCTACGCCGTCGCTACGCCGTCGCTATGCCGTCGCTATGCCGTTACCATGCAGTCGCCATGCAGTCGCTAAGTTCGGGTGTTCGGCGCTTACGCGAGCGCGTCGCTAGGTTCGGGCGCGTCACTGTGGGGGAGCACGTCACTACACTGGGTACGTCACTATTTGGGCGCTGCATGCTGACGTCACGGCAGGCAGGCAGGGAGGCACAACGTCATGGGCCGCAGCGCTGGTCGGCGGCGCTCGGCGCTGGTCGGCGGCGCGGTACGTTACACGATCAGTATGCTTCAGATTGCATTTGCTATAATAATAAGGTTGTACACGTGGCAGGATTTTGCGTTCAACTCTTATTTCGCCTGGCGCCTTACGCGAAATCCTTCCTCGCACTTGTGTGTTAATTTAGTCTTTCTTTCTTCGTGTGTTTACTTAATTTGTATTTTATCTTTGGTTTATTTAATTCGGTTTTTTTTCCACGTATTAATATCCGTCGGTCATTGTTACTTGTTTTATAGTATTGTTACGCCCCACAGCAAATCAGGGAAGCCAGAACGCATCAAATTCTAGACGAGGAGACAGAACTGTTTATACCGGCGCCACCCATAGAGTGAAACCCGTTCCTGCCGCCACCTATTTACAGGCCACGTACGCCGCGATGCAGGAGCCGCCGCAATCCGCCACCGTACCGACCACGGCCACCAAGGATCCCACCACCATACCGACCACCGGGGACTCCATTGCCATACCCGCCGCCGGACGTAAACCAGCAGGCACCACCACACGACTGCGAGGACCCCTCACGGTGCCACGAGTAAGAGAATCGCGGGACTTTCGCGCCTGGGCAGCACAGACGAGGTATAGAATAGACCGGACATACAATAGGGCACCGACGAGATATTCTTAAAGACTGCCAGCGCCTGTGTTAAACAGCGGCCCGCAAATGGGGCCTGGATGGGGTCTCAGGGGGCGCTGAGGTCTCTTGGCGGCGTCGGTTGGCGTCGGTAATTGGGGCTAGTACCGTAGGTAATAGACAAACATAGAACGTTGACATTACCCACTGTGTAACTGCTTAAAACGTAATGAGATTTTATTTTATAAATTTATTTCACCCTCACCTTTGTAATCGATACTTCACAGATGCATACATAATTAAAGAGTAATTGGCACGTGATTTAAATATAACATCAATTTCTTTCGCTACTTTGCAATATCTGTTTAATATATCAAAACAGTTTGTTGTGCCTCGGATCAACTTTTCATGCGGCCTCGGGCTGCCCTCATGTGCATTCGAGTTCAAATTGATACGCGGCTGCATGTTTTGCAACAAAACGAAAAACTTGTTTAAATAGACCAATGAAAGCGTAAGAATCGATTAGTGTATTGCGGAAAATATCGAGTGCCCGGGGAAACGGTGCAATATTTATGGGTGTGCGGTCACGTTTGACTTCGTTTATCTTGGCTTGTCTCGGAAAGGGTCAATAGAATTCAACCGTGCATGGTATCGCTTTGAAGCTCTCGACAAGATCTGTTCGAATATACGAAGAACATTTTGCATTGTTTTAAGCTAAACATTTTAAACATTCTTTACCAAATTCGTTGTGTTGCACTCACAGTTGCCGAGATAGACTGACAATGAGTTAAACGCGGCAGCGCACCCGCATGAAATAAACGCTTAGAAACCGTACTTGACTAGCTCAACTTCATTCTCCAATCTGCAAGTCTTAGTCCTACACTCCTACCCAACTGACAACTCCATCGAACTTGAGCCTACCCGATTTTTTTATGTAATTGCTCATTAATCGTTTTTATAAGAATATAAAATATCGTTTACATCCGCAGCGCAGGACGCTATTAAAACGGTCGGAGAACTTCTGTTGTCAGTGCGTGACTTCCACAACTGTTTTATTTATCGTTTCAGAAGAAATATACTTGTTGTATGATGCAGTAAAATTAGACACTAGAATTTATAGCAGATTAGTCATTTTGACTAAAAATTGGAAAGGATTCGGAAAAATAGGTGTGCGCAATGATGTTATTCAGAAAAGTTGCTAGATTCTTTTTTATAGTCTAACTTTTAAATTGACGATCTGAATGTGTGGGTATCGGGTAAAACTTGTAATCGGAAATCAAATTCGCTTTTTTATTTTTACGCACGTGTGTCCTACAATCATATACATTTGTACAATGTACATACATCCGTGGCTGACTGCCTCGTGAGTCGTGCGTCGTCACCTCTCTCCCCCCTTCACTCATCGCGACGCTTATGTTTTTCGCCGGACGCGCGCCGAGGCTCGGGGCCGGGCCGGCGATACACGGCAAGGGACTGGTGTGGCGTGTGTGTCACTTCCCACAGAATGTTATTCAACGTACAAAAAATATTAATTTTTTCCTTTCTAAAAACTGAGGATTACGGAGATAAACGGATTTTAGATTTGTTTTCAGCGCCTCAAAGTCTAAAAATTAACCAACAGATGCTCTTATGTAATAAAATACATGTTCGGCCTCAGCATTACGTCATCAGGGGCGCGTAGGCAAGCCGGGGCAAACCGATTCAATGGTTTCACATTGCCCGCATCGATTGATCGGTTCGCCGCCGTACGAAAAAAAATGTAGTGTGTTGGAGATTTATTCTAATGTTGGAGAATCGGTGTAACTTGCTCGAGCCGATCCGCGACTGTCTGTCTGAACGGGTGAACGAGAAATCATTGGTGGTTGGAGATTCATTCTAGGCTTGGAGAATCGGTGTAGCTTGCTCTTTTTCAAAAGCAAATCAGACTGAGGAAAAACATCTCTAACTTTGTGATATTTAAAAAGTATAAAAACGATTATAATTCATTAAAATATTGCCACTCTTCCGGTGCCGACATTTGCTCACAGCCCGATCCGACAGTCTCCGATTCTCCAATACTAGAATGAATCTCCAACACACCAATGATTCCTCGTTCACCCAGTGTGGCCAGAAGTGGCTCTTTAACACCATCGGTGCCCGCGGGAGTCGGGATACGCGCAAGTGTGCGTGCCCTGTCTGTGAAAGCTGCGCGCACCGTTTCTCGCCGAATCGCGCTCGGCGTGGAGAGAAGGACGGAACTATGCGGCGTCTCCCTTCCACCAACGTCGTATGTGACCTCAGATATCGTGACGACACATAAGGACAGAACTATGCTCTGTCCCCTTTCAACCAATATCGCGCGTTGCGTCTTTGTTCGACATGCAGTCGTGTCAAGCAAATTCTTCCTGACGTACGCTGTTGTGTATTAAAATCGCGTGTTACGTACGATCCCTCAGAACGTCTAGTGCCAGAAGCTTTATGAAATATATATTTTGCCCATATCTATTATAAATCAATGCGACACATCTATTCCGCTGACAAAATATTAAAAACTATCCGTAGTAAGTAGTAAAATATTTGTAAATGAATGTCGTTTGTCGCCGTGTGATAAATTATTAAGAAGAAAATTATTCTGTGAACAAAAATTGAACCATGACTGGGCGCGAACCTACGAAACAAACCAACGTGTTGACGAGCGACGATGAGTACGACGAATCAATCCCAAACCCAAACTGTCCTCGATTCACTTTCTTCTGGATCGCGCTCTGCTCAGGGCGGTAGTGCCCGGTTTGCCTTCCGGCTGAAAGAACGCAATGGTACGTGCGATGCCTTATGCGAAATCTGGCACCACTGTCACCGGCCTGTGTGCGGAACATAGTTCCGTCCTTCTCTCCACGCCGAGCGCGATTCGGCGAGAAACGGCGCGCGCAGCTCTCACAGACAGGGCACGCACACTTGCACGTATCCCCACTCCCGCGGGCACCGATGGTGTAAAGGAGCCACTTCTGGACAGTCACGGATCGGGCCAAGCAAGCTACACCGATTCTCCCATACTAGAATGAATCTCCAACACACCAATGACTTCTCGTTCACCCGCTCAGACAGCAGTCACGGTTCTCCTTGTCCGTCACGACATTGGGTCGAGTCGGGAGGACGACGCGACGGGACAATTCGCAACGAAGCTCCTTGACACATCTTTGGCAATGAATCGAGTAGCCACTGTGACTGTTAGGGGCCATAGACCAAATATGATTTTGTAAAGTTTGAAAAGGGTATTTTATATTATTATTTAATTGCGGTAGAGATTTACTCGTACACTCCGGTGGTTTAGATAACACGGTTAGCACCAAATTGCCGACAAGTAGAGTATCCTTGTATAGTCTGAATTAAATATTCATAGACAGCTCGTACATCGGGTTCACTCATCGTTAACAGCAGCATCGTTTTGAAAGTGGCCATAGTCCATGCGTGCACCTACACATGCATACTCACTCACAAGACGATGCTTCATTTGTTTGATAACCGACGAAAACGCACACAAACAAGCAACAGTGACACGGTGAGAGCAGTTACGATGTGGTCAAGAGCTGGTGTTTCAAACATGTTTCGCTTTTTCGTCCAACAACTATATTAAATTTGGAAGACTAAACACTAGAAGTATCAAGGGGGTGAAAATCTCTTCTCTGGCACTTTGTAATAGAGTGATTATATATTAATGAAACACAAAATGTTCTTTAAAATAATATCTTAGATCTTAGAAAAGAACGGTATATGTCTATACCAAATGAACTTTCATGACAGTTCTGGGGTAAGCGCGGATGGGTCAATCTCCGTCCTTTTCCCAACAGGTAACTCTTGCTCCGATTTTCGGCCAGATCCATTCTCGCATTTGTTTTTATGTCCACTCTTTCTATACGGGTCAATGCCCCGAGTCGAGCATATGCTCGTCAGCCGTCAGCCCCTTGATACCTCTCAAACAAGTCGCATAGCAATGCGTCAACGCATGGCACTCTTCAATTAGCGCGTGTCATTGGTCAAAATTCGCAGCTGCGCTAATAAATAAAGTGTCTTGAAAAGATTTGATCACTATATATAAATAAAAGCCAAACGAGGGAAGTTGATTCTCTCGGTGCTTCTAGTGTTGATTTTGTAAAACTCATTGTAGCTGTCTTCGGCGTGGTTGCGTGTGTTTTCGTCGATCGCTAAACAAACGAAAGCATGACCTTGAGAGTGGATATGCATGTGCAGGTGCACGCATGGACTATGCCTATTCTCGCAGCGATACCGTTGTTGCTATGCGACGTATTTGTCGATGTAGCTGAGTGCCACTACTGACAAATTGTTTCGGACTACAGAAGATCGACCAAAACCGCGACCATTGTAACGGTAGCCTTACTTATTTTCAATCTCACCTATAGCGATCATGACCTATACGGCAGATTTTTCCGGGCACCTGTTCTCCAATTGTCAATTTCATGTATCTCACACAGCTTCAAATGGTGGAACAAATGAGCAAATTGCATTGAAACTATACGTGAACTTCATTTGAACATACAATAATATATATCCCAAATTCAGACCAACAAGACATGGTCAGGTTTGTATATCAAAATTTCCGCGTCCAATGTTGTACATATATTTTTACGGTTAACGTTGAATAGTTGACCATTTATTAAAATTTTAGTGAACTTTTTATCTTTCATTTTATGTTTCGTACACCCTTTTCTGCCGTTAATAGTAATTTTCCTTCTATTATTTTGAAACTTAAAATTCCACTTGAAATCGTCTGTAAAGAGAGCTTGACTTGCCCACACACAGGTGACATCTCATGATAATAGTTCAGTACGGTAGTGATTCGACATCAGTTTCTTACTCTGGCCGCAATATATTCTAGAGGGCGCCCGAGAACAGCGAATTTTGCTGGAGACACAAAGTAGCTCCGTATAGTTAGCACCCCCAACTCAACCGATTTGAGTTTAAATAGTTGCAATCGTTTGAAGGTCGTTTGATAATGTTTGATAGTCCAAAATAAACGTTTGATAGTAAACCGTTAATTTATAATTAAAGAAACAAGTTTCTGGGGGAATGTTTGTCGAAATTTTTGTGAAAAATTATATTTCTATCTGCGCCAGTAGATGTAAAATCGTTTGATAGTGAGTGATATTCAATACAAACGTTTGATAGTTAGTCGTTTATTTATAATTAAAGAAACAAGTTTCTGGGCGAATGATTGTCGAAATTTTTGTGAAAAATTAAATTTCTATCTGCGCCAGTAGATGTAAAATCGTTTGATAGTGAGTGATATTCAATACAAACGTTTGACAGTTAGTCGTTTATTTATAATTAAAGAAACAAGTTTCTGGGGGAATGTTTGTCGAAATTTTTGTGAAAAATTAAATTTCTATCTGCGCCAGTAGATGTAAAATCGTTTGATAGTGAGTGATATTCAATACAAACGTTTGATAGTTAGTCGTTTATTTATAATTAAAGAAACAAGTTTCTGGGGGAATGTTTGTCGAAATTTTGGTGAAAAATTTAATTTCTATCCGCGCCAGTAGATGTAAAATCGTTTGATAGTGAGTGATATTCAATACAAACGTTTGATAGTTAGTCGTTTATTTATAATTAAAGAAACAAGTTTCTGGGGGAATGTTTGTCGAAATTTTTGTGAAAAATTAAATTTCTATCTGCGCCAGTAGATGTAAAATCGTTTGATAGTGAGTGATATTCAATACAAACGTTTGATAGTTAATCGTTTATTTATAATTAAAGAAACAAGTTTCTAGGGGAATGTTTGCCGAAATTTTTGTGAAAAATTAAATTTCTATCTGCGCCAGTAGATGTAAAATCGTTTGATAGTGAGTGATATTCAATACAAACGTTTGATAGTTAATCGTATATTTATAATTAAAGAAACAAGTGTCTAGGGGAAATTTTGTCGTATGCATGCTCTCACATTTAATTATTAATCTACGGAAATAGATGTAAAATTGTTTGATAGTGATTGATAGTGGGATATAAACGTTTGATAGTCCAGTGCAGACGTTTGATAGTTCTTCGTTTGATTGCAATCATAGAAATAACTGTCTGGGGTAAATTTTGTCAAGGATAATACCCCTATAGTCGTGTGTTTAATTAGTATTTAATTAGTATTTAATTAAATACAGGTAGAAGCGTTTGATAGCATTTGATAATTAAGTATTAGCATAGAAATATTAGTATTTTACACGAAAATATGGAATATACTTTGATCAATATCCTTAGGATATATCGTTTGATGAAAACATGCCTCATGAAGTGTTTTGACAGATGGTGCTTATATTTTGAAATATTAATTTTGGAGCAAGGTTATTAAATTATGAATTCAAGCTTATGATTGGGGTACCTTGATGTTTCACTTCGTAAAATTGTAAATATTACCGAATCTTTAATTGCATTTTCATTTGAGCATTTCATTTTTAAACGACAATTCATTAATTTCTCTTACAGCTTTAGTATTTGATGCTACAGTGTGCAATGACGCTACTTATTCTCGACATTTTAAATGACTTTAATTTGACGTAAGCTTCTTTTCTAAATTTACTTTTCACACATTATAAAAAAATGGTAATTATTTAACTGAACATTTTTTTTCAGGCTATTATAATTTACACAACGATTTCAAACAGGTCAGGCGTAAGAGGTGTGGAAATTGGTATAATCCATGTGCGCTACTGTCGCGCGCTATGTATGACGGGAGCGCCCTAATGGTGCGCAAATCGTGGCGAGGCGGCCTTAGGAAGGGCCCACGTGACCCGCGCGTTGCTTTTCGGCCTTCTGTTCGGTTCCGGCTTGCCGTGCACTTTTATGGCAGCCACGCTTAAGCACAGTGCCGCGGATTATTATAACTTCTATCATAGTCATGTAAAACATTGTGAAACCGACAGTTTTGTATTAAGCAAACAAATAAAGCAATTAGTGAGCAAGACATAGATACTGGCGGTGCGAGTAGTTATTTCGCAACAAGAGGAGATGGACATCATATATACGGACTGCACTTTTTCTCTACCGGTATTACAAGGATTTTAGATTTTGGACCTCTCTGTTGTTCATAAGCACTCATAAGCGGCAGTAATGCAGTGTGCAGACGCTCAGCGCAAATGAAAGAGCGCTCCATATGCACAGGTTGGTTGAATTTGTACTCATCATGTGCAGAGCCTTTGGCCTCCATCTGTCCTTCAGGGACTCATTGTTTCACTACATAGAACACATAATCCATGTATGTAAGATGTATGGAGGAGAATAAGGTATCTTGAAGTATAAAGTATTTTTAATTCATTGACACCATTTAAGTATTTTAATTTTTTTATTTTATAACAGGAAACTAATTAAAAAAAATAGAGGACCTCAACATCATCATGGATTTTGTAGTATTCTTTCATCCCATATCTGATGTCTGATGACCGTAATGTGCTCAGGGTGCTTCTTGCTGGAATGGATTTAGAACGTTAGCACGAATTGACGCAATTATGAAGGCAGATCAGTATATATTAAGCCAGATATTAGATTATGTAGATTACCAGATATTCTAAGTGAAAATTTAGAAGAAGCAGTTGTAAAAATGGCTTGCGACGGCGAATTTGTCTTCCAACAAGGCAATGATCCCAAACACACTGTTAAGAAAACAACACAATTTTTTAAGGATTCCAATATTCAATTACTTGAATGACCGGCCCAGAGCTCTGACTTGAATCCTAGAGAATTTATGAAGTTTGCTGTGCGCAAAGTTGCATTGGATCTGCGAATTAAAAAGGCCCATTTTTTTAAAATTGGTCTGAATTTGAAAAAATTAGTAAAGATTATATAGAAAATTTAATCAAAACAATTCCACGACGTCTGGAAGCCGTAATAAAAGCAAAAGGCGACAATACCATGTTGGAGCAGGATTGTGTGAGCGGGCTGAGGAATTAAGTCCTCCACTGATACAACTTATACGTTTTTATTTAGAAGTTGGTACAGTCTTTTATGATATTCGGTGCGTGCTCTCTTGACCAGTTCACACAGGAGACTAGATGAAGGAGCCGCCTTACATAGAATCCGCGGGGTGTCGCTCCGGGCACGAGAGCCGCCGAAGTTACCAGAATACTCACCACGAAATAACTGAACATAGACGTGCTGAACTTAACCATCTTTAACACTACCGCCGTTCGAGCGTCCATTGTTCGTTACCATGTTTAACTTAAAACATAAATCTTTAAAACGGTCTCTCGGCAGTGCTTTTGTGAGTATATCCGCGCGCTGATTCTCGGACGGAACATATTCGACTCTGACTTCTCTTTCATTCACTTTTTCGCGAAGAAAATGAAAATGTACGTCTATGTGCTTTGTTCTCTTATGAAATACTGGATTCTTGACTAGTTGAATTGCACTTTAGTTATCAACATATAGAGTCGTTTCATTATCACAGGTGCATCCGATATCCGATAGTAACTTTCTTATCCAGATTAGTTCTCGCGCTGCTGTAGATGCAGCCACATACTCGGCTTCCGTCGTACTTAGCGTTACCAACCGTTGCCTCTGCGACGACCACGTAATGGCTCCGTTTGCGAGACAGAAGACGTATCCCGTTGTGGATCTTCGCGTCTCGATATCTCCGGCGTAGTCAGCATCTGAAAAACCTAATAATTCTGCTTCGCTACCGCCGCTTACATATTTGATACCGTAATCTATTGTGCCTTGAAGGTATGCGAATATTCGCTTTACTGCTCGCCAGTGTGTCGCATTGTGTTTCCCCAGATATTTGCTTACAGAATTTACCGCGAATGCAATGTCTGGTCTCGACACGGCCGCTAAGAAGACTAGTGACCCGACTGCCTCGCGATATGGCGCATCAACTAATTTTTCGTCGTCCTCCTCAGATGGGGACAATGCCGCGTGCGGATCCGCTGGCACACTCACCGTTTTCGCGTTCGCCATTCCGAATTTCTCAATTATTTTTCGTGTATACGCGCTCTGGTGAATCGTTAATGTTTTTCGCTCTTTATCGCGTTCTATCTGCAGACCGACAAAAATATCTGAGTTCTCGACCGTTATTTTGAACGTTTCACTTAATCGCTGAATTATTATCTTAAGCGTCTCTATATTCTTTGAGGCGACCAGGCCATCGTCGACAAATATTAATAGATACACAGTTTCGTCCCTGAATTTCCCGATAAACACACACTTATCTGCTTCACATTCTTCGAAATTATAATCTTTGAGGAATTTTGTAAATTTCAGGTTCCAACATCTTGGAGCCTGTTTTAGCCCATAGAGAGACTTCTCGAGCTTGCATATGACGTTCTTGGGATCTTCTTTCACCTTGAGTCCTTCCGGAATTTCCATGAATATCGTCTCTTCCAGCTGTCCGTATAGAAATGCAGTTTGTACATCGAACTGCATTACCTCGAGATTCTTCACAGCGATTATTGCTAACAGTATTCTGAGTGAGTCATATCTCACCACTGGAGAAAACGTTTCCTTGTAGTCGATCCCTTCTCGTTGCCGGAAGCCCCTCGCGCACAATCGTTCCTTAAAGCGAGATCTCCCGTCTGCGTCCTTCTTCACTCGAAACACCCATTTCGAGTCGATCAGTCTCATTTCCGGCGTTCTTATTACGAGTTTCCACGTATTATTTTCTGCGTGTGCTTTGAACTCGTTTTCAATAGCACTTGCCCACTGCGTGGCTTCAGTGCTGCGCGTAGCCTCTTCGTACGTCATCGGTATGATGTACTCGGCAACGTTTGCGTTGTGCCGGTACCTTTTCGGAATCTGAATTTTCGACCGATCTCGCAGGTTTCTTGGACCTTCTTGTGTCTCTCTTTGGTCGTCTTGTTCTGGCTCGTTCTGTCTTCGATCGTCTCGTTCTGACTCGTTCTCTCGTTCTTGATCTTCTTCGTTGTCCTCTTCTTCAGTGTCTATCACGTTCCCGTTCTTGTCCTTGGCTGTCGATAGTGGAAGAGTTATTTCGTTTTCTTCTTCCTTTTCTTCTGCTTCCGCCGACGGCACTCCGATTTTTTCGTTGAACACGACATTGCGAGCTATGGTGACCTTTTCCGTTTCTGGGTCGTACACCCGGTAATTCGTTGATTCCTCTGTGTATCCGACAAAGATCTTCTTGCTCGCTCGTGCATCGAATTTTCGAGTGAGTTGTTTGGGAGTGTGCACGTACACATCTGAACCAAAAATTCGAAGATGTTTCAGATTTGGAGCTTTTCCAGCCCAAGCTTCGTACGGCGTTACTGCACCACTCGTCCATACGGTTCGGTTAAGGACATATACCGCACAGTTCACCGCTTCTGCCCATAAGTTCAGCGGTAGGTTTTTCGCGATTATCATTGTTCGCGCGCTTTCAACTATTGTCCGATTGTCGCGTTCGGCTTTGCCATTTTGCTCGGGATTGAATGGCACCGTCTTTTCTCTATTGATTCCGCGTTTTTCAAGATAATTGTCCATTTCTCTATTACAGAATTCCAGGCCATTGTCCGAGCGCAGCGTTTTCATTTTTCGACCGAACTTGTTCTCGATCATCTTCTCGAAGATCTTGAATTTTTCGAACACTTCTGATTTCTTCTTCATGAAGTACACGTGTCTGTAGCCGGTCGCTTCGTCCTTGAAGGTTAGGAAGTACCTCGATCCTCCGACTGAGTTTGTTGACATCGGCCCACAGACGTCCGAGTGCATTTTCTCACCCGGTTTTATTCTCTTATCGTGCTGCAGTTTCTTGTTGAACGGCAGTCTGTGCAATTTTCCAAATTGACACGGTTCGCAGAAGACGTCACTTTTGTCCGTAATTGACACTCCAGTCACTAGTCCTTTCTCGACCAGTTCGCGTATCGCGCGTTTTCCGACGTGTCCCAATCGCTCGTGCCACACGGTTAAATTCGTTGTGGCTATATTCGCTTCTTCGGCGCTTCCCTGTTTTGCGACCTTGAAGAGCATGCGATACACATCGTTGTCTTGCTTCATGCCCGTCGCGAGCACCTTTCCATCGAGCACCACTTTGACCCGATTGTTTTTAAATTGCACTCCAAGTCCCTTTTTCGTACACACTCCAACGGAGAATAGGTTCTTGCGCAATTTCGGAACATGTAACACTTTCTCGATTCGCGCGTCGTGCCACACACCGTCGATAAGCTTTTTAATTTCTACCGTACCTTCACCAACGACGTTACAGATTTGATTATCACCGAGTGATATTGTAGCGCCAGTTTTGTCAGTCTTATAGTCGGTAAATCAGTCACGTCGGTAAGTCAGGTGCCTCGACGCACCGCTGTCGATCAGCCAGACCTCGCTTTGATCGGCCGCCATGACATGACTTTGAGTCCATGGCACTCGACTTTTCGAACTCGACGCAACCGAATTTTTACCCGTCTCCACTACGAATGCACAGTCGCGTGGTTTTTCGCCATCATCACGCGGCTTCCGCTGGTTTCGGCACTGACTCGCAATATGTCCCATTTCTTGACACTTGTAGCACTGTAGTTCTTTTATGTTTTTAGTCTTTTTGTTCCCGGCACTTTTCGCTCCTCGCGGACGTCGAGTTTTGGCCGTCGCGGCCAGCGCTTCCGAAACGTCTTCGTCGATTTTTAGCCTCGCGTCCTCTCTGATCAGCCTTTCTTCCAAATTATCGAGAGTTTGGCGTGCAGGGTCGACACTATCCCATGCCACTTGCAGCGTGCCAAACCTCGTGGTCAGACTCGCGAGAATCTTCGCCATTACTGTGGCGTCCGACACGTTTTCACCGACGTCCTTGAGCTGACTCGCCATGTTCGTTACCTTCGCCACGTGTTGTACTGCCGTATCCGTTTCACTCATCCGATACGCATGAAACCTTTGTAGCAGGCCCAACTTGTTCGTCACAGTCTTCTGTTCGTGAATTAAACACAGTTTGTTCCACATTTCTTTCGCAGAAATGCACGACAGCAAGCAGACTTGTTGGGCTTCATCGATATTGGACAAAATAATAAACTTCGCCGTTGCATCATCCTTCACGTTTTTCTTTAACGCGGCCGCGTGTGCCGGCCCTGTGGGTGGTGTTTCCCTCGTGCCGTCTACAATGTCGAGGACATCGTTCATTACAAATAACGCAATCACTTGAGCTTTCCAGCCCTGGAAGTTCGTTCCGTCGAAAGGCTTCACACCCTTCACTGAGATTCCAACAGACATCGCGGATTGTATTTGCACGCTTCCGACACGTTAACACGACACACCAGCACTTGCACAAAATGGCTGACTTTCGTTCCGCGTCACGTGCGACTCACCGAATTTTTACAGCGCTCACACAATATCTCGCAGTTAACCGTTAACTGGGCCCATAACCTGTTGGAGCAGGATTGTGTGAGCGGGCTGAGGAATTAAGTCCTCCACTGATACAACTAATACGTTTTTATTTAGCAGTTGGTACAGTCTTTTATGATATTCGGTGCGTGCTCTCTTGACCAGTTCACACAGGAGACTAGATAAAGGAGCCGCCTTACATAGAATCCGCGGGGTGTCGCTCCGGGCACGAGAGCCGCCGAAGTTACCAGAATACTCAACACGAAATAACTGAACATAGACGCGCTGAACTTAACCATCTTTAACATACCAAGTATTTATTTCATTATGTATTTAATTTATTACGTATTTTATTAAGTGTCCACTTCTTTTTGTCTACTGATAAATAGCTGTCATTTTCGTTAAGTACAGCGTGTTTACACAAAGTTGTAAACATGAATTTCAATTATTCACTAAATAATGTACATACTATAAGGATATATAATAAATAAAACTGAAGTTCGTAACAGTTACGTTAATTCGATTAAACTTCCATCTTTATCTATTTCCAGTAACTGTCCACTTATTTTTATCCCCGACTGTAAGTGATTATTATATATTTTTAGTAATAACACTCAACACGGCTAAAGAGGTTTCACTCTAAAAATGTAGCTGAGGAAATATTAATGACATGATTGTAATCTTTTAAGGTATAACAACAAAAGTTAATGTTGAAATGTTCACTGTTCTATTTTTTGTTCGCAATTTATACGGTAGTTATTTTTAAATGAAGAGTTTAAGCAAAACAACAAAAACAATGAATTTGTTTCGATATAAACATTTGATCAATGTGCACGGTTGTTGGCTGCGTGGGTGCGTCTACTAACGGCGAACAAAATATGTTAATATCTGCATTAGAGGCTGTAAAAGCTTATGTAAATCCCACCCGTGTAATATTGTTTACAGCGTTTCAGCAGTTATACGTACATATTTGGCTATTTATTTATACATAATTTCTTCTTCTTTACAAAAACAAACGTAGCCCCGTGGAAAATTGAAAACTTTGAACGGAATATGAAAGGAGAACAGAGGAACGTCAAAACAAAAGAAGGGAGAAACAGGGGAGCGGCAGACAGATGAAGGAGAAAAACAGAAGAATTACGAATAGCCAACAATAGAATAGATGAAGCGTGTCGCTTCGAAGTGTAACTGCGAAGTCACTTTCTTCAGTTCAGTTAAAATAAAGTTTATTTATATTTATTATTTATAATTTTATATTACATTATAACTAAATATTATTGTCCTCTGTGCGCGATCTTGCCTTCGTGTAATCGCAAGACCAATTTCTACAAAAACAGTAAGTAGAATATATTAATATTTTGTTGCAAACGAACGAACGACAAATTCATACATTTATTTCTTCGTTTGTATTTCTGTATGCAATATAATGCCACGTAAGGCTTTAGTATCTGTAGAGGATGTTGTTGGCGTTATAGAAGAATTTATAGATTGTTTCAAAGAAGGAGAGTACCCAAACTATACGTCAGATATTTGGAAAAGCATTAGCATTGCTTTGAAGAATTGGACAGCACATAATGTGTATGTCAACATCACCCAAAATAGAAGAGACGTAATGGCAATTGCATGTGGGAATAAGGAAATACCCTTTATTGCCTTTAAGTCCAAAAATCAAAACATGTACTAATTTTACTTCGTCTATAGTTGCAAACGACAGCAATGAAAGCTTATATGAATTGGACAGTGAAGCGACTGGGCTTGACGAGTATTTAGTCCACATAACAAAGGAAGAGTGGAAAGAGATGCAGGCGCCAAACATTGTCTACAAGGATAATAGAACATATTCCATATTACAACAAGACGTTTGGACCGACATATTTACTATGGCTCTTGAACACCAAATGAACCTGCCATGTGCATTTAGGATCAAAAATTTTAAAATCTGTGACACTCCAGGAAGTTATCATTTCCTACGCATCACTGGATCCTGCAAAAGCCAAAAATGTGGAAATCCACTTTTTTGTTACTTAGACAATGATCCAGGAGAAAATAACTTTGATATCATTGTCAAAACAAGAAATACGTTGCACGAGAACCATGAGAAGGTTGAACGACCTCTTCGAGGAATCAGGCGACAACGTGTTGGGCAGGAAGTAATATACGAAGGATGTGCTAATTGGTACAAACGCCAAATACGTGAAAACACCAAATTTGGTGGTCGGATCCCTTCTTGTATCCCTAATTTGGACACACTCCGTCAAGCCAAGAAGGAGTGTGTTGATAGAAAATTAGATACAAAACCTTCAGATGGGAAGGATGTAATAAAAACTATAGAAGAGATGAATCGGTGTTCCCCATACTGTGGGTTTATACATGAAATTAAGCGAGACGTTGCCTTTAGCACACCGGCGCAACTGCATGCTTATAAGCAGTATTGCAGAACGATGAAGGATAGCTCATCAATATCTATTGACGATACAGGTAGTATCGTAAAGCCCTTACGTCGGGAAGATGGTAGTTCATTTGGGCACATCTTTCTGTACTCAGTGACAATTAATTTGAATGAAACGACCCTGTCAGTCTATGACATGCTCACAGAGAGCCAGGACACGGACGTGATATGGTGGTGGTTGCGGCATTGGCTGAAATTAGGTGCTCCGAAACCGAAACAAGCCGTGTGTGATTCATCACGAGCTTTGATGAATGGAATTTCACTGGCGTTAAATTGTCAGACAGTCAAGGCATATGTCGAAACTTGTTTCTTACGTGCCATAGGAAACAATGAATATCTTCATCGTTCACCAATTTATACGTTCTTAAGACTGGACGTAGCCCATCTAATGAACATGGTGAGAAAATGGGTTTGTTTTAAAAACATGCGTCACACCGTAGTACGCCAGTTTTATCTACACTGCATTGGGTTAATGATCGATTGCCAAACGATACACCAGTTTAAAGAGATATTTCACTTAACGTGCATTGTTGGTGTAAATGAGTACCAGGACACGATCATTAAAGAAACTGGGTGTTCTGTCGTAAATGCCCGTAAAAAATTGGAGACTTGCATTTGTAATCGCAAGTTTGATGTCAATTTTGAAAACATCCAACTTGACAATAAGGATGATATTGACACAAAGATCAATGCGAATGAAGAAGACTGTACAAACAGTCCAATAAGAGATTGGGTTATGGCATTACGTAAAACAGCCGGAATAACATCCCAAGTTGGAACAGAACCCAACGCATTTTATTTCCCTGATTTTATAGAGCAGTTTATTACACTCGCCCTTGAATTTCCCTTATGGACAGCTGTGGCGATTCCATATGTTGCAGGGCATGCTCTTACAACATTTGTTGAAGGACATTTTAATATTGTAAAGCATAATGTACTGAAAAATTATGCAGGACTTGTACGAGTCGACAAATTTTAAAAATTAGTCCTTAACCCTTTCGTTACGAGCGCCGGATATAGCCGGCATCCATTCAATGACCTGTGTGTACGAGCGCCGGCTGTAACCGGCATCCACTCGATGACCTGTGTGTACGAGCGCCGGCTGTAACCGGCATCCACTCGATGACCTGTGTGTACGAGCGCCGGCTGTAACCGGTATCCACTCGATGACCTGTGTGTACGAGCGCCGGTTGTAGCCGGCGTCAGCGTGATACCGCTTACCCACCGGACCCGCGATACTTTTATTTCTTTTGTTCGTAAGCACCTTGCACATCGATAGCACTTGTCATTCTTTGGTTCGTTCTTCATTTGTTTTAGTCTAAAAATAAAACATGCACTGTGTTTGGGATTAATTGCTATTCTTTAAAGTAGTGGACTGTATTTGAGGAGCCGGATCTTGGAATGGTCTCTGGTGACAGTCGTGAAGAAAGTAATTGCACAAGATACTGTGTAGATGAATAGTTTATTGAGTAGTTTCTAACTAGTTGTCAATGAACAATACCTGGTTATGTGAATGGCTCTAAAACTTGTTATTTGTGAGTCTTGATGTTTTGGACTAATGTAGAATGCTGTAGAGTTGATACTACTGCAATGAATGGGCCTATTTGCTGTTCGTCAGCACATGTGGCGGTAGGCGACCACGTGGCGTGACTATGATTTGATCTACGATGTAATTCGACAATTACGAGTTGCACTAACAAACAATAAGCTAGAGAATAAACCTGCCTATGTTTCTGCTCAGTTCTGGGTGTTTTGTAAAGATGAATCTGCACTATTGCGTAACTGATCAGTTTCTTCCCGTACACAGTGACAAGGGAGCACGAAAACTACCGTTAACTGTAACGATACGAACAGTAATGGCCGAACAAAGCCAGGTCCCGCCCGAAGCCGAGCAGAAGGACGTGAAGTCACGTCACCTGATCGCGTTCTTACTTATGATTGGTTACGGCGTTGGACACTAGTGTGTAACGCGCACCGCGGATTGGATCTCGATCGATACCAATTGATTGGCGACAAGTTCACGGCCGCGCTACTGAGTATGCTAATCTAGTGACGCGCCTGCTTTTCGTGAGGTGTGTATGATCTGTGCTGTAACGAGATGCGGGAAGTGCTGCCGCCCGCCGTCGAGCTGTCTCAATATTGAACACACTGAATTGGAAGCAATCGGGACAAAAATCACGCACCAGTCTTCTTCAAACTATCAGAGACTGATATTCATCCGGCGTGCATTCTGCAATTCCATTGACCCGTATTGAGTTAACCCCACTAAAAGTATATTTCAAACGCACATAATATATTCTGTACGTCCAAACAAATTTCTTCCGTGTGTTCTATTCGGGAGTGAAGTATTTGGTCCAAATTATAATATAACAAGAAATCTTCCTTGAAGCATTACAAGAAACTGGATAACATCTATTAATTTTTCAAGGTTCGTAACATTTATTTGAAAATTTTATTTGGATCTATGTTTAGTTTGTTTTTTAAAATCTTTTTGCATCCCCCTTGTCAGAATGTTACGGCGAAAAATTCTATTCTCTAACGGATTTACTGATTTAGAAAACGATTCAAATAATGAAAATCAAAAGAATGTTACACTAAAGAGAAAAAAAAAAAAAAGAACTATATGTAGTACTTCTGAATCAGAAGCAGAGAAGATTGAAGCAAATGACAGTCACTGTGATATATGGACGTCAAAAAGATTTGTCCCTAAAATACATAAGTTTGCGTCAAGAGATTCTGGAATTAAAGAAAACATTAGTAGATCAGCCAAAATCTTAGACTACTTCCAGCTGTTCGTCTCTGAAGAGCTCGTAGAACTGATTGCAACAGAAACAAATGAATATTGGTCACAAAAGAATAATAATAACATAAACAATTCAGAAGGAACAGGACTAGCCGAACTATACCGTTTCTTTGCTGTGTCATTTTTAATGACACGCAACAAAAAATTAGCATTAGTAGAGTACTGGAGTAAAGATAAACTTCTGCGTAGTGACATTTTTGCAGAAGTAATGACCAGAGACCGCTACTTCAAATTATTACAGATGTTACATTTCACCCATACGGTCGGTCCTACGAATGATCGTTTATACAAAATACGGAACGTCATTGATATATTACGAAAAAAATTTAGTCAAGTATTCAGACCTTATCAACGTCTGTGCATTGACGAAAGCTTACTTTTATATAAAGGACGGCTGTCTTTTAAACAATACATCCCGTCCAAAAGAAATAGGTTTGGTGTAAAATCCTTTATTCTCAGCGATTGTCAGACAGGACTTGTACAAGATTTAATTGTTTATGCCGGATCATCTACAATGGTGCATAGTGAAAATCAGGATATTGGAATATCTGGAGCAATAGTTGAAGCACTTATGAAACCGTATCTTAGAAAGGGCCATACACTTTATGTGGACAATTGGTATTCAAGTCCAGCTTTATTCAAGTTTCTACATAATAATTGCACAAATGCGTGCGGAACGGTTAAAAAACGGAGGAAGGGAATGCCAAAAATCGACGAATGGTTAAAAAGAGGAGAGGCAACATTTCGATCATGCACTAATTTATTAGTCCCAAAGTGGATGGATAAAAAAGAGGTATATATGCTGTCTACCATGCATACGCCAGAATTTGAAACGATAATCAGGCACGGAGGAGAGAAAGTTATACGAAAACCTGTATGCGTATTGGATTATAATAACTCCATGAGTGCAGTAGATAAAGCGGATATGGTCATCAGCACGGTAAATTCCACGCGCAAATCCTTAAAATGGTACCGCAAATTTTTCTTTCACTTGTTGGACATTTGCGTGTGGAATGCCTATTGCCTTTACAAAGACAAAATGAAAGAACCGATATCCATGGCAAAATTTCAACTACAATTAATCAGGGAAATACTGGGAAAATATTACCAAGCTACAAGCCGTCAACATTTGACAGGCAATAATCATCCGGGAAGATTAACGGAAAGACATTTTCCTTCCGTTTATAAATCGGCAGGAAAAAATCGAAATAGAAGGTGCGTCGTTTGCAGTGCAAACGACAAAAGACATGAATCTAAGTATGAGTGCAAAGACTGTAATGTGGGTTTGTGTGCAGATCCTTGTTTCAAAATTTATCATTGTGAATTAAATTACTAAGAATTTTAATTTGACATATTATTTACCCTAAATTGTATTTATTTTTATAATTGTTGACAAGTTTATAATATATAAACATTTATTTAGCAAAATGACGTCTTTTAAGCTTTTTAACGTCTTCAAGTGACCAAGCGCAAGCCTTAATACGATATATAAGATAAGAGATCAGATCGCAAACTATTTGTTAGAGGATTAAAAAATTAGCTTTGCTAATTAAGATAATCCTGGACAATAATAATTGCAAGATCTATAAACATGTCACTATGTAACACGTAAAGAAGAGTACGATCTCGAGAATGACAAGGTAGCGTTGAAAGACGTAAGTCCGAACACCAATTTCCCGACGCACAATATGTACATTTTGCGGAGTCGCTCTCCGTTCAGTGGCGTTACTCCGGCGGCGCGGTGCCCCGTTTGGTGGCGTTACTCTAGCGGAGCGGACTGCCGTAACGAAAGGATTAATGACTATTGTGGCAATGCAACTTTGATTACGTCAAAATTAAAAGTATTCAATCAAAATGAAGTTGCATGCTACAGTCCACCATTAAAAGAACCGAAGGCTTTGGCTGATAAGAGTAACAATAAAGTTGTTATGAATAATGATGAGCAAGGACAAGTTCCGTCTTACAAAGGTCCAAGTGGACAAAGTAAAGACCACCAATTTGTCACTGACAGTTTTCAGGATGTTACTGACTCTGATATAACGAAGATAGAAGTGAGAAAACCAAAAGGGAAATATTTTAAGTGTTACGCTAATATTAAGCACCGCAATACTTTGGCTGCTAACATCCAACGTCCATGGTTACTGCAAAATTGTAATTTGGTAATTAGTCCCGCTAACATCAATGGTTTGTAGTATTTTTGTTACAACACTTGCGGTTTTGATTCACTTACCCAAATTTTGTCGGGGAATGCCATGGATGATCCGCAATATATGGCTCTCATCTCAGCATCAAATAGTAAAGTGTTGCAATTTATTAAACACTTTGTTGCAAATGGTCCTTCTGCTGCAGTCTATAGAGAAAGAGTTATATTACTGAAGGACCTGTTTGTTTCACGTACTTCGGCAAATTTCGATAAGTGCGGCAAATTAACGTCGTATAGAATCGATTTATTCGAATGCCTCACTACAATATGGCTAACATGTTTTAACACCGATCCCAGTGGATGGTACACGTGTCAATGCCCGAATTGTGGTGAATACACTGTTCCCGCTGTAATTTTACAAATTAACCACAGGGTTATTTTAGAAAATGGATTCGGTGCCTTACAGGAGGCATTTCATGAAAGTTGGCAATCCAAATTGTGCAATAAAAATTGTTCAGGTTATTGTCAAACAAAACTGACTGCTTTTAACAGTCAGGTTTTCATTGAGTTAGACGTGCGACTAAATGTCGACTCTGCTAATGGGATATGTGGCGAATTGAGCGATTTTCCCACATATCTGAACCTAGCTGGTCAGCAATATCAACTGGCTGGTGTTATAGCCAGATTGCCCAATCATTACGTGTCATATTGTAGACGCGCGAATAATCGTTGGGAACTATGCAACGATCTTGAAACAAAAATTGTATATGTACGACCAAATACTTCGGTAGAGCCACACGGTGTCGTATATACAAAAATATTTTCTGTAGATGGAGAAGATCGAGAAAGTTCTCTTCTAGAGCAACAAAGTATGTTACAAAAAAATAAAAATAAGCAGCAAAATAGTATAAGCAATCAATTTTCTGCTACAAGTCAGCTTGATGATTCTGATGCAAACCAAAGAGATAACTGGCGGAATAAAGAAACAATCGTCAATAATTGTTGTCCTCTTTTTCTCGATATTAGTGAGATTTATTTAAACAGTACATCTGCAAGGAAGAGATGTGTTCAGCCTCAGATTTGCTGGACAGTACATCTGCAAAGAAAATATGTGTTCAGCCTCAGATTTGCTGGACAGTACATCTGCAAAGAAAAGATGTGTTCAGCCTCAGTTGTGTTAGAGAGCTAATGTACAAAGAGGCATGTGTCAAAAATATGTTGTTTAGTGAATGTTGTCATGTGTAAAAAATATGTATTGTTTTGTTTAACCGACTTCCAAAAAGGAGGAGGTTACTCAATTCGTCATGTATATTTTTTTTTATTTTTTTTATTTTTTTTTAAATTTTGTTTATGTTTGTTCGCGCATAACTTCCAAACGCGTTAAGATTTTGCGATGTGTGTGGTATGGATCGATCGGGTTTGGTGTTCGATTGGCCCCATTTTATTTTTAAAAAAGTTTTCGAAATATTTTTGAGTTATTGTCAAAAAGTGATTTTTGCCGAGAAAAAATTTTCAATTTTTCGCGAATAACTTTTGAACTGGTCGACCGATTTCGTTTTCAATTCTACGGTAGAAAAGAGGACACTCCAGCGGTGGTCGCCATATGGAGTTACCCAAGATATACTAAAAAATTCCCGCTTTTTATCGGTAAAAACTGTATTTTTCGGGTTTTTCCCGTATAACTTTCGACCTAGTTGGGGTCGATGTTTATGAGGTTTTGATAGTTGGAAAGGGGACATTCGCCCCGTGATCTCACATCGATTTCAAAAAAGTGTACCGAAAGAAACTCGTTTTTAAGCGATTTAAAGAATTTAATTTATCTCGCGATTTGTCAAACCGCGAATCGACGTTCGTTCGCGAATAGGGGACTTATGTTCGCTAATAACTCTCGATTGAGGCGACTGATTTTGATGGGGTTTTGATGGTTGGAAAGAGGACACTTCCATGGTGGTTCCTCGTCCATGTAAATAAATAATGAAACGAAAGCGGTCGGTTATTAATAGGTACGAAAAGACATTAAACAGCTAAAAATAAAAAACTTAAAAAAAAAAATACAAAACCGATTTTGAATGCGCTAAAAAGTAAAAAATGATTTCTTTTTCGAATTCGGTGCCAACAGAGAAATAAGAGAAACTGCTGTTACGTCCTGCGTCCTCCATCCGCCACAATTTTTTTGCTTTTCTAAATTATTCAAGAATAACTAATCGATCGTTCTCGCCGCAGTCTCCCGTTCGCTCGATAGTTCTAAGATTTACTCTAATCTAACTTTAGGAATGTAGCACGGTTCTCACGGACTCTTATTTAAGATAAGACACGTACGATTGAGTCCTGGGAAAGGCACCTGTCGCGCCGTTCCCAGGATATAACGCTGATGCAGTGTCAGCATGCGAATGCCGCTCAGCGGAGCACGGCGTCTATATAGGGCAGTACGAGACCCTTTTCGGACACTCTTGGTTACGGCAAATACCTGTACGCGCACTCTTGGTCGCTACGACACTCTTGGTCACGAAAAGCACCTGTACGCGCTCATTTGATTACGACAAGTGTTAATACGCGCGCTCTTGCCTACGAGAGTCTCTTGCGAATTATTTTACTTCAATTCACTTCAGTGCGTGAAGTGCTCCGAACAGCACCGTTATCCACATTTAAGAATTCAAACGCGGGTGCGAAGCGCAACACCCGACTTAGTGTTCACCTCCAGTATCTTTCAAGTGTAACGAACAGAATCAAGTCAAATCAAGTCGAATCAATCGAATCAAGTTAAGTCCAAGCGAATAATCAACACGATAAAATCAGTGCCATTGTTCCTGCATCTCGTCAGGCAACACCAGGTTTGTGTAATCAAGCAGTCTTTGTAATTCGGACCATTCTAGGCAACCAGCGTGGTGAAACCTCTGAAATTCAACTAATTATAAGTAACTTGCGTGATCGAGACTCTGCGTCTAGTCTCAATATCCGATTCTCCGGTCGCGATAACGAAGTGGAGCCGTTCTACTCCAAATTGTAGGGTTCGATCAATTAATAAACACCATGTACACAATCTCGTGAGTCACCTATTGCACACCCATCCTCGCAACACTACACGTACACCCGCGTAAAACTTGGTTATCGGAGTGTTCTCTGAGTGTAATTAGACAGGGGATTTCACCCCTTTTCTTCCCGCGATACCGAAACCGCCGTGCGCATAAATCGAGTGGTCCTTGCTGCCGCCTTCGAGCCTGTGCCTGAGTCGCCGTACGGGCAATATCCCGCGGGCACCGTCGAACCTCTGAGTTTCGGTGACCCCTCTGCGAATCTTTCGCGCGACATCAGCTCACAGGTTTCGTTAGCCGGCGGCGGGCCCCCTCGCTACGATCGTGGCTCCCCAACCACCTTCGGCGCACCACGGTTCGGGCCCGAGGTCAGTGGTCACATCCTCGGATCGCAACTATTCTACCAGTCAAACCCATAACCAGAGAGCGCCCCGACGTCGCCGGCCACGTGAGGACTATAGAGGAATTCGGGGAGGCGGAGTAAAACAGTGGGCACGCCGCGTAGCTGCCCGCTTGTATCGGTCGCAGCTATCTCGACAAACAGCGAGCGAATCCGCGAATTCCCTCCCGCCTACCTACCCGCACCCCGGACAGCACGCGCCACCGTCCTGGACCTCTCCAGAACAGCCTTGTCCGTTCGAACTACCCCCAGGGCAAGATCAGTTCACGGTCTACTTCGAACCTCTAGAACCGGAAATCGTACCGTCTACCATCGTGGTAACTGAGATCTGCGAAGATTCGGATGTCGAAATCATAGATTAAGTAACCCGCACGAACGCGAGTAGATTCTTGGGTTGGTGTAATTCCGAGTCACCAGCGACGCTCACATTGTCTGTACCGTAACCATTCGGACGCGAGTAGATTCTCAGGTTGGTGTAATCCCGAGTCACCAGCGACGCTCACATTTTCTGCGCCGTAACCGCACGGACGCGAGTAGATTCTCAGGTTGGTGTAATCCCGAGTCACCAGCGACGCTCACATTTTCTGCGCCGTAACCGCACGGACGCGAGTAGATTCTCAGGTTGGTGTAATCCCGAGTCACCAGCGACGCTCACATTTTCTGCGCCGTAACCGCACGGACGCGAGTAGATTCTCAGGTTGGTGTAATCCCGAGTCACCAGCGACGCTCACATTTTCTGCGCCGTAACCGCACGGACGCGAGTAGATTCTCAGGTTGGTGTAATCCCGAGTCACCAGCGACGCTCACATTTTCTGCGCCGTAACCGCACGGACGCGAGTAGATTCTCAGGTTGGTGTAATCCCGAGTCACCAGCGACGCTCACATTTTCTGCGCCGTAACCGCACGGACGCGAGTAGATTCTCAGGTTGGTGTAATCCCGAGTCACCAGCGACGCTCACATTTTCTGCGCCGTAACCGCACGGACGCGAGTAGATTCTCAGGTTGGTGTAATCCCGAGTCACCAGCGACGCTCACATTTTCTGCGCCGTAACCGCACGGACGCGAGTAGATTCTCAGGTTGGTGTAATCCCGAGTCACCAGCGACGCTCACATTTTCTGCGCCGAAACCGCACGGACGCGAGTAGATTCTCAGGTTGGTGTAATTCCGAGTCACCAGCGACGCTCACACTTTCCGCGCCGTAACCAGTCGGACGCGAGGATACACGTAGGTTTAGTGTCGAATCAGGACACAGAGTATATTTAGGCGCGTGCGACGTCTCTGCGAGCCGCTCCGCTGACACGTCAAATCTTTTATCGGCCCGGTCACTTCGTCTGTCTTCCGATCCCCGGTATACCTGGTGTATGCAGGGTGCCGAAAAACGGAGGACGTAACACTGCTATATACGGTTTTCTATCAAGTCGAGTAGCAAGTATCGCACAAGTCTTAAGTCTGAAAGAGTATACAAATATAATCCAAAACTCTAAATTTGCGCACGCGAAAGAAAGTTAAATTTGTTTAATTTTGTATGGTGCTCATTAAATGAATTAATGCAGTTACAGCAGCAGATTCTCTTATTTCTCTGTTGGCACCGAATTCGAAAAAGAAATTATTTTTTACTTTTTAGTGCATTTGAAGTCGGTTTTATCCTTTTTTTTTAAGTTTTTTATGTACATTCCAATCGATACTATCACTAACCAATTATTTTAAAATGTGGTATAATAGGTCTACTGGCGAAGATCCACATTAAAAAATCGAACGCGCTAGTCATGGTACCTCATGGGTGGCATGGAAGATGTATACTGTAAGACCACGTGAAAATGTATACTGTTTCTGGAAAGACCTTATATATATGGACCACCTCCGACACACTGATCCAGAATGATTGGTCAGTTAAAGTCATCAAGTCAAAGTGATACTGTACAAAAATGGAGCAAAGGAAGATTGAGAGACTATGAGTAATAATTGTAAGTATTAGATGTCAAATGTCGTAATACCATAATGTACCTGACAACTGAGTTTGTGCCAGTAAAGTAAGCAGCCATATATTAAATATTAAATGCACAACTAACCTCAAACTGTACGGTCATCGCCATCCTCAAAGAAATTTGAGGGTTCCCTTTGAGGGAATCGTTCTTTCCAGCAGCTTTGGACCCTTTCCTTAGATGTTCTAAATACGGCTCTTAATGTTAGCGCCACCTCATTTTTGGTGGGCCTCATAAAATTTCTGTTCCTTAGGAGGGCATCTACAATAATTACACATAAACAAAACTTAGTTGGCATACGATATGAGGAAACAGTAATACAAACGTGTAAATAGTAAATCTTACAACTCTCATCCTCAGTACATGAGATACGATATGGGTGCAAATTTGACCCAGGTAGGATTTTATAAATGCTCAAATTTAAGTGATGAATATATTATTCGTCCAAATAATGTTCTTTTGAAATCTTTCAGGATGCCACTACCAGAACTGAAACAAGAGGAAAAGGGAAGATGAGAATTTGCAGTGGCTGCAATGACACATTCTAAGAGCATGTAAGATTATGTATCATTCTTTTGCCACATATTCAATGCAATATTTCTCTCTTCAATTTTCTTTCACTATTCTTCTTCTTTTACAGGCTGCAATAATGTGCAAATTCAAATATTTACATATAACAAATGATGTATACATAAATAGAGATATATATGTGTCTACATAAAACTGATGTTATATGTATATATTAAGCAGTCAAAAATATGAAAAAGTCTACGTACCCCTGAAACCAATGGAGGTCTTCTGCTAGGATAAATATACGTTTAATACGTCTTTTAACGGCTTTCATTTCAAGGTAATCATTTTTTATCCTTTTATACTTGTGACGCGTGGGATCCGATCCTCGCGAGGGCACGGCGCGGTACGGTGGTTTGGGAGAAAAGGCGTAACTCGGGCGATCGCGACTTCACTGCACATATATTAAATGAATACTATTGGATTTATGTACATCGGTTATTCGGTCCCGATAATCTTCGGACATATATATACGGCTCTTTCACTGTTACGGTTGTTACTCTCTAATTCTAGGTCAGTGCGGTCCACGAGTGGGGCCCCTCACGCCGCTAGTTCCACCTCCACTAGGTACAAATTCTTCCGTATGCCGATCATAACACGCACCAGTGTGGCCAGAAGTCGTGCCGGGCACCAGCGGTGTTCGCGGGAGTGGGGATACGCGCAAGTGTACGTGCCCTGTCTGTGAGAGCTGCGTGGACTCCACACTCCACAGGACTCGCACACAGGGCACGCACACTTGTGCGTATCCCCACTCCCGCGGTCACCGATGGTGCCCGGCGCCACTTCTGGCCACACTGACACACACTGAGCGTCCGTCGTTTCCAGGGCAACAGTAGCTCGGTGGGGGAACCGAAAATGCCCCGGGGCACTTTCTTGGATCGCACTGTTCTAGGTCTACAACAGTCTACAAGCGTCGCGGCACGCGACACCTCCATTTCGGCTGATTTCGGCAGAGCCTCGCGTCCCCACTTCTCTCGAAGACGCACCGCTGCCCCGCGCAACCGCTCGGCAGTTACATACTTCTACTTCATATTTCTTACGTCATGTTGCAAGTTAGCCTACTGATAAACTACATTCCCCTTTTTTACATAATTTATTAAACTAGTATTACCTTTATATCAATTAAATTTTTTTTTTGCTGGTTAGAACAAAACAATAAATATTAAACACATGTTAGACGAAAAACACATAACGCATTTAATTCGATACAAACGCACACAACAAAATACTCTGTTTTTAGAGTGCGAATACCGCTTGTGCGGACGACAAATTGTTACGTCCGGGCAGTGATAGCATATTTGGCATCAAAACTCCATCGGACCTGGCGGGGTGGGGGAAGCCTCAGCATGTTAAACACTTGCCGAGGTTTCCCCCACCCCGGGAACTCGAATGGAGTTTTGATGCCAAATATACTATCACTGCGTCCGGGCGTCGAGAGTCGATATTTAATAGTCGATCAAAAGTTTGTCAAGGATGGACGGTAGTCGAGCGGTCGACCGTTCCGCCCGGGAGTAACGCGGGAATAAATAAAATTATATATCAACCGAAATATGATTATAGGCTTATTAAACAATGACCGAAAAGAAAAATAACGAGAAAGGAAATTATCTGTTCGATGTGCAGGACTTACAGGATGCCCACCTCCACTAAACCCGTACAGGTTCTGAATTGTTACGTTAGAATTCGAGTATAAGTAATGTTATATAGAAGCATGCAAAGGAAATAAGAGAATAGATCGGATATAGTGTGAAACCAAAAAGTGTATATTCTGACATATATAGATTTGTTGCGTCTATAAATATGTCGACATGCGTTACCGTTCCAGAGGTGTTTCGTTTGTTAACAAAGCATAGCCATTATTAAGTACACTTGATTCAAACGCAGGTTTCTGACACCAATTCCCCCGCTGTTAAAAGTGGATATAGCGTTAGGTTGAGAATCGAAATATTTGTATAATCAGAAAACAGGAAAGCTAACTATTTACGCAATCTCGTTTTCGGTAGTACGACTTCGTTGGTATGCTACGTGTGATATATTTGGGTTCAGCGACGATGTTCGAAATTCGCTACTCCTCGCGACATAATCGGTACATGAATATTCGATAAGAAAAAATATAAAGACAATTTTCGCTTCGCCTGACGCTTGGAGCACTCGGTTATGCATGTGCCCTTACGAGTGTTGCCCTAGGTTTCCCGTAATACTTGTATTGGAGCAAGAGTCGGGCCAGCAATCATAATTCAGGTAAATAGTTGAAATATTCTTACCGTGTTGCTGGAAACGCTCTGACAATCACTCTTTTCTACTTCTCTCGCTTAGATCGGCGGTAATGTCGGTGGAATTCGTTGGTTAACAAGGATGAGTACCTTCGAATCGTAAATGTGTATTAATACTACGATTAGGCCTAAAATTGCCTAAGCTCAGATGTTATATGAGCTATGCAAGTTACTCGCGATAAGACTCCTTAGACCAATCTAGATATTTCAATTCAGTCTAAATACGACGCCAGTTCTTCACACGAGAAAAGAATTATTCCGTTAGGCTCTAAATTGTAAATAATATTATGCGCTTTAAATGAAACTTATGAATTAACGGGTTCGGCGCAATTCGCCGAACACGTGCCGGAAGCTAACGCGGATCGCACTTTCGCACTCTAGATAATGTTTAAAGAAAAAGGAATATGAGTCCTTGCTCTTATTAATAACTAGATTTTACGACTAAGTTTAACGAGGATTTATGAGTCTCTGATTTTGCTGCAAGAATTGGCACAGATTAGCTCACGAAAGAATAACTAAGATATCCTCGGACAAAGGACTACGTACCTCGCGACTATACAGCCAAGTGCGACGATGATCGCGTCTCGAGGTGGTTCCTAGGCTTGCTCAGGGATAGTTTTTCATACCCTTTTCGCGGAATCGACCACATAGCGGTCGACGGTATGTACAAATATCCGCAGAACTGTGTTCAGCGAGACACTGATTTGGCTCGTTAGTCTCTTTCTCTAGTTAGTGAATTTTATTGTGAGGGCGACGTGATTCCGGGACGTAGAGATTTGGTATCTCTCAAACGCACGCTTTGGTTGAAATAATGATAACGAAAAATAATCTTATGCCGTGGCGATGCCTAACGGAGGCGTAGTTAATAAACGAAAAGAGAGCGAGAAAGACAAACAAAAATTCTTAAGCGAAACCTCTTCGCTAGACTTAACTATATATATCAAAATCTGGCCACAGTGCTTTATATATATATATATATGTATATACTACTTCATCGTGACTATATATAAATATCGCGTACGCTTACCTCAAGCGCTTATCTGTGTAGAGATCAGACATACACCGCTGACAAGCAATACGTGCGGTTTGTCGCAAGCATTGCATCACGCATACGTTCGCGTTTGTATATCATCTGTACCACGGCACACATCTCTCACACAGAATATACATACATTTTACCAGATACAGACTAAACCCACTTACTACATTACCTCTCGTCGCCTAGTGGTTCGAATCCACGGGCATAATCACGCATGCCCATTACATAGTCAGTGACAACTATCTGATATTTATTTTTGTTTTACCTCGGTTATCACCTCAGGGATCTGCTACTCCTTCAGAGTACCTTTCCGTCGTAACCGAGGGATATGTAACGTGTCAGGGTTACACACTTTGCCCTTGTTCTTTCACTGCTACATCGACACAGAGAACGGCACTCTTGAACCACGCGCAACGTTGCACGCACATCGAGTGATAGTGGTGACGAAGGCATTGGCGCCTCTGCGCCTCTCTCGGAATGGCGGATGGTTGGCGCATTCCTAGCCGGATGGACGGGCTTGAGACCGGGACGTAAAATCTCACCGGCCTGCGTCTTCAGCGGGCGGGTGGTGGGCCGCCCAGGTAACGTCCGTGTCCGGGTCCATGTAACGGACATTGCTGGAGCCGGTAATCCCGTCGGACTGGCTGTGGGCGAAGGTGCACTCCTCACATTCCTGGACCGTTCTTGACACGACGATCGGGCTTATGCATCGGTGGCACGTCATGGAAGGCCACGGGTCCACCGTCAATGTGTGGAGGTACGCCCCTGGGAATTCATGCCCCCGCTCCTGCTGTACGTCTAATACGCATATTTCACAAAAAATCATCCACCCCCACACCCCCAACATAACTTGCAAAGTAAATTTGTCCTTTATTGTAATAGCCGGTCACTGTGGGTAGCTTCATGGCTGTAGCGGTACTGAATTAGGTCACAGGCCCTCGGCCGTCACTTGCTCGGGGCTCGGTGGTGGGGGTACTCCTTCCCCAGGCTTCCACCCCCTTATGTTATTGTCGTGCAGCACAATCTCCACGTTGTCACTTGTTCGTTTTTCCGTCACACCGACACAGAGAATGGCACTTTTCCTATCGCGCGCAACGTTGCATGTGCATCAAGTGACAGTGATGACGGAGGTATTGGCGTCTCGGCGCCTCTCCCGGAATGGCGAATGGTCGGCGCATTCCTCGCCGG
Source organism: Priocnemis perturbator (assembly GCA_963942575.1). NCBI lineage: Eukaryota > Metazoa > Arthropoda > Insecta > Hymenoptera > Pompilidae > Priocnemis > Priocnemis perturbator. Next base: position 6,106,761 of record OZ012643.1, on the reverse strand, counting down.
ATGGTCGGGCGGGTCAATTCATTCAATTACGCCGGTTAAGGGGGCGTGCGGCAAGCGCACAACTCTCATCTCCCAACGTCCTCGGATGGCTGGTGGTACTGAGCCCATATGATTTCCACGTCAGTTACGATGAATAGTTCCCCGAAGGTTCGGGTAATGTCTTCCCGATGCGTATACGCGAAGGCACACTTTTCGCATTCGTCCGTGGGCCATGTGGACACGATATGTTTGTCACAGCCACTGCACGGTAGTTCCAGCCACGGCTGCACCGTGGGGGCGTGGATGTATAATTCCGGATGATTTCTCCCGTATGCCCTGTCCGCCCAGTTGACGCATTCCGTACAATAAAACTCACTCCAGCTCCCGGGTCCTCGACATATCGCAAACATGTTGCCCTTGTTGCAAAAACCGTGTCGCTTCATCACCCTTCATCTTGACAGGCAAGGCCTTAGGGCTCTAGGCTAAGACACACTAGGCACAATCTAGGGGCGCTAACGAAGTGCTCAAGTGAATCTTATTTATTCAAATTGATGAGATCGTTCTGTTATGTTACTAAGCAAAAATTATGGGCATTAACACGAACAGATTTCAGCAGAAATGTGTTATTTTTTACCTGTATAGGAATCTACGTCGTTGACCGTAAGTATGTGGTCATACGTAGCAACGCTTGTTTGAAATGCAATTACGGTTGCTATGTTCGAGACTTTCGATTCTTTCTCACGCGAGACTCGATTGTGTTTATTTCAGTTTGAGCGTTAGTTGTTTAAGTGATCTCACGATAGAAAGTAAGTATGAATATTTTACCATATAATTTAAATTGAATATTATTATATTAGCACGTTCCGTGCCGCGTGAGACGTATACGACCCCCGCTGAACTTTCCGTTCGGCGGCTTGGAATTGTCATTGAAAAACGAAAAATTGTTTAAAAATGTATTTCAGAGCCAAATATAATCATCCTAATATCATGTGTACTGCGTTCATTGTAGCGTGGGGCTTCCGGGCCCCACGCGGTGTAGCAATCATTTTTTTCGACCGCCTTTTGTCAAACAGCAGAGATTTTATTTCGGTCAGTCATTCATTTATGCGTCGTTGAAGCAACAATTACTTATGGTAGTGCAAGGGTTGAATAAATGTGTTTTTATATACATGTTATATAACATTATTGTTTCTTATGCTTATTATTTTGATTGCTGTTTTTATATAAGATTTATTATTTTATAATTTGATATTTTAAGCCAATAGTTTACCAAAAATGAATAAGAGGAAGCTTTCTGGAGCTGAAAATCGGAAACGAAGGGCAGAAAAATATGCTGAGCAAAGTAAATCCCAAGGGAGTTTAGCTAAATTTCTTAAAAGACCGGATTTATTTGATTCATCGCATTCAAAAGACATCGAAGAACACCGTTTAATAAGTGCAACATATACTTCAAACGACTACAGTAATAACAAAATCTCTTCAAAACAATTTGGAATCAATAACAGAAATAGAACAAGACCTGGCATCACGTTAATTAATGACAATTCAAATCCATTCACCTAGTAAAAGTGAAGAAGGTTAGCAGCAAAATGATTATGGAGACGTAGGAAAATGGCCAGAGAACACCACATTAATAATGGATCTGTTAATCAGAATTGGACCAAAACAAATAACAAATTAATTCTCCAACGGTTTTTGAACAAGGGAAGAATCGAAAATTTCACGAGGGGATATTATGAACGATTTCTTCCAAATGTTAAAAAGTATCACCGCGATTGGTTAGTATATTTAAAAACAAATGATGCCATTTACTGTTTCTGCTGCAAATTGTTTTCTGATAAAAGAATAGCCCTTACTACAGAAAGATTAAAAGATTGGAAGAATTTAACTTCAAAATTAAATGCTCACGAAACAAGTAAAGAATACTTCAATTTCTACAGTCGTTGGAAGGAAATCATTCAAAGAATTGAACGTTGTCAAACTATTGATAGTACACTTCAGAAAAATATGAGTGATAATATTAGGCATTGGCAAGAAGTTTTGCACAGAATCATCTCGTTAATTAAATTGCATTGTGCTGGATTATGTATTAGATTTCGAACCGTTTATATTTCCCGGGCCAAATGACTGCGTGACGTCATTTCACGCGCCAATTAGGACGCTCCACGACAGTGCGCGACTTCCCGCGCTCACCTACTTAGCGCGCTCTGTAGTGTGCCGTGCGCCCGCTCCTTATATGGGCATGATTATAAATCACCCAATCTGATTGGGTCTAATACTAACAACGAACAAAAATGCGTGTGAGGCGCCGGGAGACCGCGTGGCGCCAGCGACCTCACCTTGACTAATCCTGTTACGACCGTGAACACGTGCACATTGAATTATAAAAGATAACGAGAAACGCGCAAGTTTCTATTATAAAGAGTTATATTAAAGTTAGTGTTATAACATAAAGTGTTCGTTCACAACTCCTAAATTAATCCTAATTCATTATTCCTAAGTCCTAATTCCTAATAAAGTCCTTAATTAATTATCCCATCAGCCTAGCATCGATCTCTCCTTCATTCCACATCGTCGACTGTCCCTAGACGAGTTGCTCGCAAACTTAACGAGCAATCATACAAAACATGCATGGAACTCAAAATTTGGCATTACATCGAAAATCTGATCAATTATACAAAAAAAATTGTTTATGAATCGCGCAACTTATCGCAATGTGCCTGGGTCGGACTGGGGGCAGCCCAGGAAAGCGTCAAGTTTATAGAAGCAGGCGTAAATCTGCTTCACGGACGGGCAGAACCACCATTTATTTTAACAAAGAAATAAAAGATATATATACACCGCACTCAATGTCCACATTTAAAACTCTTAAAATTACCGCTTAGAATTATAGAATAAATAATAAATCAAAAACAAAGAAATGAAAATTAATACTTCAAGTTCGCCTCTACAAGGAGCGTGAAGGAAGGAGGAGGCTCGCCAGCACGCCAAGCAGTGCGCGAGTACCTCAGGTAAAACGAAACGAGGGACGTAGCGGCAAATATCTCGCTACGCACACCTCAGGATATCGGCAGGAAGAATACGATTGCACACACAAGCGCGCGCGGGGATACGCCGCCGCGGTCGCCAGGAAAGTCGGAATCTCGTCAGGCCGAGATTGCTCTGACGAGCGGAAATTAACAAGACAAAATTAACGCGAATGGAAGAAATACGCGCTTTAAGTGCACAAACAGGCTGTCGCGATCCGAACCGGCATCCGCGGCTGTTTTGGCCGGCGCGCATTCGAATCGGTCCGTTGCGACCTCGCCGCTGTCGAGGCGTTCCGCGACGCTCCCGCTCCCCGCGCTCCCTGCCACGGTCACGGGTGGACCGAGTAGCTCGGAGGCCGGGGGGACCGCGGGGAGGGGTCTCTTTCCCCGAATCCACCTGTGGATGAGGTGACTAATTAGTCCCTTTGAGCGAGTGAGCGAGTATAGCGAGCGAGTGATTAGCGGTTTTTCTTTGAGGCGTGAGTGAACAGTGAGCGAACTTTGGCGTATCTTCTGCACCGTTAAACTTTGGCCGTGCGTGGGAGGTTCCTTGAACCTACGTTTTGTGACGAAGGCGGAAGCGCCGTGTCTGTCTTTTGTAAGACTGGGCGAATAAAAAAGGGTGCGTGACCACAACGGGCGAGGTTGTCTTTCGATCCGACCTACTACCTTCGGGGACGGTCCCCAGCCGCGGTCGCGGCTTCTCCATCGCTGTTCCTTTCGGATTCTTTCGCCGGCGCGAAAGAACGACGGGTTCCGCAAAAACACAGGCACTTATCCGTTAAATTATACTTAGGCGAAGATACGGACGCACTCGCGGCAAATTAATGGCCAATATGGCGGTAAGGTCGACACACAGCACGTGTCTCACCTCTGCAAAAATGTCACAATGTTTCAGTACGGCATACGAAAGAGAACAGGACGGCTCGCACCCGCGCGAGTCGCGGAGACGCCGGAAGCGGGACCTCCCACCACCGACTAATTACAATACCCAATCAGTGTCACTCATTAACGTGACAGACACGAGAGAGATAATCGCGTAACGCATGGGCCTAAAAATAGAACGCTACGGATAAAGTAAACAAGGAGTGTATACAAGTATGTACAGTAGGTGCGAGGCGCACGGGACAAATATTACCAGTTGAGGCGAGCAGCATGCGGATGGGTACAAAAGGAAGCGCCAATCCCAAACAAAAATAATGGCAATTTTTTAAAGATATCTGAATTGCTGGCCACATATGACCCAGTTATGAAGGAACATTTTCGAAGAATTAAAAACAAAACAATCCATCAACATTATCTCGGTAAAAACATACAAAATGAAATTATAGATATGTTGCATAAAGCAATCAAGGATGCTATAATAACGAAATAAAAAAAATGTAAATATTATTCTATAATAGTTGACTGCACTCCAGATCTTTCTCATAATGAACAAATGACAATAATCGTTCGTTTTGTAAATATTTGTAACGCTCCTAATCAGGATGGAAGTTACGTAGAAATATGCGAGCATTTTCTTGGGTTCATAAATATTGATGATACTATAGGAAAAGGAATGACGGAAAAAATATTAGAAGTGCTGCAAGTTTACGGGATTTGACTAAATGATTTAAGAGGTCAAGGGTACGACAACGAATCAAATATGCGAGGCAAGCACAGTGGTGTTCAAAGTCCTATTATCTCAATGTGTCCAAGAGCTTTCTTTATTCCTTGCTCGTCACATACACTAAATTTAGTAGTGAACGATGCTGCAGGCTGTTGTGTGTGAGCCGTATCTTTTTTTGACATGGTGCAGCACCTTTATATATTTTTTTCTTCATCTCCACAACGATGGAGTATTTTAACAGAACACGTAGAATAATTAACAATAAAACCTGTCACCGTACAAATTCGAGTGAAGTGTGCCTGTGAGCACGGCCCGCCAGCGGTGACTTAGTCTGACGGGTCTCCGGCCTTCTTCGCTGCGGCGGGGGTCCTATGCCGAGATCTCCTTCGGGCAGCGACGGCCAAGTCCGCTCCGTGCTGTTGAAATCGTATGTAGTGAGCGGAAGCGAATGTAGTGAGCGGGTTTCTTTTATGCTGCAATGTAGGCTGTTGTATTACCTTGATATATGCCTGATGTACAGTTTGTATATACAGAGTCTTGATCGACGTGTGTACGCTCGCCGGTGTTATCGTATGTACCGGGCTACTGTTGCCGGTGACGGAGAGCGTCGTTGTACGTCGTGTCTTGTTGTGGTGGGAGAGTGTGAATCGGGCGAAATCTTTGCCGGTACCAAGAGCGGGTTAGATTTCCCCGACCACAGGTTTTTTTTGGAATTTCCTACTATTGGGTTGGCGAACTGCACATCGCCTTGGCCGGTGCCGAGAGCGGGTGAGGTCGATTGCAGCCACCGGGTATAGCGGAGTTGTGTGTATTGGTAAACGAAATAAGCGTGGCCTTGACCGGTGCGTGGGCGGGGTAGGCCACCTTATCCATTGGGTAATTGGTAAGTGAATTTGTGAGGACGAAAGCCAGCGTGGCTGTGGCCGGTGCGTGAGCGGAGTAAGCCACCTCGTCCGTCGGATATTGCGGTAGGTTTTTGGATGCTGGATTTTGCTAAACGTCGTGATTTTACTGCTTTTAATCGATTACTTCAAGTGGTCGCGAGTAAATTAGAAGTTATCGTCGTCTATGGCGATACCGATGCGGCACGGCGCGGATTGATCTGATAACCGGGCCCGTCTTTTGCGGAGCCTTCCGGGATCGACAATATGTCACGCGGTGAGCTTCTTGCTAGTTCGCTGTCTCTGGGCTTTTGCAGCGCGTCAGAGGGTGATCGAAGATTCGATGCTAATTGCCGCGGAACGGCGCCTTATATACCCGAGCCGCGTGAGGGGAGGTATGTGATTCGTGATGGGAAGTACCGTTATGTTCTTCCCCTCACGTGCTCGGGCATGATTAGGCCGGTAAGTGAGTGTCGCGGTTCCTCACCTTACCGGCCACGCGGTGTTTGTGCGCGTAGGACTCGCTCTCCTTGTTTCTATGGTCTCCGCCGGGCGCGCGCCGGTGCGATCTCCTGTGCCGGCGCGGGCTTCAAAGTCTGTACGGTTACAAACCCCTTAGTAATACACGGTGGGCAAGTCGTTTAGACGCACTTAGACCTCTAAAATTTAAATTGGGAGATATAATAAAAGCATTAGAAAGTTTTTTGGATGTGCAACAATCAAATAACACAGTAACTATTGCCAAAACTAAATCTGAAGCAAAGGGCTTGTTAAAAAATATTGCTAATTTTAAATTTATTTGTTCATTGCTTATTTGGTACGATTTGCTACAGAACATAAATATTACAAGCAAAGCTTTGCATGAAATTAATTTAGATTTAACAACAGCAGAACTTCACATAAGGAAATCTTTGAATTATGTTAACGATTATAGGTGTGATGAAAATGTTGAATCTATAATAAGAAAGGCCGAAGAAATTGCAGCTAAATTAGATATTGAAAAAGATTTTGAAATAACTAGGACCCGAAACCGCAATCAAAATATCTCTAACGAAAAACAGCAATTTAAAATCGACTTTTTCCACGAAATTTTAGATTACGCAAGAAACTCTCACTGAATGAACGTTTTGAGTTAATAAAAATGCATAATAAGAACTTTGTTGTTCTGTACGATTTTCACAAAAATTCAATGAATGAAAATGATCTTTTAAATGAATGTACAAAATTAGAAATATTGTTAACAGATAAGACTGAACGGGTCATTTCAGGATTAGATCTTTTTACGAAATAAAATATTTTCGAAGCAGTTATGCTAGTGAAGACTCATCACCCTTAACGGTCCTCAACTATATATATAAAAAAAATTAAACTCCTCTTTGCCAAATTTATTTGTAGCTTTCAGAATACTTTTAACCCTTCCTGTTTCTGTTGCCAGTGCATAAAGAAATTTTTCCATATTAAAATTAATTGAAACATACCTCAGAACGACAATGACGCAAAACAGACTGGACGGATTAGCTACAATTTCAATTGAACCAGATATATTAAATGAATTAGATATGACTGACTTAATAAATACGTTTGCTAATGTGAAAGCTCGAAAAATATCATTTAATGTTTAAGATTTCACCGCATATTATTTATATTTATGAAAATGCAATTTTTTTAGTAAAATACGTGTTTATTGTTAATATTTTATTTAATTATGTTGGTTTTAATATATATATTGTAATTGTAATAATAGTAATAATAATAATATATTTGTGTAGGTGCAATATAAATCAATAAATTATGATTGTAAAACAAATCTAATAGCTTTTAGTATGTGTTGCGTATTCATAGTCCTCTCGGGCGGGCGGCCAATGGGCGCCCGCGACGTCCTCACCGAAATCAATCACGCGTCGATACTCGGGCGATACTCTATGTAAACGCGCCTGATAATTAGCAGCGCCGCGTCGCGTTCTTCTAGGGCAATTGTTCTCGCGGGCTCCCGCGTGCTCTCGCGACGGCCATTACCGTTTACTGTCTCGGAGTAACAAGTGGTCTCTCATACGTGGGAATATATTTTGGTGTTTCTCGACCACGGTGCGTTATAGTTCGAACGATCAAGTGTAAGGGGCTCTTCTCCACATCCATCGGGCTTTTCTCACGTCCATGTATATAGTAGAATAAGTGTTTTAGGGAATAAGGATTCTCGGGAATTCCTCAACCACGTGCTCTTTCTCGTGCGTGCTAAGGTGTTCACTCCAGTTCACGTTTCTGTCGTACATTTACTGACTAAGTCTAAGAGCAGTGACTCCTCGCCCATCGGCGTCTCTCACGCACATTTGTACAATTCATAGTTTAAGTGCTTTAGTTTAATAAAACTCTCTGGTTCTTCTCACCCACGTGTGCTAGTATTGTGCCGGCCACGAGTCGTTAAGTGCGTATCAGTTTAGTTTCCTTCCGCGAAATTCCTCACCCGCGCTAAACCAGACTCCTCAGGCGATAGTGCAGTTTTACTGACACTAACCGAAACAAATCATGTGACAAAAGAAGCCGCGATGATCCGACTGCATTTACTCATCTTGATTTACTGCCGATTATTCTACGAATTATTATATAGGTCAGACCAGCCGTGTACCGTATATGGTTGTTACGAGCCACGGCCTGACGTGGTGAGGATTTTCGTCAGTGCCGATAGGAAAAGATATATGTGAGAGGAGTGAGCGGCTAAGTACAGGCCTCGTCCGATTTTTCACGGCTGCACCCCGCACGTCGCTACCCTTTGTGATGCCTCTCTAACAGCTCCTCGTACTCCCTTGCGGAAATACGTCTTGCCGGTCGAAAGGAGGAGAGAGGGGGTTAAGAAAATCGTCTCCGGCCTCGGCCGGTTTTTCACGGCTGCACCCTTCGGCCGATTCGGTTTTTGAGTCGCTACCCCAGGCCTCGTCCGATGTTTCACGGCTGCACCCTGGGCAAGCAAACTCGAAAGGATAGCTGACAAGGGCCTCGTCCGATTTTTCACGGCTATACCCTGGGCAAGCAAACTCGAGAGGATAGCCTGACAAGGGCCTCGTCCGATTTTTCACGGCTGCACCCCTTACGCAACTGTGAGGAAGGTGGATTTTGTAATTTCTTTTAGGCTCGTTGGTTCCCGTGAGCGGTAAAGGGAAACCGTGTTCGTAAGATTCGAGTTCTAGGCGATTGAACAACGCTATGGCAAAGAATTGTGGAAAACAAATAAATAGAATATATATTGAATAAGATAAATACACAGAAAAGCAGTTAAATATAAGACACACAACGATAATTTAACTACTATTTCGAATAATATGACTAGAATACGACGCGTATACATTTATACAGAAAACGACTGATGACTACAACGTATTTTTGGTTTGAAGGAATTGAGCTATTATCGAGAACTAAACCTACACACTACACGTGTGGCAGAACGACTAACACTAGAAGATTTGCGCGGAATATTCACAAGTTATTCCTTGCTGAAAGTCGTGGTCAGCGAAAAGACAATCTTTTCTGCAGCTGCCGGACTCTGAATTTAAACTAGACACGCTCGGGACACGCACAGGTTGTTCTTTGCAACGAGAAAAAACAGCGAAAAAGACACTTTAGTGATCCTGGATTCACTTTTTCTAAGTACGTAAACGCTCGGGAATTACTGATGCAGACTCTTGCACGGTCTCTTTCTGTAGCTGTCTGAACTAAAGAGCCCTGGCGGAGCGTTCTTTTATACGAATTGACCTTAGGCAAGGGGTCCTAAGATGTAAAGAAGTAGGGCATCGCGGTGGGGTACATTTTTCGGGGAATCGCACGTTCCCAACCGTCGCCATGCACTCGCTGTGCACGTGATCGCTAGGCCGTCGCTATGCCGTCGTTAGACCGGGCGCCTCACTTGGGGGGAGCACGTCACTATATTGGGTACGTCACGGGTTCGGGCGATGCATGCTGACGTCACGGTAGGCAGGCAGGAACGACGTCATGGGCCGCAGCGCTGGTCGGCGGCGCGGTACGTTACATGGTCTTACCTACGTCAAATTAGTGTATAAAAGGGAGCCTGCGACGCTCCCGTTCGCTCAGTCTCAGTTAAGTCTAAAAAGTGCAGTCTTAATCTTCAACAGTGCAAGTCGAGTGCCGACATTTTAAAACCGCAAAGTAATTGTCGAAATCTAAGTCTTCTCTGCAAACTAACCAGGCGAGCAACTACGTTGGATTCCGCTGCAGCTACGTCTCAGCGCATCTCTCACAAGTCGCTCAGAACGTAAGACAATACGTGGGTGGAATATTGTACCATTTCTATATATATTTTAAAAATAATAAATAGATATATATATTTGTACATCTGTAACAACAACTGAGTCCCCCCATGTCTGCGCATCGATCCGCCCGCCAGGTAAATACCTTGACTATTGTCCGTCAAGAGTAAGTTCGGGTAGTTAACATTCAAATCTCCGCGGAAATACTCGAAATTCTCGCAGTAATCGAGACAGAAGTCGATTATTCTCGAAGCGTTTCTCGGAACTTTAGTTCCTCACCTGCAACAGGCCGATCCTCCATTAAACGACAAATTCCGGCGCTAAGGAATCAAGACAACCGACAGGGAGGAGAAATTCCAATTCCCCACGGGATTCTGCGCCAGGTCGTAACAGGGGGCACAGAAATGTAATCCTGGTTTGAGAATCTGATCCAGGCCAGGTTTGTGAACCCGGATTACGCGTCTGAGCCAGGTTTACGTAATCCCGGCTCACAGCGAGGCCTAAGCGCAGTACGTGAATACGGGCCTTAAAGTTGACGGGGAAAAGTGAACTTTTAGTCGGCAAATTGCCGTTTGTGCTGTGTGGGCATTTTGACAACTTGTCTAGTCAACAGATGGCACATATACACTATTCTGCGTTAACGTGAATGATTTGAAAACGAAAACTTAAACCAGTGTACGATAAACGTAAAGGGGGACCGTCATATTGTTGGTATTCGTTATAATTCTGCCTAATAAAATATTTCTGTTAAATGAAGAAATTATTTAAAATTATTTTATTTCCTATTGTTAACCTAACCCTAACCCAGACCGTTGCTATTTCATAATTATGTCAATATTGTAAAAATATGCTTGTGTATGCATAGATTGCTTGCTGTTACACAAATAAATGTTACAAATCTTCTAAGTAATTCGTCACATAATCTTATATGAAATTGTCAATTATTTATTTGTAATTAATTCATTTGTAAAATATTTTATATTTATAACTGCCTTGCAAACTCGGAGTCGGAATATTAGTTAACAAAATTTGGACGCGGACGAACAGTATACGGTTTCCGAATAACCACTATAATTTATTCTATGCATTCATTCTTATCGTCGTCTCCATATAACACCCGATTATCTTGAAGATTTACTTCTACTTTTGAAAACTCAAATATTTGTAATACGTAGTTTGCGAAAACGACCTAACCCGACCAAAGCAAACTACTTACTATACGAACGAGAGATGTAAGACTTCTACCTCCCATACAGACGTCTGATTTTAGGCGACGTCGGTATTTCAGACCGTGTGACACGCAACCCTATTGTATGTCCGGTTTATTCTATACCTCGTCTGTGCTCCCACTGCGTGCACTTTGGACCCCCACCACATATTTATCTGTTAGGTAGTGGCTTACACGGTGGATTTGGCACCGTGTAATTTATCCGTCAGGTAGCTTCATTTACCAGGAGGATAAATTTTACCGAAAGGTGGAACAACGCAAGATTTACTTTTGTCTAGTTTTATCTGGTAACTTCGCTACCTGACACTTTACCGAGAGGTGGAACAACCCGGCCTTAATCTTGAAGTCAATTCTTTTCCCAAAACATCGATTCTCGCATGATCGATTCTTTAATAAGGTGTTTCTTCACAGAAACTGCAGCATTATTATTCTTAGGGCCGGTTCCACCAACCTCGGTTAAATCGGCGGTTACCGAATCATGATTAATTTTAAACCGAGGCTTTAATCATGATTAAGTGCTGTTCCGTTCCACCAAAAATATTTCAACTCTGGTTACTTAACCATATACCCTCTTCGCAATAACTCTCAGCGAGTCTGAATTCCGTTGTAGCTGGGACTCTGATTGGTTCAATTGTCAGTCTCATTTAAACCGCAGGCGGCAAAGCATGGTAACACGCGGCTGATGGTCATTAGCGTATTGTATTTTGTGAAGTTTGTAAGCAAGTGTGTTAAGAGGAAAAAAATGTAGGGCAATAGGAAGAATGACGGAAAAATCATTACAGGTTAATAAATTCAAAAAAAATTTTAAATATTATGTATTTGCGTAATTGGAGCAAGTAATTTTGTTTAAGACAATCTCGCGGAATAGAATGTACTGTTTACATATTGCGTTGTAAATTTCTCAATAATGTAATCCATTGTAAGAATATATACATGAGTGTGGAAATTCAGTGGCTTGCGACAATGCATATATCTGTATTAACCCTCCGACTACCGACGAATATAAGCGCGACGCGGCGTACCACGCTGGGTTGATTTATACCCCAGCCCAGTGGTCCCAGATGTGGTCTCGAGCACCATCGGTTTCGGCGGTGTGCGTGCGCGTCTGTGTGCGAAGTGAAGGACCTAATTGGGCCGAAGCTGCGCGCATCGCAGACAGACGAGTACGCACACTGCCTCAATCGATGGTGCTCGAGGCCACATCTGGGACCACTGCCCCAGACTGATGGGCTGCAACCCGTATACATGCTTATCCAGTGGAGACAGGGTTGCCTATCTCCTGGCACCGATACGGTTTATTTTTAGATCAAAAAAGGTAGAAAGAGGAGCAGCAACTTTACCAATGCTGGAAAAGAAATGTTTGCAAATATTATAAGCAAACACCAAGGTGTTATAAAATGCAAAAAACGGATGGCATAAGTATCAAGGAAAAAAATGCAACATGGGATGCCATATGCACAGAATTTAATGCGATACAGATGTCACCTGAATATCGCTCAATAGAAAAGTTGAAACTGTTATGGGATAATTTAAAAAGACAAACGAGGAAACACCAAAGTGTCATCAGATTGGAGGTTTTTAAGACTGGCGAGATAGAGAAAAACAAGTTAAATCATCAAAAGAATACAATATATATATATATATATATATTTGATGAATCTGATGGAGTAACCGGTTCTCCTTTACTGGGTTGCTACCACCACCTGTTTAGAATGATATACAGTAAAGGAGAACCGGTTACTCCATCAGATTCATCAAATTATTGGAAAATCGAGCGAGCCCCTGAACAACCTATTTGATGATAATGCTGTGGAAAGTAAAAATGAAAAATTGGATGTACATATGACTGTTTTTGGAAATTCATATAACTTTGGGTCTGAACAGGAACAAGTAGCGAAAATCTTGAAACATTCATACTACAATTACATTGAAAAGAGCATACAAAGAAGTGTAGGTGAAAAGTGCGGCACTGGGAGTAGGGATACTTCATCGGAAACACATCAGAACGAGGTTAGTTCTTGATAAAAAAAAACACTTGTTTTAAAAATACCACAATTACAGTCATTCACGTAAGAAAAATGTTACTTTATTGCAGATAACGAACAACGCGTCAATAAATTGGTCAAGGTGGAACCCCCTACTATTAAGACAAATGAAAACACCAACACTCGATCTAACTGCAAAGGTTTACTCAACATGTGATCCCTCTGTGGAACCTGATTATTCAGAGAAACAGGGAGAAATTAATAATGTGCGCATCAATCAGGAGGTACAGTTAGGGATGGCCTTGGCAAGAAGATCGGTAAAAAAGCCATACGCGAAAAAAAGGGGCAATAAACAAACGGAGGGATCCGCCGACATTATAAGGGCAAAACTCGAATATCTGGCCGTATTAACAAAAAGGCGCAGAAGAGAAACAAATGTTGGAAAAACAAATTTTTGAAAAAACTTTATTAGAGCAGGAACTTAAAATAAAACTGCTTCGACAACAACTCGCCGAAAACGATAATATGTGAATAAAGAGTGTAACAAATATTATAATTTTAATTTTTATTTTTATAATATGTTTTTTTACAATGGCATTTACATTATTGTCGATCCAACAGATCTTGAAAGTATGCGATTATATGTTGGCGTGTGCGCCTATCGACAGGCAAGTCAGCTTGATTTTGATAATTTTCGTTCAGTATTATCTAGCAACGAATATTTAAGGGGTTACGCCACCTTGAGGTTTTAAAAAAAACGGTTTTTTTTTTGCCTTGTTTCATTACTTGTACTTTCAAGAAGAATTGGCGATGTTAAGAATGTTAATATTCCAAAAATTACCAGAGTTATAGCAACTTGAAGTGAGCACGGCAGAGAGTCGTAGGGACGTTTGTCCGCTCAGATAGACATATCCGTTTGTAACCGTTATTGAAGGTCTGTTATAATGAAGCCAAATGATTTCGGAATGGATCTTTACGCGTCTATAGAAGGACTAGGAATGTATGGATCAGGAATCGCAGATTAAAGGTAACATACAAAAATTCCGGATCTTAACATGCTGACGCGGTACTTTTTCTTCTTTTGTGTTTTACTCGAAACGAGTTTTCTCAAACTGGTGGACACGATATCTCAGAAACTACTGAACCGATTTTATTCAAATTTACAATATATCTTCTCTACGCTAATATCTATCAAGTAGCATAGCCGTTTTTTGATCGGATGCCTCATAAATTTGTTTTTAATGTTTTAGGATCCAATTTTTAACGAAAAAATCAATATCATGTTACAAACGGCGGTCAATTCCACAAAAATGTTTAAAAAATGTTTTCCCTATGCTACTTCTTAGGTATTACGTTTATTTACATGAAAATTGCTGATTTTTTTTTTCAAACGAATTTTGACCATGCTACTTGTTCCACCATCGGCGAGCATCACAGCGAAGGCGTTTTGCGCGTCACCTTATATCTCCGCTATTTGCAAATATTTTTTAGTCATTTTTATATGATATATTCACTGATGTATATTGTAAATAGTGATGATAAAATCAAATTTGTATAGTTAATAGTTGCGTCAAAAGAATGGTCTCATTTTGTGCCACTTTTTCCAAGTGCCAAGGTGGTGTAACCCCCTAACAGAGGATCGTTGGCAGGCATATCCTCTGCAGCTAGACGTGCTCTGTTATGTAGAACGGCTGTTGCCACAATTATCGGAAGGACATGATCCATTGTAAAACGCATTCCCGTGACCAAACACGGAAACCTGCGTTTCCCCACACCAAAGGTGCACTCGATTTTATTGCGAGTTCGTATTTGAGCCTCATTAAACGAACGCTCAGCTGCTGTTGCCGGTTCACTTAATGGAGTAATGAGGTATTTTTTCAACGCATAACCTCCATCTGCTAGCACAAATGCACCTCCAAAATTCCCCCAGCTTCTAATCGAGCGCACAATCTAGAGTTTATAAATATTGTCGAATCATGCATCGATCCTGGCCAACGTGTCACAATACTTATAATTTCAAGTGGCTGCCGCAAGTTGCCTGAACGTTTACAGAAAAATAGCCGTTCCTATTTCTAAAAACCTCTGCATTATCCCCACCGAATGACTGCACCCTAACGTGCGTGCAATCCAGTGCTGCGATGACTTTTGGGAATCGTGCAATGGCATAAAAATTAACTTGCGCAGCACTGATCTTTTCTTGTGAAGATGGTCATTTTATCTCCTGCCGACCTAAAATGGCGATCGCCCTGGTCACTTTATGCACAATCCTAAAAGCAGTTGTCTTGCTCACTCCAGCAAAATCTGCAGCAGCAATTAGATGCGATCCTGTTGCATAATATCTTAAAGTCAGCAGCAGTTGATTGATCGGTTCAATGCAGTTGTTCCTAAAATTTTTAATTTCATTGAAAATATCATCACGAAGAAAACTATGGAATCATTCACATTTATAACAAATAAAAATTCAAGAATCGATTCTTTCAAGAGAATCGAACATCCCTATTACACAGTCCTCTTTCCAGAGAGTTCAAAGCTTCTCCCCACTACGTGGCCAGATCCTTTATTCGACTGCTTATCACTTTGCACGTGCAACGAAGCATCGATGACGTCGGGCCTTCGCCCCCTGCACGGGCCTTCTCAAAGAATTAAGCATCTCCTCGGCGGCCTGCAACAAGGCGTCGCGCTCTTTGCTGCCGCCTCGGCGGCACAGCCATACAGTACAGCGATCCCAAGAACCGGCGACGATTGCCACCCGACTATCTAAATATCATCGATCGATATTATTGTCTCGGCTATCGCCCAGCTCAAGCCTTTGTAAACCATCCGACACCGCCGGGAGTGACCACTCTAAGGCATACGTCCTCCCCCTTTTCCGCGGTGACGCTGACGTACATACATATCAAATTCCATTTCACGTTTTCACGCACTGCATAAGGTATAAAGAAATTCCAATTTGGTCATCGCCTTGGAATGTGATCGAATTAATATAAAATTGCAATACCTTTTCGCAAACTATACCGATCTCTCAATGTATGAAGGAAAAATGTGCGAATAAAAGCTAGCACGCAGGCATTGCCGATATTAAAACACCTGGGGAGATAGCGGTAATACAAACTTTTACGTAAAAAGTACTATATTAAAATGTATCACTCTTTAGGTGTATGTGAATTTAAAGACAAAGTTATTGATAGCTCATAAACGTGCACATATAACCGAAAATCCCAATCAGGTCGAAATACGTCATTCGTACGTGCAGTGAAGTAAACCTCAATGGTACCATGAGAAGTATTATTTAGACGCATTGCATAATTTCATATGTTTTCGTACATATCTCAACAAACTCAACAGTACACTGAGGTGTTACATCCTTTGTGCAATGATTACGTATTTCTGTTTAAAATATAATAATCATAAGTTTAGCAAATGACAGTTGTAACCGAACTCTATGGCGGGTATTAATAACACCACTTTCATAAAATGAGAATGTTGCCATACAAAGTACTGTTTGGGATTGGGGCTTCTGTCACGGGCTCGTCCACATATCTATCATCTTCGACTTTTCATGCGGACGCGTCCTTCAATTGCGCACTCGGCATTACCGTGAAAGCCGTGGCTCGACGTTATTGGTCGCCGCGACATGCACGTATCGAACACCCGCTTCCCGCAATTTCGCACTATTTCGTGCTAATTTGATTGGGTGTCCGCGAATTACGGGTGTTACGACCCGGCGCAGAATCCCGTGGGGAATTGGAATTTCTCCTCCCTGTCGGTCGTCTTGATTCCTTAGCGCCGGAATTTGTCGTTTGATTGAGGATCGGCCTGTCGCAGATGAGGAACTAAAGTTCCGAGAAACGCTTCGAGAATAATCGACTTCTGTCTCGATTTCTGCGAGAGTTTCGAGTATTTTCGCGGAGATTTTAACGTTAACCACCCGAACTTACTCTTGACGGGCAATAGACAAGGTATTTACCTGGCGGGCGGATCGATGCGCAGACATGGAGGGATCCAGTGGTTGGTACAGATGTACAAATATATATGTCTATTTATTATTTAAAAATATATAGAAATGGTACAAATTCTGCCCACGTATTGTCTTACGTTCAGAGCGGCTGGTGAGCGATGCGCTGAGGCGTAGCTGCAGCGGAATGCAATGTAGTTGTTTGCCTAGGTTAGTTTGCAGCGAAGACTTTAGACAGTTAAAATATCGGCACTTTACTTGAATGGTTGAGACTGCACTTTTTAGGACTGTGATTTTCAGACTGAAGAAACTGGAGCGTCGCAGGCTCCCTTTAATACTCTAATTTGACGTAAGTAAGACCATATACGACACACGGCTGGTCTGACCTATATAATAATTCGTAGAATGATCGGTAGTAAATCAAGATGAGTAAATGCAGTCGGCGCATCGCGGCTTCTTTTGTCACACGATTATTCGTCGATAGTTGGGACGGCTAGCTTGACCTAAATAGGATTTTGCAGAATCCAGTGTAACATTTAATTTCAAGAGTAAATAGTTCTTAGAATTGTACGTGGGCGGACGTGAGAAAGTCGTCACTTCGGGACGATGGGGAATGGGTGTCGCGAAAAACACGGCGACTCCCGCATTGTTAATTACGTCTTATCTTTTAATACACAAGTCTCGACGCCCGGCGCGAATGTCCCGCGCACTATTCTATTTCCTTGGCCACTCGTATTCACTGCCATCTCGCGGCATCGGTGCGGGGTACGGTCGTGCTTGCCGACTATATCTTCGGTAGCTAAAGCTTACCGGCGGACGGTGTTGGCTTCCTGGCGTTTCCTCCGTCGGTATTTCGCCTGCTTCCGCGCTGGTGGTTGGTACTGAATCGTCGTCGCTATATCCTTTTCCCTGCTTTCCAGTCCCTGCTTGGCGAGGAGCGTAACACGGGAGTGGGTCTGCCCGCTTGCGTGTCGCCTTTTCCGGTGTTCCAGTTCTCTTTCTTTCCGAGAAGTTCTCGCAGATACACGTGCCTCGCGAAGTGTGTTACGGTTTTTCTTGGAGCGTTGCGATTTTTGAATATTCCTTCCTTGCGCCCGTGCTTCGTGTGCGTTGCGCTCACCCTCCTGTCCAGTGATCGTGGCGGCGTCTCCCCGCGCGCGCTTTTTGCGATCGCTTCCTTATTCCGTCCTGCTCCCTTTGTGGAGACAACCGGCGCTTTTTCGTCTTCCGTTTCATTACCTCGAACTCAAATTTCGAATCGCACGTCCTACACTTCGAGCCTGTCCCCAGGTATATCAGCACCTGCCTTACTACTCCGTTTGGGAGAGTAGTTTCCAATAATTTACAAGTACCATTGATATGATATGAGTATCGACTTTTAATATAAGGAGATATTTGTGACAACCATGTAATGCAAGTTAATGATAGAGAATATTCATAAATATTAAGAATATTGATAATATACATACATAATATACTTTTCAAATCATAGTTACTAAAATAAATATAAATAACGAAATGGTTGCAATTGTCAAATGAATCCCAGGTAAAGACATATCACTTGAGTGCCTAACCAGTATTGGCGACAGAAAAGTGATACCTTCCGCTGGTCCTACCTACTTAAAATTCACACAGAAGTATGCTACCTACCTTCCTGATTCCTATAATTAAAAATGCAAAGGAATCACACCAACACACACACTCCCGGATTCTCACACATTCCACCCGGGTGCAAAAGCCTATTTCTAGAGAGTACGTCCCGGGACGTCTCCGACACCCGAGCTCAGCGCACATCATCATTCATTACACTACTTTACGTACCAGTGCCTGAAATCGACTGTCAAAGACTAGCGCCCATAAAAGTTAGACGCGATCGCCAGTTTTACTAATTCATTTTTCTATACAGCCAAATGCTGTATAATTCATCATATGTATTGCGTCGTCTTTAAATTAATTGTGATCATCTAATACCAACAAAAATTAGTAATAGGCACGGTGATTAGGTATGAAATGAATTGAGTGAATTACTGAAGTGTTACCCGAAGGCAGTATAAGTATATGTTTGTGTTGTCGTAAATTCTGGTGTGTTGGAGGCGAGGTCAGATCGAGATGGATTTTATGTATATTAAACTGAAATATTTGGATTCGCAGCTTTGTCTCTTTACACCACTGCGCTTAACAATACGTGTGCACATCTCGGATGACTTAGGTAGAAGAAGGGGTCGCACTTCCGTTACAGAATACCGCGTAACTTAGACTATAGGAACATATAGATGGACGCACGCACATCATTCACAGATACGCTCATTCAAACCTATTTCCAACATTCCCACTTTGAATGAGGGTATCTAGTCCTTTTGTTTCTCTTGTCTTATTGCTAACATTTCTCTTAGTCTAACAAATTTAGATCTCGGCAGTGGCTTGGTCAGTATATCTGCTATTTGATTTTCGCTACTTACATACTCTAGTTCAAAAGAATTGTTATTATACTGATTTCTTACAAAATGATACCTTACATCTATGTGTTTTGTTCTTTTGTGGAATTCCGGGTTTTTTATCAACCTTATGGCACTTTGGTTGTCTAGATATAAAGTACAATTTACGCTATCCTGCCCGGTCAGTTCACGAACTAATCTTTTCGTCCATATCAGTTCTTTGGCCGTCTGACTCGCCGCTACATACTCCGATTCTGTCGTGGAAAGTGCTACTGATCGTTGTTTTTGAGATCCCCATACAATTGGTGATTTTCCAAAATTAGTCACATATCCTGTGGTTGATTTCCTTGTCTTAGGGTCTCCCGCAAAATCCGCGTCACTGTATGCATGTAAGTTGAGATCATTATTATAACTAAAACTAATACCAAAGTCGACTGTGCCTTTTACGTATTTCAGCACTCTTTTTACTGCACTCCAATGTATTTTCTTTGGGTTTTGAACATATTGGCTCAAACTGTTTACAGCGTAGCTAATGTCTGGTCTTGTCAGTACCGATAGGTACATTAGGCTACCAATTGCTTCCCTATATGGAGCAGATATTTGTTCTGATTCTTCATCTTCGCATAAACTAAAATCCTGATTACAATCCATAGGTATGCACACCGCATTGGCATTTTCTAAATTAAACTTATTCATTATTTTATCAGCGTATTGCCTTTGATTAACAAAAATATATCCGTTTTCAGTCTTTTGATTTGTAAACCTAGAAATAAACTTGAATTTCTTATTTTGATCTTAAATTCTATTTGTATCTGTTTTGAGTTTAACCCCGAGTTTGGACCTGAGTAGTCTGGTTAGGCGCGGTTGAGGGTCGCACGAGGAATGAGGAGTACTTGCGCTACGTTCCGCAGCACGTGGCCGGCACGATTCACGAACACATGGGTGAGGAGTTCCACACTTTTCTTTATTTAAAACTAGGCACTTAATCACTACGTATTACAATATTTGAGGGGCACTATAGCGTCTTTCAATTCCCTTAACTCTTAGCACTAACTAAATGCTCTGTTCTGAGCACACGAACCCAAGAAAAACCACTTCTATTTCGCACGTGAGAGGATAGCCAGTAGTCGACACGACGGAAGAAACGGTAATGGCCGTCGAGAGCGCGCGGGAACCGCGAGAGTACAATTGCCCGAGAAGAACGCGACGCGGCGCTGCTAATTAGCAGGCGCATTTACATAGAGTATCGCCTAAGTATCGACCGCAATGATTGATTTCGGGCGAGCACGTCGCGGGCGCCCATTGACCGCCCGCCCGAGGCAACTGTGAATACGCAACAGTATCTCAGTCAACAGCTTGTCGATAATACTCATATTTTCTGCTACTACTAGCCCATCATCTACATAAAGTGCTAAAATTAATTCTTTTCCTTTACATTTGTTTATAAAAACGCACGGATCTGAAGTACAGTAAGTCCATATTTGTTCAGAAAGTCTGTGAACCTTTTGTTCCAGCATCTCGATGCTTGTTTGAGGCCATACAAACCCTTTTTGAGTTCACATACTCTTCCACTTTGGTCTTCAAACCCCTTTGGTTGTACCATGAATATGATTTCCTTCAGCTCTCCGTATAGGAACGCTGTGCTGATGTCAAATAGCTGCATTTCCAGGTTCTTTGCCGCTGCTATTGCAAGTATTGTCCTTATGGATTCGAACCGCACCGTCGGGCTGAATGTCTCTAAGTAGTCGTTCCCATATTTTTGCTGAAATCCTCGTACTACCAGCCTGGCTTTGTATTGTTCAATTTCTCCTTGAACGTTTCTTTTGATTTTGAACACCCATTTGTTATCTAGAAGGGTTGCCCCCTTCGGTAGTTCTACTATATTCCATGTTTTAGTTTCATTTAACGCTTTTAGTTCATCTTGCATGGCTTGCTTCCATAACTCAGCATTCTCGGATTCAATTGCTTCTTCATACGTCCTTGGTTCGCCTTCTCCTGCCATGACCATGATATTGTTGCAATAGTCACTAAACCTGACTGGTGGTTTTAAAAGCGTCCTGTTTCTCAATTTTCTTCTTGCGTTTTCATTCTCACGTTGTTGTCTTTCTGCTATATTATCATCTTCATTTATTTCTGGTTCGATTTCGCTTTCTTCTGTTTGTTCTCCATGCTCTTCTTGACTTCCTTCTGAGCTTAGCCTTTCTTGATCTTCATATTGATACTGCTCTTCTTTCTGTTTTATTATTGCGTATTCCTTTTCTATTTCCTGTGGCATCTGCATCCGTGATTCTTCTAATTCGTTTTCGAATGTTACATTTCTTGTATATTCGGTTTTCTGTTCACTTTCTATCCAGATCTTGTATCCTTTTGTTTCTTCATTATACCCAATAAAGATTCCTTCCTTAGCCTTTTTGTCTAGTTTGCGTCTTTTTTCTTTTGGAATGTGGACGATTACGTTCGTCCCAAACACCCTTAAGTGTTCTATTCTGGGTTCCTTACCATGCCATAGTTCCCATGGCGTTTTGTTCTTTATACTGCTGGTGCCTGTTCTGTTTAATATATATACAGCCGTGTTCACAGCCTCAGCCCAAAAACGTTTATCTAGACCCTTTGCATGAATCATGGTGCGAGCAGCTTCCATGATAGTTCGGTTTTCCCGCTCCGCGGAACCATTTTGTTCAGGCGTGTACACTATTGTCTTCTGATGGCGGATACCATTTCTTTCAGTTATTCGTCTTATTTTCTCATTTATGAATTCAAGTCCGTTGTCCGTTCTAAGGATTTTGCACTTATTCCCGGTTTGTTCATGCACAAAGTTTAAGAAAATTTGTAACTTTTCTGGTTACTCTGATTTTTGCTTTAACAAGAATACCGTTTTAAAACGCGAGTAATCGTCTTTAAAGAGCAAGAAATACTTCGAACCACCGATCGAGACCTTTTCCATAGGTCCACAAAGATCCGAATAAATAATTTCTCCTACTTTTTGTGTTGTCGAGGTACTCTTATCAAACGGTTGTTTATGTGCTTTTCCTAGAGCACAGGGCTTGCAAAAATAGTTTTCTTCTTGGGTACTAATGTTTAGTTTCTTCGTAATGAATGTTACTTGCCTTTCATTTTGGTGAGCTAATCTTTCATGCCATAATCGCTTAGTATCTCGGGCTGCTGTGTGTGCTTGTGACGTCTCTTGTACATCTGTTTCCATTTTTCCCGCTTGCACGTCAAACTTCATCTGGAACAACTTATCTTGTCTCGTTCCCACTGCAACAATAATTCCTCGTCCATTGATTATGTGACAGGTGTTGCCTTCAAAAGTGAGTTTGCATCCCTTGTCGATTGCTGCGGCTGCTGAAAACAGATTTAATTGTATGTCTGGCACATATAACACATTTGCTAAGTGTCTTTCCGTCCATTGTTTGTTAGCCCATGTTTTTATGTTTATGTCACCCTTTCCTAGAGCAGGTATCAATTGACCGTTCCCTATTCTGATCCATTTTAGTGTTTTGAATTGCTCGTAGTTAATTAGCCAATTTCTATTCTTTGTCATATGGTCGCTTGCTCCGGAGTCTAGGTACCAAGCTTCTTGTGTCCTTTCCTTGTTCAGTGATGTCAATTGCTGCCCAATTAATGCATCTCCTTTTGCTTTATTTCTATACGACATTCCTTTCTGCTCCGGTCTCGTATTCTTTAAGTTCCAACAGTCCTTGATCCAGTGTCCTGGCTTTTTGCAATAGTTGCATGTTCCAGTCTTCTTCTTTTCTTGTTGGCCTTCTCTCTTGTATCTATACTTGTTGTTCGCACCTGTTCTTTGTGCAGCCAATGCACCCTTGGTTTCATCTTCCTCTTATGCCATTGTGCGCTTTTCTTCCATGATCAGCCTGGCCGTCAAATTGGTTAGGGTACGTAATTGTTCATCGGTCGATACGCAGGCACTAACGAAGTGGGTGAACTGTGTGGGCAAGGTCATTAATATTTTCGTGATAACCATGGAATCTGAAATCGGTTGCCCGAACGCCTTTAACTTGTGGTTTATGTCTTCCACTCTTGATATGTACGTTGCTATACTTTCAGTCGATTCTTTACTTAAGTTATAAAATTGTTGCTGCAACATATGTACACTCGTTTCAGTCTTTTGCTCATATACGCTAAGCAATTTTTCCCACATTTCGCACGAGGTGTCGCAATTCATTATATGAAGTAATGCCTCTTCCGATACGCTCGTCGCGATGTATTTTTGTGCTAACCGATCCAATTTTTCCCAATTTTCTATTTTCTTATTTAATTCAAGGGCCGCTCCTACTTCTACACACGTTGTTCTATTCGGTTTGGTATATGCCCCAGATACTATCTCGAAAGCTTCTATAGATCTGAGAATTATCTTTATTTGGAATTTCCATACATTCCAATCTTCAGCCCCTTTTAATTTGCTGATCCGATATAATTCTTGATCCATACCTGATCTTTTCGTGCACGTGGCTTATACTTGTATGAACGTAAGAATCCAACTCGTGGTTGACTAACCTCTTTTTCACTCTGAGTCCTAAATTGACTATCACCAATTATTTTGCGATCCCGGGCCCATAACCTGTTGTCGTAAATTCTGGTGTGTTGCAGGCGAGGTCAGATCGAGATGGATTTTATGTATATTAAACTGATATATTTGGATTCACATCTTTGTCTCTTTACACCACTGCGCTTAACAATACGTGTGCACATCTCGGATGACTTAGGTAGAAGAAGGGCTCGTCCGTTGCAGAATACCGCGTAACTTAGACTATAGGAACATATAGATGGACGCACGCACATCATTCACAGATACGCTCATTCAAACCTATTTCCAACAGTTTGCTTATCCAACATGCAATCCATAACACTACCATTTATACAACATACAATGGCTGGCATGTTGGTGGGCACTAAACACATCGACAGTCGCTCGTTCAACTTAGTAAATCTTAATAAGTACATCCGTGTTCACGAGTCTGATCTGATCCATCCATGCAGCACCTGGGCGCATGAATGGTTTCAAACTGAAAGCAATGAACACGGCCAAGAAAGTGTTTACCAACCATATTGCTGAAAACATCCTGATCTAAGATTAGTAAATATATTGTATACACTGTATGTATGCGGACTAAAGATTCATTTTTATGTTATATGTCAGTGATCCGCAAACGGATCGCTTAAGCCAGTGCGGTCCAAGAAAGTGCCCCGGGGCATTTTCGGTTCCCCCACCGAGCTACTGTTGCCCTGGAAACGACGGACGCTCAGTGTGTGTCAGTGTGGCCAGAAGTGGCGCCGGGCACCATCGGTGACCGCGGGAGTGGGGATACGCGCAAGTGTGCGTGCCTTGTCTGCGAGTCCTGTGGAGGTGTGGAGACCGCGCAGCTCTCACAGACCGGGCACGCACACTTGCGCGTATCCCCACTCTCGCGGACACCGGTGGTGCCCGGCGCGACTTCTGGCCACACTGGTGTGTGTTATGATCGGCATACAGAAAAACTTGTACCTAGTGGAGGTGGAAATAGCAGCGTGAGGGGCCCCACTCGTGGACCGCACTGGCTTAAGCAACCCTGGTGAAATTTCTTTTCCCCCACTCTCGCTATACGATCATTTGTTTTTCGCAGCTAGTTACGGTTTATAAGACATGGTGGGGTAATGGGACGGTGTGAGGTGGCGCGGGGTGAACGCCAAAGCCGAAAGTGGAGTGGGAGAAGCCTCGAGAATCCACTCTCCTACCGTGCCGACCCCTGTTATATGTAATTCAATTTGATTCGAAAAATGTTCTTTAAAAAATAGATAAATGTATAAACTTTAAGTATGAAAACATATTAATATGTGTCATTTGAAGAGCACAGACTGGGCATGCATGAAACTCTACTTTATATGATCTTTCATATATTATTACTGTAGGACTTAGGTGCAATGTGGGGAAAATAAATGAACCTCTGCCTCCTCTTTTTACACAGCCGCTCCTCGTTGCGGACTTTATTCCGGTTGTAACCGTCCAATTTTGGAGCGTTCCATGCGCCCGTCAAGTACACGATAACTCATACGCGCGGCACGCGACGCCCTGGCTAAGGGTGTGTGCGTAAGCACGAAGGGCGTGCCGACTATAAACAAACACTCGCGTAAGGGAATCTAGTTACCATCACCGGGCAATAGATGCCTCCTTTTCTCATAAGAGAAACCGCATGTACCTACGAATATAGGCTGCCCAACGGCACGGCAAGTTCGTTCTTATCCTGAGCCAAAAAGTTGGAGCACGCTTAAGAGCTGTCGCCCTTATCAACATACGCACTACGCCGTACCGCCGGATACTATACATTCGGATACAAGAAAGTTATAAGTCGAGTCAGTGAACATAGAAACGCCAGTAAAGAATCTACGAACGTGCGCTCTCCTTCTAAGATTCGCACATGACGCCGAAGCTTGCGGCACTCACTGCCCCGTCGAACTGCTTGCCGCTGTAAACGCGTCTTAAGTCGAAATTCATATAGAAGCATTGCCGGTAATACATACATTCTCGCGTGAGTTCAAATCTCGCGTACTCACAATTCCGGCACACAAAGTGTACCCGCCTCGTTGTAAGAGCGTCGCGTAACTGCCAGGATAGTTCCAACAATTAATAAAAGACGAAGAATAAAAAAGGAGAGTTAGAATCACAGTTTTAGCCCCAGAGAAGTGAAGTGGCCAGGCTGACTCCCGGCCAGCTTCGCGCTCCCGCAGAACACTGTCCTGGGCTGTTCTTCACTTCTCTGCGTAACCCTGTAAGCAGGCGGATGTATCCTACGGCTGGCAATCGCTCCCCCAAGGATACTCCTAGCCTCCCTTGCAGGCAGGTCCGCATTAGTAACAGTAGTACAGGATATCTGCGTTGCGATAGACCCATCGCCCGGCCAGCCTTCGGGCCTCCCGCCGTAAGTCGTTTTCATAACTGCAGAATTCCTTTAAACGCATATATAATATATTTTGCAATTAGAATCAAGAATTTAGTAACGCCTGAGTCCGAACACGATAATAGAACAGGACACGGGATAGCCTCTGGCAGACGGATCAGATGCACGGCCCATGCACTACGGTGTTCCCCGCCTGACGATCCTAGTTTTCGCCCAGGTGTTCCCTGGACTAGAAGCCGAATGATATTGAAAAGTTCGTAAGATAACAGGCATAGAGTTGTAACTGTCGTGGCATCGTATATCGTATAGCGTAGACATTAGAGTCACCGCCGCTATAACGTCGACGCTCCGAATCATTTTTCTGTATATATTTTCTTCTCGTACAATATGTTGAATCTTCTTGCAGCTCGAAGATTTACTGTGGGTTTCGGCAGGGTTTTAATTATTTATTATAAGCACTGTTTTGTTCACTAAGATTACTGTATTCTAATATCTATTTTAACAATACTCTATAAATTCTTATTACAGTCTTTTAGTCTCTATGCTCTGCGCTTACAACTTCTCTTTTCGACTCTCACTCAGTCCTCTGACCGGATATCCTTTCTCTCCGCATATATCTATCTCGGATGGATTGATCGAAGACATATTGCCAATATGTCTTCCGGCGCGTACATTTAAATCATTTCAACAATGGAAGAGGAAATTGAAGATTACTTATTTTCTTATTTTAACACTTCCTCTTAATCTTCAATTTCTTCTTTGCATTAAAAGGAATATCACAGCTTTTCGCATTCTCATACATATCTATATCGCATAAAGGTTAACTAGAGTTTTCAATGTTATTTTGCTACTAAATAGTCTCTAAACTTCTTAAATTTGCTGCAATTCAATGGTTTTGTGAATATATCTGCTATTTGATTATTAGTGTCAACATACATTGTAGTAATATTATGAATTTTAATCTGTTCACTTAGAAAATGGTATCTCACATCAATGTGTTTAGATCTTCTATTAACTATTCCTGTTTTCATTAACTGAATTGCACCTTGATTGTCTACGTGCATTGTTATTTTTACTGTTTTATCTAAAAGTTCTTCTAGAAAATTTTTTATGTATATCATCTCTTTACAACAATCTGCTGCTGCAATGAATTCGGCTTCTGTAGTTGATACTGCTACTATCGGTTGTTTTCTTGATGCCCAGCTTATTGGTCCGCCACACAGCATGATCACATATCCACTAGTGCTTTTCCTCGTTTCGGTGTCGCCGGCGAAGTCTGCATCACAGTAGCACTGTAGTGTATCTCCATCCCCAGCTTCTGTATATGTAATCCCATAGTCCAGAGAGCTCTGTAAATACTTAAAAATTCTTTTCACATTAGTTATGTCGTTGCTGTTAGGGTTTTCCATTGATCTGCTGCAGAAATTTACTGCATAACATATGTCCGGTCTAGTTTTTGCAGTAAGATACATCAGATTACCAATGGCCTCTCTGTATGGATAATTATTGCCATCCCTTTTGTCCTCATTTTCCATATTGCTGTTTCCAAGTAATGGCGTACTTACGGGTTTTACATCTTTCATGTTATATGTATCCATGATCTTTCTAGTGTAATCTTCTAGAAGGAGTTTTATATTCCCATTATCATTCCTTATCTGTATGCCAAGAAAGGATTTTGGATTAATAGTTATGGATAAGTCAAAAAATTCTTTTAGTCCTGAAGCAATATCTATTATATCCTCTTCACTTTCTCCGAACATTATTCCGTCATCAACATGAATTGCTAAAATTGCAGTGCTGTTCGTCCTCTTGAAGATACATTTATCAGTGATGAGCTGTTGGAAACCATGTTCTTTCCATGTTTCTGTGAATTTCTTATTCCAACAATTGGGTGCTTGTTTTAGACCATACAGTGCTTTGTTTAGTTTTCCAAATTTTTCTTCCTTATTGAATCCTTCAGGCAGTTTTATGTATATCTCTTCTTCGATGTTTCCATATAGAAATGCTGTTCGTATGTCAAATTTTATATATTTCCAGTTGTTTTTACATGCTAATGCAAATAGCGTTCTTAAAGTTGCAGTGTTGACTACTGGACAGAAGAGTTTCTCGTAGTCTAACTGATCCTTCTGTTCGAATCCTCTTGCAACTAAACGTGCTTTGTGTCTTCCGTCTTCCTTTTTTACTAATACCCATTTAGTGGATATACACTGGTTCTTCGTTGCTTCTTCTTCCTCTACAATATTCCATGTATTATTCCTATGCAGTGAATCCTTTTCATTTTTGATTGCCTGTATCCATTCTTCCTTTTCCTCACTGCTTAATGCCTCACTGTATGTCAAATAAGCAATGGGTAGTCCATATCGTTCTGGACTTTTCCTTGGTCTGGTTGATCTTCTTGGTGTCCCATCCAATGGATTTTGGTCTTCCTCTGCACTATGTGTTGGAAAACGGCGAGGCGATTCCTATTCCCCGCGCTCGGTGACGTCAGGACGCGCTGCCCAGCCGGAGCGAACCGCGACCGCACGCTTGACGATCCGGGGCCAATCGCGCATCGCCCCGTCGCCTCTGCCCGCCAATCGCGGGGGGCCGCCTGGCCGCGTGGCCACCAGCTGATCGGCTCGAGTATCAACACCGCTCTTCCAGAAGACCCGCCAAAACGGAGTTGTCACCGGCGACACCTCAATAGATTCTTCTGGAAGGGCGGTGGGTACATGGATCAACTCGGAGGGGGGAGCGTGCTTGTTGGTTTTCGCTTGCGTGTGTTTGCTTGCTTTCAGTTCTCTCGCCTTTGTACGCTGTAACGGACAGTTTAACTTGCGCTGCGCTTTGCCTTCTGCCTTGTAATTTGCCTTGCGTGCTGTACGCCAATCGTTCTATGTTTAAATGTGTTAGTGTACTGTGGGTGTTCAAATATACCGATTAAAGAGTGACTTGTGGGTGCCGCGTATCGTTATTGCCTGTCTCCTTCGTCTCCTTTCGCGACCGAGTACCCGCCGCGACGTCGGCACGCGCTCGTTTCGCCCGCTGCATCCGAGCAAAAACATTTTGGTCCTTCGAGCCGGATATTTTCCATCCAGTGCGTGGAACAGTGAGGTGTCGAAGTGGACGGCGAAGAGCTGCGGACAGACTGAGTGATGGAAGCTGTCACGCAATCCCTTTTTGATCTCCACGGTCGTATATCGCGAGCTTTCGACAATTTTAAAAAGGCCGGAGCCACGGGCATGACTCTCGGAGTAGCCGAAGCGCGGCTTGAGGCGTTGGAGGCCAATTGGGCAAAATTTGAGGCCCTGCACGATAAACTGTTAGCTACTCACTGGGAGGCGTGGCAGACGCACGAGTACCGTAAGCAGGGCCTACCGGGCCTCGCCGAAGAAGCGTACGTGCAACAGAAAGGCGCCTTTCTTGACTTTTTGCGGCAATTGCCTAAGGCCAAACCAGCCGGCGAGACGGCTGACGCCGCGCCCGCGGTCAAGGGGCCGCGCACTACTCTGCCGAGCATCAAGCTGCCGTCCTTCTCGGGCCGATATGAGGATTGGCCACCCTTTCGCGATCTTTTTAACTCCCTCATAGGCCGGGACGCCAGCCTCTCCAACGTGGAAAAGCTCCACTATTTGAAGGCGAGTCTGGAAGGAGAAGCGGAGTTACTAGTGCGGGATTTGCCCGTGACTGCAGAAAACTTTAACCGCGCTTGGATAGCCCTCACGGAGTGCTACGAGAATAAACGCCTACTCGTCGCCTCGTACCTCTCCAGCTTTCGGGGAGTGCGCCGCCTAGAGCAGGAATCGGCCGAGGAGCTGAAGCAGCTCTACCACCGCGTTCTCAGCACCGTCGGAGCGATGGCGGGTATCGGACGACCGCTCTCCAGCAACGAGGATCTCTTCGTGTTCCTGGTCGTCGACTTGTTCGACCCGCAATCCAGGCGAGAATGGGAGACCGCGCTCAGCGGATCGACCGACCCTCCGTCCTTCGCCCGCGTCAAGCAGTTCCTCGAGCAGCGAATAACCACGCTCGACGCTATGCGAGCGATCAGGCCGACCCCGCTTACACCCCGGCCGGAAGCGCCCGCCGTGCGGCGGACGAGAGCGCTGCATGCGCGCACACAAGAAGAGCGGCGTGAGTTCTGTGCGCTGTGTCACCAGGCTCACTTTATCCTGTATTGCGACAACTACCGACGCCTGTCAGCCGACGAGAAGAAGCGGTGCGTGCTGGAGAATGACTTATGCCCGAACTGCCTCGGCCGGCATCGATTGTAAGTCGTCTCGCACCTGCTTCTCCTGCAACGCTCGGCACCACTCTTCGCTGCACGACGCCTTCCCGAGTAACGAGGTGAGCAAAAGCGCGCATCTCGCGCACCAAGCCGCTACCCCTCGCCGGCCCCCGGCCTCCGAGAGAGTCCTCCTAGCCACCGCCCGCGTTCGCGTAGCCGACAACCACGGAGAGTTCCAGGTAGTGCGCGCCCTGTTGGATCAGGGCTCCGAGGCCTCCATTCTGGCAGACTCCTTACTGCAGCGATTGCGACTGCCGCCCTCTCCTACTTCCGTCTCCGTCTTCGGGATAGGGGGGAAGCTCTCGCACGTAGCCCGACGACAGGTTACCCTCTCGCTCTCTTCCCGAGCTGGGGGACCCCGCTTCGCCACGGTGGCGGTGGTTTTGCCGCGCCTCACTTTGTACACAGGAGGAGTCCGTGTGCCGCGCCAACCCTGGCCGCATCTGGAGGGCCTAGAACTGGCGGACCCGGAATTCCTCGCTACGGACCCCATCGAGCTCATCCTCGGGGCGGACTTCTACGCCAGCATCCTGCAGCCGGGCCTGCGGAAGGGCGGTCCTCAAGAACCCATCGCTCAGGAAACCCAGCTGGGGTGGATCCTGTCGGGCGCGGTCAGCTGTGCTCCGGGGCGCTCCCGCGTAGAGGCCCTGCATTGTCGCGTGGACACGGCGCTCACCGACCTGGTGCGACGCTTCTGGACGCAGGAGGAGTTTCCCGTCGCTCCGTCGGCCCTCTCGACCGAGGAGCAAGAGTGTGAATCGCACTTTACGCAGACTCACCAACGCGACGCCGCCGGACGATATATCGTTCGACTTCCCGTCTCCCCACCCCTGCCCGACTTTTCAGGCTCTAGGCATCGAGCCATCCTGGCGCTGCAGCGAATGGAGCGGCGGTTTGAGCGGGACGAACGGATGCGGCGGCTCTACTCGGATTTTATGCGGGAGTACGAGGAACTGGATCATATGTCGCCCGCTTTGGCGACCCGAGCCAGCCCGGATCTTCAGTGCTTCCTCCCCCATCACGGCGTCTTGAAGGAAGCCAGCGCCACGACGAAGTTGCGCGTCGTCTTCAATGGGTCCTCCGAATTGGTCACCGGGGAAAGCCTGAACCGCCATCTCCTCGTTGGCCCCAACTTGCTACCACCCTTGGGGGATGTATTGCTGAGGTGGCGCCTACACCGCTACGTCCTAGCCGCGGACGTGGAAAAGATGTATCGGCAAATCTTAGTCCATCCGGCCGATCACCACCTGCAAACAATCGTCTGGCGTCAGAGCCCGCAGGAGGCACTAACCGACTACCGGCTGAAAACCGTCACTTACGGGCTGTCTTGTGCCCCGTTCTTAGCGTTGCGCACCCTAAGACAACTAGCCGACGACGAAGCGATTCACTACCCCCAGGGGGCCCGCGCCCTAGGCCAGGATGCCTACATGGACGACATTTTGACCGGCGCCCCGTCGCTGCCGGAAGCTATGAGCCTACGCCAACAGCTAACGAGTGTCTGCAAGGCGGGCGGATTCCCGCTCCGCAAATGGTCCGCCAATCACGAAGGCCTCCTCGCCGACGTCCCTCCCGCCGACCGCCTTCAAAGCGAGAATCGGTCCTGGCAGGACCTCGAGAGCCACGGTACATTGGGCTTGCGGTGGTACCCGAGCACGGACGACTTCGCCTTTCCCATGCGACTGGCTCTGCTGCAGAGCTTTACCAAGCGGACGGTCCTCTCGCTGACCGCTAAATTGTTCGACCCCCTGGGGTGGCTAGCCCCCGTGGTGGTTCGAGCAAAAATATATTTTCAGTCCACCTGGTTGCTCGGCCTTGATTGGGATACGCCGCTTCCCGCCGCGAGTGAGATCCAGTGGGCGCGTTTTCAAGAGGAGCTGCCTGGCCTGGAAGGAATTCGCGTGCCGCGTCGATTGAGTCTGGGCGAGACGGCCGCCGACGGGGAGCTACATGGGTTTGCCGATGCGTCGGAGAGGGCATATGCCGCTGCGCTTTACTTACGTGCCAAGGATGACCGTGGCCGCACGCAGGTGAGACTTATTAGTGCAAGGACGAAAGTGGCCCCCTTGCAGCAGGTGACGTTGCCTCGACTCGAGCTGTCCGCCGCCGCCCTCTTGGTACGCCTGACTGCTCACGTCCGCCGCCTTTTGGAGTTAACTTCGGCCACGATCCATCTGTGGTCCGACTCCACGGTGGCCCTCGCCTGGATCCGAGGGCACCCCACGAAGTGGAAAACTTACGTCGCCAACCGCGTGGCCGAGATCCAAACCACCCTGCCGGATGCCCAGTGGCACCATCTTCCTGGGCCCGACAACCCCGCGGACTGCGCCTCGCGAGGACTAGCGCCCAGCGATCTCGCTAACCACCCTCTTTGGTGGCAGGGCCCGCCATGGCTTGTGGAAGGCCCGTCCGAATGGCCATCGGCACCCGGCTGGCCTCCACCCGACACCCTACTCGGCGAGTGCCGCAGTGTACACGCGGCGGTTCTGCAGGCGACGCTTCCGGTGGAGCCGGAGGAACTCACGCGATTTTCCTCACTAAACCGACTGCTGCGGGTCACTGCGTGGTGCCAGCGGTGGCTCGCGTCACTCCCGTCGCGGCAGACCCCGCCGGGGCAACCGCCGGCCTCGGTGAGGCCTCCGCTTTGCGTTTCGGAGTTGGAAGCCGCGCGCTGGACTTGGGTCAAAGTCGTGCAAGCGTCCCATTTCCCGGCCGAGATGACCGCGCTTCGCCGTCAACAACCGCTCCCCTCTAAGAGTCCCCTCAAAACGCTCAACCCGTTTGTTGATTCCGCAGGCGTGCTCCGAGTAGGTGGACGACTGACGCACTCCCTCCTCGGCTATGAAGGGAAGCATCCGGCGATCCTGCCCCCCGCCTCGCACCTGACGAAGCTGATCGTGGACGCCAGCCACCGCGGAGTCTTGCACGGCGGAGTCCAACTCACGCTCGGAACACTTCGTCAGCAGTTCTGGATTCCCCGAGGTCGGGCCGTCGTGAAAGCTGCTCTGCACCGGTGTCTGAGCTGTGTGCGATGGCGGGCGGCTACTCCCACGCAGCTCATGGCCGACTTGCCTCGAGGCCGAGTGGTGCCCGATCGCCCTTTTCGCCAGGTCGGGGTGGACTACGCGGGCCCCGTGCAGCTGAGAACCACCAAGGGGCGGGGACACCGATCATACAAGGCATTCATCGCCGTGTTCGTTTGTCTGAGCACGAAAGCCACTCACCTGGAAGTGGTCTCCGACTACACGACGGAGGCGTTCCTGGCGGCGTTACGCCGGTTCGTCTCCCGTCGAGGGCTGTGTAGCGACCTGTACAGCGACTGCGGGTCAAACTTCGTGGGAGCCGATGCACAGCTGCGAGCCTTCTTTGCCAGTCGAAGCCCCGCACGACGCGCCGTCACCGAACGGCTTGCCGCTGACAGCATACACTGGCACTTCAACCCTCCGGCCGCCCCCCACTTCGGCGGGCTCTGGGAGGCCGCTGTGAAGTCCATGAAGCACCACCTTCGGCGCGTAATCGGGGACGCGACACTCACGTTCGAGGAAATGAGCACGTTCCTTTCGCAGGTAGAAGCTTGCCTGAATTCCCGACCGTTGGGAGCCTTGTCGGACGATCCGGAGGACCTCGCGGCCCTCACCCCGGGCCATTTTCTCATCGGTTCCGCTCTCAACGCTCTCCCGGAACCAAGCTGTGCCGACGTGCCGAGCAACCGCTTGACGAGATGGCAATTGCTGCAGAAAATGCGCGACCACTTCTGGAAACGGTGGTCGAGCGAATACGTGCACTCCCTTCAGCAGCGTCCCAAATGGTGGACCGTCACGTCTCCGGTAACCGTGGGGCGGCTGTGCCTTCTCCGCAGTGAGGGCACCGCACCTACTCGTTGGCCGCTCGGGAGAATCACGGCCGTGCACCCGGGCGAGGATGGATATGTACGAGTCGTTACCATCAAGACGGCCACCACCGAGCTCAAGCGGCCCATCACGAAGCTCGTCTTTCTTCCCGCGGGTAATAACGATGAGGGGAACGCGCGCGGCCCGGTCTAATGCTCCGGCCTGTGGCGGCGCCCCAGGCCCGCCGACCTCCGCGGAACGCCGACCGGACGCGTTACTCATGCCACTCGGACGTCGGGGCTTATCATGCGGCCTGCTGCGCACTCGCGGCGAGCCCTCGCCCGCCGGGGCACCGATTCCGCACCTTGGTGGCCCGCTTGCCTCGTCGTTGCACCGCATCGCTGCGGCGGCCTTTGTTTACTCTCGCGCGGCTCAAAGCCAGCTACTAACTGAGTGCTGACCGACACCGGCCTTCGCGGACAATGCGGCCTGCCCGGGAGGGGGGCTTCCAGGATCTAGCGGACTTCCGAGACTCGGGCATCATCGCCGCACTCTGGCGGCGAGGCGGGCGGAATGTTGGAAAACGGCGAGGCGATTCCTATTCCCCGCGCTCGGTGACGTCAGGACGCGCTGCCCAGCCGGAGCGAACCGCGACCGCACGCTTGACGATCCGGGGCCAATCGCGCATCGCCCCGTCGCCTCTGCCCGCCAATCGCGGGGGGCCGCCTGGCCGCGTGGCCACCAGCTGATCGGCTCGAGTATCAACACCGCTCTTCCAGAAGACCCGCCAAAACGGAGTTGTCACCGGCGACACCTCAATAGATTCTTCTGGAAGGGCGGTGGGTACATGGATCAACTCGGAGGGGGGAGCGTGCTTGTTGGTTTTCGCTTGCGTGTGTTTGCTTGCTTTCAGTTCTCTCGCCTTTGTACGCTGTAACGGACAGTTTAACTTGCGCTGCGCTTTGCCTTCTGCCTTGTAATTTGCCTTGCGTGCTGTACGCCAATCGTTCTATGTTTAAATGTGTTAGTGTACTGTGGGTGTTCAAATATACCGATTAAAGAGTGACTTGTGGGTGCCGCGTATCGTTATTGCCTGTCTCCTTCGTCTCCTTTCGCGACCGAGTACCCGCCGCGACGTCGGCACGCGCTCGTTTCGCCCGCTGCATCCGAGCAAAAACACTATGCATCTCTTCTTCACTTCCGAATTCTTCTTCCCCGATTTTTATCTGTGGTTCTTCCGTTTCATTCTCCTGTTCATTTTTGTTCTCTGTGCATTCCTTATCGACTTCATTACCTTCATCTGAATTCCAGTTTATTCCTTCTGTGTTGCTCAAGAAATTTTCTTCAATACAGGTTACTTCCCGTGAGATTCTTATTTTTCTTTTTTCTGGATCCCATAATCGATACCCATTTTCCGTGTATCCAACTAATGTCATTTCGATGCTCCTCGTGTCCAGTTTCTTGAGTGGTCCTGGAATTTTCACGAATGCTTTACAGCCGAATATTCTGAGATTTTTAAGGTTAGGTTTTCTCGAGTTCCATAACTCATATGCGGTTTTCTTATTTACAGTGG
This sequence comes from Priocnemis perturbator, assembly GCA_963942575.1. NCBI lineage: Eukaryota > Metazoa > Arthropoda > Insecta > Hymenoptera > Pompilidae > Priocnemis > Priocnemis perturbator. The sequence goes on along the minus strand of OZ012643.1, from coordinate 6,070,841 downwards.
TTGGACTTCTGTTCTGAAGATATGCAGCAACTCGCACTGCTTCACCCCATAGGCTTTTATTTTTGTTGTTTTCTGTGAGCATTGCTCTTACTTTTTCGATCAATGTTTTATTCATTCTTTCAGCTTTGCCATTGTGCTGAGGTGTGTACGGTGGAGTAAAGTTCATTTTAATACCTTTATTCTTACTCCATTGCATTACTTCTTCATTGGCATATTCCTTGCCATTGTCGCATCTGATTGTTTTTACCCTTTTCTCCCATTTATTTTCCACTGATTGCACATATTCTTTCACTTTCTGTGCCATTTCATTTTTGTGTGCTAGAAGAAATACCACAGTGAAGTTAGTATAGTCATCAATAAATGTGCAGAAGTACCTCTTTTTGTCCCATGTTGCTGGTGTGATTGGACCGCAAACGTCAGTGTGTACTATCTCCAAAGGTCTTGTTGCTCTTTCCCTTACACTGTTGAAAGGCTTCCTTTTTTGGTTGGCTTCAATGCAGGTTTCACATCTGCTAAGCTGATCCAGCGATTTTTTATTTATCTCCATTCCAGTTGAGATTTCCAGGAGTTTTTTCATATTGTCAATACCCAGGTGTCCAAGTCTTCTATGCCAAAGTAATTCTGCATTGTTCCTATGCGATGCTTGCATAGCTCTTCCTGTTGCATCTATGGTGTATAGACCAGCTGTGTTTTTCGTTCCGCTTAATATAGTTTCATTATTTTTACTTATTACTACTTCGTTTCCCTTAAATGTAACTACTCCCTCAGCTTTAGTGATTTCGTTCACCGAAAGTAGATTTTGTTTTAAGTCAGGTACATAAAGAACATTTCTTAGTTCGCACCCAGCCAGTTCCAGTGATCCCATCTCTCGTGCTGCGATTGTGCCTTTGTTACTAGCTATGCTAATCTTTGTGTCCACTCTCTTTGAGTGTCTCAGATGTTTATTCTGATTTGTCATGTGTACTGACGCTCCCGAGTCCACTATCCATTCTTCCTCGGACTCTTCTACTTTTGCCATGAACGCCACTTTACCACTGCTCGTGCCTGGTTCAGATTCATCTGATCGTTTCCTAAAAAAGCAATTATTTTGAGTATGATTTGTCTTCTTGCATATTTTACATGCTGTAGATGGTCCTCTTTTGCAGTTCTTTGTGTTGTGATTATTCAGTTTGCAATTGTGACAATATTTATTGGGTTTGCTGCTTTTCTTGCAGTTTGCTGCAATGTGTCCTTTTGTATAGCACTTGAAGCATTCTCTTGTTTCAACTTTCATTGCTATCTCTTCCTCTTCAGTTCCATGGTCTCTTGCTTCTTCGGCTAGCAGGCGGGCCGTTAAATTTGTGACGGTTCGCTTATCTGCAGGTGATGATTCCCATGCACTGATAAAGAATCTGTACTTATCTGGGAGTGTGGTTAGTATTTTAGATATCAGCATGGTTTCATTAATATTCTCACCAATCGATTTTATTTTGTATACTATATTATTTAGCTCAGCAATGTGTGTGGCTATATCATGATCCCTTTTCATTTTATATTCAAAAAATTCTTGCATTGCAGAGCATTTTTGCTGTGCAGTGTCTCTTTCAAAGATTTTCTTTAGATTTTGCCACATTGCGTATGCTGTATCACATGTTATTAAGTGAGTTATTAGAGTTTTATCAATTGTGCTTACAATAATTCCTTTCGCTTTGGCATCTTGTTTCTTCCAGGCTTCAGTCCGTTCTTCTGTTGCGGTTTTTAGAACTATTTGATTGTGCAGATCGGCTGCCTCCAGAAAGATCGTCACGTGGAATTTTCACATGTTGTATCCACTTGCATCACGTAATTTTTCAATATTATCCATTGCTCCAGTTATGCTGTTTTCCTTTGCCATTTTATTCCTTTTTATATCCGTGTATATTTCTATCACACTAATTTTATTTCCTGATTTTCCACGTGGTCGTTTTAACTGCCGAACACGTGTCCTGGGCCCATAACCTGTTGAATCTTCTTGCAGCTCGAAGATTTACTGTGGGTTTCGGCAGGGTTTTAATTATTTATTATAAGCACTGTTTTGTTCACTAAGATTACTGTATTCTAATATCTATTTTAACAATACTCTATAAATTCTTATTACAGTCTTTTAGTCTCTATGCTCTGCGCTTACAACTTCTCTTTTCGACTCTCACTCAGTCCTCTGACCGGATATCCTTTCTCTCCGCATATATCTATCTCGGATGGATTGATCGAAGACATATTGCCAATATGTCTTCCGGCGCGTACTGTTCCGAAAAGCGATTCAAAACGCCCGGGCCTGTGGCAGTCGGAGCGAGCGTCGCGGCTGCGCAGTGCGTGACTCCTGAAGCACATGGCCGGCCGCGCGCTCCGAGCGCAAATGCGCAAGCGCGCTTCTTCTATCGGGCACTTTGCCCCGCTACCCGCGCGAAACTGAGGGCCCTTCGACTTCTGGAGGATTCTACTTCGATATTATTGGCCGAGACAAGCGTTATTCGCCGATGATTTGAATCCTCCAGAGGTCGAAGGTGATAAAAGCAGCGGCGTCGAACTGCTCGCCCTTCTTTCGTCCCACGTGTCGCAAAGTAATAACAGTGTCTCAGAGCAATTATATCGTTTTCCAGTCGTGTTTTATCACCGAGCTTTCTAGCAAGACTATTTGTACATCGCAAGTAATAAATTATTATTTTTCTGTGCAATACAGACTACTCGAACTCTCTCTTTTATTTCGCCGCGCAATAGGCCTCGTTTTTAGTTTCTTCCGCGCCTTCACTTTTCTGCTCACGTACATTTAAATCATTTCAACAATGGAAGAGGAAATTGAAGATTACTTATTTTCTTATTTTAACACAATATATTATTTTGTGTAACATACTAAACTCGTCTTAGTCTTGTCACGTCCCGGTTGACGATTTCGCGGAATTTCCACGAAGCGACTACAGTCGAGAAGCGACTTTTAATTCCTCCTTTAGTCGAGAGGCCACGGAGCGCGATCTCAGCGACTTGGGGATCCTGGCGGTGCGGTTTTATAGGTCGGGCAAGATGAGTCCCGGATAGAGGATTTCGCGCCTCTTTCGAATGTATGTTTTGTAACGCGGATCAGATCTCGGCACGGTCGCGGGGTATACCGGTGCTTCTAAATCAAGCGGAATGAGTTTCCACGTTGGTGATTTACCCGGTTTTGCCGAGCTCGCAGATGATTTTGCAACTAACGCGTCCTGTATTCTTCTTACGCTGCTTACCGAAGGCTGTACTTCTCTTATATTCGGTCTAACGGCACGACACTCGACTATACGCGGGTTTGGAGTTGGCGGCAGAGGCCTGTTAGCTTCTGAAGGAATCGCGTAGAAGTTCCTGAGGAGTTTACGTAGTTGATTCTTCCGGCCGGCTCTCTTTTGTCTAGGCATTCAAGGTAGCGTTGGATTTTAGTTTAGAGGCGGATGTGTATGCCGTCAAGCGAATCGTCCTCTTGTTGGCGGGTAAATGGACGGTGTGAGGTAAGGGCAAGTATGGGGGTTATAGGCATTTACGTCGTCGAGCTGTGGTCCTCTCGTTGACTGCTAGGATATGTGGAATGAAGGAATACTTAGACGTAGAGCGTTATGGAAGACTTAGTTTACTTTTAAGGAAAGCAAGGTTTGAATGAATGAAGGTAGTTTGTATAACAAGGTCTATATATTGACTTGACTCTGTGGTTCTTACAACGTTAGTTTATACGCTTGACAATGAAAGGGAACTAGATTCTATCTTACCAGTTAATATAACGTTAGGTGAGTGTCGAACCGCAAGTCAGATTGCTTACCGTGAGTAGATTCTGTCGAGTCTTCAGTGGTTGCTTCAGCACTGATTCTTTGATTTATGATTTGAATTTGAGTTTGGTTTTAGATTTAAGAGTTTTGAGATGTGATTGAATAGAACTGAATTGAGCTTTACTTTAGATCTCGTACAAAGAATTGTTCTTCGATATGGTGAATCTGCTTGTCTTCAAGGCGAATTAGTTAATCTTCAAGATGGAATAGTAGCACTGATTTTAGTATATCACAAAATGCAAATGAGCGAAAGAGACTAATGAGCAAAATGTAATGCAATGCAATGAGCCAAGAGCAATAATAATGAGCGAGATTTTCGGTTCGACCCGGGCTTAAATCTAATTACTAGGGCCCGCCGCTAAGGAAGGGGTACGGCCCTTAGAGTGGGGCTCGGCGCTTGACGCAGGCGCGTTGGTGGTGGAGCGCAGTCCACTTGGAGCGCCGCTTGCGCTTTTACTTAGAACTATTGCCCTAGCGGTTGATGGGCATAGACGCAAAGATGTATATATAGAGTTATAACTCGATCTTATGTTATTATGGCTTAAACTAAGTGAATGTGAAGGTGAACGAGTGAGGGAGAAGTTCCGTCGCTCGTCCACTTAGGCGACCTCTAGGAGTGTCTTCAAGATACTAGCCGGCTACATTAGTTCTTGTGGTTAAAGGCGGGTCGGAAATGGTGTCGGTAACGGCTGGCCGTCACAGTCTCCTCTCGCCCAGCGGTCTGATCCACCGACACCATCTGTGTCAACCCAGGAGAGCAGAACCTTGTAACCGCTGCTCTTCTGTAATAACTTTTCGCTACGAGGTACGGTGCGACCATCGGGGATACGATCTCAACACGAGACAACTCCGTCAATCTGACAAAATCTCGCAGCTGAATTTTGAATAAATCGTATACCATCTATACCGAGACGAGGTACGATAGATTTTCCTCGGCAATAAAGCCGGAGAAAATTCCGGTCACAAATCGGCACCCAACGTGGGGCCGAGAAACGCCGAGCAGAAAAATACGGTTACAAGCCTATTGACCATTCTTCTGTACTTTCCCGTCGATCGCACGTAAAGGCATGCTCCGTATCCGACATTACTCGCATCGCACAATCCGTGTAACTGCACGTTCTGGTGATGGTCAATTAACAACGCGCGATCCAACGAGATTTGGTCCATCGCCTCCAGTTGTCTGGTGAAACTGAGCCAATCGGTTTGTATATTTTACGGGACTGACTCATCCCACTGCACGCTGCTCCGCCACATGTCTTGCTTCACCTTTTTTGCGTGCAGCACGACCGGACCCATCAACCCTAACGGATCAAAAATCTTTGCGATTTCTGACAGTATGTTCCGTTACGTTACCCTTTCCATGCCCTTTGTCGGTTCCGCGGAATAACAGATCTGGTCGCTGCCCGTGTCCCACGTGATGCCCAACGTTTTTAACGACGGGTCAATGTTAATCATGAAGTTTGCGTGGACCTCACTCTTTGGTAAATCATTGATGATTCGTCGATCGTTCGACGCCCACTGCCGGATTTTAAAACCGTCTCGTCTCGAGCCAGTACACCGACGATTCCCTGAGACGGCGCGTTTCGTTAATGCTCGATGCCCCGGTCAACAAGTTGTCTACGTACAAGTGCGTCTTGAGTACTTCCGCCGCTTTAGGACACGTACGCCGTTCGTCGTCCGCGAGTGGATGTACGGTACGGATGGCTACAGAATCCGCTGGTACTTTCTGTTTGTAGTGTATTAGCGGGATATAAGAGGGGCCCCAGGAGTGGGGAGATCAGTAGTAGCTAGACAGGCATACGAGTAGCGACCGAGAAAGAGTAATATAGAAACTAGAGAACCATTGTAATAGATAACTGTATATTATACCATTACTTCAGCAATAAAGACGACTACAAAACCTAGGTCTATACATTACAAGTGGCGACGAGGGAAGTACTCACCGGAAAAGGGAAACGCACATGTCAGACCGTAAAGAGCACGTGGACGCAGAAAGACAAGGAAAGATTAAAACTGGTACTTCATGGGCGTATGAGCTGAACAAAGCGCAATTAATAGACGAACTAATCAAGCGCAAAATAAAAGTAGAGCAATCGGAAAACTTTGAGGAACTAAGGAAAAAATTAATAAGAAGTATAAAAAGTGAGGTTAGGAGCGACCACGTGGCGGAACACCGGCTAGGCGAAGAAGAACAAAACGTAAAGCCGGCACAAACAAAAATAGCGCAAGGAGCAATGAGTGGAGAGGAGACGAAAATATATTTCCATCTAGGAAAGGACAATTGGGAGACGTTTGTAGAAAGGTTAGAATTGTTCTTCATAGCGCATGATATAGCAGAGGAGAAACAGGTGGCACACCTCCTAACTAAGGTTAGTACAGAAGCCTATGCGCTCATAAGAGACCTGTGTAGCCCGATGAAATCTAAAGATAAAACGTATGCGCAACTGGTAGAATTGGTGCAAGAACATTTATGTCCTAAACCCTCAGAAGCTATGGAACGGTATAAGTTTAAAATGGCCAAACAAGAAACAGCGGAGACAATAGCGGACTACACAGCAAGGCTAAAAACATTGGCTATAAACTGCAATTTTCAAAATTTGCAAACGGTGCTGAGAGACCAGCTAATATGTGGAGTACGGGATAAAGAAGTACGAGTAGAGCTTTTCAAAAAACAACAGCTGACACTCGAGGAAGCCTACAAAACAGCCGTAGGAATAGAAGGGGCATTAGAGAATGCAAAAAAGATAGAAAAGCTATTACTGGAGGAAGAGAGCACGAAGGTACACGCAGTAAAAGCACAGTTCAGACAAACGCGAGGTGTAAACCCAAGAGGCAACGAGGAAAAAGAGACAGGGCAGATATGCTATAGTTGTGGGAAGGCGAACCATTGGGCTAGGAACTGTAGATATAACAAATACACTTGCAGAGCCTGTGGGCAGCGAGGACACTTGCAAGCAGCATGCCGTAATAAGCGTGGAAACAAAAGGCAAGTCAGATACCTAGATGAAGAGGAATGGGAAGAAGAATCGGAGGTAGGTCACATAACCAAAGTACAAAAGCTGGGTTCCATTGAAGAAAATTGTGAGCCTATAACAATAAAAGTAAGAATCAATAATAAACCAGTAATAATGGAATTGGATACAGGTACATACAAGTCAGTAATATCGGAAGAACAAGGGGATCTATTGGACCTAAACAAGAGCTGCAAAAACGAGATCAGACTGCAAGGGTATGGAGGAGTACCGTTACGAGTAAAAGGAGTTGTCAAAGGACTAGAGGTAGAATACAAAGGCCAGAAAGCAACATTAGATTTATGTATAGTAAAAGGAAAAGGACCACCATTGTTAGGCAGACAATGGTTAAAAGCATTCGGATTATGGCCGATAAAGTTAAACCAAGAAGCCATAGGGCAAAGAGGTACATGCAATAAGATTGAAAAGGAAGGTAGCGGAGAGGTATTTAGAAGACAATTTCCGACATTATTCGGACCAGGCGTAGGGCTATTCAATAGGGGAACCTTAAAATTAAAAGTAAAAGAAAACTGTACCCCAACAGCGTTGAAAGCCAGACACATACCATTCGCACTTAAAGAAAAGGTGGAGGCAGAACTGGAAAGGCTGGAGTCATTGGGACATCTGGAAAAAGTAGAGATTAGCGAATGGGCAACGCCAATAGTCCCAATCCCGAAACCAAACGGAACAGTTCGGATCTGCGGAAATTTTAAGCTTACATTAAACCCTCAATTAGTAATAGACAAGCACCCTTTACCATTAATCGAGGAAATCTTTGCTAAATTACAGGGAGGGGAGAGCTACTCCCAAATTGACCTGACTCACGCATACATGCAAATATTGGTTGATGAACCTAGCAGGGAGTATTTAACTATAATAACCCATCGGGGATTATATAAATACAAAAAGATGCCAGAGGGAGTAACATCCGGACCCGGAGACTTCCAAAGGAAAATGGAACATTGTCTGCAAGGGATTCCAAACACAATAGTTTACTTGGATAATATATTTTGCACCGGAATAACTAGAAGCGAGCATGAAAAGACATTAGAAGCAACGTTACAAAGACTCCAAGACGCAGGGCTAAGAGTAAACGGAGACAAGTGCGAATTCTTCCAACAAGAACTGGACATACTGGGATTTAAAATAAATAAGGAAGGACTGCATAAGTCAGAAACAAAAATCAAAGCAGTTCTAGAAGTGGGATGTATTAATCACACGCTCTTTCCTTAGCTACGTCTTTATTGTCACTGACTCTCGGCACGTCTGTGCCCCCCACTCCAGCAACCCGAATCCTCACTCACTCTTACACACCCGCATCCATACCTCACTCATACCTCTACCGCTATACATACACTACACTCCTCCCCCTTTAGTTACGCCTACGATTATCTTTACTCTTAATTCTACGATTATCGTCTCTAGTCTACGCTTTTACTTTATGCTGTTGTAACCTCGGGGATCTCCGTACGCCCGCTTTAACTTCTTGTTCTGCTACTTCCTCTTCGCTCTCTTCTCCTTTGGCGTTCCCTTCCTCTGTTGCGTCTGAGCTCTTCCGTTTTAGCTGATCGACATGTCGTTTTGCGACTAACCCTTGTCCTAGTTTAACCCGGTACGTCACTGGCCCTAGCTTCTTGACAATCACTGCCTGTGTCCACCTCGGCGAACTCAATCTGAAGTCTTTTGCCCATACCGATTCGTTTACTTTAAATATTATGTGTCTTTGTTACGTCCTCGTTTTTGGCACCCTGCGTTCACCGGGTATACCGGGGATCGAGGACGGACGGAAGGAGTGATCGCACCGAAAGGGTTTTGATCCGTCAGTGGAGCGGCTCACTGACGTATCGCGGAATGCAAGAAGGAGGTGTCCGGATGGCTACAGCTTTGGATGCGTGAGATTGTGTGTGGTTGTGGATTGGTGTGGACGCACAGGAAGGACACAATCGTGTGAAGTAATGTTCAGATAGTGGACTGGATGCTTTATCTCGAAGTGCACTTGGTTGGTTTACAATGGTTCGCTTAATGAGTAACACTACTTGCTGCGCGAAGATTGAACAACTTAGAATGATCGCAGTCGAACGCTGGTTTATGAGTTGCCGAATTTAGATTGATCGTGGCCGAACTTGGTTGACTCAAGAACCCCCGCTCTGCGGTTGTAAGCCTATTTAAATGGTAGATCTTGCTGACGGTCGCAAGGCGCTTCGCGGAATTGGCATTGGCCTTCGCGGATCTACACGGCCGCGGATCGCTGATCGTTTGTTAGGTGGTTGACCGGCGGGCTGATTCGGCATCAGCATTCCGTGAAGGAATTTCGGTGGCTCTTATTCTGCTTATTCGCGACTACTAACGACGGAAGGCTACGCGGAGCGATGAACCTTATTATGCTTAGGCGCGACTTATTGATGATGGGCAAATACATGGTGCAATGAGCTCGTTGCGAGAGTATGGCTACTGGGTAGGCGGGTGGAGGACGTAGGACGTAACATCTTCTCCCTTTTGAGTTCTGTATCTGCCTCTCTGTTTCTGTTTCTTGCCGCTTATGTATGTCCGGTCTTAGCAGGTCGAATTTCGTGCGGATTTCACGTCCTAACATCAGTTTCGCCGGCGTTTCGCCGGTTGTCGAATGTTTTGTTGATCTATAGTCTAATAAAATAATATCCATTGCTTCCTTTACCTCTTTCCCATCCTTTAGTAATATTTTAAGCTTTTGCTTGAAGGATTTTACAAAATTCTCGGCAGCTCCGTTTGATGCTGGATATTTTACTGCCGAGAGAATATGTCGTATTCCTAACTTTTTTAAAAATGATTTAAACTCCTGACTCGTATATTGCGGTCCGTTGTCGCTTACTATTTGGAATGGCAATCCCCATTGTGCGAATGTCTTCCGAAACTGTTCTATTGTTTTAGCCGCGGTTGTCGACTGCATTTTAAATACCTCCGGCCATTTCGTCCTGGCGTCGATCATAATTAAAAAATTGTGCCCCTTGTATGGACCGAGAAAATCCGTATGGATCCGTTGCCATGGTCTTTCGGGCCATTTCCAGGGGTTTAACTCGGTTCTGTTTGGGTTGTCCTTTATCTCCACACAGCTGCGACAACCCTTTGCTAATTTCTCGATCTCTTTATCAATTTGTGGCCACCAAAAAAATGACCTCGCTATTGACTTCATTTTTACTATACCTATGTGGGATCCATGTAATTCCTTCAAAATTATTTGTTTTAATTTTTCTGGGATTATCACACGGTACCCCCACATGACGCAATCCTGCTCTATTGTCAATTCATCTTGCCTACTTGCGAACGGCTGTAATTCCTCCCTAGTGCCTTTTTTGTTTGGCCACCCTGTTCTGATATATCTCACTACTTCTGCTAACAATTTGTCTTTTCGCGTAGCGCGCGCTATTACCTTATCGTCTAGGCACGAAAACGATTCTTGCATTACGTAGTTTAGATGGGTTTGTTCATCTTTTACCCGTTTGTTATCCCCTTCCTTACTTTTTTGTGGTAATGGTAATCTCGATAGTCCGTCAGCACTGTTTTCTTGAGATTTCACGTATACAATTCGATATTGAAAAGCGCTTAAGAAACTGGCGTAACGTTGCAATCGTCTTGCTGCCATAATTGGGATACCTTTGTTTTGCCCGAAAATTCTAACTAATGGCTGATGGTCTGTTTTCAGTATGAATTGTCTGCCGTATACGTAATCAAAGAATCGCTTTACTCCGAACATGATCGCTCGCGCTTCTTTATCGATCGGCGCGTAATTCCGCTCGCTTGCACTTAACGTCTTTGATGCATACGCTATTGGCCGCTCCCCCTCCGGAGTTTCGTGCGAGAGAATTGCTGAAACCCCGTAATCCGAAGCATCACACGTCAATATTAATTTTTTTTCCGGGTCGTAGTTAATTAACACGTCTGCTGATTGCAGTTTTTTTTTCGCGTTTTCAAAAGCTTTTTGACACACATCTGTCCAGATAAATCTTTCGCGTTTCAGACAGTCATACAATGGCTGTAATTTTGTTGCTCGGTCTTTAATGAATTTGTTATAGTAATTTATCATTCCTAAAAAAGCTTGTAATTCCTTTGTGTTCGTTGGTGCCGGTGCTTTGCTTATGGCGTCTATTTTCTTCTTTTGCGTATGAACTCCCTTTTCGTCGATTTCCACGCCTAAATATTTTATCTTTCGTTGTAACAACGCACATTTGTTTTTCTTTAGTTTTAGCCCACACTCCTGTAATTTATCGAAAACCGCGGCGGTGTTCTTTAGATTTTCCTCAACAGTTTTTCCTTTAATGATTATGTCGTCCAAAAACACACTGATATCCGGCATTCCCGCGAAAATCTGTTCCATCTGCCTCTGAAAGAACCCCGGCGCGGACGCAATGCCGTACGGTAACTTATTTGGCTTGTACAGTCCTTTGTGCGTTGAAATTGTTAAGTACTTTTTTGATTCTTTTTCTACCGGCACTTGCGCGTATGCCTCCTTAAGGTCAATTTTTGAAAAATATACTCCCCCCTGTAGGCCTGCTATTAGGTGCTCTATGCGTGGCAACGGATACCGGTCAACAATTATATTTTTATTTATGGTTACTTTGTAATCGCCGCATAGTCTAATCGATCCGTCTGGTTTGTTTACGGGAACTAGTGGTGTTGCCCACTCCGCGACTTCACATGGCGATATTATTCCTTCCTTAACCATTCTATCAATTTCCGCACTCACTTTGTCTTTTATCGCGAAGGGCAGTGCTCGAGCTTTACAATAATTCGGTATTGTATTTTCTTTTGTTCGTATCACGAATTCCGCCTTGTTGTATGTTCCCATTCCCGGTGAAAATAAATGGTCATATTTTTTAAAGAATTTACTCCGTATCTCTTCTACCTGCTGTTCCGTGCATTCGATTTTCCTGATCATTGTCTGACCCCCATTCCCTACTTCCTTGCTGCTTTGTTCTACGCGCATCGGCCAAATGCCTAACTTGTATAGCCAGTCTCTACCTATAAGCGGCTTCCCCGTCTCTCCTACGACGTATAACTTCCCTGTTGCCGTTTTTGACCCATATGCTATTTTAACCCTTTTTATTACCCCTATCGGTCTGCAGCTTTCGCCTCCGTAATAGGTTAATTCCTTTTTTGTTTTTTGAATTTTATTCTTTGGAAAAAAAATTTTACAATCATTTTTGCTAATTAATGAGACTGCTGCTCCCGTATCCATTTCCATTCTGATTGGTTGGCCATCCATTTCAATACCTAAATATTGAGGTTTTATCAGAATCGAATTGCAATGGTTATTCGTGTGTATCGAGAATATGTCGGCATACCCTTCTAACTCGCTTCCAGACTCGCTTCCGCTCGAATTGAGCATGTCCTGCTCTATTTGCACTGCCCTTACCGCTCCCCCTTTGTTAGGCCGCCTCGCTCTACACATCGCTTGTAAGTGCCCTATTTTCTCGCACGCATTACATATTTTGTTGCGGTGCCAACACTCCGCGCGATTGTGGTCCGGTCTTCCACAGCATGCACAACTTTGCTCTCGTGCCTGCGTTCGTGGCTGTGGCCTCGCGGCTGGGTAGCTCCGCTTCTGGCGACTGGGCTGCTGTCCTGCGCGACTGCGCGTCCAATTCCCGCGCTGCGTTCTTCTCTCTCCTTGCCCTCGGTTCCTCTCGCGTATGTGGCACACCTCGACGTCCTCTGCTCTGTTGTCCTCCGCGACCCCTGCTGTAGCGGACAATTTGTCCGTTGCCTTCTCCGCTTGCTCGATCGCTGTTGCCGTTTTTATCGCCTTCTCGAGCGTCAGATCCTCGATTTTGAACAGAGCTCTTTTAATATGTTTGCTCTGAATTCCCGTCAACAATTGATCTCGGATTGCTTCCTCCTCGTTTGCAAATTGACACTCTTCCGCTGCTTTACGTAATGATGCGACGTATTGTGTGATTGTTTCTTCTTTATCTTGTCTTCGCTCGCGGAACTCAGCTCTTAATACCGTGCTGTTTACTTTCGGTTTTAAATAATTTTTTACCTTTCCTATAATTTCCTGCAACGGTATCTCTTTTGGCTTAGCCGGTGCACATACTTTCCTGACGATTTTATATGCTTCTGCATCTATCTTCGTGAGGAATATGGCTCTCTGCTTGTTTCCGTCCTTTATCTCGTTTGCCTCGAAATACAAATCAATTCGCTCTACGAATTCTTCCCAGTCATCGGATCCTATTCTGAATTCTAGACTTGCGGTGTACTCCATCCTGATTTTCGATGCTTCTTGCAGTACTTCGGCGCTGTTACTTGTTTGTGGCTCTTTTAGTACTCCTCGTAGTTTCCGACGCAATTCGTCTATGTTTTCTTCCTCCTTGAAGACCACACCTCTTTTCTGTAATTCTTGTGCCACTTCGGTTTTCTTAAGGTCTTGTATCCACGCTGTTCCTTGTCTCTCACTCTTTTTGGCCATTAACCCCCTTTATTCTTGATCTCACTATTTTTCCTCGTCGCCACTGGGATGTATTAATCACACGCTCTTTCCTTAGCTACGTCTTTATTGTCACTGACTCTCGGCACGTCTGTGCCCCCCACTCCAGCAACCCGAATCCTCACTCACTCTTACAAACCCGCATCCATACCTCACTCATACCTCTGCCGCTATACATACACTACAAGAAGCACCACAACCGAGAACAACGAAGGAATTGCAATCCTTTCTGGGATTAATTAACTACTATGAACGTTTTCTACCCTGGAGGGCCGACAAATTAAAACCACTATACTGTGACCGTACACGTGCCTAGGCATATTCGGACGGCCACACACTAGTGGTATATGTACCCCCACTACCGGCAAGGGGAACGACCCCAATCTCGCACCGACCAACAGGGTGCGTGAGGCGCGAGCTCTAGAAAATTCGCGGAAGACACCCCACCTCTGGCGGAGTATAAAAGCCACCGAAACCTGGCAATCGGGGCTTGTGTGCCAAATTAGCGACGTGCCGTAGCACGACTAGTTGATACACGAGCAATACCTTGGAGACTTCATCTCCTAGCGCATGCAATTGGCGCACCTCTCCTGAGGACTTGCTAGAACGTTACAGAGAAGTCGAGAAGAAGCACTGACCTCCCCTGCCTCCGCTCACGCACCGGCCGCTGGGTTGTGTTAAGGTTGCCGAAAACTCAACGTATCTGCGACGAGTAAGATTCGAGTGGAATACCAACACTGACCTCCCCTGCCTCCGCTCACGCACCGGCCGCTGGGTTGTGTTAAGGTTGTTGGCGTTCAAAAGCGACTTCAGCTAGATATAATTAGCAAAGGGAAACGACTTGCGCCGCGACCTCCTCCGCTCACGTACCGGCCGGGGTCCCGTGTGCTTTTTGGTCAGAAAACGCCACTGGGAAAGCTGAAGCCCAGTGGTAGCCCTATTAGAATCACGAGCGAATATTATACGATCAAATATTGCACCGGCGTGCGAATAAAAGCGAGCGGTAAAAGTAAACACGAACAGCTGTACTGTGACATCGAGAATACAGAATTGTCAACATACTAAGTTCATTGCCCGAACGAACCCCCACCATCCGCTTCCTTAACAGGAGCACGAGCCTGCTCTCCGACACGCGAGCACAGTGGTAGCCGTGACCACTACCACTGACGTGCCGACACACCGATAGACGCGGCGAAATATCAACAACCCGCGACCTAGAAGATCGAAGACAGAGTCAGTCGCATAATACATCGCGAATTACTGCAGTCATTTCGGGGAATCAACGCATACATCGCGAATTAGAACTTAAACTCGAAATCACGACGGTCACAAATGGCGCCCAACGTGGGGCGGATGGTATCGCGCGGAAATCCTTCGTAAGGGCAATCGAACAATATAAGCGTTAGCATTAAGAGATCTGCGAGATCAGCCGGAAATTATATTTGAAATCATTGGGAAGAATATTAGCAAGATGAATCGGGAAAAGGGGGTAGTCACGAGAAGTACAACGAGACTAGGCCCCGCAGAAGAAAACACCAACGACAAAAATGGAAGGACGGCAACCCAAACGGTGGGCACGTCCAAACAAATATACGCGAACGCGCTACAAGCGGCATTAAATGACACGGTCAATCACATACGCGGCCTCAGCGTATCACCGCGAACCGACATCGAGGAAGGAAGCGAACAAACACAGCATCTACAGACGACATTAAACGAGACCGTCGACCAAGTACGCGGACTCAGCGTATCACCTCCAATGGACATCGGCAACGATCAAGAGGAAAGAAGAGGACGGACACAGCACCTGGAGAAAATGCTCGAGGAGATCCTTGGTCACGTGGAGGACCAAAATCGTCGAATAAGGATTCTTGAAGAACGCGTAGACGCAAAAATAGAAGCGAGCACGCAAGAAATGTACAACGATTTCAGCGAAAAGCTAATAGTGCACAAGCATGCGATAAACGGAGCACTATCAGAAATGAAAAAACAAGTAGAAGAAGAACTTGATGCCTTCATGAACCACCAGCATGAGTTCCCGGAGGAAATGAAGAAGAAATACCAAGAAATGGAGCTGATAATGCGAAGACATAGGTGCACGTGCCAACATACGCTAGAAACCATGCGTACTAGCCCGGCCGCGACAACAGAATTCTCGCCGGTCAACAGAGAAAGAAGGGAACAGGGAGGAGAACCGATGGTACGAAGAAGACAGGAAGAACAGGCAACAGTTCTGCCTGCGATCACCAGAACGGAGACAACGTCGACATCAGCCAACACCAGGCCTTTCATCATCAAGCCTCAATTGCCTAGATATGGAGGCCGACAAAAGGAGAGACCGACGAAATTCTTACGCGAGCTCACATCATTCTTAGACGCGGCAAACATTCCTGACGACGAGGTACGCTTCATCATTACTCAGTCCCTACAGGGC
Source organism: Priocnemis perturbator (assembly GCA_963942575.1). Taxonomy (NCBI): domain Eukaryota; kingdom Metazoa; phylum Arthropoda; class Insecta; order Hymenoptera; family Pompilidae; genus Priocnemis; species Priocnemis perturbator. The sequence goes on along the minus strand of OZ012643.1, from coordinate 6,055,133 downwards.
GTAGCGAGTGAATGGTGGGACCTCATATCCGATGAAATCGAGGGATGGAATGATTTCCGTACGGCCTTCCTGAATCGATTCTGGAGTCAATCGGTCCAGCAACGAGTGCGGGAGACACTGGCGCATGGCGCATACTGGCCAGACAAGGGCTCCACAAGAGTTGAGTACGCTATGCGGCTACTCGGAGAAGCAAGAGATTTGACGCCACGACAGTCAGACGAGGAGATTATCATGACCCTTGCACGTCATTTCTCCCAAGCCGTGTATGACTGCGTAGCCAGCCAAAATATCACGACAGTCGAGGCGTTCCTAAAAATTCTTGAACGATTCGACAATGGGGGAACAACAAATAGAGCACGGCAAGAACAATATATCTGGAGACCCGAGGCGTCGGGACGTGCCACGTACGAGCACGGGACAAGACCAGGGAGGGAATACCAGGGAAACCGACCCTACCGTCCACCCGAACCGGCACGACAAGAATGGCGACCACAAAACGGGAATGCGTACAACCAACGGAGCGCATCCCAAAATCGACTCAACCCAAGGGCAGTCGAAGAATCATATAGGACACCAGTAGACCATCAAGGACCAGCAACGGCGGCCAGACCAATAAGAATGGCTCGGTTTGAGAACGAATTCAACCCGCCAAAAGCGGAGCCGTCGGGAAACGGACGATGGAGCTCTCAACAAGACGTCCAGGACCAACCCCCGACCGGACGGAGAGAGACCCAATAGATCAAGGGGGGGGGGGGGGGGGGGGGTGAAGAAGTAAAAACAATAAATACTTTATTTTTGACAAGAGAGGAACCAGTTAAAGGAGCAGACAGACCACACGAGCAGGACACAATTACCCTCCAAGGCGAAGATCTCTCGCCAACCAGGCACCTCGAAAAAGAAGGCGAGGACCACAATGGCGAAACATGCGCGGTATTGGAAACCCGTGGAGCAGACGCAAAAGGTGATGAGCGTCGAATTAACATGGACACCAGAACGCCACAACAGGAGGAAGAGATGCGAAGTATATTCACAAAGTTCCCAGTCTCATGGAAAAGGGAAAGTAAGCCTCGCACAGGCCACGAGCACCAACCAAAAGTCACCGAAGACCTTCCGAACCACAAAAGGGCTTGCACGGTCCCACTGAGGTACCAGGACGACGGACAAGGAGCAACGCGGGACAGGATCGAGGATGACGTCCTCATCACAACCGATCCAGTGACCAATGCGGCGGACCGAGAGATAGCCAAATCACACCAATGGCAGGGCACCGATAACAACAGAGTGCAGTGTGTGCCCAAAATTGCCCCAGTGACAGTGCGACCTGGAGTGCGGTATGGATGAATGCGTGGAAAGACATTGTCTGGGTTATGGCCGAGCGCGGCATTAGAATAAGTTAGCCAGTAAGCAACAAATAACCGTTTAGTTACACGATATATAGCCATGTGACGGCATTCAAGCGTGTTAGGATAAGGAACCAAAAGGAATAAGTTTTTTTTTGTTTTGTTTAAAAATGGCGATTTCGACACAGAGCACTTCCACTGCGTCCGGCTCTGTGTTAGTGTTAATTAAGGGGGGGGGGGGGGGTTTGTGTGACCGTACACGTGCCTAGGTATATTCGCACGGCCACACATTAGTAATATTGTACCCCCACTACCGGCAAGGGGAACGACCCCAACCTCACACCGACCGACAGGGTGCGTGAGACGCGATAATTTCTAATTTCGCGAAAGAACCTCCACCACTGTTAAGTATAAAGAGCGGCGAATCCCAAAGATCGGGGCCTGTGTGCCAGACTAGCGCCGTGCCGTAGCACGCGTAGTCATACACGAGCGATACCTTGGAGACTTCATCTCCTAGCGCATGCAATTGGCGCACCTCTCCTGAGGACTTGCTTAGAACGTTACAGAGAAGTCGAGAAGAAGCACTGACCTCCCCTGCCTCCGCTCACGCACCGGCCGCTGGGTTGTGTTAAGGTTGCCGAAAACTCAACGTATCTGCGACGAGTAAGATTCGAGTGGAATACCAACACTGACCTCCCCTGCCTCCGCTCACGCACCGGCCGCTGGGTTGTGTTAAGGTTGTTGGCGTTCAAAAGCGACTTCAGCTAGATATAATTTGCAAAGGGAAACGACTTGCGCCGCGACCTCCTCCGCTCACGTACCGGCCGGGGTCCCGTGTGCTTTTTGGTCAGAAAACGCCACTGGGAAAGCTGAAGCCCAGTGGTAGCCCTATTAGAATCACGAGCGAATATTATACGATCAAATATTGCACCGGCGTGCGAATAAAAGCGAGCGGTAAAAGTAAACACAAACAGCTGTACTGTGACATCGAGAAATACAGAATTGTCAACATACTAAGTTCATTGCCCGAACGAACCCCCACCATCCGCTTCCTTAACAGGAGCACGAGCCTGCTCTCCGACACGCGAGCACAGTGGTAGCCGTGACCACTACCACTGACGTGCCGACACACCGATAGACGCGGCGAAATATCAACAACCCGCGACCTAGAAGATCGAAGACAGAGTCAGTCACATAATACATCGCGAATTACTGCAGTCATTTCGGGGAATCAACGCATACATCGCGAATTAGAACTTAAACTCGAAATCACGACGGTCACAGAGTTGTTGCACTTGTTGCCATTGTGATAGTCTTCCGGTTGGAAGATCGGTAATGTCTCGCTCAGGCATGCCAGTTATAGAGTCGCCAATTAAAAAATGTCCTGGAGTTAGTGCTAATAAGTCGTTTGGGTCGGTTGACATCGGCGTCAGTGGTCGAGAATTTAGAATGGCTTCTATCTCCGTTAAACATGTGGTTAGTGATTCGAACGTCAATAGTCTCGTTTTTCCCATGATACGTGTGAAGTGATGTCTAAATGATTTTACAGCAGCTTCCCACAATCCGCCGAAGTGGGGAGATCGTGGTGGAATGTGATGCCAATTGATGTTTAAAGTTGACAAGTGCCGTTTAATGAAATCATTGTGCTGTTCTGACATTAATAAAGTTTGAATTTCCTCGAGTTCATGTTGTGCCCCTATGAAATTCGTTGCGTCGTCCGTGTATATGTCTGTCGGTACTCCATGTCGAGCAATGAAGCGCTTTAAAACGCCTGAGAAGGTGTGTGTCGTGAGGTCGCTCTCGAGCTCAATGTGAATAGCCTTGACCGCAAAACACACAAATATCGCAACGTATGCCTTGATTTTCTTTGTGTTTCTGAGACGCTTTTCCTTGATAAAAAATGGTCCACAATAGTCTATTTCTGTAACTAGAAACGGTCGGTTTAATGTCACTCTTTCTTTGGGCAGATCCGCTGTTGAGAATCCGCATTGTTGTGAGACGCGCCGGTCAAGCAGGCGACGCGTGGCATATGTGGCGCCCACTGTGGACGCGCGTTGTTACAGGGCACGCGGCATGAGTAGCCATTTCTTTTTCTTTGTCAGTCGTCTTATGTATGCCACGCGGAATCCGCAATAAAGACTTCCATCCGAAAGGCTATCTGTACATCTTTTAATAGTAACAATCCCGACCATATATAATATTTCTGGCGACCGTAACTGGTGGTAAAAGCATGGATAGAATTAAACGGATGAGGACGGTGCAACGCACCGCAGTAACGAAGGCGTTGAAGACTCTGGAGGAGAAGCTGCTTGAGGCTCAGCCAGATCGACGCGAAGTGCTTGTGGCATTACAAATGGTGGATGAGAAAATGGATCAATTGGATGAGACGAACAAAAATCTGTTTATGGAAATGATCGATGGTGGGTCAGCCGAGGAGGTAATTTCGCGGGAGATCGAGTGGGCGGACGAATATAAAACCAGGTATTTGCCCTTAAAATTGAAAGCCACGGACATAACCACGAACAAAGACGAGACGACGGCAGGCGGTGGTGATCGACGAAAATCTTATAAATTGCCAAATGTTGAACTCACGAAATTCAATGGAAATGTGAGAAAAATACTACAATTTTGGAATCAGTTTAAAAAGATTCATGAAGACCCAGATATTGTCACAGAAGATAAGTTTCAATATTTAATACAAGCCATGATGCCCGGGTCGCGTGCAAGTGAGCTCGTACAGAGTTTCCCACCCACCAGATTGACGTGGCCGGGAAAGAAAGGCCGATTGTACCGAGTCCCGTCGATGAAATCCTCCTCCAGGAAATCCATGATCTCTACGCGCACCCCGGGATTGATAGGACCATGGCTATTGTCGAGAGCGATTTTTATATGCGCCAACTGCACCGCAAGACGCGACGGCTGATCGCCACGTGCGATCTATGTCAACGAGTCAAAATACCAACGCACGCGCAGCATACCGACATGCTTAGCATTATTCCTAGGGAGCGCCTCGATATTATCTCCGTCGATTATTATGGTCCGCTTCCTCCGTCGCGAGAAGGGGTCAGATACATTGTCGTAGTGAAGGATGTTTTCTCAAAATTTACTAAATTGTACCCGGTTAAGCGTGCGACCACCTGCGTTACGGTGCGTAGGATCTTCGGGGACTTCATCCCGGCGTACGGAAAACCTAAGATCATCACGGACCACGGCACACAGTTCACGTCAACAGCGTAGAAGGAAGCGCTAAAACGAGAAGGAATACAACACTCACTGTCCTCAGTTCGTCATCCCCAGAGTAACCCGGTGGAAAGGGTTAACCGGGAGATTGGCAGAATCCTCCGAACCCTCACGTCAACCGCCCACACGGCCTGGGCGTACTGGATAGACGTGGTTGAGACGTGCTGTAACGAAGTCACCCACGCAAGCACGGGAAGGACGCCTGTAGAACTATTCCTGAAAAGGAAGCCGACGCGACCATGTTCCAAATGGTCACATCCGGAGGAAGGAGCAACAATGGCAGATGATGAGTATGCACGTATCACAGAACTTGCCTATAGGAAAATGTCGAGCAAAGCCCTTAAACGCTGCGAACGGGCAAATCAAGGAAGAACACCCGTTCAATACGAACAAGGAGGCGCCGTGCTTTTGCGATCTAATCCAGTCTCTAACGCAGCGGATAGGGAAATCGCCAAACTCTTCCACCTCTATGAGGGCCCCTACGTGATATCCCACCATAAAGGGCCAGCAACTTTTATTCTGTGCTTTCCAGGGACAGGAAGGATAAAAGGAACATTTGACGCCACGAGTCTCAAATGATACATAGAGAAGAACGCGCCAATATCCGTCAACGCCGAAGCACAACAAATATAACGCCCAGGAGGACACGTAAAGAAGCGGACTAATAACGACTGCGGAATCACAGAGGGCAAGGGAGCGCGGACGATCAGTGTGCGCAGAACCGAGCACGTTGACAGTAATGGCAGAAAAGCGAACAGTGGGCACACAGAGCTACGCGGGCTGGACAATGATCTCCAGGGCCACGCAGACAGGCATGGACCTTGTAACCGTACATTCGTATAAACATACGGTTACACAAAAGTGGTGGAGGTGCCCCCACCACCGGCGGGTGGAACAACCCCAGACACCACGCCGTCGGCCGGTAGGGTGCGTCTGAACAAATGTACTATTATTTTCTCTAAATAATCCCCACCACTGAGCTAGTATATAAGGCGCCGAAATTAGACGATCGTGGCCTTTCGTGCCGAGTCAGTTGTAAAGCACTGTATTTGCTAGACTCCACGAGAGAGCGATACCTGGGAGCCTTCAGCTCCACGCGTTCAGTGATTAACGCGCCTCCTCCGAGGACTTTGCGAAAGGGATTAGAGTTTAAGAAGGAGATTTAAGAGTGACAGTCCACGCCGTCCCGCCTCCGCTCACGCACCGGCCGCGCAGACGTGTGTGTGTCTTGAACTCGGCCTCAGAATATCATTTTGTGTTTTAAGGGAAACGACCTGCGCCAAGCCCTCCCCGCTCACGTACCGGCTGGGGCATTGTGTGCACTATAGGTCTTAAAACGCCACAGGGTGCTGAGGACCTGTGGTAGCCCTAATAATTACATCAGACAGCAAGTTATTATATATATTTAAATAGAGATCTGCGTGCGATCAGCTGTATCGAGTACGAAATACACGCGTATAAAAAGAAAGGTTCAACGCCCAAACATTCTCCCCCACCATCCGCTTCCTTAGCAGGAGCTCGAGCTTCCTCACGGACGCATAATTAGAGCACTGGTGTGAGCGAAGTGACCACTCACACCAGCGTGCCGGCACACCGACGCGGCCAGGATCATAACAAACACGCGTCACCTATAAATCGCGAACGACACACCTAAATATCCCGAAAGAATACATATTAGATCGCGATAAAATAGCACATCGCGCTTAGCGAAAATAAGTACGGTCACAACCTTAAATATCAAGAGGTGATCCCGCCGACGCTTAAAACCATCACGCCAAGGGTATGGATACCACCAACCGGAAAACGGCTGAAAAATGGAACATCGACGCAAGCATCCCGACAGTACAACGATCAGCAGATCCAGACACCCCGGCAGGTCCGTGTCCTGGAAACCGGGCCACCTGCATCAAGCCACTAAATGTTCTACGAGCCGCGAGACCACGTCCACCGGTGAGGGAGCAAGAGAGGCCTCGGACGACACCTTACACCCCATGCAGACCGCGGGCAGAAGCCACGACCGCTCCAAATGCACCAGAAGAACAGCCCAGGGCACCACGGCGTAGGGACTGGAGGGACGAGCGAAACGCCAATCCAGGACCATCGTCAAACGATTACGTCGTTCCCATCCCACAACTGGATACGAGGAACCCACTCGGGTTATCATTTTCGAGCGAGGCACCCCCGGACGCCATCGGCCTATAATACGAGGAATAGATGATGTGGTAATGTGACGACTTAAAGTGCAGTGACGGTATGAGAGAGAGAGAGAGAGAGAGAGAGAGAGAGAGAGAGAGTGTGTATGGGATATGCAGGCGAGTTGAGAGCGAGAGGTGAAGAGAAGGCGCAATAAAGACGTGTTCAAAGAGAAAAAGAAATGTGTACATAGCGAGTCCTGGCCTTTAACATTTAAGTAATGTAACAGCGCACGAGCAGCAAAAACTGCGTAGCTGCTCGATTAGGAAGCGGGGAAGGGGACATGTGTAACCGTACATATATTCGTTATTGCCTATTCCCGGTCTGCCTAAGACACGACAGCAGTGAAGGTCCTCCCCACCACTAACATCACGAGGGGTCGTGACAGGTCATGCCACGGCCCAGTAGGGAGCGCCCGTGTTCGTCGGGCAAATCCGCTCTCGCGAGGGCCTCCACTGCAGTAGGGGTATATAAGAGGAGGCAAAGTACAGACTCATTACCAATTCTGGTATCATACAGGAAAGAGTCACTAGTACTGCGAACAACGGTATCGAAAGGAAGGCAAACCCGCCTTAACGTAAACGAGACAAAAGCGTCCATACGTTCACCTCCGATACGCGCCTCGAAAGAGGAGTTGTTTGGTCAAAACCGACCTGGGGCACTGCAAGAACGCTCGTCTTCCTGAACAGCCAGAAAACGGTCAAACGTAACTGTAACTGCAGTAGAAGCATTTAAATACGTCGAGTCATTTAAGTACGTCGAGTCAATAAGGAATGACTTTCGTGGTGTCTCCTCCTCCGCCTAAACTCCGGCCGAGTCGACACCTACCGCAGTGTTTTCCTCAGGATTACACTTGTGACCGTGACACGTCACAAACTCCCTCGGCAATTGCGGATGGGCACTCTGAAGGAGTAGCGAATCCCTATAGCAATGACCGAGGAAAAACAAAAATAAGTACGAGATAGTTGTCACTGACTATTTAGTGGGCACGTGTGAAATGCCCGTGGATTCGAACCACTAGGCGACAAGAGGCAGTGTAAGAAATAGGTTTTATGCGTTTCTGGTAAAATGTGTGTATATTCTGTCAGATGTTATGTGCTGTGGTACAGAATATGTATTTACGCGATCGTGTGCGTAATGCAACGCGTGCGACAGACCGCACGTGTTGTGTATGTGTGATCTCTGGCACAGAGATGTTCGCGCGAGTTTACGTACGCGCTCTGTGTTTATGTATGTGTATATGTCCGGACTATTTACATGCCGATATTGCACACACAGGTGCTTATGCGAATTGTCGGGAACGACGGCCGGTGACTTCTAGAGTCTTACAGTCGTTCCTATACAAAAACGCGACGGTGTTCGGTGCGTGTGTTCCGAGTCAAGAGTGCCTATGCGTAAGGTGCAAATATCGGTGTTGCAGAGGGCTTTCACCGATGAGTCGCTAAAACGCGGCGTCTATCAAGATATTCCCTCTGAGGTGACCCAGTATCTATACGAGTCTATAAAGTGTACAATTGTAATGTACCTGTGAGTACTTCGGCTACGACAACGACCAGTCGGCGGTGGATACAACAAAGTACCAGCCGAGCAACCAGACAGTTTTGCCTTGTTATGACAGGTCTCTTTGATTTAATAAGTGACTCGGACTTGGGTCAAATACAAACTATGAATTGACTGCAAATAGTTCTTTAGAATTCTTACTACGAAAACACTTCGGCGAAGGAATCTAACCAGACGGCGGGGGACACAGTCAAGTGCCAGCCGTGCATCCAATCTACCTGCCGAGAGATATCTCGTAGTGTTTTGTATTTAGCAAACTGCCATCCGAGTGGGCTAAGTCCCTGCCAAAGGGGGCTTGGATTCACGCAAAGCCGGCAGTGACAGCACATCGTCCACTAGAAGGGTAACGCACTGCGAGGAGTCGGGTAGGCCGAAGACGGACAGCAAGGGGTACAGTTAAGTACCGGTCGAGTGTCTTGGTCAGGCACCTTATTCCTCCGTGGATCTAATAAATATGTCTTACTTTCTACTCTTTTGGAATTATCTTGAGGAACGCCGCGCTTATTCTACGTAGTGCTTCCTCGACTAAAGGAGTCAGCTTGGCGGATGTTGCACACAGGAATTTACAGTGACGGAACGCGAGTCTCAGCTTGCTGAATGTTACATGCCCGATTCAACGGCCACGGATACGTGCGCTTAGCTCCACCCGAAGACGTTTCCACGTGACTTTACAATCGAACGTAATTCATAAACGCGAGCTATGTGTAGAGTAACGCTCTACGTGTGTAAATCTGGATATATTGCAATATTCTAATCCGTTGGCTATGAAATACTATACGTACTTCGACTTTAGAATAATCGGAGGCTACGGAATGTAGGTTGGGTCGGTTCTTTCGTATGGAGGGTGACTAGGCCCCCAACTCAAGATAAGACAGCTTGATCGTTGCAAATTCGGGGCTTCTATACAAGCGTGGAAGTCATTATACGTGCGAGAGGAAGGTGTCCCCCTGTTGCATTTAGCGCGGTAGCGCGCGAGAGAAGTTCTCCGTCTGCTGGGCGCTCAGTCTATTGCAGACGGTATACGCTTAACATGCGTCATACGTGCGCGGATGTGACCGTCTAGAAATACGGTCACACACTGTCCAACACGTATTTTACCTCGTGACATCTGTTGGGTGATTCTTATAGATTTCGATGATCTAAAACCGAATCTGCAACCCGTTCCTTTCTATCACCCTCAGTTTTTGAGAAAATGAATTTTGAAAAAAAAACACCCTTTTTCAACTTTGAATAACAATTCTGCTGAAACTATGAAAGATAGACAGATTCTATTAGTCGCAAAACATTCTGCAGACATTTCTGCATAAATTGGTGTGAATGGTTTTTGCAATATCAATTTACAAAGATGGTTAAATAATAGTTGAATTGGGCAAGACACGTTTTACGCGCCTATTTTGGGACACTTTTTTCAAATTATCGTAAAAATGGTGGGTCTAGGGTGAATTCCAATTACACTGAGCGATAGAGCAGACATTTTTCTATGGAAATCCATCATCAGATTTTACGAAATACGTTTTGGCTTCGAACAGGGAAATGAAATAGTCGTGCGTGTCACGCAACGAGCGCAGTGGTTCTCCGACATAACCGTATTGACCGCGCTCCGCTGCGGAGTGGCCCGAGCGCCGCTCACACGCGCTCCAAGTCCCCTGCGCTCGTTGCGTGACACGCATGAGTATCTTTAACATTTTCCTGTGCGAAGCCAAAACGTATTTCGCATAGTCTGATGATGGATTTCCATAGAAAAATATCTGCTCTATCATTCAATGTAATTGGAATTCACGCTAGACCCACCATTTTCACAACAATTTGAAAAATGTGTCCCGAAATGGGCGCGCAAAACATGTCTTGCCCAATTCAACTATTTTTTAAACATCTTTGTAAATTGATATTGCAAAAACGATTCATACCAATTTATGCAGAAATGTCTGCTGAATTTGTTGCGACTAATGGAATCTGTCTATCTTTTATAGTTTCAACAGAATTATTGTTCAAAGTTGAGACAAGGATTTTTTTTTCAAAATTCTTTTTCTCAAAAACTGAGGGTACTCGAAAGGAACGGGTTGCAGATTCGGATTTAGAGCATCAATATCTATAAGAACCACATGACAGATATTGCGAAATATGAAGAAATGTTACACTGGCAAGTGAAAGAATTGTGCGAGATATGTAATACCACATTTCTTTCGTTTTTCTTTGTTATTTATGTACGAAAATACTAGTGCAACTATAGTTACATAATGTTAAAAAAGCTAAATAATGGCAAAGGATCGTTTAGGTACTGGGTAAGACATAATTTACTTATGCTTAGAGGAGATTTTACCCGTTGTAATATTTACAATTTTATGAACAAATTTTCTTTATTTTTACGATGACATAGTTTGGATTGTTACATAAAATTGGATGTATGAAATCATTTCGCACAGGAACTTTACAACTACGCTACAATTTCACGTAATAGAACCTTACCCCTGCCCTCTCCTGCACAGGAAAATTCTTCTCTGTGAGGAGATTGCAGGTTCAAGGTTTACTAGGTTGACTACTTTTCTTATTAATATTTTGGGAAATTGCCCTCCGATTCCACCACTCAGCCCTTCCGCGGCACGCTTACGGATTACTACGCGGAAGGGTACTGTGCTCTCCGCCAGTATACAGACATCCTACGCCAGTGCGGTCCACGGATGGGGCCCCTCACGCGGCTGCTTCCCCCTCTACTAGCTGGAAGCAGTCGGACCCCCGACCCCGTACCCTACCGGCGCAGCGCGAGCGACACGCCAGTGTTACCGTTAGGACACTTTCTCGCGCATGCGCATTAAATCTCGCTTAAGGTACGTGCTACATTTAGCGAAAAAAGGGTTCTGTCGCGCCCTCTGTTCGGATAGTATTATATATACTAAACACTTCGCGCTAAATTGCCGTAGTCTCCTCATTCTGACCCATCCTACAGAACGGCAATCCGACAATTTAAATTCATAGACTTCATTATTTGTATAGATGTATGTGAGACGAGAACGTCAAATTAAATTCAACGCGTCCACGTAACACCAACATTATTGTTATAATTATTAAATTATGTGCTATAGCTAACAATCCTGGAAATAAATGCTGCGGAAATTAGTCGAAAATAGTTAGATTACTACGTCTAACCCGTTTCATTTATAAAACACTGACGAAGATGTCGGAAAAAAATTGTATTTTGTAAAAAATGTAAACTGTTTATAAACAAATTGTCAACGTTTAAAATATATTGCAACGTTGCTAAAATGTACGTAGGCGAAATTTTTCATTTTGCTCAAAAAATGGGTTGACGTTCTTCAGGCTTCGGGACAAATTGACCAATCGTGGGTATCCGAGGGTTAAAGGAAGCTTCTCAATGCGATTCTCGCAGCTCCTAAACCGCAACCACATGCACGTTGGTCTAATAAAAAAAAAATGTTAATTAACTGACGCTGTAAAGAAAACGTAATGATAATAATTAAAAAATCTAAAACACTCATCTTTAAAAATTAAAAAATATTCCAAAATATTTGATGATCCCATCTTGGCAGGTGGCTGAAAAGGTCCGAGCTGCACGTAGCCTAATAAAAAAAAAAAAAAGTGAATTAACCGACGCTGTAAAGAAAACGTAATGATAATAATTAAAAAATCTAAAACACTCATCTTCAAAAATATAAAAATATTCCAAAATATTTGATGATCCCATCTTGGCAGGTGGGTGAAAAGGTCCGAGCTGCACGTAGCCTAATAAAAAAAAAAGTGAATTAACCGACGCTGTAAAGAAAACGTATTGATAATAATTAAAAAATCTAAAACACTCATCTTTAAAAATATAAAAATATTCCAAAATATTGGATGGCTCCCCCTCTTGGCAGGTGGCTGAAATGGGCCGAGCTGCGAGCTAAAATATATAAACTAAACAAAAACGTAACATAAAATACATATTATAAATTAAACAAAAAACGCAATATAAATACACACACAATAGATTCAACAATAAAAAAATTCGAACACAAAACAGACTGCTCAATTGTTCCCGTCTATATAAACATTATTTGTTGCTAATTATTTTCGATATATCGATCGGAATATTTGTTAAACTAACACGTAACGCGCTGGCTAAAGATTTGTCGTTTAAGGAATTTCTAGAATTTGTTTTAATTTGTTTCATTGCCGAAAATCCACTTTCACAAGTGTACGTGGAACCAAACATTGATAGAATTTTTAAACTAAAATCGCGTAACTTGGGGTATTTATCCGCAGGTAGCAATTTAAAAAAGTGTTCGTCGATTTCTTTGGAGCCAGCTAAATAGGGATCAATTTGCAAGTCGCACAATTCTAATTGAAAATCAATGTCCTGATCCTCGACATTGGCTGTTAACGGATTCGCGAATAAATGCATTTCTTTGCTTAATAATTCAAAATCTTTAAATCTACTATCAAATTCCCGGGCAATATCATTAACATTTTTTTGGAAAGATGTAAAATCCATTTCCGGAAATTCTGACTTAATTTCTACACATCGCGGAAAATGAGATAAGTTTTCTTTTTCTAATTGCGCTGCGAATAATGCAAGTTTTTTCTTGAAACTGCTGATATGACCGAACAATTGAACAATATTTTGCTTCTTACCTTGCAAATTTAAATTTAAATTGTTCAGGTAAGAAGCCATGTCTGTTAGAAAAGCTAATACACATAAAAATTTGAGGCTTTCTAATTGTTTAATCGTAAATGCTATATCTACTTTAATGTCAGTTTTAAGGAATATAATTAGTTCCTTACGAACTGCAAAAAATCGTTCTAATGATTTGCCCGCACTTAGCCACCGAGTTTCGCAATGCATTAGCAAATCGTCGAAAGCTGCATTATGTTCTTTCAAAAATAATTGGAGCTTTCGATGTGTGAGAGAGTGAGTGCCGCCCCTAACAAGATTAATCACTCTTGTTAAGAGTGCCATGGCATACGAATGTCTTAAAGATTTTGCGCATAACACTTCCTGGTGTATGGCGCAGTGGAAGACGCGACAATTTATTAAATTTGGACTCAATTGACCGATCAATCCCTTTTTCGTCCCACTCATTGACGGCGCTCCATCGGTTACGATTGATGTACATTTTTCAAACGAAATTCCAGATTTATCCATCTGTGATATCAACGCGGCATATATGTCTTCGCCTTTCGTCTGTTGTGCAATGCGACTAAGGCGAGCAATTCTTCGTTCATAGCAAAATTTTGATCCACGGTACGGATGAAAATGGCAAGTTGACTAACGTCATTTACATCCGTACTTTCGTCTAAACAAAGCGAGTAGTATGTACACGTTTCGATAATTGTACGTAATTGTTTTACCAAAAAACTATCAATGTCATCGACCCGTCTGGAGACCGTCTGGCGAGATAATGAAACACTTTTAAAGTGTTCCGCAGCTAAATTATAACCGAAAGCTTTTGCCATTGCGATGGCAGAATTTTTTACAAATTCTCCGTCCCTAAAGGATTTTTTACTCCGAAGAATTTCGAGCGTTACAGCATACGAAGCTGTCGTACTTTGCAAGGTACAGGTAGACGCAGCTGTAACGGTTTCGACGCGAGATGTGCTTGTCGCGGTCGAACACTCATTTTCCCGTTTCTCTTTCCATGCCTTAACTATCTCACGCCGCTTTTCTTTAGAATAATTACTACATTCCTTGTGGTATCTCAAATAATGCCGCACGATATTATATTTTTTACACGCGAGCGTTGTACCGCACAATACGCATGTTGCGGCATTTTCTCCGGTTTCAACGACTAAATAATCTTCTTCGCGAGCAGCAATTCGTTTTTGCCGCGTGGTTAGTTCCGACATGGTTTATCTTATGTTTATACCTATGATTTTAAACCTTAAACTAATATAATAATAAAACTGTAAAATATCACGAATATCCTATGAATCTTCTTTGGCTGCTCCGGTAAGACTTCCTACTGCAAACGCTGCGAAGAAGAAACTGATGAGCAACTGTTCCGTTGCATGTAGCAACGCGAACACTCTCCCATCGAGTTTAACGGAAAAAAGGAGCAAAGTGTATATCACATGCATGCATCGCATCTGTGTATGGGGCGCTGAGCGCGCCGCTACTAGCCGCTACTGCTCTCGCCCCACGCGCCTCACGCTTCTCTGCCAACACTTGGGTACACCGATCATGCGTTCTACCGTGCGTCACTCGTCTCCATAGTAAGGGCAGCGCGGCGGGGGAACCGAAAATACCCCGGGGCACTTTTTTGGACCGCACTGTCCTACGCAGTGGTCTCAGATTTGGCCCGCGAACACCATTGGTGCTCGACGGAGTGGGGATACGGAAAAGTATGCGTGCCTTGTCCGTGAGAGTTGCGCGCGCCGTTCTTCGCCGAATCGCGCTCGGCGTGGAGAGAAGGACGGAACTATGCTGCGTCTCCCTTCCACCAACGTCGCGTAACGTCACGTATCGTGACGACACGTAAGAAGGATAGAACTATGCTCCGTCCCCTTTCAACCAATATCGCGCGTTGCGTCTTTGTTCGACATGGAGTCGCGGCGTCGCGTCTTCGTTCCGCACACAGGCCGGTGACAGTGGTGCCAGATTTCGCATAAGGCATCGCACGTACCATTGCGTTCTTTCAGCCGGAAGGCAAATCGGGCACCACCGCCGTGTGCAGAGCGCGATCCAGCGAAAAGTGAATCGAGGAGAGTTTGGGATTTCCTCGTCGTACGCATCGTCGCTCGTCGACGCGTTCGATTTTTTTCGTTGGTTCGCGCCCATCCGTGGTTCATTTCTTTTTCATAGGATAATTTTTCTTTTTTAATTATTCATCACACGGCAACTAACGATATTCATTTAACAATGTTTTAGTACCTCCTATGGATAGTTTTTAATATTTTGTCAGCGGAATAGATGTGTCGTATTGGTTTATGATAGTTATGGGCAAAATATATATGTCACGTTATGGCAAAGATGGCATATGTACTCGGATAGATGCAGAATTATTTAACTTCTTTTGTTTAGCTGATACATGCATGACCTTGATTGTAATCATACGTATCTTTATTCGAGGAATACTTATTACCATTACTGTCGTACTCGTCGTCGCTCGTCGACGCGTTCGTGTTCGATAATACTGATCAATCTGTTATTGACGAGTATTCGATGAATCATCGGTGTTATTATTCGTCTAAATTGTTTTTGACTGCAAAAAGATCCTATTTTATTTATAGATAATTAATCTACCTTTTAAAATATTACTTTCAAATATATGTATACAGGATGCTGGGAGATGTTACTAGCCAGCTGTGTTTCCTGGAAATGGTAGGTACTAGAAAAATAATTATAGAGCAAAGGGTACAATGGTATCGTAATGTTTGTCTTCTGCGAGACTTCACTCTATTGAGAAGTGCAACCCGAACAATGCAAATGCGTATATACTTTCTTTTTATATAATCTGAGTAGTTTTGCGTGGTCTTCCACGCCACCCATGAGGTGCCACGACTAGCGCGTTCGGTTTTTTTTTAACGTGGACCGTCGCCTGCAGCCCTATTATACCACATGCAATGCCCATTATTGCATGGTGGTGCCGATGGTATATGTCTACATCTACTAATCTACTTAATGAAATGAATGAAAGCACAATTGTGTACAATGAATTTATATTAATTCATATAAATTGTGCTATTATAGTATATATTTTTGGTTATGTGGCCACCGCGTCCGCCGCCACCCCGTCTGCCGCCACCGCGTCCGCCGCCACTGCGTCCGTCGCCACCTCGCTGGCCACCCCCGCAACTGCATGCGCAGCAGCCGTGATATGGTTGCCTCCGCCACAAGGCCCTCGCCCTTCCGGCCCCTCTTCTTTTCCGTCCTAAACAATGAAGAAACATACACGCAATTAATGAAAGCAAATTATGATATATTTTATCGAATAATCTTAGAATGCGACATGTATGAATTATGAATTTGTATGAACTTTACGTACTGTATTTTTTCGCGGCGGTCGCGTCGCCCTCTCCACTCGGGTTCTCCGGAACCGGCAGTGGTGGGACCACCGGCTCCGGGACCGGGACTGCGGCCGCGCCAGACGTCGGCGCCCCGTTGCCGTTGTGCGGCTGAGCCGCAACATCGCGGCCCTCCACCTGCGTTGAGTGGGGGCCCCCCTGCGGTTCCGCATGTATGCTTAGGTTTTCTGTTCGTGAAAAGAAAGACAGATTCATTTATAGATATTTGGAAGACAATTGAAAATGTTGATTGTGGCAAGTACGAAGGATGAGCTTGAGATAGACAGAGAGATGAGACCGAGTTAGATGGAGCGAATGTTTGTGTTTGGAGAGAGACAGGAGATGGCTGTGAGAGAGAAAGGTGATCGTGCGAGTGTCATTAGCGAATTTGATGCGAA
The DNA here is from genome assembly GCA_963942575.1 of Priocnemis perturbator. Classification (NCBI taxonomy): domain Eukaryota; kingdom Metazoa; phylum Arthropoda; class Insecta; order Hymenoptera; family Pompilidae; genus Priocnemis; species Priocnemis perturbator. Next base: position 6,038,407 of record OZ012643.1, on the reverse strand, counting down.
AGGTGAGAAAATGGGAAGGGAGAATGCGAGTGCGTGTGAAGTGAGCGATCGAAGATGAAAAGGCACAAAATAAAAGGAAAGTAAAAAGAACGGACGCGTTAATTAATTTGGAATGACCATTCCCCCTTCACCAAAATTTATTCAGAGACGCGAGAATTAAAAGCCGAATCGAGTAGGACGGCGGTGCAAAGTCCGCGTGTAAAATAAACCTTCCTGCATGATAAAATTAACATAATTATGAAATTCTAATAAAAATGTTCTGAATCGAAGTTACAGATATTGAAAAGTATATTTCTGCATTGTACGTAAGAACAAATTGTAGGAATGTACGGAATCTTTAATACTGTAACAATGGGAAAGGCGCATATATACGCAAAACTCGAATCTCAGGTATTTTTTGCTACAAACGTATCTCCCGAACAGACTTCATTAAATTCTCTGAATCAATATCATCATCAATGTACAATTTCATTACTGTTTGAGGTTTTGTCCTTCCTCAAACGGCGGCTGAGTCGGATTGCGGGATGCAATCCTTAAACGGGGAGCAGTGCGGACTTTGTATAGGAATAGGCGGAAGACGAAGGAAGGCGCACGTGGAGATACAGGAGGAGAAAACGAACTCTTGTGGGCACTATTTTTCTGTTAGACTGGATGTATATTGTTGAGCACACACCTTTCTTATAATCTTGTCCCCTTTTAAGCTTTTCTGCGCGGCAATACACTTTTGACTGATTCTAAAGTTGGAATTCGGTCGCTACGGTTACACTGTTACTTTTGTATTATCCGTTCGATTTCTCGGAAGCAAGAGAGCGAGTCGGCAGGAGTGACAGGCTAGCGAGCCGGCTGTCGCCTCCCCCTCTCCTGACACGCGGCATCGAGGGCCAATTAGCGGCCAAAAGTCGAGAGACGTCACGCGTTCTGCGATCACGTGTATCGCTCGTAACCACTGAATACGCGTGATCGCCGGCGAGAGACACCTCAGACGGTAGTCGCTGCCGCCACGTTGGCTACGTCACAGTGACGTACATGTGTACCGAGCGCGGGCAATACAATATGTCGCCGTTAATAACCGCAGGCTTATTGCGACTACAATCCTCAACAATTACAAACGGGCTCACGTCATATCAAAAGGAATTGGAATTTATGAGAATACGTATTGTGTACTTACGGAATCTATCCATTTCGCCTTGCTCACTGAGGTGACACAAAAGATTAACGCTCCCGGTCTAAAAATGTTCTCACGGACGCTCGTGTTTGCAGGTGCTCCAATGCCCTTATTGGTGGATTGAGGTTTGTGTATCCGCGGACGCGATCACTTCTAAATGCCTCGGTCGTGCACGTTACAGTCGCTTAATTGTACCATTTCGTGCCGCGGAGAGGGACACAATAGCCGATCCGGCGATCCGCGATATATAGTTTTTAATTTGGACGCGAGTGTGTATGTGTCAGTTTCTGAGCGTGTGCCGCGGGGTAAGTTTTATTTTTTTATTTATTTATTTCACTCTGTTTCTTGCGGTTTTAAACAGGAATGTCCGATTTGCAGATAAAGAAACAGAAACGGAACTTTTGCGAAGCTTGGCTTCGCGATGAAAAATATAAGTCATGGGTGCGACCTGTGGCATCCGACATTAATTCATTTCATTGCGTATTCTGCAAAAAAGAATTCTCCTGTGATATGCGCATTTCGAGACACGCGAGTTCTCCGTGTCACATAAATAATGTTAAGAAAATGTCTGCAACTGTAGCAAATAGCGACGACGAAGTATCGAAGCAACATTCTTCTGCGGTACGGACATTTCGGAAACAATGGTCAGATTTGAAAGAGTTTCAACCGTGGTTACGGGAAATATCAGATCACCAAACATTGTGTTTTTGTGCTTTCTGTGACAATGCGATAACGGCTCGATTAAGTCACATTTATCGTCACAGAAGAATCCGCCTCTCATATACGAACGCAAAATGTATAGAAACGCAAGAAACAGAGCAACAAGATGATTTCACGGACGAATCGGAATTGTCATTAGATGCGCGACGCAAAGCAGCGGAAATTCACTACGCTGCTCTTATTGCCGAACTTAACATTCCGTTTACGTCATCAGCAAAATTGTTAGCATTTTTCAAAAAATTTGGAAAAGATTCTGACGTGTTGGAAATGATGAGTATGGGTGAGACGAAATGCACTCAAATAATTGCAAACGTGTTGTGTCCGGTTGAAACGGAACGTGTTTCGGCCATTCTACAAAAAACAAAGTTTAGTATTTTCATTGATGAAACGTCACACATTACTAATACAAAATGGATGACGTTTCATGTTCGGTATGTCGATCCGGAAACATTGCAAATTATGTCGCAGTTAGTCAAACTAATCGATCTTGATGCAAGAAATTGTGGCGCTGAAATGATATTTGACGCATTTCGACAGGAAATGTACCGTTTACAGATTCCGTTTTTGAATATTGTTGCTTTGTCAGGCGACAATGCGCGTGTCATGACGGGTAAACATTTATCATTTCGAACAAAGTTACAGGAAAAGTGTGGACATGTATTAACACTGACATGTCCATGCCATTCTGTGGCGTTAGCCGCAAATGCAGCATCCAGAACGATTCCTAACAAATGCGAAAACTTTGTAAAACAAATATCAAATTTTATAAACTGTAGCCCCAAGCGATCAGCTATTTTTACTGATTGTTGCGAGGACACTAATCTAAAAATTTTGAAATTGGCCGAAACACGATGGCTTTCCCGCCAATTATGCGTCAGTAGAATTCTGGATTCATGGGATAGTATTGACAAGTTTTTAAAACAATTACTCACGAAGGAAAATTCCGAAAAAGCTGCACAATTTGTAGCCGTGATGCAGAATCGTGATGTTAAAGCATACTTATTTTTTCTTAGATATATTTTACATTTTTTGAACACCTTTACGCTATTTTTCCAATCTCTAGATACTAGAATTCATTTATTACAGCGTAAATCAATACATTTATTACAAATTGCATGTATAAACTTTTTAAAACCAGAGCTTTTAAAACATTGTAACAGTAACGTAATTTTTCTGAAAAAGAAAATCAAAAATCTTTACATGAAATCGCATTGGGCAGTGATTGTAATGAATATCTTCACAAATTAATAATAGAGGGGCACACCGATATAGTTGAAAATATTCGAGAGAATTGTTTGCAATTTTATGTATGTGCCGCTTAAGAAATTTCTAAAAGATTACCAATCAATGATCAATTTTTGTGTAAATTACAAGTTTTTGAACCTGCCACAGTTTTGCGCGATATTGACAGAGAAACTTCATTTCATGATGTTTGTTTTATCGCTGAAACTCTTGGCGGATTTGATACATTTTCTTTACAACAAGAATGGTTTGCTTTATATCACGATGTTACAGAAACAGAAAAAGATTATCTTTCATTAAGGGAATTTGACGAAATGTGGGAAAACATCCTACAACGTAGTCGTCAATATCCCAGTTTGAAATCTCCTGTTAATGCTGTTCGATCGTTACCTAACTCTAATGCAGATTCAGAAAGAGTCTTTTCCTACTTACCAGACTTGAAAACGAAAAAAATAAATAAACTGTCGTCCGTGAATATCAATGCTGCTTGTGTCCTTAAATCAGCATTAAAAGCGAGAGGGGAAACAGCAATAACTCTGACGGTTAATGACGAGCATTTGTCTCGCATGCCATCTCATATATTATATTCAGAATGTCCAAATAAAAAAAAAACAGACAACATGTAGTACATGTTGATGAAATGGCTGGTCCCTCCTCGTCTAATGTTATTCAATAAGTACATAAACAGTAAGGTTTCATTTATGTTATGAATGTGTCGACATAAAGAACGAATGTGCGAACAATCAGTCTGGCATATTTTTTGTCACACTTCACAAATCAGTCTCGCATATTTTTTGTCAGACTTCACAAATCAGTCTGGCATATCTTTTGTCAGACTACACAAATCAGTCTGGCATATCTTTTGCCACACTCCAGAAATGTGGTACAATAGGGCTACAGGCGACGGTCCACGTTAAAAAAAAAACGAACGCGCTAGTCGTGGCACCTCATGGGTGGCGTGGAAGACCACGCAAAACTACTCAGATTATATAAAAAGAAAGTATATACGCATTTGCATTGTTCGGGTTGCACTTCTCAATAGAGTGAAGTCTCGCAGAAGACAAACATTACGATACCATTGTACCCTTTGCTCTATAATTATTTTTCTAGTACCTACCATTTCCAGGAAACACAGCTGGCTAGTAACATCTCCCAGCATCCTGTATACATATATTTGAAAGTAATATTTTAAAAGGTAGATTAATTATCTATAAATAAAATAGGATCTTTGTTCGAGAATCTCGCGATTCCCGTTGTGAGGAGATGAGAGGGAATGAAAGGAAAGAGGAAAGGGGGGAAATGAGAAGATCTATTGGCGGTGGAGAGGTTATGTTTCCACGTGGTCTACATAATGTCCGTTTAACAGAGTCTTTATTGTCTATAAAATAATGGTCACAGGTGCTCTACGGTAGTGAGAGTAGCAATTATAATGAGCGAGATAGTCAATTGTATGAATTGTATCCGCCGTACAATGATTTATACCTTTGCCGGTGCACGTGCACGATTCGCGCCGCGTGCAGAGCCTGAGTCGTCTAGTGTCGATGTACCGTGTGTATTCTTATGTGCTTCGCCTGAGATGAATGAGAAATAAACCGTGATACACTGAGTGAAACCCTGGTAATAGCAATGTGCGAGACAAACTAGAAAAGCTAAATGCAATAATCCGTGTGTGTTCTCTATAACTGCTGAGACGATAATGGCCGCCCGATTCGGCGGAAACGCCGCCCGCGTGCCGCGCGCGTTAAAGGCGCGCTCGCATGAAAGCCGCGTGTGACTCGGCCCTCAGGCCGCCTTGAGGATGCCGCGACGACGATTGGTCGGCGTCGCGGCATTCCCAAACAATCTTTTTGCAGTCAAAAACAATTTAGACAAATAATAACACCGATGATTCATCGAATACTCGTCAATAACAGATTGATCAGTATTATCGAACACGAACGCGTCGACGAGCGACGACGAGTACGACAGTAATGGTAATAAGTATTCCTCGAATAAAGATGCGTATGCTTACAATCAAGTTCATGCATGTATCAGCTAAACAAAAGAAGTTAAATAATTCTGCATCTATCCGAGTACATATGCCATCTTTGCCATAACGTGACATATATATTTTGCCCATAACTATCATAAACCAATACGACACATCTATTCCGCTGACAAAATATTAAAAACTATCCGTAGTAAGTACTAAAATATTTTTTAATGAATATCGTTTCTTGCCGTGTGATGAACAATTCAAACGAAAATTATTCTGTGAAAAAAAATTGAACCATGGCCGGGCGCGAAACGACGGAAAAAACGAGCGCGTTGACGAGCGGCGATGAGTACGACGAGTCAATCCGAAACTCTCCTCGATTCACATTTCTCTGTATCGCGCTCTGCTCCAGGCGGTGGTGCCCGATTTGCCTTCCGGCTGAAAGAACGCAATGGTACGTGCGATGCCTTATGTGAAATCTGGCACCACTGTCACCGGCCTGTGTGCGGAACGAAGACGCGACGCCGCGACTGCATGTCCAACAAAGACGCAACGTGCGATGTTGGTTGAAAGGGGACGGAGCATAGTTCTGTCCTTCTTACGTGTCGTCGCGATACCTGACGTCACGCTGTTATGCCGCGTTGGGAAGGTGTGGGTGATAGTCTCGGTATTCACTCCTCTTCTCACAATCACAACTTAAGGTTTATTAGAAATAGCGTACAGTTTGCAAAATGAACTAAGTGATTGAGCGGAGTATCGAGCAGCGTTACGATGTTGCTTGCTCGATGGTATTTCTTAGAGTGTCGGGCCCAGATTTGGGCGTTTTCTAGGTGCTGTCTAGTGGGGGAAAAACCCTTAGCGTCGGTCACGTAGGCACGCGGTGCATATGGTGACATCACCATTGGCACAAAGCTTCGTTGTCTTGAAACTTAAGTTATTTACGCAAGATGAAGGGCTTGCCCTAACGGATAGCTATAAAAATAGTGGTGGCTTAGACCTAACACAGAAATGCTTAAATCTAGTGGTGGCTACAACTTAACACCCCCTCCCTTATTTTAAAATTATCCTTACATCATATGGATAATTTTTAGAATACACTATATTGGTTGGAGTCTTACACGTCTACTTCGCTTATGGCTAATAATTGTAGCATAACTCGGAGGCGCTTCAACTATTGGATTTCTAAATGTCACTGATGGTTCGGAGCTATCAATATCTATCTCAGGTGTATCGTCAGATGTCAATGTATGGCTTGTATAATTCTGTGTACCTCCCGTATTGAAGCAATTTGTATATTTACTACCAAAGCAGCATGATATGATCCTCCAAAGTCTAAATTTTGCAATTCCCCAAAGAAATACAATTACTGTAATGGTTATAGCAAAAGCTTGAAATATTGTCCAATTACTCTCGTTTCGCGAAGTGGATCTTATGTGCGTGGCAATCTTATTTGCCTCATTAGAAATATCTGTCAGTGATCTGGAGGCTTCAGTTAGTTCTTGCGGGTTTATGATATTTTTCGGTATTTCAGGAATTCGTGCGTATGCTTCTATTGTTGAATTGATCTCAAATATCGTTATATTGGGTATTCCTAAAGTAAGTTTATTTGGTGTTGGCGAGAATGTTTCGATTGATGAGAAAAGCGTAGCTGTAAGAGTTCTACCTGAGCAACCTGGTTCCAAGTTAACAAGGTTTACGTCTACTAGTGTTTTTGTAATTACAGTGTTGTCATTGGGACAACTCACATGTATGCTTTCGGGCTCGTATGTCATAATAATCCAATCTTGATTAGAATATAATTGAATCCATATGGCGTTTGTTCTGGCAATCATGTGTACTGAGCAGTCTTTTCCTGCAGCAGGTAGCGAGTGAACTGCTTTACTTAAACATGGGTCTAGAGTCATACTAGAATAAGAGGGGTTATGTCGTTTACAAACTCTAATGTCATAATGAATTGAACAGTCACTAACGTCAGTCTTGTCTAGAAAGCTATGGTGTCTCGTGTCCTTGTCAATGAGTATGTATCGCTCAGTTGAGCTGAGCAGGTATAGGTACTTCTCTGTTATCCGTGGAATGGGCACAATTTGGTACAATACATAAATTTCTTCTTCGACTATTGGAAATTGAATTTCGAAACAAAGTTTGAACTCGTCTAGTATAAATACGTTTACTTGAGAAGATTGAAGGTACCTATAAGAATATTTGTTCTTACTGGGATAGAGCATTCTACTTGAACCATATTTGTCCTCAATAACTTCTAATATTGTCTGTAACATGTTGGCGTCAATAATTGTCGGGTCTATCGTTCCTTGCATTGCATTGGAAATTGTGCTTCTAAGTCCTGATATTACTTCTGAATATTCGCTTATGATTTCCTCAAGTTGAATAATGTAAGATATTAATTGTGTTTTTTCCTCTAATGTCTCTGCCATCTTTGTGGTCCAATTCCTATGCTGGTACAAATACGTGAAGATTTTAGTCTGAAAGCTGTCAATGTTCTTAATAACGCCCTTTACAATTGTCGTTTCGTTTGATATTATTGTACTTAATCGTTTGTTGTCTGCGTATAGTTTATCTATCTCTTTGTTGTAATATTCTGCATCCGTTTGACTCAAAGTTCCGAATAACAGGTTTGCTAGATCTCCGATGGGATTCAACCATCCTCTCTTAACACGGTTTCTTACGCTACTGACATATCCTAAACTAGCTACTATAGTGCGTTTTTCTTTACTAAGTCTATTAAATCGGCCCTTAATATTATTAATAGTATTAATCGTCGTGGGATCGTGCGGGATGTTTAGCACTCGGGAGCCCAGTGCTTCAGTAATGCGATCCTCCATGCTTTTGATATCTCTTAGGTCGTAAGCGAGAATAGTTTTCCAAATTCGATGATAGATTCTCGTGGTACCCATCGCATCGAAGTGTAAATTTGGTACATTTTTCATGGGTGTAACGACGATTTGCTCCCCATTTGTCTGGTATAATATAAATGTGAATACTAGCCACGCAGTGGCTACGGATCTAAAACAGAAGACATGTTAGCATATTTCAAACGGTTTAGATGGACTAATTGTTCCTTTCCCTTTATGTTAATTATTGCGTTTACATCTCCAGATAATGATTTTACTTGATATGGTCCTAACCATGGAATACTTAATCCGCTAAGTCTATCTCTACCTTGATTTTTTAACCATACCCAATCGCCTGGTTCTAATACTAATGGTTTAATAGTTTTATCAAAATGTAATTTAGTTTTTGTTTTCGCTTCTTGTAATGCAATTGAAGCCCGACTCCAAAGTCTGTCCAGATGGGACTTAAAACCCTCTACGAAATCTGTATACGTAAGTCCGTTTTCATTCTGTAGCTCAGTGTGGTCCAAGATCCGCACCTAGGTGCGATTTCGAGTCCCCACCCGACTACCCGTTGTTATGGTGACGGACGACGCTGAGTGCGTCACATGATCGCTTGCGCTGAGCCGGTAGGGTATATGGGGGGAGGGGAAGGGGGTCGGTGTTGCGTCCAGCTAGTGGAGGTGGAAGCAGCCGCGTGAGGGGCCCCACCGTGACCACACTGCTGTAGCTGCTCTAATTCTGGCGGTTCTCTTCCAAACGCCAATTCGAATGGAGTTACGTGTGTTGCCGAATGAATGGTGGAATTGTACGTATATATTGCTGCTTGCAGTAATCGGCTCCAATCTCCTTTTTCTTCCGTGATGGCAAGTTGACTCTTCAAAAAATCCTTAAGAACTGCATGAGCTCGCTCCAATGATCCGTTTGATTCGGGTCTAAATGCAGTAGTATGGATCAAGTCTATTTGCATCATTTACGTAAGGTGTTCCATAGTTTTACTCATAAAATTTGCTCCCTGGTTCGTAAGAATGGTCTTCGGCGCTCCATACCGCAGTATCCAAGTATCGAGCAGACCCTGTGCTATTGTTTCTGCCTTTTGATCGGCCATCGGTTTTCCTTCTAAATATTTCGTCAGCTGATCCTGCATAGTTAAAATATATTTATTACCATGCTTATCCTCAGGTAACGGTCCGACTACGTCGATTGCAACTTTGTCATTGAAACTCCTCGGAGTGTCTGTAATGACTAAAGGGCTTCTTGTCGGCCTTCTAACGATTTTGTTCTCTTGACAGATGGTGCACGTGTTCACGTATTGTGTTACGTCTTTATATAAACCGTTCCATGTGTAAGACCGAAGTATCTTCTCAATAGTGCTTTTTATTCCTGCGTGTCCACCTAGAAGAGTGTCATGCGCTTGTCTCATAATTTCTAATTTTTCCGTCTCTGTCTCAGGCGTTCTAACCTCTCTTTCTAATAGCGTCAAATGTATAGAAGGATCATACAGTGTACTCAGTATGATTTCTTTTAAGGTTGCGCTTATCGACCAGCGCTAAATTTGTTAACGTTGAATAATCCATAGTAATCGAATTAATCTCTTCTGCTAAAACTAAATCTCGAGTTTCTTCCAAAGATTCGCGAATCTTATCGTGGGAGAAACTTTCGCGAGTGATTTCGATAGTGTTGTCCTCGGAGAACTCTAAAGAATTTCGTTCGCCCAAATTGAAATTAATTAAGGTACTGTCAACTGCTAGTTGACTTGCGAAAACTACCGTTTTCCTCCATGGTACCCTATTAGTTCTTGCAATCATTACCGGATTTCTACTAAGCGCGTCGGCATTCGCATTTAAACACCCTTTCTTGTAAATTATTTCATAATCGTATTCTTCCAATACAATTCGCCACCGCATTTGCATGGCACTAGGCTTCTTACAATTCGCTAACCACCGCAATGGTTGATGATCTGTTAAAATCTTAAATTTTCGTCCGTACAGATAAGGTCGAAAATGTTTCAAGCTCCATACGATCGCCAGTGTTTCTCGATCAGTCGTCGAGTAATTTTGTTCCGCTGCGTTAAGTGTCCTGCTTGCGAAACTAACCGGCCTCTCGTGACCCTTCTCGTCTTTCTGAGCCAAGACAGCCCCCAACGCTTCGCCAGATGCGTCTGTTGCTAGAATAAATTCCTTAGAAAAATTGGGATAAGCCAAAACATTATCGCTGAGAAGTTCGTTCTTGAGTTTTTCAAATGCTTGCTGTTGCGATGTGTTCCATTCAAATTTTGCTTCCTTTTTCAATAAATTGTTCATTGGTTTAGATATCTTTGAAAAGTCTTTAATAAATCTTCTATAATATCCGGCCAATCCTAAGAATTGCTTTATATTCTTTTTGTCTTTAGGAACTGGAAATTCTTTAACAGCTTTTAACTTTTCCTGATTTGGTTTCACGCCGTCTTTGGTAATTAAGTGACCTAAATATTGTAACTCTGGTTTTAAATACTCACATTTATCTGGTTGCAATTTCAAACCTACTTCTCGAAGTCGTTGAAATAATATCCTTAGTTTATCGCGGTGTTCATCGAGAGTTTCCGCAAACACAACTATATCATCTAAGTAGACAAAACATATTTTTCCTATTAATCCTTTCAATGCTTGATCCATCATTCTCTGAAACGTTGCAGGCGCATTCTTGAGTCCAAATGGCATTCGGTTATACTCGAAGTGTCCTGCGGGTGTAGAAAACGCCGTTTTCTGTTTGTCCTCTTCTTTCATCTCTATTTGATGGAAACCACTTGCCAAGTCAAAGGCACTAAACCATCGAGTTCGCCCTAACTGGTCTAAAATTTCTTCTATATTTGGCAGTGGATAAGCATCGTGCAAAGTTTTGTTGTTTAATCCTCGGAAGTCAACAACAACTCTCCATTTTTTCTTACCGCTTGCATCCGCCTTTTTCGGCACAACCCATAACGGTGAATTGAAGGGGGAAGTAGAATCGCTCACGATTCCTTTTTCCTTCATATCCCTTACCTGTTCGGTAATTACATCCAGATGTCCTGGGGGATACCTGAATTGCTTCACGTACACCGGTACTGAGTCAGTCACAGGTATGCTATGCTTTACCAACGTGGTACTTGGCAGATTGTCGCCGGGCAATGTGTAGATATCCTCGAAATCTTCTATTACACTCGACAATTTGTCTTTTTCGTTCGCATCGAGCAAATGGCTAAGCCTCGAGTTTTCCTTTGGAACCTCGGTCCTTAAGGGTTTCGAGTTTACTTTAAGTATCCGATGCAGGGTTTTCGTTAGCTCGATCGTTTGCTTACTTGTATCTATTATCGCTCCTTCGGCATGCAGGAACGGCATTCCGAGAAGACCGTCTTCTTCTATTGGAAAATCGTCTGGCACGATAACTAGCACATGTTGCCTGTCTCCGATATCCATGCGAGCTTCGCGATGACTAATTAACGGCTCACTCGTGATGCCATAGAATTTATTATTTCGCGCTCGCGTTGGTAATCCGGCAGACTTTGATTGCTTGATTAAATTTAAACTTGCTCCAGTATCGAGGAGGAAGCGTCTTGGTTCTCCGTTTCTTCCCAATCGGATTGCAATTGCGAGCTGTCTACTGGAATCTCGTCCGAGTTTAAGAATTTTATGTTTGGAGGTTTGCTTATCGGTCGCAAGGGAAAATTTTCCGATCTACAATCTTTTGCGTAATGTCCTTGCTTATTACATTTAAAACACGTTGGAACAAACGGTGATGAATTTTCGCTTCTAATAACAGGCTTGGAGAATGTTGACGTGATAGGAAGCTTCGTCGGTAGAGTCGCGTTTCTACTATGCGTTTCTACGCGTCTTGGTGCATTATAATAATTTGATCTTGTTTTCAACTCGTCGTTGCGTTGCTGTTCGTAAGCTAATCGTTGTGCTTCTAGTAACGTGTGAGGACTTTGATGTAAAATATCCTTATAAAGTGCATCGTTCAGATTTCTTATATATATCGGGATCGTATTTAACTCTTCTGCTCTTGCAACTGCATTTCGCTCAGATACCGATAGTTTTGTATTTGTACTTATGGCTCTCTTAATATCCCGGTGTAGAAGATTAAATCGTCTAGTATATTCGCGCACGTCTCGCCTGCCCTGTTTCAAATTGTTCCTTTCTTGTATCAGGAGATCGTAGCTTTTTGTTAATGAATATTCTGTCAATAATGCCTCATATAAATCTTCCAAACTAATTAAATCCCTTTGATCCACTAATACTCCTGCGTCTCCCTTTAGTTTATGACTACATATCATATTTAAATAGATGCGCTCGTCTGAAATGAGCTGTTTCATTTCCTTGATTTCGCGAATAAACTTTTCTACTGGTCTGTTGTAACCGTCGAAGTCGCGAATCATATCTACGGCTTCTCGCGCTTCCTTGGTATACCGCATGAGAGTTTTCCTCGAAGAAGATGCTTCTGTATCACCTTCCGAATGCGTTTCGTCGCCGCTATCTCTCGGAGGTGCACTAGCGCGCTGCCTTTTTAAGCGTAATTTTGCTAGTTCTGTTTCAAGCTTATTTATTTGATCTGCTATACTGGAACGTTTTCAGCCTCGACTGAAGTGCTCGGTTTTGACTCAGTTTTCAAATTACTCATTTTTAAGCTGTATTTTCTTTGCGAAATTTCTAATATTTCTGAATCTTCAATAGACTTTTCTTCACTAGTATCTGTTGTAATGTCGACTCTATCTTCGCAAGTTCGATAGGTAGTAAAAGACATTTACTCACCGAGTTGCGAACTGCATCTCTCATAGTTTCGTGGATTTCCTCGGATTTCCTTTTGCCAACTTGCAGCTATCCCGCCGCTGCCACCATAAAAATGTCCTCTGTTATGCCGCGTTGGGAAGGTGATAGTCTCGGTGTTCACTCCTCTTCTCACAAGCACAACTTAAGGTTTATTAGAAATAGCGTACAGTTTGCAAAATGAACTAAGTGATTGAGCGGAGTATCGAGCAGCGTTACGATGTTGCTTGCTCGATGGTATTTCTTAGAGTGTCGGGCCCAGATTTGGGCGTTTTCTAGGTGCTGTCTAGTGGGGGAAAAACCCTTAGCGTCGGTCACGTAGGCACGCGGTGCATATGGTGACATCACCATTGGCACAAAGCTTCGTTGTCTTGAAACTTAAGTTATTTACGCAAGATGAAGGGCTTGCCCTAACGGATAGCTATAAAAATAGTGGTGGCTTAGACCTAACACAGAAATGCTTAAATCTAGTGGTGGCTACAACCTAACAACGCGACGTTGGTGGAAGAGAGACGCAGCATAGCTCCGTCCTTCTCTCCAAGCCGAGCGCGATTCGGCGAGAAACGGCGCGCGCAGCTCTCACGGACAAGCACGCATACTTTTCCGTATCCCCACTCCCGCGGGCACCAATGGTGCTCGGGCGCCAGATCTGGCATCTCTGGACGCAGCATAGTTCTATCCTTCTTACGTGTCGTCACGATACGTGACGTCACGCGACGTTGGTGGAAGGGAGACGCAGCATAGTTCCGTCCTTCTCTCCACGCCGAGCGCGATTCGGCGAGAAACGGCGCGCGCAACTCTCACGGACAAGGCACGCATACTTTTCCGTATCCCCACTCCGTCGAGCACCAATGGTGCTCGCGGGCCAAATCTGAGACCACTGATCCTACGTCCTCCAGAAGGGAGGTTCGGAGCTGCTCGCGACATCCCTAGGTCACTAACTAATGGTGACGGTTGCATATCCCATTCGCAAGTGGTAAGCAGGGTGTATCACTCTACCGCGCCGCATTGAGTAGTCAGTCCCAAGTAGGAAGTGGGGCTACTACCCTGCCCGTGTTTCCCGTAGCCTCGAACACCGAGGTGTCGATTCACGGTATTCCCCGGACACGCCTCCATCCCTTCTGGTGTGTCTTGCAGTCCTCTGATTTTTTTCGCCAACATCTATAATAAATACATGCACACTTAGAAATCTGTAAGCATATATACCTACAAATACGGTATTTATGCGGATAGACAAGTATACATACCTAAAAATAGAGAAACTATGGACATTATCCTGTCCTTAACCTTCTCCGGCTCACATTACATTTCCCACGTAGTCCTGAAACATAAATTATAACTTTAATATCACTCCTAAGTTTTACCGTAATACCTCTCTTTTCTAATTCCCTCGGCGGCAGTCCATGATTGCGTCACTGGTGTCATCCTTCAGGTGTCCGCATTGGTTGTTGCTGGCGTCGGCTCCTGGCACCAGGGAATGGGATGTTCGTCCTTCGTGGCTGTTGTCTGTAAGGATCAGGGCGTGTAAATATAACTGGCATACATTCAGAATTTGATATTATGTAAGAGCAACGTAGACAACCGTCGGTCTCGACAGTGGTGAGCTTACAACTAAGCAGACTTACTTCTTCCTCTTCTCTCGTGTTGTCCATTTCCGTCCGGCGGCGTAGCCGGTGTCACAATTCCCACTTTGACTCTCACTCGCGGCTTATTTATCTGCCAAAGTTATTACTGTTACTGCAGCGGCGCCCACTGCAGCTTTTTCTGCCGGTTGGTTTTAAATGTTCTTCCGCTCGTTTATCAGTCACTAACCCTCCGTGGCGTCCTCAGCCGATGCCATTTTTCGCTAGGTCCGCCAAAGCTCGCCGACTTCAGCCATCCTATGGTAGGCATCAGCTATTCCAATAGTGTCGCCATCCTAGCAGCATTTCCCGCTGCTTCCTTTTCATGTAGTTTTCCGCTACCCAGAGGAAGTATGTCGTAGTTAAAAATGCTTTCTTCTTGACTGGCGCTTATGAGCAGTGTTTTTGTCGCTCATAAGATTCCAGCAGTAATCTGCTAACATAGCAACACTGCTTTTGCCTGCATAGCGTTTTTCGAGCGTGCAAACGTCCTGGTGAAACCTTTCCCCGTGCTCGTCACTGACGTCACCAAGATTCTCCGGGAAAAAGTTTAAATGTGAGTCCAGAAAATGTATTTTGAGAGACATATTGCATCCAAATTTTCTGTACGTTTTGATCAAATTTTGTACTATATTCACGTAATTCGCGGACCGATGTGTTCCAAGAAAGTTACTGCAAACTTCTTGAAATGCTTTCCACGCTTGTCTGTCGTCATGCCTCATAGATTTTGGAAATTCTGGATCATTTATCACGGTCCTTATTTGTGGTCCAATGAAAATTCCTTCTTTTATCTTTGCTTCAGATATCGAAGGAAACTTAGTTTGCAAGTATTTGAAAGCTGCCCCATTCTTGTCCATAGCTTTGACGAAGTTCTTCATTAGTCCAAGCTTTATGTACAGAGGCGGCAAATACATTTTTTTCATATCCACCAGGTTCTCGTATTTTACATTTTTTTGTCCTGGAATAAAATTGCTCCGTGGCGGCCAATTCTTAATTTTGTAATGTTGTGATCGTGCGCGACTGTCCCATTCACACAGAAAACAACAATACTTCGTGTAACCGCTTTGGAGACCCATGAGCAAGTTGTATTAGGCAGTTGTACCGGCAGTTGTACCGGCTGTAATTGACATTGTCTAGCACCATTTTCAACACTTCATATGTTTCCTTTACCTTGGTGCCATACGCAACGGGAATTGATGGGTGAACATTGCCGTTGTGTAGCAGTACTGCCTTCAAACTCGTTTTTGATGAGTCTATAAACAGTCTTCACTCCGTTGGTTGATGTTCCAATCCTAATTTGATGAACAATGACTGCACGTCGACGCAGTAACACAACCCTTCGTTCATTGCGAAATATTGAGTTATTTCCTGATTTCGGTCACGAAAATGTGTCACTTGTACTAGGCGTTAGTAAATTCCATCCTTGCAATCTAGACGCCAAAAGTTCTGCGTTATCTTTCGTCAAATTCAGGTCCCTTACTAAATCGTTCAAATCGGCCTGATTTATTAAATGGATTCGTGCATCTGGCATTGATTCAGACGTTTCGTCCGTTGTATCGCCACTAACATCCGAAGATTGTATTGGATTGGTATCCTCCGGTACTTCTTGACTGTGATGTTCCTGTGCTTGAATAGGTCGTTTAGCAGAAGGAACGTTGGCGTATACAATCATTTTCCTGTTTTTTTTTATTAAATCCGCTAATTTTTGTTAAGCAAAAGTAGCAGTCCGTTGAGTGGTCCGTTGGTTCTCTCCATACCATTGGTACGTCAAACGGCAATCTTTGCTTTTTATTTCTTATCCACGCGAGGAGAATCGTTGCACATGTTATACAGCACAAGTGGGAGCCCAATCTTTATCTTGATTACTGACGGGGTAACCAAAATACTCTTCATACGCCGTCTTGATATTTTTCGTCAAGTTCTTCTGTGCACTCTTGAACAAGACTTCACCACACACATAACAAAATGAGTTTGGGTTATTAACACACACGCGAGACATAGTTCTATCACTAATTAGCTAAACTAATGTTATGAAATATAACTAAACTAACACTAAACTACACTAAGTAACTAACACTAACTAAGTTCTAAACACTATACGCGAAACACTTATGCAGCAACCGTTGGAAAATTGTGCGTTTCGATATGGTACTTGCTGTGTCGATGCCTTTACCAGACTGACAATGTGGAAACAGTTTCTAGAATTCTCCGGTTCCAAACAATCGAACGCGCACTATGTGTATGCAACGCACAGTGTCGCATTAAGAAAGTTTGACAGCCGGGCAGAACATTATGCGCTCTGTCCCCCTCATTTTTTGAGATTAAAATACGATTTCCGTTTACAACCTTCAAATAAACAAGATTTCTATAAATTTTGTAAAGAGAAACAAAATTCTACGCAATTATGCAGGAATCTCATTTTAATTGAATTACAAATAAGTTAAACTACACAATATTTATTTTACACGTAATTGCGCGTAATATCCTTCCGCGACACCCACAAATACCCTGGCACCCGCGGCGGAGGGAGCAATCCGCCACTGGATACGCACATAAGGGCTACCAGCAAATGTACACAATGTATGATGTCCAAAGTAACACGTGTGGACAACATAGCGCCCTTCGCGTAGTAATCCGTAAGCGTAGCCGGGGAATTCAAATTCAAAAAATATTAATACAAAAAGTAGACGACCTAGTATAGCCTGAACCCGCAATCTCCTCACAGAGAAGAATATCTATTTCTGTATGAGTTTCCTGTGCAGGAGAGGGCAGGGGTAAGGTTCTATTACGTGAAATTGTAGCGCAGTTGTAAAGTTCCTGTACGAAATGATTTCATACATCCCATTTTATGTAACAATCCCAACTATGTCATCGTAAAAATAAATAAAATTTGTTCATAAAATTGTAAATGTTACAACGGGTAAAATCTCCTCTAAGCATGAGTAAATTATGTCTTACCCAGTATCTAAACGATCCTTTGCCATTATTTAGCTTCTTTAACATTATGTAACTCTAGTTACACTAGTATTTTCGTACATAAAAAACAAAGAAAAACGAAAGAAATGTGGTATTACATATCTCGCACAACTCTTTCACTTGCCAGTGTAACATATTTTCATATTTCGCAATATCTGTTAGGTGGTTCTCATAGATATTGATGCTCTAAATCCGAATCTGCAACCCGTTCCTTTCCATCACCCTCCGTTTTTGAGAAAATTAATTTTTAAAGAAAAACGAAAGTGATGTGGTATTACATATCTCGCACAATTCTTTCACTTGCCAGTGCAACATTTTTTCATATTTCGCAATATCTGTTAGGTGGTTCTTCTAGATATTGATGCTTTAAATCCGAATCTGCAGTCCGTTCCTTTCCATCACCCTCAGTTTTAGAGAAAATGAATTTTGAAAAAATTACACCTTTTCTCAAATTTGAACAATTATTCTGTTGAAAGTATAAAAGACAGACAGATTCTATTGGTCGCAACAAATTCAGTAGACATTTCTGCATAAATTGGTATAAATCGTTTTTGCAATATCAATTTACAAAGATATTTAAATAATAGTTGAAGTGGGCAAGACACATTTTGCGCGGCTATTTCGGGACACATTTTTCAAATTGTTGTGAAAATAGTGGGTTTAGCGTGAATTCCAGTTACACTGAACAATAGAGCAGACATTTTTCTATGGAAATCCATCATCAGACTATGCGAAATACGTTTTGGCTTCGCACAGGAAAATGTTAAAGATACTCATGCGTGTCACGCAACGAGCGCAGGGGACTTGGAGCGCGTGTGAGCGGCGCTCGGGCCACTCCGCAGCGGAGCGCGGTCAATACGGTTATGTCGGAGAACCACTGCGCTCGTTGCGTGACACGCACGACTATTTCATTTCCCTGTTCGAAGCCAAAACGTATTTCGTAAAATCTGATGATGGATTTCCATAGAAAAATGTCTGCTCTATCGCTCAGTGTAATTGGAATTCACCCTAGACCCACCATTTTTACGATAATTTGAAAAAAGTGTCCCAAAATAGGCGCGTAAAACGTGTCTTGCCCAATTCAACTATTATTTAACCATCTTTGTAAATTGATATTGCAAAAACCATTCACACCAATTTATGCAGAAATGTCTGCAGAATGTTTTGCGACTAATAGAATCTGTCTATCTTTCATAGTTTCAGCAGAATTGTTATTCAAAGTTGAAAAAGGGTGTTTTTTTTTCAAAATTCATTTTCTCAAAAACTGAGGGTGATGGAAAGGAACGGGTTTCAGATTCGGTTTTAGAGCATCGAAATCTATAAGAATCACCTAATTGACATTACGAGATATAAAAAAAAGTCAAAATTTGTTGGACAGTGTTATTATCCAGAAAGGGGAATAACGACGAATCGAGTGCCGCCTAAACACCGGCCAGGGTTACACGAATTCTGTCTAGATCAGTAGGAGCTGAGTGTAAATATCTATTATAATATAGTAGCATCCAACGTCGAAAGAGCAGATAGCAGTCCGCAAGTCGCGGAGATAAATCAGCGTTAGATTATGTTCGCGCAGTACACTTAAGATTCACGCGTGTCATGGCACATCGATAAAACACGAGCGGCTAACAACACTTATTGTACATTTTCCAACACAGAATATACACCTGTTTCACCTAAACTAAGCAAATTCATTGCCCTGACCAGCTGTCAATATATTCGTCTCTCTCATCTAGAGTCCGGACCTCTCATAGTAAACAAACCGTGCGGAGACGTGACCACCACACGGTCAGCCGGACATATTCGCGCACACAAAACATACGCGAATAAAATCACGCGGCGATAAAATACATCGCGATCGCGATCACACGCACGTTTCGATATAATAAAAGGGCTCGGTCACAGGGTGTGATATTGATATTCGAACAATGGACACCATCATTGTGTTAGTAGCCCCCAAACATGAAAAACAGTTTCGGCGTTTTGTCCAATGCGACTTATTTATTGACAACACTGCATAAATTAATTATCATCGACCCAATTCATCAAAAACTCATTACATGATATCATGAAACATCCGTGGTGAGGCGGCAAGGCGACCGAGCAGTAATGTCCGGGTTCGATTCTCTGTAACGCAATTTTTCTTACACTATTCAGTATATTCGCTGGTGTATTAAAATTGTTCTCCGAATAAATCACAAATTTTATCTGGCCTACATTTCATGGGAAAGAAATCCGCTTTTATAATTCATTAAAAGCGATAATGAAATGAAATCGAATATGAGGTATATGAGGTACTGAATAAGTATTAATTAGTAAATATGGTCTGAATTACATCATGTTTGGTCTCATTTTTATCCGAACAATCTCATCAATTTGTTATAAACTGTCTCATACACAAAAAGTTTATAATAAATAAGTTTAATCATCGTCTTTATTATGACAGTCGATACGCTGAGTTATAAATGTCTCATTGTCACTCGCCGCGGCTAGCATTTAATTACTTTTTTTTATTCGGCGTCTTTTTCTTCGTTTGCCGAACTACAAAGACGAACCGCGAAGCTCAAAACATCGCGTCTCCGCCACCAAAGGTGTCACGATACGATTCCGAGGTATTTGACAAAACTGAGATAATATACTGTATTGTTATTTCTCAAAATTGTTTGCGATCCGCCAATGAACATTCCAGAAATTTTTACTACCACCTCAACACGGTTGAAGCAGTAATTGGCGTAAAGCTTCATTCGACGTTCTCTCTTCGGTAAGTACACATCGTTATACACGCTACCCATTCGGACTAACAATAACGAATATTTCTGCAGTAACTATTACGTATCGCTTTGTATTGAATTAGTATTTAGTTAGCGTTGGCAATGACGAGACATCGTCACTTAATCTAAAATTGTGAAGCCTGCAACCCCGCGTGTTGTATGGAAGATCGGGATTTCGAATTCACCCCGTGATTACGAGTTTTTATTGTTTTGTGATATCCGTATAATGTTCGTGTTGTCGCCTCGTGGATCTGATTGTAGATCAGGATTTTTGCTATGGTCGCCTCGTGGACCTGATTGTAGATCAGAATTTTTGCTACGTCCGTACGCTCACGTCTTTATGTATTCAATCGGGGTCGCGATTACGCCTCAACGTATGCTTACGTTGGATTGCGACAACGCCTCGGAATGATCGATTGTGGTAAATCGCTATTTTACTTTTTATTGTATCGCTGTGCTAAACGCTCGCTTGCTCGTTTGCTATGCAACTGCTCGACTTCGCGACCGCGTCTCTCCGTCGTGCCTCGACCGGGGACAGTGATCTCAGAAGTGGCATCCTGCCGCATGCGGCACGCGTGGTGGGGGAAGAGAGAGAAGTAGTATGCGTCGTGTCCATGAGAGTTACGCGCCACTCGATTGGCTCGTAGCTTGAAATTGACATGCACGCATACTACGTCTCTGTGTGCGGCAGGATGCCACTTCTGGGATCACTGACCGGGGAAGAGATGCGATCATGTCATTGGCGCGTCTCATTAGAGACCGCCTATCAACAGATCGCACGCACAAATATTTCGAAAGTCGCGGACGCGAGTCGGCCTTTGCGGGACTGTTTGATCCCTTCGATGGCCGCCGCCGCTCTGTTGGAGTGCGGATCAGCCTTGTATGCGTGAACGTACACACCACTGATCTATATACAATGGATCCGAGATCCCGTGCTGGCTATGCGTGCCCAATTGCATGGTGGAGTCGCAAGCGGTCCTCCGCGGAACTAAAAAAGTTACTAGGATTATATATATGTTGGTTTCCAAATCATTGGACTCGCAACGTGCCCAATACACACATTAAAATGAATTATTTATATGATATTAAAGTAATAGTGCAATATAAAATAGTATACATATATATAAGTAATAGTATATCTAATACGGTACTTTTTATTGTATTTGAAGGATTATATTAAAGTAAATTCATAATAACACTGTAATAAATGTATTAAGCCTATTATAATTCATCTAAATATACATCAAATATCAGTGACATATGTCATGTACATTTTCATTTACAAACAATGGTATTTATTTGTGTCGTCAAATCAATAAAACGTATCCTATCCATATAAACTGACAGAACCTTCAAAAGCTGCCTAACGCGATCTCGCCTGTATGTATGGCGAAGTAATATTCACCTCTGAATTCCTCTTCCTCACGATATCCTGGCCACATGTCGGAATAGCATATGTGTATTTCCCCGGATATTCGTTACGTCGGTATTGATTGTCCTTGCGATTTCCCGAAGATGTCATCATGCTAAGTGCATACGAAATTGTTTTAATAATGTGAAGAACTGATGAAAATTATATTGACAGTCAATAGCTAAAAATATAATTGTACACGTACCTCAAATCAATCGTCTCATAATGTACATGACTTTTGCCGTCCATGTTACTTCCAGTCACCATTATGGGGCCAGAACAATGTAGTGCTCAGGTCATTCTTGATAATATAATATAGGCAATGAACCTGTAAAATTAAGTCATTTATTACATTGAAACTTCATACCAAATTCAATGCCCTGAACAGGGACCAACCCACCATAGCAGCAACAAAATTTTACATTTGTTTCCAACACCAAGTTGAACAACAGAATCAGGAAAAGAATTGTATACATAATGTAAAATGTAGGATTGCCCTCTTCTGGGTTGAGAATGGAATGAATCAATATATTTCATCCCTTACATGTTTCAAAACAATTAGTTTCCCCATCAAGAGTCTATAACATACAAAAGTGAACTAATGTAAATGTCTATTACATTTTAGTTGTAGATTTAGCGGATGTATCCTATTGTGGTGGTACTCACGTAAATTGATATAGGATGCGGTATTGAGATGGTATGTTTCAAAGTTTAGCCAATGTTTCCTGTGTGATTCTTTCAATTTTTTCACATTGCACAGTGTCTGAAAGCAAATCAGTGCGTTGAAGATACCATGGCCAGAAATATGCGAAGCTTACATAATTTTCAACATTTCTCACATTGTAAAATTTTAACTCTCCAAGATTTGACACATTTCTCCATTTTAATTTTTTAATATTAACTAATCTCACCTGTCTTCGCCAATCGCTGATTGGGTTAAGATCGTTTCGTTTCACGTTTGAACAATAGTTTGGATGCTTTCTAACACAACACATACTTACAGATGAATATATTTATGTCAAAGTATATGACTCGATGTCTCCCAAAAAATGTTTGTGGTGTCGGTATGTTTACCTTTAGCAGAGTGAAGGGGCGGCATTAAACGTTTCAACCCCACAGATAGCAATTTTTCTTAGGGAAACGGGGGGCGCACCGAAGAAAAAAAATGTTGCAGAACAATTCTCAGAGCGCGGCACCCTACAAGGTACCCACTTTGCAGGATAATAGGCCCGGCACTATACGTAGTACCGCGGAGGACCGCTTGCGAGTCCACCGTTCATATTGGCTTCATTCCGCAGATCCTGATCTCACATCCATTGTATAGAGATCAGTGGTACACACGCAGCTGGCCGTTTGATACATAAAGGTTTGTCTTATCAGTCTTATGCTACGTTGTGCACGACTACTTATATTTAGAACGCAACACCGCGTATCATTGCGAAGCGAGTGTTAGACAATCGATTCACGCGGCTGCACGTTTTTCGACTGGATTCACGGGGATTGACGATAATTTCGTATGTGGCATTTACGAAGGATGAGCGTGAGAGAGAGCGAATGAGACCGAGTGAGATGGAGCGAATGTTTGTATACGGAGAGAGATAGGAGATGGATGAGAGAGAGAGAAAGGTGATCGTATGACTGAAATTGACCAATCCGGTGCGAAAGGTGAGAGAATGGGAAGGGAGAATGCGAGTGCGTGTGAGCTGAGCGATCGGAGAAGAAAGCCAGAGAAATAAAGAAAAGTATCGGGAACGGACGTATTAATTGATTTTGGAGCAACCATTCCCTTTTCCCCGAGAATTAGGTTCGAGGACACGAGTAGGAAGGCGGTGCAGGTCCGCGTATAAAACAAATCCTCCTACACGTATAATTGTATTTGCGCTTTTCAGTATCAAAGAAGAAGTCATCGTTTTTCGTCGATAGTGATCGTCAATAATGCTCGGTTCCGATTGATACGAGGGGTTGCAGGCTTCCAAATGTTACATCAATTGTCTGCCGAGGGGATCACGACTCACGGGTAAAACAACATTTTTCCATTCTGCGATTGACAATTCAAGAGTCACTTCATCGAGATTTTTCGTTATTGTCATTCCTGTCGATGTGACGATTTATATGTGTAATCGATGATTCGCGTGTATTAACAACTAAATTACATTTTTAAATAAATGTTTCTTTTTCTTCTAGAAATGAACCCAAACATGTGCGCCGCGGAGGGAGAGGGCAAGGCGCCTAAGAACGGTATATTTGGATTTTTTTTTACTCCGACTGTTTTTATTCGTATTATATGTACGAGTAACATTTTTACGTTTACCTTTTTCCAGCTACAGAGGAAAGGGCACAGGCGACATCGGGCCCTAGTGGGGGCGCCCATAACGTAAGTGTATAAGGCCATATTGTTATTTCATTATTCACTGCATAACTGTACAATGCTTTTATTTTTCTGATGGACTTGCAGACGACACGAGGAGAATGGGCAGCGGCCTCAGGTAATACATTACAATTTATATATTTGTAATAGTTATTTTCATTTTGCCTTCCTCAACTTCAACAGAATCAACGACGAGCCCTGGCGCGCCGTTCGCCGCGCCATTTGGGGCGCCGTTCGGTGGCCCGTTCGCCGCGCCGGTGGCCAGAGGTAAATACATTGCAATTAATATATTTTTAATAATTATTTTCATTTCGCCTTTCTGAACTTCAACAGATTCAACGACGAGGCCCGCCACGCCATTCGCTACGCCATTTGGGGCGCCGTTCGGTGGCCCGTTCGCCGCGCCGGTGGCCAGAGGTAAATACATTGCAATTTATATATTTTTAATAATTATTTTCATTTCGCCTTTCCGAACTTCAACAGATTCAACGAGGAGGCCCGCCACGCCATTCGCTACGCCGTTCGGCGCCCCGTACAACACCGCGCCGGTGGCCAGAGGTAAATACATTACAATTTATATATTTGTAATAGTTATTTTCATTTTGCCTTTCTCAATTTCAACAAATTCAACGACGGAGCTAACGGCGCGGCGAAACAAGCGTAGCAGGACAAACGTAAGTATAAAATTGTTGTTTCCTTTTTATATTACAATTTCATAAATAATGCTTTAACGGTGCTTTCAAATACAGGCACTGAAGCGACGCAGCCGCTGGAGCCGGCTCTCTCGAGGAGGAGGAGGAGGAGGAGGAGGCGAACACGGTGAAGGGCGTGGTGCTGGCGGACAGGGCCGCAGAGGTGGTGGCGGCCGCGGGGGTGGCACGTCCCAAGAAGATGCCAATAAAACTATTAATTATTACTTTTATGCATAACTAGAATAAAAAGGTTTAAATATGACACATTGAATGAATTATTTGATACGCGGTCCCTGCACCGCCGTCCTTCTCGACTCCGGAGTCCGGTCTCACTTCACGTTGATTCGGGAACATTCAAAGAGGGGAAAACTGGTCGCTCCAAAATATTTCAACACTCGTCCGTTCTCGATACTTTCCATTTATTGTCTGGTTTTCGTCTTCCTTCGCTCACCTCCCACGCACTCGCTTTCTCCCTTCCCATCTTCTCACCTTTCGTACCTGATTCTACATACATATATATGTAGCTACATGTTACGTCCTCCGTTTTTCGGCACCCTGCGTACACCGGGTATACCGGGGATCGGAAGACAGACAAAGTGACCGGCCCGATAAGAGATTTGACGTGTCAGCGGAGCGGCTCGCTGAGACGTCGCACGCGCCTAAATATACTCGGTGTCCTGGTTCGACACCAAACCTACGTGTATTCTCGCGTCCGACTGGTTACGGCGCAGAGAGTGTGAGCGTCGCTGGTGACTCGGAATTACACCAACCTGAGAATTTACTCGCGTCCGACTGGTTACGGCGCAGAAAGCCTGAGCGTCGCTGGTGACTCGGAATTACACCAACCTGAGAATCTACTCGCGTCCGTGGTTACAGCGCAGAAAGTGTGAGCGTCGCTGGTGACTCGGAATTACACCAACCTGAGAATTTACTCGCGTCCGACCGGTTACGGCGCAGAAAGTGTGAGCGTCGCTGGTGACTCGGAATTAGACCAACCTGAGAATCTACTCGCGTCCGTGCGGATTACTTAATCTATGACTTCGACGTCCGAATCTTCGCGAATCTCAGTTACCACGACGGTAGACGGTACGATTTCCGGTTCTAGAGGCTCGAAGTAGACCGTGAACTGATCTTGCCCTGGGGGTAGTTCGAACGGACAAGGCTGTTCTGGAGAAGTCCAGACCGGTGGCGCGTGCTGTCCGGGATGCGGGTAGGTAGGCGGAAGGGAATTCGCGGATTCGCTCGCTGTTTGTCGAGATAGCTGCGACCGGTACAAGCGAGCAGCTGGGCGACGTGCCCAGTGTTTTACTCCGCCCCGCCGAGTTCCTCTATAATCCTTACGTGGCTGCCGTCGTCGGGGTGCTCTCTGGTTATGGGTTTGAGTGGGAGAATAGTTGCGATCCGTGGATATGACCACTGACCTCGGGCCCGAACCGTGGTGCGCCGAAAGTGGTTGAGGAGCCACGATCGTAGCGAGGGGGCCGCGGGCTAACGAAACCTGTGAGCTGATGTCGCAGCGAAATATTCGCAGAGGGGAAACTCGGAGGTTCGACGGTGCCCACGGGATATTGCCCGCACGGCGACTCAGGCACAGGCTCGAAGGCGGCAGCAAGGACCACTCGATTTATGCGGCCGGCGGTTTCGGTGCCCCAGGTTATCGCGGGCAAGAAAAGGGGTGAGATCCCCCGTCTAATTACACTCAGAGAACACTCCGATAACCAGGATTTACGCGGGTGTACGAGTCGCGTTGTGAGGATGGGTGTGCAATAGGTGATTCACGAGATTGTGTACGTGCTGTTTATTAGTTGATCGAACCCTACAATTTGGAGTGGAACGGCTCCACTTCGTTATCACGACCGGAGAATCGGAGATCGAGACTAGACGCAGTGTCTTGATCACGCAAGTTACTTATAATTAGCTGAATTTCAGAGGCTTCACCACGCTGGTTGCCTAGAACGGTCCGGATTACAAAGTTTGGTTGATTACACAAACCTGACGTTGCCTGACGAGATACAGGAACAGTGGCACTGATTCTAACGCGTTGATTATTCGCTGCACTTCGCTTGATTCGATTGACTCGACTTGGCTTGACTTGATTCTATTCGTTACACTTGATTCACTTGAAAGATACCGAAGGTAAAACTAAGTCGGGTGTTACGCTTCGCACCCGCACTTGAATTCTCAATACGCGAACAAAGGTGCAGTTCGGAGGACTGCACTTAAAAAGAAGTGAACTGATGTAAAACGTTTAACGAGCAAGTCACAAGTCCCAAATGGTACGTGAGAGTGTCCGAAAATGGTCTCCTACTGCCCTATATAGCCGCCACGCTCCGCTGAGCGGGACTCGCTTGCTGACACTGCATCAGCGTTATATCCTGGGAACGGTGCGACAGATGCCTTTCCCAGGACTCGGCTACACATATCTCATCTTTTGGTATTCCTTTTCTGGCAGACTGCATTATTTGGCGGTCGTCCGGTCGCTAAGCGCGAGAATTCGGCGGCGCTATTTCGCGTACGTTTCGCTCGTTCCCTACTCGCGCTGTCTTGGCTATCGCTCGGGTGTAAGTTACTTCTACTTGTCGCGCGTGGCGTGTCTTATCACTAACGGGGGTTCGTGAGAACCGCACTTCATTCCTAAAGTTAGATTAGAGTAAATCTTAGAACTATTGAGCGAACGGGAGACTGCGGCGAGAACGATCGATTAGTTATTCTTGAATAATTTAGGAAAGCAAAAAATTGTGGCGGGTGGTGGACGCAGGACGGAACATACATATAATTTATATTTTATTTTATTTATTTATTTATTTAATATCATTTCATTTCGGCAAGTACTGTTAAGAAATGTAATTGTAGTTCAAGCCGTCTCGGCCACCAATTTGAGTTGAGCGGGTCGAGATAATAGATGGCGATGCGGAAGTCAAAAAGGCATCGTCACAATAAAGAAACGAGAAACAATCTCTCTCTTCTAGCCTGGCCAGGCAAGCGATACGTCGTTTTGTAAGCTTAGCGTATATAATAAGAGGTTAGCGTATGTAATAAGAATTTGTTTGTTATAGAGGTTACTATTTATTTCATTAAAGTTTATTGACTATAACAACTCGTTTCTTTCTTCCCAGACATCTACCTTCTCGAATCTTAAATCCCAACAAGTACAACATGATCCCACATACGTTGAACGCACATGAAATAATCATATTTCATTAATAATAATTGTAATATACACACATCATATGTTTGTTGGAAGCACGACATTTGCTATATACGCATATATACGTCGGACCTTTCCTACATACATACATCTTCATTCTCTGTGGCGGCGCCAGATACCGGATAAGATACAGATTACCATTAGAGGAATGAAGGGTCGGCGATAGACATGTCAACACCATGGGCAATGACTTTTCTTACGCAAACAGGGGGCGCGCCGAAAAAAGAAACTGTTGCAGAAAAATCTTCAGACCGCGGCACCCTGCAGGATAATAGGCCCGGCACTATACGTAGTACCCTGCAAGACCGTCTGTGACTTCACCGTTCATATGGGTGTCATTCCCCAGATCACCCCAAATCCTGATCTCGCATCCATTGTATAGAGATCAGTGGTATGCGAGCTCTAGTTGTGTGTGGTACGGTCTTTTCCGTCGAGGACTGCAGCTCATCCTGCGTGCGAGCTGTATGTGTGGCGTCCCAGTCCGAAAAAATAGATTTTGTATTAACTCATTTCTTTTGTTTCATAAATATATATCTAGTCGTAATCGTGCTTAGTGCCTTCCGATCCTACAATATTTATATTGGAAAATATGTCTAAGTAACGACGTGGCAATCAAGGCTAATACTAGCTTAATTAAGACAAAATTCAGATAAATTTCTTTATGATAATAAACTCCAAGAGCAGAAAATACAAACTTTAAACATGCAAAGAAGACGACTAAAATTTGCCGTAATATAAATAAGCCTGGAACAGAAATGGTTACAAATATTCCTGGGGAAAAAGGCACATATTAGTACATAATTGAACCAACAGTCAAATAAGAGTCAATGTACACCCCGCGTCAATGTAACAATTACGAATAACTTGCAGTAAGGGTCAATAGATTTCAAAAATATTTTCTTGCAGTTAAAATACCAGCCAGCAAAAGCGGCGCTTAAAATAACATAACGTCGTTAATTTTGAAACCCTCAAAAATTCGTTAATTTCCAGTCAAGAGATGCCAGCCAAAATAATTCGCCAACAGTCAGCTTATTCTTTCATATTTCATGAACATGAATATAAGAAATAACAAATAAATTGACGATTTACCAAGGCGACATATTTTCGTGTTTAAACATATACATTAGCGAATCCTGAATATATTTCAGGGTAATTACACACGGTTAACTCTTCAATATAGACAAAAAGTATTTCATGAAACCTATAATAAGTTAAAATTGTAATTAAGGACTCTATTAGGCATTACAAGGGAGAATTGTAATAATATTTTTCTCCTGATATCCAAATTTTGAAATTATTTAAAAACCCAATATTTCAACCTACCAAATAAAATGTCTTTACTCTGCGTATATCTATTATAAAGTTTACATTTAATAAACATGAAAAAAGAAGAAGAGTTAACCGTGGCATATTGTATGTCAATTTCATTTGCAGATGTAACTGCTACAAGTTACATGTGCAACACCTAAAAATGAGCGAGCATAGTGACTAAAGTGGTATGCTATTCCAACGACGAAAGCCCTGTTCTCCAGCTCGATTCGACTACGTCAAAATAGTAACTTCTTGCTTCGGATATGCGTAAGCATATCTTGATTGGCATTCTATAAATAGGGATTGAAAGTTTTTAACAAAGTTTTCACATCAACTCGAGCACAAATTCGAAGGCAAAGTGCAACGAAATCGTGCTTATACACCTTCCTAATCAGTTATAATATTCATATACTAACATATATGACATCATATATATTAATACACGATTACATGAAATTTGAAATTTATGGCGTGTGAGGTGAGCGATCGAAGACGAAAAGGCAGAAAATTAAGGAAAGTAGAGAGAACATCCGCGTTAAGTAATTTGGAGTGACCATTCCCCCTTCACCAAAATTTATTCTGAGATGCGAGAATTAAAAGGCGAATCGAGTAGGACGGCGGTGCAAAGTTCGCGTGTAAAATAAACCTTCCTACATGATAAAATTAACATAATTATGAAATTCTTATAAAAATGTTCTGAATCGAAGTTTCAGATATTGAAAAGTATATTTCTGCATTGTACATAAGAACAAATTGTAGGAATGTACGGAATCTTTATTACTGTAACAATGGGAAAGGCGCATATATACGTAAAACTCGAATCTCAAGTATTTTTTGCTACAGATGTATCTCCCGACAGACTTCATTAAATTCTCTGAATCAATATTATCAGTGTACAATTTTATTACAAACGGGCTCATGTCATATCAAAAGGAATTGGAATTTATGAGAATACGTATTATGTACTTACGGAATCCATCGATTGCTGTACATATGGCGAGGTGACACAACTAGACTAACGCTCCCGGTCACCAAATGTTCTCGCGGACTTGTGTTTACAGGTGCTCGAATGCCCTTATTGATGGATTGAGCCTAGCGGATCCGCGGACGCGGTCACCTCTAAATGCCTCGGTCGGGCACGTTACAATCGCTTAATTGTACCATTTTGTGCCGTGGAGAGTGCCGTGGAGAGTGACACGGTAGTCGTTCCGGCGATCCACCATATATAGTTTTTAATTTCGACGCGCGCGTGTGTGTGTGAGTGTCTGAGCGTGTGGCGCGGGGTAAGTTTTATTTGTTTATTTATTCATTTGAGTCTATTTCTTGCGGTTTTAAACAGAAATGTCGGTTTCGTAGATAAAGAAATGTAAACGGAGCTTTTGCGAAGCTTGGCTTTGCGATGAAAAATATAAGTCATGGGTGCGACCTGTGGCATCCGACATTAGTTCATTTCATTGCGTAATGTGTAAAAAAGAATTGTCCTGTGATACGCGCATTTCGAGACACGCTAATTCTGCCTGTCACATAAATAATGTAAAGAAAATGTCTGTAACTGTAGCAAATAGCGACGACGAAGTATGGAAGCAACATTCTTCTGTGCTACGGACATTTCGTAAACAATGGTTAGATTTGAAAGAGTTTCAACCGTGGTTACGGGAAATATCAGATCACCAAACATTGTGTTTTTGTGCTTTCTGTGACAATGCGATAACGGCTCGATTAAGTCACATTTATCGTCACACAGAATCCGCGCTTCATATACGAAACGGAAGATGTATAGAAACGCAAGAAACTTGGCAACAAGATGATATCACGGACAAATTGGAATTGTCATTAGATGCGCGACACAAAGCAGCGAAAATTCACTACGCTGCTCTTATCGCCGAACTTGACATTCCGTTTACGTCAGCAGCAAAATTGTTAGCATTTTTCAAAAAATTGGGAAAAGATTATGACGTGTTGGAAATCATGAGTATGGGTGAGATGAAGTGCACTCAAATAATTGCAAACGTCTTGTGTCCGGTTGAAACGGAACGTGTTTCGGCCATTCTACAAAATACAAAGTTTAGTATTTTCATTAATGAAACGTCAGACATTACTAATACAAAATGGATGACGTTTCATGTTCGGTATGTCGATCCGGAAACATTGCAAATTATGTCGCAGTTAGTCAAACTAATCGATCTTGATGCAAGAAATTGTGGTGCTGAAATGATATTTGACGCATTTCGACAGGAAATGTACCGTTTACAGATTTCGTTTTTGAACATAGTTGCTTTGTCATGCGACAATGCGCGTGTCATGACGGGGTAAACATTTATCATTTCGAACAAAGTTACAGGAAAAGTATGGACATGTATTAACACTGACATGTCCATGCGATTCTGTGGCGTTAGGTGCAAATGCAGCATCCAGAACGATTCCTAACAAATGCGAAAACTTTGTAAAACAAATATCAAATTTTATAAACTGTAGCCCCAAGCGATCAGCTATTTTTACTGATTGTTGCGAGGACACTAATCTGAACATTTTGAAATTGGCCGAAATACGATGGCTTTCCCGCCAATTATGCATCAGTAGAATTCTGGATTCATGGGATAGTAATGACAAGTTTTTAAAACAATTACTCACGAAGGAAAAGTCCCAAAAAGCTGCACAATTTGTAGCCGTGATGCAGAATCGTGAGGTTAAAGCATACTTATTTTTTCTTAGATATATTTTACATTTTTTCAACTCCTTTACGCTATTTTTCCAAGCTCTGGAAACTAGAATTCATTTATTACCGTGTAAATCAATACATTTATTACAAATGGTATGTAAAATTTTTTAAAACCAGAGCTTTTAACATATTGTAACAGTAACGTAGATTGTTCGGAAAAAAAAAATCAAAAATCTTTACATGAAATCGCATTGGGCATTGATTGTGATGAATATCTTAACAAATTAATAATGGAGGGGCACACCGATATAGTTGAAAATATTCGAGAGAATTGTTTGCAATTTTATGTATGTGCCGCTCAAGAAATTTCTAAAGGATTACCAACCAATGATCAATTTTTATGTAAATTACAAGTTTTTTAACTCGCCACAGTTTTGCGCGATATTGACAGAGAAACTTCATTTCATGATGTTTGTTCTATCGCTGAAACTCTTGGCGGATTTGATAAATTTTATTTACGAGAAGAATGGTTTGCTTTATACCACGATTTTACGGAAACACAAAAAGATTATCTTTCATTTAGCGAATTTGACGAAATGTGGGAAAACATCCTACAACGTATTCGTCAATATCCCATTTTGAAATCTCTTGTCAATGTCGTTCGATCGTTACCTAACTCTAATGCTGATTCAGAAAGAGTCTTTTCCTACTTACCAGACTTGAAAACGAAAAAAAGAAATAAACTGTCGTCCGTGAATATCAATGCTGCTTGTGTCCTTAAATCAGCATTAAAAGCGAGAGGGGAAACAGCAATAACTATGACGGTTAATGACGAGCATTTGTCTCGCATGCCATCTCATATATTATGTTCAGCATGTCCAAACAAAAAATAACCCAGACAACATGTAGTACATGTTGATGAAATGGCTGGTCCCTCCTCGTCAAATGTTATTCAATAACTACAAAAACAGTAACGTTTAATTTATGTTATGAATGTGCAGACATAAAAAACGTATGTGTGAATAATCGGTCTGGCAAACATTTTGTCAGATTCCACAATTCGGCCTGGCATATCTTTTGTCAGATTCCAGAAATCGGTCTGGTATATCTTTTGTCAAATTCCACAAATCGACCGGGCATATCTTTTTTCAGATTCCACAAATCGGTCTGGCATATCTTTTGTCAGATTCCACAAATGGCATAATGGGCATAGCATGTGGTATAATAGGGCTACAGACGACGGTTCACGTTAAAAAAAACCGAACGCGCTAGTCGTGGCACCTCTGTAACGTACCGCGCCGCCGAACAGCTCCGAGCGCCGCCGACCGCCGCCGACCGCCGCCGAGCGCCGCCGACCAGCGCTGCGGCCCATGACGTCGTGCCTGCCTGCCTGCCTGCCTGCCTGCCTGCCGTGACGTCAGCATGCAGCGCCCAAATAGTGACGTACCCAGTGTAGTGACGTGCTCCCCCACAGTGACGCACCCGAACCTAGCGACGCGCTCGCGTAAGCGCCGAACACTCGAACTTAGCGACTGCATGGCGACTGCATGGTAACGGCATAGCGACGGCCGAGCGACGGCATAGCAATCACGTGCACAGCGAGTGCAAAGGGACGGTTGGGAACATGCGATTCCCCGAAAAGCGTACCCCACCGCGATGCCCTATTTTCCTCACATCCCAGGACCCCTTGCCTAAGATCAATCTGTATAAAAGAGCGCTCCTCCAGGGCTCTTCGGTTCAGATACCTACAGAGAAGACCGTGCAAGGTTCTGCATCAGTAATTCCCGAGCGTTACGTACAGTGAAAGAGTGAATCCAGGATCACTAAGTGTCTTCTCGTTGTCTGTGCTCATTGCAAGGAACAACCTGTGCGTGTTCCGCGCGTCTCTAGTTTAGTTTAAATTCAAAATCCGGCAGCTGCAGGAAAGATTGTCTTTCCGCTGACCGAGATTTGTAGCAAGGAATAACTTAGAGTATTCCGAGCAGTTTTTAGGGTTAGTCGTTTTGCCACACGAAAAGTGTGTAGGTTTAGTTCTCATTTAAACGCTCAAATTCCGTTGAAAAACCAAAAACAGTCTAGTCAAATATCGTTTTTTGTAAATGTGTACGCGTCGTATTTTAGTTATATTATTCGAAGTAGTAGTTAAATTTTCGTTGTGTGTCTTATATTTAACTGCCTTTTTCTGTATTTATCTTATTCAATATATATTCTATTTATTTGTTTTCCATAATTCTTTGCTGTAGCGTTGTTCAATCGCCTAGCACTCAAATCACACGAACAAGGTTTCCCTTTACCGCTTGAGGGAACCAACGAGCCTAAAAAAGTAAAAACCAAATCCACTCTCCCCAAAGTTGCGCAAGGGGTGCAGCCGTGAAAAATCGGACGAGGCCCTTGTCAGCT
Source organism: Priocnemis perturbator (assembly GCA_963942575.1). Lineage (NCBI taxonomy): Eukaryota > Metazoa > Arthropoda > Insecta > Hymenoptera > Pompilidae > Priocnemis > Priocnemis perturbator. Next base: position 6,004,260 of record OZ012643.1, on the reverse strand, counting down.
ATCCTCTCGAGTTTGCTTGCCCAGGGTGCAGCCGTGAAAAATCGGACGAGGGCTGGGGTAGCGACTCAAAAACCAAATTGGCCGAACGGTGCAGCCGTGAAAAACCGGCCGAGGCCGGAGACAATTTTCCTAACCTCCTCTCTCTTCCTTTCGACCGGCAAGACGTGTTTTCGCAAGGGAATACGAGGAGCTGCGAGAGAGGCATCATAAAGGGTAGCGACGTGCAGGGTGCAGCCGTGAAAAATCGGACGAGGCCTGTACTTAGCCGCTCACTCCTCTCACTGATATTTCTTTTCCTATCGGCACTGACAAATAATCCTCACCACGTCAGGCCGTGGCTCGTAACACCTCATGGGTGGCGTGGAAGACCACGCAAAACTTGGTGATATTTGAGGAAAGTAAAATGATTTAATATTAGACCGTACTCAGATTATATAAAAACAAAGTATATACGCATTTGCATTGTTCGGTTTGCACTTCTCAAGTGATGTCTCGCAGAAGATAAACATTACGATACCATAATACCCTTTGCTCTACAATTATTTTTCTAGTACCTACCATTACCAGGAAACAAAGCTGGCTAGTAACATCCGCGAGCACCCTGTGTACATACATTTCAAAGTAATATTTTAAAAGGTAGATTAATTATCTATAAATAAAATAGGATCTGTTTGCAGTTAAAAACAATTTAGAGAAATAATAACACCCATGATTCATCGAATACTCGTCAATAACAGATTGATCAGTATTATCGAACACGAACGCGTCGACGAGCGACGACGAGTACGACAGTAATGGTAATAAGTATTCTTCGAATAAAGATACGTATGCTTACAATAAAGTTCATGCATATATCAGCTAAGCAAAAGAAGTTAAATAACTCTGTACATATCCGAGTACATATGCCATCTTTGCCATAACGTGACATATATATTTTGCCCATATCTATCATAAACCAATACGACACATTTATTCCGCTGACAAAATATTAAAAACTATCCGTAGTAAGTACTAAAATATTTTTAAATGAATATCGTTTGTTGCCGTGTGATGAATAATTAAAAAAGAAAAATTATCCTGTGAAAAAAAAATTGAACCATGGCCAGCGAACCTAGGAAAACAAGAACTCGAACGCGTCGACGAGCGGCGATGAGTACGACGAGTCAAACTCTCCTGGATTCACTTTTCTCTGGATCGCGCTCTGCTCAGGGCGGTGGTGCCCGATTTGCCTTCCGGCTGAAAGAACGCAATGGTACGTGCGATGCCTTATGCTTATGCGAAATCTTGCACCACTTCCGCAAGCTGATACCGGCAGGCCCGCGTCTACCATGTGTGCAATGTGTGCGGCGCACGCGAGCGGCCGATTATGGAGGAGGCCGCCAATAAAAGTAATTTTGTTGATGGGCGCCACCGATTGTTGAGCGAAAGAAACCTGCCCTTTGATTTCTCCGAGTTTCGGATACGTCTTTCCAAGCGCGTTATTTAACTGTTACGGGAGACGTAGATGCGTTCGTTCCGCGATAGGGCAACGGCTGGACCTCGGTGCGTTATTAGCTGGCCATACACGACCAAACCACTGTCGTGAAAGCGTTTCTCATCATTACCGACAAATTTTGCCTCGGTGTCTACTGTCTATTGTGTTTTTATGGATATCTATCACTGATTGAGAAACACTGTCGCGACAGTGTATCATGCGACTCATGTATGGGTAGCTATTGGGAGACAAAAGAGAAATTGACAAGAGATGCTCGCGACAAGCGAAAATGACGAGCCCGTCAACATAATGCCTAGCAACGCATGTCGCAAAATACAGATACCAATTAGCCACAGTGCAAATAAGACGTAAGAACAGTGCCAAATTAAAAACGACATCTAAGAGTCATTCATTGAAGAACTACAAATATTAGAAGGAAAAGGTATGTTATTCGCGAATTGTCTGAGAATAGCTCGTAAATAGCTTGCCCACAGAGACACAGCATTACAATCGCAACCAAGTGAAACACTGATAACGCTGGACAACAAATGTCGACTTTGTTTTTGCTTCCTGGCATCTATTAGCCAGTTCATATAAATTTTGACGGGCTGAAAATGAATCTGAAATCCGTTTTTGTTTATGGGTCCAGTTTTCGAAAAATCGAATTTTGAAAAAAAATGCGTTTTTTGCACTTTGACCCAGATTTACGTCGTAAATATGAAAGTAAGACAATTTCCTTTTATTGCAAAAAATTCTGCAGACTTTCCCGAATAAAACAGTATGTAATAGTTATGCAATATGAACTTGCAAATATGTGTAAACATTGATTAAATTTGGCGAGACACGTTTTTCGCGGCTATTTTGAGGGACTCTTTTTCTTTTTCTGTCCAAATGATGCTTCTGGCGTGGATTCCAACTACTCTACGCGATAGAGCAGACATTTTTCTTTGGGAAACCATTACAATCGCATTCAAAACTGATTCCAGTTTCGCACAGGAAAAGGGAAAAGGAGTCCGTGTCCCGCAGTCTCATTCGTGTTGTCCTGTGTAATTATTTGACACTGTTGTGGAAAAAAAATCAATAAGCAATTAACAACTGGTTTGCAGAAAATTATGTCAGATCGAAAAACAAAACGACTGTCTGGCGCCCAGTATAGGCAACAGAAGAAACGAAAACTTGATAATATTACCAAGTTAAAGGGTTGCATGGAAAAATTTATTCTACCTGCTGACAATGAGCCTTCAAGTTCCAATATCCAAACATGTTCTTCAAATAGTGAACAGCTTCAACTTATGACGGAACAAACGACCTCTTCCACGTCCAATATTATTATTGAAAATGAGGACCCATTAATCGAAGATTCGATCGAAGAAAGTTATAAAAATACGGTTGATACTTTAATTTCTAATGACCCGGCTCTTTGGCTTCTCAACATTAATAGTGAAAATGCCCAAATTTTAGTGGAGAGAGGACCGTTTCAAATAAAAGATTTTGACTTCCCGGTATCGACGTCAGGCAGAAAATTTTCAAAAAAATATTATGTTCGACAAATACCAAATGGAGAAGAAATTCAACGTGAATGGCTACTTTATTCGAAGTCTGCAAATTCTGTATTCTGTTTTTCTTGTAAAATATTTGGAACGGGAACTTCTATATCAACCACCACAGGTACTTCTGACTAGCAACATTTATCGTTAATACTACACAGACACGGAAAAAGTGTAATTCACCAACAGTCGATTCAAAAGTGGATTTTATTAAAACGATCATTAAGAGAACGTACCACAGTTGATCATTATAATAAAAAATTGATAGATGCAGAAAAGCAACATTGGCGCGACGTAATCCAAAGAATAGTGACTGTAATTCAATATCTGTCAAGGCAATGTTTGGCGCTGCGAGGTTCTGTTAGCCAATTGTATACTTCAAATAATGGGAATTTCCTTAAAGCTGTAGAAATGTTAGCCAAGTTTGATTGTGTCATGCGAGAGCACATTCAACGCATTCAAAAATCTCAAGAACAGAATAAGAGAATTCCACATTACCTTGGAGATAAAATTCAAAATGAAATAATTGCAATAATAGGAGAAAAAGTTCTGACTACTTGTTGCGTTCTAAATATAAGTAGTCGTGCACGACATAGCATAAGACAAAAGCTTTATGTATCAAACGGCCAGCTGCGTGTGTACGTTCACGCATACAAGGCCGATCCGCACTCCAACAGAGCGGCGGCGGTCATCTAAGGCAGACCTGGGCAACTCCTGGTCCGAGTGCCACATTCCCCTTCTTCTTCCACTACTAACCGTAGGAACTAGCGGAGACGGTCTCGAATATATGTTACGCTAGGCCCCCTCGCTCCGTCAGCGCGCAAACGGAATAAGGTGGGGGTCGGTTAGTAGTGGAAGAAGAAGGGGAATGTGGCACTCGGGCCACGAGTTGCCCAGGCCTGATCTAAGGGATTAAACAGTCCCGCAAAAGCCGATTCGCGTCCGCGACGTTCGAAATATTTGTACGCGCGATCTGTTGATGGGCGGTCTCTAATGAGACGCGCCAATGGCATGATCGCACCTCTTCTCCGGTCGAGACACGACGGAGAGACGCGGTCGCCAAGTCGAGCAGTTGCATAGCAAACGAGCAAGCGAGCGTTTAGCAAAGCGATACAATACAAAAATAAAATAGCGATTTACCACAATCCATCTTTCCGAGGCGTTGTCGCGATCCAACGTAAGCATACGTTGAGGCGTAATCGCGACCCGGATTGAACACATAAATAAAGACGTGAGCGTACGGGCGTAGCAAAAATCCTGATCTACAATCAGCTCCACACAATCAGGTCCACGAGACGACCGTAGCAAAAACCCTGATCTACAATCAGGTCCACGAGGCGACAACACAAATATTATATGGATACCACAAAACAATAAAAACACGTAATCACGGGGTGAATTCGAGAGTATTGATCCCGATCTTCCACACGACACTACTATTCTTGGGCTAATCAGAAAAAGTAAATATTTCTCAATTATGATTGATTGTACTCCCGATTCAAGCCATACTGAGCAATTGAGTACAATTATTCGTTTTGTACATATTGAAGCAGACATAGTTGATGTTAGAGAACATTTTGTAGGATTTTGTCCTATTACCGACTCGACTGGAAAGGGGTTGTGCGAATTTATCTTAGATAAATTGTCGAAATTGAATCTTGACGTTCAAAACTTAAGAGGACAAGGTTACGACAATGGTGCAAATATGCGAGGCAAGCATAACGGGCTCCAAAAAAAATTATTGGATATAAATTCTCGTGCATTTTTTGTCCCATGCAGTGCACATACCTTAAATTTGGTTATTAATGATGCAGCTAGTATCTCCCATGAAACTGTGGACTTTTTTTATTTGATTCAAGAATTGTATGTTTTTTTCTCTTCATCAACGAAAAGGAGGGACATCTTACGAAAACATGTTCCAAAACTGAACGTAAAGCCTATTAGCGAGACAAGATGGTCAAGTAGAATTGATGCTATAAGGCCATTACGATTTAATATAGAGAATATCGCTGATGCTCTCAAGATATTTATATTTTAAACTTATTTCTTCTATAATTCTGTGGTACAACGTGTTGTTTGAGATAAATGTTGTGAATCAGGTATTACAAAATGAACGGGCAAATATCGATCAGTCACTTGCATGTTTAGGTAAATTAACAAAGCTTTTACAAACAATGAGGTCAAACGAAGGGTTTAATGATATTGTGAAAGAAACCACGGAGTTATCCGAAAAGTTAGAAATAGACCCTAAATTTCCCGACATATCGGCAATGCGAATTAGAAAAGAACCTAGACAGTTTAGTTACGAGTCAACAGATGAAAGTGAAGAAGACCCTAAATTATATTTTAAATATCATTTTTATTTTTGTATATTAGATCAGGCTTTGTCATCCATAAAGGAAAGATTTTCAATATTGAAAGAACATTTCGAATTGTTCGGATTCCTATATAAATTAAAAGACGTGGATGACACAGGAAACGATGATTTACTATGTTGTTGCAAAAATTTAGAAGGGAAGTTAACTGATAAAGTGCTTGGGATGTCTGATATTGATGGAGATGATTTATTTCAAGAAATTAAGTCTCTACGCAATATTATTGATAAAGACAGGCAATCATTGGATCCTAAATTTGTTTTGCAATATAATTGTCCAAAATAAGTTAGAAGGAACGTATCCTCACATTGTAACCGTACGCGATGCCCGCGCCGTACATATACAAACACCGCCGGGCTTCTTCAGGAAAGTCTTGGACCCTTTTGCTGCAACTACTGCGAATAGCGCACCGTGCAACGCGCATCGTAAAATCGTCGCGCTTCACGAGTTAAATCCCGGCATCGCTCGACCGTCGTCACAACCGACATTAATCGGTTAATCCTAAGCGGCCGAGAATATTCGCGGCGCCAGGCAAGCGTAATGGCCCACACGTACACGGCCCAACACAAACACGAGACGTCAACAGCGCGGCGCTCACCACTATATATACCCAAAACAAGAAAGAATATACACTCATTTTACCAGTTATATAAAATACTTCTCCAACATTCATTTATCCGGCACCTACTACTCACTCACCGCCCCGAGCACGAACCTGCACCGGTCGGCCTGTAACCCCTGGCCGGTGCATCAACGACGCAGCCCACTGCAGGAGTGGATACGCCCGACACACACGGACGACGGCACACAAGCGGTTACAACATTTTCATTGTGACGCGTATATTTTTAACTCTTCCGGTCACTGTGGCCTCAAATGAAAGATTATTTTCTAAATTAAAAATAATTAAAAATCATTTGAGATCGTCTATGAATCAAGAACGCCTGAATCAACTAGCAATTATATCAATTGAGCATGAATTGATGGACCAAATTAATTTAGAGAATATTATATCTGAGTTTGCGTTAAAAAAGGCTAGGAAAACATATTTAATGTAAATAGTTAGTATATTATAGTTACGTTTGTTTTATGTATTTTATAATAAAAAAATTGTAGTATAGTATAAATATATGTTTAGTAAAAATGTATGCTTTATTTAAATACTCATCATATTTTTATACCTATACCAATTTTTTGTGGTTAGAGGGGCGGTAAAACAAACTTGCACACAGGCGGCCAAATATCCTGGCGCGGCCCTGGATACCGGCCTGTGTGCGTAACGAAGACGCGACGCCGCGACTGCATGTCGAACCAGTGATCCCAGAAGTGGCATCCTGCCGCACACAGAGACGTAGTATCAGTGATCTCAGAAATAGCATCCTGCCGCATTGCGGCACGCGTGGTGGGGGAAGGCGAGAAGTGTGTGCGTGCCATGTCCGTGAGCGCTGCGCGCGCACCGTACGTAGACAAGGAAGGAGCTATGCTTCTCGTCTTCTTTCTACCAATGTAGAGAAAAATGACGTCAGAAGCTGCGCGCGCACCGTGGAGGACAAGGAAGGAGCTATGCTTCTCGTCTTCTTTCTACCAATGTAGAGAAAAATGACGTCAGAAGCTGCGCGCGCACCCAATAGAAAGAGGCACAAAATTATGTTCCGTCTTCTTTCCACCACGATCGCACACACGTGCTTCGTTCGGCATGCGACAGCGGTACCGAATTTACCTGTCGGCTGAGCGTTGAGCCGGCTGAAATTGTCAAAAATGCACTTGTACCAAATTTATCTGGCAAGGCGTCATTCGATAGGGGATGAAAAGAAAACGCTCTATGGCAAGTTTCAACCCTCTATCTCCATCAGAAGGGTAGTTATAGGGGAAATACAAAAATCAGTTTTTGACATATTTTCTGATTTGTTTGAAGCGTCGTATGGTTGAATTGGGAGCGTCAATCCTTCCATGGACACAGCACTCGCGAATTAGGTTTCGCAAGTACTTTGCGCAAAGATTTTGCTTATAATACACTCTTTATTGAATACTTCAGAGTAATGGTACAGAGGTTAACGAGATAACATGTGTACTGGTCGAAAGCGAAAGCGTGTCTGGTCAAGTAAAGTCTATATATGGAAATTTTGGGAGAGGTGGCAGGCTAGGAACCGGTAAAACAAACGATTAGCGCTGCAAGAGGAGAGGTGAGAAGACGGTGTAAGCGGGAGAGACAGTGATCGACAGTGAGTGAGACGCGAATATGAAGGAAAGAAAGAGAAGTGACGACGGTAAAGGCGCAACAAGGCTAAACTATGTATGACGGGCTCAAACATTTTCCGTATTTAGCGGTGCGGAAAAATTCTGAAAAAAATTGAGAATATTCAGATGTACGCGAAAAGACCGATGTGCCCAGGCAATGCAGCGCCGATACGTCGCGCCTGGGCCAGAGAGGCGGGAGCTTCGAATCCGACGCGCGAGGGACAAAAGACGGATGAGGACGCCCGCTTGGTTTTTGTCTCGAAGTCAGTCGAAGAAGAGTCGAGAAGGTGTCGGAGCATACCGGCGCCCGAATAAATAGTTTTTCATACAAATCCAACGCGAGTGCGAGATTATTCTTCCCTGTCTCTTGGCTATCCCTTCTCGTTACTTCTTACAAGTCAGAAGTGGGATCTGTTAACTACGCGTGCGAAAGAAACGTGAGTTAGTGCGGAAAAGTACGGACAATGGGGCGTTCAAGAGAACAATCGCGTGGACGCTCGCGGGAGCGTCGGGCGAAGCGAACGAGCCGTCGTTCGCGCGATGTGTCGCAAGAGTCAAGACGGGAGCGATCCAAGGACCGTTCGCGGGACTCCGCTAGAAGCCGATCGAGGGAGCATAGAAGGGATCGAGCGAGAGATTCCTCGCGGGAATCATCGGGATACCGCACGCGGCGCGACTCGCGCGATCGGTCGCATCGCCGCGAGCGATCCCGACGGTCAAGAAGTGCGACAATCGAAAGCTTGCGCGGGACGATTGAAAAACTGCAGTGGGAGTTAAAAACGGTGCAAAATCGACCTGTGAATGACGAGTCCATGGTGCCGAAGTTCGACCCGTCGCGCGACAATGCAGACGTCGAGCGCCTGGCTCGAAGGTACGCCTGGAACGACGATGGCGTCATGCACGTTATCGCGCGCAATTTGAAGGGCCACGCGCGTCGTATATACGACGAAGGATTGAGGGAGAATCACACGTGGGAAACGTTTAAGGTGATGCTCATTAAGCAATTCAAGAAGCCGTTGCCGTTTGCGCGGCTCTTGAAGGAGGCCGCATTATACGCCGCGCGGCCGGGGCAATCGCTGGGCGATTATTGTTTCGAAAAATTAGCGAAGCTGCGGGCGCTCAGAGTCAACATACCGGATGCGTATTTGGAGGACGCGGTCATCGGGGGAATAGATGATGAAGGTATCCGGCGAACCATACGGTCCAATCGGTATAAGGATACGCAAGACTTATACGCGGCGATGCAAGAAATGGGGACGATGTCGGCTCCGGTGGCTGCAACCGCCGTGCATCCGCGAGCGGCGGCGCCTCATCGGGGCGCGCGGGTGAGACCAGCGCGCGAGGAGGCGCAAAACGTGGAACGGGCAGTTCAGCCGGCACAGCAGCCGCGGACGACCGTCCACGAGGAGTCACGACGACCGGCGATCGTCTGCTATAATTGCGGACAGGCAGGCCACATTGTGAGGCGATGTCAGCAACCCCGGGTCACTTGCGGTTCCTGCCAGACTCTAGGACACATGGACCGATTTTGCAGTAGATTGAAACGCACGGTGAATGCGGCGCAGGTAAGCCGAATCGTCACCAATTTGTACATTTTGCCGGCCTATGTGAACGGGCATAAGGTTTCGTGGCTCGTCGACACCGGGAGCTCGAGCACGTTACTACGAGAGTGCGTGGCGGCGCGTGCAGGAATCTCGATATGCGAGGGGGGCAGTTTCGAACTTCGTGGATTTACCGGGACAAGCATAATCAGCAGCTTGACTGCCGACATTGAGGCCCCGCAGGGGGGTCCCGCCCTTGGTGGTGGGGACCTTTGGGGCTTGGCGTACCCACGGACCCTACATACGCCGGTACTGGACCCTTAATCGGCTGCTGGGCTGTGGGTCCACTCGACCGGAGGATAATCGGTAGACGGGGTGGGGGGCCCACCGGTGGCAGTGGTAGGGTAGCGTGTGGGAACGTCCCACCCGCGTTGCCCTTAGCTGTCACCGGTCCCCCACATTTGGGACGGCACCCTGGGTACTAACTTGTATTACTATCTAAGGCACCGGGGTTGCAATCGTCGTGGCAGTGGTGAAGCCATAGCTGGCTAGGGCTTGACATCCCGGTGTGGGAGCTGCACTCAATCAGCTCGCCTTACCATGGTTGGCAGAACTATGGGAGAGGTTTAGAAAGGCCTCGCCTCCACCAGTAAGATGAGGGGCCAGCAACCCATATGGACTGGTAGCAATTTATTGCGCGTTGATCGGGCGACATCCCGATCATTTGAATGGGTGTGTGCGGGGTATGACCACCGTGTCGAGGTACCCGTCGGCCTGCGGGCCCACCCGATCGAGTACAACAGATGCCGACATTGAGGCCCCGCAGGGGGGTCCCGCCCTTGGTGGTGGGGACCTTTGGGGCTTGGCGTACCCACGGACCTGACATACGCTTGTACTGGACCCTTAATCGGCTGCTGGGCTGTGGATCCACTCGACCGGAGGATAATCGGTAGACGGGGTGGGGGGCCCACCGGTGGTAGTGGTAGGGTAGCGTGTGGGAACGTCCCACCCGCGTTGCCCTTAGCTGCCACCGGTCCCCCACATTTGGGACGGCACCCTGGGTACTAACTGAACATATCATCTAAGGCACCGGGGTTGCAATCGTCGTGGCAGTGGTGAAGCCATAGCTGGCTAGGGCTTGACATCCCGGTGTGGGAGCTGCACTCAATCAGCTCGCCTTACCATGGTTGGCAGAACTATGGGAGAGGTTTAGAAAGGCCTCGCCTCCACCAGTAAGATGAGGGGCCAGCAACCCGTATAGACTAGTAGCAATTTATTGCGCGTTGATCGGGCGACATCTCGATCATTTGAATGGGTGAGTGCGGCATATAGACCAATGAGTCGAGGTGGCCGCCGGCCTGCGGGCCCACTCGAGCGAGTACAACAGATGCCAACATTGAGGTTCGAGTCATGGAGGTAACCGCGAGGGTGCGGGCGATAGTAGTTGGCGCGGTGCAAATGACCCATGAGTTGATCGTCGGACGTGACGTGTTGGATCAGGCACACGTCATGCTGATCAAACGACGAGACCGAATCACGATTAGAGAGGTACCGCGTGCCACGGACGCCGTTGAGGAACTCGCGGACATTTTCGTGGTAGAGAACAAGTCGTTTAATCTCGGGGATATAAGCGCGGGCGATAGGAAACTCGTGGAAGATCTTATTGACTCCTATACGGACTGCATCTCGACGTCTATGGGTACGTTGGGAAAAACGAGTACAGTCAAAATGGAGATTCGCTGCACATCGGACACGCCTGTGGTGTATAATCCGTACCGCATGCCCGAATCCGAACGCGGCATTGTTCGGCGGATGATTCAGGAATTGCTGGACAACGAGATTATCAGGGAATCGACATCGCCATACGCGAGCCCCATTACACTGGTGAGGAAGAAGAATAACGAGTATCGGATGTGCGTGGACTACCGACGGCTTAACGCGATGACGGTTAAAGACCGCTACCCGTTGGCTTTAATCGAGGACCAGTTAGACCGACTGGGGGGCAACGTTTATTTCACGGTTTTAGATCTAGCATCTGGGTATTATCAGGTGCCCATGCGTGAGGAGTCAGTAGCTAAGACGGCTTTCGTGACACCGGACGGTCACTATGAGTTCCTGCGCATGCCCTTTGGTCTGACGAACGCGCCGGCGGTTTTCCAGCGGCTCATGAACACGGTGCTGGGAACCTTGAAGAACGTCGTCGCTTTTCCCTACCTCGATGATGTAATAATACCATCGGTCACCGTGTCAGAAGGGGTAGAGCGTCTCCGTTGTGTGCTGGAGAAACTTCGTGAGCATAGATTGACTCTCAACCTAAGCAAATGCGTACTCCTCAAGACGAGCGTGGATTACCTGGGCCGCGAAATCAGCGCCAAGGGCGTCAAGCCGGGCCAACGAAAGGTTGAAGCCGTGCTGCAGATGGCCAGCCCCACTACGGTAAAGGGGGTTAGGCAGTTCCTGGGACTCTCCGGGTACTTCAGGAAGTTCATTAAGGGTTATGCCACCATCGTGACGCCCTTAACGTCGCTAACTCGGAAGAACGTCTCCTGGATGTGGGGGACTGCTCAGGAGAACGCAGTGCAAACGATTATGGAATCGCTTACGACAAGACCGATCCTTGCAATTTTTGATGGCACGCTACGAACGGAGCTGCACACAGATGCAAGTTCTCTGGGGATAGGTGCCATACTGTTCCAGTTCAGTAATGAGGGCATACCGCGAGTGGTTGGTTACCACAGCAAACAAACGACCATTGACCAGCGAAAATACCACTCGTATGAGTTGGAGACGATGGCGGTGGTGTTTGGTTTGCGATATTTCCGCGTGTACCTAATCGGGATTCAATTTAAGGTCATCACTGACCGCAATGCGTTGCGTACGACATTCACAAAGAAGGACCTGGTACCACGTATCGGACGATGGTGGTTAGAGGTCCAGGACTTCACATTCGACATCGAATATCGTCCGGGGACCAAAATGCAGCATGTGGATGCACTTAGCAGGAGCCCTGTCGGTGTTGCGGAGGCGTTCCCTGTTGACATTACCGAGGCCGACTGGATTTTGGTGGACCAATTACAGGATGAGCAAATCAGCCGGATTCGCGAGATACTGCTGGATAACGTTAGGAATGCCGAGACAAAGCAGTATTTCACGGACTATGTGTTGGAGGGTGGGAAAGTGTATCGGCGATTGGCGGACGGGGGAAAGGCCTGGGCCGTACCTCGTGCCGCGCGGTTTCAGATCTGCCGCCTCTGCCACGATGACGCTGGACATGGAGCTTTGGAGAGCACGTTGCGACGAATCCGCAGGAATTATTGGTTCGCAGAAATGTCGGCCTTTGTGAAGAAGTACGTAGGAGCTTGTTTGAATTGCAATTATTACAAGCGAACGAGCGGAGGAAAGCAAGGTAAGCTGCATCCCATCGAAAAAACACCGCTGCCGTTTCATACCCTTCACATTGACCATGTGGGGCCTTTCGAGACGAGTAGGCGCCGGAATAAATACTTACTGGTTATGGTGGATGCTTTTACAAAATTCACGATTATCGAGCCCGTGCGAGACACCAAGGCGAAGCGGGCTATAAAGGTTTTAATAGATGTCATCCACCTGTTCGGGGTGCCCCACCGAATAATCAGCGACAGGGGGACGGCATTCACTGCGAGGACGTTCGCGACATTCTGCACAACGTACGGAATACGGCATGTACTGAACGCCGTGGCCACCCCCCGAGCGAACGGGCAGTGTGAGAGGTACAACCGTACCATCATTGCGTCTTTGGCGACGACCATCGCCGGCAAGGAAGCTGCGCGGTGGGATGAGTACGTTAAGCAGATTCAGGGTGCAATGAACACGACTCACAATAAGGGCATCGGCGTCACGCCTACGGAAGCATTGTTAGGATACAATGCGAGGTATCCCGCTGAAGCGCGACTGCTGGGAGAGGTCCAGACGGAGGTACAGCGGATGGACCTACGAGAGCTCCGGAAACAGGTTGCCGAGCATATTACAGAGGATCAACGCCAACAAAAGGAGAGGTATGATCGAACTAGGCGTGAGGGGAAGAGATACCAGGAGGGTGACGTTGTCATGGTCGAGATCACGAGCGAACGGGCAACGGGCGACAGTCGGAAACTCCTCCCCAAATTTAAGGGACCGTTCAGGATCTGCCGGGTGCTTGTGAATGACCGGTATGAGGTCGTGGATCTGCGGGAGGGTGGACGACGTGCTACCACGGTTGTGGCGGTTGAACGGTTAAAACCCTGGATCGCGGTAGTCGATCACTAATGTAGGAGTTGTGTTAGTTACAGGTCAGACAGGTCACCCCAGTAGTAATGTTGCTGTGCCGTTGCTAAGGGTGATGGGACGTGTTGGTGTCGCAATGATGTTGGTTGCGCCATTATGGTGTGACATCGTACTATGCCATCCGGATAGTAATGTTGGCGATGCCGTTACTAAGGATGATGAAACTCGTGGGTGCGCCGCAATGATGTTGGCTGTGCCGTCATTGCGTGCCACAGTACCGTGCCACCCCAGTAATAATGTTGGCTGAGCCGTTACTAAGGGTGATGAAACGTGTTATAGCCCGCAGTGATGTTGGCTGTGCCGTCACTGTGTGGCGCGGAACGGGCCCATTTGGTAGTGATGCTGGCTGCGCCGTCATTGCTAACTGGCAAAGCTAGGGGACCACCCCAGTAATCACAGCGACCGAATCGTCTACGTGGGAGGAGTCATCAAGGCGCCAAGGTCGACTGGATAACTTGGGCTAAACGGAGCCCACTGTTCCAACCATGCGACTGCGCGACGACAGGGGTCTCAGCTATAAACTTATTCCACATTATCTGACCTGCACTTTTAGGATGGTGCCGTAACGGTCATGTGCTGCGCTCGGGTCCTCACCGTTTTCTCTGTTACAGAAGGCCAACTAGCGCTTGAGGACAAGGGCGTACGTCAGGACAGCCGAATGTACGCGAAAAGACCGATGCGCCCAGGCAATGCAGCGCCGATACGTCGCGCCTGGGCCAGAGAGGCGGGAGCTTCGAATCCGACGCGCGAGGGACAAAAGACGGATGAGGACGCCCGCTTGGTTTTTGTCTCGAAGTCAGTCGAAGAAGAGTCGAGAAGGTGTCGGAGCATACCGGCGCCCGAATAAATAGTTTTTCATACAAATCCAACGCGAGTGCGAGATTATTCTTCCCTGTCTCTTGGCTATCCCTTCTCGTTACTTCTTACACAGAACATGTGAATTTATGATTGGAAATTTTTGCACATGTCTTGCAAATCCTAAGCATAAAATATGAAAAACCCCCCAAAAACACGAAAAATTCCAATTACGTGTTGCAGTTTTCGACCCACAGAATTTTTATAAATTCTGTAGTAAACTATTGGCATAAGTATTACCACCAATTTGTTTTAGATTTTTTGGTAGTGTGCGTCGTAGTTCAAATAAATAAAAACCGATATTTAACACATATTTCGTGTAATAACTTATTGAATACTTAAAATAATCACGTTTTCTTGATATTGTCAGTCAGTTATACGATGCTCTATGTTTTTGCATGCGAGAAAGCAATGTACAAATAAAGGGAATTAAGTTATTTCGACTTTATTGAAAGTCTGTGTGCACCGTACTTTGAAAAATATTGAACAATAATCCAACAGCACAAGTAGCTCGTTGGTTAAGCTACACCCGTCTGCGACATCGTTGGACGCTTTTGTCGGAGGTTCGCGTCCAGGAGGGCTCACCTTTTTTTTTCTTTCAAACAACTACACGACGGTAAGCGATAATCACTTACAAATATTTTAAACATACTTCTATAATATTTAACTCTATTGTGTAGGAAATATGTATGCACGCATTGCATTATTTATGTGATCTTTACTTATATTTTATCACCCAATGCAGCTTTCAAAGCGTGTAATGCATTCGAACACAGGAACATTCTACGAATCTGCTAGTATTTTATTCCCCAAATATAAATTATCACGTGGTCTTCCACGCCACCCATGAGGTGCCACGACTAGCGCGTTCGGTTTTTTATTGTGGACCTTCGCCGGAAGCCCTATTGTACCACATTTTTAATTTATTAAATTACAGTCGTGAAGGGATATGTGTAAAGAAAAGCATATTTTCAACACATGACAGCAATCACCATACGACAGATTTCTTAAACGTAAAGACATGCGGTCTGACACAAGTGAGGCCAAACGAATTTTTTTTTTGCTGTACCTCTCCGAAAAGGAGAGATGAGCCGCAGGCACTGGGCGAGGCGCTCGGTGACGAAGGACGCTTCCGATCCGGGGTCCAGGAGTGCTCGCGCCACACGGAACTCGCCGGTGCTGGATTGCACCTGTATCAACGCGGATGACAGCAAGATCATCCTCGAGGCTTGCGCGGCATGCGCGGAGACCTGGCCGGTGCGTTCCTCGAGCTCCCCTGTTTGAACCGGTCGCAGTAACTGAGGAAGTGCGGCGCTTTGCACAAGGGGCACGAATTACTCCGGTCGCCCGCCGTCCTCGTCGCGCGACTTTTTTGGGGCGGCCGCTTGGGGCTCCTTCGCGGGGCCCTTGGAAAGCGAAACGTGGGCGTGACTGGCTGACTCCAAGGCGCGTATCCGGACCTCAAGGTACTCCGCAAGGGTGTCGAACGCGGGGTGCGTCCGACTGTCCGGGAGCGACGTCTCCCATAGGACTCGCTCCCCGGCTGAAAGTTTATTCGTAATGATGTGTACGAACCAATCATCCCATTTGTCAACGGGACGCTTCAACGCCTCGAAAGCCCGACGAGATTGCCGAGCGACGGTGAGAATGCGCTTTATTTCGCCTGGGGACTGACTTGCGACAGGCGCCGCGTTGAGAAGCGCATTCATGTGCACCGAAAGAATTATCCTGTCATTGTTGTAGCGGTCCTCCAGGTCCTTCCAAACGCCCTTGAATGCAGTGTCCGTGACCGAGACGTTCCTCAGGAGGTCCGCAGCTTCTCCCGAGAGACTGGACTTCAGATATTGTAGCTTGTGCACATCCGGGAGACTCGGCGCGTTCACCACTAGCGACTTAAACAAGTCGCGAAAACTCTCCCACTGTAGCTGGTCGCCGTCAAAAGTGGGCAGATTGATGCGTGGAAGGTGCACGTGGTCGACGGAACCGCTGGCGCGGCTCGAGAGCGTCGTATCGTGCGCCGTACTCGGAGCGGCCGCCACCGATTGCAGGGCGTTTATGAACTTCGCAGACGCAGTGAGGCACGCCTCTTCCGTGGTGGCAAAAACGTCGTCTTTCTCATACGACGACTTCTCGTGCTCCGGAAATTTGGCGATCGCGAAGTGCCGTTTCAGAAAGAGATCCCAATACTGATCGAGCCTCTCTTTCCTTACTTGCAATGCTGCCCGAGTGAGGTTCTCACGCCCCAGTTTTAAAGTATTCTGCCAGGCCCTCTGTATAAGGCCGGCCGTGAGCAGCTGTTCCGAAATGAGATCGTCCATGGCGAAATGTACACAATGTTATGTCACCGGTCACAGCGAACGACACTAAACACCGCACACAGTCGCGCGAGCACGTGTAGAAACGTTTTAGGAGCGCGCACTTCCGGAGGACGAAAGGAGCACGTGGACGGCCCGAACGAAGCTCTAAGCAATGAGCCTTGTTTAAATCCGGCTCGAAAGACCAGAAATGTTGCGTAGGAAATCCTTTCCCGACGGGAAGAGGAGTTTTCCGTGCGCGTGGTAACGGTGGGATTTAAACGGGTCGGAGGTCGGTAGCGCGCGAAGGAGGGGAGAGGACAATACAAAGGAGGTGACCGCTGAGCGGCTTACCGTTATGTTTAAATTAATATATTATATTTAACTAATCTATTATATTACTGTACAACACTCGTTAACTTAATCAATACCGCGAGAACAATACCGACTATCTTAAGAGCTACGAACGGACGCTAATCCTAATGAGATTAAAGTAAGAAAACGGACGGCGGACGGAACGGACAACGACGAAACGCTACACTACGCGATTAGGACTAGAAATTAAGCTAAGTAAAGAATAAAAGTAAGCTAAAGAGTAATAATCGACCAAAAAAAGGAAAGAAAATAAAGAATATAAACGGTAAAGCACCTAAAAGAGAAACGGAAAGAAAAAAGGAGGTGAAACGGCGTCACTCACGGCTCGAACGAACGTCTCTATGTGTTGCGAAATGCGAAATTCTTTCCACGAATAAGGTCTCCGAGGAACAGAAGGATTAAGCCGTGAGTCACGCCGTCTCACCTGTACGGACCCCCCTCGGCCTCACCTCGCGCCGACCACCGATCTACTCGGTCCGCCCGGCGGCGGCCGAGGATCGCCGAGGGCGCCCGAACGCCAGAGCGCTTACCTTGCCGCCGGTCGCTACATCTAAAACTAAACAATGAAATTAATTATCATTTAATGGTACTTTGCGTATCCAAGAACTGTACCTACTATCGCGAAGCCATGTGTCACAAAATTTACGCTTTTGCCTGCTTTTTAGAGAATCACTCATCATTGACGTGTAAATTCAAAAAGGAACTAACAGAAATGTCTTTTAACAATAAAACTCATATAAATAATAGCCCACAACTAATTTTACAGAAAGCAACAAAAAGCAACAAAGAAATAATTACAACAGAAAGAAAATTAATTCGCGCAAACTACCCTACAATTAGTACAAGCACTACAGAATAAACGTACTCACGTGCCACGTACGGACAAACGATCCAGCGCGACTGACTTATTCTTAGACACGTAAACAATCGAAGAAAGCACTCGTTACCACACACCGAAACTTCCGAAAGTACTGCAGTATGTGTGTGTTTTCATGCAACGGAATATAGGGACGAGCGCGTCCGTTGCCGGGTCCCTCCATCCACACGCACACGCACACTCTGTTACAGTTACAAAGTAGGCAATTGTTCGCGACAGCGGAGCGCGTGTCAGTCTCGCACGACATTCTTAACAAGAACGACGAATATCTCGATGGCTTCCACTCTGTCCGGTAAGTAATGCATATATCATTACAATTCTTCTTTCATTTTTATACAATTAAGGTGACCAATTGTCCTCCTTAAGGAAGGACAATCCTTCTTTTGTAAGTTCTGTCCTTCCTCCGAAAGTGTCCTCCCACATGTCCTCCTATTTCATGTTTGAAGACTAATCTATAAATCTCCGTATTTGATCGATGCAGAGTCGATTCGTCGTGTGTGATTTACGCTATTTTTGTCTTCAATTTATTTCTGTCCTTTTCATTGCATACAAGTTGGTCACCTTAATGTAATGAATGCTTGTATTTCTAACCGAAATATAATCGAATTTATGTGTCGCTTTCTTTCTTCTCGCAGAAACAGAACAACAGAAAGCGTGAGAGGGTGGGACGGGGGGGGGGGGGGACCACCATCCACACCAGCAGCAGCAGCAGCCCCTGCCGCAACCGCAGCCCCCGCCGCAACAGCAGCCCCAGCCGGAAGTTGCACTGGAGCCTGGGCTGCTCAGGTTCCTGCAGTGCCTTCAACTGCAGCAGCTGCAGCAACATCAATTTCTGCAGCAGCAGGGGCAGCAGCGATTGCATCCACTGCAGCAGTTGCAGTTGCAGCCCCACCAGCATGTGCAACTGCTGCAGCATATTGCAATCGCTGCCGCAACTGCTGCAGCACCAAGGACAACAGCCGCCGAACCAGCAGCAACAGCCGAACCGGCAACAAGAAAAAAGAAAAAGTAAATATAATATCAATATTTACCGTATTATTGTATTAGCGGCCCATGCACGAGCAAGCTCGATCACGATTGGGCTACATGAGTCGAAGTTACATAGTATCTGTTATAGATGTGTTTCATTTATTATATGTGTGTACCTTTATGTTTTAGGGAAGAAAAGGAAGGGAGCTGGCGCCCTGAAGGCGGCATGGCAGCAGAAGCGGGGAGGCCGAGGGGGTGGCCGAGGTGGTGGCCGAGGTGGTGGCCCAGGTGGTGGCCAACGTGCTGGCGCAGTCACCTATATTTACCAATATTACAAATAAAAAATGTATCTAAATAGGTTTTTCTTATTCTTTTATAAAAAGTCAATATACCTACACCATTCCTTAAAACATATCCCATCACGACTGTAATTTCATAAATTAAAAATGTGGTACAATAGGGCTACCGGCGAAGGTCCACAATAAAAAACCGAACGCGCTAGTTGTGGCACCTCATGGGTGGCGTGGAAGACCACGTGAAAATTTATATTTGGGGAATAAAATACTTATACTAGCAGATTCGTAGAATGTTCCTGTGTTCGAATGCATTACACGCATTGGAAGCTGCATTGGGTGATAAAATATAAGTAAAGATCACATAAATAATGCAATGCGTGCATACATATTTCCTACACAATAGAGTTAAATATTATAGAAGTATGTTTAAAATATTTGTAAGTGAATATCGCTTACCGTCGTGTAGTTGTTTGAAAGAAAAAAAAAGGTGAGCCTTCCTGGGCGCGAACCTCCGACAAAAGCGTCCAACGATGTCGCAGACGGGTGTAGCTTAACCAACGAGCTACTTGTGCTGTTGGATTATTGTTCAATATTTCTCAAAGTACGGTGCACACAGACTTTCAATAAACTCGAAATAACTTAATTCCCTTTATTTGTACATTGCTCTCTCGCATGCAAAAACATAGAGCATCGTATAACTGACTGACAATATCAAGAAAACGCGATTATTTTAAGTATTCAATAAGTTATTACACGAAATATGTGTTATATATCGGTTTTTATTTATTTGAACTACGACGCACACTACCAAAAAATCTAAAACAAATTGGTGGTAATACTTATGCCAATACTTCACTACAGAATTTATAAAAATTCTGTGGGTCGGAAACTGCAACGCGTAATTGGAATTTTTCGTGTTTTTGGGGGGTTTTTCATATTTTATGCTTAGGATTTGCGAGACATGCGCAAAAATTCCCAGTCATAAATTCACATGTTCTGAATATTCTCAATTTTTTTCAGAATTATTCCGCACCGCTAAATACGGAAAATATGTCAAAAACTGATTTCTTTATTCCCCTATAACTACCCTTCTGATGGAGATAGAGGGTTGAAACTTGCCATAGAGCGTTTTCGTTTCATCCCCTATCGAATGACGCCTTGCCAGATAAATTTCGTACAAGTGCAGTTTTGACAATTTCAGCCGGCTCACCGCTCAGCCGAAAGGTAAATTCGGTACCGCTGTCGCATGCCAGTAGTAAGAGTTAGCCGCTTCTGGACCCGTGAAAAAAGTAAGCCGATTCTGGACCACATTTCTAGACCAGTAGCCGATTCTGGACCAGAATGGTATGGCCGATTCTGGACCAGTAGCCGATTCTGGACCAGCACAGTAGCGCATTAGTTTTTAATGGAATTTTTTTAATAGAATTTTTTATGGAATATTTTTATTGAATTTTTTTTGTTATCAAAGTTAGCACAGTAGCACATTAGTTTTTAATGGAATTTTTTTAATAGAATTTTTTTTATGGAATTTTTTTATTGAAAAAATTTTTTTTTTATCAAAGTTGGCGGTCTGGTCCTGTAATGAGGGGGGAGGGAAGTTTGCGGTCGTGCGCTTATCGGGTGGAGAGGTGAAGTTTGCGGTCGTGTCTTTTAATGAGGGCGGAAGTAGTTTTTGCGGTTAGGTCTTAATCAGAGGTGGAAGTTCGGGCGGGCGGGCCGTTAGTAAAAATTTGCGGAAGAAGCGTGCGAGAGCGGTTCGATTCTGCACAGCAGCGGTCAAGGTTAAGTAGAGTAGTGTCGGCAGCGGTTGGGCGATACGGTATGCGGTTTACATACGCGGAAGTTAGAGGAGGAGGAGGAGAAGGAGGAGATGAAGTTTGGACAGGAACACAATAGCGTACGATAAACACCGCGATATCGAGAGCGGAGCGGAGCGGAGGACGATAAAAGAGCGTCTAATCGACACACGCGCGGACTATGTAAAATACTACGAAACGGGGGGTAGATGACACGGAGGTAGTGTGTAGGCGTTGTACTACGAAATGTCGTGTGCGGGGGCGGGGCGGGGATGGGTTGGAAGTCGGAAGTCGGAAGTAGTCCGCGGGAAGGTTGCACGGAGGAACGAGACGACGACGATAAGCGATTACGCGGTAGTCCGCGAGCGCGTGCGGGCAACGGCAATTCTACTATCATCCGCGAGGTGGGGGGGTGGGAGCAAGAAGGTGTACTACGAGCATTGAGGAGGTGGTGGGATGGGGGGATGGGGGGATGGGGGGAGGGTCCCGGGGAAAGGGCGCTAGGCGCTAGCTAATATTCGCACGCTAGCTAATATTCGCACGTCGAACGTAACGCATCATCATCATCATCATCATCATCATCATCGGGGTATTTTCTGAAAGCGAATTACAAACAAAAGAAAGTGTGTTGTAACGATGGCAGCGGCGGCTGACGGGCATATTCGGCAATTGTACAGATTTTTTTATGACAAACTGGTTGATCAAATTGATCCTGAAAATGGAATATTAGACGAATTAGGAGATGAAGGCTTATTGAACGATTCTGATATTTACGATATTTTGAATCTGAAGGAACGAAGAGCACAGGTGCGTTGTTTGATTACGAAGCTAGAAAGGTAAGTGATACAAACAAATTTATAAATCAATGTAGAATGATAGTAGGATTGAAAGTATTTAAATTTGAATTTTAACCTTTGCAGATTGCCGCTACTGTATTTCATTCTATTCACAGAAATACTAAAGTCTTATAACCCCTGGCTTGCCGTATGCATGAGTCAATGGATAGAAAATCAAAGTGAGCTGCGCGCACATGTCGAGCAATTTTACGAAGTATTTCGCGAACAATTACGCGATGTCGATATACGTAATGGCGTTGTACAAAAGTTAAGACGAGACAAGGTGTTGCGCGCCGGTGCGATACAGTACATTCTGGATACGGAAAGTAAAGAGGTGCGGGTATCTCGTCTGATCCATAAGATGTCACGGTAAGTTGTAGAAAACTCTGGTAAAACGAGGGTGTAATCGCAAATGTTATACATTTTTTTTTTTTTTTTTTTTTTTTTTTTAATTTTTAGACTAGGACTGTCGGACTTGCTGTGTTTTAAGGAATCGTTGAAGCGTCATTATCCTTGGATAGCTGGACGGATGGAAGAATATTTGAATACGGAATTTTTCAGTAAAAACTGAATCGCAATTTTAACCCGCATGCTCGCTTATTTTCAATGCTAGGCCGATTTTTGTTAAGAACAGTAGTGTATACTAAAATTGTAAACGGGTGCAGATTATTAATAAATAATACATGTGTTCAAATATTGTAAGCATTGTTTTATTTTTTAATCGAACAGTGTCCCCAAGCAAGTGTTTGTATACAATCATCGGTGATATATCTTTTATCATCGTACGGATGCAACGCAACTTTCCCCTCGGAAATCGTGTGAATCTGATGCAGCTTCGACGCAATACGGTTTTGTCTAGCCATTTTAATTTCATCGTTAAATAGACAATTTACATAATCATCAAATTTAATTTCTCGCTTAATAAAATCTTTTTTGATCCCTTTAGCCTTCTTCGTGTCGCGCTCGCCAATAACTTTTATAGCATACATTTTCGATCTTAATCCTACGAATTCACACATAATTTTTCCTCCATTTTCATCCTTCATTAGGCCTAGAACTTTTTTATTTGCTAAAGGTATATTGTATACGTTGTCAATCGGATAATTACTAGTATCGAAATAAGCTATATCTCGCCTCATAATGCTATATATGTCATCACATTGTAATTTATAAATTAAACTGTCCGTATCAGTATATAATACCTTGCACATATCTTGAAATTGAACCTTCATATAGTCGTAATGAAATTTATAGAGATATATTTTTGAAATATCTAGAATGGACATGCCGATATAAATGGGTTTATCTATTTTAACTTTCATCTTTTTCATTTCCACACCGACAAAATTTTCATTGAATATTACTCTTCTATGAAAATTAGGTCTTCCTATCAATGGCTTAATACCGGTACGTCCTTCCCACGACGTTAATAATCTTACATCAACTCGATTACGCACATTTTCCATTGCTTTTCCAAACACTGCGTTATTCATTAACTTAAATAAATCTTTTTCAAAGTCCGATTCGGATCGTGCTCGAAGTTTTGCATTTAATTGTATATATTTACACATCCATGGAGATTGATTGAACTGTAGGATACGATGAATGTTCTTTAATTTAAGTCCATGTTGCAGACATTGCTGTAGGGCTCGATAATGAATAACATAGTTGGTTTTACACTTTAAAGTTGCTAGCAATTTTTCATATTTAGCGTTTGGCGGTACTTCGCGAGTGGGACAGAACGGCAAATCTGAATGCGAATCATGTATTTCATCGGGATAGTCTAAATCTACCTCTAATATGTATCCAATCTCAGAATCGGCTCTAGCCGAATTAATGTTAAATTGACTTATCAAATCATTATCCATCCATTCAAATTTACCGTACGGCAACGAATCGCACATGGCAAAACCGTATAAATTGTTAACATCGTAATACATTAAATACGAAGATTCTTTATTAGGGTCATACGTCGCGCCCATGTACGGATTATTAGCTTTTGCATACCGATGCGAACATTGACTGAATCCTCCGCGTATACCGCTTTCAATAAATAACACCATATCGATATCTGTTAATAATTCTAACGTTATGTTTGTAATTTTTAGCATAACGTCCCACGCATATGACGGTAGGGTGCAGTAATAGGCAGGGTCGAGACCATAATATTCGATACATTTGCTTCGAAAATTTTCAAATATATCTGCTAACAGTAGAACATCTGTTTTCAAATATAAATCGCTATATTCGCCCAGTGATGAGATATTAAATTTATTCCATACGTTTTGCGCATGCTTATACTCGCTCCTTTCAATATTGTGCCCGTACAATGTGCTGTGAAATTCGTCGTAATTAGGTAGACAATTATCATTTAGTCTTTCGTAGCTGTCAACGTATTCATAAGGAAAAACACCTTTGCGCGTCAGTAGATTAAACAAATTTTCATCGATCGACGGAAAGTTTTTGCGTAAAATTCTCATATCATTTATATCTAGTGTTGATACTAATTGTTCTAAACTGCTATTAAGAAATTTAAATGAATCGATAAATCTTACTTCAAGAGAAGATATATTATTTTTCATGCGACATGTGAATGAAACATATTTTTCCACTGTAGAGGCTATTACATGAAATTGAGAGTTAAAACATTTCATTGAAACAATTTCTTCTATGAGAAAATGTGCGTCGTAATTACTTAAGTTATGAAATATTATGGGTAGCGTATACGAAGTTTTATAATTTAGGTTACATGCTCTGTGTGCTGCACCTCTGTAGTAACCTGACCAGTGACAATGATCACGTACTTTATTACCGCCTATAACATCAGCTTCTTTAAATACACTTTTACAGATAAAACAATGTGTAGCGGTATTAAATTCTAGTAATTGTTCAGAAGTTAAAGGAGCCATTATGGTATAATTATTTTTTATAAAATCAAAAATTGATGAAATGATACCTTCCAAATCTGATATAAAACAAGATACCACTTTATCCTTCACACGGTGTGAAACGTATTTGCACATCGATTCATCAAAGTTACAGTGTACGTAATAGCCAATACTGTGTGGAACATGAGTTTGATATGCATAAGTATTATGATTTTCTAAATTATGTGTTTCGTTACTGATTAGAGCGCATTCGAAATCGGCATATATCATAAATGGAAGCGGGATTCCTCTTCTATAATTTTTAAATTTAATCCATTTCTGATCTTCGTTGACCAATTCAATTTTGCATGCGTTTTGATCCACGCATCTTTCATAATGATCTCGAAGTTTCCTTGTTGTATGGAAAAAATTTAGACATCTGTAAATTATAAGAGCCATATTATTAAACTATTAAATTATTACAAGTGTAAATAGAAAAGTGATGAATTACCTGTCGCAAATGTGTGATTTATGTTGATGTTGATGAATTTGAGACGATATCAGCCTTGATAAATTTTTGATCCATACATAATGGCACATATTATCTTTTTCTTGCTCATTTTGATATATTAGTAAGTTTATATGTTTATGTTCAGATATTTTATCACTTAATCGTAACGGTAATACTTCATATTTTTCATGTTCAGATTTATCCTTATTCGTTAATAATTGGTATAAATTTATGGACAAATTATTATTTTTTTCAAATGTAGGTATTTGTTTAGTTGTAACGGGAAATGTGATTCCCGTTAAATTTAGTACATTTTTGTAATACGGATATGAGTGTTTACGGTTACTATGATGCGATGCTGGGTATAATGCTGACGTTACTGCCCAAGCAAAGCAATCATTTTCATTGCCGGTCAAATCAATAGAAACAGTTGCTTTTCTATTTCGTATAGCTAATGGAAGTCTACAGTTTCCTTTACCGGCGCTCAATAAATAACATTTATTGATATTTATAATCAAACTGACAATTTTGCTCAATGCCCATCCACTGTCACGTTCTTGAAATTCCTCTAACGACGTAAGAATCTGGTCACGCACATTGCTTGTATACCAGTTATCAACCTTTACGGTGGAATCATCATCGTTCAGCAGTACCTCATTTTTTGTTGCAAAGGTTTTAATTTCCTTCTTTGTTTCGTCGGTCAAACTGTCTTTTAACGTAAATTCACCATTGAAGATCGTGTTTACTTTAACACATTTGTGCTGTTTAACATACGATAGTACTTTATCTATCACTATATCTTTAGCATCGTTTAAAAATATAGAAGGATCAATATGATGTAAATTTATAATAATTCCAGTGATTATACGACTTTGGAAGGCATGTCCGCTTTCAATTTCTTTCCATTTCAGTGTAACATTCTTATCCTTCTGTGTTTCTTCGTTTAATCCAGATCCAGAGTGTAGATTGAAATTAAAACTTAATTGCTCACGCGTACAAGTTAGTTTAGCTATTTGCGCAAGTAAATGTTGTTTCCTACCGACACTTATTTTTTCTTTTTTATTAATTAAGAATGAATGCAAATATTTTAAATGCTGTTCACAATCTTCTATCCATTGGATTTTATCCGCTTCCGATTCAATTAAATACGCACGGTTTAATAAATTTTCTTCTTTTTGCATCAGTTGTGTTTTATTCGCTGCATTTTCTTTTTTTCTTCGTAATCGTTCGTTTACGAAATACTTTAAATTCCTCAGCCGCTTTAATTGTTCCGTCAGTTTCACTCTATATTTTTCTTTCATATTTTCATTATTTAGGAGTACTTTAGTTTGTTTTACATATATAGTATATTGCTTTTTCCACTCTTCAAAATCCTCTTCTTTCTTCAAAAACGGCATTTGATTTAATAAATTGTTTTCTATTTTCACCGATAATCTATTAATAGATTTCATTTTACACCTCTTTAATCACACTACCGTTTTTT
The DNA here is from genome assembly GCA_963942575.1 of Priocnemis perturbator. NCBI lineage: Eukaryota > Metazoa > Arthropoda > Insecta > Hymenoptera > Pompilidae > Priocnemis > Priocnemis perturbator. The sequence continues at coordinate 5,977,626 of OZ012643.1, read as the reverse complement.
GTAACTTTCACTGCACACACGCACTTCACTTCGTTAGCCTCCCCCGCCTCCGCTTACGGTCGCGCGGCTTAGAATACAACGGACGCACAATTTCCTGCATATATTTGTCCTGCTACGACTATCCCCTCTCTCTCTCATTTACCGCCGCACCGCTTTTATCATAGATATGAAATCATATGATTTTTTATTTCTGCTTGTGTATTAAATTCGTTTATATCACGTTTATTCGTGTTATAAGATAATCTTGAATTTACATTTTTATTGTATTCGCCATAAAATTGAACTAATTTTTCTACCATATCTCTCAAATTGGCTATAATGTTACTATCACTGATACACTGAATACTGAAAATGGAGAGATCGAACGGGCCAGATCTTACAACATTGGAATTAAATTCGTCATATTCATAAAAATTACCGTTTTGTAATATATAAAGTTTACCATTTATATACTTAAATACGGAAAATGGATTTTGTGGAGATATGGATAGACCAATTCCCTTAAATAAATCGTTAATTAAAGTATACTTTCTAGCCACATATTCACACTCGTCAATTTCAATTACATATACTCCTTTATAAAAAATATATGTTCTACCGGTATTTGTTAAAACAGCAGATTGCACTCCGTTATACTGAAAGTCTTTACCAAACAGTTTTTGATATGTCATGGGATAGCCAGTTTTTAATTGAAAAGTATCAGGATTGAATATATAAATATTATTATCAGAAAATAATACAACTTCTCCATTTACTCTTTCATATATTCCATTAATTCCTGAAAAATTAAATGGCAAAAATTTTAACCACGATCTTATTAACTGCGGCTCCTCATACTTTCGATATTTAACGTTTAAATTAAATGGCCATACCCAAATTTTATAGAATATATACAATCGTGCGTTAAAAATGAAAAATTTTAAATCATCTACCGGGGCTGAACATAAATCGGCTAATTTTGGCGGAACTAATGTTGGCGCATCCGGTGACGTATCAGGATTAGCATTGCCATTTGCATCTTTGTCGAATTCTCCCTCAGACTCATTCTCGTCATTAACATTATATAAATTTCGTATAGCTAATATATCATCTTCCTCGAGTTTAATATGATCTGTATGATTTTCATAATGATACAACGGCGACATTATTGAATTCATATTCGTCGAATGTAGTAAACCTAGACTGTGACCAATTTCGTGTATTAATGTTTCGTATAAACTGATTGACTCATCTTTTATCGGGCCCTCGCCTATCATCCAATTCCACGATTTAGATATATGAATTTCTCTGACATCATTACTTTTATTCGGCAGATCCGCGTGTGCTAATGTTTGATTAGAGAATGGCGGAAAACAAACTTGTTGCGGTGAATTAACATTGTAATGCATTTTATTTTCAAACGATATAATTATATCCGCTTCAGTTTTACTATATACTTGAATAAAGGTTAACCGAGATGACTTTTGCCACACAGAAAATGCTTTTTTTGCAAGGTGAATTTGATCTGTCGTTCCGACATGGAAATACCAACGCAATGTTTTTTTGTTCCATTTATAAGAATGAAGTGTGTAATCGCTGACATGATCACTTACTCCGCAACGCTTTGCCTCCATCAACTTTTTCGTTTCGGCATTTAGAGTGCCGTCGACTTTAAGATTCCAATATTGTTGAAAAATTCGTATTGCATCTGTCAATTTATCATTATCAATAGATTGTGATCGTGAATCGTTAGCGCTCATATAGCCGTAATATTGAAGATAATTAATTGCTGAACGTTTATTCATCGCATGCGCAGAAGGCGCTCGCAAATTGACCCTCATGGATAAGAGAGAAGGAAAAAGTTGAAGAAGTATCGCAGTGTGAATTACAAATATAATTAATTTCGTCATGATTAGAATTGAGGTGCTCGCGTGTCACGGTAGGACGAAAGACTGATGTGAAAGAAAAATATGCGCTAGTTTATAATGAACTCATTTTTTATTAATTTCATATAGATGGCTAAATACATTAGAAATTTTAAACATTATTTTCATTATTTATATATTGTGTAAATTTCAAATTCATAATATCTCGAAGCAAATCATCCATTTTTTTAACCCGTGCTTTAAAATATGCGGAGTCGATGTGCCAGAATCCCTTACGCGCACATCGATATTCTTCGGGATACGTATCGTCGATTATATATAAGTAGTAGAAGTTGTTGAATGAAACAGTTTGTTTTATCTGTAATGAAATTATTATTTTATATAGTTTTATTACTAGAATCATTTATAATTATATACATACTTGATGTATGTCTACAAACCTGTTTTTTGATTATGATGCTGCTTTTTTTTTATTCTTTTCATCCTTTGACATCTCGTTTCCATTTTTGCGCTTACGTTTTGACGAATCTTTGCCGCTCTCATTTTTCATATTTTCCTTCTCACTCTCTACATGCTCTTCTTCTTTTACATCATCATCATCATCATCATCAACATTATCATCATCGTCATTATCATCAGTAGAGAATTTCATTTCATTATATTTCCCACCAAGGTATATTAGCTGAACCGGTTTACCGCTCGTAAGACAATTCTCTATAACTTGATAATGCTTGCTTGTTTCTAATAAAACATTACTTATACGTAATGGTAGAAAAATCGAGAATGTATCGTTTAAATCGAGCATAACTCTATTTCCAAATTTGGTCTTCATTTTTCTCATTCCGCTTATTAAATATGATTTGTTAATTTCCAAATTTGCTACCGGATTCACTGGCAACTTGCCTATAATACTGACACTATTCAGCAAATTGAACGTATTTTCGCACATGTTCGCTGCAAATATCTACTGAACTGTTAACGCACTTGTGCTATTCGACGACTAAACTGCGCGTATCGCGAAGTAGCGCTATTTATGCATCTCATACTCTTCCACCCAAACTTCAAGCATACGTCACTTTTCTTCATTTCCCCTACTCCCTTTATGCACCCCATACCCTTCCACCCAAACTTCCAACATACGTCACTTTTATTCATTCCCCTACTCCCATCAACGATTATGCCCACGCTCAATTTCTGATTTTCCACACATTTAATACCTACAGCGGCGCAAATAGGAGCTTCAGTACGAGACGAATCTTTTTGAAAGAAACTTCTACTAAAGTGAAAAGTTTGAAATTGAAAAGTTACAGTCTGTGTAAGTGAAGTGACAATTTAAAAATATAATTATGGTATGTAGTTCGAATATAAGTAAAACAAATTTTTATTTTCAATATTCTAATTTGCTTAAATTAATATTATTTTCAGGCTACAGCCAATTATGAAAAAATAACTCATTTCATGGATATGGATGGATTCACCGTTAATAGATATACATTTCTATGCAAAGAAATCGCGATCGTGTCCATAAACGAGCACATACTACACGAATACTTATTTTTAAATAAAAACTTTAGCGACTTAAGCGCTCAAGATCAGCGAAGCGCGCGTTACGTGTACAACAATGTACACGGTATTTTATTCAAAGACCACGGATTCGAAAATTACGAGCAAGAGGAGCTACCGTGCATGATTCAAGAATTTTTATCGATATATGACACGCCAATTGTAGCATATAAGGGGGGGAATTACGAAAAAAAAATATTGAACGAACTAGGAATAAAAAATATAAATTTAGAAGAATTGGCGTGTCCGAAATTTGACGTGCTCATGGGCAATCCTTTGTACAATAAAGTAGACATCAACACGATAGCATGTAAATTACACGAAAAAGAAAGAAGTTGGAACAATAAAATTCTACACTGCCCACTGTTAGAAGTACAAATTTTTAAAAATTGGTATTGCCACAACGTGGTTAATAAATTGTCTTAAATAATAATAATAATAATAATAATAATAATAATGTACACTGCTAGGAATATTATAAATTTTTATATTTTTTATTATCAATTTGTAATGTTGTAAAGTATGAGTACACAATTAAAAATAAATTTATTTTAATTTTATATCAATCCAAGAATTATGTGATTTATCGAATCCCAACCATTTAACATATACTTTATTTTGCTTTTTACGAATAACTTTTTCAACTAAATAAATATCGTTATGCTTAGCTTTTAATAATTCATATTCATAGAAACCGCCTTTAATGTCATTTCCTCGTAAATCTTGAATTAAATATGTGACAGGATTAGTATGTTGCACGGAAGTAACTTTAAAAATTTCAGTCGTCCAATTAGGCGTATATCCTTTCTCGAACAAATGCTTGTATTTACTAATACGTACAAAATCTCCGACTCGATATTTGCCCGGTTTAGCGATCTTTATATTACTATAAACTGACGAAAGAAGCGTGCTAGCATTTTTATTTGTCACATCCGCAGGTCTCATTTTGATTGTTCTATGTTTACACATATTGTAATCGTATACAAGTTTATTTAACATATGCGCCCATTTATAGCTTCCGTTTAACGAGAATAATTTCCACATATTATTTTTTAACGTTCTATTCCAACGCTCTACTATCGATGCCTTCATAACACTATATGTAGAATAATGATTTATTGCATGTTTATCCATTAAATTCTTAAAATCATTATTAAAAAATTCTTTCCCATCATCCGTTTGCAAATTTTTAGGTTTACGCTCCTCGAAGATACTTGAGAAAGCCTTTACCACATCTTTACCTTGTTTCGTTTTCAACGGACGAGCCCAGCCATATTTAGAAAATGTGTCGATAACTGTGAGAATATATTGAAATCCTGAATTAAATCGTGTATATGCTCTCATATCTACTAGATCAGCTTGCCATAAATCATCGTATCCTTTAATTATAACACGTCTTCTTACAAAATTCTTTCTCACGGGTGTATGCAATTCTTTTACTAACTGCTCTTGTTCTTTAATTAATTTCATGATTTTAGGTTTCTACTGCATTACCAGGTGTTCTATTTAGAATTTCTATAAGAGTATGTTTTAAATTCTCCTTATTATCATTCGCCTCCTTCCGCAGCTCGCCAATTGAAGTTTTTAGCGTATCTTGTGTCACAAATTCATTACGAATATTAGCTATGTCGTTCTCTTTATCGCGTAAATTTTGTTTTACCCCATTTATCTGCTCATCAAGAAGATATTGTAGATTCACTATATCTTTTTCCAATACCGTGGTCAAATTCTCTACTGCATCCTTCGTCGCAGCCGATTCCCTAAGATTGCTTATAAAATATTCATGATGAATAATAGTATTTTTTGCTGAATTAATATTATAATTAATTTCTTCAATATTTTTAGAAATTGTATTCAAATTTTCATTAAAGCTTTTTGCATCAGACTCTATTTTTTGCTGTTGCGCGAGGAAATCTTCCATAAGATTTAGCAGCAATTCATTATGTGGTTTTCCACTTACTTCTAACTTTCTAATTTTTTCTGTTAACGTAGAAGTCACTTCGTCAAGTTTATTGAAATTTGTGCCATAATGATTTAATACGGCATTTATTCTCTTTAATTTATCGTAATTAGCTTCGCTTTGCGATGCGCACTTTTCAATTTTTTCGTTGAGACTGCCTCGAAGCGCCCTATCGTTACTTAATATACGTTTATCTACATAGTATTTGTTCGCAGCGTCCGTAGAGTTTCCAGGATTTGCTAATCGTATAATTTTTCTATTTCGCGCATCATAGCCGCCCTCATTGACGTTGAAATGAAGAAAAATACCTTTCCTTTTCATATTAGAATTTTGTGACCGATCGTTAACATCTTCTATGCCCTTACCGCCAAACTTGTTAATGAACATTATAAGACTAAATATAATTTGGGTATACACAAATATTATATAATAATATTGGCTTCGCGAAGTTCCTCCACTATTGACATAATTTCATTATCATGTCCTGTATGTCCAACTTTTTTTGACGATATTAAAAGCCGTAAACGATCAATAAGCTCATTAGGATTGTCCCAGTGAACATAATTCACCGGTTCATTCGTAACTAACATATCATTCGGTATATATTTTTTCATTGCAAATTTATTTCCTGTTCCAACTTTAAATTTATTAGTTTTTGTTTTAGCTCTTTCCGCAGCTGCAGCTATAGCTAAGTGTGGTGCTAGTAATGGGGCAATTATTTTTTTATATTTAAATCCTTTACTGCCCATAATCTGTTGTGATGATTGGTAGTCTCTGCGGAAGGCATTTGTTTTTAATAAAATAGTTTTATACTTAATTAAATCTGTATTATTATATAATTTTGAATTGGGAATTTTCTTGAAAATTAATTCGAAAATTCCAGGAGTTCCGCCGTATCTAGTTTCCTTAATAATAATATTATCATTTTCATCCACCTCAAATATGCTGTCACCTAACATTAGATTGTCATCTTTAAAATATATACCGTAAACATGATCAATTTCTTTGTCAAAATCTGTACTGAAAAATAAGCTAATATATTTTCGCGATAATGGACCTAAGTTCTCCTGCATTAAATTTCTAACATCTTCAGGCGGATTTTGTAATATTTCGCTAATAGAGGATTCCGCATGTGATCTTTCTAACGGTGATGGTTCTTCAACATTTGGTCTTTCTATCATCGATAATGGTATAGGAGATATAGGAGTTGACGCTTCGGCAAATGTCCTTGTCCTACCTATTTGTTGTGGCGTTGACTTAAATTTTATATTATCGTTTTTAGTTTTAGTACTCCTAATAACGGCACTAGACGGTGAATAACTATAATGCGTTTCACTCAATGACGGATTAACCATTTCCTTTGTTTTTTTCTTACTCAAGTCTTCAACTCCTCCACTATCTTCATCTTCAAAAACATCATCTTCATTATCTTCAATATCTTCAATATCACTTTCAATATCTTTTTCAATTTTAAATTTTTTCTTTTCATTTTCATTATTGTTATTCGTAATTATATTTTTCTCTAGTAATTTTTGTAGAGGTTTAGTTATCGGTTTATATGTTTCTTTTAAATATTCCTCAGACTCTATTTTACCAAGTTTCAAATCTTTATATTTTTTTCGAATTACATCACTTGTCTTCGCGATATGTTTTAAAATTTGCCGGCGTTTCTTATTTTCTCGCGTACCACCACCCATCTCACTTCTCACTCCTTCCGTGGACGTATAATGACTGAATATTAGCAGTATACTGATTTATATAATAGCAAACTGGTCAAATTCTTTTCGATACCTTCCATTTTGAATATTACTATCCTTATCAATTACTAAAAATCCATACTTTTTCTCCCAGCATTTTCTACATAATGCTAGAAAATCTTCGTAGCTCATATCCGTATTAATAGGTTCATTATAAATATGGCGTAAATTTGTATTATCTTGCTGAAAAATTACTAGCAAATTCGTATTATCTCTTATAAGATGCTTAGGTATTTTTGCGTAAGTTTGACATAAATAAAAACTATCGATATTAGAATGTCTGCCCATTGAAAAATACTCCCTTATAGTTTGCTGTTTATCACAGGCTACATCGTCGAATATAAAGATAGAATTAGGCAAAGCTTCAGAAATCGGAATAATCTCGCTATTATTTGAAAATTTATAATAGCCGATGTCTGGTACTGCTGATATAATTCTTTCGAGATAACGATATTTTACTTGTTGCAGTGATTTCGAATACACATAAATATTTTCAAAGCGCACTCCATTAGGGCTTTCAATTAAATTAACTATTATATTGGTTTTTCCACAATTAGATGGTCCGCATATTATACAGCGAATAGTATTGGGGAGTATCTTACTATGACGTCGATAATTATCATTACGATTTTCTTCAGGTAACATTTTTTCACACACAAAATTATTACAAATTGACAAGGGCTGCTTAACGAAACGCATGATAATATTACCCGTAGAGACTAAAAGAATAACTACGAATATTCGCCTACGACAAAAGCATATAAATAGGCGAGTAATCATTTATTAGCTTTATTGTCTCAGAAGATGGTGAGGTGTAAGTGTAATGATAGTGTATGCGAATAGAAAAAAAAGAGTGAATAGCAGTCGTACTAAGGGGAGTGGTATATTAAACTCTGCAATCAATGCGCTTCCTTTCGAATTACATATTCCGGGGTATCAGTTTTGCGGGCCTGGTACGCATTTAAACAAAAGATTATCATTAGGACAAAAAGGTATAAACCAATTAGATTCGGCTTGTCGCGAACACGACATCGCCTATTCTAATAGTAAAGATATCGAGGAGCGACATAAGGCAGATAAATCTTTAGCAGCGGCTGCTAAACAGATTGCTACGGCGCAAGATACTAAACTTGGCCATCGTGTTGCCGCTACCGTCACTTGGGGTCTTATGAATGCAAAAAGAAAAATGGGTATGGGCATGAATAAAAAGAAAAATAGAAAAAGAAAGATACGTATTGCTAAGCGAGGTGGATTTATACCACTATTGCCGCTTCTCGGTGTCTTGGGTTCGCTGGCGGGAGGCGCTGCTAACATTGCATCCGCAATAAATAGGTCTAAAGCTCAGAAAAAGCAGCTAGAAGAATTGAAAAGACACAATGCAACTTTAGAGGGTCGCGGACTCTATTTATCTCCGTATAAGCGTATAAGCGGTCGCGGTATTAGAAAACGAAGAAAGGGTGGGAAAAAAAAAAAAAAATAATAATTCGAATACATTAGTAGCAACTGGAGTAACCACTAATATACAATTAGAAAAAGCATGCAGAAATATTCCATATTTTAGAGGGGTTTTTATGCGAAATAAACTACCTATAACGATAAGAAGAAACGAATGTGGAATAGTAAATTTGGATAATAATGAAGGAAAAGGAACACACTGGGTGGCATATATTAAAAAAGGAAACAATGTTAGATATTTTGATTCGTTCGGTAATTTAAGACCACCGTTAGAACTAATAAATTATTTTAATAAAAAAAACCTAGCAGCAGTTTCTTATAATTACAGCACTTATCAATCATACGACATGACTAATTGCGGTCAGTTATGTTTTGAATTTCTTAAACGTAACATCTAAAAATGTCGTCGTTTACCGTAACTTTAAGTGGCACGTCTTCAGACTTGATAGCCGATTTTTTCCCACCGTTAGATTTGACTAATGGAAAATATGAATTAGGTTTAGTAGATTTTCAAACATTTCACGCTATTCCTAATATCGATGAATCAAATAATAAATTTTATTACGACGGCAATAAGGAAATCGTTATACCAAAAGGTTCTTACGAGCTATCAAGTATTAATACCTATATTCAAGACAATATTCGTAAAGAGGTAAACGATGATCCAGATAATATCTTCATATTACGTGCAAATAATAGTACGTTAAAAAGTGAAATCAAATGCAAGTATTCCATTGACTTCGGTAAACCAAACAGTATCGGAAGTATATTAGGATTTTCAAACAAGAGAATACTCGAGCCTGAAAAATGGTATGAATCGGATATTACAGTAAAAATTATTAAAGTGAATATAATTCGTATTGAGTGTAGTATTACCGCCGGTGCATACAGTAACGGGAAAATTGTGCACACGATTCATGAATTTTTCCCAAACGTTGAGCCAGGATATAAAATATCGGAAACGCCGTCAAACGTCATTTATCTTCCAATCATCGTAAGAGTCATAGACCGTATAAATTTACGAGTAGTAGATCAAAGCGGAGATTTAGTTGATTTCGGAGACGAAGAAGTGACAATAAGACTACATATTAGAAAAAATGATAATTTATAACAATAGCAATGATAGGAGGGCTAATAGCGTGGAAAAAGTATGTAAATTAAGAGGACCGATTAAGAAACGTGTCAGTAGAGCGATACACTTCCACCGAAACCCATCTCATTCGCGAAAGAGTCTTACATCGTCGGCGTCAACGTCGAAAATAAAGAGGTTAAGTTCGGCGAATAAGAAATTTTTAGAATCGCTAGGCTTCACGCTAATATCTAAATAATATGAGCGACCCGCTTAATATTCATGATTCTCCTGTTATTGACAATCGAATTAGTGCCTACGAGTTTCATGCTTATAATCCCTACGTTAATTCTTCTCTAAGTTATAACGATGAAATAAGAATTCCGATACAGCAGCAAGATTTAATTGTATTACCGTGTGAAAGTTACTTATTGATCGAGGGACGGTGTAGCATAAAATATAATAACGATACAAATAAAACCAGCCGCTTAGAAAACAATGCAATTGCTTTCCTATTTAATGAAATACGATACGAGCTTAATGGAATTGAGATAGACCGTTGTAAAAATGTGGGCATTACTACTACATTAAAGAATTATATTTCACTCGGAGATTCTAAAAGCAGGGAACTGGCTAAAGCCGGTTGGAACTATGGAAAATGGAAACCGCTAAACGAATCTGTCAATTCGTTTAGTTTTTGCGTACCGTTGAATATAATTTTAGGATTCTTTGAAGATTATAAACGCGTAATTACATATGGAAGGCATGAATTAATTTTAATTAGAGCAAAAGATGATAAAAATGCAATAGTATCCGAACATGAATTTGCCGTGGAACCAAAAATTGAATTAACAAAAATACAATGGATGATGAAACACATTACGTTAGACGAAAGTACTAAATTACAATTTTTACGCCTTCTACAACATGATAGGCCAATTTCAATGAGCTTTCGTTCTTGGGAGTTACACGAATATCCCTTATTACCCGAAACACAAAATCATACGTGGGCCGCTAAAGCATCGACTCAGCTAGAAAAGCCTCGCTACATCATATTTGCGTTTCAAACTAGTAGGAAAAATGATTTCAAGAAAGCCTGTACGAAATTCGATCATTGCTTTCTACGGGATATTAAGCTTCACTTAAACTCCGACTTTTATCCCTATGATAGACTCAATTTAAATTTTGATAACAATCAAGCTACAATCTTATATGATATGTACGCTAGATTTAAAAAATCATATTATAACTTATCAGATTTATCTGAATGTGCACCATTACTGAGCATGGACTCTTTCACCGATACGATAGGTCCAATAGTAGTAATTGATTGTTCGCATCAAAACGAAGCGGTCAAAACGGGTACGGTAGATGTAAAAATTGAATTTGAATGTGCTAATAATATCCCCCCCAATACATGTGCTTATTGTCTTATTTTACATGATCGCATAGTAGAATATAACCCATTATCTAGTATTGTGCGTAAGCTAATATAAATGTAACACCTCTACTACGACAGAATTACCCCCCTCTTATTGTACATTAATATCTAACACCCAATGCATATAAGCTGCACCCGCTCTCATAAACAGTACCTTATAGCACGCCCAGACGTGAACAAAGGACGATCGGTGGTCTCAACGTCATAGTGAAATTAAAAAAAAAAAAAAAAACATGGAGAATTGTAATTTCAAATATCTCCTATCAATTAGTGAAGACTGTGAGATTGAGTGTCCAAATCATTGGAAATTTATAAATAATGATACAATCGATAAGATTAAAGAGATTTTAAAATTTATTATTGAAAGAGATTTATATAACTTTCTAATGATAACAGTAAATACAACTTTTTATATATTAAACAAATTATTTAAAATAATGATACCGGTGGTGGAGGAGGTCGATACGATAGCGACAAAATGGTAAGTAAAGAATAATAAATACTCTTATTCTTCTTTTCATATTTACAACTTTCCACGCGTATACTACTCAGTTTTATTCTTTTTCAGCGTTTCAAAATTCGAGTTCATGATGGAGATAAACGACAAATTCATAAAATCACCCTCTACATGGCTTTATATGGAAATACTAGAGACCATTGAAGATATTCTATCGTTTATAGACGACTACGGATTCGAGGAAATGTTAGCTATTAAGTTAAAGAATGATATTTATGTGTATGACAAAGAACGCAGGCAAATCTTGCAATTACATTTGAAGTAAGTACAAACACACACACACACACACACACACACACACACACACACACAGCTTCACACAGACTTTATTCGCTTTAGCAAAAATATTTAATTTGTGTCTTTGCAGCGCACCGATGATGTCGATGTCGCATCAGGACTCTGAGGATTGCTCGCCAATATCATATTGCGCCGCGAGTTTTAGTTCTGACGACGGTAACAACGAGGAAAGCGATACGGAGAACGACAACGGTGAAAAAGGAGCTACTTATGCCTCTTCTTCCTCACCGTCGTCCGTAGAATCCATACCGGATTTGCTGTCGGAACAAGACTGGCAGGAATCCATATCAGATTTGCCGTCGGAACAAGAAACGCAGGATTATATTTAACATTTCTCATATTAATTCTTTGTATCGTAAGAAAAGAACATATTTAAATTGTATTTTTAACTTTATTTTAAAAACAATAGATATACATCACATAATACTGGCATTGATATTTACATTATAGCTAGCGTGCGAATATTAGCTAGCGCCTAGCGCCCTTTCCCCGGGACCCTCCCCCCATCCCCCCATCCCCCCATCCCACCACCTCCTCAATGCTCGTAGTACACCTTCTTGCTCCCACCCCCCCACCTCGCGGATGATAGTAGAATTGCCGTTGCCCGCACGCGCTCGCGGACTACCGCGTAATCGCTTATCGTCGTCGTCGTCGTATCGTTCCTCCGTGCAACCTTCCCGCGGACTACTTCCGACTTCCGACTTCCAACCCATCCCCGCCCCGCCCCCGCACACGACATTTCGTAGTACAACGCCTACACACTACCTCCGTGTCATCTACCCCCCGTTTCGTAGTATTTTACATAGTCCGCGCGTGTGTCGATTAGACGCTCTTTTATCGTCCTCCGCTCCGCTCCGCTCTCGATATCGCGGTGTTTATCGTACGCTATTGTGTTCCTGTCCAAACTTCATCTCCTCCTTCTCCTCCTCCTCCTCTAACTTCCGCGTATGTAAACCGCATACCGTATCGCCCAACCGCTGCCGACACTACTCTACTTAACCTTGACCGCTGCTGTGCAGAATCGAACCGCTCTCGCACGCTTCTTCCGCAAATTTTTACTAACGGCCCGCCCGCCCGAACTTCCACCTCTGATTAAGACCTAACCGCAAAAACTACTTCCGCCCTCATTAAAAGACACGACCGCAAACTTCACCTCTCCACCCGATAAGCGCACGACCGCAAACTTCCCTCCCCCCTCATTACAGGACCAGACCGCCAACTTTGATAAAAAAAAAATTTTTTCAATAAAAAAATTCCATAAAAAAAATTCTATTAAAAAAATTCCATTAAAAACTAATGTGCTACTGTGCTAACTTTGATAACAAAAAAAATTCAATAAAAATATTCCATAAAAAATTCTATTAAAAAAATTCCATTAAAAACTAATGCGCTACTGTGCTGGTCCAGAATCGGCTACTGGTCCAGAATCGGCCATACCATTCTGGTCCAGAATCGGCTACTGGTCTAGAAATGTGGTCCAGAATCGGCTTACTTTTTTCACGGGTCCAGAAGCGGCTAACTCTTACTACTCATGCCGAACGAAGCACGTGCGTGCGATCGTGGTGGAAAGAAGACGGAGCATAATTTTGTGCCTCTTTCTATTGGGTGCGCGCGCAGCTTCTGACGTCATTTTTCTCTACATTTGTAGAAAGAAGACGAGAAGCATAGCTCCTTCCTTGTCCTCCACGGTGCGCGCGCAGCTTCTGACGTCATTTTATTCTACATTGGTAGAAAGAAGACGAGAAGCATAGCTCCTTCCTTGTCTACGTACGATGCGCGCGCAGCGCTCACGGACATGGCACGCACACACTTCTCGCCTTCCCCCACCACGCGTGCCGCAATGCGGCAGGATGCTATTTCTGAGATCACTGCGTAGTATGCGTGCATGCGACGCCGCGACTGCATGTCGAACCAGTGATCCCAGAAGTAGCATCCTGCCACATCTGGCACGCGTGGTGGGGGAAGAGAGAGAAGTAGGATGTGATGTGGCGTGTCCGTGAGAGCTACGCGCCACTCGATTGGCTCGTAGCTCTCACGGACATGCACGCATACTACTTCTCTGTGCGGCAGGATACTATTTCTGATGAACTGCACGCACACTTGTGTGTATCCCCACTCCCGCGGGCACCGATGGTGCAAACGGGTCAAATCTGAGACCACTGCCGTTAGGGTAAGGATAGGATAAAGATAATATAAGGATAAGGATAAGGATGTAAGGAAAGAGAGAAGAAGGGGGAAGACATTGTAACCCGACAGTGAAGTGAATAAAAGCACATACATACATACATAATTTCTCAATGAAATTAACCTGAAAGAAAGGAATGATTAACCCCGAGCGACCCGTTTTCGAAGAGACCTTTGTAAAGAAACTAGTATGTACTAGTACCCGTCGCGAAGCGCCTTCTTGCTCTTTCAAACAAATTCGAAATGAGAAACAAGATTGTTTCTGATTATAGACAAACTATGTAACGTTTCATTCTCAAGACGTCGTCACATTTATATAAAAGCCAATAAATAATATAAAAGAAAGGGACGAACACAAATTTCTTTATCCTAATCTAAATCCTATTTCTAAATCCCATAAAAATTTAATATGTCATATATTCTATTTTTATGGGATTTAGAAATAGGATTTAGATTAGGATAAAGAAATTTGTGTTCGTCCCTTTCTTTTATATTATTTATTGGCTTTTATATAAATGTGACGACGTCTTGAGAAAGAAACGTTACATAGTTTGTCTATAATCAGAAACAATCTTGTTTCTCATTTCGAATATATGACAAATTAAATTTTTTGTGTTACGTTTGTTCCGTTCATTACGTTATTTCTAACGTAACACAAAAAATTTAATATGTCATATATTCTATTTTTATGGGATTTAGAAATAGGATTTAGATTAGGATAAAGAAATTTGTGTTCGTCCCTTTCTTTTATATTATTTATTGGCTTTTTTCTAACGTTATTTCTAACGTAATGAACGGAACAAACGTAACACAAAAAATTTAATATGTCATATATTCTATTTTTATGGGATCGACAAATATCAGCGAAACTTTATAACAAACAAAGATCCCATAACGTCAAATGTTAAAAAAAAAACAAGGTGTTGCGTATTCACAGTCGCCTCGGGCGGGCGACCAATGGGCGCACGCGACGCGCTCGCCCGAGATCAATCACTGCGGTCGATACTCAGGCGATACTCTATGTAAACGCGCCTGCTAATTAGCAGCGCCGCGTCGCGTTCTTCTCGGGCAATTGTACTCTCGCGGTTCCCGCGTGCTCTCGACGGCCATTACCGTTTTCCGTATAGTCGTGACCGGGTGCTCTCATATTCGTTGCGAATCGTAGTGAGTAAATCGGGTGCAATTCTCGTTTCGTGCACAGTGGAAAGTGACTGGTACAGCTCAGGGATTATATAAAGACGCTTTGGTGCCCCTCAAATTCTGTATTTAGTGTATAAGTGCTTAGTTTTAATAAAGACTCCTCGGAGATTCTCAACCACACGTGTTTCGTTGTGCCGGCCACGCGCCGTGTGACTCGCAGTGCGGTCCTCCCGAACGCTTCCCATCTTACGCGCGCATTTCACCAGTTCCCTCAGGCTCTTCTCAAGGCTTTGCCAATAACATTTGTGGTCCTTCGAGCCGGATTAAGCGCGAGTGATGACGGAGCACGACGCCAAAGTGGCCGGGCAAATGAGCCGTTTCCGGTTCATCCGGCGTCTTGAAGAGGAGTCCCGGCGGGAGCCCTTTAAAACGCTGCACCCGGAGGCAGTGCGAGCCCAGCTGGATCATCTCCAGGAGGCATGGAAGATGTTCGACGAGCAGCATAATCGCTTGTGCGAACTGCCCCTGATTGACTTCCATAAGTTAGAATACACCAGCGAAGGGGTGTATGACGAGTGCTTGGAACGATACACCAAGGCCACCACAGCACTGCGTATTCTGCAAGCGGAGCAGGCCAAACAGGTACCCCTCAACACACCTCCGGTCACCACTCAGGCTCTCTCTCGGGCGATCGTGCCCCAGGTATCGCTGCCGTCGTTTTCCGACGAGTTCGTTGCCTGGAGGCATTTTCGGGACACTTTTGAGTCCCTTGTGCTGAGGAACACGCAGTTCCCCCCTCTGGAAAAGCTGCTCATCCTCCGAGCGGCCCTCTCAGGGGAAGCAGCGCGGCGTATTGATACGCTACCGGTCGAGGCAGCCTCATTCGACCTGGCTTGGCAGAGACTCCTCGACCGGTACGAAAATTACCGAGTGCTAGAAGGGGAACTTCTCGACGGACTTCTCGGGGACGGCACGCAAGGCACGCGCACTGCCGCCGGCATCGACGACATCGTCGCCTCAGTGACGGAGGCGCTGTTTGCGCTTCGCACCCTGGGGACGCCCACCGGACAATGGGGGCCGATAGCGGCCAGAATCATGGTTCGGCGAATGGACGACACCACTCGGGCCCTCTGGGAGATGGCGCTGGGAGCCCAGACCGCGGCGCCCACGCTCGAACAGGTGCAGAGCTTCCTCCAAGCCCAGGCCCGCGGGCTGGAGAACCAGGAGCGCGGGCGAGCTCCTCAGGCAAGGGTCTCCTCGGGTGCGATGCCAAGGGCATGCACTCAACAGCCCGCCAGCCACACTCAGGCCCGTTCTCGGCCTCCCGCAGGAGCCAGGTCCCACGCAACAGTCTCAGGACCGTCGGAAACTCCCCGACCACGGCTCTGCGAGCTCTGCGGCGCAGAGCATTTCATCGTGGCCTGCCCCGAATTCCGCAGGTCAAACGCGCGGCAACGACGTTAGGCGGTGGAGCACCTGCGGCTTTGTTACAATTGCCTTGGCAACCACAACGTCGTCAATTGCCGCAACCAAAAGAGGTGCCAGCATTGCGGAGGACTCCATCATACCATGATTCACCTCGAGCCGGCCCATCCTCAAGGCACTCCTCAACCCCAACCGGTCACCACAACCATCTACAGGGCCGCACCCGCTGCTGAGCCAGCCCCGTCGGAGCGTGAGGAGACCAGAGTCCCCACGCCTCCACCAAGACCACGCACGCCTTCGCCCGCACCTCTCGCCATTTTTGACGCCGACAGTCAGGGGCTGCGACCGCACTACCTATCGAAATGGCAGGGGATATCAGGGCGGGGTAAGGCCCCCCCGGAATAAAACGGTCCTTCTCTCGCCGGTAGTCACTCACTCTCAGGAGTCTAACTTCGGGACACCCTCAGGAACGGACACCTCCACGGACCATCCTCAACCGGGCACCCCTCACACCACACCGGGCACTTCTCACTCAACCCCACCGGCCAGCGCACTCACACCCCCACCATCTGGGATCCTCAGGCCGAACGTGCTGCTGGCCACGTGTCAGGCCACCACCTTGTCAATCTTTGGCATCACGCATCAGGTACGCATTCTGATTGACCCCGGTTCAGAGCTCACATTTGTCTCAGAGCGAACGGCGAAGACGCTGCGGCTGGAAGTCCAACCCTCCAACATACGGGTCAGCGGCGTCGGAGGGACCCACTCAGGCTCGACCCGGGGCGCCATGGTAGTGCGCCTCACTTCGATCTACGACCGGACTGCGGGACTCACCATCACGGCGCACATCCTCAAGAGGACTACCACATGGCTGCCCTCATTTGCGGCGCCGGAGTTGTGGTGGCCGCATCTGCAGGGAATCCCTCTCGCCGATCCTGACTTCCTCACCCCCGGAGAGATTGACTTTATTCTGGGAGCAGACGCCTATGGGCAGTTGCTGGAGCCCGGCGTTCGTAAGGGGGGGCCTCAGGAGCCAATCGCCCTCCGCACCCTACTAGGATGGGTCGTACTCGGCCCGGTCGATGACGGGCGCGCCGGTCAAGCCGCAACCACGCACTCGGTCGCGATCGACCACCAGTTGCACGATCTTCTTGAGCGCTTCTGGATTCAAGAGGAGTCGACTATCAGGACTACGGCGAGCCTCACCGAAGACGAGCTCGCCTGCGAGAAGCACTTCGTGGCGACGCACTCCCGAGACAGATCAGGACGATACGTAGTCAGGCTACCCCTCAAAGCCCCGGCGACTAGTCTGGGCGATTCTAGGCCTACCGCGCAAGGAGCGCTTCGGCGGCTGCTCAAACGACTCTCAGGCGACGATCATTATAAGGAGCTCTACATGTCATTCATCCGTGAGTACGAAGAACTTTCTCATCTCCGGAAGCTTTCGCAGACCGCCCCAGAGCCATCCTCGGTGTACTATCTCCCGCACCACGGCGTCCTCAAGGAACAGAGCCTCACCACAAAACTCAGGGTCGTATTCAACGGATCCGCTCCGACCTCCTCCGGTCGCTCCCTCAACGACATCCTCTACACGGGCGCCAATCTCCAGGTCGACATCGCCGACGTCATCCTCTGGGTTCGGAAACACCGCTTCCTCTTCGCTACGGACATCACCAAGATGTTCCGCCAAATCAGGGTGCACTCAGGTGATTGGGACTTGCAGCGCATCCTCTGGACGGACGAACAGGGCGCCCTCACCCCGTGTCAGCTCACCACAGTTACCTACGGCACCCGTCCAGCGCCGTTCCTGGCCGTGCGGGTTCTCCTCCAGTTGGTGGCAGACGACGGACACCGGTATCCACTGGCCATCGCACCTCTTACAAAGGGGCGATACGTCGACGATATCTACGGCGGGTCAGATGATCGGAGGGAGACTCAGGAGATAGCACGCCAAGTAACGGCCCTCTGCAAGGCGGGCGGATTCCCGCTGGCTAAATGGGCCAGCAACGACACGGAGCTCCTCCAAGCCGTCTCTCCCGAGGCCCCCGCTTCGGACCTCGCACTCCCCCTCGAAGACGCTGGCGTCAAGATTTTGGGACTCTCGTGGCATCCTCAGGCGGACGACTTCAGGTTCCATGCACTCCCGGCCACCTCAACCTCAGTCACCAAACGGGCGATACTCTCAGAGGTCGCACAATTATACGACCCTCTGGGCTTCCTCGCACCGGTCATCGTACGCGCCAAGATGCTACTTCAGGAACTCTGGCTGGATAAGTTAGGCTGGGACGACCCTCTGTCTCCCCAGACGTGTCAACGGTGGCATCAATTCCGGACGGACCTCATTGAATTGCGGCAACTCTCGATTCCACGCTGGCTGCACCTCACACGAACTACGCAGGTTGAACTACATGGTTTCTCAGACGCCTCTCAACTAGCCATGGCAGCGGTCGTCTACGTCAGGGTCTCCTCCGTGGAATCAGGGCCAGTCACCACTCTGGTAAGCGCCAAAACACGAGTTGCTCCTCTTAAGCCACTCACGATTCCCAGGTTGGAACTCGGTGCTGCGGTACTTCTCGCCAAACTCGTCAAGCACATTCAGGAAACTCTCGAGCTCGTCGGTGCACCCACATTCCTCTGGACCGACCCTACCGTTGCTCTCACTTGGATCCTCAGTCACCCCTCACGATGGAAGGACTTCGTCCGCAATCGAGTGGTTACCGCTCAGGATCTAGTCCCACACGCACAATGGCGCTTCGTACCAGGCAAGGACAACCCCGCCGACTGCGCGTCGCGCGGGCTCACACCGGCTCAGCTGTCGCACCACTCACTATGGTGGAGCGGCCCTCCTTGGCTGGCTCTACCGCAACAGGATTGGCCATCATCAATGCCGCGACCTGACCCGAAGGCAGACCTCGAAGAGCGGCCAGGACTCACCCTCGCATCGACGGCATCGGAACCTCACCCGCTCTGGGAACTAATTCACCGGTATTCGTCTCTCACCCGACTTCTCCGTATCACGGCACTGTGCCGACGAGCCATCGCCAGATTCAGGCGCACCCCGGACTCTTCTCTCAACAACCCCCTCACCTCAGACGAGTTGGAAGCAGCCCGAATACATTGGGTAAGGGCGACGCAGGGTGCTTACTTCTCAGCAGAGCTCAGAACCATGGCACGCGGACAACACCTCTCACGGACGCACCCTCTAACTCGGCTCACGGCCTTCGTCGATCGATCGGGCATCCTCAGAGTGGGCGGTCGGCTGCGCAACTCGAAGCTCGCAGAAGGAACGAAGCACCCCTTCATACTGCCTCGGGACTCGCCTCTTACTCGCCTCCTCATCTCGGATGCCCATCTACGGACTCTTCACGGCGGCACTCAACTGACACTGGCCCACACCTCCGCAGGACCTACTGGATCATCGGGGGTAGGGCCCCGGTACGATCTCACATCCTCCGCTGCACACGCTGTGCTCGCCAACGAGGCGTGCGAGCCCAGCAGCTCATGGGACAGCTACCTCCGTCCAGAGTGACCCCCTCTCGGCCCTTCCTCAACACCGGAGTCGACTACGCAGGACCGGTCACTCTCAAGACTTGGCGAGGTCGCGGGGCCAAGACGCACAAGGGCTGGCTCGCGGTCTTTGTCTGCTTCGTCACCTCGGCAGTCCACCTAGAGGCCGTCTCTGATTACTCTACGGATGCTTTCATTTCGGCGTTCCGACGCTTTGTGGGAAGAAGAGGCATCTGCGGGTCACTCCATAGTGACTGCGGCACCAATTTTGTCGGAGCAGATGCCGCACTACGGAAACTCTTCACCTCAGGCACCAGGGAGTTTAAGGAACTTTCTCATTTACTCTCAGGCGATGGTACTCTTTGGTTTTTCAGTCCTCCGGCAGCCCCTC
The DNA here is from genome assembly GCA_963942575.1 of Priocnemis perturbator. Taxonomy (NCBI): domain Eukaryota; kingdom Metazoa; phylum Arthropoda; class Insecta; order Hymenoptera; family Pompilidae; genus Priocnemis; species Priocnemis perturbator. The sequence goes on along the minus strand of OZ012643.1, from coordinate 5,957,055 downwards.
ACTTCGGCGGGAAATGGGAAGCAGCGGTCAAGTCGGTGAAGCACCACCTGCGGAGAACCATCGGGGATACTCTTCTCACGTTTGAGGAACTGACCACTCTACTGGTACAAATCGAGGCAGTTCTCAACTCCCGACCACTGCACCCGCTGTCTGACGACCCCGACGATCTCGACGCCCTCACGCCCGGCCACTTCCTCATCGGAGCCGCTCTGACGGCAGTGCCCGAACCCTCACTCTCCACGGTACCAGTAGCTCGTCTCTCTCGCTGGCAACTGATACAGCAAAAATTTCAGTATTTCTGGGCACGCTGGTCAAAGGAGTGTCTACAACGCCACTTGGCCATCTCAAAGTGGCACCATCCGACCAACGAAATCAGGGAGAACTCGCTGGTCCTCATCACCGACGAGCGGCTTCCTCCTGCCAAGTGGCCTCTGGCGCGGGTTCTCTCTCTGCACCCCGGAGCCGACGGCCTCACCAGGGTGGTCACACTAAAGACCTCCTCAGGCACGCTAGTCCGACCCATCGCCAAACTCTCGGTGGTACCGATCTCCACACCAACGGATTAGCCAACGCTGTAGGCTAAGGCGGGCGGAATGTTGCGTATTCACAGTCGCCTCGGGCGGGCGACCAATGGGCGCACGCGACGCGCTCGCCCGAGATCAATCACTGCGGTCGATACTCAGGCGATACTCTATGTAAACGCGCCTGCTAATTAGCAGCGCCGCGTCGCGTTCTTCTCGGGCAATTGTACTCTCGCGGTTCCCGCGTGCTCTCGACGGCCATTACCGTTTTCCGTATAGTCGTGACCGGGTGCTCTCATATTCGTTGCGAATCGTAGTGAGTAAATCGGGTGCAATTCTCGTTTCGTGCACAGTGGAAAGTGACTGGTACAGCTCAGGGATTATATAAAGACGCTTTGGTGCCCCTCAAATTCTGTATTTAGTGTATAAGTGCTTAGTTTTAATAAAGACTCCTCGGAGATTCTCAACCACACGTGTTTCGTTGTGCCGGCCACGCGCCGTGTGACTCGCAGTGCGGTCCTCCCGAACGCTTCCCATCTTACGCGCGCATTTCACCAGTTCCCTCAGGCTCTTCTCAAGGCTTTGCCAATAACACAAGGACAAGAAATAATAATTTAACACATACCCGCGAATAAAAGAACATATAACTAAAAAGAAACAAAAAGCACACATTCATTCACACGCACACATACACCTTATATTGTAGCTTTCTCCTCAGACAATGGGGCACGCGACCGTGCTTATGCTCCCTATTCAATTTTGGTAAAACGTCGACGTACTAATAATGTGGAGATCGAAGCGGACGAGATTTAAAATGACTGTTCTATATATGTTGCGTTCATACGGTTCAATTGCCGGTACAGGTCTAATTGTCTCGAGGTTTGTGTCACCTCGTCGTTTCGCTCTTTCTCTCCTCTGCCCTGTCTCCCTCACCGTTCGCTTTTCGCCACGGGAGACTCGCCTCTTGCCTCGTTCACCGCGATCACATGTTTATGTACATTCATGACCGCCTAACGTCCACTTATTCGAATTCATACATTACAACTATAACCCGAAACTGTTGAGTTGAAAAAATCAAATTTAGTACCTTAACTACTATTGATGTATATATGATAATATTTTGCAATACATTAAAGTACAATCATGAATTTGGAATTAAACATGAACTTATTTGCTTGCAATTTTTACATTTATTTAAGATAATGCCCCGAACGCGAATCGCAATATGGAAATTAAACATACCATGAGCAAGGGAGACCTATCCTACTCTGATGAAACATGACAATAATGATGGGCCTAACAAAATACCACTGACAGGTAAACTCCTCATAGTTTATGTTATGTATGGTTATGTAGCATTCCTCAAGGTCGTGCACGACATAGAACAGGTACCAAAAAATAACGAAAGGCGTCGTTGTCTAAAACTCTAAAACGTTACGAACTGTACCCAGTGATGTTCCTGAGGACGCTTTCTCGGCCATGCGCATTGAAATCTCACTTAAGGAGCGTGTTAATTGTAGAAGAAAAAGGGTTCTGTTGGGCCCTCTGCTTAGATAGTATTAAAAATAATAGAAAATATGTTACAAATTAATTAATTACAAATAAGTAATTAACAATATCATAAAAAGCGATGTAAAGACTTGCTTAGATAATTTGTGGCATTATTTATACACAAACATATTTATATTATACAATATTGACATCATAATCAAATAGAAAAGGTTTGGGTAAGGAAACAAGAGGAAATAAAATAATTTTTGAATAATTTATTCAGTTAACAAAAATATTTTATTTGGCAGAATTATAACGAATACCAACATTTGTTGCAAGAGTAAGGAAAACTGCCAAAAACCTTACCAATATTCATAACAAAAAAATATCACATTTATGGTTGAACCTTAGAGGTTGAACGTAGAAAATAAATATGGCATCACAATTTTTAAATCTAAATAAATAAAATTAAATAAAACAATAAATAATATGAAAGAACTTTTTTCCATAATGTCTATTATAACAATATACATATATATATATATACTAACCGCTATAACCTACCTTACCGCGCATTACCTCTTTGAGCCTTTGCATCTCGTCAGGCTGTTGCCCCAAATTGCCGCAGGATGCCCCTGCGCCGTCCCTGGATTTCTGCGCGAATGCAGTGCGCATGCGCGAGAAAGCGTCCCCAGGAACATCACTGGACCACACTGCCGTAAGCCTCCCCCGCTCTAGCCACCGGCCACGGCTACGAGTAATTCGTTATCTACTGGAAAACTGCCAACGTACGCCTTTCCCGCTCATGGCACTGTTACGTCCCAGCGTAACTTTTAACTTATTTGCCTAGTATTTTTCCTATTTTTGCTACTCCGATCTCCGGTTGCGCCTATACTTGTATATTTCGGCGTATGCCTATCGCAGCCGGCGTGCCGTTAGAGTATTAGAGTTAAAATCATGTTATTTCATTTCACTCCGGGCCTCGTATGCGCCTATACTTGTATATTTCGGCCTATGCCTAGCGCATGCGCGGTACTGTTGAGCGGTAACTTCTAATAGAATATCCCTCGCCTTGCAATCATCGTCGTTCCTACCCAATATGGCAACTTACATATATATATATATATACGTATCTAATTACTATATATATATATATATATATATATATATACATGTAATCACTATGAACTAGTATAAGGAACGAATACGTGTACGCGGTATGCATGTGTGTGCATATAGACTTAAGGCTGTCACCGTACCGCTTTCGATAGTGACGTCTTTTATATGCACGGCCGCGAGTGGTGACTGCGTCGCGGTCCGGCATTCCGCCGCGTGGATTTACCGAGTGTTCGAGCGGACGGGTTCGTTTTGTATTATTGCGATCTTCTATTGCTGTATATGGATCGCGTGATTGAGGACGGTGCGGTAAAAGAGTGTGTTTATGTGCTGTTTATGTTATATTGTTCGTTAAATGATTATCGTGATACAAAATTATATACAGTGTTCGAGGCTTTTGCTTATAATTTAGCTGGTCTAAACAGTTTGATACTTCACACTTCGCCGCCAATATAGGTGATTCTTGGAGGAAGTATGGATCGTCTAAGTCTGATTTGTCGTTGGTTGTTTTGGTGCGTTCGTTCGTCGTGAGTCAATTAATCGCAGCTAAGGCCGGTGTCGAGAGCGGGGGTGGCTTACGGTAAAGATCGAATATATGAGTGACACTGATAAGTGGATAGAAGGCTTGGTATCGAAAGAGCTTTTTGATTGATCTTAATATGATTAATCTAAATAAACTGTTCTACACGTTTAATGCACGCGAGTGCTTTTGTACTCGTTCGTGCGCCCTGAAGGGGCGGACGTAGTCGATACGCGGCTCGAGGTTCGTTTCTCCGAATTCTACTCGTGTCGTACGATTTGACTTACGTCGGTTAGACGTGTTAGGTACAGCGTATGATCTATGTTATTCGATAGCTAGAGGATCTCAATAGGATCGCATGGACAGCTTTAAGCTCGAAATAAATCTCGCCTCGAGTAGAGCATTCCCGCGCCTTATATACCCACATGGGCTGAGGGGAAGGTTCTACTCGAGTGACTTTGGGCGGCGGCCGGGAGTCGCTTCTCCTTTCGCGGCCGAAATATTACCGTTATATTATTCTAGTAGTGTGAGTATGACGGTGATACAATAGGTGTGATTGATGAAGAGGGGTTTGCTTTGATTTGTCGGTGCGCGATGTTTGAATGTGTTGTGCGGACAGTATAGTAGTGTTGGCGTGTATGTGTCTCGGCATGTCGGTGCGTAATGTGTGAATGTGTGTGCGGACAGTAGAGTAGTGTTAGCATGTATATGTCTCGGCAAGTAAGTAATGCACGGCGAAGGAGTTTTTGTACAGGCCAGTAGATGATGCGTCTGGCCTATCGGTCTGTACGGTTACAAGGCTAGCGAAGAGTTTCCGCGTAAGAATTTTGTTTATCTTTCTCACTCTCTTTTCGTTTATTAACTGCGTCTCTGTTAGGCATCGCTACGGCATAAGACTATTTTTCGTTATTATTATTTCAACCGAAGCGTGCGTTTGAGAGATACTAAGTCTCTACGTGCAGGGATCACGTCGCACTCACAATAAAATTCGTTAATTAGAGAGAGACACTAACGGGCGAAACCAATGTCTCGCTGTACATAGCCATGCGGATATTTGTATATACCGTCGACCGCTATGTGGCCGATTCCGTAAAAAGGGCATAAAAACTATCCCTGAGCCGGTCTAGGAACCACCTCGAGACGCGATCATCGTCGCAGTTGGCTGTATAGTCGCGAGGTGCGTAGTCCTCTGTCCGAGGATATCTTAGTTTATTCTTTGTGAGCTAATCTGTGCGAATTCTTGCAGTTTAATCAGAGATTCATTAATCCTCGTTAAATCGTAGTCTTAAAATCTAGTTATTAATAAGAGCAAGGACTCATATTCCTTTTTGGTTTTGAATTTTATCTGGAGTGCGAAAGTGCGATCCGCGTTAACTTCCGGCACGTGGTCGGCGAATTGCGCCGAACCCGTTAATTCTTAAGTTTCATTTTAAAGAGCATTGTATTATTATAATTTAGTAGTTATCGGAATAAGTCTTCTCTCGGTGAGGAATTGGCGTTGAATTTAGACTGAATTGAAACATCCATACCGGTCTAAGGAGTCTCGTCGCGAGTAACTTGCATAGCTCACATAACATCTGAGCTCAGGCAATTTCAAGCCTAATCGTAATATTAACCCTTTCGCTACGGCGGTTCAGTCCGCCGTAGCGCCACTCCTGAACGGGACCTCCCGCCGAAAGTGTGCACATTGCGCGTGGATAGTGTAGTTTATCGGCATGTCGGATATATCCGGCGTTCGGCTCCAGAGGGCGATCATATGAATGTCGGATATATCCGGCGTTCGGCTCCGCGAGTTTTCATGTGGATGTCGGATATATCCGTCGTTCGGAGCGAAAGGGTTAATACACATTTACGATTCGAAGGTACTCATCGTTGTTACACGTACGAATTTCCACCGATATACCGCCGATCTAAGAGAGAGAGTAGCACAGAGAGCGATCTACACCGAACGAGCGTGCGAGAGAGTGAGAGAGAGAAAGAGAGATTGTCTGAGCGTTTCCAGCAACACGGTAAGAATATTCCAACTATCTACCTCGATCATGATTGCTGGCCCGAATCTTGCCCCCAATACTAGTATTACGGGGAACCTAGGGCAACAGTCGTAAGGGCGAACTCATAACTGAGTACTCCGAGCGCCAGGCGAACGAAATCGTCTTATACTTTATCTAAACGGATACTCATGTACTAATTATATCGCGAATAGTAGCGCAATACGAACTGCGTCGTTTCAACCAAGATGTACCATACGTAGCATACCAACGAAATTGTACTACAAAATATTGCGTAATAGTTAGCCTTTTCTGTTTTCTCATTATACAAGTATTCCGATTCTCGACCAAACGTTACATCCATTGTTAGAAATAGGGAATTGGTGTCAGAAAACTGCGTTTGAATCAAATGTACTCAATAATGGCTTTGCTTTGTTAACCACCGAAATACCTCTGGAACGGTAACGCATGTCGACACAGTTATACACGCACCATATCAATCTATTCCAGAATATACACTTTTGATTTTCACACTATATCCGATGTATCCTTCTATGTTCTTTGCATGCTTTTATAAATAACATTATCTACACTCGAATACAAAACGTAACAATTCAGAACCTGTACGGGTTTAGTGGAGGTGGACATCCTATAAGTCCTGCAGATCGAGCAGATTAATTCCTTTTCTCGTTATTATTCTTTTCGGTCATCGCTTAATAAACCTATAATCATCTTTTCGGTTTATATCCCTAGTTTTAAGTATTCACGCGTTACTCCCGGGCGGAATATTTCTTTTTGTAACATCCTACAGCCTTAGGTATATTTAAATGCTTACCATTCTTATGTTTGTAGAAACTGTTTTGAAGCAGTGGGTGGGAAGCACAAAAGATGAAATAGAATGTGTCATTACGGAATGGTTTAGGCGGGCCAGGGACAGAAAAAGGCAATTTATTCGAAAATAAAAATATTTGAGAAGACACCTTTATTTTATATAATATTCACCCCGTCTTATGATTACATTTGACATTTCTCAAAAACTTGACCGGTTTAATTGTAGTATTCTTTACTTGTATATACATATATTTGTAAGAATAATGTCAAATAATTAAAGAATAATACAATTAAATCCATGAAGTTTTTGAGGAATGTCAATATTACAATAAAAATTCAGTATAATATATACTGTGATGAGGATGGTTTGGGGATTTTCAAGGAAGTTGGATTTCTGAGGAAGTACTAGGGAAAAATAGATTTATTCAGAAATTGCATGGTGATACAGGGAAAAGGTTAGGTTTACATATAACTGTTCCTAGCTAGGGAACTGCCCTGTTTCGAATCGTCCGTCTTTAATGTGTTGGGGGGTTTGAATTTAGCGCGTAAAGGCGTCCGGGTGGTCTCCTGTACTCTACCCTCTGGTAGGCGACCGGCGGTTAATCCTGCCGTTCTCTCCACACCAGGGGCGACCCAGGTATAACCCCCGTACTCTCCTGTCGCGATGTGTTTTGAGCGTCGACAGACCAGTGAGCCCCTCGTGCTCCTCCCTTGGAAGGCGACCGGCGGATAGTCCTGCCGTTCTCTCCATACCAAGAGTAGGAACCCGTGGGTCCTCCCTGTGCTTCCCCAGGCGTCCGGGTGCCTCTCCTGTACTCTCCCCTCTGGTAGGCGACCGGCGGATAGTCCTGCCGTTCTCTCCTCCAGAGAGTGACCCAGGTATAAGACCCCGTTCTCTCCTGTGCTGAATAGGCGTCCGAAAGCAAAGCTTCGTACTCTCCTAACCCTAAAGGGCGACCGAAGGTATTACCTCGTTCTCTCCCAGCAGAGTTCAGCCAAAGAAGGAGTATGCCTTTACGCCGTCGACATTTATATGCGATCGTTTCTAAGCAGTCGCGGCGTGACAATAAGATCGTTGCTAGGGAGAGTCAGCTTCTAGAATATTCTCGATCTTTCTAGCGTTTTTACTAGATCGGTAAAGGGGCGTCGGTAATTGCAGGTCCCCTCGTTAGTCGGCGGGTGGTAACGGGATTTATCGATCCCTGTTTTCGTGGATAGTCGTTACAATATATGTTTAAGAATAGACTTACAGCCAGACGAAGGAATGTCGACTCAACCGTAACTAACGTAAGTCGACGTAAAGACATGACAAAACTAGACTATTTTTGGGACAACTCACGTCTATAATTCGTCTGTAAGTTAACTTACAGACTTATTCCAGACCTCTGCGCAGTCGTCTTTGGACTTATCCAGTCATCTAACAGTCAACCTAAAAGTCAACTTGGTGCTATGTGGGTAGGAACATTATTCATTGCATTGCACATTTCAAGTAAGATTAATATTAAAAAAAATTAGGATATATTTACATATATCCTCACTAAATAAATTGTAATTGTATGACAATAACAATTATATATATATAAATTGCATTGAACTATGTACTACCTGGAATGCGCACGGATGCAGGAACAGCCGCGCCCCGCTGTTAGACAGAGAAGAAAGACATTTTGGTATTCTGTCTCACTCTTACCACTGGACCATTGGGACATACAGTCGATTTGCGCCTTTCGACGTAAGTTCCACAGTGATTTGACTAGATATGACCGGTTCGAAAAGAGTTGCTCTCTTCTGTTTAGATATTTCAGTAGGTGATGTCAGTATGTCACAGAAATTAATGTATATGATCACAAAACAAAGTAAAAAATATTATCAAACGCATTAAAATTACACATGATTTTTATTTTAGAGGTAGTGAAGGTTAATTGTTAATATACATATCGAAATTGCTTTCCTTTGGGAATTGTTCATGCTGGATGTAAAAATATAATATTTGCTCATTTTTTGTTTTTTCTAAATAGACATAGACAATAAATAAAATAAATATTACAATAATTTTTATTGATATTATTAATTTTGTTTGAGAAAGTATCCTTTTTAACAGACTTCAAAAATGCACTAAAAAATATAAAATAATGTTTGATTTTTGAAGTCGGGGTTACTTTTTTTTAAAGTTTTTTATGTATTTGAAAGTAGTGTTTCCTCGTTCAGGTTCACCCATTAACATTTTAGGAATAGAATAATACATATACGGGTAATTAACAAGTTTCACATGCTAATATTGCCACAGTCAGAAATTATAATAAATGCCTGATTGATGTACATATTTTTAATTATCTCTCTGTATACAAATTGCAAATTATGAAATATATATAGTCGATATTTCTTGTATGGAAACAGTTTTTCTTCAAACACATCCTGTTTTTATTACGACTTACCATAAACCCTTTTGTCATAGAAGCAACAAAAGGATAGTACAGCAAAGATAGTTCAGTTCCGTATATTTTAACGGCGTACACAACATTATTGAAAGGGTAGTACAGGTAACAAAGGACAGAATACCAAAATATCTTCTTTCTCTGTCGGCGCGGCTCGACTGCAGCTCTACATACGGCCGTGCGCATTCCAGATATTCAATAGTTCAATGATAAATTGTAAATTATTTATTTCGACTTTTGCATCACTTTCTGTTCATGCGCCAAATTGCCGCAGTATGCCGCTGCGCCGTCCCTGGATTTCTCTGTGAATGCAGTGCGCATGCGCGAGAAAACGTCCTCAAGAACATCACTGACTGTACCGCGTAGTTGTAGGCAACCGTCGATGGGCTACGTGCGTTTCTCATGTGTTTCGAGTGCATTCCTCGCACGCCCATGTTTATAGCGACCGTTACCGCTCGACGCTGCGACACGGCAACGCACGTGGGCCCCGTCTTTTGTCACGCTAACTCCCCTTGCCATGGGTTTTTCCCGGAGGAGGGATAAGGGAATAAGTGTTTTTGACCGTCGTCGCGTCGTCGTCAAGACGGGCACTTGCGAGTTGCGAGCATTCCGAAAAGGACTAGCGTTCAGTCAACTTGTATTATACCGACGAATTGTATTATCTCACAGTGCAATAAAACATTTTGGAACAGTTTTCAAAATATAGAAAACGAAACCACCAGTCGACACAAATAAAGGATTGTTGATTACGAGACGTAACATTTTGGTGCCTCCTGTGAGATGTGACGGCCTCACGTCCCAACCAACGACTACAAAGCGGACATCATCGCAATATCACGGCCCAGACGATCTAAATACAACGTGGACATCAGCCAGATCCAGCGGCAGACGAGAGCGTAAGTCGTTCGATCCTATTTATCCAATCGCAGCTGATAATGTCCGATAGAGTCAAATTCCTTTTACAAAAACCGACAGCCCTCGACAACCAGATTACCACCTTGGGGAATCTCCTCGATGAAGAGGACGTGAATAAGACCACGCTGAAATTGCGTATCGCTCGCGTGACAGAATTATACCGGGCGTTTGAAGAATACAATGATGAGCTCGCGGTGTTAGATTCAAATGACGCGCATGAGGTCGCATTCGAGAATGTGCAAGAACGGTTTTATATTCTCGCCGGCAGGATCGAAAGTATGCTAAACGCGAATAATCAAGCCGAGTCAAGCGCCAGCACGTCGAGCGAAAGAACGTGTACTTACAACGTCGGACCGCGTACCGTTCGTTGACGGATTAAATTACCCGCAGCGCCTCTCCCCACTTTCGATGGCAAACACGAAAATTGGCTCGCGTTTAAAAACGCGTTTCACAGTATGATAGGCTCGGAATCGGAGTTGGCAGATATTGATAAATTGCAGTATCTTAAAGCGGCATTAATCGGAGAGGCCGCCAATAAACTAAAAATTCTTGCAAGCAACGAGGCAAATTACGCCAAAGCGTGGGAACTCTTGGAGCGCTCGTATGAAGTCAAACGGATATTGATATCTAGCCATTTATCCGCGATACTGAATTTACGGGACTTAGAAAGGGAGAGTACGAGCGGTCTAACAAGACTCGCGGACGACATGCAATATCATCTCGCGTCACTAAGGTCCTTAGGAGTTTCAGTCGGGTCCGAAATGGCGACTCATTTATTAGAGGCAAAATTACCGCGAAATACACTAGAAAAATGGGAAGCGACCCTCGAGAGGGACAAAGTGCCCACAACTGATCAGATGTACGAGTTTCTTTATAAAACCGCAGGGTACGCGTCGGAGCGCGAAAGAGCAAAGGGAATTGACACTGACCGACCAGGCGATATACAACAACCAAGTATTTATATTGAATGCTGCGTCACGCAATTTATAGCGTGCAAGACGCACCAACAGGGCCGGCCCCATGGTTGCTGGCGCCCTGGGCAAACTGAACTTTGGCGCCCTTTCTAAGTATAATTATAAGAAGTTTTACAAGGATAAAACAAAAAATATAGAAATAAGCTTATCATCATTTATATTTATATGTCTACACAAAACATTTTTTTTCTAGCCTTTAAATCTGCGAATCTTTTTATGGTACTTTCTATATTTATATTCGTTGCATATCATTTTCTATGGATAATATTGCCAAAGGATTCAGTCTGTCTTGGGACATCGATGATCGCAAATATGTTTTTATAAGCTTTAATTTGCTAAAGCTTCTCTCGCGAGCGGCCACAGTAATGGATATTGTAAGCATAATTTTTAATGCAATCCACAAATTTGGCATAACATCCTGTATTTTATTGTTGTTAATGAACCTGGCGGCTTCTATTGGAATTTTTACATCTTCAGGGAATAATTTGCTCGCTATTTCTAGTTCAGCCAAGAGATCGCATCCATTAATGTCACTATTTTCTTGGTATTGTAAGTGTCTTGGGCGCCGCCAAATGCGTGCGAGAACGCATAGGCTTCTCGCCCGGCAACAGCGAAACAATGTGAACGCTGCGGCGGGGCGAGGTGTGCGGTGTGATCGGGCGGACGCGCAGTCTTGGAGAAAGCATGGCGTACAGACGACGCGTGAATAAACATTTTTCTGTGCCTTGAGTTTTGGTTACTGCGGAATCCATCCTTACAGTATCTTAACTTATTCTCCAAATCTTGACATGCTACTTTGAGTTCATTTTTATCAGGCAGATCTTTTAAGTCATTTAAAAATCCCCATGTGTTATTGAAAGTTTGCAATTGTTCAAATCTCTCTGATAAAGAACTAATAGCTCTGTCCAGGATTACATTGAATACATGATTTTTAAATCTTTTCTCTGGGTCGTCTGCATTTGGAACTTCGTCAGTGGACTCATATTCAAATAGCCTTCTTCTTCTGCCTATTCTTTTACTTTTAAAAATGGGCTCTACATCTAATTCTGTACCTAATTCCATGGCTGACTCTAGTGCTTTTTCATAGCCATTTGCACGATATTCAATTAAGTACTCAGTGACAGTATTCATTAGTGAAACTGCAGTAGTCAGTTCTACAGAGGTGTTCTGCATAGTATTACTAACAACATTTACGCTGCCTGACACATCATACAAAACATTTATCATGACTAGAAAACTGTAATCTTCAATTTGTGTAACGAGAGTCTCCGCTTCATGTTGCACTACAAGATCAGACACAGGCATTTCTAAAAGTTCATAAAGAGCTTCTCGAATTCCCGTAATTTCATATTTAATGGCTTTGATTTACTTTGATACATTCTATTCTGTACTCTTATCTAGTCTCGCATAATGGTTTTGCAGTGAGGCTGTTAACATGTTTTTTCAATACATGCCATCGCGCAGGAGAGGCAGAATAGAAAACATATATGCGCTGGACAGTACCAAAAAATGAAGTGGATTCCAGGCAACTTGTTGCATTGTCACCAACCACTAAATTTAGGGTATGACACCCACATGGCATGTAAAACGCCCGTGGATTTTCTTTCATTATCCGTGCCTGAGCCCCTTTATTTTTTCCTTTGATATTGGAACCATTGTCGTAGCCCTGGCCTCTACAGTTATGTAAGTCTAGGTTGTTGCCTCTCAGAAAATCGAGAATACTTTCATATAATCCTTGACCTGTATTGTCTATAACAGGTTTATAGCTAACAAAATGTTTCTTTATTTCAATGTCTTCTACATCTAAAAATCGTATCGTAAATGAAAGCTGCTCCACATGACTTATATCTGGCGTACAGTCTAAAATAAGACTAAAATATTTGGCTGCTTTAGCTCGGTTAATTATATTTTCCTGAACAGATTTTCCCAACAAGTTAATTATTTTGTTCTGAACATTTTTTCCACAATAGTGAACGTGAGTTTCTTTAGACACGACCCGACGTATATGTTCACTCATTGTTAAATCGAATTTTCCATGTAGCTCAACAAGACCTAAAAAATTCCCATTGTGTGGTGTAAATAATGTGTCTGAAGATCCTCTGAAAGCCAAATTGCGGCCAGCTAAATATTAAGTAATGGCCATTAAAAGTTCTAAAACTTTACACCAATGCTCTCGTTCTTTTTCTACTTGTGACTGCAGTTTCTTATCAATAGTTTTATTAGTCTGTAATCGCCGTGATGCTTCAAATCATTTCTTTAGACATTCCAGGTGATGTACTGAATTTTCATGTAATTGCAAGTATTCATGAGCATGCTTCCAATCATTAATTCCTGATTTTCCTAACATTGATTTATTGGAGAAGCTAAAGATTTGGCAACAAAAGCAATACATTTTATTGGTGCTTTGTGAATAAATGAGCCATCTTCTAAGAAAATTCTCACCATTGTTTATTTTCCTATACATCATTGTCACATAGAAACTACGTTTATTTGCATCTTTTGGAAAACTGTATTCTTTATTAATAGGATGTGGCCCATTCATAATGATGTGATCTCTTTCAACTATTGATAATTCATTTGGCCAGTGTACTGGATCATTGTAGTTGATATTTACTTTGGTTGAGTTTTCAAATTTACTTGCAACATTCCCAGTATTACCTGCTGTCAGTGTGACATTATTGCATATGCCTAAGTCTTCAACCATATTGCAGTTGTGATCCTGATCTTTTAAGTCATGCATGCAGTTGTTACTTTCTTCAGAAAGTACAGTATCTTCAGTGGGTTTGTGTTCACAATCATTAGATGACTAATCTGAACAGATAAACAGTCATTGCCCTTAATATTCGGACATTAAAATATTTTGAATTTATCTGTTCGTATCTCCGTCAATTGTAAATATATGATGATTGTTTTCGTCTCTACTGATTCGTAGCGTTACTGTTTTGTCAAAATTCCTATTTTCAAAAACTGAGGAAAACTGAGGACATGCCGCAAAAGTTGATAATTATGGGACATTTTATTGCAAACATGAAAGAAACACAAGTGTCCGAATATTTTTGCCGCCCGAAAATATGACATGATCGCATTTATCATTTAATATAAAGGAACTCATATCAATTGTTTAAACAAATAAAACATTTTCGTTAACTTGAATGATAGACGAATCAGCAGAGACGAAAACAATCATCATACATTTACAAATGACGGAGATACAAACAGATAAATTCAAAATATTTTAGTGTTCGAATATTAACGACACTGACTGTTGCATGTAGCTGAAGAAGTTGAGGCTTCATTGTTCCCACTGTCTGGCTTAGGATTGGACAAACTTGATAGCTTTGGGTGTTTCTTGACTGCTTCTTCTTGTTGAAGACGTCTTTTTCTGTTTTCATAACCATATAACTTTTTAGGAGGCATTTCCTTATTTTAGGAATAGGAATAAAACAAATCTAAAATGTCGAATGAAAACTACGGTATATTACTATAAATGGCACACAACAAAAAACACAGGAACAATTTCAATAGCAATAGAAAAATTAATAACTGTCGTTTTCACGCCTGAGAAGGTACTGAACAGAATATAGGAATGCGTGTGGCTGGGTGCAAATGACATACGTATAGCGAACGTTTCGGTGACAAAAGCCGTTCGATTGACGACAGCGTCGATGACACAGGACGCACGTTGCCATATACGAAATTCTCCTTGCATTGTTTTTCCCCGCTCGCTCCTTCGACGGCTACACCTAAACGCGTGCGGCCGGTCAAAGTCCTATCGAGAGGTATCCTTTGACGCGCCGCCCGCCTCGCGTTTCTTACATCAGTGCGGTCCACGAGTGAGGCTCCTCACGCGCTTGCTTCCACCCCCTTTTCCTACAATCAATGCTATCCTTGTCGCATCGCCGTTCTCTTTTTTATTCCGATTCAAACATCGCCATCTCCAGAACAACGTTGATTCGCGTGGAGGACCTTTCCCGCGCTCGGGGAGCCTAAAGAGTCTATTTTGGGCCGGACATATTATTTTCACTTTTTCTTTTTTTGAAAGATTCTTCGTGGCGCCCCTAAGCACATGGCGCCCGGGCAACTGCCCTTGTTGCCGGTACCTTGAGCCGGCTCTGCGCACCAACATCCATTATTCCGGTGCGAGACGTTTAAACAGTGTCCCGTACGAAAACGAATTCAAATCTTAAAAAACGCAAAACTATGCTATAATTGTTTGAGGTCCCATCGAGATACTCCATGTAAATACTCCGGGTGCACAATTTGCCACAAGCGACATAATACGCTTCTGCATCTTGCGAAATATCCCACAAAATCGAACGAAGTGAAATCTGAGACGACTCAGAATACCGCCTGCATGACAAGCTGGGAAGAGCGGCGGTAGCGCGGTGAGCCTTTCGACAATAGCATCCGCGACCGCACCACAATTATTATTGACGAGTGCTGTAGTTCATATTCGCGACCAGAAACAGAATATGATTAAATGCCGCGCCCAATTGACCCGTGCGCGACCGCGAACTTTGTCACGGAATCTCTTTTAAGGCGATTAGGCATTCCTGCAATCAGTCATGCGTGGTACGTTAGCGCAATCAATGGCGCGACCACGGAATCGAAGGGCGTGGTGCGAATCACGATACAGTCAACCCGGGACGAATTTCGGAAGGAATTCGCGTGTGTAGCGATATGTACCGTCAGGGCCCGCTCTAGCGGCGACGTGGCCCCGGACAAAGACATATTGCCGCTCCGTAAACATATACTTTTTAAAAATATATCATATTTTATATTTTAAATAAAAGCCAAATCGTTTTAAATTATAATAAACACATATATTTTTGACATTTTTAATACTATTACAAAGAAATATATTATTGCACAATTAACGAAATTAAAATTATTTTAAAGACTAAACAAAAGTAACATTAACTACGCTATAATGGCAAAAAACGTTTTTTTCTTACTTTTAGTTCTGCAAACCTTTTTATTACATCCTTTAAGTTTATTTGATCCGTAATTTCATGCTCAATCACCAAAATGGCCAAACCATTAAGACGATTTTGCGTAGTAGTCGAACGTAAACCGATAAGTATAAATTTCGATTAATTGGATATTTAATATATCAATTTTTTTCCCACACTCTCAGCCAAAATGCCGCCCCGAATTTTGGCACCCCGGACAAATGTCCGGGTTGTCTGCCCCTAGAGCGGGCCCTGGTACCACCTATCGCTAACTTAATTCCCGGTGTGGGTGTCGGGTAATGATAGTAAGAATCCGGGAAGAATCAAAGTCGCTTTCTTTATTTTGCGGACGTCTACTATACAATCCGTTGTATCCGTGACCAGGGGAGTGGAACTCCCCTCTACAGAAAGTGTGACATTATAACTAGCGCCACCTGCTCAGCTCGCGAGCTGGTACTAAAAATCTATATGTATATTTGTGCAAGCACACTGCGGATTATGCATACTAATGCACAAGCATGTGTGTCCGCTCATGGCTACTAAAATGTAATGGAATATATTAATTTTTTTTTTACAAAATACGAAGGGGAAAATGACAGCTAAACGAGTAGTAAATTTTAACTTTCCTTTTATTTTTTGAAATATATTTTGCTGCTGCCTTTACAATCGGAGGCACGCATCTGCCACTCACTATTTTTCCCTTAGGCACACTATTGATTTTGTGTGCCCACAAATATATATTGCTAGTGCATAAATGATTAAATAATATATCGGTAAACATTTCGCAGTGTTTGTCGCATGAAACATAAGTTAAATGTAGTTCTACAAAATAAATAGTTTTCAAGTTCATAAATATATTGTTCCGAAATCCTTCCTCATTAAAAAGCCGTAAAATAATAGCACTAGCAGGCTCACACATTGCCTGAATTTGATTAAAACTATCCTTGCACGTTGTGCATTTTGCAATATCTTTATTCTTGTAAACAGTTCTTAAAACGTGTATTACGTGTGCAGACGTTGATGTGAATCTTCGATTTACATTGCTATTGGTTTTTATTTGAGTTTCATCTCCCAATGTCTTCTGCGCCAAAATAAAATTTTGTAAATTAATCAATAGGGCGCCCGTACACAATCCTTTTCACAATTTCCACCCACGATATTCCGTGATGTTAGATTGTTAATTAACAATGTTTTGAAGGCTGCTTCAAATTTGAGGAAGGTGGGGTTATTGTTTCTGTAGCCCAAGCTTCTTATCAACCCAAAGAAATTCTCGAGGGGGTCCTGATTTACAAAACTGGGTTTAAAAATTTTGAATCCTAGTTCATGCAATATGTCCCATAATGCTCTAAAGCCTGCAATGGTGTGCATCCAGTTTGCCAAACACGGCGACCGCTTCGTGGAAGCTTTGGTTTGCGGGTCTACAAATTGCATTTGTTTTAACTGACGCACGGCACTCGCCCAGAAATCAGAGTGTTAACTATTCCTCGTCACCACCACCACCCTTAAATTTGTCTGTGGTTGAATTGTGTAACCGTTCACCGAGTCGAACAAGTTATTAAAAAACATTATCACTCTGCTGGTTGTAATGCCTTGTTCGGTGGGCATTGCCAAAGGGCCGTGTGGGGTATCCACTTGTCCTGACAAAACAAAACGATATGAAACCAGACGTTACGAAAACTTTACAGTAATTCTTCATACTGACAATGAATTTGAATTAATAATACCTTTCATGCGTGTGTAGTGATGTACAAAATTGGCTACTGGTCTACTCGGCACCTGTGCGGCGTATTTTACTTTCATGTTTTTATTTTATTTCTTTCAATATGTTCTTCTGTTAGATTCGGCATTAATCTGAACATAGCTTCTGTGTCGTCCATTTTAAATGCCAACTCTATGATGCTCCAGGACGCAAACTGTCTCCTTACATTCCCACATTCTATTTCTAAGTCTTTTGTGAGCAGGTTGTTTCGAACCCCCTTGAGCAAATGAGCGGGGTCGAACAATTGTACTATTTTGTGTCCTTCAATCTGGATTGTGTTATCTAAATATATTGCCGTATAGTATTATTTGTAATTGTCTTCGATGTCTATTTTTAAGATCGGAAAAACAATTTAATTACCCCACTGTGTTCCTTCTTGCCATTCCATTCTCGCCGAATTAAAACGTAATTTCTTTACGGCGCACAGTGTGTTATTTTGGCAATCTAGCGGGACAAAAGTACCGTCTTGGTGCTTGAACGTGATTTTTATTTTTTTTTCAGCTGTAAGTAGTCAAAATAAAAAGAAAATAACCTGGTAAAAAAAAAACAAATTTTGAGCCCAAAAAAAACATTTATGAATAATAATTATAAATTTAGATTTGATGTAATTTGCTTTACATCAACTAATGTAATATGAACAGAACAACAATTATAGTTCAAAAATATATTCTTAACAAATTATGAATGATAACATAGCTGGCAAATATGGCCTTTACCAAAAGCGCAAGAATGCGCAGAATGTTTTTACAGTTTTGGGTACTTGAATGCTCATAGATTAAGTCTATCAAAGAATCTGGTTGGAATTTTGCGGAATAACTAAGAAAAAGTTAACCTCAATGTCATGTAGTAAACGAATATTTCGCCTTGTGGAGCCCAAACTTTGAAGAACAATAACTGCATAAAAACAATTGATATTTATATAAGAAAAACGAGCAGAACATACCTTATTGAAGGTACAATTCGGTATGAATAAAAAAAAAACCAGGAAGATTTGCCACTTTTCCAGAATTTACAGGTAAACAGAACGAACTGAGAATAACGAGCGCAGACCATTAATTTGCAAGATGAATACGGGTGGGTTCAAACATGTCCCAACACCCTGTGTTGAAGGCAAAAGAGTAAACAGTTTCGGTTTCGAGACTACCTAATATCCCTCTGAACACACGCAATAGCGCCCACTTAAAAAAAAAGAACTTCGTTTTTGGACATTTGTCCACCTAGATTACTGAAATAACACACTGTGCGGCGGCAGTGTTCGGTGCAGATTGGTCGCATATAAAGGCCACTACGTTTAATCCATAGTTGAGTAGGGCTTTCGTATATGTACTACCGTACCGTTTTAGGTATATATGTCGCAGGGAGATGATAAAAACGGAGATTTGATCAAATCGCTAAGGTAGATGATCAATTCACGCAAGATGTTAAAATTACAACTCTGTGGGGTGAGTTGCCTAAAGAAAGTAAGTGATTTGATCAAGTCCCTTAACTGTTTTAGTGAAAAGATGAAATAAACAAGTCTGGAGATGATAAAAACGGAGATTTGATCAAATCCCTTAACTGTTTTAGTGAAAAGATGAAATAATATTGTTTAGATATTAAAAGTATTTATTTAGTAAACCATGCACTGTGATGAGGATGGATTGGGGTTTTCAAAGGATTTGGATTTCTGAGGAAGTACTGGGGAAAAATAGATTTATTCAGAAAATTGCATGGTGATACAGGGAAAAGGTTAGGTTTACATATAACTGTTCCTAGCTAGGGAACTGCCCTGTTTCGAATCGTCCGTCTTTAATGTGTTGGGGTTTGAATTTAGCGCGTAAAGGCGTCCGGGTGGTCTCTTGTACTCTACCCTCTGGTAGGCGACCGGCGGTTAATCCTGCCGTTCTCTCCACACCAGGGGCGACCCAGGTATAACCCCCGTACTCTCCTGTCGCGATGTGTTTTGACCGTCGACAGACCAGTGAGCCCCTCGTGCTCCTCCCTTGGAAGGCGACCGGCGGATAGTCCTGCCGTTCTCTCCATACCAAGAGTAGGAACCCGTGGGTCCTCCCTGTGCTTCCCCAGGCGTCCGAGTGCCTCTCCTGTACTCTCCCCTCTGGTAGGCGACCGGCGGATAGTCCTGCCATTTTCTCCTCCAGAGAGTGACCCAGGTATAAGACCCCGTACTCTCCTGTGCTGAATAGGCGTCCGAAAGCAAAGCTTCGTACTCTCCTAACCCTAAAGGGCGACCGAAGGTATTACCTCGTTCTCTCCCAGCAGAGTTCAGCCAAAGAAGAAGTATGCCTTTACGCCGTCGACATTTATATGCGATCGTTTCTAAGCAGTCGCGGCGTGACAATAAGATCGTTGCTAGGGAGAGTCAGCTTCTAGAATATTCTCGATCTTTCTAGCGTTTTTACTAGTTCGGTAAAGGGGCATCGGTAATTGCAGTTCCCCTCGTTAGTCGGCGGGTGGTAACGGGATTTATCGACCCCTTCACAGACAAGGTATAGAATAGACCGGACATACAATAGGGTTGCGTGTCACACGGTCTGAAATACCGACGTCGCCTAAAATCAGACGTTTTCGAGCGCACTCTACCTCTATGAACGGTGGAAATTGAAACTACATTGAAGTATGAATAGCTTTAGCGGTGTTGCCAAATGTACGTAATAAATGCGCGTTTGCCATATCGTCACTTTCGGAGGAATGTATTCATTTGAGATTTGACCTGTCGCTTCGTGCTTCGTAGAGCAAGCTCATGACGAGCAAGAGTAAAGGGTCCATCACATTTGCTCAGTTTCGGTGTGAATGTAACGCAATATCTTGTCCCTCTAATTCTATACTAAAATTGATATAGATATATGTTACGAGCCACGGCCCTGGCGTGGTGAGGATTATTTGCCAGTGCCGATAGGAAAAGAATTATCAGTGAGAGGAGTGAGCAGCTAAGTACAGGCCTTAACGTGTGTTTCACCGCGGCACCCCGTACGTCGCTACCCTTTATGATGCCTATCTCACGGGTCCTCGTACTCCCTTGCGGAAATACGTCTCACCGATCGAAAGGAGGAGAGAGGGGGTATAGGAAAATCGTCCTCCGGCCTCAACGTGTGTTTCACCACGGCACCCTTCGGTCGATTCGGTTTTTGAGTTGCTGCCCAGGCCTTAACGTGTGTTTCACCGCGGCACCCCGGACAAGCAAACTCGAGAGGATAGCTGACAAGGGCCTTAACGTGTGTTTCACCGCGGCACCCCTTGCGCAGCTTTGAGGAGAGTGGATTTGGTATCTTTTCTTTTAGGCTCGGTGGTTCCCTCGAGCGGTAAAGGGAAACCTTGTTCGTGAAATTCGAGTACTAGGCGATTGAATAACGAGATGGCAAAGAAGTATGGAAAACAAGTAAAATAATTATATTGAATAAAATAAGTACAGAAAAAGCAGTTAAATATAAAACGCACAACGATAAATTAACTATTACTTCAAATAATATGACTAAAGTACGACGCGAATACATTTACAAAAAGCGATATTTGACTAGACTGTGTTTTTTGGTTTTAAAGGAATTTGAGCGATAAATGAGAACTAAAACTACACACTTTTCGTGTGGCAAAACGACTAACCCTAAAACTGCTCGGAATACTCTAAGTTATTCCTTGCTATGAGTCGCGAACAGCGAGATGACACTTAGTGATCCTGGATGCACTTTTTCGATGTAGGTAACGCTCGGGAATTACTGATGCAGACCCTTGCACGGTCATCTCTGTAGCTGTCTGAACTGATGAGCCCTGGAGGAGCGCTCTTTTTATACCGAATGATCTTAGGCAAGGGGTACTGAGATGTGAGGAAAAATAGGGCATCGCGGTGGGGCACGCTTTTCGGGGAATCGCACGTTCCCAACCGTCCCTTTGCACTCGCTGTGCACGTGATTGCCATGCAGTCGCTCGGCCGTTGCTATGTCGTTACCATGCAGTCGCTCGGTTCGAATATGGCGCTTACGCGAGCGCGTCGCTCGGCCGTCGCTATGCCGTTACTATGCAGTTGCTCGATTTGAATATGGCGCTTACGCGAGCGCGTCGCTAGAGTCGGGCGCGTCACTGTGGGGGAACGCGTCACTATGGGTACGTCACTATTTGGGCGCTGCATGCTGACGTCACGGCAAGCAGGCAGGTAGGCAGGTACGACGTCATGGGCCGCAGCGCTGGTCGGCGGCGCGGTACGTTACAGCATCCCCCTCCGATGAAACGTCGCTCCATGAGTGGCGCTTTCTGGATCGCCCATGATGTCGTCCTTCTTGGATGGCGGATGGCTGGTATCAGATGACTGTGGTGTCGTTGCTTTTGGTCTATTCCCGTATTGGTTGAAATCCTGGTTGTGGCGTTGGTAGTCCTGTTGATATGTGTGGGTGTCTACTACGTCCCTCTTTTCTTTTAACCCGTTTCGGTCATCCATCTGTTTTCTGGGCGGTAAATACAGCTCACCGGCGTGTAATGGTCGGGCCGTTGTCGCAGATAAAACTTCTTCTTGGTTTGTATACCAAACGTTCCCCTTCGCTGCGTTTGCTCGATGAATTCATGCACCGCATTACGTGTTTCACCCGTTTTGATTTTATGGTTGCTGGGGTTCATTGGTTTCTAGGATGGTAAAAACAGCTCACCGGCGTGTAATGGCCGGGCCGTCGTCGTAGATAAAACTTCCTCTATGCTTGGTCTTCCAGACTGATATCATGATTGCTGGAGTTCGTCGGTTTTTGGACGGCGGATGATCTGCACGTCTCTGTTTGACATTCGTTTTCCCGTGTCCGATTCTTGATTATGCCGGTTCGTCGGGCGATAATCACAGCTCACTGGCACTTATTGGCCAGGCCGTTGGTTCGGACACGTTCCTTTCATTGTTGTTTCCTCGTGGCACCGGAATTTTCCATCCGCACGCGGCGTCGCCTTCGTTGCTACGACGACGGGGCTGGCGTTTTCACGCACTTTGCCCGGGGCCGCGGATCATCGGCGTGCCCCTGCCAGATGATCGGGCAATGTTATATTCCGCGCGTAGGCAGGTTGTTATCTCCTTCTTTTCTTTTTGTCGGATGTTCGGGCACTGACTTTATTTCTTTCACTTGGCGGCCGGATGTTCGGGCCTCACTTCCTCTTCGTTTTTCAATTATCATATAATTGTAATGATGACGGGGGTGTTCGGCGCACCCCGCTGTTAGATGATCGGGTGTGCAATAACTCCGCTGTTTGCTTTGCTGCGGCCGGATGGTCAGGCGATGCTCGGCGCAACTTATACCGGCTGTTCGGGCATTGAACGGCGATTCTTTCGTGGCCTGATCTTCTTATTGCCGGATTAATATTTCCACAGATGGTTACGCTGATTGCTCCCCTTCCACATTCGCGGGTTACAAGTTCCAGGAATCGTGGGGTTGAAATTCGGTCGTGTCGATCTCCTAAAACGGGTAATCTGACGGAGTTCTTGCGGCCGGTCTGCAAGGCTTTATTCAGGGCCCGTAATCCCCTGATCAATTCTCCTTCCGATATGTGTTCGTTTTCCGTCACTATGGAGTATATGACGCTATCCTCGGCTTTTGAGATGCACACTTGTCCCTTCCGTGGTATCGTTTTGCGAATTGCGTGGATGTTGATATATTTTAAGTCGCTCAGCGTTTGCTCGACGCGACTCTTCGGATGCGGTGTCAGAGTGATAAAATGGCCGAAATTCCTTTCGACAGCGTTTAGTGCCTCATCAGTTTGTCGTATTGCGCACAACGTTCTGTCAGTAGTTGAATCTTCGGACTCGTACGGATCAAATGTAGCTGGAAAAGGTGCAGCCGGAACACTAACGAGGGGACTGGTGCTTATCGCGGGTATGTCCTCCTGTTCCGCGGTGTCAAGTGCTGCTTCCTGTAGGAGTGCATCGTCCGGGTCTGAGACTTCCGACTGGTAATTATTAGGTGAGGTCCTGCACATAGCTGGGATGTTGGTAAGGGGACTGGTACTTTCTGGATCTTCGTCCTCTTGTTCGTCCGGACTCAGTGTCTCCTGGATGAGTACGTCATCTGGGTCGGATAACTCCGAGAGATGACCATCCGGCGGGGTCGCAGGTGTTCTGGTTTTCGCTATTTCCGCTTCCGCAGGTGGAGTGGTAGCGGGATGCTTCCTCGGCCTACCTCGCTGTCCCGGGCGCGGGGTCGAGTGCGCAGAAGGGGTAGAAATCACTGAGCTGTCCTTTGTCGGTGATGAGTTGTTCACAGAACCTCTTCGAAGAATTTTTACTCTTTGCGCAATGCTTTCATTGTTGCTAGTTTCGCCTGCTAATGGGAGGCACGGCACTGGATTCCATGATAGCGCGTCCGCATTTTTGTTTGTCTTGCCCTCTTTATGTATAACTTTATAATCACATTCGGCGAGACGCAATCGCCATTTCACGAGGCGTGATGTCGGGTCTTTTATTGACTGTAGCCATACGAGCGAGCGGTGATCAGTGATGAGCGTGAACTTGGTCCCGAAAACATATGGTCGAAAATATTTTATTGCGTAGACCACAGCGAGACATTCTTTTTCTGCCGCTGTATAGTTCCTCTCCGCACGATTTAGGCTCCTGGAGGCGTAAGCGATGGGTAGGTCACTTCCAACGTCGCCCTGGCTGAGTACAGCTCCCAATGCGTATTCGGAAGCATCGGTGGTGATGATAAATGGCTGAGTGAAATCCGGGTACTGTAGGATGGGCTGCTCACATAGTTCCTTTTTTAGTTGTTGGAAACTTTCTTCCTGTTCTGGTGTCCAGTTGAATTGGACGCCCTTCCCCAGTAACTGGATTAATGGTTTTGCTTTGGTTGAGTAATTGCTAATAAACCGGCGGTAGTATCCGGTAAGTCCCAGGAATTGTTGAATATTCTTCTGATTTTTTTGGAGTCGGGAACTTCTGTACGGCGACGAGTTTGTCTGGGTTCGGGCGGACTCCGTGCTCCGAAACGATATGTCCCAGGTAGGCTACTTCCTTTTTCAAAAACCCGCACTTGCTGGTTTGTAGCGTTAATCCGTGTTCTCGTAGCCGTGTTAGCAATTTGGCGACTTTTATGTGGTGTTCTTCCAGAGACGATGAATACACGACTATATCGTCCAGGTATACGAATAACTCCGTTTCTTGTAGTCCGGTCAAAACTTGATCCATAAGTCTCTGGAATGTAGGTGGCGCGTTTTTTAATCCAAACGGCATTCGTACATATTCAAAGTGGCCTCGGTGAGTGGTGAATGCGGTCTTCGGTTGGTCTTTCGGATTCATCCGAATCTGATGGAATCCGTTTGCTAGATCGAACACTGTGAAATACCTTGCGCCTCCTAGCTTATCGAGGATTTCTGATATTAGTGGGAGCGGATATCTGTCTCCCACTGTCTTTTCATTGAGCGCACGGAAGTCGATCACCATTCGCCATTTCTTTTCTCCGCGTGCATCAGGTTTTTTAGGCACGATCCAAATTGGTGAATTATAAGGTGAGGTGAACGGCTGGATGATTCCGGCGTTTAATAATGCGTCTACTTGTCGGTTAATCTCCTCCTGATGTAGGGGAGGATAGCGGTATCCCCTGCAGTTCACTGGCACATCGTCAGTCACATGGATGGAGTGGTGAAAAGCAGGTGCATCCGGTAGATTGTCTCCGGGAATATAAAATCGATCGTGGAACATTTCGATCAACTTCATGGTTGCATGACGTTCTTCCGCGTTCAAGTGAGTGGTGTCCATCTGACTCCAAATTTCCTTAATCCGTTTGGATGGATCCTGGACAGGTGTAATGTCCGGGTGAAGAAATTCTTCTTCGGATGTCGTGTAGATTTCGTATGGTGTTATCTCCTGAGGCGGGGTATCAAATTCAACTGTCTCTTCGCCGGTGTTGGTGGCGAATACCTGGCATTGCCCGTGGTCAGTATAAACAGCGGCTTCGCCCATGTACACGCCTTCGGGTGTTTTGACGCGCGCCAGGTAGCCTTCTTTTATGTTCGGGTTGGTGACGGGCACGGACACCTGCTGTCTCGTCCTTCCATCGATTCGGTGTCGGGCGGTGGTAATAGGATTGGCGGTATTTTTAACAATAGGATAATTTATGAATCGGATTGGTTCTATAGGTTTGCTAATTGTTACTAAGGTGTTATGGTGATATGATATTTCGGCCTGTTCTTGTCTAAGGAAAGGACTGCCGATTAGTCCATCGACGGGTAGTTGCAGATCTTTCACCACGTAGAAATATGCGGCTATGCCATTGATATGAAGAAGAGTAGCTCCCAGCGTACGGATAGAGGCGTGTGTCAGTCCTGTCACTTCTAATTCCTCCCTTGATAGTACGTCGGCGGTCGAATTGAGTGCGGAAAACTTTACAAGGTTCACAGCCGCTCCTCCGTCGAGCAGAAACTCGCCTGATTCCCCTTCCAATTCTGGGACCGTTGCTCTGATTCGGGGTGCTGCTGCTTCCTGGTATAATTCTCCTGCCTTGATGGAGATCTGTCCGACGGGTATTCTTCGAATCGGGCGTTTTTCGAGCGAGTCGTACGATTGCTCGCCACGTCGCTCTCGTGACGAGTTCACTGGGTTTAAAGACGGCGATGCCGGTCTTTGTGATGCATTTTTCGATGTCTCTGGTCGGTCGTCGATATGCCGGTAATCTCTTCGACACTCTCTCCGATCGTGTTCCTGTAGGCCGCAATTCCAGCAGTGCAAGTCTCGTGCTGGAGAGGGGCTGTTATTTCGTCTCAGCTCGTAATGCGGCGAATAATCGCTAGTGCGGGCGATCAAGGCGGGCAATGGAGTCTCCTGGTCTCGTTCGGGCTCCGAAACGGATCTATTTCGGTATTGTTCGTATGATCGTCCCACGGGCGATAACGGGTATCTCGGTCGTGATCGGCGGTCCTCGGCGTACGGTCGCGACTCGTATGTGCGGTCTTCGGCACGATATGTCGGGGATCGGTCTTCGTAATTCCCACGGCGAT
Source organism: Priocnemis perturbator (assembly GCA_963942575.1). Taxonomy (NCBI): domain Eukaryota; kingdom Metazoa; phylum Arthropoda; class Insecta; order Hymenoptera; family Pompilidae; genus Priocnemis; species Priocnemis perturbator. The sequence continues at coordinate 5,930,604 of OZ012643.1, read as the reverse complement.
TTTTCAGCCGCTGTTCAACCTGGATAACGGTCTCGTATGCTTCGTCCAGGGTACCCGCACTGTCGTCAGTTGCCACTCGCCACGCGATGCGTTCGGGTAGGCCGTCCATAAAGCTTTCTAGCAGGTCGGTCTCTAGTCCTTCCAGGAGGTCGGAGTTCTTGGGTCCGTAACGTTCCACAAGAGCGCTGTGTGTTGCTTGGTGAAGGCGGCTAGTACGGTCGATGTAAGACCGCAACGACTCATCCTCGCGGATTCTAAGTCTTGCCACCTCACTCTGGTAGTAGGCGAGATTTTTGCCTGTTGCAAAGCGTCTCTTCAGAAGCTTAGTCAGTTCGGAGAGAGTGGTAATATTCCTCCCGCGCACCGCCGTTCTTGCAGACCCGGTCAATTTTGTTAACACAATAGCCACGTAACTCGCTTCGGCTGATTCCGCGATTAACGTGCGGCCGTTCTCTACGCTCTGTAGGAATTGCGAGAGAGGGGGGTTAACTCCGTCAAAGATGGGAATGCTAGCCGTCGCATTCTGTAAACTATTTTGTAGAGTAAATAACGTCATGGACTGTGCCATAGTTAATGTTAGACTAGCGAGATCCGCGGTGATGCTATCCGCGTTGTTACCATTATTCTGAGCCATATCGTCAATCGACACGCCCAGTTTCTCTGTGACTCGAATCCCACCGCTGTCACCAGTTTGTTACGAGCCACGGCCCTGGCGTGGTGAGGATTATTTGCCAGTGCCGATAGGAAAAGAATTATCAGTGAGAGGAGTGAGCAGCTAAGTACAGGCCTTAACGTGTGTTTCACCGCGGCACCCCGTACGTCGCTACCCTTTATGATGCCTCTCTCACGGGTCCTCGTACTCCCTTGCGGAAATACGTCTCACCGATCGAAAGGAGGAGAGAGGGGGTATAGGAAAATCGTCCTCCGGCCTCAACGTGTGTTTCACCGCGGCACCCTTCGGTCGATTCGGTTTTTGAGTTGCTGCCCAGGCCTTAACGTGTGTTTCACCGCGGCACCCCGGACAAGCAAACTCGAGAGGATAGCTGACAAGGGCCTTAACGTGTGTTTCACCGCGGCACCCCTTGCGCAGCTTTGAGGAGAGTGGATTTGGTATCTTTTCTTTTAGGCTCGGTGGTTCCCTCGAGCGGTAAAGGGAAACCTTGTTCGTGAAATTCGAGTACTAGGCGATTGAATAACGAGATAGCAAAGAAGTATGGAAAACAAGTAAAATAATTATATTGAATAAAATAAGTACAGAAAAAGCAGTTAAATATAAAACGCACAACGATAAATTAACTATTACTTCAAATAATATGACTAAAGTACGACGCGAATACATTTACAAAAACCGATATTTGACTAGACTGTGTTTTTTGGTTTTAAAGGAATTTGAGCGATAAATGAGAACTAAAACTACACACTTTTCGTGTGGCAAAACGACTAACCCTAAAACTGCTCGGAATACTCTAAGTTATTCCTTGCTATGAGTCGCGAACAGCGGAAAGACAATCTTTCCTGCAGCTGCCGGACTTTGTATTGAACTAAACTAAAGACGCGCGGAACACGCACAGGTTGTTCCTTGCAATGAGCACAGACAGCGAAGTGACACTTAGTAATCCTGGATACACTTTTACTAACTTTTTAACACGCTCGGGAATTACTGATGCAGACCCTTGCACGGTCTCTTCTGTAGCTGAATGAACTTGACTTTAAACTGGACTAGACTAAAGACGCGCGGAACACGCACAGGTTGTTCCTTGCAATGAGAACAAACAGCGAGATGACACTTAGTGATCCTGGATGCACTTTTTCGATGTAGGTAACGCTCGGGAATTACTGATGCAGACCCTTGCACGGTCATCTCTGTAGCTGTCTGAACTGATGAGCCCTGGAGGAGCGCTCTTTTTATACCGAATGATCTTAGGCAAGGGGTACTGAGATGTGAGGAAAAATAGGGCATCGCGGTGGGGCACGCTTTTCGGGGAATCGCACGTTCCCAACCGTCCCTTTGCACTCGCTGTGCACGTGATTGCCATGCAGTCGCTCGGCCGTTGCTATGTCGTTACCATGCAGTCGCTCGGTTCGAATATGGCGCTTACGCGAGCGCGTCGCTCGGCCGTCGCTATGCCGTTACTATGCAGTTGCTCGATTTGAATATGGCGCTTACGCGAGCGCGTCGCTAGAGTCGGGCGCGTCACTGTGGGGGAACGCGTCACTATGGGTACGTCACTATTTGGGTGCTGCATGCTGACGTCACGGCAAGCAGGCAGGCAGGCAGGCACGACGTCATGGGCCGCAGCGCTGGTCGGCGGCGCTCGGCGGCGCTCGGCGCTGGTCGGCAGCGCGGTACGTTACATATATACATTGAAACTTTAACAAGCTGATTAAAAAGCATTTGCCGGAAAATATCAGATACTTTATTTATGCATTAAATACGACTATTTCCAATTTATCATACATTTTTACACTGATATACATATCAAAAGGAATGTACTTTGGGAAGTTTTGTCAATTTTAGCACGACTAATTTATTGAAATTTCTCAGGGAATTGTCGCTAAAATAAATACAATTGATATTATTGATTTTTATACTATCACAGTTGTATATTACATACGATAATGCCTGGCGTAACGGACGTTTGTAAAGAGGGGTATTCTACTCTGGAGGAGCATTTTCCAGCTGTTCTTTAGTAACTTTTAAATTAGACACACTAAGTATTTTACCACCAGTATTTTATTTCTTTTTTATACAAGATTTACTATTTTTGGAACAAATTAAGACCAATACAACGATCGATGAGTGCAACGTGAAATCATTGTGTCGGTTTGCCTCGGCTTGCCCACGCGCCTCTGATGACGTCATGCTCAGGCTGCTTCGTGCGCGTTCGTGCTCAGATGTAGACGCACATTTAGATTTTGCGAAAAACAATTTGACGAATAACACATATCTAGGATTAAGGAAAGACATGCATGTGTGTGTGTTGCACGAGTGTGCGAGCGTGTGCATGAGTGACGCGTGAGACGGCGAGGCCTTTTGTGTCGGCCACGCGCGAGGCGAGACAGTTCCGCTGCGACATTTGTCAAGTAAAGACGTGTAACAAGTTTATACGGTACTAAAAATATTAAAGAGTTAAAAGAAAAGTGCTCGGTGTACGAGGAAATGAAGGCGGGCGCCCGAACGAAGGCGAGGCGCAACGACGACAAAGAGATGCGGTTCAGCCGTGCTACTGTTCCTGATCGACAACGATGCTACAACTGCGGGTCAGAAAAACACGTGGGTACGACCTGTCCAGACAAGGAGAAAAGTGTTAAGTGTTTCAGGTGCAACGAGTATGGTGACATTGGCCGAAACTGTCCGAGTAAAGTAAACGTTGTCAAGAACTCTTGTAATGTATCGTCACCTTCGCAAAAGAAACATGTTAAAGATGTAAAGATAGCTGATGTAGATATAGTCGCGCTTATCGATACTGGAAGCGATCTCACGTTAAAGGTACCATTTGGGCTATGCAATTGCCACGCAGTTTTTCAAAGATTCGTGAATTCTATTCATATATGTGTATGTATACAGGTATGCATATCGTACTAGTATTGGGCCACATTAAAATCCTCATTTGATGCAACTTATTATCAATTGCTGTTTCGAACAAACAATCATTAATTGAAAATGGAGAGTTGTCTTTCAAATTCCAATTCGATATATATCTTATGCATGAATAATCTTATATATTTGTAGTACTGCTTTTACTGATAAAACAAAAAGCATCAATGAGTTTGGCCCTTCGGAGGCAATACCTTCTTGTGCGACAATTTGTGAGAGAAATCGTCCAATTATTAAATATTAATCCAACGAATGCTGAAGTAACTAATTTAATCATTAAACATTAATAAAGATTAAATCTTTAATTACAAATAATCATTTGATTTTTTTATAGTAATCATTAAATGTTAGTTGAGTGAAATACTGTCCGACAATGTAGTGTGCCGCTCTGATAAAATCAAGCATCCTCACAGCATAAACAAAATGATAAGATTCAGATAAAAAAAATACAACATGCCCCTCTTTCAACTTGGTTCCTCTATTACATTCACCAGCAGCAAATTACAACATGAAGTAAGTGAACAGATAGTGTTAACGGGATGGGCCACGTGAAGGCGTGAAAGGGGGTCTTTACCATCCCAGAGTACGTTAAATGTTTTCTAAAATATGTATAAATAATATCCCGGAAACGGAAAGGACCCATGCTTGCATAAAATTTGTTTTCGACAAAAAACATTGAAAGTACTCCATGCAATGTTTAACATTAACAACAAAACATTGAAACTAAAAGCGAGAAGCTGCAACTATTAATACAATTCTAGGTTTTATACAAACAAATAGCTAGGAAGTAATAGCATAAAAATGTTCAAAGATATGCATGTTAGAAACACAAGAGATAGATCAACGAGATGCGTTCGTTTTAACGATTCTGGGGAAGTGCAGAGGGGTGAAGCTCCGACGGAGCTGCTCCGTCCTCTTTCCAACAGGCAAAGCCTGCTCCGATATTCGGCCAGATTCACTCTTGCATTTGTTTTCAATGCTTACTCTTACGTCTGTGCTCTTACTTAGACGCAGGTCAATGCACCGGCCGCTGAGGTAAACATATGTTCCGCGACCCTCGGCGCCTCCAAAAAGCAGGTGACACTGCACCGCTAACATACAGGTATATTACAAAGAAGTACAAAGCTTAAACATTTTGCAAATGCGATAACTTTGAACATCTGGTTGCTGAGCGTCTCGAAAATCTCAATTTTTCGCCGAGCCATACTGTATCCTTATAAATTTTAACACGAAATGCCAAATAAACCATGTCTTTTCGATGGCCAGCGCATTCATTGTGGCTAAACCATTGTGGAAATTTTTCTTCGGCAAAATGCGACACTTTCAAAAACAGTTTATCCAATATTAATGCTTCGCTGCGTATTGTCGGATAATAGATATCAAAAATTTTATTCATAATATTGAAAATTTCTGAAAAATCCCGACTGGGCACACATAGATGTCCAAAATCAACTTCTTAGTTGACTGCGTAAGCACGGAAGGATAACAGCATTTGCTCGTTCCGACAAAATTCCGCGTCGTTATCAACAAATATATCACAACATCTACGATATTTCGTTTTGTCAATACATTTCTTAGCAATATACCCTGCAAAATATTCTATTGCACACGATTCTAAGGAGAACACGGGTGCAGACAATTGATTACTATTATCAATTTCCATTTCTATCAGATTATTATCCGCATCCGTGTCTTCGTCAACAACCTGCAACGGAGTATCACATTGCGACGCGGTGATTTCACTCTGAATGATTTCTTCCCCTGGTATCAACGGTGAATCATAATCTGGCATGCAATTGCCACTGTTCAAAGATCTATTTAAGTTTAATAATATGTTTTTTCTGATAGCAAGACGCACCGCTTTTACCGAAGGATTATGGTTGTAAGTGCCACCGTGCATGCGAAGAACGGAAAAGAAATTTTCTAAACAATCTGTGTTTAATCGCGAGGTCATTAAAAATTGAATCCCTTCTTCACTTAAATCTTTGTACAACTGCAGAGTGGCACTTACAGACTGTTGTAACCCCAAAAAGCACGGAGGTGTTTTGAAACCTTTTGAAGTAATCATGAACCAATTGTCCATATTACGTAGTTGAGTTTTTAAATTTTCTTCAATTAAATTGCGTACCCGCGACATTGCACACTTGTGCGGATTGGGATCACTGGCAGATCTACTGTTTAAATTATCGAACAGATCATTTAGGGTTTCGAAGAAACTAGCCGTGTTTTGAACTGTCGGCGTATTTATGCAACCAGTATGGGATGCGGTAAACAAAGCAGCTGATACTCTTTTACTAAAACCTTATAGAGCAAGCTTACATTTCATTCTTTCAAACACATTAGGCCGAATATTCTTTTCAGATAACTTGTAAGCTGCTTTTGTACTTTTATTTTTTTTCTATATTCCAAAGACATATGACGTCATTCCACGTGTTGCAGCGTACTCTACCATGCAGGGTTTAGGACGCTATACTGCGATCATTCTCGAACATTCTCGAACATTCTGGAAACTTCCAGGCATCACCTCTCCTCAATATGGCATGTCAACATCGTGTCGCCCGGCAACCTATTTTGTCCAATTGCCTGCTTTTCTTTGTGCCCTTCCGTCATCGCCTGCCAATCGTGTGCATTCCCCACTCGCGTCTCCCGAATTGTTCGGCGACGCGTCCGAACGCGTTCCGCGAGGTAGCAGATTCCGTAGCGATGTGCAACGACATGCACGCAAGCGTCACATATTGTATTACAATTTATTGTATACCGCAAATTAGATAGTTATAATATTGCAAATAAACTCTGTGAATAACCATAACAAGCCAGTCGAATATTCCACGGCGATTGGGATCCTGAACGAGATCTGAAAACGTTAAGTCGTCCACGGATCACCCTTCACGCAACACCACGACACAGTCATACCATTAATCCAAAAATTATGATTTAATAAATTATTTCTAAAACTTTTAAACAAATGCAAATAATCAAATAGGAAGAAAATTTTTTGGCCATTTTTAGAAAAATATTCCAATTGAAACCCTATCGGCTGCTATGCTTTGGTTACTACTCCCCTGATCGGAAACAACAGTTCTGACTTTAAGGCCTGTTTCATGTAAGAAATCCAAAATTTTATCCAAAATGATCGATAATTCGTTCTTTTTAACACCCGATTTAGATACAAAGAAAGCCAGTGGTTGTTTCCAATTAGCGATTAGCCCGCGTAACATAAACACCAGGACTTGTGTGCCTACGGCACAATTTCTTCCCAAAAATCCCAAATCTTCAAAACCCTCTACGACCTGCCTGTTTGAGTGGAAATCTAGACATTTTTTTATTGAAATTTCATCAAACAAAAGAACGCAATTTTTATCGAACACTTTCATGTGCGCTGCTTTTAATTTTAAGGCCGTAAATAAATTTTTGCAAATGCCAGGCCAAATATGAATTTTGCCGAACCATCGAGTAATTGTACGCGGACACGGAAGTTGAAAACCCAACACATTACGCATTTTATCGTATAGCGATGGCGAAGTGTAGTGCATTGTCATGCACAATTGCTTTTCATTTTTTGAATAGCCCAGAAACTTTTTTACGGGAAACAATAACATTAACACAAATGTAAGCATAAAACCCGATAATTTTCGAGAAATTGCTTTCTTCAGACATTCATCGCCAATACAGCCTGAAGAAATTTTATTAGTGAGTCTACTCATTGCCCTACACTTCGCACGTAATTGCAAGAAAAGAGTACTTGATTTATTCTTCTCTTGTTGTAATAGTTTTTCGGTTTTCAACAGCCGTTGCTCTAGATCGCTACGTTCTTTCGCTTGTGCAATTGCATCATCTTCGAAGCTGATGCTGCTATCGTCGCTTAAATATACTTCTGGCATTACGGGGACGGCATTCTTATGCAGTCGACCAGACGCGTAAAAATGATCTTTCGAAAAATGTCGACTGCAAACATATTTTTTCTTTAATTCTGCATCAGAGGCTTCCACCAAATTATCTGAACTACAGTGAATTAGCCACGTTATGCAGCGATCGGAATCTTTAATAGGAAAGGCGTGGAATGAAGTGCCATCCGATGCAGTGCGGTTTGTTAAGCCACACTTCGGATATACGCACTTTTTATAATGGGTTTTACTTTCGGGATGCTCCATTTCCCGGGTTTAGGCACAATTTTACTTTAATTTTGCCACCAAAAACAATTCAAACAAGCAGTTCTGGACACAAAAATAATACAACTAAAGGAAAAACGTAATCTGTTATAAACTCACCCAGGTTCGTTCAGTGTGCAGGTTACGTCTAACCTTATTCTCAATTTCACGTTATAAAGAAAAAATGAAATCGTTATTTCAGTGTGTAACAATATGGTACATATATGAAGAAATAGTGCGCGCGTGTCTGTGAAACAACCGCCGATTGCTAACGGCGATCGCCGATGCCCCCACCAGAACCGGCCCTGTTTGTATGCGCCCGGCGGGAGGGTTAGGAATGCGGTATAAGATTTTTCAAAAAACTGAACTGCACGAATTATATTTTATAAGTTTTTATTTTCATTTATATTTCTTTACAAATGAAATATATGTATATTAATATTTTTATTTCATTATATATTAAATTATTCTTAAAGAAAATAGGACTGATACCCCGCAGGAGGGTAGTTGTACCCCGGGCCCGGATGCATATATCCCGCCGCGGGATACATGTAACCCATCGATGGGTACATATATTCCGCGGAAGGATATATGACCCTTGGGCCGAACGTGCCACTTATAAAGGGCGGGAGTGCCGGGGGCGGGAGTGCCGGGGGCGGGAGTGCCTGTGGCGGTGTAGGCGGGAGCGGCTGTGGCGGTGGGGCCATCGGGGCGCCGCGGTACCCTCGACGGTGTAGTTCCCGCGCCACCCCTTCTTTGATAGCTTCATTCAATCTCTGAAAATGCATATAAAAATACATTATTAATATACATACACATATAATACAAAACAGGTTCATTATAAAGTGCATACTTCATACACGTGACTGACACCCGCAGGTTTATTGATGTACATGTCAATGAGTACGTTCTATGCCTCACTGTCCGCACACATAGACGCGTCGCAGCTCGCACGCATGACAAACGCATGTACGCTCATCCATACCCACAAACGTACGCTATTCGCTTAAGCACATGTATATATTGAACAATAACATTACATACCTTTCGCTCGGAATTTTTGATCCATTTTCCTCTATGTTTTTTCGGCGTCGGCGGCGGCGACGGCGTCGGCGGCGGTGCCTGCGATGTCGCCTGGTTCAACGACATTGACGCCATTCCGCTTGTCATGTCTGAATTCATTCTGTAAAATAAAATATATTATCAAGTCAAACATTATTATATATTGTAAGATTAATTTAGATGGAATGTCGAAAGCGTGTCACAAAACACTATATTCCATAACGGATCAATCAGAAAAATACAGTAATACAAAAACTTACGATCAACGTTTCGGTCTGGCCGGTTGGGTGTAAAATGGTCTTTCAAGTTGTTTGGCGTCTCTGAATCGCTGTCGCCAAGCGACAGCTTCTCTCGTCTTCTGTTCTGATATAGCTTCATTTTCATCATCTAACCAATTTGGAGATTGATTTGTTTTAGCAGACGGATTCCACAATTCCAAGATAGATTTCAAAGACTTTTTTAAGCCCTGAAAACGTGATAGTGTTAAGACCGCTGTGCGTAATAGTGCGCCATTTCGAACATTTTTTTAATAGATATTTTAAATTATTTTCCGCATTTAATCGAATTTCTGATAATGCCCATCTATTTGGATTTTAATCGTTGCAAGTTCTGCTGCTTAAAGAATCAAAACTGTCGTTAAGAATGTAAAATACTTCGGCCGGGTGCATGACCGCCGAGCTTTCAATTTGTCCTACTATTTCTGCGATTGAGTTAAGAGAGCTGCTGAGACGCCGCAACTAGATACTTCCAGAGTTAAATGGCAGTTCATTTTTCCGATGCAGTTGGGATTTACATGTTTTTCTGATAACTTAACAGCAGCTCTCGTTGCCGCACCGTTTTCTAATTCCCATAATGAGCGTACGTCTTTCCAAGATGCAATCCTTTCATCAGCATACATAATATCATAAGTTATAAGTAGATTTCTTATAGACTTTTACATATGCGGAATGTCAAAGATTGCATATATTGTTTGTGAATTTCCGTGCATGACATACGAACGATCATCAGAAATCATATTCTTCATAACACTTTGATTATTACTACATTGATCACAAATAACAGCACGTAAATTTAAGCCTGTATTGAAGAAGCGCGCTGATATTTTACGCAGCCGCTGCCAGTCTTGTGACAAGTGCAATCAACGAATTTAGTATTAATTCTCACCACGGGTAGCGGTGTGATATGATGCTGCACCCGGCCGGTAACGTTGGATGTGACACGGAAATGGTAAGGGGGCTCTAGAGCCCCTCGGCCGTGTGACAAAAATATGCATTGTTTGTCCAGTCTATTCTATACCTCGTCTGTGATGCCTGTTTCGTGGATAGTCGTTACAGCACTAATAAATGTAGAGTAGGTAATACATCAATAGTCATTGAAACACAAATTATTTATCCGAAACTAATTAACAAAAGAAATAGGTACTTGCTGGTATTTTTAAAACAAAAGGGATATTTTTGTTGAAGTTTTAAACATTTTTAGTGAATGTAATTAATAAATAATAATGTTCATTCATTTTTATTAAAACACGTTGTTGATTTGTGGCTTCTCGAGTTACAAAGTGCGTTACTTTTTTTACAGGCACATCTTTTTGTTTTACATTGTATTTTGGATTGTTCACAGGAACACTTCTTAAATCCTTAATCTCCAAATAAGGATAATTTTCGTGCAATCTCAGGCAGACTTAGGTTAGTTTGTGGAACTGTTTCGGTAAATGTTGTAGTAGCTATTTGAAGAGCGTTTCTAGGTAGCCAATCTTTTATAATTCCAACTGTGGTACCAATTTGGCATAAATTATTTTTTATATCTAATACGATCCCGACAATGTTATTTCCATCTAATGGGCCTCTATCTACCTTAGGTACATCAACCAAAACTGTGGAATCCACTAACACGTGTTTAAATTTCTTCAAAGAAACTTCTTTCATTTTTACAGCTGATCTTATCAGGTGTTTTGCAGCATTTTCCCTTTGATCTTTAATGCTCTCTTCTTTTTGGCATAAATAGCATAGAATTATCGAGCCATATCCTTCTTCTCCTACTGTATTCCCACATATTGCGTGCACCGGATTTTTACAAATGTCACATGAATGGGCTCGAGTAGATTCCATTCCACAAACAACACAACATGCTTTACCGTCGCTGACAGCTGCTTCCCCTTCTGATGCAAGTAACACTACAGATGTTTTAACTGTTGAAGCAGAAGTTGAAGTAGAGTTGTTACCTGGTTCGAGTTGTCTTGTTGTCGATAAAGAAATTGATTCAATTTCTGGTAGATCCTCTAAATTTAAAGCCTTTTTGGTGAGTAAATCAGCTGCCGGTAGATCGTGTGACATTGAAGTGTTATTGTTGGTTGATTTAACTATTGATAGATCATTTGAAGTTGAAGCATTGTAATCAATTAATTCAGATGCTGGTAGATCTTTTGAAGTTGAAGCGTCGTTGTTGTCCTCTAAGGAAGCTACTGGTAAGTCTTCTGGTGTTAAAATAATGTCGTGGTCGTGCTGATTAAGAAGTAGATCCAAGTCCTCTTCAGTAACAAGTTTTTCAAGCAACTCTTTTGAAATATGACTAGATTGGAGTCCTGCTTTTGGTTCTGTTCAAAATAAAGCTTTGTAAGGTGATCGTTTGGATAATGGTTCGATGAAAAGAGGAATTCTTTTGGAATTGAACAAAGTAACAACCTATAGCCCAATTTTTGGTGTCATTGTCAATTAGCCAAGCACGTAACATAGCTTCAACATCTTGATTTGATCGCTCAACAGATCCTTGACTAGCTGGATGTCTAGTCCTACCATTTACAATTTTGCACGTTGGCCACAGGCTTGTTAATTCTTGTATGACAGCAGCCGTAAACTCACGGCCGTTGTCGCTTTGTAGTATATGAGGACAACCTACTTCCAAAAATATTTTTAATAGCTTTTTGAAGTCAACGGGCGAAGAAAGCTGAATTTCGTCGCGTGGTCTTGGTAGTGTAATAGCCATTTGTAATTTCTATCTGGGGTCGACTGTAAGTCAACTAAATCGACTTGGCACGATGATTGAAGTCGCTAGATATAATTGGGCAAACAACGATTCCTTTTCTTGGAAATTTTTTTTTTAGACTAACATACCCTGCACAGCTTTAAAAACTCCTGTACAACAGAAGTAGGTATTAGGTATTTCGATTCCAAACTATACAGCATTTCTTCCTCCGTGGCCAGTCGACTGATGGGTTTCCCGAAGTATGTGGTAAAACTTTTCCGTTGGCACTATTTTCACAACTGGATCGGAGTCAGACTTTCTCTTTAAAATCAAAGATTTTTTAGTACCTACTTCCATAACATCGTATTTTTTTCCATAATAGTACTGTTTATGTGTCCGTTGCAGTTTAAGTAGTGGTGCTAATTTAAATTGTCCAATGACTATGATAGTTTCTTTTATCCTTTCGCGAGTCCATAAAGGTTTTTCTTTATCATGCCTCTTGTTCAAAAACGTCCTGATAGTTTCATTAAACTGTTCTTCAGATACAAACTCGGTCAGTGTTCGTACGCGTAATCTTACTTGCGCACGAGGAAAGTCAAAAACCCTGGATAGCGGTGCACATTCACGAACGTGTTTTATTGTGTTTATAATCACTGGTATCGTACAAAAATGCGAGCGAGCGCAAGACGGCTATGAGAAGCGCGACAGAAGTATGCGAGCAAGCGCAGAAGACAAAGATGTGTAGAACAGATATAGCAATTTACAAGACTCTTGATACATGGGTTAATAGACGTGGACTGCCGAAAAAGCGGGCAGTCGGCGCGGTCAACGCATGACCACGTGAGGAAAGGCGAGCGGTGGGAGACGCGTCCGGCCAATCACAGTCCTGGGCCTTGTCACATGATGGAAGCGTCTCCCGGGCGGCAGCAAGGATGGAACGTTCGCGAACCTTCTCGAACGTTCCATGGGAGGAGAGGAGAAAGGAGAGGAAAGCGGAAGGAAGGGGTGTGCAACTGCACGTGCCGAATGTGGCAAACAAGACCTTATATGGTCAGCGTAGAAGGTTAAAAATAGATTCCTTAAATTCTACGGCGCAACGGAAGTATATGCTAATCTACGGGAAGCTATATACAAAACTAGAAACTAAGTACGGAACAGTCAGAGTTTGATTTTTTTCTATATCTGAACCCATTTTTCTACGGTAGGTACTTGATAAAACTCGAAATATAGGAAACAATAATAAAAATGCGCGCAACCTTCCTCGCGTAATGTTTCTACACTACTGTGTGTGTCACGTCAGAAGCGCGGCGCTGGCCGACACGGACGACGGGGGGAGCGGTGAGGTAAAGGAGAGTGGTAACAAGCGAAACACAGAGCTGAGCGAGTCCTGACTTGTTTATTTCATCTTTTCACTAAAACAGTTAAGGGACTTGATCAAATCACTTACTTTCTTTAGGCAAATCACCCCACAGAGTTGTAATTTTAACATCTTGCGTGAATTGATCATCTACCTTAGGGATTTGATCAAATCTCCGTTTTTATCATCTCCCTGCGGCATATATACCTGTGATGTCCAGGTGCATAATCGTCGTCTGTGAAGTGACAGTAACAAACCACACACTTTGTTATCTCCTCTAGAGTATAACTCTGATTGAGGCGATAAACAGCGTTCATCCACTTCGTCCGAGTTTCCATGTTCTGCGGAAACCGATGGCTTGGCATCGATGACGATGCAAGGATAGCAAGGAATATTGCTGGAATGTTGCGTAAATATTACTGTGCAATGGTAAACCTTGCAGGTAACTTTGCCGGGATATTGGGCCAATATTGGTGCAATATTCCTATGTCCGCCTCTTCGTAACTTGCGGAAGTATTGCAGGAAGATGACACGGAATATTGCATCAAGGTTCCAAGAATATTGATAGAATATTACACGCTACGTATGATACTGTTTTGCATTATAAATAATTCCAGAAAATTTGATCTAGAATATATTATTTTTATTAATAAAATATAAAATTACACTAAATATAATAGTATATATATAATATTGACATTAAACATAACAGAAAATATAAAAACTACACTAAATATAACAGTTAATGTAAAAAAAACCTTAACTTAGTCTAAATTGTATTTATTAAATTTTCATGCTTCCTTCGCTGAATTCTGGTTTTGGCTTGAGTGAGCCACTTGCCGATTGCGTAATTTGCTTCCGTCTCTTTCCATTGATTCTTCCCAATAGCCATACAGACTTCTATAAAATAATAAAAGAATATTTGTTCAGGCATGTTGAATATGCCGCGCTTTGCGCCTTTTTGCCTGCGACGCGCGAAACGGGTATCACGAGCGTCGTGGAAATGGGCCCGCGTGTATGCGACATCTCGCGCCTTTTGGGAACGCTGGGAGGGGAGGTCCGAATGGATTCCGGTCGGAAGCAGGCTTAGACTAGGGATGTTCGATTTTCTTGAAAGAATCGATTTTTGAATCGATTCAGAATCGAAACAGGAGAATCGATTCTGGGGAAAAATCGAATCCAAAGAATCGATCTTACAAGACTCGATCTTTTAGGGTAAAGCAGTTCAAAAGTAATAAAAGCAAAGAAAAAAAAAGATCGGCAAGCTGCAAAACAACGAATTATTCCAATGTAGTGTACGCGTAGACCTTATATATAAGGCACGATCTTTCCATTTCTGTTTTACATATATCACAGTTGTTGATCATAGCAACCAATCAAAGCGCAGTATATACTTTTCGGTAACAACTGTGTTCGAGAATCTCGCGATTCCCGTTAAGAGGATATGAGAGGGAATGAAAGGAAAGAGGAAGGGGGGGAAATGAGAAGATCTATTGGCGGTGGAGAGGTTATGTTTCCACGTGGTCTACATAATGTCCGTGTAACAGAGTCTTTATTGTCTATAAAATCATGGTCACAGGTGCTCTACGGTAGTGAGAGTAGCAATTATAATGAGCGAGATAGTCAATTGTATGAATTGTATCCGCCGTACAATGATTTATACCTTTGCCGGTGCACGTGCACGATTCGCGCCGCGTGCAGAGCCTGAGTCGTCTAGTGTCGATGTACCGTGTGTATTCTTATGTGCTTCGCCTGAGATGGATGAGAAATAAACCGTGATACACTGAGTGAAACCCTAAGAATAGCAATGTGCGAGACAAACTAGAAAAGCTAAATGCAATAATCCGTGTGTGTTCTCTATACTGCTGAGACGATAATGGCCGACTGATTCAGCGGGAACGCCGCCCGCGTGCCGCGCGCGTTAAAGGCGCGCTCGCATAAAAGCCGCGTGTGACTCGGCCCTCAGGCCGCATTGAGGATGCCGCGACGACGATTGGTCGGCGTCGCGGCATTCCCAAACAAACTGTGTTGATAGGTTACGTGAATCAGAGCACACTGGTGGGTTGTAATTGGTTGTGATGTTGAAGGATCGATTCTTTAATTAATCGAAAGATGGACGAGTAAAATATTATGTATACTTTAGGCGGTATTCATGGTCAGGCCTTACGACTTAAGACCGTCTTAAGTCGCATTTAGAAAGGGCCGTATTCACAGTCACGACTCTGTATATAAGTCACTTTTAAGTCGAATTTCGAGAGTGCTCATTAGTCAAAACTGTGACTTAAGAGTGTCTTATGCACCATGTCGTGACTGCGAATACGGCCCAAAGTGGTCAATGGTCAAAACTAAGCTTAAGATGGTCTTAAGTCTGAAGACCTGACTATGAATACCGCCCATAGACTGAACTATTAATATTTCTACATACTCACAAAATTAAATAATTAAGATTTGTGGCCTTTGTATAGTAGGGGTTCTCAAACATAATTATAATTAAACATGTGCCGTCACAACATGTAAGTTTAACATCTAAAATTTTGAATCACAAATAAATAAGAATCAAAAAATATATGTACCATCATAAAAGCATTTCCCGATTAAAAGTCAATACATCCCAAATGGGGTGTTTATATCACAGAATGAATTATTTTACATTTATTTTATTTAATATTTTGTTTAAAAATTCTATCACCAAACATAACATGATGTACCATTAGTGGTACATATGTACCACAATTTGAGAAACGCTCTTTTATAGTGTTTGAGATATGAAGTGCTCGCGTAGATGTTAAGCGAGAGGATAGTGGACGGGTGAGTGCAGGCGGTTGAAGTTATAAAAAACAGAACAGTTGATTTATTTTACGCACTAAATAACAGTTATTTGCACACTGAGTGAACCCGTGTTGAGTTGCACCGTACGAAAAGTAATAAGTAGAAAAGAGAGTTGAAGTGAAACCGTCTTTAATCGCCACACGAGCGAGGAACAACCTTCCGCGCTCTGTTCGAGTTTAAGTAATAAAGAAAAGAATAATATGAATGAAATCAAAAGGAAACTTAAACATAACGTGTCCGACGCAATTTGTCGGCCACGTGCAACTCGAACGCGCACATCTTCGCACTTTCACTAAACCAAAGAAACACTGAGTTTAAAGCTCAAATAATAACTGAATTTATAATCTAAGGCTTTAACGAGGATTAATGAGTCCGTATCGTTGCACACTGCGAAAAGAATATGCACTTTAGGCTCAGTAAATTAAAGATATCTAAGATATCCTCGGACAGCGACCTGCGTACCTCACGACTTTACAGCCAACTGCCCAGAGAAATCCGTCGCGAGACGGCTCCTGGGCTCGCTCTAGGCCAGTTTTTCATACCTTTACCATGCAAACGGTCGATCAGGGGTCGATTCAGTGTACAAATATTGTGTTACTATGCTCGCTCGATGTTCAGCGAGAGACTTTCGGTTGCTCATTTATCCTCTTTCAATTAGCTAGTTTTATTGCAAATAAAATATGATTGCCTTGACTCAGCTATCCAAAACTTTAGTAGCGCACGCTCCTGATTTATATGCTTGAACAGAATTAGGTTGATATCTGGGCAATGCCTTATTGCCACGAAAATGATAATTTACTTTAGAGAGAGAGAGAAACTAAAAATTAACACGCGGAACCTCATCGCTTTTTCCTTAGCCTATACACGCACACACTCATACCGCACACACACGCAATACCCACACACTCTCTTACATCTACTTACATCTACTTATATATATACGATGGGACGAACATGATTCCACGGTGAGGGAATTCCATTACATATTACAACTCGACAGCACCACATATACGATGAGGCTAATCCGTGATACAAGTAATTCGCATACGCGGCCTGGAGGAAAAATAGAATAATCATGATTTTACAACTAATACTCTAACAGCGCACCGGATGCGATGAGGCTAAGCCGTGATACAAGTAATTCGTATCCAGCGGCTGGAATAAAGAAAAGAAAAGAGAGTTTAAGTGAGAAATTATGCTAAAAGAAAAGGAAAAATCAAAAAGTTACGCTGGGACGTAACAATTAGGTCCAGTTTTCGAGAAATCGAATTTAAACAAAAAATGCGTTTTTTGCACTTTGACCCACATTTACGTCGGAAATATAAAAGTGAGACAATTTCCTTTTATCGGAAAAAATTCTGCAGACTTTCCAGAATAAAATAGTATTTAATAATTGTGGAATATGTACTTGCAAATATGTGTAAACATTGATTAAAGTTGGCGAGACACGTTTTTCACGCCTATTTTGAGGGACTCTTTTCGTTTTTCTGTCGAAATGATGCTTCTAGCGTGGATTTCAACTACTCTACGCGATAGAACAGACATTTTTCTTTGGGAAACCATTATAATCGCACTCGAAACTGATTCCAGTATCGCACGGGAAAAGGGAAAAGGAGTCCGTGTCACGCAGTTTCAGCAGGGGTTCTCCGCCATCGATTATTTGACGCGCATGTGACTGCTCGCTGCTCGGCGGAGATACTCCAGTGTGGAGCACACTACATACAGTAGGGCCGGAAAACCCCTGCTGACACTGCGTGACCCGGACTTCTTTTCCCTTTTTCCGTGCGAAACTGGAATCAGTTCTGAGTGCGATTGTAATGGTTTCCCAAAGAAAAATGTCTGCTTTATCGCGTAGAGTAGTTGAAATCCACGCTAGAAGCATCATTTCGACAGAAAAACGAAAAGAGTCCCTCAAAATAGGCGTGAAAAACGTGTCTCGCCAAATTTAATCAATGTTTACACATATTTGCAAGTACATATTCCACAATTATTATATACTATTTTATTCTGGAAAGTCTGCAGAATTTTTTCCGATAAAAGGAAATTGTCTCACTTTTATATTTCCGACGTAAATGTGGGTCAAAGTGCAAAAAACGCATTTTTTTTTTAAATTCGATTTCTCGAAAACTATACCTAATAAACAAAAACGGATTTCAGATTCGTTTTCAGCGCGTCAAAATCTATAAGAATTAGCTAATAGATGCCAGGAAGCAAAAAGAAGTCGAAATTTGTTGTCCAGTGTAATTATAACATGGATATACGAGGCAAATCAATAACTCCCAAACTGGACGGGCGATTTTCTTATATTATTTGTCTTGTGTCATTACCGCAGTTCACAGTCAGCCACTATTACGAGTGCGCGTCGTTTGTGAGATGTTTTTTTTATATTCGTGAAATAACATGTTCGGAAAAAAGAAACCGTCTGGATCGTTCCATAGAAAAAGAAAACTAGAAGAGGCTAAAAACACTGAAAAACATGCAAAAGCATTAAAACAGTTTTTCACAGTTTCTTGTTTTGAAAATGGAATTGAAAATTGTCATCAGACAAGTCCGAAAGATGGCGAGCTTTCAGCCACTGACCAGGGGCCAAGTACAAGCCAGGAAATTAAAAGATTCGTAAGTAAAGTAAAGCCACCATATCCGGGCGTTTGCCTACCGTGGCTTCTGTTACTCACGATTGCTGTACCTTTTCTATTTCTTACACTTGTAACCGTATTTTTTTGCTGGCCCCAGAATGGGTGCCAATTCGCGACTGAATCTTTTTCCCCGTGTCAGGAGGTCAGTGGATGACCGCGCTCTTACCCCGACGTGAGCGTCGTGGCAAAAGTTCACGTATTCCGCAGCGGTGTAGATGGAATACGATTCAAAAATTTCGCTACGCGATTCAATCGCAGCAAAAAGATTTCTACAGGAAAGCAGCGGTTACATTAATTTTTCTACTTCCCTGGAGTCGACACAGAAGGTGTCGGTAGGTTCCTGCACGGGACGAGTGATGAGACAACAGCGATTTATATTGCACACAAAATTAAATATATTCTTATTTGAAAATAGGTACAAGAAAATATACGGTCGAACGTCGGTGTATGTAAAGGCAAAGACTTCGCAATTCTTACGTATGTTTTTAGATGCTGCCAGGACAGAACGACCTAGACCTGTTATCTTACGAACGTTTTGCAAATGTCAAGTTTTCCTAGACCAGGGAACACCTGGGCGAAGACTAGGATCGTCAGGCGGGGTACACCGTAGTGCTTGGGCCGTGCGTCTGATCCGTCTGCCAGAGGTTATCCCGTGTCCTGTTCTATGGTTTCGTTCGGACTCAGGTGTAAAACTATTCTATGTGAATCTACTGCAAGTGTTTTCAATACGTCTACAGGAACTCTGCAGTTATGAAATCGACTTAAGGCGGGAGCGCTAGGCTGGCCGTGCTATGGGTCTATCGCAACACAGATATCCTGTATTACTTTCACTACTTTATGCAAAATGCCTGCAAGAGAGGCTAGGAGTATCCTTGGGGGGGCAGTTGCCGGCCGTAGGATACGTCCGCCTGCTTACAGGGTTACTCAGAGAGGTGAGAAGAACGGTACACGATATTGTTCTGCGGGAGCGCTAGGCTGGCCGGGAGTCAATCTGGCCACTTCTACCTCTCTGGAGCTAAGCCTGTTATAATTACTCTAAATCTCCTTTTTTATGTCTTTTTATTCTCTTGGAACTATCCTGGTCTTATACGCGGCGCTCTTACTACACGCGGTAGCACAATTATATATTGGAATTCAGTATGCGAGTATGAACGTACGCGAGAAAATACGGAATGTCGGCGATGCTTTTATATTGAAATTGGCTTAACACGCGTTTACAGCGGCAATTAGTTTGACGGGGCAGTGACTAACGCAAGCTTCGGCGTCGTGAGCAATTTTATAAAAGGAGAGCGCTCCGTCGTAGATTCGTGTGCGATTTATGTGTTCAGTGAGTCGTCTTGTAACTGTCTAGTCTCCGAATATATAGTGTCCGGCGGTACGGCGTAGTGCGTGTGATGATAAAAGCGACGGCAATAATGCGTGCTCTTTAGAATTTAACTCAGGATAAGAACGATTCTGCAGTACGGCCGGCCACCATATATTCAAGTGAGCGCCTAAACCCTATGGCGAGAAAAGGAGGCATCTACCGCCCGGGGTCGGTAACTACGATTTGTCATACGCGAGCAGGCGACGCCAGTGATCTCAGAAGTGGCATCCTGCCGCATCGCGGCACGCGTGGTGGGGGAAGGCGAGAGTTGTATGCGTGCCGTGTCCGTGAGCGCTGCGCGCGCACCGTACGTAGACAAGGAAGGAGCTATGCTTTTCGTCTTTCTTCTACCAATGTAGAGAAAAATGACGTCAGAAGCTGCGCGCGCACCCAATAGAAAGAGACACAGAATTATGCTCCGTCTTCTTTCCACCACGATCGCACACACGCGCTTCGTTCGGCATGCGACAGCGGTACCGAATTTACCTTTCGGCTGACCGTTGAGCCGGCTGAAATTGTCAAAAATGCACTTGTACCAAATTTATCTCGCAAGGCGTCATTCGATAGGGGATGAAAAGAAAAACGCTCTATGCCAAGTTTCAACCATCTATCTCCATCAGAAGGGTAGTTATAGGGGAAATAAAAAAATCAGTTTTTGACACATTTTTCGTATTTAGCGGCGTGGAAAAATTCTGAAATAATTTGAGAATATTCAGAACATGTGAATTTATGGTTGGGAATTTTTGCAGATTTTTGTCTAGCAAATCCTAAGCATAAAAAATCAAAAACCCCCCAAAAACACGAAAAATTCCAATTACGTGTTGAAGTTTCCGACCCACAGAATTTTTATAAATGCTGTAGTGAAGTATTGGCATAAGTAGTAACACCAATTTTTTTTAGATTTTTTGGTAGTGTGCGTCGTAGTTCAAATAAATAAAAACCGATATTTACGACATATTTCGTGTAATAACTTATTGAATACTTAAAATAATTGCGTTTTCTTGATATTGCCAGTCAGTTATACGATGCTCTATGTTTTTGTATGCGAGAGAGCAATGAACAAATAAAGGGAATTAAATTATTTCGAGTTTATTGAAAGTCTGTGTGCACAGTATGTATTTTGAAAAATATTGAACGGTAAACAAACAGGACGAGTAGCTCGTTGGTTAAGCTACACCCGCCTGCGACATCGTTAGACACATTTGTCAGAGGTTCGCGCTCAGGAGGCGGCTCACCTTTTTTTTCTTTCTAACAACTACACGACGGTAAGCGATATTCACTTACAAGTATTTTAAACATACTTCTATAATATTTAACTGTATTGTGTATGAAATATATATGCACGCATCGCATTATTTATGTAATCTTTACTTATATTATATCACCCAATGAAGCTTCCAATGCATGTCATGCATTCGAACACAGGAACATTCTACGAATCTACTAGTATAAGTATTTTATTCTCCAAATATAAATTTTCACGTGGTCTTCCACGCCACCCATGAGGTGCCACGACTAGCGCGTTCGGTTTTTGATTGTGGACCTTCGCCAGTAGCCCTATTGTACCACATTTTTAATTTATTAAATTACAGTAGTGATGGGATATGTGTAAAGAAAAGCATATTTTCAACACATGACAGCAATCACCATACGACAGATTTCTTAAACGTAAAGACATGCGGTCTGACACAAGTAAGGCCAGACCAATTTTTTTTTGCTGTAACTCTCCTTTTCGGATAGGTACGGTCTGGCACAGGTGAGACCAGACCAATTTTTGCTGTACCTCCTGTTCGGAGAGGTACGGTCTGACACAAGTGAGGCCAGACCAATTTTTTTTTTGCTTTTTCTTATTCTTTTATAAGAAGTTAATATACCTATACCATTCCTTGAAACATATCCCATCACCACTGTAATTTAATAAATTAAAAATGTGGTACAATAGGGCTACCGGCGAACGTCCACAATCAAAAACCGAACGCGCTAGTCGTGGCACCTCATGGGTGGCGTGGAAGACCACGTGAAAATTTATATTTGAAGAATAAAATACTTATACTAGTAGATTCGTAGAATGTTCCTGTGTTCGAATGCATGACACGCATTGGAAACTTCATTGGGTGATATAATATAAGTAAAGATTACATAAATAATGCGATGCGTGCATATATATTTCATACACAATACAGTTAAATATTATAGAAGTATGTTTAAAATACTTGTAAGTGAATATCGCTTACCGTCGTGTAGTTGTTAGAAAGAAAAAAAAGGTGAGCCGCCTCCTGAGCGCGAACCTCTGACAAATGTGTCTAACGATGTCGCAGGCGGGTGTAGCTTAACCAACGAGCTACTCGTCCTGTTTGTTTACCGTTCAATATTTTTCAAAATACATACTGTGCACACAGACTTTCAATAAACTCGAAATAATCTAATTCCCTTTATTTGTACATTGCTCTCTCGCATACAAAAACAGGACTACTCGTCCTGTTTGTTTACCGTTCAATATTTTTCAAAATACATACTGTGCACACAGACTTTCAATAAACTCGAAATAATCTAATTCCCTTTATTTGTACATTGCTCTCTCGCATACAAAAACATAGAGCATCGTATAACTGACTGGCAATATCAAGAAAACGCAATTATTTTAAGTATTCAATAAGTTATTAAACGAAATATGTCGTAAATATCGGTTTTTATTTATTTGAACTACGACGCACACTACCAAAAAATCTAAAAAAAAATGGTGTTACTACTTATGCCAATACTTCACTACAGCATTTATAAAAATTCTGTGGGTCGGAAACTTCAACACGTAATTGGAATTTTTCGTGTTTTTGGGGGGTTTTTGATTTTTTATGCTTAGGATTTGCTAGACAAAAATCTGCAAAAATTCCCAACCATAAATTCACATGTTCTGAATATTCTCAAATTATTTCAGAATTTTTCCACGCCGCTAAATACGAAAAATGTGTCAAAAACTGATTTTTTTATTTCCCCTATAACTACCCTTCTGATGGAGATAGAGGGTTGAAACTTGGCATAGAGCGTTTTTCTTTTCATCCCCTATCGAATGACGCCTTGCGAGATAAATTTGGTACAAGTGCATTTTTGACAATTTCAGCCGGCTCAACGGTCAGCCGAAAGGTAAATTCGGTACCGCTGTCGCATGCCGAACGAAGCGCGTGTGTGCGATCGTGGTGGAAAGAAGACGGAGCATAATTCTGTGTCTCTTTCTATTGGGTGCGCGCGCAGCTTCTGACGTCATTTTTCTCTACATTGGTAGAAGAAAGACGAAAAGCATAGCTCCTTCCTTGTCTACGTACGGTGCGCGCGCAGCGCTCACGGACACGGCACGCATACAACTCTCGCCTTCCCCCACCACGCGTGCCGCGATGCGGCAGGATGCCACTTCTGAGATCACTGGGCGACGCCTCACACGCCTGGCGTGTGCACACACACACCGGTAGCTCGGGTGTGCTGCGTGGAGCGCTTGCGAGAAATCAAGCGCACGATGGAACGCTCCAAAATTGGACGGTTACACACTAGACAACAAAATCTGACTTTTTTTCCCGTTTTAAACAAAAACAGCTAATTTCGACGAACTTTGACCAACTGAAAACGAATCTGAAGTTCGTTTTTGAATGTTGGTCAAGTTTTAAAGTAATCAAATTTTGAAAAAATTGACTTCTTTTTATACTTTGAACAACAATCACACCGTGACTATAGAAGTTAACCCTTTGTTGTTAATTGCAAAAAAACTCTGCGGACTTTTCGGAATAAAATGGTATATCGATCGCTGATGCATTGCTCGCGGTGTGCTGCGACGAATAATGTTATTGGTAAAAAATGGGATCGTGTGAATATGTTGATATGTAGGTTTGACTGTATTGGAGCGTGAGGTGGAGACAGTCGTGCGGACGAAAACAGACGCATTCCTAGGACGCCCGTTTGGAGTAGGTTATTGTTTTTCCATGGACCATATGACTCTTGGAGGTATTGCACTGGTAATGCCATTGACCCCGAGAGGCGCACGGTTACAGCGTTCTGCTTTTTACGTGCTGTGATGCGTAAATGATACAATACAATGACGTAATGATCGCGTCGCACACATTGGTCAAGACATCGCCTCGAATGTGTTCATTCGGGTCGCACTATATATATGTTACGCGACACAACACATTTCTTTAAAAATTTGATTACTTGAAAAACTACAACGCAATTGTACTGTTGCCGAGAAGGAAAAAAATATTATATATAGAGGGTTTGGAACTATCCGCGGTTTCAGATATCCATTGGGGATCAGGCATCCGCGGTCTTAGGTGTTTCCTCAGACCAAGGCGGCGTAGTGGATGTAGATGACCATGACCATAGTAATACAGAGGAAGATTTAGAAGAAACAAGGAGGTCAGAAGTAAAAAATGATATGTTCACTAATATTGGCTTTGAAGAACCACACGAAGAACACGTTAAAGTGACTGTATCGAAAGACTGTGGAGAATGGCCGACTATTATTAGTGACGATCTTCGCCAAATACTCGTTCAATGGGGTCCTCTGCAACTCACGGACATACATTTTCCAGTGGATGCTACTGGTAGGAGATTTACACCGACTAATTACAAAAGAAAATTGCGTAACGGAGAAACTGTTCGAAGAGAGTGGTTACAGTACTCTGTTTGCAAAGATGCAATATTTTGCTTTTACTGCCGGCTCTTTAGTAGCGGAAATATATCTGTTTCTTCACCGTGTGGGTTTTCGGATTGGAAAAATATGTCAGGATTTTTATTCCATCATGAGAGATCCCCAAACCATATGAAATCTTTCCACACTTGGCGCGAACTTTCCCGGCGTTTACGTTTGGGGGAAACCATTGATAGAGAAAATCAGGGGATAATTGAAGGGGAAACTGAACACTGGAATCAAGTTTTAAAACGGCTGCTTTGCATTGTACAATTTCTGGGTTCCCAAGGTCTAGCATTCCGTGGCAAAACTGCTCTTTTAAAAAAAAACAACGGAAACTTTATGCAATTAGTGGAACACATTTCAAAATTTGACATCTTATGGCTGAACATTTACGCCGAATGACTTCCCAAGAGACTCATGTCCATTATTTGAGTAAATCCATCCAAAATGAATTTATCTGTTTGATTTCAAAACAAATTCAATATTACATATTGAGTGAATTGCAAAACGCCGTATATTTCTCAATTATATTGGACTGTACTCCCGACGTCAGCCACACAGGGCAGTTGACAATGGTAGTACGATTTGTGCGGGTAATGCAAGGCGAAAAGATATCCGTCCGAGAACATTTTCTAGGTTTTGTTCCTATTAGTGATTCGTCAGGTGAGGGACTAACGGATTCATTTTTAAATGAACTAA
The DNA here is from genome assembly GCA_963942575.1 of Priocnemis perturbator. NCBI lineage: Eukaryota > Metazoa > Arthropoda > Insecta > Hymenoptera > Pompilidae > Priocnemis > Priocnemis perturbator. The sequence goes on along the minus strand of OZ012643.1, from coordinate 5,905,270 downwards.
CAAAATACAAGATTCCACTAAAGAACATGCGTGGCCAGGCTTATGACAACGGTTCAAACATGAAAGGAAAACATGCTGGAGTTCAAAAACGAATCCTGGATCTCAACCCTCGGGCATTTTTCGTACCATGCGGCAGTCATTCCCTCAACCCTAGTGGTGAATGATGCAGCGCTATCTTGTCGTGATGCTGTCAAATTTTTGAGTAATGTGCAGGAAATATATAACTTTTTCTCAGCTTCTACCCATCGTTGGAGTATCATGAAAAAGCACGTTACTTCTTTAACAGTAAAATCCCTTAGCAACACACGTTGGGAGAGCCGCATAGACGCGCTAATACCTCTTAGGTACAATATTGAACAGGTCTATGATGCTGCTTATGAGGCCAGTACGGATCCAAAAATAGATGCTTTTGGACAAAATACTGCAGTGGGTATTGCAAAAAAGTTACAAGATTTTAAATTTTTGTCCAGTTTGGTAGCTTGGCACTAAGTTCTTTCAAAGATTAACGTGGCCAGTAAACTCCTTCAAAAAACGTCAATTAATTTAAAGAGTGCCATGGACCTTCTAGCGAGTATAAAAACTTTTCTCGAAAAGTTCAGGTCAGAAGAAGATTTAAATAGTGTGCTTATTGATGCAACAGAATTGGCTAACAAGCTAGGATCGAATCTTAACTATGAGAGGGAAACGAAAATTCGGCCAAGGAAAATTAAACAGCAATTTTCTTACGAATGCGACGATGAGCCTGAAGGAAAAATATCTTTTAAAATTGATTTTTTCTATGTTATTTTAGATAAAGCCATCGAGTTACTTGGCCAACGATTCGAGCATATAAAAATTCATAGCGAAAGTTTTAGCTTTTTATATAACATTGGCGAGCTATCTAACTGTGAAAGCAAATATCTTTTAAACAAAAGTTTGCAACTGCAAAACGTTTTGTCCGATGGTAATGAATGTGACATTGATGGTGAACAATTGCACCAAGAATTATTAATATTCCCATCAATGCTGCCTTCTGGAAGTTCCCCAGTAGAGGCCCTAAGCTATATTACAGAGAATAGTTTAATGGATACGTTCCCCAACGTATTCGTTTCCTTACGGATTCTAATGACACTGCCAATTTCTGTTGCAAGTGGAGAAATAAGTTTCTCTAAGCTTAAGTTAATTAAAACTTATTTGAGATCCACTATGTCTCAAGACCGATTATGTGGGCTGGCCCTAATGTCCATTGAGAACGATGTGCTCAACTCATTAGACATTTCTAGCATTTTAAGGCAATTTGCAAAAATAAAATTTCGAAAAATTAGTTTTTAAAACATTTGTGTAAACACAAAATATACTGTAACCGTACGAACTTTGAAGCCCGCGCCGGCACTAGGAGATCGCACGGGCGCGCGCCCGGCGGAGACCGGAGAAACAAGGAGAGCGAGCCCTACGCGCACAAACACCGCGTGGCCGGTAAGGTGAGGAACCGCGACACTCACTTACCGGCCTAATCACGCCCGAGCACGTGAGGGGAAGAACATAACGGTACTTCCCATCACGAATCACATACCTCCCCTCACGCGGCTCGGGTATATAAGGCGCCGTTCCGCGGCAATTATCATCGAATTCTCGATCACCCTCTGACGCGCTGCAAAAGCCCAGAGACCGCGACTAGCAAGGAAGCTCACCGCGTGACATATTGTCGATCCCGGAAGACTCCGCAAAAGACGGGCCCGGCTATCAGTTCAATTCACGCCGTGCCGCATCGGTATCGCCATAGACGACGATAACTTCTCATTTACTCGCGACCACTTGAAGTAATCGATTAAAGTCAGTAGAATCACGACGTTTAGCAAAACCCAGCATCCAAAAAACCTACCGCAATATCCGACGGACGAGGTGGCTTACTCCGCTCACGCACCGGCCACAGCCACGCTCGCTTTCGTCATCACAAATTCACTTACCAATTACCCGACGGATAAGGTGGCCTACACCGCCCACGCACCGGTCAAGGCCACGCTTATTTCGTTTACCAATACACACAACTCCGTTATACCCGGTGGCTGCAATCGACCTCATCCGCTCTCGGCACCGGCCAAGGCGATGTGCAGTTCGCCAACCCAATAGTAGAAACACCAAAAACCTGCGGTCGGGGAAATCTAACCCGCTCTTGGCACCGGCAAAGATTTCGCCCGATTCACACTCTCCCACCACAAAAAGACACGACGTACAAAGACGCTCTCCGTCACCGGCAACAGTAGCCCGGAAACGCGACGCGCCGATATCCGCGCCGCGTACATACAATAACACCGGCGAGCGAACACACGTCCATCAAGACTCTGTATATACACACTGTACACCAGGCATACAAGAGAATATAACAGCCTACATTACAGCATAAAAAAACCGCTCATCATATTCGCTTCCCTATCGCCCACTCCTGCACTCGTTATACGATTTCCACTGCACGGAGCGGACTTGGCCGTCGCTGCCCGGAGGAGATATCGGCATAGGACCACCGCCGCAGCGAAGAAGGCCGGAGACCCGTCAGACTAAGTCACCGCTGGCGGGCCGTGCTCGCAGGAGCACTCTACTCGAAATTTGTACGGTGACAATACTTTTAAGATTATTGTGTACAGGTACCTTCATAAATTGTTACAAAAATATTTGTTACAACAATGCAATTGTTACAATAATAATATAAAGTGTTACAACCTGTTTTTTTGCCACCATTAGAGATGTGAACTTGACATGTTTTTTCAGTAAATAAATGAGGCGCGGGCCGGGAAGGGAGGGGGGCGCCAATCGTTTCTCCGCTTGTAGTAAAAGTTACCCTTTGTCCGCCTCTGCTGACGCTCGAAGCACTCGGTTATAAGTTTGCCCTTACGACTGTTGCCCTAGGTTCCCCGTAATACTAGTATTGGGGCAAGAGTCGGGCCAGCAATCATGATCGAGGTAGATAGTTGGAATATTCTTACCGTGTTGCTGGAAACGCTCAGACAATCTCTCTTTTCTACCACTCTCTCTCTCTCTCTCTCTCGCACGCTCGCTCTGTGTAGTTCGCTCGCTTGTGCTACTGTCTCTTTTAGATCGGCGGTAATGTCGGTGGAATTCGTTGAATTAACAAGGATGAGTACCTTCGAATTGTAAATGTGTATTAATACAACGATTAGGCTTGAAATTGCCTAAGTTCAGATGTTATGTGAGCTATGTAAGTTACTCGCGATGAGATTCCTTAGACCAATCTAGATATTTCAATTCAGTCTAAGTTCAACGCCAATTCTTCACACGAGAAATGAATTATTCCGTTAGGTTCTAAATTATAATAATACAATGCGTTTTAAATGAAACTTAAGAATTAACGGGTTCGGCGCAATTCGCCGACTACGTGCCGGAAGTTAACGCGGATCGCACTTTCGCACTGTTCACTAACGAAAACTGAGTCCATTGCTCGAAATAATAATTAGAATCTACAAACTACGGTTTAACGAGGATAATTGAGTCCTTTTGGTAGCACACTAAAAGAAGAATATGCACTATTAGGCTCGAAATAAAGAGATATCTAAGATATCCTCGGACAGAGAACTACGCACCTCGCGACTTTACAGCCAACTGCCCAGAAGAATTCGTGGCGAGGTGGTTCCTAGGCGCGCTCAGGGGTAGTTTTTCATACCCTTTTTGCGGTATCGGCCACATAGCGGTCGACGGTATGTACAAATATCCGCAGAACTATGTACAGCGAGACACTGTTTTCGCTCGTTAGTCTCTTTGTCTAGTTAATGAATTTTATTGTGAGTGCGATGTGATTCCGGGACGTAGAGATTTAGTATCTCTCAAATGCATGCTCTGGTTGAAATAATGATAACGAAAAATAATCTTATGCCGTGGCGATGCCTAACGGAGGCGTAGTTAATAAACGAAAAGAGAGCGAGAAAGACAAACAAAATTATTAAGCGGAAACTCTTCGCTAGGCTTAACTCTATATATTCACGCATGCATACCATATATACGCATTCATTCCTTATAATAGTTCGTCGTGGTTATATGTATATATATATATATGTACAATAAGAGTCGCCATATTGGGTAGGGACGACGATGATTCCAAGGCGAGGGATATTCTACTAGAAGTTACAGCTCAACGGTACCGCGCATGCGCTAGGCATAGGCCGTAATATACAAGTATAGGCGCATACGAGGCCCGGACTGAAATGAAATGACATGATTTTAACTCTAATACTCTAACGGCACGCCGGCTGCGATAGGCATACGCCGTAATATACAAGTATAAGCGCAACCGGAGATCGGAGTAGCAAAAATACGAAAATACTAACAAGGGAACATAGGCAACCCGGAAATTCAAAAAATTCTGAAATTTGGCACACATGTAGAGTAGTCCATCCGTAACACAACCATATTTTTGATTGATGCCATAACTCGTTTTTAGGGGGTGAAAACACCCTTTGAAAAAAAATCAGATTTTTCTTCTTCGTCAAATATCTCACGAACGGTAAGAGATATCGGAAAAAAGTTTAATCAAAAACCAAATCGCTTGTTCGCGTCTACGAAACTGCGTTATTTTTTATTTTATTTAATTCATATTTTTTTTGTTACGCCGCCCCCTCACCCCCTTTTTTCAAATTTTTGTCTTTTGCTGGCCGCCACGAAATACCTCTTAACACCGTCTTTTCATACCTGTAAATGATTTTCGCGTTAAAATTTTTTTTGGTGTGTATAACCGAATGTTGAAGTGAAAATGCACGCGACATAAGAGAGATTGTAGGGATAATAAGGCGTAGGCGTATTAAAGCTATTCAGAGATGACAATTTCAAATACATCTTTATTATATTATTCTGTACACGGAACAAATACTGTTAAAATTATGGGCTGTAATTGGTACAATAATAATATTCTTCGTAGAAATGTTTGAAAAAAAGGTACTGGCCGCACCACTCACATCGCATAAAAGCTGGCGCTTCACAAATACTACATTTAGGTACGTGCTTTACACTCTTAAAGTAACAGAAATCTACTGGATTTTGGAACTCGCCGGAATGGGTTTCTAAATACCCACTTTTAAACCAAACATATTGGAAAAGATTTGTGAATCTGGGTGAAGAAAGCTGATTATTAATTAACAACTGTAATTTAATTATATTATTGCGTGCATGCAGATTGATATTTTCGTCTAGTAGAATTACATTGTCCGAAAATATCCGTACAAAATTTTTCCAGATTCTGAAACCAAACACATCCAAAGGTTGAATCATGCCCGTGACCTTCTTTGGAATGATTGAAAATGTCACTTCTTTGTCGTCTGTAATGAAATCGTAACGAGGAACAAAGTTCACATGTGCGATGATCGGAAAATAATATGCGTCATTTAGCGACATCGACGAGGACAGGCTTATATTCCACGGAGGGCACAAAGATGTTATAAACACGAAATATTAATACATTTGTTATTCATACGATAACTTGGTATAAATACTCCTGTGGGTGTTCTTTTTACGAATAGCTACGCTTACGAGAACAGTCAGTGCACATGGTGTCATTCGAGTAAAAGAAGTGTGGTACGTTAAAACTTCTTCTTCAAAATGCATTTGCATAATGTTGCTAACATAATAAACATGTTAGCCGCAACGTTTCAAATTGCAAGTATAACGCAGACTCCAATGAATTCGAAAGAAGTTGACTTGCACAACGAGCTGCGCGATATTATTGCAAATTTTCAAGATACGGATTGCGTAACGTCAATTGAACATGATTACGTACTTGACTTTGCCGATCCATCGGAACCACATGTTCCGCAATTTGTAGAGTACCTTACGCCTACAGAAACGGAAGAAGATAATTATTATCTTGAAGAGTGTACTGTTGATGACGAAGGAGGAAAAGTCGATATAAGCTACAAGAAGAGAGCCGTTGAATTTTGGAAATCCGGAAGAATAACTCATCGGCCGCTTACCAGCGTACAGAGGAACTTTCGAAACGTAAAATCCGTACAGCAGCTACACAGGTGGGCTGCAAGTGTTGAGAAGGGTGCAACAAATGCAGAGAAATTCACATGGATTGCAAAATATGTATTGGAAGAGTTTGAAGTGGCTTTTGACAGAAAATCTTTTGCCCATGACATGAATTTGAGATTGTGGGCTTTGGAGGCAAAAGACCTGGTGGACCTACCCGATTTCAAAGCAAATACCTGGTGGATATGGAAATTCAACAATGTACATGGAATCGTGTCTCGGAAGTTAACAACTTTCAAAACGCGATCTACGTTTCAAGGCATTGATAATTTACATAATATCGCAAAATCTTTTGTCGCAAGTATAAGGACCAACATCCCAACTGTCGGAATTGAAGAAATTTATAACGCAGACGAGAGAGGCTTCAACCTCGAAGTTCATTCTGGACGAACATTGTCATAGTCTGGCGTGAAAATAGTGGAAGCAGCGATTCAATCGGTATCCTCTGTGACATACAGTTAAACAATCATGCCTACTATTTCGGCAAGCGGACGTCTTCTTTCACCTTTATACATCATTTTAAAGGAGCCCACGGGAACATTTGGTCCAAGAGTTTAGGAAACTTTGTTCCGTCCACAAAATATGTATATCGAAGCTTCAAAATCAGGAAAACTCACGTCAGGCCATTTCAAAACTTGGTTCAGCGAAGTATATCTGAAAAATACTAGCGATAACACGATTCTATTACTCGATTCGTGATCGGGGCACTGTCCAGATCAATTGAATCAGTTGATTCCAGAAAACAAAGAAGTGACATTTTCAATCATTCCAAAGAAGATCAGGGGCATGATTCAACCTTTGGATGTGTTTGGTTTCAGAATCTGGAAAAATTTTGTACGGATATTTTCGGACAATGTAATTCTACTAGACGAAATTACAGTTGTTAACTAATAATCAGCTTTCTTCACCCATATTCACAAATCTTTTCCAATATGTTTGGTTTAAAAGTGGGTATTTAGAAACCCATTCCGGCGAGTTCCAAAATCCAGTAGATTTCTGTTACTTTAAGAGTGTAAAGCACGTACCTAAATGTAGTATTTGTGAAGCGCCAGCTTTTATGCGATGTGAGTGGTGCGGCCAGTACCTTTTTTTCAAACATTTCTACGAAGAATATTATTATTGTACCAATTACAGCCCATAATTTTAACAGTATTTGTTCCGTGTACAGAATAATATAATAAAGATGTATTTTAAATTGTCATCTCTAAATAGCTTTAATACGCCTACGCCTTATTATCCCTACAATCTCTCTTATATCGCGTGCATTTTCACTTCAACATTCGGTTATACATACCAACAAAAATTTTAACGCAAAAATCATTTACAGGTATGAAAAGACGGTGTCAAGAAGTATTTCATGGCGGCCAGCAAAAGACAAAAATTTGAAAAAAGGGAGTGAAGGGGTGGCGTAACAAAAAAAATATGGATTAAATAAAATAAAAAATAACGCAGTTTCGGAGACGCCAACAAGCGATTTAGTTTTTGATTAAACTTTTTTCCGATATCTCTTATCGTTCTTGAGATATTTGACGAAGAAGAAAAATCTGATTTTTTTTCAAAGGGTGTTTTCACCCTCTAAAAACGAGTTATGGCACTAATAAAAAATATGGTTGTGTCACGGATGGACTACTCTACATGTGTGCCAAATTTCAGATTTTTTTTAATTTCCGGGTTGCCTATGTTCCCTTGTAAGCAAATAAGTTAAAAGTTACGCTGGGACGTAACACACGTATCAGTCGCCTTGTAAATCAGTGATTTCCGTACTCTCGCCGTTAGTTAAATATTTCATTGCCTCCGATCTTAGGATATTTTATATAGGTTTTCTCGATGATTGCTATTTTAACTGTATTGTTCGCCCTGCTTGTCATGGAAATTATAGAATAGAGCAAATTTAGGCTGGTATAAGTCTTAAACTAGTCATACTTCCACGGAGAGAGAGATGGACCGCTGTCCGGATTCAAGGTTCGCGCGGTTCGCTCGCATTCGTTTTTTCGCCCGCACATGCACACACATACACGCACACGCCCACGCACACGCACGCGCACACGCACATCACACAAACACACACACACACACACACACACACACCTATTTACATACATACTTAGTCTAGCGGCAGGCCGTATAACGATTCCAGGAGGGGAATCACATCGGCCAACGCGTATTACAGCTCGAACGGTATTCCGGAGTGAAGGAGAGACAACAATTACAAAGAAATTTATTAAACGCGATGCCCCGCATGAACGAGAGAAATGTTCTCACATTGCTTTCGAAATCTCCATTCGGGGGAGAAACAAGAAAATACGTTGGGACGTAACACATGCAAAATATAACACTGTCCAACACGTATTTTACTTCGTGACATCTATTGGGTGATTCTTATAGATTTCGATGCTCTAAAACCGAATCTGCAATCCGTTCCTTTCCATCACCCTCAGTTTTCGAAAAAATGAATTTTTAAAAAAAAACACCTTTTTTCAACTTTGAACAACAATTCTGTTGAAACTATGAAAGATAGACTGATTCTATTAGTCGCAAAAAATTCAGCTGACATTTCTGCATAAATTGGTATGAATCGTTTTTGCAATATCAATTTACAAAGATGTTTAAATAATAGTTGAATTGGGCAAGACACGTTTTACGCGCCTATTTTGGGACACTTTTTTCAAATTATCGTAAAAATGGTGCGTCTAGGGAGAATTCCAATTACACTGAGCGATAGAGTAGACATTTTTCTATGGAAATCCATCATCAGATTTTGCGAAATACGTTTTGGCTCCGCACAGGAAAATGAAATAGTCGTGCGTGTCACGCAACGAGCACAGCTCGAGCATGGCCCGATAAGCGCCATGCGCAAAGTACTAATACTGCTCGGTGACGGTACCCAATCCCAAACAATTAATAAAATTTATATTTTTCAATGTCATTTCTCTCTCCAGAGAAGCTGCGTCTTTGCAACTGCCTTTGGCGACATTTTCGGCAGTACTTCCAACTTTGATTTCACACTTCTTGAATGTTTTAAAATCAAGGCATGGAATATTCATACATACGAATAATTTGGAGAGGTGGGCCCAACCCATTCCACAGTGTAATGCTCCTATAACAGAAGGGTTGTTGTAGTTAGAATATCCAAATATTGTTGCGGATTATGCTGCGCTTTCTGTTCAGATGACACCGTGCCGGCGCGGCGACGACCACTCGGCGTTATACTATCGGTCCATAGGATCCCGACGTCACCTAAACGAAACGTTTACTGTCCGCCCCATGCGGCCGATGCCGTGCTTAACGTGTAAATTTACAATAATAATGCAAGTTTTTGCATTTTCGTTCCCTTTCTGAGCAAACCATTATTGCGAATAACTCACAATCAATTCTTGTTCATTGTATAGACAAACGTTTTATCAATGTGTCTTTTCATATAGGGTGCTAACATGTGTAGCAAAATTTGTATACATAAATTCAAACTACTTGAAATATATTGTATACACAAGAACATTGCTATGTAAATTTGAAACAGGGGGCTCTTTCTAACCAAGTTGTGATACATACCTAGTACTGCCTTCGAATTTATATCAAATGTAGCAGCATTTCTCCTGCCCTTTGGGGCATGTTGTTTTCCGGTGGTAACTGGCTTCAACAGCAAACACTTATAGGATGTAACAGTCAAAATGGAACCAAATCCACGCCGCACTTCATTTTCAATACATTGTAATGAAATTGCTGCCTTGCAGGTATCGCACCACAATTGAGAACCAAGCATTCTGAATTCCACGATTCGTCGACTATCAAAATAATCAGGCTACTCCTCCGGTATTTCGTGCTCCAACTCCATAACCCCAGGCTGCTCTTAAGGTATCTCGTCCTCCTGTTCCATAACCTCAGTTTGCGCCCCTAACGACAGCGACAAATCTGGACACGTCGCATTTTTCCCTGTGGATCGTCCGAGTAATTGGGACCTAACTCGTTCGTCATAGACTTTTTTTTAACAATTTTACCTTCCCACCGATAAACTTGCGACATTTTGATCCTTTCTTTATAATCACTCTTCTTGTCAATCTCGCTTGGATACGTAGTGAAGTCAGTTATAAGTTACCTAACACTGCAATAAACGCTTAAAACAAATAACCAGACTGCGGTGTTGCCACGTTTATTAGCCCATTTTTTTAAATGGCTATGAGTTATTATAATGTTACGTCCTCGTTTTCGGCACCCTGCGTTCACCGGGTATACCAGGGATCGAGGACAGACGGGAGGAGCGATCGCACCGAAAGAGGGGACTTATCCGTCAGCGGAGCGGCGCACTGACGTATCGCGTGATATAAGAGGAATGCGTCCGAATGGTTACGGCTCTACTGTTTGTAGCTTCGGCGGGGGTTTAACCGGCCTACTGGTTACCTTAATGTTTATGAGTACGCAGGGGGGAAAGGGAAGGGAAATACGTCAACGTTTGAGGGTCTTTAGTCGGGCTTTATTGTGGAGTCACCGTTGCACTTAGTTCAATATTTCGATATCCGAGTCCTCGTGGAGTTCTGTCACCGTAACCGTGGACGGGACTCCCTCAACTAGGTCTCGCAGATATGCGGCGGACGGGTACAGGTAGTGCCTGCCGAGTTCGTCGTCAAATACGTAGGGGTCGGCGAAGGATTCCGCAGGGGCAGGTTCAGGGGGAGGATTTGGTTCGGGGGTGTGAATAGGGGAGTTGTGGGGACTGGGGGAGGAAGGACGGACCGCGCTGGGGCCGTAAGAGGGGGAGGGGTTGGTTAGGAGAGCTGAGACCTCAGGTTCAAACTGGGCGGCCAGATACTCGCGGAGCCGGGCTCCTTCCTTTCGTCTCCGTACTCGTCGTCCGGCGCGGGGCCTCTTCCGGTGCGGGTTTTGACGGCAAGCTGTGCAATGTTTGGCGCTTAGTGGCGGCCTGTAGACCACGAACTGTGGAGAATTCGGCAGGTTCCGTTCACTTACCCTTGGGTTTTCCCATACCTGGGGGAGCGATGGCGCTCACTCCCGAGGTAGTTCGTGAGTTCACCACGGTGGATGCCGGGGAGGGCGTCCACGCTTGTAGATGGCTCGACGATTACCGGGAGTCGACCACGGTGGATGCCTGGGAGGGCGTCCACGCTTAGGCGGCTCGACGATCACCGGGCGTTCTACCACGGTGGATGCCGGGGAGGGCGTTCACACTTTTAGGTAGCTCGCTGGGGCCCTGGGTAGGACTGGAAATGTAGCCGAACCTGCCGAGTACTGAGTTGACCCGTAGCTAATGAGTATCGCGGTGATTTGATGACGTCGCGATGGTCGTTTGGTTAGAGGGTCTCGGAGGAAGGTCGGATGGTTCTAAGGAGGTGGTTGCGGGGGAAGAAGATAGTTGCGACAATTACCTTGGTTGAAGTGGAGTTGTATTTCTTGTCGATACACTTTCTTGAGATTCAAAATCGTGTCACTAAACTAACGCTTAACTGTCGTGAGCCTGATAACTTAAATGAACGAGTTTGACGAAAGTAAACTGGCGTGAATTAATGCCCGACTCGAGCGTGACGTTGACTATAGAACGGAGGATCGTAATTGAATTGATCGCTTGCTTTGTGGCTCTATTTAAGTAGTGGATTTTGCTGAGGGTCGCCAGGTCCTTCGCGGAACTGGCACCCTAGCTTCCGTTTGGGAGTTTGCGTTCTCGGAATTATGTATTCCCGCGGATCGCTAGTCGATCGTTGGGGTTAGCCTATGCTCACTCGGTGTCAGCATTCTTACGTTTCTACTTACATTACTATTGTGCGCGGTCGTTATGTAATTCCTTCGCGTGGCGCGGATTACGTCCCGGATGGGAGTCAGCGTTACGTGAAGGAATTTCGGTGGCACGGTGCCGCGGCTCGCGTTTCAGTTTCTGTACGACTTACATCTAGTAAAATAGATACGCGGTGCGATGAGCTCGTTGCGAGAATATAGTCGTTAAAAAAGCGGGGGGAGGACGTAGGACGTAACAATAATTAATGAAAACTCTAATTAGAGAATAATTCTATGTACATCAGCTTCTGACACACTTTTAGAATTGTACTTACCCCATATTATCACATAAACCACAATTTAAACTTCAGGTACAATTTGGTCGCCAAGTTCAGCAATTGTACAAACAATGTCAAAAATGTTGTGCTGTGTTACCGAATAATGACAATTTTTATGTTAAATATTATTTTAAATGGAAAATATATCTTTTGTAGTACATATTAATCTTCAATTTTTCCATATTAAACGTACACAACATTATCTGTATTTGGGAAAGTTTTATCATTATGTGGCATTAACTTTTGACCAGATTGTCTGTCCCATTCCATCCAAAACTATTGCAAAATGAAGAAGAAACATTTGAAAATTCGCTTTAATCAATTATGTGCAACTTTTTGTTCATTGCATATTTCCAACTGCAAATTCTTTTTTCGTGCAGCTGGTGACCCTAATGTAAAGGATAAGTCCGAGAAAGCGAATGTGTGTGTGTGTGTGTGTGTGTGTGAGAGCGAAGTAGGAGTACGTACGTGACGAGTGAGTGGGGATGAGCGGAGTGTGCGGACAAGTAGTCAGAGAAATATAAGAACAAGTGAAGTAAGCGGACGTATGTTGGTGGTGTAACCGTAACTGATTGTGAGTACGGCAAAAATTAAAAAGTGGTCAAAGAAAGTGTGTTCAACGATTTTTCCCACCCGTCGATTATAAGTACCTTACACTAGGAAACATGTTCCTGAAGGAAAAAGTTCAATTCGTATTTATTCGTTTGTAATAAATTACGGAGTGAAGCCTTCATATTCCACAAATCTGACTTCTAACCCAGCCGTGGCCCGTCGTGTCGCGCTTCTGTTCGTCGGTCGTCCGAGGGTGTGCCCCTAGTCCCCTTAACACGGTTATGTGCTTTGAGCGGGAAAAGCAGCGAGAACTGACATATTAGTCCGTCGGAGAGGGGATTAGAGCGACTTAAGTGGTCGTTTTACACCACTTGACGAAGTCAGACTTATGTGCACGATTTGACGTCACAATAAGTCAAGTCTGACTTAATTGGAGACGATTTTGCAAAGAAGATGCTTGGCTCGGTCCTGCTTAAGTCGTGACTGTGAATACGCACGCTCGCTCAGCAAATGCTTGAGCAGGACTTCGATCCAAGTCGTGACTGTGAATACGGCCCATAGACCGATTGTCACGGTCCACGCGCCGACGTGGTGAGGATTTGTTAGATTTGTCAGCGCAAAAGGATATGAGCGTGTGGGTGTGGAACGGGTAGTCGAATGCGGGCCTCGTCAGTGTTACCTGCTGCACCCCGCACTCTCCTTACCCTTCGTGAGACCTTGTTCCCGCCTCTCCGTACTCTTTCAATAGAGTCCGTGGCACCGGTCAGAAGGGGGAAGCGGGGAAAAAGATTACCTCCTCGAGCCTCGTCCGTTTTTTCACGGCTGCACCTCTCGGTAGATACGTTTTTTTTTCAGTCGCTAGCACAGGCCTCCGTCGTTTTTCAGAGCTGCACCCTGAATTAAGAGATCTCAAAGGATAGTCGACAAGGGCCTCGTCCGTTTTTTCACAGCTGCACCCCTTGCAAACTTTGAGGATTGAGGATGTTGTAATTTCGGCTAGTTGGTGCCCTTGAGCGGTAAAGGGAAACCTCGTTCGTGGAATTCAAGCGCTAGGCGATTAAATAACGAAACGGCAAGAGATAATGGAAAACAAAAAGATAAACTATATTGACTAAAATATATACAAACAAAGTTGTTAAGGCACGTGCCTCTTAAACCGCGTGGCACACGTTTCAAAGCGAACTCCATCTAGCGTTCGGTGCGTCGCCACACTTCAAAACACAACGAAAAGCGCCGGGACATACGCGGTATCAACATCGTCCCCGTCCCACCTACTCACCGCGGCCTCATATAATCATATGGGCGTCACGGTCGATGGCTCGCGCGGCAGATCAGCTGCTGGACATTTTCGCACTGATTCTCGTCCGAGAAGCTTCGATTTTTAATCTATCGCCGATCGTTTCGGTAACGCTCCGTCATTCGTTCCATTCTCGTTATTTTTCTCAGCGTTTAAGTTTAGTTGTTTGAGAATTTGAATGAGCGCCCAGATCTGGGCGAGACAAACCGGACTGCACGGCTCCGACAGAGGCGTTGAAAGATAGAGTAAGCTAAGGCTCGAGATGTTCGTGGGTTTGATACAAGTGGATCACTGGTTAAACTCTAGTTTATTTAAAAGCAAACAACAAACACTTATCGGTTTAATTGGTGTCTAACAAAACTTAGCTGATTAAATGAATTTTGATAATCGCTTGAATGAGTTCTGACTGTGTCTACTTCGCTTGCGCTCAGAGTTGGAATTGAGTCAACGGCTTCCTGGAAATCACGCGACAGTTCCGCGAAGCCGGCGTCGCATGACGTCACACGAGAATCTTGAATCCGGGTAGCTCGAAGCACCCACGTGGTGATCAACGCGGGCCTTATTTGTGCGCAAAGTCACGTGACTTCAGCGGAGCGCTGTAATTAGCGCGAAGGAGCTTATGCTCAGGTCACGTGAACTTGCGTGACCGGATGCAGGTACGCATCGAGGAATGCGTGGCCCTGCTCGTACAAGAAATGCGAAACATACCGCCCGCCGAGAAACGACGGTTTTGAAACAAGAGATCCCATGGTAGACTAGATGCTAAGAGCATTCGCTCGCCGCCCGCCATAACGCATAAAACTAGAGAAAATCACAATAAACCTAACGCACTTAAACCTAGACGCTCAATGGACAGTGTCGCATTTTACAGGGAGCACGCATAGCTTAACTATAGGACGCTTATATTCTGAATGAGCGGTTTTTACCGTAACGACGCGAACAATGTCGTCAACACCGGAGTGACATTGCATTACACGGCCGAGCTCCCATTTTCCGGGAGGCAGACTGGAATTCCTGAGCAAGACGAGTTGACCGCGCGTAATTTGAGCAGTGACCTTTTTCCGTTTTCTGCGCTGTTGTAGAGTGTTGACGTAGTCGGTTTGCCATCGTTTCCAAAAACGCTCATTCATATGTTAGACTAGCTGCCAACGAGAGAGTCGATTTTCAATGAGATTTACAACAGACGGTTCTGGATTTAACGTGAGAGCGGTGCCGACCGCGAGATGACCCGGAGTTAAATACTCATAATCGTGAAGTGAATCGGAGAGTGCAGCAAGAGGACGGGAATTGAGAACGGCCTCGATTCTGCACAATAGTGTGGAAAACTCCTCAAGCGTGAGCTTGTGATCTCCTAAAAC
The DNA here is from genome assembly GCA_963942575.1 of Priocnemis perturbator. Classification (NCBI taxonomy): domain Eukaryota; kingdom Metazoa; phylum Arthropoda; class Insecta; order Hymenoptera; family Pompilidae; genus Priocnemis; species Priocnemis perturbator. The sequence goes on along the minus strand of OZ012643.1, from coordinate 5,889,995 downwards.
CCGGCGTAGGTGATGTTTTACGCTGCGTACCAGGGCCTCCCAGAGGCCTCCGAAATGAGGCACTGACGGAGGAATGAAGTGCCATTGAATGTTAGCGGAGGCCGTGATACTGAGAAAATTCGGATTTTTGATTGCGGACCTGTACGCCTGGATCATCTCACGGTTAGCTCCGACAAAGGTAGTCCCATTATCGGAATACATTGCTTCTGGAAGCCCTCGCCGAGCGCAGAATCTGGAAAAGGCATTGATAAAGGCAGCAGTTGTGTAATCGCTTACTAATTCTAGGTGGATCGCTTTGGACGCTAAACATATAAATGACGCAATATATGATTTTCGAGAAGAGACACCGCGACCGGCCGAAGACGGCACATGAACAGGACCGGCATAATCGACTCCGCAATGTTGAAAATAGCGAGATGGGCGTGATACACGCGCGATCGGGAGATCCCCCATTAATTGTTCTGGAACGGCCGCTCGTTCGCGAGTACAAGTGACGCAAGAACGGATTACAGATTTAACAAGAGTACGTCCACGAAGTATCCAGAAGTCATGCCGCAGGATGCTTAAAGTTAATTGTAACCCCGCGTGCATCGCGCGCTTGTGAGCCTGTCGAATTATGAGGGTAACTAACGGATGCGCGGCTAAGAGAATGGGGTGCCGAACATCGAATGCAATGGGGGCATTTTTCAACCGCCCACCGACGCGGAGAATCTTGTCCTTATCCAGGAATGGACGGAGAGAGATGACTGGGCTGCGAGAAGATATGTCAGAGGTATTTTCCAAATACGCAATCTCCATTGAAAATAAGCTGGATTGAATATGTCGAATCCAATGAGCTCGGGGAAGCGCGCAATCCTGAACTGAAAGCGGGACGGCATTGACTGAAGAGTGCAGCAATTTTCTTTTGCAGAGACGGATAAATTTGAGAATGTATGCGGTAACTCGAATTAACCACGGCCATGAGGAGAATTTTTCGGCTAAATCCCATCGAGAATTGGTGGAAGCGCAATGATGAACTACGATCTTGGAGTTTACCTCAAGTTGCTCGAGGTCAGGAGGGGGAGACTGTTCATTTGGCCATTCATTAGACGACAGCTGAAGCCAGGACGGGCCATGCCACCGCCGTATAGTTAGCAGACAACTATCATAGATTTCGGCTATTTTGGCCTCAATCGTTTATGTTTGGGACTGAGGCGACTGTCGGTAATTACCGATAGTCTATGTTTAGTTTATTGTCCTGTCGCCTCTGTCTCCTGGGACATGCCCCCGTCCCCGCGTCGTACGGAGTCGGTCATACCGAGACGGTTACTCCAAGAACCGCTTTTTTCGGTATGACTGGCACACCGCCTTGTCCTCGTCACCTTCTATCTGTTTGATGAGTCGCACGCTTGCGCCCCTCGATCTCCTTAGGCCGCTAATTGGTTCGCACGCCAATTAGCGCCCTACGGAGAGGAGAGGGGAGATGTCTATATAAGGAAGGTCAACTCTTTTGCCGTTCTTGTTCCTTGTGAATATTTTTTGAAAGAGCAGAGTGTATAGCGAGTTTTAGTTTTCCGAGTGTGTTTCGAAGGTGAGAGTTCGCGGTGATAGCAACGAAATCCGCATAAGATCTCGTCTATTCGGGAACGAACGTGTTCTTCCTCCACCTGCAGGACCTTCCTTCCTGAGTCACTGGCGGCGATACCCGTCGTGCGCCTAAAGGTGACTCCTCGATCCCTCCTTGTAGCGGCCATTACGGCCTTCCACAAACGATCCTTTCAAAGGGAAGTGCGCCGTTGGTCGGTAGCGCCCTTTTCCTCTGTCTCTCCCCGGACTATCGGTTCGAGTAAGGAGAAAAGAGAGTCTGCGCCTTCCTTCCTTGGAACGACCCTTCGCGGACGAAGAATCGTTTATTCGCGGGCTCGCGTGTAAACCACGCGTCAACGCCGTACTTCGGGAACTTACGCTCTCTTCGCTCGGGCGAGTTTTGTAAAGCACTGTATATAGTTAGTTTATAAGTCCGATCCATAGTAAATTAGAGTGCGAGTAAAAATACGAGTAGGCTTTATTTCCACATTCCCGTCGCGGTTTTCCCGCTCCCCGGCAACGTACGATCCTTTCCGTACAAATTGGTCCTTCGAGCCGGATTCGGGAGTGTAGTGTACAGTGTAGTGCTAGTGGACATTACGTAATCGCTGGGAACAAGCCGGCCTTCTTTGCCGTCTCTTCGCGGCGCTCGAACGAACACGTGCTGCGCCGGAAGGCCGCCCAATTGGAGCGCTTCGTGACGTATCTGCCGCCACATTGGATCGCTCTGTGACGTAGCTGCCGCCATCTTGGATCGACTCTTGGCGCCACTGTCAACACGTGCTCTGTGACACTGGGAGCAACGTAAACATTGCACTCTGTCAGTTCGTTCTATATCATTCGAACTTTGAATTTTGTTTGTGTGCGCCGGTACTCTTTTCGTTTATATTTTCAGCCTCTTGTGCACCTACGGCTAAAGCATGTCCACGATCCAGGAACTCGTTACAGCGCAGCTCGAAGGCAAGCGAGATATTGCATACCGCCTGACCAGCTTCGTCAAGCTAGCAAAACCGAAGCGGACGAAGACGGCGATCGATACACGACTCGCCGACGTACAGCGGTATTGGGATGAGTGCCGCCAACGACACCATGCCATCTCGAATCTAGCGGACGACGCGTGCAGGGCAACTCTTGACTATTATGTCAAGGAAATGTACAACGAAATCGCCGACACCGTGGACGCTACTCGCGAATCGTTATTAGAATATCTCGCCGAAATTCAACCGCAGACTGTGTTTAATTTTGACCCTTTAGCAGCCTCGGCGCCTACGAGCGAACCTCGAGTTAGTGTAGTAAAATTGCCTACCATTAATCTTCCTCATTTTGGAGGAAATCTCGCTGAGTGGACTAGTTTTAAGGATTTATTCATTAGTTTAGTTGCTACCAGAACCGACATTAATAACAGCCAGCGGTTACATTATTTGAAGTCGAGTTTGCAAGGCGAGGCGGCTCGTTTATTAGCTAATTTGCCCATCACGGAAGCCAATTATGCTAGGGCTTGGGAAAAACTCACGAAAGAGTATGACCAACAAAGGGCAATCGTATACGCACTCTTCCAGCAGCTTGTTGATGTTCCCCGGGCGAGCTCCGGTTCCGTGCGCGAGCTCAAATGTCTTTTGAATGTGGCGCGTGACGTATACTCTGCGCTAATAACATTGTCCCGTCCCATCGAGAAGTGGGATGATCTCTTTGTATTTCTGATCGTGTCGAAATTAGATCAAGATATGCGCCGGAAATGGGAGCTCTCTTTAGGAGATGTTAATCTCATGCCCAACTGTGCCCAGCTCGAATCATTTCTGTCGATGGAAATCGGGGCCTTGGGGTCGGCAGAAGCCGCCAATCCCGTTTCAAATTCGCGCGTTGGGAAGGGAAAAACGGAACACGTCCGGGCACATCAGGTCGCTGCGTCTCGCCCGTCTCGTCCTGCTACACCTAATGTTAAGCCTGCGCCTCGAATGAATACACCTATTGCGTGCGTTTGTTGCGGGGAGGCCCACTTCACTTATCAATGCGGGGCCTTCCTTCGTCTGTCTATACCTCAACGCATTGAATTGTTACAAAAGGAACATAGGTGTTTGAATTGTTTCTCGTCCGGTCATATTGCCAAAAATTGTAATAGCAAGTATCGTTGTCGTATGTGTCAACAGCATCACCATTCGTTACTGCATTCTCAGTCAAACAGTAAGACGGTTCTTGGGGTCGCGGTTAAGTCTAGCGCCGGGTCATCCGCTCCACTTCCAGTGGAATCTCTGTCGCAGGATCCTGCTTCCTCGTCAAATCTGTCGCATACCCGTCTGTGTCAGACGATTCTCCCTACCGCGACAGTTCTTTTATCTAATCCGTCCGGTCGTGTCGTTAGGACACGAGCCCTATTAGATCAGGGTTCGCAGTCGTCCTTTGTATCGCGGGCTTTAGTTCAGGCCTTGAAACCGCGCGTTGATCCAGTGTTGGTACGCGTCAGTGGTATCGGAGCAACTCCCGTAGGCGATGCTCGGCAGGTTGCTACCGTATGTATTCGCGCGATGTCCGGAAACTCCCCTTCAGAAACAATCTCCGCACTCGTGCTCCCGAAGCTTTCGTCGTATGTTCCTCCGCCGGTTCCGGTATCCGCGAATTTGACGCATGTGGCACATCTTCCCTTGGCTGACGCGCAACCGTTTTCGCGCGAGCCTATCGAATTGATTATCGGAGCCGATTATTACGGCCGATTTCTCAGGGACGGTGTAGTACAGGGTACCGGGAATCTGCCCTCAGCGCAGTGTACCATGTTCGGATGGATCTTGTCGGGACGGTTAACGGATGCCTCGCGAGAAGGATTGGAATCCTCGTCTAATCATTTGTCCTTAGACGGTGGGGAGGAGCCGCTTTCGACGGAATTACAAAGATTCTGGGAAATTGAGGAAGTCCCTGCCGTGAGTCCTTCCACGCCGCTGGAGGATATGTGTGAGTCCCAATTCGCTGAGACTCACTCTCGTTTACTCGATGGGCGGTATCAAGTCCGACTCCCCTTTAAGAACGCCACTCCGATCGCCATCGGAGATACCGCGCGGACGGCGCTTCGAATTTTCCTCGCGAACGAAGTGCGTTTATCTCGTAAACCAGAGCTCGGCATTCCCTACGCGGATTTTCTGAAGGAGTATGAGCAGCTCGGTCATATGGAACGAGTTCCCGTAGAAGAGCGTCTGCAAAGCTCGGCGGTCTTCTTGCCTCACCACCCGGTGGTAAAGGAAACAAGTTCCACCACCCGGGTACGCGTAGTATTTAATGCCTCCTGTGCCTCTTCCAATGGATCGGCTCTTAATGATTTCCTCCTTATTGGGCCGAAGCTACAGTCGGACTTATTCGCAATTATTCTGCGCTGGCGCTCGTGCAAGTTTGTTTATACTGCCGACTTGGAAAAAATGTTCCGGCAAATAATGGTGCACCCGTCAGATCGCGATTATCAGCGCATCTTTTGGCGTGCCGGTCCGGAGGAGGAGGTACAGGAGTATCGTTTGAGGACCGTGACGTACGGTACGGCCTCGGCACCTTTTCTCGCGAACCGTGTTATCCGACAGCTTGTGTCGGATGAGGGTGCTAAATTCCCACTAGCTGCGGACGTGTTGCGAGAAAATATTTATGTGGATGACGTTATGTTTGGCCACGATGACCCCGCTCGGTTGATCGAAACGCGCAATCAATTATGCACGCTCCTTAGGGCGGGCGGTTTTCGCCCATACAAGTGGGCCGCCAACGACCCCGGTCTATTGTCCGATCTTCCTCCCTCGGATGTCAGCCTTCCTAACAGCAAAACGCTGGGTGACGAAACTACGTTAAAGGTTTTGGGGGTCATCTGGGATCCGGTACGCGACGCGTTCTCATTCCAAGTCCAGATGACGGCCGTTGTTCTTACGAAGAGATCGTTCCTTTCGTTGATTTCGCGCATTTTCGACCCCCATGGTTGGGTAGCGCCTTTTCTTATTGTTGCGAAGGTTCTGATGCAGAAACTGTGGCTTCATAAGGTCGGGTGGGACGAGCCCGTACCAACAGAGTTGACCAACCCCCTCTCGTCGTTCCAAACGCAGTTGAGTGCGCTAAATCGCGTCGTAATTCCTCGCTGGACGGGTCAGTCCGGCGCTTCTTCGTTCCTCGAGCTCCACGGTTATGCGGACGCGTCTACTTCGGCCTACGCGGCGGTTGTATATTTGCGCGTAGGGTCAGAGTCTGGGTTGGCAAAAACCACTCTGCTATACGCGAAAACCAAAGTCGCTCCCGTGAAAATGCTCAGTGTGCCCCGACTTGAATTATGTGCGGCGGTATTGTTAGTACGCGCCTTGGAATTTGTACGCCGCTCAATGGTATTATCCCAGGTACCCGCTTTCTGTTGGACGGATTCTTCCGTCGTGTTGTCGTGGCTTGAGTCTCCCGCGTCTCGGTGGAAGGTTTTTGTTGCCCACCGAGTATCAAAAATACAATACTCCTTGCCGTCCGCTATCTGGGGCCACGTCCCCACAGCCGAGAACCCCGCGGATTGCGCTTCGCGTGGCATCACCGCGGAAGCCTTATTGACACACCCACTGTGGTGGAGCGGTCCAGCTTGGCTGACCCAACCGCCTTCGGCCTGGCCCCAAAAGACAATTAGAGATCTAGGTGAAATTGATTTAGAGCAACGCACAAACGTTTCTGGTCATATTGGCGCGCTGGAGGACCCCCAGAATGAGTGGGACCTCCCTGAAAGATATTCCTCGTGGGCGAAACTGTTACGCGTGACCGCGTATGTGATGCGGTTTGTCAATAGAATTAAGAATAGTCCTTCGATTCCGGCGGGTTGCCTCTCTGCCAGCGAGGTTGAGGCAGCCCGCTCCTTCTGGTGCAGAAGCGTGCAATTGCGACATTTCGGGTGTGTGACGAAAGAGAATATCAATTCCAACCTGCGGCGACTCCTTTCGTTAAGTCCTTTCGTTGACGCCGAAGGCCTCCTACGCGTTGGAGGTAGGTTAACCAACGCGCGACTTTCGTTTGACGCAAAACACCCCCTCTTAATTCCTGCGTGCCGAGTAGCTGAACTGCTCGTGCATCAAGCGCATCTCGCCACCCTACATGGTGGACTTCGCGTCGCTCTCCATTTCTTGCGCCAGAAGTTTTGGGTAATCAATGCCCGTTCTTTAATGAAACGTTGTATTAGTCGTTGCGTAGCTTGTACGAGGCATCGTGCGCAGGGCGCCTCTCAATTATTGGGTAGTCTGCCGGAACCGCGAGTCACGCCTTCGCGTCCGTTTACGCACACCGGGGTAGACTACGCCGGTCCCTTTCAGGTCCGTTCTTCCAAGGGAAGGGGTATTAAGTCCCACAAAGCCTACTTGGTTATTTTCGTTTGTCTGTCGGTGCGAGCAGTGCACTTGGAGCTAGCGGACGACTATACGACCGCTGGGTTCCTGGCAGCTTTTGACCGTTTCACCGCGCGAAGAGGCATCCCCGCGGCCCTCTACAGCGATAATGGTACGAATTTCGTTGGGGCAGATAGGGAGCTAGCTCGTAACCTCGCGTCGGTCCTGCGCGATCGCGACTTACAATCGCGGTTCGCAAATAGTTCTATCGAATGGCACTTCATCCCCCCTGCCGCACCCCACTTTGGGGGGTTGTGGGAGGCGGGGGTGAAAAGTGTCAAGTTTCACCTGCGGCGTATTGTGGGTAGCTTTACCCCCACTTATGAAGAGTTTGCCACGCTCTTGTGTAAAATAGAGTGCGTGTTGAACTCGCGACCAATCGGGCCCCTCCACGATGACGTGGACAGTTTGGAGGCTTTAACTCCAGGGCATTTTCTTGTTGGCTCACACCTACAGATCGTACCTCGACCCTCGTTGTTAGATGTCGCCGAGAATCGGCTCACGCGATGGCAGTTTATTTTTCGCTCTACGGAGGCGTTCTGGAAGGTGTGGGCGGCCGACTATTTAAATTCGTTGCAACAGCGCGGAAAGTGGCGCACCCGTCAGCCCAATATCGTAGTCGGAGACCTAGTGCTCCTTAAGAGTCACAACCTCCCTCCCGCGAAGTGGGAGTTGGGGAGAGTTATTCGTTGTTTCCCAGGCAGTGACGGACTGGTGCGCGTCGTTAGTGTAAAGACTAAATCTTCCGAGCTTAAGCGTCCTGTCACGCAATTAGTCGTTTTACCAGTCCAGGCGAAGTACTCATAAGTTAGTTATATGTAAGCCTAAGAATTTCTTCGTTATTTAATTCGTTTTATTCTGTCCGTTGCGTCTAGTGGTTAATCACATTACTTTGTTTTTTTTCTCTTTCTTTTATTAACTACTAAGACTTATGTTCAACGTTGTTGAAGGCGGGCGGTATGTTTGGGACTGAGGCGACTGTCGGTAATTACCGATAGTCTATGTTTAGTTTATTGTCCTGTCGCCTCTGTCTCCTGGGACATGCCCCCGTCCCCGCGTCGTACGGAGTCGGTCATACCGAGACGGTTACTCCAAGAACCGCTTTTTTCGGTATGACTGGCACACCGCCTTGTCCTCGTCACCTTCTATCTGTTTGATGAGTCGCACGCTTGCGCCCCTCGATCTCCTTAGGCCGCTAATTGGTTCGCACGCCAATTAGCGCCCTACGGAGAGGAGAGGGGAGATGTCTATATAAGGAAGGTCAACTCTTTTGCCGTTCTTGTTCCTTGTGAATATTTTTTGAAAGAGCAGAGTGTATAGCGAGTTTTAGTTTTCCGAGTGTGTTTCGAAGGTGAGAGTTCGCGGTGATAGCAACGAAATCCGCATAAGATCTCGTCTATTCGGGAACGAACGTGTTCTTCCTCCACCTGCAGGACCTTCCTTCCTGAGTCACTGGCGGCGATACCCGTCGTGCGCCTAAAGGTGACTCCTCGATCCCTCCTTGTAGCGGCCATTACGGCCTTCCACAAACGATCCTTTCAAAGGGAAGTGCGCCGTTGGTCGGTAGCGCCCTTTTCCTCTGTCTCTCCCCGGACTATCGGTTCGAGTAAGGAGAAAAGAGAGTCTGCGCCTTCCTTCCTTGGAACGACCCTTCGCGGACGAAGAATCGTTTATTCGCGGGCTCGCGTGTAAACCACGCGTCAACGCCGTACTTCGGGAACTTACGCTCTCTTCGCTCGGGCGAGTTTTGTAAAGCACTGTATATAGTTAGTTTATAAGTCCGATCCATAGTAAATTAGAGTGCGAGTAAAAATACGAGTAGGCTTTATTTCCACATTCCCGTCGCGGTTTTCCCGCTCCCCGGCAACGTACGATCCTTTCCGTACAGTTTACGAATAGTTTACGCAAGTTTACGCAATCGATTTCAGAGTTTACGAAATCGTAGTTTGCCCGTAATTAACAATTTTTAGGTGGGTGTATAGTTAGCAGACGACTATCATAGTTTTCCGTTATTTTGGTCTCAATCGTTTACGAATAGTTTATGCAAGTTTACGCAATCGATTTCAGAGTTTACGAAATCGTAGTTTGCCCGTAATTAACAATTTTAATATCTAGTAATAATCGTCTGCTACCGCGCAGCGCCACAGTGGCCGGGGAGTGAAGCTGACCAAATGCAGAACGTGGAGAAATAATTTTGACGTATCTCGTGTGCAACGGTCTCAATCGTTTACGAATAGTTTTCGCAAGCCACTGTATCGATTTCGGAGTTTACGAAATCGTAGTTTGGCCGTAATTAACAATTTCGAGAATCGGGTAATGTAGATCTTGCAAGCGCCTCCAGTGGGCGAAAGGAGAAGCTGACCAGATGCAAACTCTGGCGAAATAATTTTGACGTATCTCGTGTGCAACGGTCTCAATCGTTTACGAATAGTTTTCGCAAGCTACTGTATCGAGTTCGGAGTTTGCGAAATCGTAATTTACCTGTAATTATCAATTTCAGAATCGTCTATCGTGCAGTGTTGATTTGCTCGCAAGCGCCGCCGTTGGCCGAAGGGAGAAGCTGACCAGATGTATACCGTGATCAAGTAGTTTTGACTTTTGACGTATCTCACGTCATCCATCGACAAGTAGTAGAAGAAAAATATTGTATCGTGGAATTGAGCGATGGGTTGCAAGTGATTCCAACCTGTTGGTTAGATGACAACTAAAGTGTAAGCAAATGGCCAGGCCACGTCAAGTCGCTGAACAAATTAGAGAAATTAATAATTTCTGAGGCTTTACTCCAAACCTCGTCAGAGGAGTGTGCAGTTATTAGCGTTGCTTTGGGTCGACAGGTATGTATAGTGGATATTATTAATAATGTGTGTATGTGTTTATATATAATATAGATGTCTATATTTTTTATACCTAGAAGACCTGTCGATGTCATAATAATAAACATTTATATACTTTGTAGATGATTGGGCATGGGCCCAAGAAAAATTAAATGAGGCACAGGACACATCTGATGTATTCTATTCGGTTGAGCTCTTGGAATATGAGTTAGCTGCAGCCTTAAAAAACCGAAGGAGGGCTAAGGTTAAAAGGGTCATATCTTCGGAAGAAGAGAGTATGGAGTCCATATCTAAAAACCCAAGAAAAGATCAACATATGACGACACATTCACAGACGAGCGGAGAGTACATTAATCAATCTACCAATTTCACCTGTAATGCTTGAACCCTTATTCGATTTATCAACACCTGGGGGTTTGACGTTCATTCCATATGATGAGAATGAACCCCCTACCACTGTTTACGTAGCCATGGAGGTAAGCTTCATATTACACTGGACAACAAATTTCGACTTTTTTTTTGCTTCCTGGCATCTATTAGCTAATTCTTATAGATTTTGACGCGCTGAAAACGAATCTGAAATCCGTTTTTGTTTATTAGGTCTAGTTTTCGAGAAATCGAATTTAAAAAAAAATGCGTTTTTTGCACTTTGACCCACATTTACGTCGGAAATATAAAAGTGAGACAATTTCCTTTTATCGGAAAAAATTCTGCAGACTTTCCAAAATAAAATAGTATATAATAATTGTGGAATACGTACTTGCAAATATGTGTAAACATTGATTAAAGTTGGCGAGACACGTTTTTCACGCCTATTTTGAGGGACTCTTTTCGTTTTTCTGTCGAAATGATGCTTCTGGCGTGGATTTCAACTACTCTACGCGATAGAGCAGACATTTTTCTTTGGGAAACCATTACAATCGCACTCAGAACTGATTCCAGTTTCACACGGGAAAAGGGAAAAGAAGTCCGTGTCACGCAGTGTCAGCAGGGGTTCTCCGCCGTATCGTATGTAGCGCGCTCCATACCGGAGTGTCTGCCGAACCGTCTAATACGCGCAAAAGGACACGTGCTGATACTGCGTTACACTCCCTACTTTTTTGTTCTTCTGTAGAAAACAAAAACCTGTTTTGAATATTACCATGATACTTTCCCAAAAATTATTCGATCGGGCAGTATAAATCCCGTTATGTGAAATAATCATTTCTTAAAAATTGTACAATTCTAAACACGAATGATTTCTGAGAAATCGTCAAATGTTTAATATAAGTATAACGAAGTAAGAACAATTTATTAGATCGTATAATATAATAATATTATGACGTACCGGAGAAGATCTTCTACTGACGAGGTCGCTTTGCTTGTCGGTTATACACATACTCAAGATCGTCTCTGGTAAGCGTCCAACAGTAATCGGCCAACATTGAGGTGGACCAGTTACCTTGGTATCGTTCTTCCATGGTTAAAATGTCTTGATGGAAACGTTCACCATGTTCATCACTCATCATGCCACAATTGTCAGGAAAAAAATCCAGATGCGAATGCAAAAAATGTAATTTTAAGGACATGTTGCAGCCAATTTTGTTGTACGCCGATAGCATGTCCTCAATTAAGTTTTTGTAACTTTCGGCTCTGCGATTCCCCAAAAAATGTTTTGCGACGAGACGAAATGCGTTCCAAGCATTTTTTTCTCCACCTTTCAGAAGATCGTCAAAGACTTTATCTTCAAAAAGTTCACGGATCTGGGGACCCACAAAAATTCCCTCTTTTATCTTTGCTGCGCTAAGTCGAGGGAATTTGTCGGACAAATATTTAAATGCGGATCCAGTCGGGTCCATGCCTTTTACAACATTTTTCATTGCACCAAGTTTTATGTGCAGCGGTGGTAAAATGATGTTTTCTGATGGTACTAGTGCTGTATTTTTAATATTTTTTTCTCCAATTTGAAGGACTTCCCTCCGAGGTCAGTCTCTCTTCACGTAATGTAATGTTCGAGCGCGGCTGTCCCATTCGCATAGAAAACAGCAGTACTTAGTGTATCCCTGCTGCAGTCCCATCAACAGAGCCACTACTTTTAAGTCACAGCAGATATGCCACTCATAGTTTTTATATTGAATTTGATTGCGTAGCTCTTTGAGATTCTCGTAGGTCTCTTTTAAGATTGCAGAATATCCGACTGGGACAGATGGGAGTCGATTTCCATTGTGTATTAAGACCGCCTTGAGACTCAATTTTGATGAATCCATAAACAATCGCCACTCTTTTGCCACGTGTTTAATTTTTAGGGCATCCATCAAGCCATCTACATTAGAGCAGAAAACTAGATCATCTTTTTTGTCAAAGTATGGCGCAAACTTTTCATGACGAGTGCGAAACGAGGTTACTTTGACATCTTCCTGCAGAACATTCCATTGTCGCAGTCTTGATGCTAGTAATTCCGCTTTAGCCTTGGATAGTTCCAGATCACGAACAAGGTCATTTAATTGTTTTTGGGTGACACTGTGTGGCACGAATGACGGATCTTGATCCACGAACGGACAATCAACTACACACTCTGAAAGTTGCGGAGAATCCTTTGGTTCGCTTGTCTCCTCGTTATCTGGCATGATGGAAAATTCTAGCGGAGGTGCGGGAACGGGAAGACCTTCACCATGCGGAATTGGTCGGAGAGCCGATGGTATATTCGGGTACACTATGGCCGACTTGTTTTTTGCCTTAATACCTCCAGAAACGGGTGGCACCATACAAAAATAGCAATCGTTTCGGTGATCTGTTGGCTCTCGCCAAATCATGGGAATAGCAAACGAAAACGATGCTCTTTTGCCTTGTAGCTATTGTCGCAGATTTGTTGCACAAGTACTGCAGCATATATGCGGGGCCCATGGTTTGTCCTGGTCGCCGACCTTCGTTCCGAAATAATATTCATACGCTGTTTTTACTGTTGGGGTGATCTCTCTTCTTTGCTTTTGAAATGTCACCGCACCACAAATGTAACAAAAATAATCTGCACTGTTTATACAATTTTGAGACATTCTTTTAGATAGATTTAAATTTAAATACAAAGAAAGTTACAAAAAAACAGACGCGCACACACACACACACACACAAAATGATTTAACACTTAATCTAAGCAGCACCGAATGAAACCGTATTTCTAAAAGCTGCAATCACACTCAATCCCGCTTTATTTCTTATAAATATTCTCTTTCCAAGATCGCAGCAAACACTGTCGCGTTTCGCCCGCGGTACCGGTGCGTAGCACGTACATAGCGATCACCATTAGCAACCGTTGTCAATATACAAACACACGTACACCATCATTCCCTGTACCAAATGATGATATACAAAACAAATTTCGTCTCTGCGCAGGGAAAGAAAAAAACGTGACTCGCACACGCAGTGTCAGCACGAATTCTCTGTCATTGTTTATTTCACGCGCATGTGGCTGCTCGGCATTTAAATATTTGTCCGACAAATTCCATTCACTTAGTGCAGCAAAGATAAAAGAGGGAATTTTTGTGGGTCCCCGGATCCGTGAACTTTTTAAAGATAAAGTCTTTGACGATCTTGTGAAAGGTGGCGAAAAAAATGCTTGGAACGCATTTCGTCTCGTCGCAAAAAATTTTTTGGGAAATCGCAGAGCCGAAAATTACAAAAACTTCATTGAGGGCATGCTATCGGCGTACAACAAAATTGGCTGCAACATGTCCTTAAAATTACATTTTTTGCATTCGCATCTGGATTTTTTTCTTGACAATTGTGGCATGATGAGTGATGAACATGGTGAACGTTTCCACCAAAACATTTTAACCATGGAAAAACGATACCAAGGTAACTGGTCCACCTCAATGTTGACCGATTACTGTTGGACGCTTACCAGAGACGATCCTGAGTATGTGTATAACCGACAAGCAAAGCGACCTCGTCATTAGAAGATCTCCGGTACGTCGTAATATTATTATATTACACGATGTAATAAATTGTTGTTACTTCGTTATACTTATATTAAACTGTTGACGATTTCTCAGAAATCATTCGTGTTTAGAATCGTGAAATGTTTAAGAAATGATTATTTCACATTACGGGATTTATACTGCCCGATCGAACAATTTTTGGGAAAGTATCATGGTAATATTGAAAACAGGTTTCCGTTTTCTACAGAAAAACGAAAAAGTAGGGAGTGTAACGCAGTATCAGCACGTATTCTTTTGCGCGTATTAGACGGTTCGGCAGACACTCCGGTATGGAGCGCGCTACATACGATACGGCGGAGAACCCCTGCTAACACTGCGTGACACGGACTTCTTTTCCCTTTTCCCGTGCGAAACTGGAATCAGTTCTGAGTGCGATTGTAATGGTTTCCCAAAGAAAAATGTCTGCTCTATCGCGTAGAGTAGTTGAAATCCACGCCAGAAGCATCATTTCGACAGAAAAACGAAAAGAGTCCCTCAAAATAGGCGTGAAAAACGTGTCTCGCCAACTTTAATCAATGTTTACACATATTTGCAAGTACATATTCCACAATTATTATATACTATTTTATTCTGGAAAGTCTGCAGAATTTTTTCCGATAAAAGGAAATTGTCTCACTTTTATATTTCCGACGTAAATGTGGGTCAAAGAGCAAAAAACGCATTTTTTTTTAAAGTTCGATTTCTCGAAAACTAGACCTAATAAACAAAAACGGATTTCAGATTCGTTTTCAGCGCGTCAAAATCTCTAAGAATTAGCTAATAGATGCCAGGAAGCAATTTTCGTGTTGTCCAGTGTTATCGGAGTGTATTCATAATAATCATGATTATTGCAAATGTCTCTCATCTTTTTCCAATATCTCTTAGCTACTGAAACTATTGCAGCTCAAGGCAGTGCCTGTGGAAACTGGGAGCATTATCCTTACACCTCAGAAATTGGTAAATAGAACAAAAAACCATTCATATCAATGTTTCTACCTTCTGTTTTACATATTTTAGGATTTCGAAAATGTGTTTACAAAATGCTGTCTACGATATCTTTACAAATAAAGGATCTGTACACAAAAGTCGATTTTTTGTTGGAGTCCAAAATTAAAATGCCGAAGTTGATGAGGACGAAACATCCGAAAATGAATTGCAGCGGGTTCCCCTAGTGCAAAGTATGGATGATTTGGCCTCGTTTGAGCCCAAACTTCAAAGGCCGGAATTTAAAAAAAAATTGGTAATTATTTTTTAATCACATGTGCGTCTAAAGTACCATTATTGTTCTACAACGAAAAAAGTAATATCTTTCGTGGAACAAAGTATAATAATGACCATCCAATACATTTCCTCCCAACAGCTGAGGTTTCCTGAACATGTAGTTGTCAGCATCAAAAGCATTGAAGTCACGTCACTGCTCATTTGAGTGTAATTCAGATGAATGTTTGTACTATTACAGTTTCTATGGGCATGGGCGTGGGCATGGGCATGGGTAATGGTAAAGGATATATAAGGATAGGTTTGGTGCATGTCCGCGAGAGAATCATTATTTCATGTTTTTGTGTTAATTCCACAATTCTCTTCTCGCCTATGAAGAAATCAATATATCGTGTTTTTTGATATTGATCTGCAATACTCTTCTGCTTTCACAATATTTCTATTATAACTTATATTAATTAGTTGTTGTTTTGAACTGCCTTTTATGTACACATGATAACATCATGAAAATTTTCAGATTCGTCGACTTAAATATTGTTGGCCCAGGTAAGCTGACTATGTGCGTAGCAGCTGTAATATCCCGAGTACTGGCAGACGGAATCGCAGTAAATTTGAGTTGGTAGGGTCGCTTGTAAAAGCAATGTTTTCAAAAATTGCGGACTGCAAACTTACTCCAAAGTATTTTCTTACAGATATACATTATTAATAATCTTTTAATAATCACTAATATTCTTTTATTATTTTCTAGAAGTCTGTATGACCATTGGCTATAATAAATGGAAAGAGGCGGAAGTAAATGACGCCATTGGCAAGTGGCTCACTCAAGCAAAAACGAGAATTGAGCGAAAAATTAAAAATGAATAAATAGCGAATGAAGACTAGGCTAAGGTTTTATAATAAATAAAAATAATATATTGTAAAACAAATTTTCTTGAATTATTCATAATGTAAAACAGATGAATCATATGTAGCGTGTAATATTGAATGAATATTCTTAGGACATTGATGCAATATTCTGAATCATCTTCCTGCAATATTCCCGCAAGTCACGACGGGGCGCACATAGGAATATTACAGCAATATTCCTACAATACTCCGATTATGTCACTTGCAAAGTTTAGCATTGCAAAGTAATATTTGTGCAGCATTCCAGCAATATTCCTTGCTCTCCGTGAATTAACAATTTCAGAATCGGCAACCGTGCAGCGTTGATTGGCTCGCAAGCGCCGCCGTTGGCCGAAAGGAGAAGCTGACCAGATGCAAACTCTGGCGAAATAATTTTGACGTATCTCGTGTGTAACGGTCTCAATCGTTTACGAATAGTTTACGAAATCGTAATTTGCCCGTAATTAACAATTTCAGAATCGGCTAACGTGCAGCTCGCAAACGCCGCCATTGGCGGAAGGGAGAAGCTGACTTGATGCAGAGAGTGCAGAGATTTTAAAGTTGACGAAACGATAGTTTACTCGGAATTAAAAATTTTAATATTTCGTAATCAGCGTCTGCTGCTAGCAACACCGCGGCGAATTTCTGTTTGGGTGTTTGAAGTAATGGATAAGTAAATAGAAGTAATTTATTTTTAATTAGGCGAAGGACAGTCTAGCTTTCACACGATGCAACGCGTTGTATACAGTATAGAATACAATCGATTGCATGCGACGCGCTGCGTCGTGTGAAAGGGTCTTTAAGGTAGCCTTCTGCTGTGCGCGACTGCAACTCGCGGGGCGCGGGTTCCAGGCGCGATCAATCGAAAAATATATATACATATATATTGGCTCGAAATGATACTTGTTTTTATCTTCGCGATTAAACTATGTGTACTGTAACCGTACAGACCAATAGGCCAAGCCACATCACCTACTGGCCAGTATATAAAGACGCCTTCGCCGTGCGTATCGCCGAACACATACAAACTAACATCACTGAACTGTCCGTACGACACAAACAAACATCACTCACCGACATGCCGAACACATACACACCAACACCACTGAACTGTCCGTACGACACAAACAGACATTATTCACCGACATGCCGAACACATACACACCAACACCACTGAACTGTCCGCACAATACAATCAAACATCACTCACCGACGAAACAAAACAAATACATCTCCATCTATCACACATATAATATCACCGTCATACACACACAACTAAGTAATTATAACGGTACTATTTCGGCCGCCGAAGGAGAAGCGACTCCCGGCCACCGACCAAAATCACTCGAGTGGAACCTTCCCCTTAGCCCATTCGGGTATATAAGGCGCGGGAATGTTCCACTCGAGGCGAGATTTATTTCGAGCGTACAGCCATAGACGCGATCCTACTGAGATCCTCTGGCTATCGAAACCAATAGATCATACGCTGTAACTAAAACGTCTGAACGGCGTAGTCCCATACGGACGACCTAGGAAGACTTCGGAGAAAACGAACCTTAGGCCGCGTATAAGTCCTACGACCGCCCCTTCAGGGCTCGCGAATTAGTGCAAAGACACTCGCGTGATTCAGACGATCACAGTAGATCTATAAAAGATAAAACAAAGACCTTCGCCACCAAAATATCCAAATATCACAATCATTCACACAATTAACCTTTGCCGTACGTCGCCCCCGCTCTCGGCACCGGACACGACTGCGTTTGCAAATGGTGATCCATCTCATACTATCATAAATTGATCTTTACCGTAAGCTACCACCGCTCTTGGCACCGGTCACGGCTGCGTTTTGTAAATGATCACTCATACAGCATCATAGACTGACGACTCCCTTACCGTAAGCTACCACCGCTCTTGGCACCGGTCACGGCTGCGATTTGTAAGTGGAGTCACCATACAGAAACAGACAGACGGTTGTCGTACGCCACCCCCGCTCTTGGAACCGGACTTGGCTGCGTGCAATTCGTTAACAACAGATCGAATCGTTAACGTACGCTACCTCCGCTCTTGGTACCGGCCTTAGCTGCGATTAATTGATTCACGACGAACTAACGCACAAAACAATCACGACAAACCAAACTTAGACAACTCATACTTCCAAAAGAATTACCTGTACTGGCAGCGAAGTGCTCTAGGCGAATTACATAAATCAGCGAAACTATAAAATAAGATTAGACGTAGCGTTGTATCTCTATTATTATTTTTATGGACAATATATTATAATTTGAATATTTACATGCTCTATGACCGCACCGTTCTCAATCCCGCGATTCCCGTAAAGTAGAGAAATCGCGAGAATAATAAAACGAACCCATCTGCCGAACACTTGACAAATTCATGCGGCAGACTGCCGGACCGTGAACCCGTCACTACTCGCGGCCGTGTATTTAAGATACGTACCCCTGTCAAAAGCGGTACGGTGACAGTACATATATTTATCTTATCGGTCGCCCGTCGTGGCCGCGTGTAGCCGTTTTCGCGAAGAAACAAACTATATTTATATATATTTATCAATCGGTCGCGCGTCGTTGCCGCGTAACGACGTTTTCACGATGAATAAAACTTAATCTATATATGTGTAGATTGGTCGGGCGTAGCGGTGGCGAGCAGCGGAAGGCTACCTTTAGGGCTAAGTGGGAAGAAAAGGACGTATAAACATTTATAAGTGAATTTTAATGCTTTGCACTCGAGAGGTGATTCTCAGTCACCACTTGGTTTCGTGAACGACGAAAAATGAAACTCATCTTCACTTAAACTCATTTCATTACGGTAATGAAATCAGTTCAGGTGAAGATGAGTTTCATTTTTCGTTGTTCCCGAAGCCAAGTGGTGACAGAGTCACCTCTCGAGTGCAAAGGGTTAATTTTATTAATAATACACACTTATTCTAATTTTAATACAAATATTATTGAAATATATTTATTGTTCCCCCCCCCCCCCCCCCCACTGCCGTTGTCACCGCCCCGGCGCCTCCTTCCTCCGTAGCCACCGAATTCTATTCCTCGTCCGCCGCCCCTTCCACGACTGCGGCGGCCATATTTAAAATTTCTAACTTGCCTTTTCAGATCACTCATCTGCAATATGAAAAATAAACATAATAATTATATGTCAACGTAAGTTTGAGTGCGTGTTAGCTTGTTAAACTTGGAAAGATAAACCTCGTCAAGTGGTCAATGAAATTGTGACAGCGTATATTTGTATAATTACTTACATCTTTCAAGCTGCGCACCAACGCCTGGTGGTCTGTCCACTCCCGGGTGGCCCTATTGGTGATATTTGTGCGCCTCTCCGGCACGGGAGAAGGCGATCTACAGCTGCTGCGGGGCGATCGTCTGCGTCGTGGCGACGGGTCCCTCCGGCGCCTGGACGGTTCCCTCGAGCGCTTGGAGGGAGCCGGGGCCGACCGTGTGCGGGACGGCCGTGCGCGGGCAGGCCGTGCCGTGGTGTCGCCTGGGACAGCCTGCCGTGCCGTGGTGTCGTCGCCGGCAGCCTGCCGTGCCACAATATTTTCTTCTGACGTGGTTGCTTTTACTTTCTCTGACATCTAAAAATGAGACAAAGCAATAATTCATTATTTTGTTAACAAAGCATTTCAAAGCACACTAGAAGGCTACGCGTTTTCAAAGTTCCTGCATAACCCTTTGAGTGCTGACTACTCCCAGCGGAAGCAATCCGCGTGAACGGCACGCGCTTAGCGGTTGCAATCGTTGGGGACGGAAGACTTTTTTTGCTAATCTGAACGATGTTGATTGAATGCGCAAGGCGCAACTAAGTTATAAATGTACTTCCTGTACGCCAAATCAAATAATACAAGAAAGTTATTTTTGATATTACAAGCGCATATATGCGTCCTTAGTCCACACAGATCGCTTTTGCTGGACGCATATATGCTTGAAAATAACTTTCTTGTATTATTTGATTTAGTGTCCAGGAATTACAATTATAACTTACTTGCGCCTTGCGGATTCCATCAACACAGTTCACATTAACACTTTCACGTCCGCACGGTTCACAAAAATTTTCTTCTCTGTCGCCGGAACTGCTTGCAAGATTGTTCAAACGTGCTGCCACCGGCAAATAACGAACGGCTTGCCCATGGCACCACGTTGGTATCAGCGGCAAACGACGGCCGGCTCACCCATGGCACCACGTTGGTGTCACCGGCCGTCATAGTGATAACAAAAAAAGTATTCCGTCCCCAACGATCGCAACCGCTAAGCACTCATATACCCATAGCACTCAAAGGGGTAAAAAACATTTAGAACTGGAATAAAGTACAAGAAGCAGGAATATTATTTAGACTTGAAGGTACTTACGATCTTTCCTTTGCGACGTTCGGTTTGAAACTGACCGCTGCGGCCGGTGGCAGCATATGTAACGTGTCGCCATAGTATTAAGCCACGTGTCCGGTCTCAGGGCACGGCTATGATTGATACCGAGGTTAATTCCTATATTACCCTGAAACTGCGGACTCTACACGACAAATTAATGTAGTGCAGATATTTTATGTTTAATGCTCATGAGAAGCGGCATTGCTGTGTGCCCTGGATTTGATATGAGTATATGTACTCCCAAAGCAGGTAATTCATTGATTCAGTGTTACGTGTCGCCATCGTATTAAAGCTACGTATCTGGTCTCAGGGCACGGCTATGAATGATACCGAGGGCAATTCCTATAATACCCTGAGCTCGCAGAATTTGAGATTTCAATGAATACCAGTTCAGGTTATGTGTGCTTGGATATGTAGGTCCAGTGAGAAACCTTTGTATATATATGATTCTGGTCTCTGTTATGAGACGATAACGAGGTTGAGGTACCTCACAATTAATGCTATTGCTCACTCACTCACTCACTCACAATGTAACTCTAAATCACACCGAAAGCGAGATAGAATGTGTCGATCCGAACCATGTGAGGTGTGCGCGGAGACTGTCCTTCTCGGACCTCGCTGAGCGAAAAAAAAACAAACAAGGCCTGATCTTTTGGCAGTGACGACGCTCTATCGCTCGAGAATCGAAGCGCCTGCATGCATCTACCTCAATCACGGCGTTGCGTACGGAACATACTCCCCCCGTTTGGACGAGGATCGTTAAAAATATAATGAGTTGCAGGTAGTACATACCTGATTACGGGTGGATTGGTAATGCTATTAATGGTCACCTTCCTCGATTGGAAGCGGGACCACTCTTTTGACATTTCTGTCCAAAGTGTTGTTGGCGGTCTTCACGGAAACCACTCGAATTATGCCGTCTCTACCGGGGTGTACCTTCGTGACGCGACCGAGTGCCCACTGCATTGGTGGAAGATGTTCGTCCCTGAGTAGGACCACAGTGCCTTCCTTAATCTCGTGACGGCCATGATTCCATTTGCGACGAACATTGAGTTCGTTAACATATTCTTTATGCCACCTGACCCAAAAATCTTGCTTAACCTTTTGACTATATTGCCAAGTAGAAAGTCGGTTAGAAGGGGTATGAGTAAAATCGTGTTCGGGGAGACTCGTCAATGAATTGCCAATTAGAAAATGACCGGGTGTGAGAACTATCAAATCATTGGGATCTGAAGAGATGGGTGTTAGCGGACGAGAATTGAGTATCGCTTCGATTTCGATCACACAAGTGTTAAATACTTCGAACGTGAGTAGTTCATTTTTCAATACTCTTCTCAGGTGGTGTTTGAAAGACTTGACTCCAGCCTCCCACAGCCCGCCGAAATGTGGAGACAGAGGCGGAGTGAAATGCCATGTAATAGCGTTGTCAGCGAGATGGTTGCTGACACGCATTTGATGATCGTCGGAGTTCAATAAAACAAACAGGTCTCTCAATTCATGGCTGGCTCCAACGAAATTACTTCCGTTATCGGAGTGGATATTACGACACCGTCCTCTCCGAGCGACAAATCTTCTCAAAGCTGCGATGAATCCCTCCGTTGTCATGTCACTAACAACCTCTAAATGTATTGCCTTGACTACAGGCACACGAATACGGCAACATAAATTTTGGTTTTGGAACGATTGCGGAATTTTCGTTCCTTGTTGTAGAAGGGACCGCAATAATCTACCCCAACATTATAAAATGGACGCGCTTCGGTGATTCGGGCTTTCGGTAATTGTCCCATAACATAGTTCAGCTCTGGTGGATTGGTGCGGAAACACCTGACGCATTGTCGAATCACCTTACGTACTTGATTCCTGCCATCTATGATCCAGTACTTCTGCCGCAGAGCATATAGCGTGGTTTGCACCCCGGAGTGATAGTTTCGTCAATGTTCCTGTTTAATGATAAGCTCTGTCACGCCGTTAGATTTTGGCAAAAGTATGGGATGTTTCTGTGAGTAAGGTGCTTCTGCATTTTGAAGTCTGCCGCCAACGCGGATCAATCCAAGCTCGTCGATGAAAGGGCTTAAAGAATTGAATTTGCCCTTCGAAGAGCTGTGGTGAGGTTTTCCAAGTTCCTTTTTCTCCTTGGAGAAATGCTGCTCTTGTATGATTTTGATGATGCAATATATTGCCGATTCCAGTTCCGCAGCGGTGAGTGCTCCAGTATGTTCGTTAGTACGTTTAAATCGTAGACAATAGGCGACGATGTGTAGCAACTTGGGCAAGGAGGAGTATCGTTTCAACAAATCATTGGTCACGGTTACCGAGTTAAAACATTCTACTTTGCGCGATTCCGGAACTTCAGTCAGCTGGGGTACACTGGTTTCGGGCCAAAGATGTTCTTCCTGAGAAAGCCAGGAAGGCCCAGTTTGCCACATGGTGTTTGCCGTAAATTCGGACGGTAATTGGCCTCTTGACAGTGAATCAGCTGGATTGTCGGGCGATCGTACATGCCTCCACATTGTGGGTGTTGTCTTGGTGTGAATATCTGCGACTCGATTCGCTACGAAAGTTTTTAAACTTCGCGGTGTTGAATTTATCCAACACAACACAATGGTGGAGTTAGACCAGAAGACTGTTTGTTCGATTTGGATAGTAAGAGCATCGTTGACGGTGGCGTAAAGAGAGGACAGTAAGACGGCTCCACAAAGTTGGAGTCGTGGTAGTGACAGTACCTTTAACGGCGCTACCCGTGATTTGGCACATAATAATTGCGTGTGAATACAACCCTCTTTGTCGACAGAACGGAGGTAGATGCATGCCCCATATGCCTTTTCGCTAGCATCGCAGAAACCGTGCAGCTGGATGAATTGAGAATCTTCCAGAATAACCCGTCGCGGAAATTGCAACTGATTCAATAGATTTAATTCGTTGATGTAAGTATGCCACACAGTGTGGATACTGGCCGGCAAAGATTCGTCCCACTCCAACTGACACTGCCATAATCTTTGCATTATGAATTTAGCGATCACGACAACTGGACCGATCAAACCCAGAGGATCGAAGATCTTGGCTATGTCAGACAGAATCGTTCGTTTCGTCGATTTCTTACGATTAGTAACTGGTGTTACCATGTATGTAATGGCGTCGTGTTCGGAGTTCCAGTGGACGCCTAAGGTTTTCAGCACGCTGTCAGTTCCCAGCTGCAATCTTAGATTAATATTCTGTGATGGCAATCCGACTGAGAGCGTTGGGTCATTAGAGGCCCACTGCCGCATATTAAAACCTCCTTGAGTCAATAGGTTTATCAGTTCATCTCTCAATTTCAGTGCTTCTTCGTGTGTGTCTACCCCTGTGATTAGATCATCCACGTAAAAGTCCCGTTTTATGATGTGTGCTGCCATTGGAAATTTGTGACCTTCATCGTTAGCCAATTGGTGTAGACTGCGGATTGCGAGAAATGGAGCGCAAGCGAGACCAAAAGTCACAGTGTTGAGCTCGTATGTTTTTACTTGTCCGGTCGCGTCTCGCCAGAGTATTTACTGAAATTTGCGATCTTCCTTTCGCACGAGAATTTTACGATACATTTTTTCAATGTCGCCAAACAGTACGTAATTGTGCTGCCGAAATCGTAGTACCAGAGTGAACAATTTATCTTGGATCGTGGGGCCCACCATGAGGGTGTCGTTTAAAGATATGCCGTTGCTACATTTGGCTGAACCATCGAACACGACCCGTAACTTAGTAGTGAGGTTCGTTTCTTTGCACACCGCGTGACGAGGAAGATAAAACCCATTCGGTGTAAATGAGTCGTCCACTGTCGTCATCTGACCAAGGTCGATGTACTCCTGAATAACGGCAGCATATTGCTGTGCAAATTCTGGCCTTTTCCTAAACTGTCGCTCTAACGCATTGAATCTTCTTAGAGCGGTTGCTTTTGAATCTCGCAGTTCAGGAAGCTTGTCGTTGAATGGCAATGTTACAATGTAACGCCCAGTGTCGGAGCGACGACACGTCTCCACGAAATGACGTTCGCACGCTATCTCATCATCTGTGAGATGGGGACCACCATGTGTTTCTTCAATTTCCCAAAATTTAGACATGTCGAATTGCAACGCGGTACTGTGATGTGCAACTAAACCAGTGGGATGACCGACAGCCAGCACGCTGCCGCCTATTACCCATCCAAGCACCGTCTTCTGTAGGAATAAATCTGCTCCCTGTGCTCGTGATAAATTTATTTGTCCGATAGAAAACATTGAGAGTACTGGTCCCGCACTGAGAAGCAGATCGATTTCGGATGGCTGATGGAACGTTGAATCGGCGACTTTTATATTATGCGGGATCATTAATCGCGACCGGTCAATTTGCTGGCTCGGAATCAATCCGGAAATATGTGGTACCGTGAGGAAGTGCAACGTTCTTTGATAGTTGTTATATCGTGACTTTACAGTTGCCGTAATCAAGTGGTTCGTAACGGTTTTAGCATTGTTTAATCCTCCAATTGGAATGTTACACTCTCGCATGGGCAGACCCAAGGCTGTAGCGAGCTGTTCAGATATAAAATTTGAGCTGGAACAAGTGTCTAGTAATGTTCGACATTGAATTGGTGCACTTGCGTGATTCAAAATGTGTAGACGCGCGGTCACGAGTAATTCTTGTGAGGGAATGTTCGCCATCAGAGTGACACCTGAAGATGATGGGACTGGCTGCGGTAATTGCTACACTTGTTTTGTCGAGCTGATCGTTGGAGACAGATGAAGGAGCGTATTATGGCGTTTTTTGCATGTCAAGCAACTTTTGCTCCTGCAATCCGCGGCTTTGTGTCCTGGGCGCAAACAATTTATGCAAATCTCTGCCTGTCTAGCTGCTTTAATTCTGTCTGGAATAGCTAAACTGAGAAATTTCTCACAGTTGTATGTGCAAAGATTGGCCTTGCAAATGGGACAAGTCTTGGCGTTGTTGGTGAAAAACGTTTGGTTCTGCATTCTCGGAGATTTGATGTGATTGCGGACAAAGGTATGTTTCTGTGCCTTGTAACTGCTTGTGTCGTGGCTCGTTGACGGATGGAATCGAGTGGTCGTAGTAGACTCGGAATATGAGGCGGCTTGCCGTAGGAACGACATGAGGTCGCCGTATTTAGGCATCTCGGTGTCGGACAATGTCCTCTCCCATTCGCGTCGCGTGGATTTATCTAACTTGGACAGAATTATGAAAACGAGCAAGGCATCTCATTGTTCAACCGGTTGTCCTAGTGATTTCAATGCTCGAACATGTTGTTGTGTCTCGTTTGTCAATCAACGTAATTCCGCTGGGGATTCTCGCATCAGAGTGGGTATATCAAAAAGCAATTGGAGGTGGCGTAATATAATTATTCGATGATTATGATATGTGAGCTTCAACAACTTCCAAGCTTCCGAATAATTTCCCTCAGTAGTCGCGAAAGAGTTGATCACCTTCTCCGCTTCGCCAATCAGCGCGGACCGCAAATATTGTAATTTCTGAACATTGGATAGTCCCTCTTGTTGATCGATCATAGACCGGAATCTGTCGTGAAACGTGAGCCAGTTCTCATATCTTCCGTCGAATTTGGGAATATCAATTTTTGGTAGTTTGACGTTAATGCGGTGGTTGGAACTCGAAGCGGACGTATCGCGAGGCGTGGAGGATGTAGTTGCCGGTTCTGCCATGGGCCTCAACAGATCGTCAGCCGTGGCTATTGCATCGTATAGATTGTCGAGAATTTCGAACCTCGTGGCCATATGATCCACGTCGGGTTCTAACAGTTCTAGCTCGGTCTGAAGCTCGTCAAACGACTGAAAGGCTTCTTCTAATTTTTCCTTTCGGACGCGTAATCTGGATTTATCGTAGTGTTTGTAACCGTACATATACACATCACCCCTCAGTCGAACACGCGGCACACCAGGGGAGGCACTCCCCACCATCGACCGCGTAAAGAAGACTCACCAGTCGCGACTCAGACCAATAGAGTGCGACTGAGGTGAGCCCCAAAACCTCTCGCAGGTGCCTCCACTGGTGGGAGCGTATAAAAGGGGATGCGAGGCACAGGCTAGGCACCAATTCTGTTGTTACACAGATTGAGTCCATAGTATCGCTAAACACGGTATCATAAAGGAAGACAAACCCGTCTTACGTGGAGAGACAAAAGCGTCCTCACATCACCTTTTGATACGCGCCTCGAAACGGGGAGTCGTTGGGTCAAGACTGTAACCGTACAAAAGAGCCGCCAGATAAGATCACTGAAAACGTTCGCACGTGCACGGGAAATATTACTGATTTACCGGATTCAATATAGCAGTTTCTCCTTGTTTAACATACATATACTCTGATCACTTCTTTCAGTCTTACTATATACTTTCTTTTCACTTCAAGGCCGTCTTTCTTTCTGTTTTTACTAGCCGTAGTCTACACATCGCGACTCTCTCTCTACTTACCTGTTTCACTCTATCTACTTCACAGTCTTATTTTCGCGCTATCCTCTTCTTACTAACCTGCTGTCTCACTCGACCTAGCCCGTACACGCACGAACGCACACCACTCGACTTCGACTCTCGGACATACACAATACATATAAGACGCGGACAAGCGTTATACACGCGACAAACATCTACGCATACTACCCAGCCTAGACTCACGGACATACTCAATACATATAGAACACGGACAAGCAATGTACACCCGACAAATATCTACGCATACATGTAAACGCGACACAAACACACATCACAGCGACATTCACTCATTTCATTGTCAATCACCTCATTATTAGAATAAGACATAACGGTAAATGAGCTCCGGCAAACGAGGAGAAGCGACTCCCACCGGAGAGTATACGCGCTCGAGTGGAACCTTCCCCTATACCAAAATGAGTATAAAAGGCGAGAAGACAAGCCACTCGAGGCGAGATTTACTTCGAGCCTACACTTGTAGAAGAGATCCCAAGAGTGATCCTTCCGAGTATCGAGTCCCATAGATCACGCATATAACTGACGGTATCGAACGACGTACGATCCAAGACGCTAGGGAAGACTTTTGCATAGACAGAACCTCTACCGATTCAAAGACTACGATCGCCCACCGAGGGTTCGCGGTTAGTAATGCACAGCCGCGTTCGTCGCATACACGCGGTATAGCCTATCTACGCACTCGACTAGCTTGACTCGCCAATTTGCATACACAACATACAATTCAATAAATTCAATTCAATTCAATTGAATAAAGTAAATTCAGTTAAATTTAGATTATACAAATATCCTCCTACATCATCCCCATACATTCACTCAATCTTCGCCGTAAGCCATCCCCGCTCTTGGCACCGGTCACGGCTGCGTTTGCGAATGATTGTCATCTCACATTAAATCTGTTTTCTAAACGGTTACTGTAAGCCTCCCCCGCTCTCGGCACCGGCTACGGCTGCATGTAATTCGTGGACGACAACAGAAAACTTCACCATCCAACACCTACCTAAATACTCTGAGAATTCTTGCCGTAACTCTCTCCGCTCTTGGTACCGGCCTTCGTTACGTAGCAAGTAATTCGAAAGAGCATTTCCTACACGGTCACCGTAAGCCTCCCCCGCTCTCGGCACCGGCCACGGCTGCGTGTGATTCGTGGAAAACGTCTAATTCGTCCTACACCAAAAACGCCTCGACAATGTGAAAACTCTCACCGTAACTCTCTCCGCTCTTGGTACCGGCCTTCGTTACGCAGTGAGTAGTTTGAAAGATCGTCTCCCCCACGGTTACCGTAAGCCTCCCCCGCTCTAGGCACCGGCCACGGCTGCGAGTAATTCGTGAACCTCTGACGACTGCCACGGTATACCATCCCCGCTCTCGGTACCGGTCACGGATACGAGTGGTTAGTCGAAAGAACAATCCCTGATCTGACATCCTACCTACACTGACTTTCATTCTAAAAGATCAAAGACAACCAGCGACATACGCGTATACGATCACCGACGCGATATACGCTTTAGACTATCAAACCGACCATACATACACGAACTGTAATAAAACATCACATCAAATAAAAACGATCTTCGACATACAAATATATATTTCCCGATTCACTCTTCCCGGCTCTGACTACTGCGACCGCGAACGCTTCTTAAAGCCGCGACCGCGAAACGTTCAGGACGAACCCGCCCGCACGAAGGAGGACCGATTCCCTCCAACGCGGAAGGCCGGAACGCGAATCTGAAACCACTCGCGTCCGTGCACACGTTCACTACTTACCCGACACCCGGTACGGTTTCAAGGCCGACCTGCGACACTGCGAGAAACGCTCACTTGTACAAATCAGGAAACGGTCACAAAACGTACCTATTAAATTGCATAGAGTCATTAATAGTGTAGAGTCAGTAAAGAGTGACTATCGTGGTGTGACTTCCTCCGCCTAAACTCCGGCCGAGTCAACACCTACGATCAGTACTCTCCTCAGATTTGTTACTTTCTGTAAAAGGGAACAACGACGACTCGTGTGCCCGCACCGCCCAAGCACCGGCCAGGGTGACACGAAGTATGTCTAAATCAGTAGGAACTGGGGCCTACTGATAACCCAATTAGAATCAATATATATATATAATTAATTAATAGCATCAGGACACGAAAAGAGCAAACGTCTCGCAGTCCGCATATCGCGAAGACATACATACAAATTAGACATCAGAATTATATTGCGAACGCGCGTGTCATGACACTCCGATAATCGTGCGGCTAAAGACACTTTATGTACATTTTTACTACCAGAATATACATTTATCTTACCTAAAATAAGCAAGTTCATTGCCCTGCCCAGCTGTAACATATAATCGTCCCTCTCTTCTAGAGTCCGAACCTCTCTAAAGTAAACAAACCGTGCGGACGTGTGACACCACACGGTCAGCCGCAATACGTTCGCGCGCACAAGAGACACGCGAATAAAATCACGCGGCGATTAAATTAGATCGCGTCCGCGATCTCGCGCACTTTCGATTTATATAAAGTGCACGGTTACATGTTCCTCAATGTTATATAGAAATTTCTTAAAATTTGTCAGTTGCGCTCTGAGCGTGCCTCGGCGATGAATCAACTCAGTGAATCTCCTTGATTCTTCGGTCAACATGTTCGAACCGAAAATTTACGCCGGAAAGAGTGGAAAGCTAACACCCTGGATGGCAATTAAATAAATAGGACGAGCCTACCTTAGAACAAATGAATGGTCAGGTGAACTGGTAGTGGTTGACGCTACTGATTCACGATACAGAGGAGAGTCCAAATGCATTACACACTGTAATCCTGTATAATATTGTTTGTGGGCACTCACGCTCACTAGTCACCGGCACCCACTATCGAGAGTCCCTGTTCGCGGTAAAACGCGGCGAGAACGGCACTCCGAGGTATGAAAATGAGACTTTACTAATGTGGTGCGATATTTCTAGCAAACGCAAAGTAATGGCGGATGCGCGCTTTTCGGAGCTACACTGCTTACGCTATAGCTGCTACACAATGAGTGATTTCTAGAACCTTCGATGAGGTGACGCTCGATGAGGTGACGCTTGCTGATGCACCGATCGCGGTGTGCTGTGATGAGAGGTGTAGGACGTGACGTGGGAATATTAAAACGCCTTGTTCTCCGGACGCTATTTATTCTTCGACTTTACTTTCCAACAATACTTATACAATGCAGGGTACTTTCACGGTGTGTCTTCTTTCCACCATTTCTCTACTGACTACCTTTTCCCGCGCTTTTCCATCATCTCCCCTAGGTGGCGCCGTTGTTCCATTACCAACCTTAGGGCCCTATCTCCATTGCATCACTACAGAGGTTATTGGCCGAAGTCGTCGGCATGTGAATGTGTCGGGTGTATGGGTGAATGTATTGAAGTGTGCGGTGAAGACGGTAATGCGGACGAAAACAGACGCATTCCTCGGGAGTGCATTTGGAGCAGGTTATTGTTTTTCCATAGAGCGTACGACCTCCGGAGTGCTGCACTGGTAATGCCATTGACCCGGAGAGACGCATGGAAGCCGCGTTCTATTTTTTTTTTCTGTAGTGTGATGTGTAACCTGCTCCAATACAATGATATAATGCACGCGTCGCAGCACGCTGGCCAAAAACATCGTCTCTGGCATTAACACATGAGATTTGCGTCGGAACGTGTGTTCACATTTCCGACAGACTTTGATTGTAGCACCGTTTAGTAGTGAAACGGTTATTATGTTTAATTAGCCACTGATTATTACAATGAACAATCCGGCTCGAAGGACCATTATGTAACGTGTCGCCATAGTATTAAGCCACGTGTCCGGTCTCAGGGCACGGCTATGATTGATACCGAGGTTAATTCCTATATTACCCTGAAACTGCGGACTCTACACGACAAATTAATGTAGTGCAGATATTTTATGTTTAATGCTCATGAGAAGCGGCATTGCTGTGTGCCATGGATTTGATATGAGTATATGTACTCCCAAAGCAGGTAATTCATTGATTCAGTGTTACGTGTCGCCATCGTATTAAAGCTACGTATCTGGTCTCAGGGCACGGCTATGAGTGATACCGAGGGCAATTCCTATAATACCCTGAGCTCGCAGAATCTGAGATTTCAATGAATACCAGTTCAGGTTATGTGTGCTTGGATATGTAGGTCCAGTGAGAAACCTTTGTATATATATGATTCTGGTCTCTGTTATGAGACGATAACGAGGTTGAGGTACCTCACAATTAATGCTATTGCTCACTCACTCACTCACAATGTAACTCTAAATCACACCGAAAGCGAGATTGAATGTGTCGATCCGAACCATGTGAGGTGTGCGCGGAGACTGTCCTTCTCGGACCTCGCTGAGCGAAAAAAAAACAAACAAGGCCTGATCTTTTGGCAGTGACGACGCTCTATCGCTCGAGAATCGAAGCGCCTGCATGCATCTACCTCAATCACGGCGTTGCGTACGGAACAGCATATGCGGCATCCAACTCCATTGGATTTCGCGGTGGTGGGGGAAACCTCGCTCAAGAGACCGTGCGTGGCGATAGGTGGCGGTTGGCGGCGCGAGAATTTCTATATATGTATATATATATGTGTATGTATGCATGTATTTATGTATGTTATATCCATTCCTCGTTATAATTTAAGCTTTCTACAAACCGGGGTATATGTTTCAAAGATATGTTTTGGGATTTCATAAAAACTTTTCGAAATGGAGACCGAGCGTAGCTTTGTCCTTCCCGTTTCGTAAAAATGTATTACGCGATTTTCTGAATAAATGGTTGGAACCTGTCCTTCTTCTTTTAGTGTTCTAGGGGGTATGTGTAATGATATTCTGAATTTGATTTCACAAGATTCCAGCTGTCATGTCAATATAATTGTAGACGCTGTGTTTCTTCTTGGAAGTTTAAATAAGCAGAGATGGTCGCATAAACCTAAGTACATAATACAACACAATGTATTTTTCTTCCGATTCTTTATTCCGCGGTGCGACATTGTAAGGTTTGCCGCTTCGCGACTGTGACGGTACAATGTATTGGGACAACTTTGTAGAGGGGACATGGTTTTCGAGCCTGACGGCTTGATCTTTGATCATCGCCGAGAAGGAAGAAAAGGACGACAACGAGTAAAAGAATGATGAAGAATGATGAAACAACGATCGAGGCAATTGGCAATGAAACATTCAAAACTCAGCGTACCAAACGCTATAATAAAACAGATACTACATTTAGGTCACATTTTCTGATTAATACTTATTGAGTAACTCAGTAACTCATTTCGTTTCGTTTCGTTTCATTAACACCTTGCGAATCGTAACATGTGTGAATGCTGCTACTTGTCTCTCGCTAAGTTAAACTTGCGAAACTGTTTAAGGATATTTTTTAAGAGTTTTTATTCTAACAATATATATGTACAACTAATAACAACGAACGTGTGATAAGCCTTAGACAAAGAGCTAACCCGCCGTTTGCAGTTCCAAGACGACGGTAGAATGTGGTCATTATCATACGACATACGTGGTGGTATCGTAATAAAGGTATGGGTGTAAGAAACGAAATACAGGTACCTATCGGCGTAGGAAAGAAAGGATATGCGACAGCTTACAAACTAGGGATTTATGATTATGAAATTCGTCATCCACAGATGTAGGTTTAATGTACGCGACGGAATACATACTTTGAAATATCTTGTCAATCGAATGTAGGCTGTTACTCCGCATTGTCCGCCGAATAGATCGTGAAGACAGAAGCCTACATTTAAATGATTACTTTCGACATTTTTCTAATGTAATCAAGGCGATAGTGAAGTAAAGTGCTAATGAATGGATTGCATGTGACGCGTTTGCGATCGTCGCGTGGTCGATTATATGGGACGATCTGCCTTGTATGACAGGGCTCTCGAAAAGGTAATTTCCCGTTGCTCGCGACCGAAAGGAGAGGTCGCGGGTGTGATCTCGAAATTCGATTAATCGACTCCATCATTACGTTAGAAGCCCCCAACAATGAAAACCATTTTCGCCGTTTTGCCCAATGCGGCTTATTTATTGAGAAAAATGCATAAATAAATTGTCATCGACACATTTCTTAAGAATCTCAGTACGCCATGACACGAAGGATCCGTGGTGAGGGGGCAAGGCGACCGAGCAGTAAGTACCTGGTCCGGGTTCGATTCTCTCTTCAACGCAATTTTTTTTCTGTTTAAAATCTTTTTTATCTTGGTTCAAATGTTTTATCATACGCTAAAGAGACTCTAAAAAGTTTTGTTTTTTCACCTTTTCCACCACTCATTCACTCCTCGATACCGGTCAAAATCGCATTACTACGAGGAGTGGCACTGTGCTTTCCGCCAGTGTTTCGGTATTATATATAATAACCGCGACGCTCGACTAATCCATGTGTGTAGATACATATTTTTCGCGAGGAAAAAGACAAAGACGGTTCGAAGGCCACTATGCGCGACCGATTGATAAATATATATATTACGGGCAATGTGTTCAACGTGGGCATTCTATACAGTGCCCGGACATTATACAGAATGCCGACGTCGAACACATTGCCCGTAACATATATATATATATATATATATATATATGGCTTTGTTTTTTCCTCGCGAAAAATAATATATATATATATTTATATATATATTATATATATGGCTTTGTTTTTTCCTCGCGATAAAACTATATCTATATGTATTTATCAATCGATTATCATCACTGTTTTCGCGAAGAAACAGAGTATATCTATATCATTATATGTATGTGCCCATAATTATGAAAGTGGTCTAAGTCAAAATTTCAAAAAAATGAGTTTATCACTTATTTCACATCCACATTATCTTAAACTATATGTATTTAATGTAATTTTTACGATATCGTCAAAAATGAACCTTTAGATGGTGGATGTAATATCAACGTTATACGGAATTCATTTAGTGTTAATTATGATAGTGGGCTAAGTCAAAAATTTGAAGAAATTACATATAAACATAACTTGAAAATGGCGCGTGGCCCTCTTCGACGCGTTTCTGAACTACATAGTAAGCTGGTAAAATAAATGATAACGAAAACGCCAATTCCTTTCCACCGAATGACCGTGATTTCGGTTTGATAGAAATGAAAATAAAAAAAGCAACTTACTGATACAACCCTGAGCATTATTATGAATTGATAGAAAAGTGTAGAAGGAGAAAGCCATTTTCGATAAAACGAATGTCGCAGCCGGATTTTATTTCAACGAAGTCACTAGAAGAATCAATAACAAGAAGAGTAAAAAATACCGCGGGCGAATCTGTCTCTTAGCTGAAAATTCAATGGATGAGATTGTTGAAAAATGAACCTTATAAAATGTTCTATAAAACTTCTTTAGATGATTCTAAATTCCACGTTTTGGATCTTTCACCTAAAAGTGGAAGACCAAAAATATACGAAAATATTAAATTACTTCCATTATACACCACCCCTAGACCAGTAATGGAAGAAAAACGTAAAGATATTATGTGTTTACTACCATTCATCCCTCCAGTTTATCAGGAACATTTTAAGAATCTTAAAAACTAGAGAAAATGATAAAAATAGATTACATTTTAAAAATAACACGGTCCAACAAATTTTGACTTTTTTTATGCTTCGTAATATCTGTTAGGCGATTCTTATAGATTTCGATGCTCTAAACCCGAATCTGCAACCCGTTCCTTTCCATCACCCTCAGTTTTTGAGAAAATGAATTTTGAAAAAAAAAAACACCTTTTCTCAACTTTGAACAATAATTCTGTTGAAACTATAAAAGATAGACAGATTCTATTAGTCGCAACAAATTCAGTAGACATTTCTGCATAAATTGGTATGAATGGTTTTTGCAATATCCATTTGCAAAGATGTTTAAATAATAGTTGAATTGGGCACGACACGTTTTGCGCGCCTATTTTGGGACACATTTTTCAAATTGTTGTGAAAATGGTGGGTCTAGCGTGAATTCCAATTACACTGAACGATAGAGCAGACATTTTTCTATTGAAATCAATCATCAGACTATGCGAAATACGTGTTGGCTTCGCACAGGAAAATGTTAAAGATACTCGTGGCGTGTCACGCAAAGAGCGCAGGGGACTTGGCGCGCAGGGTTAGCGGCGCTCGGGCCACTCCGCAGCAGAGCGCGGTCAATACGGTAATGTCGGAGAACCACTGCGCTCGTTGCGTGACACGCACGACTATTTCATTTTCCTGTGCGAAGCCAAAACGTATTTCGCAAAATCTGATGATGGATCTCCATAGAAAAATGTCTGCTCTATCGCTCAGTGTAATTGGAATTCGCCCTAGACGCACCATTTTGACGATAATTTGATAAAAGTGTCCCAAAATAGGCGCGTAAAACGTGTCTTGCCCAATTCAACTATTATTTAAACATCTTTGTAAATTGATATTGCAAAAACGATTCATACTAATTTATGCAGACATGTCTGCTGAATTTTTTGCGACTAATGGAATCAGTCTATCTTTCATAGTTTCAACAGAATTGTTGTTCAAAGTTGAAAAAAGGTGTTTTTTTTCAAAATTCATTTTTTCAAAAACTGAGGGTGATGGAAAGGAACGGGTTGCAGATTCGGTTTTAGAGCATCGAAATCTATAAGAATCACCCAACAGATGTCACGAAGCAAAATACGTGTTGGATAGTGTAATTAATAAATGTTCATGAATTATTATATTAAAGTTATTGTTTCAAATAAAACTCATACTTCTTTATTGCTTTAAGTCATTTATAGGACATTCAATTAATTTTGAAAATGGTCTAAGTCAATTAGAGCTTTAAAAACAACATTTTCGTATGAAATTCATACAAAATTTCATATTCATAATAAATTTCCATTAATTAATATAAAAATATTTTTTAATTCGTTCAAACGCAATTCATTAAATATATCGAAACAAGAAATATATGACTTAGACCACTTTCATAATTATGGGCACATATATGTATCAATTGGTCGCGCGTCGCGGTCGCGAGCAGCGGAAGGCTGTCTTTATAGCGCTAAGAGGGAGGAAAAGGACGTATAAACATTTATAAGTGAATCCTAACCCTTTGCACTCGAGAGATGACTCTCAGTCACTTTTCACGAAAAGTGTCCGTCGTTCACGATGCCAGATAGTGACTGAGAGTCATCTCTCGAGTGCAAATGGTTAATTTTATTAATAACTACGTTAAATCTAAATACACGGATTACCTATATATAATATTAGTTTAAATATATAAAAATTTTATGTTTGATAAATGTAAATGCTATTTTTTCCGGCTGTTTGTCCACGTTGTGGGCCCTCTCTTTGCACGGTATTGGTGTTTCCTCCAACACCACCACCGCCCCTTCCGCGGCCACTCCGTCTCCGGCCATATTTTATTTGCCTTATTTCTCTCCTGAGATCTGCGACCTGCAATATGCAAAATAAACATAATAATCAATAACAAGTGTGTATGTTGACTCCACTGACCCGATAGAATGATAGTTGCCATGTTGAAAGTGCTACATCCACCATCTTATTTATGGCGGTTTGGACTTTCAATTAGTAAGTAAGTTGTATCCTATGATTCCGATGATACATGATACATCCAGTGTAAATAGAGATCAGTGTTACGAAGCAGTGTTTAACCTAAAATCATTATACAAATTTCAATTATAAAAAATGTATGCAAAAATGTATTCACAAAAGTCTCTTACATGTTATATATATGTATTAGAATTGAAATACATTTACCTACGTATATGGGGACTAAGAGCGGGTACTACAGAGATGTTCTACGTATGTTCTCAGTATATTATTACGATCATCTCAGTACAGTCAGTATCAGCACAGAGTACTCGCTGTATACCATCGGTCTTGAATGTGACGCTTATTGCCGCTCGTGTACGCAGAGCTGATTGTATTCTGTAAGCAATATGATAATGAAGCAGCATGAATGTATCTGTAAGTGAAATGCAAGTAAAATGCAAGTGATATGCAAAGATGAAGTACCTTTTGTATTAAATTTGTCTTGTGACTCCCATCTTGTTGAACCACCAGTTGCTATTTTTGTTGTAAACCTTTTCTTGAATCGGTTCTAGCCCGTTTGAATGACTGACGCCATCAAATCTGTAATATAAATTTAAGCACAATGTGACCGATTTCCGATGAATTGATTTTCGATTACAAGTGTCTGTGATTTACTTATTTCTTTGTATGTGTTGTAAGCTGTTGCTTTGTTCCTTCCCATCATGCGGTACAATATGAGCTTTTGAAGTTATCGGATATTTTTTTTTTTTTTTTTTTTTTCGAGGAGGGGAAATGCATTACGCATACCCGGCCTTAATGGGGTCGGGTTATGTGGGACTCTCCCCCCAGGAGATGAAACTCTTAGGAGGCATACCCACTAAAACCCCTCCTCGCCCTCCTTCGGTGAATCAGGCGCCTCTCGGCACTGTCCCAACGTGCGCCTGCGAAATAAATATACACAAGGTTATGATGATTTCAAATTATATAATGTACAAGCAATAAAAATACAAACATTCCACTTATCTTCATGTTTTTCCAATTACTTCTTCATAGGCCATGGAACAGCTCTTCATATGCGCTGATCTGCACTCGCCGGTGCAATTGCGAAGCTCGATTGCAATCGGACAGTTCTTCATATGCGCTGATCTGCACTCGCCGGTGCAATTGCGAAGCTCGATTGCAATCGGAGAGCTCTTCATATGCGCTGATCTGCACTCGCCGGTGCAATTGCGAACCTCGATTGCAATCGGACAGTCTTCATATGCGCTGATCTGCACTCGCCGGTGCAATTGCGAACCTCGATTGCAATCGGACAGCTCTTCATATGCGCTGATCTGCACTCGCCGGTGCAATTGCGAACCTCGATTGCAATCGGACAGCTCTTCATATGCGCTGATCTGCACTCGCCGGTGCAATTGCGAACCTCGATTGCAATCGGACAGCTCTTCATGTGCGCTGATTTGCACTCGTCCATGCAGTCGCAAACTTTCAGGTTCAGGAATTCATGTTGCAATGAAAATGGCCCCAATCGGTGTAATTGCCAAATTGCCGTCACATCCTTCTATGTCGGGCTGCATGTCGTCGCATTTGAGCCATCGTCCTGATGGTTTGCTGCAGTACCCAACGAAATGGCCGGAGAAATAGTCGATTATACCAATCAAGGTAAAATTGGATTTTCCCAAATCCAATGTGGTCGGAACATTTGCCAATCGGCATTTCATGCCATAGCGCCTTGTAGGATCCGCCCTTGTATCCAGATCAATAAAAATGTGGAAATGTGGACGGATCGTTTCAACGACTGTACCCAAACAGTTCTTCTGTCGACATTTCACTTTATAATAATTTTCCTGAAAGTCGAGTGCTTTTTGCAGTGCTCCGAATCCTTTTGTGTTGATGGTTTTAATATTCACCGCAAAGTATGGAATGTCCGTTGGTAACGATGAGAGGCATTCCGGTCTGTTACATTGCGATGATTTTCTTGCACTTGGCTCAGTCGGTTCCGATGACGAGAAGAGGTGTTTCCAGATGGCTGTTATGGAGTCTTCGCCATTTAATTTAAATGGTACGATGGAAGGTGTGTCAGAATCCCTTATAAGCGGGTAAAATAGGTTGAGAAGTATAATGCATTGCCGCAATATCTCCTTTGTTGGGCCAGCTTGCATAAATTTGCATAAGAATTTCAATCCATCATTGCTTGACGACTGTATACGGAAGTTATACCGTGAATCGTACAGTGCGCCAAATTGCAATATGTGAATGATGGCGTCAAACCCACAAGTGTGTTGCAAGTCGACGGCTTTATTGGCCACTTTCATGACGCCGTATTTTAAACCGTTCTTCAGAAAAAATCCTCTTCTACCGTTGTTGTCGAATCGCTCGTTGAGAAGACGTATTTGTGGGTATGGCTGGAAGTAGAATCCTTCCTTGGCAGGTTTGATCTTCGTTGACTTTAAATTTACGTTTTCCTGCTCGTCTTCTGCGACTTTAATCGGTGACACTTCTTCTTCATCTGAAGAGATTACGAAGCATTCATCGATTAACGGCGAACTCGAGAAAATGGGGTTTCCTGGCACCGGCGACGAGAATTCCCCATCTTCGGCATTTCTTGGGTCTTCTTGGTTTGTGAGGCTTATTGCCTTAGTATCCACCAAGAAGGTATCCTTATTTATAAATCCTTTCCAGGCTTCACCACTCTTGAAGTTGGAATCATCCATCATGGGCGCTCTTCTGCACAATGGACTTATTGAAGCGAAATCCATCTGTAGATTGCGTTGTTCCAATGGTAACTTCAATTCTTCATCCGTTGAATGCGGTGTTGCCTCTTTCCCAACGAGGTCTGTAAGCTTCGGCGAAACTGATGACCTTATTTCTTCCTTTGGTGTATGCGGAGGTGCTATAGGTTGCCTGCGGTTGTGATTGAAGTGCTTCAATTTGGCTGCTACTTCGTTGGTGCCGGAATATGAGTCGCGAATATGCTCCTTCAAGAATTTATTCGCCGAACATGGCAGAGTGATGCCTTCAAAAATTTTTCTTCTGACTTCCGCAAAGTATCCTTCTTGAAACGCTGTCGATGCGTGCGTTTGTCTGCCAGGGAAAGCTGCTGCAATCCATAGCGAAAATTCCTTGGCAATTCGTTCCAGTGGCTGTATGAATTCCGGCAAATAAAAGCCGTTGACCGTATAGAATTCCCCTTGATGCTCCTGAGATGGTGTCGACATTGTGATGAGGCTCTTGATCCATTTATGGGTGACAGTCAACTTGTCACCATCCTCTTCTTCAGTCGAATTTAGAGTCGTTTCGACTTCCTCTTCGACTTCGATGTTCTCGATGGATGTTCGCAGCTGGTCAATCGCTGGTTGGTGTTGAGCCATGAAATCGTCCAAGGTGCGTCTGGTTTCCAAAACGGTTAATTTTTTCCCGACACCGTGGTGCGGACATCCTGATCGGGATGTAATGCGACGATGCATGTTAATAGAAAAACATGCTCAAACTGTTGCACTGTTTGACAGTCGATCATCAATGCCACTGTCCGTATGTAAAATCCTCTCACCACAGGATGGCGTAGATTTTTTATACATTTCCACCTGGTGATGATAGCCATTTGATGAGCGACATCCGCTCTTATGAAGGTGTTGAATTTCTGAGGTGTTTCGTGGTTGTCCTTAACAGCCCATTTAAAGAGCACATCCACGTACTCTTTTAGGCTCATTCTGTTGAATGCGTCGCACATTGCCAACAACAGAGCACGTCCAAGGTCGGCGACAGCTTCGTGAGGTATGGAGGCTCCACATCCCCGTATCCATTCCTGAAGCCAGAAGGTGATGAATGCGGCGTCATGTTTTTCGGTCAGCATCTGGTACACCGGAAGTGTCTTGCCTTCGAAGTTGATGGTGTTGGTGTACAGAAAAATGTGGCGAGTTTTTCTTCCTGGAAACGTTTCGAACGTTTTCACCATCTTTCCCGTTGCATCCACACAAATTCGAGAGAGTCCCTTTGTCACTCGACAGTATTCCTTCTCGACGAATATTTGCTCGGGACTGCAGTAGAAGACGTAAAACTTCTTTGCTCCTATCTTCCGAATAGTGTTTTCGTAGCGGATGTCCTGAAGCATATTTCTGATGCTGGTTATCATATCCATCTTCATGTTTGGTTTAATGCCAAGATCTTCTTTGTTCACTTCCATCTTGGCTTGGCGGTAAACCTGGCATTTTTGGATCTACGGAGGTTCGTTCTCTCCAAATTCCCTGTTGTCAGCAAGTACATTTTGGCGATGTCCTGCGACTCCTCTTCGTTGCGATGTCCTTCGACCTCCTCTCGTCCAAGGGCTTTCCTTTCGGGACCATTCAATGGTCGCTTAACATCCTCATGATAATCATTACGCGTATCACGTGTTCGGATGGTTAAATGAAGCCTTCCGTTAACCGGCTTTTTGTCGGAAAACCCAAAAATTTTGTTGCTGCATTTCTTGCTTCGGCACGATCCTTGGAATTTTAAGTATAATCCAGCGGCGTCATTCGTATTTTCTTCTTTGGTTTCCTCGCGTATGTACGACCATTTGCCCACGAAAGCACATGGGAGTCGGTACATATTCCAGAACGCCTTGAAAATGACATTCGGCCAAACGCGTGGGTTGAAATGATGATCCTCGGACGCTTCGGCGGGCTTAATTTGTTCCCACTCCCTGGGTGAGAGGACCAGGAGGAAACTGTCGGCGTCCTTCCCAGCGTTTTCAATTTGTTCGTCGCAGTACGAAGATTGGGCCGATTCGGAATCCCCCGATGGTTCATTGTCGACGGTGTTGCAGAGCACCAGTTCCCTCGTTGGTTTTGATGACTCCACTTCTATGCCGAGGCTTTCACGAGCCGCTGCCAAATTCCCACGCTCATTTTCCCTGACGTGTAAATAAACCGTGTGTGGTTTCCACCTTCCATCGAGGTCTCTGCTCATTTCCTTCCAGACGTTTGATGAACTGGGCGGAAATTCGTTGGTCCTGAAGTAATTCATATACTTCTGCATCAGCTGAACGGCCTCCTTGTCCGTGACCGTGCGCGGGCGTCCCATCTGAAAATATGAAAGGAAAATAGTACATGTTACATTCAACATACATTGCAGTAATGACATAATTGCCTAAAAACCGATTCGAAAGGTGGTCTAAAAAGGATTAAATAATTCTTCATGTTTGAGGGCTGTGCCAAAATGGGTGCGGACCCAATGTAGGGTCTGCGTTAGGTCACCGACGTGAGAAAATCAAAATTATTTTGTTCTTTTCAACGCACCTTTAAATTGGTGTTCACCTTTTTGTCAATTTTGTTTTGTTTATTCGAAGTCGGTTAAAAGATTTTATACGTCGAATGACAGACTTACCTTTAATCAAACTGATGCGAAACTAGTGAGGCTTGTCGTTGTGCTCTCCACAACTTTCTGCTACTATTGCCTGTAACAGAAACGAGCAGTTATTCACCGCCTACATGGCAAATAACGGGGTTCTTCGTCGCTAATTCGTTCGCGAAACGACTTCATGTTATTGCAAATAAATTATCTGTAATATTGAAATCAAAATTGTGTATAATGAAAATAATATCAACAATTATCGAGTTCCTTGGTCTTATGAAATAGAAGTGTGGGACGTTACATTTGAACCCTATTTGTTTCAAAAAGCGGTACAATATTCTCTGTTTGGACGTTCTGCTTGGTATCCGTGCGGTGGTGCTATCCGTGATGGATTGCCTGCAATGAAATATAGACAGTAAATAGTCTGTTAAACCACAGATGGAATTTCCTTAAATCGACGTTAATAAAGTTTTTAAGGGAATATGTGCAGGCAAAAATGTAATTCCATTTTAAACATAGACATTACTATACCATTGAGCCTTTTCCTCTGTAATTTTGTCTAGTACCTACATACCATTTGCAGGAAAAAAGCTTGGTAGTAACAACCGCGAATGCCCTGTATATATACATTTAAAAGTAATACATATCGTAGAGTTGGTTGAAACTCGAATAGAAATCATTTTCGGTCCGGACGTAAAATACGTGCTAAGAAAGGTTGTACTATTGAGATATTTTAATTAGCCCAACCGCGACCAGCGGTCGGTGGAGGTTTCGGTTTTCCATTGAAAGGGGTTTTGCGGTTATTGGCGAGATTTATGATTTATGATGCTTTCTTCGACATTACGAACGTTGCGACATTTCGTGCCCAGGGTGCGACAATGGACATACCTACGGATTACAATATCAAAGGTGATTAAACCGTTCGCGTATTTATTTCTTTGGGATTTCAGGATAGGAGAGAGCGTTCTTCAACCAAATACACGTCGTAGCAAAAACGTACAGATAAATATGATGGAACTTGATCAGAACTGTTGGAATATACTATATACAATTTTATCGCCTTCTATTTTGAAAACAAATCTGTGACGTTAAAATTTCAAAAACCATGACTTTCATAAAATGTTACTTTTTTGTTAAAATGGTACTATTTTACAGATAATGCATAATACGCAGTAATTGTCATTTATTATATTATATCTTAGGTATATATTACTACCACGGAAAGATTACCATTATTGAAACGAAAATGGAAATACACTCAATATTAATATGACACAATACTTTAACATAAAACGGATGTAATTTATCCCATGAATTTTTTAAACAATTATCAATAAATAAACTAATATTTTTTTGAAGTCAAAAATAATTTAGAGAAATACTACCATGAATAATTCATCGAATCCTCATCGATTACAGAGTGATCATTATCATCGATATCGGGCACAAACGCGTCGACGACTACACGAGTCAATCAAAGCTCTCGTGGATCCACTGTTCTCTCGATCGCGTTCAAGCTCAAGACATTGGTGCCCGATTTGGCTTTGGGCGGCAAGCCCACAATGGTTCGTGAGATGCCTAATGCGAAATGTGGCACCACTGACAGAAACTCATGCCGGCCTCTATGCGAAATGAAGACGCCACGCGCGATTTTGGTTGAAAGGGAACGGAAAGTAGTTCTGTCCTTTTTCATGTGACGTACAAGCGAGCAGTGCTACAAACGTCACGCGACGTTGGCGGAAAGGAGACGGTGCATAGTTCTGTCCTTGTCTCTACGCGGGGCTCAGAAACGACGCGCGCAGCTCTCACACGCAAGGCACGCAGCAACTTGCGCGTATCCCCATTCCCGCAAGTACCAATGGTCGGTGTCCGTATCCAATACGTTCGTACTCTGTGGCGCCCCTTTTCCCGCCCACCTAAAGACCCTTTAATCAGGGTCACGAAATTAATCTATCGATTTTGATTGATGCCGCCATTTCCCAATAAAAGTACTAGATACAGCGCGATTTTATACGACCGCTATGGATGTGTCTGTACTCTATACAACTTGTAGTAAATAAAGTTCCTTATATGCATTTTGAGGGCAGTGTGTAACATAACAAATTCAAAAAGAAAGAATGAAAACAGACTTCAAAACTGCATAAAAACGGATAACATAATTTTTCGTTTTTGATGTCGGTGGCCAGATAGAAGCCAACAACTAGTTACATCGATTTCCAAACCTTCATCACCTATACAACCTACAAGCCATACCATACCGAATCAATGCTTCTACTCATACGTATTCATATTGATGGTCAATACAAATTCACCGACACTGCAACTCACCTGCCCAGATTAATTTCTCAATCACGTAATTGTTTTAGGGCTTTAGGGTATACCTGTTCTTTTGATTGTAATATTGCACCCGACTAGAAATTCTGGTCCGGCCCACGTCAGGCCCTGATCAGGCTTGCCTGGCCAACAGTCAGGCCCTGGTCAGGCGAACCGGATCAGGCCCTGATCAGGAATGTAACGCTAAAGTACCATCAGGGCCAGGATCAGGCTTGCCGGGTGTGGCCCTGATTAGGCTTGCCGGACCAGGCCCTGATGAGGTCTGCCGGAAAATTTTCTATAAAACGAGACAAGAATCAGATTTCTAGGACGAATAGTTTTTATTTCACAAAGGAAAAACTGCCATTTTATTGCAAAACTCGCAGTTTTTCAAAACATCAACCTCAATGAGGCACGGGTTAACGTTATCCAATTGAGAGAAAACTTTGCCAATCTGATTTTCTAGCCAACTGACAACTTTTAGGCTGTCCAGACAAAAGATAGGGTGAAAACATTTTCCAGGTATGTCCTTGTGACCACCCTAAATTGCACGGTGTTCAAAGAAAGAACCGTAGGACTATACGCAAATTTAAAAAGAGTATTTACTATTTGTTTTCGATAACTTTGATCGAGCTTCAGTCTTTCATCAAAATTATGGAAGTCCTCTTTGGAGTCTATCGAGGGTCCATTATGGTCATCTTCCCCGCCGCTCTCGACACGCTGAGCCGATGTCTCACCAATCATATCTATTAATTTATTTAATTTGCCGAGCGTTTCCACCTGGTCGCCATGTAGTCTGCCGATTTTCTTTGATAAATTGATATGGATTTCTCCTATTAACTTTATAACAGATGCTGAAAAAAAGAGAAAGACAATTTATATAAAGTGAATTAATATAATAACGTAGTTGCACTTGAATGATAATAATTTTCTCACCCAAATCCATTTGATTATGATCCTTAATAGTAATGGGTTGTGATGCGGTTTTTTCTGTGTGTCTTTTTATTGTGGATGCAGGTGATGGCGGCCTGTCTCTTTGACGTCTGCAAACCTCCTCACCCGGTAAACGTGGTGGAGACGCCGAAGAAGTCGGTGAGGAGCTGGAACTCGACAAATTTAGCATTTGCCTGC
The DNA here is from genome assembly GCA_963942575.1 of Priocnemis perturbator. Taxonomy (NCBI): domain Eukaryota; kingdom Metazoa; phylum Arthropoda; class Insecta; order Hymenoptera; family Pompilidae; genus Priocnemis; species Priocnemis perturbator. The sequence goes on along the minus strand of OZ012643.1, from coordinate 5,845,012 downwards.
TCGTGCTTCTTTCTCCAATCTCTGAATCATTGCGAGATAAATATGATAATACATATATCTATAAATAATCAAATTATATTACAAAATTGACAGTTATGCAGTGGGATTTACCGTTCTGTCCTTGTGGCATTTTCACCGATTCGCTTTGCTGTATTGAACTGAATGGTGGCATTCAGCAAATCTTCATCGATCGGGATCTCCGTCGTTGGCAGTGTGTCACTCATGTAGTTCTCTTCGCGATACACGCGTTCGACAGACGACTCTGCATCTGTCGAAAACGCATATCGCTGATACTTCAGTTTATTTGCAGCGGCACATGCCTCTTCATACGTGTCTACATGCAAAAGAAAACATAACATAACAAAGCGAAAGATGATGGTAAAATTAATAATGCGAGAAAATCATACGTGCTCTACCATGTATGGTTACACGGTGTGTTGGCCAAGATTTCTCCGCAGGCTTGCAAAGTTCTACCATTTGGTGCAATTGCACAATTTTGGCTGGTGTGAATGGGCCTCGGGGGAAATAGCAGGCCTTGCTTCTTAATTTTTTAGAATTAAATATCCAGTCGCTTGGGACAACGTCCATACTCAACTGATTGGTCCCATTGTCGGGGAATAAAACTAGTTTGTAACAATAGTTCATGTTGTGCTTACAAAGAAAAAATATCCAGCTATACATAATTCGTTTCTTTAGCACAACAATAAATATAAAATGTTGCAATATTTTTTTCCGGTTCAGAATCTTGTTTATATTTATAGTCAATACAACTTTGAATTAAATAAACTTACGTCAAAATTGTTGACGGATTTCTTATAATTCTTTTCCCGTTTTACTGAAACATTCACTGCCAAAGGCGTCGGTTGTCCCGTAATAACGTTCTACAATGTTTATACAATTTTTCATTAAAGTTAGGCAATGTTCAATCTGATTAGCGTTTGACGATTAGGATTACAAACATAATATCGAGAAGAAATCGGAAAAAATTATGCTTAATTGAACCGGAAATCATTAATCGGCGTGGGTCTGTGTTTCATTCGTGCAGGCCATATCGGGCAGTCGCACGCACACGTCTCCTTGTGACGTTGCAAACACTTCTCGACATCGCCATGAGGAAGAAGACGACACACATGTAACCAAAGAAGATACACAGCGACCGACAATTACCTCTTTCAATCGTCGATTGATTTCATTAATCGTTGGAGTTAATCGTGACTTTTTCTTGATTTTTTGTTCTACTCGTTAATCGTAAACAGTTAATCAAATTGAAACTTTTAATACATTTGATGCACAACACTGTTTTTGAGTTCTCTCACCTGACACGTCCACTAAAACTCACCGGTATGTCTTCGCACTTAGTGTTTGAGAAAAGTAACGTTTGTACAGAGCAAAAATTATATTTAGAATGATTCTAAAACTAACTTAAACAAAATAAACCCAAAAACCCACACCAAAAACACACCGAAAATGAAATAAAATTAGATACGACTAAGAATGAATACAAAAATATATATAATAGAAAAACAAAAATAAAAGAAACAAAATTATATGATACTAATAATTAATAAAAGAAATATATGCAATAGAAAAAAAAATAAAGGAACAATGAAACACGCGAAAATTTCTCAAACACACAAGCACTAACGTTCTCAATGAAACTGTGAACACGACTGACACGTACGGAAAATTCTTTCCTTCGTGACCAAGTCTGGGACAAAAGAAAAGGGAGAGGTACCTCTCCCCCACGTATGAGGATTATCTCTCCTTCATGAGCTCACGTGGTGGGTCGCGGGCGCATGTTTTCGCGCCGATAGGATAATGCCCGTTTTCCCGTGTAGAACAGCGTAAAGTGTCGATTTTAAGATACCACAAATGCGCACGCGACTGAAAATAAAATTAATTAAAACTATCACATTTACCCGGCGTTGTCCGGGTATAGCAACGTTCCACACATACCCTTGAGGTCTTGCTACTGTATGCGTTATTTCTGTTTTTACGTGGTGATTCCCCCTGTAGGCCTATATATCCACGGTGAAAATAATATTCATTTAAATCAAATTGTATTATTTTATTGTTCTGTACTTCACAATTGTGATCGAAATACTGATCGAATTATCAGATGGAAGTATTAATTGGTTCTGAAAAACAAAATGTTGATCGACTTGAAGCATCAGATTGAACGCAATACTGATCGAATTATCAGATCTAAGTATGGGTTTTTTCTTTAAATGAAAATATTGTTCGGCTTGAAGTACCACATAGATTAAAATACTCATCGAATTATCAGATCAAAGTATTAATACCAGTTGAATCCAAATACTGATCGCATTATCAGATCTAAGTATAGAATTGTTTTTTCTTTAAATCAAAATATTGTTCGGCTTGAACTACCACATAGATTAAAATACTCATCGAATTATCAGATCAAAGTATATTGATATACAACTAAATTATATATGCAGTAAAGGCATTGCATATATTTTCGATCTTCTCTTATTACTTAAGTTGAACGTGACCATTTTTTGTACAACCTGATTTAAATTGTATACTCTTGGATACTGATTATGAATTTCAACAATCCACATGTGTAAAAGATCTGAATCCCATGGATATGATAAGAGCGGTTTTAACTTACGTAATTTCACCCCACTAATATGTATATCATTTGGATGTCCTGGCATAATATACATATGGTTCACTCGCAATATTATTCCATTGTCCAACAGCACAGTGTTATTTGGTGATTTAGTAGTCAGGGTCATACCTTTGTACCTCAGACGTTTCACCACAGTTTTCCCACTTTTATCCGTCTGAAGTTGTCTCAATATTTCCAGAGATGCTTCCACCGTTGTTTTTTGACAATTTACAGAGAAAACTTCTTGGAGACGTCTACAAATCTGGGCTAGTGGTCTATTGCCATGGCGGAGAAATTTCTTAATGTTTCCAAGAGCACTTTCAAACGGAAATGCTGTAAATCTTGATATTGGGCAACCCATGAGGTGAACATCATCGGCTAGATGAATTAGGTTGTGCACATTTCCAATCATAGATGTTATCCCATAAATCCGTGGCATGAGTGACACAAACTTTTTCAGTAAGTTTTTGGCATTGTCACAGTCTATGACAGCCCTTGTTTTAGAACACAGTATACGGCAAGCCACATGCAGCAGTAGAAAATGTGCATAAACTTCTTTCGGTAAAACCTTTTTTAATATTATTGGGCCTGCATACAATAATATGAACTTCAATTCGGTTGCTTTGAAGCGGTGTATTTCTAGCAATGATCTTGTAGTTCGTTGAAATTCACAAGGAATTTGATTTTGCAGCTTCAATAAAAGGCTAGACAATAAAACTATTCCACTGCGATGCAATCGTGTCTTTTTGGTGCCATGCAACCAATTGTTGAGCAACTTTTTCATGACACCTAAACACACAAGATGCATAAAATCCAGTACGAAGAACTTAATCATATCAATTGGCTGCCTGATATTCAATAAAGGTGATTGACCTGTATGATAGTTTGGATGTCTTTGTCTGCGAAAAGAATCATCAGTCCTTATTTCAGCGGAATCATCTATTGGATAGACCACTCTTTTTTCAATGTGACTTCCACGCACATTGCATCTTTCACATGCCCAATATGCTCCATGACCTTTGATGCACTTTAACAAGGCACGAGCAGGCCTATCGCAGACAAATCTTTTAATATTTACTTGGAACATATTACCGTCAAGCCCTTGATCATGCAATTCATTAATCTCTTGTATAAATTTTTCCAAGTATTTCATGACGTCAGGTGGCTTGTGAATTCCTGTGTAGATTGCAGCTGGGAAGGGTTTGTATATATTTCCCTCGTAGAAGACCAAACACAAAATTGGCCAAAACTGCCTGGAACTTGATTTAAACAGAGACAGCCCATCTACATTTATCAATAATTCAATCATGTTATCCGGGTGAAGTGAAGGGTTCACTATCCTCTTCAGTTGTTCTGCTATTCCAAAGTAGACGAATTCACTACTATCCTCTTTATCAACTTCGATAGGATACGTAGTTTTCGTTGTTTGTAGAAATGTCTTTGAACATTTTGGTAAGGCAGGAAGTAATCTTCGACGAAGTATACGAAGGAGCTCATTTAATTTTGTGTGAGAAATGGTGGGATTTCCACTTAATGCCCATTCCCGTAATTCGTCTATTTCATTATTTTCCGTGAAACAATCATCTGTAACCTTTTCCACATCATCTTCTGTTCCACTGACTCCTCCACGCTCAGCTTCCTCGTCACTTTCCCCATCATAGGAAAAATCAATTTCTTCATCTGAAGAGAGCGATTCAGCATTTTGATCTTCCACAGTGCGTTTATTGCGTATTCACAGTCGCCTCGGGCGGGCGACCAATGGGCGCCCGCGGCGCGCTCGCCCGAGATCAATCATTGCGGTCGATACTCAGGCGATACTCTATGTAAACGCGCCTGCTAATCAGTAGCGCCGCGTCGCGTTCTTCTCGGGCAATTGTACTCTCGCGGTTCCCGCGCGCTCTCGACGGCCATTACCGTGTCTTCCATCGTGTCGTTAACAGGTAGTTCTCTTCTCTTGTGCGAATCGGTGCGAAAATCAGGGTGTATAACTGTACTGTGCGTTTCGAAACTTGACGGGTGAAAAACAGGGATTATTGAAAGACACTTTGGTGCCCCTCATGTAAAAAGTTAGTGTATAAGTGTAGTTTTAATAAAGCGTGTTCGTGCCTCCTCACCCACGTGTACCTTCATTGTGCCGGCCACGCGCCGTGTGACTCTCAGTGCGGTCCTTCTCAAGCGTTCCTTCACGCCGATAATCGCGCTCTCCTACCAGTCTCCTCGGGCACGAGTGCGAGTACCCTTAACCTCGACTCGTTAGCAAACAATTTTGGTCCTTCGAGCCGGATAGAAGAGTGCGTGATCGAGCGAAAATGGCCGAGCAGGACCCAAAGGCGGCCGGACAAATGAGCCGGTTTCGATTTATACGAAAGCTCGAGGAGGAGACGCGCGCCCCCCACTTCAAGACACTGCACCCCGCAGCTGTCCGTACGCAACTGGAGCACCTCGAACAGGCTTGGCGTATGTTCGACGAGCAGCACAACCGGCTCTGCGAACTCTCTCAGGCGGAATTCTCGAAGCTGGAGTACGTGTCCGAAGGGGTGTATGACGAGTGCATGCAGCTGTTCACGGATGCGACCACCGCGCTACGCATTCTCCAGTCGGAGCAGGTGAAACGGGAGCCAAGCGGGACCACTCAACCGGCCGGTACTCCTCAGGCACTCTCCAGGGCTATCGTTCCTCAGGTGGCTCTCCCCTCCTTCACCGGCGACATCTCTACCTGGCTACGATTCAGGGACACGTTCGAGTCCCTGGTGGCCAAGAACCCTCAGTTCTCACCGCTGGAGAAACTGCTGATTTTGAAGGCCTCACTCACTGGCGAAGCAGCGCACCGGCTCGACACCCTGCCGATTGAAGCAGCCTCCTATGAGCTGGCGTGGCAGCGGCTCCGTGACCGCTACGAAAACCGCAGAGTCCTCGAAGGTGATCTCATTGATCAGCTCCTGGGGGACGGGACCCTGTGCGCCCGCACATCCAGCAGTCTCGATGAGCTGGTCACCTCAGTCAACGAGCCCCTCTTCGCCCTCCAGGCGCTCGGGACCGACACGGAGCAGTGGGGCCCCATGGCGGCCCGCATTACCGTCCGGAGGATGGACGGGGCAACCAGGGCACTGTGGGAGATGTCACTGGGGGCTTCGACCACATCTCCCACACTCACGGAGGTGCAAGCATTCCTGCACGCGCAGGCGCGCGGACTAGAAAATCAGGAGCGTGGACGTACGTCGTCGGGCACCCTCTCCTCAGGTGGCACAGGGCGATCGGGAACTCCTCACCCCTCCGCCTTCTCACAGGTCCGCCTCAGGCCTCCTCTCGGCTCAAGAGCCCACGCAGCATCTGCAGCCGCGGACGAGACCCCTCGGGCACGAATGTGTGAGTGGTGTGAGGGCGAACACTTCATTGTGTCCTGCCCTGAATTTCGGGCAGCCAACGCGCAACAGCGACGGCAGGCAGTGGAGCGGCTGCGGTCGTGCTACAACTGCCTCGGTAATCACAACGTGATTAATTGCCGCAACCGTAAACGGTGCCAGCACTGCAGGGGCCTGCATCACTCAATGATCCACCTGCAACCGGCGCATCCTCAGGAGTCACCTCAACCCCGCACTGTTACCACCACCATCTACAAGCCCTCACCGGCAACCGAGCAGGCGCCGTCAGAGCTGGACGAGACTCTAAGAGCTCCCACGCCTCCTCCGAGGCCACCAACACCTCAGCCCACCTCACCCGCAGGGGTCAGTGTGGAACGGGCACTCCTCCAGCCTCGCTACGCCCCAAGATGGGATCCAATGGGAGGGCGGGGCGCCCCCTGAGTAAACCCCTCCCGGGTAGTCTCTCACCCACCGGAACTCACTCTCGGACACCCTCAGGAACGGACGCCTCTCCGGAACATCCTCAACCGGGCACTCCTCACACCACACCGGGCACTCCTCACACCACACTGGGCACTTCTCTCGCCGCACTGCCGGCCAGCGCACTCACACCCCCACCATCAGGGATCCTCAGGCCTAACGTGCTGCTGGCCACGTGCCAGTCCATCACCTTGTCAATCTTTGGCACCACGCAACAGGTACGCATTCTGATTGACCCCGGCTCAGAACTCACATTTGTCTCAGAGCGAACGGCGAGGACGCTGCGGCTGGAAGTCCGACCCTCCAATATACGGGTCAGCGGCGTTGGAGGGACTCACTCAGGCTCCACCCGCGGAGCGATGGTGGTGCGCCTCACGTCGATCTACGACCGGACCTCAGGACTGACCATCACGGCTCACATCCTCAGGAAGACTACCACATGGCAGCCCTCATTTTCTGCACCGGAGCTGTGGTGGCCACATCTGCAGGGAATACCTCTTGCCGATCCTGACTTCCTCACCCCCGGAGAGATCGACTTCATTTTGGGAGCAGACGCCTACGGGCAGTTGCTGGAGCCCGGCGTCCGCAAGGGGAGTCCTCAGGAGCCAATCGCCCTCCGCACCCTATTCGGATGGGTCGTACTCGGCCCGGTCGACGACGGGCTAGCAGGCCAGACCGCAACCAGGCATGCGGTCGCTATCGACCATCACCTGCACCATCTTCTCGAGCGATTCTGGGTTCAAGAGGAGTCAACGATCAGGACTACAGCGAGCCTCACCGAGGACGAACTTGCTTGCGAGGAACACTTCATTGCGACACACACCCGAGACGCCTCAGGACGATACATGGTCAGGCTACCTCTCAAGGCTCCGGTGACTAGTCTGGGCGATTCTCGGCCTACGGCACAAGGAGCTCTTCAACGCCTACTCAAACGGCTCTCAGGCGACGACCGGTATAAGGAGCTCTACGTGTCGTTCATCCGTGAGTACGAAGAACTTTCTCATCTCCGGAAGCTTTCGCAGACAGCTCCAGAGCCATCCTCGGTGTACTATCTCCCTCACCATGGCGTCCTCAAGGAACAGAGCCTCACCACGAAACTCAGGGTCGTGTTCAACGGATCCGCTCCGACTTCCTCAGGGCGTTCCCTCAACGACATCCTCTACACAGGCGCTAACCTACAGGTCGACATCGCCGACGTCATCCTCTGGGTTCGGAAACACCGCTTCCTCTTCGCGACGGACATCACTAAGATGTTCCGCCAAATCAGGGTGCACTCGGATGATTGGGATCTGCAGCGCATCCTCAGGACGGACGAACAGGGCGCCCTCACCCCGTGTCAGCTCACCACGGTCACCTACGGCACCCGTCCGGCGCCGTTCCTTGCCGTTCGGGTTCTCCTCCAGTTGGTGGCAGACGACGGGCACCGGTATCCACTGGCCATCGCACCTCTTACAAAGGGGCGATACGTCGACGACATCTACGGCGGGTCAGATGATCGGAAGGAAACTCAGGAGATAGCACGCCAAGTAACAGCTCTCTGCAAGGCGGGCGGATTCCCGCTGGCAAAATGGGCCAGTAACGACACGGAGCTCCTCCAAGCCATTTCCCCCGAGTCCTCCTCTTCGGGTCTCGCTCACCCCCTCGAAGACGCTGGAGTCAAAAATTCTGGGTCTCTCTTGGCATCCTCAGGCGGACGACTTCAGGTTTCATGCACTCCCTGCCACCTCAACCTCAGTCACGAAACGGGCAGTACTCTCGGATGTCGCACAATTATACGACCCTCTCGGCTTCCTCGCACCAGTCATCGTACGCGCCAAAATGTTGCTTCAGGAGCTGTGGCTGGATAAGCTAGGCTGGGACGATCCTCTGTCCCCTCAGACGTGCCAACGGTGGCATCAATTTCGGACGGACCTCACTGAATTGCGGCAACTCTCGATTCCACGCTGGCTGCACCTCACTCGAGCTGCTCAGGTGGAGCTACATGGTTTCTCGGATGCCTCTCAGCTAGCCATGGCTGCGGTGGTCTACGTCAGGGTCTCCTCCACGGAGTCAGAACCGAGCACTACTCTGGTAAGCGCCAAGACACGGGTTGCTCCTCTTAAGCCACTCATGATTCCCAGGTTGGAACTCGGTGCTGCGGTACTTCTCGCCAAACTCGTCAAGCACATTCAGGAAACTCTCAAGCTCGTCGGAGCACCTATATTTCTCTGGACCGACTCTACCGTTGCCCTCACCTGGATCCTCAGTCACCCCTCACGATGGAAGGACTTCGTCCGCAATCGGGTGGTTACCGCTCAGGATCTCGTTCCACACGCACAATGGCGCTTCGTACCAGGCAAGGACAACCCCGCCGACTGTGCCTCGCGCGGGCTCACGCCAGCCCAGCTGTCGCACCACTCATTATGGTGGAGCGGCCCTCCTTGGCTCGCCCTACCGCAGCAGGATTGGCCATCATCAATGCCGCGACCGGACCCGAAGGCAAACCTCGAAGAGCGACCCGGACTCACCCTCGCATTGACTGCACCGGAACCTCACCCCCTCTGGGACTTAATTCATCGATATTCTTCTCTTACTCGACTCCTCCGTATCACGGCACTGTGTCTACGGGCCGTCGCCAGATTCAGGCGCACCCCGGACACTTCTCTCAACAACCCACTCACCTCAGAGGAGATCGAAGCAGCCCGAATATACTGGGTAAGGGCAACGCAGGGTGCTTACTTCTCGGCCGAGCTCAAGGCCATGGCACGCGGACAACACCTCTCACGGACGCATCCTCTAACTCGGCTCACGGCCTTCGTCGATCGCTCGGGCATTCTCAGAGTGGGCGGTCGGCTGCGCAACGCGGAACTTGAAGAGGGAACGAAACACCCCTCCATACTGCCTCGGGACTCGCCACTTACTCACCTCCTCATCTCGGACGCCCATCTACGGACCCTCCACGGCGGCACTCAACTGACGCTGGCCCACCTCCGCAGGACCTACTGGATAATCGGGGGTAGGGCCCCGGTACGACCTCACATCCTCCACTGCACACGCTGCGCTCGCCAACGAGGCGTGCGAGCCCAGCAGCTCATGGGGCAGCTACCTCCGTCCAGATTGACGCCCTCTCGGCCCTTCCTCAACAACGGAGTCGACTACGCAGGACCGGTCACCCTCAAGACTTGGCGAGGTCGCGGGGCCAAGACGCACAAGGGCTGGCTCGCGATCTTCGTCTGCTTCGTCACCTCGGCAGTCCACCTCGAGGCCGTCTCTGACTACTCAACGGAGGCCTTCATCTCGGCATTCCGACGATTTGTGGGAAGAAGAGGCATCTGCGGGTCACTCCACAGTGACTGCGGCACCAATTTTGTCGGGGCAGATGCCGCACTCCGGAAACTCTTCACCTCAGGCACAAGGGAGTTTAAGGAACTTTCTCATCTACTCTTAGGCGATGGTACTCTTTGGTTTTTCAGTCCTCCGGCAGCCCCTCACTTCGGCGGGAAATGGGAAGTAGCGGTCAAGTCGGTGAAGCACCACCTGCGGAGAACCATCGGGGACACTCTTCTCACGTTTGAGGAACTGACCACTCTACTGGTACAAATCGAGGCAGTTCTCAACTCCCGACCGCTGCACCCGCTGTCTGACGACCCCGACGATCTCGACGCCCTCACGCCCGGCCACTTCCTCATCGGAGCAGCACTGACGGCAGTGCCCGAACCTTCACTCTCTACGGTACCAGTAGCACGTCTCTCTCGCTGGCAACTGATACAGCAAAAATTTCAGTATTTCTGGGCACGCTGGGCGAAGGAGTGTTTACAACGCCATTTGGCCATCTCAAAGTGGCACCATCCGACCAACGAAATCAGGGAGAACTCACTGGTCCTCATCACCGATGAGCGGTTTCCTCCTGCCAAGTGGCCACTGGCGCGGGTACTCTCACTACACCCCGGAGCTGACGGCCTCACCAGGGTGGTCACGCTAAAGACTTCCTCAGGCACGCTAGTCCGACCCATCCCCAAACTTTCGGTGGTGCCGATCTCTACGCCAACGGATTAGCCAACTCTGTAGGCTAAGGCGGGCGGAATGTTGCGTATTCACAGTCGCCCCGGGCGGGCGGCCAATGGGCGCCCGCGGCGCGCTCGCCCGAGATCAATCATTGCGGTCGATACTCAGGCGATACTCTATGTAAACACGCCTGCTAATCAGTAGCGCCGCGTCGCGTTCTTCTCGGGCAATTGTACTCTCGCGGTTCCCGCGCGCTCTCGACGGCCATTACCGTGTCTTCCATCGTGTCGTTAACAGGTAGTTCTCTTCTCTTGTGCGAATCGGTGCGAAAATCAGGGTGTATAACTGTACTGTGCGTTGCGAAACTTGACGGGTGAAAAACAGGGATTATTGAAAGACACTTTGGTGCCCCTCATGTAAAAAGTTAGTGTATAAGTGTAGTTTTAATAAAGCGTGTTCGTGCCTCCTCACCCACGTGTACCTTCATTGTGCCGGCCACGCGCCGTGTGACTCTCAGTGCGGTCCTTCTCAAGCGTTCCTTCACGCCGATAATCGCGCTCTCCTACCAGTCTCCTCGGGCACGAATGCGAGTACCCTTAACCTCGACTCGTTAGCAAACAGCGTTCAATTGTAGATTTTGAAGCACTCGGTACTATTTGATGACCACTGGATCCTTGCACGCATTCCACGTTTATTAAACTAGGATGACACGCGTCATCGGTATCACTAACATTAATACATTCGTCATGACTCGTACGACTTTGCTGGAAAGCCCGTTGCCGTTTTCTATAACGCTGCACTCGTTCACGTCCAAGCAGGGTTTTCCGATATTTACGAGGATCACTCATTTTTTTTGCAATCCGGAAACACGCACGAAAAAAAAATGATAATATTCTAAATTACGTACGAATAATACAAATAACAGAAAAAAAAAATTATAAAAAAATTAACTAAATGTAAAGTAACACTAATATGTCTAATTAAAAAAAAACTGAACGAAACACAAAAGGTATTACAAATCGAATTTCTATATGAGCCACGAAAAATGAAGATTTAACGTGCGTTTCTCGAAAGTCGTTGCCGTACTGACAACACATTGTTGCTGCTGTCGGTTCAATACACAGTGTAAATGCGTAAAACATTGTGTGATTGCGCAGCGTACATGTACAACTGTTAGGGATATTGTATAAGGCGTGCTACCGCTGCACCGATGGTGACGGGCCGAAAAACGGCACACGTGCAGAATATTGCGTCGTTTTGCAACATTTTGCATTTTGCGTTTTGAACAGCGAGTATATTATGTTGCAAGAGCGAATATGGAGAAAGCAACGTTTACACAGAATTTTCGGTTTATACGGATTCATTAATTATGGTTTACTTTTTTTTGGTAATACACAAACTCTTAAGATTGTTTTTCCACCTGGTTACTGTAAACAGGAAAACATACTTCGCAACACCCAAACGTGATTGATTGACGCGAGCAAGTTGCCTCTTTTGGATCATAAGCCACACGCTCGCCGGCTGTAATCGCCTCGCGCGAAAGTAAACCGTCAAATTCTATGTGAAAACACGCTTCAAAGGCTTGGCGGGCATCGGGTAACGCGACCACGTTACTTTGTGTGAGAGAGAGCTTGAAAAGGACAAAAGGGATCGCTGGGCGATAGCGGACGAGTGGAAGGATCCATTCTACGTTTTGCCACCGAGCAGTTAATATCGAACCCTACTCTGACAGGTATGTAACAACTGTGTATATTACATTAGAGTGTTGGCCAATATGCCATGATTAACGATTACGTTTTTCAATCGCCGATGGACTATTGATTTCTTCCGTGGATTAAGTGAATCGTGATTGTGCCGCGGAACTGTTTTTCTTTTTAATTCGGTGTTCATTTAATGGAGACAGGGTAACGAAATACTGACAGCTAAAATATAGTTCACATACGAATAAGAACGAAGAATCCACGTAGAGCTCTTGAAATACTCTCAAAAATATTCTACAACCGTCTAAAACAATATTTTTATCAAATAAATTCCTTCTGGTTGTCGTTTCGTTTCATCTTTTTACAAGTGATGCCAGAAAGCGAAAAAATAGCAGTAGCACGCCGAGTGGTGGGGGCCATGTGGCAAGTGTGTGGGTGCCGTGTCTGTATGCGTGCCGTGTGTGTGTGCGTGCCATGTCTGTGTGCGTGCCGTGCGACGATTTTAGAAATGGATGGCACTATGCTCTGCCTCAGATAAAGGGGGCACTTTTCTCTGTTTCACACTAAGGAGACAGAGCATAGTGTGCTTCTTTCTCTAAACTTGTCGCACGACACGCACACAGACATGGCACGCACACACAAACGGCTCGCACACAGACACGGCACGCACACACTTACCACATGGCCCCCACCACTCGGCGTGCTGCTGGTGCTATTTCGCTTTCTGGCATCTTTACACCCCTTTCCAAATTTTGCTGAATAAAATGAGAAATACAAAAAAATATAAATACAAGAAATAGCTCACTCAGACATTAATTCAGACTTAAGTGATACAACCGCCATTATTTTCTACCAATTATTTTTTTTATCGTTAGTCGTAATCGATAAAACAGATACACAATATGTTAATTATTATTATTATATACAATAATTTAAAAATACTGTTAAGTAACACATGTCACTTTCATTTCAGAAGAAAAGAGACGAAATGTTTACATATTTTTGCAAATGGATGTTTGGACGGCAGAGCCAGGGTAAGTTTTTATTTTGCTTTATTATTTTTAGAAATGAGAATAATTTGTCTTTCTTTTTCCATCAAAAACAGAGACTTCCAACGCAGCAGATACCAATATTGAGCCGGTCGAAGCATCACAGCTGCCGGCCGAAGCATCCGTGCTGTCTGCAGCAGCCCCAGCGGTGCAGACCGAGCCGCCTGAGGCAGCTAGCGCTAAGAGTAAGAATGTGCCAGCGGCAGCATCCGCGCCGATAGAAGCACCGGCGGCGGTGATACCCGCGGTTAGAGCAACAGGGGGACCGAAAATGAAATATAAAAGGAGGAACCGGAGGAGTCGCAATAATGTAAGTATTACCTAAGTATTGTGTTCTTGGTATTATTTACTAAACATTTTAGTAAATATTGTTTTTGTGTTTACACAGGCTTACCAACGGTCTCTCTCTCTCTCTCTCGTTACAAGGGTCGACTATTCGGTTAATTTCGTTTGCTAATTCCGACTTTAATCGCCACACGAGCGGGGAACAGCCTTTCGCGTTTGCTCAAGATTTATGTAATTATAAAACAATAGTGTAAATGAAATCAGAGAAAAGGAAACTTAAATTAACGTGTCCGACCAGTGGTCTCAGATTTGGCCCGTTTGCACCATCGGTGCCCGCGGGAGTGGGGATACGCGCAAGTGTGCGTGCCCTGTCTGCGGTCCTGTGGAGTCCACGCAGCTCTCACAGACAGGGCACGCACACTTGCGCGTATCCCCACTCCCGCGGATACCGCTGGTGCCCGGCGCGACTTCTGGCCACACTGGTGTGTGTTATGATCGGCATAGAGAAAAACTTGTACCTAGTGGAGGTGGAAACAGCGGCCTGAGGGGCCCCACTCGTGGTCCGCACTGCCTTAGTGCTTAGTGCAGAAGTAGAATGCAGCTCAACGTTGAACGTTCAGCGGCCCACACTTATACATACACACATATATGCACACACACACGCGCGCAGAATCTTGGCCGAAATACGTCCGTACAGCCAGAGAACTCGCGTACCAATGGCTCTCACTGCCTGTGACGTATCGCTTCTGTAGGAACGTTTTGTTTCTTCGCTATACTGGCTCGTTGCTACGCAACCTCCCCCTCTGTCGCTCACGTATTATTTTATTCGTTTACAGGAGATGCAATAAATAACAATAAGTGAACAATTAATTAATATTGATACGTTTGAAACTAACCTTCCGCTACCCGTGACGTGCGACCAATCGATACATATATATCAATATATCTTCCGGGAAAGAACTATATACATATACATATATATGGTTTGAACCGCGGCTGCGTGCCGCGGTCGCGGGAAACGGAAGGGTACCTTTTAAAGTAGCCTTCAGGTAGCCTTCCACAGCTCGCGATCGCGACACTCAACCGATCTATGTATGTAGATTATAGATACATACTTTTCGCGAGGAAAAAACAAAGGCATATATATAATATATATGTTACAGGCAATGTGTTCAACGTCGGCATTCTGTATATTGTCCGGGCACTGTATAGAATGCCCACGTTGAACACATTGCCCGTAATATATATATTTATCAATCGGTCGCGCATAGTAGCCTTCGAACCGTCTTTGTCTTTTTTCTCGCGAAAAATATGTATCTGTACACATGGATTAGTCGAGCGTCGCGGTTATTATATATAATACCGAAACACTGGCGGAAAGCACAGTGCCACTGCTCGTAGTAATGCGATTTTGACCGGTATCGAGGAGTGGATGAGGGGTGGAAAAGGTGAAAAAACAAAACTTTTTAGAGTCTCTTTAGCGTATGATAAAACATTTGAACCAAGATAAAAAAGATTTTAAACAGAACAAAAATTGCGTTGAAGAGAGAATCGAACCCGGGCCAGGTAATTACTGCTCGGCCGCCTTGCCCCCTCACCACGGCTCCTTCGTATCATGGCGTACTGAGATTCTTAAGAAAGGTGTCGATGACAATTTATTTATGCATTTTTCTCAATAAATAAGCCGCATTGGGCAAAACGGCGAAAATCGTTTTCATTTTTGGGGGCTTCTAACGTAATGATGCAGTCGATTAATCGAATTTCGAGATCACACCCGCGACCTCTCCTTTCGGTCGCGAGCAACGGGAAATTACCTTTTCAAGAGCCCTGTCATACAAGGCAGATCGTCGCATATAATCGACCGCGCGACGATCGCAAACGCGTCACATGCAATCCATTCATTAGCACTTTACTTCACTATCGCCTTGATTACATTAGAAAAATGTCGAAAGTAATCATTTAAATGTAGGCTTCTGTCTTCACGATCTATTCGGCGGACAATGCGGAGTAACAGCCTACATTTGATTGACAAGATATTTCAAAGTATGTATTCCGTCGCGTACATTAAACCTACATCTGTGGATGACGCATTTCATAATCATAAATCCCTAGTTTGTAAGCTGTCGCATATCGTTTCTTTCCTACGCCGATAGGTACCTGTATTTCCTTTCTTACGCCGATACCTTTATTACGATACCACCACGTATGTCGTATGATAATGACCACATTCTACCGTCGTTTTGGAACTGCAAACGGCGGGTTAGCTCTTTGTCTAAGGCTTATCGCACGTTCGTTGTTATTAGTTGTGCATATATATTGTTAGAATAAAAACTCTTAAAAAATATGCTTAAACAGTTTCGCAAGTTTAACTTAGCGAGAGACAAGTAGCAGCATTCACACGTTGCGATTCGCAAGGCGTTAATGAAACGAAACGAAACGAAATGAGTTACTGAGTTACTCAATAAGTATTAATCAGAAAATGTGACCTAAATGTAGTATCTGTTTTATTATAGCGTTTGGTACGCTGAGTTTTGAATGTTTCATTGCCAATTGCCTCGATCGTTGTTTCATCATTCTTCATCATTCTTTTACTCGTTGTCGTCCTTTTCTTCCTTCTCGGCGATGATCAAAGATCAAGCCGTCAGGCTCGAAAACCATGTCCCCTCTACAAAGTTGTCCCAATACATTGTATCGTCACAGTCGCGAAGCGGCAAACCTTACAATGTCGCACCGCGGAATAAAGAATGGGAAGAAAAATACATTGTGTTGTATTATGTACTTAGGTTTATGCGACCATCTCTGCTTATTCAAACTTCCAAGAAGAAACCCAGCGTCTACAATTATATTGACATGACAGCCGGAATCTTGTGAAATCAAATTCAGAATATTATTACACATACACCCTAGAACACTAAAAGAAGAAGGACAGGTTCCAACGGTTTATTCAGAAAATCGCGTAATACATTTTTCTGCGGGTGTACTATTTTGTGAAGCAGCACTCTGTATGAGCAAACGGCCCTGGCTGCGGTATAATCTTTACTTAATACTTGGAAAGCGCAGCCAGAGTCAATTCTGACTCGGAGCTCGAGAGCGATACGCACATGGCACGGCTGACGGATAGTATGAAAAAAAATTTGCCTTCGTTGCCACGCGTGCAAATATGTTTGTGCATACGATATTCTGCCGCGTGATTATTCAGTCGCAGCAATAATCGTGCGACACAAAATCGCAAGTGCGCACCTGGCCAAATTGTTTGTAGGTACTCTTTCGCTGCTCGCGACCGCAACGCGCGACTGTTCGATAAATATATATATATATATATTTTTTTTCTTCGCGCAAACTGCGACACGCGGACACGACGCACGACCGATCGTTGAATATAATTATATAGATGTACATTTTTTGCAAAGAAAAAACAAATACGATTTCGAGCTGATATATAAGCTATATATCTCTCTATATATATATATGTAGGTTAGTTCTTCGCAAGTAAACTCCAAACCAATGTTCCTATGAATTTATTTAAATTAGGTTTTTTGTCGCTCACAAATTTATACAATAAATTATAGATAGGTGGAATACTCCACTCGGATACCTATGAAAATTGGTTTTTGAAGATCTTGATTATCGTCAGAACAAATCCCACAATCGCCTCGTGCATTTGCCACTTTCCTTTTTCAATCTCTCTCCTTCCCCCGTTCATAACGTACGACGCACGACTGCCCCCTATCTGCCAGTCTTGCAACCTCGTTAAACGGGACTAAGCTTCCCGTTTACATATATATATATACATATTGTTACGGACGTGAAGGCGCGAAGAACACGGCGAAAACACAAACCCTATATTGATTATGTGTCATGTTATAATGTTATATTAGTTCTATCGATTTTATGACGTTCGAATGTTATTGTTATTGGTAACCAAACCAGAGAGTCTGCATCTGGTCTTGATACCAGATGGACGTGATATATTAAAATCGTTGTCATTGATAATCCTGGTACGTTGAAATGTCTCGCCCGCGTCCACGTAACATTGGTGTCAGAAGTGGGATAAGCACGAGGATGCGAACGAGAAGAAGAGAGACAGAAATCGAAATCGACAATCCTGGAAGCGGCAATGAAATTGACGATACGGTTGGAAGTCGACGGTTGCCGAGACCAGCAGCGGAGGCGGAACAGGCTACGGGGGACCCGATGGCATCGGTACAGGCGATGTTGGAGCGCCTGGAGGAGAAGATGCGCGCGGGACAGGAGCTGTTCCAGGAGGGACTCCGCATGCAGGCAGAAGATGCTCGCCGACGAGAGGACGACCTCCGAAAGCGACTGCAGGATGTCGATGACAGTTACAACGCCAGGATGGAGCAACTGACAAATAGCCTGGATAATATGACAAACATTAATAATTTTGTGCGCGGTAACGGAGCGAGTGCGCCTTCGAGCGATGAGTTAAATTTCAATCCGCGAGTGAATTTTGGTTTTTCATTATTGCCAACAAAATTTAATGGAGAGAATTGGGAGGAATTTTTGGCACAATTCGAATCGATCGCGCGAGTTAACGGTTGGCGCGATGAAGCGAAAGCTGCCGCGCTACTTAACTCCTTGGAAGGGCCCGCTCGTTCTGTGTTGACAACTTTGGAGGACAGATACCGATTAGACTTCGGAAAGCTGAGAGCTGCTTTGCAAAGACGATTTGCAAAGCAGGGATCGGCTCCGATGAATTATCTGAAATTTCAGGGCTATGCACAAAAGCCGGGGAAGGGATCCCCGAATTAGCAAATGAAATAGAAAAGTTGGCATTATTAGCTTTGCCGGATTGTCCTTTGGAAGTACGCGAGAGATTGGCCGTTTCCCAATTTATCAGCGCGATCGAGAACATAGTCATTAAAAAACAATTGTACTTACAAAAATTTGAAAAATTCGAGGAAGTAGTGCAAAAGGCAATTGAAATTCAGCAAATTGAAGATTTATGTAAAGAAAGAGTACGAAGAGATCAAGATTATGCTCGCGTTAACGTTTCGATTGCGAGTAGAAACACGGAAAGAATTTATGACGGTGCATTCGAAAAACGAGAAAGGAGAGATAACGCGCAAAATAGAGCTCTGAAATCATATAGGAAACTGACGTGCTGGAAATGCGGGAAAGAAGGCCACACACAGTTTCAGTGTGAGCAAAATTTAGCTAAGAAAGCGAAATATAATGACAGAAATGAAAAAAACGAATAAGGTTTAAATTTAGGGAGGGAAATTTAAATCAAAATTTGAAAGCCTCCAGAATTGTAAATGTGGACCCTTCTACACATGAGTCTGGAGTCAGTGTAGGGAAAAATCAGTTCAATTTAATCTTTCTGCTTCAAATAATTTCGGTAATTTGTGGTTTTGTGATAAGAAGTGCGGGGATATTAAAAAAATCTAGTCAAGGGATCTATACTAGAATTTGTAAAGTCATCTCGGGAAATATTTCGAAAAAACCCACTACTACCGGTCTGTATGTAGAAGGATCCATTGATGGGAAACCATCAAATTTCCTTGTGGATACGGGATCCTCAGTCACACTCATACACAAGAGTGAAGTTGCTAAGTATGATAATTCAAAATTGACAGGCACGAATAGAAGGTTAGTAGGGGGAGAGGGAAACGATATTTCGAAAATTATTCTTGGAAGAAAAGAATTTAACTTTAATTTCGGCGAAACGGGAGTTAAGCACGAAGCGTACGTGGCCGAAATTAATGAAAAAGGGATACTAGGACTGGACCTTTTGATGAAGATATCCAACCGTTTGGACCTGGAGGAAGGAACGGTACTACTGAAGGATGGAAGCCAACTACCTCTAATTGGGAATCCAGACCGGCCTATGAAGAACAATTACATCTGTAATCAGGACGAGATGCCGCAACATTTAAAAGGACTGTTCGAGAGAAGGGCAAAGGGCTTGGATTTGCAACAGCAAGAGACATTCCGAATTTTTCTACTGGAGTCTCAGGATTTGTTTGCGAAGGACGCCGAACAGGTTGGACAGTGCAAACTAGTCAAGCACCATATTCGAACAGGACACAATTCTCCAGTTAAGCAAAAACCTCGCAGAATGCCGATGCATATGCGGAAGGTAGCGGAAGAAACTGTTGAGAAAATGTTGAGGCAAGGAGTGATTCAGGAGTCATCGAGTCCTTCGGCATCTCCAATCGTACTTGTGAAGAAGAAAGATGGCTCAACCAGATTTTGTGAAGATTACCGAAAATTAAATAGTCTCACAAAAAAGGACTCCTACCCCCTACCGAGGATAGAAGATAGAGCCTGCAGTAGCAGGCTCGTCATGGTTTTCAACCATAGACCTTCAGAGCGGTTACTGGCAGATCGCTCTAGCCGAAGAGGACAAGGAAAAATCTGCATTCACCGTGGGAAATGGGCTATACCAATTCGTCGTGATGCCTTTCGGATTGTGCAACGCACCAACCACGTTTGAGAGACTTATGGACAAAGTGTTGTCGCAGTTGTTATGGAATATTTGCCTCGTCTATTTAGATGACGTCATAGTCTATGGAAAAGACTTTTATGAAGAGCTGGACAACTTAAAAAAAGTCTTTCAACGTTTACGTGAGGCACACTTATTAATGAATCCGAAGAAGTGCACATTTTTCCAGAGAAAAGTAGCATATTTAGGACACGAAGTCTCTTCGGACGGAATTGGTACAGACCCTGAGAAGATAATCGCCGTACAAGATTGGCCGGTACCGAAGGCACGAAAACAAGTGAGAAGTTTTCTGGGGTTATGCTCATATTATAGGAAATTTATCAAAGATTTCGCGAAAATAGCCAAACCCCTATATAAACTGACGGAAGAGAATCAAGATTTCGAATGGACCACCGCCAGTCAAGAAGCATTCGAAAGTTTAAAAGGCAAATTAACGTCTTCTCCAATCCTGGTGTATCCGGATGTGGAGAAAGAATTTATCTTGGACATCGACGCATCCAATTTTGGAATCGGTGCAGTGTTGTCCCAAAGCCATGATGGTCAGGAACGAGTAGTTTCCTATTTCAGTAAGGTTTTGAATAAACCGGAAAGGAACTACTGCGCTACGAGGAAAGAATTATTGGCCGTTATTAAGTCCATACGGCACTTCCATCATTATCTTTAAGGAAGGAAGTTTGTAGTGCGTTCGGACCATAGCGCGTTACAATGGCTACTCTCATTTAAATCTCCCGAAGGACAAATGGCCCGATGGTTGGAAGAATTGGGACAATACGAATTTCAAATTGTCCACCGGTATGGAAGGCTTCATGGTAATGCAGATGCTTTGTCTCGCATACCATGTAACAACTGTAGGTCTTGCAAGAAAACAGGGAACAAGGAAGGTCTGATTACAGAAGAGGCAACATGCAAGAGGATCTGCTTCAACGAAGAAAATCAAGACCAAAAATGGAAAATGTCACAAATGGAGGATCCAGATTTGAAATTTGTTATAGAGGCTAAAAGGCACAATCGTCGTCCGTCAAAAGAAGAAGGTGTCGATTTTGGGTTCCAAGGCCCGATACTATTGGCAGATTTGGGACTCACTGGAGATCAAGGATGAGCTTTTGTTCAGAAAATGGGTATCCGGAGACGAGCGAAAGCGTAAGCAGGACGTGGAGGATTGGTGCCGAACTTGCGACATCTGCACGGCCAAGAAAGGACCAAGGCAGAAAGGGCAAGCAAAGCTATGCACTTATAACTTATAACCATTTGAACGGATAGGTTTGGACATATTAGGACCTTATCCGAAGACATTAAATGGAAACAGATTCGTAATAGTCATCATGGACTATTTTACGAAATGGCCAGAAGTCGTTCCCGTAGCAAACTTTCAGGCCAAGACCATAGCACAAGCTATGATGGCACAAGTTTTTAGCAGACATGGCCTACCGATAGAGGTACATACCGACCAAGGACGATCATTTGAATCAAAATTATTCCAAGAAGTCCTGAGAATACTGGGAGTAAAGAAAACTAGAACGACTCCTCTGCATCCACAGTCAGATGGATTAGTGGAAAGACTAAACCGAACAATACACCAATATTTGTCATTGTTCGTTTCACACCATCAAAAGGACTAGGACGATTGGCTGCCTTTATTTTTATTGGCATACCGATCGGCGGAACATGAAACCACAAAACAAACCCCAGCGAGGATGTTATACGGAAGAGAACTTCGGCTACCATTAGATTTCTTCCGAGGAGTTACCCCCGAGCGACCTATTTCTTCCATGGAATATGTCTCGCAACTGAATAAGGTCCTCGCGGATGTACACCATTTGGCAAGAGCGAAAATTGTTAAAAGCTCGGAACGCATGAAATTGCGCCATGATGCCACTTGTACTCCAACGATTTTCAACGAGGGAGACCTAGTGTGGCTTTACCAGCCACGAAGAACAAAAGGAAGATGTCCGAAACTGCAAGTAAACTGGGAAGGACCCTATTTGGTGAAGAAAAGGATTAATGACGCTATCTACGGGATCCAGCGGTCAGCCAAAGGAAGAATGAAGATTATACACGCCAATAGATTAGCAAAATACGAAGGAACCAAGGTACTAGGATGGTACAAGAAAGAAGAACGATAGGACACAAGGACATCGCACAACGCAGCACCACTGATAAGGAGTCAAGACAGCAGAGCGCCGCTATGCTTACTCTCCCGTGGAGCATTGTAAAAAAATAGGGGAGGATGGGTATAGTGTGAGGTTTGAGGGTTCCGTAAGATTTAATCTTGGAAATTATTCTAAATACGGGAAGTTCTTTGTCGTTCCGTTTTATTTTCAGAAGGAAGAATCATCTTCCATCTGCTCCCGTTTGAATTGTTTGTGTTCCGGCGGTTGCAAGTGTTCGGGTTTGAAGTTATCAAGATACTAAGATGTTCGTTACTAACAGTTTCACCCAAGTGATGCGGTCATCTCGCCCAGGGTTTTTGGCATGGTTTTCCCTTGGGACCGTGAGCAAATGCTGGGATGACATTTTTGGTTCAGGAGGAGCCATCGCTGCTTACACCTGAGAGTGCCTTTTCCTGAACCGAAGCATCTGAAGATCTCGCGATAATATACGGCCGGGACGTCCGCTATCGTCGAGGGGAGGCAGTGTTACGGACGTGAAGGCGCGAAGAACACCACGGCGAAGACACAAACCCTATATTGATTATGTGTCATGTTATAATGTTAATTAGTTCTATCGATTTTATGACGTTTGAATGTTATTGTTGTTGGTAACCAAACC
Source organism: Priocnemis perturbator (assembly GCA_963942575.1). NCBI lineage: Eukaryota > Metazoa > Arthropoda > Insecta > Hymenoptera > Pompilidae > Priocnemis > Priocnemis perturbator. The sequence continues at coordinate 5,822,279 of OZ012643.1, read as the reverse complement.
AAGGAGTCTGCATCTGGTCTTGATACCAGACGGACGTGATATATTAAACCGTTGTCGTTGATAATCCTGGTACGTTGAAATGTCTCGCCCGCGTCCACGTAACAATATTATATTCTACATGTCCAAATACAGAAGAATTGGGACAATGTGATATTGACGAAATGGCTGGTCCCTCCTCGTCCAATGCTTTTCAATAAGTATGCATAATCAGAAAGTAACGTGCAGCACAATTAACATGTGCGTAAAAAATTAATGTGACATAAGTATTGCCACATTTAACATGAAAAAACAACTAGATATCTGTCAAATCAGTCTGCCATTAGTTACATTTCACGGATCAGTCTGGCGTTAGTCAAACTTGACCAAGCAGTCTGGCGTTAGTCAGACTTCAACAAGCAGTCTGGCATTAGTCAGACTTGAACAAGCAGTCTGGCATTAGTCAGACTTGAACAAGCAGTCTGGCATTAGTTAGACTTGAACAAACAGTCTGGCATTAATCAGACTTGACCAAGCAGTCTGGCGTTAGTCAGACTTGAACAAGCAGTCTGGCATTAGACAGACTTGAACAAGCAGTCTGGTGTAACTATTGTCAGACCTGACATGAATAACAAACAAATATACCTTGGGCAGCACCATTACATAATTATCATAAAATGTGGTACAATAGGGCTATAGGCGACGGTCCACATTAAAAAACCGAACGCGCTAGTCGTGGCACCTCAAGGGTGGCGGGGAAGTCCACGTATCTTAAATTGTATAAACTACAACCTTACATACGCATTTGCATTTGACGGGTGCAGCGTTGCACTTTTCTATAGAATGAAGTCTCGTAGAAGATAGATATTACGATCCCATTGAACCAGTCGTCTCCATTGAACTATAGAATACCTGGAATGTGCACGGGTGCAGGAACAGCCGCGCCTCGCTTTTAGAGAGAGAAGAAAGATATTTTGGTATTCTGTCTCACTCTTACCACTGGACCTTTGGGACATACAGTCGATTTGCGCCTTTCGACGTAAGTTCCACAGAGATTTGACTAGATATGACCGGTTCGAAAAGAGTTGCTCTCTTCTATTTAGATATTTCAGTAGGTGATGACAGTATGTGACAGAAATTAATGTATATGATCACAAAATAAAGATAAAAAATATTATCAAACGCATTAAAATTACACATGATTTTTTGTTTTAGAGGTAGTGAAGATTAATTGTTGATACTATCGAAATCGCTTTCCTTTGGGAATTGTTCATGCTGGATGTAAAAATATAATACTTGCTCATTTTTTGTTTTTTTTCAAATGGACATAGACAATAAATAAAATAAATATTACAATAATTTTTATTGATATTATTAATTTTGTTTGAGACAGTATCGTTTTTAAAAGACTTAAAAAATGTACTGAAAAATATAAAATAATGTTCAATTTTTGAAGTCGGTGTTACTTTTTTTTAAGTTTTTTATGCGTTTTAAAGTAGTGTTTCCTCGTTCAGGTTCACCCATTAACATTTTAGGAATAGAATAATATATATCCCGTTTTTATTACGACTTAACATAAAACCTTTTGTCAAAAGGATAGTACAGCAAAGATAGTTCAGTTCCGTATATTTTAACAGCGTACACAACATTATTGAAAGGGTAGTACAGGTAACAAAGGACAGAATACCAAAATATCTTCTTTCTCTCTCGGCGCGGCTCGACTGCAGCTCTACATACGGCCGTGCACATTCCAGGTATTCTATAGTTCAATGGTGGTCTCAGACTTGGCACCCGAGCACCATTGGTGCTCGACGGAGTGGGGATACGGAAAAGTATGCGTGCCTTGTCCGTGAGAGTTGCGCGCGCCATTTCTCGCCGAATCGCGCTCGGCGTGGAGAGAAGGACGGAACTATGCTGCGTCTCTCTTCCACCAACGTCGCGTGACGTCACGTATCGTGACGACACATAAGAAGGACGGAACTATGCTCCGTCCCCTTTCAACCAACATCGCGCGTTGCGTCTTTATTCGACATGCAGTCGCGGCGTCGCGTCTTCGTTCCGCACACAGGCCGGTGACAGTGGTGCCAGATTTCGCATAAGGCATCGCACGTACCATTGCGTTCTTTCAGCCGGAAGGCAAATCGGGCACCATCGCCGTGAGCAGAGCGCGATCCAGCGAAAAGTGAATCGAGGAGAGTTTGGGATTTCCTCGTCGTACGCATCGCCGCTCGTCGACGCGTTCGATTTTTTTCGTTGGTTCGCGCCCATCCTTGTTTCATTTCTTTTTCATAGGATAATTTTTCTTTTTTAATTATTCATCACACGGCAACTAACGATATTCATTTAACAATATTTTAGTACCTCCTACGGATAGTTTTTAATATTTTGTCAGCGGAATAGATGTGTCGTATTGCTTTATGACAGATATGGGCAAAATATATATGTCACGTTATGGCAAAGATGGCATATGTACTCGGATAGATGCAGAATTATTTAACTTCTTTTGTTTAGCTGATACATGCATGAACTTGATTGTAAGCATACGTATCTTTATTCGAGGAATACTTATTACCATTACTGTCGTACTCGTCGTCGCTCGTCGACGCGTTCGTGTTCGATAATACTGATCGATCTGTTATTGACGAGTATTCGATGAATCATCGGTGTTATTATTTTTCTAAATTGTTTTTGACTGCAAAAAGATCTTATTTCATTTATAGATAATTAATCTACCTTTTAAAATATTACTTTCAAATGTATGTGTACAGGATGCTGGGAGATGTTACTAGCCAGCTGTGTTTCCTGGAAATGGTAAGTACTAGAAAAATAATTATAGAGCAAAGGGTACAATGGTATCGTAATGTTTGTCTTCTGCGAGACTTGACCCTATTGAGAAGTGCAACCCGAACAATGCAAATGCGTATATACTTTCTTTTTATATAATCTGAGTAGTTTTGCGTGGTCCCATGAGGTGCCACGACTAGCGCGTTCGGTTTTTTTTTAACGTGGACCGTCGCCTGCAGCCCTATTATACCACATGCAATGCCCATTATTGCATGGTGGTGCCGATGGTATATGTGTACATCTACTAATCTATTTAATGAAATGAATGAAAGCACAATTGTGTACAATAAATGTATATTAACTCATACAAATAGTGCTGTTATAGTAAATATGTTTTATGTGGCCATCGCTGCCGGCGCCACCGCGCCCGCCGCCACCGCGTCCGCCGCCACCGCGTCCGCCGCCACCACGCTGGCCCCCCCCCCAACTGCATGCGCTGCACCCGCGACCCTCTCGCCTCCGCCACATCGCCCTCGCCCTTCCGGCCCCTCTTCTTTTCCGTCCTAAACAATGAACAGACATACACGCAGTTAATGAAAGCAAATTATGATATATTTTATCGAATAATCTTAGAATGCGACATGTATGAATTATGAATTTGTATGAACTGTACGTACTGTATTTTTTCGCGGCGGTCGCGTCGCCCTCTCCAGCCGGGTCCTCCGGAACCGGCGGTGGTGGGACCACCGGCTCCGTGACCGGGACTGCCGCCGCGTCAGACGTCGGCTGAGCCGCGACATCGCTTCCCTCCACCTGCGTCGGATGGGGGCCCTCCTCCGGTTCCGCATGTATGCTTAGGTTTTCTGTTCGTGAAAAGAAAGACAGATTCATTTATAGATATTTGGAAGACAATTGAAAATGTTGATTGTGGCAAGTACGAAGGTTGAGCTTCTGATAGACAGAGAGAGAGAGAGAGAGAGAGAGAGAGAGAGAGAGAGAGAGAGAGATGGAGCGAATGTTTGTGTTTGGAGAGAGACAGGAGATGGCTGTGAGAGAGAAAGGTGATCGTACGAGTGTCATTAGCGAATTCGGTGCGAAAGGTGAGAAAATGGGAAGGGAGAATGCGAGTGCGTGTGAAGTGAGCGATCGAAGATGAGAAGGCACAAAATAAAAGGAAAGTAAAAAGAACGGACGCGTTAAGTAATTTGGAGTGACCATTCCCCCTTCACCAAAATTTATTCAGAGACGCGAGAATTAAAAGGCGAATCGAGTAGGACGGTGGTGCAAAGTCCGCGTGTCAAATAAACCTTCCTGCATGATAAAATTAGCATAATTAGGAAATTCTAATAAAAATGTTCTGAATCGAAGTTTCAGATATTGAAAAGTATATTTCTGCATTGTACGTAAGAACAAATTGTAGGAATGTACGGAATCTTTAATACTGTAACAATGGGAAAGGCGGATATATACGTAAAACTCGAATCTCAGGTATTTTTTGCTACAAATGTATCTCCCGAACAGACTTCATTAAATTCTCTGAATCAATATCATCATCAATGTACAATTTCATTACAAACGGGCTCACGTCATATCAAAAGGAATTGGAATTTATGACAATACGTATTATGTACTTACGGAATCTATCCATTTTTGTGTGTTTCCGTTGAGGTGACACAAAAGACTAACGCTCCCGGTCTAAAAATGTTCTCGAGGACGCTCGTGTTTACAGGTGCTCCAATGCCCTTATTGGTGGATTGAGGTTTGTGTATCCGCGGACGCGATCACCTCTAATTGCCTCGGTCGTGCACGTTACAGTCGCTGAATTGTTCCATTTCGTGCCGCGGAGAGGGACACGATAGTCGTACCGGCGATCCGCGATATATAGTTTTTAATTTGGACGCACGTGTGTATGTGTCAGTTTCTGAGCGTGTGGCGCGGGGTAAGTTTTATTTTTGTATTTATTTGTTTCACTCTGTTTCTTGCGGTTTTAAACAGGAATGTCCGATTTGCAGATAAAGAAACAGAAACGGAGCTTTTGCGAAGCTTGGCTTCGCGATGAAAAATATAGTTCATGGGTGCGACCTGTGGCATCCGACATTAATTCATTTCATTGCGTAATCTGCAAAAAAGAATTCTCCTGTGATATGCGCATTTCGAGACACGCAAATTCTCCGTGTCACAAAAATAATGTTAAGAAAATGTCTGCAACTGTAGCAAATAGCGACGACGAAGTATCGAAGCAACATTCTTCTGTCGTACGGACATTTCGGAAACATTGGTCAGATTTGAAAGAGTTTCAACCATGGTTACGGGAAATATCAGATCACCAAACATTGTGTTTTTGTGCTTTTTGTAACAATGCGCTAACGGCTCGATTAAGTAGCATTTATCGTCACGCAGAATCCGCCTCTCATATACGAAACGCAAGAAGCAGAGCAACAAGATGATATCACGGACGAATCGGAATTGTCATTAGATGCGAGACACAAAGCAGCAGAAATTCACTACGCTGCTCTTATTGCCGAACTTAACATTCCGCTTACGACAGTAGCAGAATTGTCAGCATTTTTCAAAAAATTTGGAAAGGTGCTGACGTGTTGGAAATGATGAGTATGGGTGAGACGAAATGAACTCAAATAATTGCAAACGTCTTGTGTCCGGTTGAAACGGAACGTGTTTCGGCCATTCTACAAAAAACAAAGTTTAGTATTTTCATTGATGGAACGTCAGACATTACTAATACAAAATGGATGACGTTTCGTGTTCGGTATGTCGATCCGGAAACATTGCAAATTATGTCGCAGTTAGTCAAACTAATCGATCTTGATGCAAGAAATTGTGGCGCTGAAATGATATTTGACGCATTTCGACAGGAAATGTACCGTTTACAGATTCCGTTTTTGAACATTGTTGCTTTGTCATGCGACAACGCGCGTGTCATGACGGGTAAACATTTATCATTTCGAACAAAGTTACAGGAAAAGTGTGGACATGTATTAACACTGACATGTCCATGCCATTCTGTGGCGTTAGCCGCAAATGCAGCATCCAGAACGATTCATAACAAATGCGAAAACTTTGTAAAATAAATATCAAATTTCATAAACTGTAGCCCCAAGCGATCAGCTATTTTTACTGATTGTTGCGAGGACACTAATCTAAAAATTTTGAAATTGGCCGAAACACGATGGCTTTCCCGCCAATTATGCATCAGTAGAATTCTGGATTCATGGGATATTATTGACAAGTTCTTAAAACAATTACTCACGAAAGAGAAGTCCGACAAAGCTGCACAATTTGTAGCCGTCATGCAGAATCCTGATGTTAAAGCATACTTATTTTTTCTGAGATATATTTTACATTTTTTTAACTCTTTCACGCTATTTTTCCAAGCTCTGGAAACTAGAATTCATTTATTACAGCGTAAATCAATACATTTATTACAAATTGTATGTAAAAACTTTTTAAAACCAGAGCTTTTAACGCATTGTAACAATAACGTAGATTTTTCGGAAAAAGAAAATAAAAAATCTGTACATGAAATCGCATTGGGCATTGATTGTGATGAATATCTTAACAAATTAATAATAGAGGGGCACATCGATAAAGTTGAAAATATTCGAGAGAATTGTTTGCAATTTTATGTATGTGCCGCTCAAGAAATTTCTAAAAGATTACCAATCAATGATCAATTTTTGTGTAAATTACAAGTTTTTGAACCTGCCACAGTTTTGCGCGATATTGACAGAGAAACTTCATTTCGTGATGTTTGTTTTATCGCTGAAACTCTTGGCGGATTTGATACATTTTCTTTACAACAAGAATGGTTTGTTTTATATCACGATTTTACAGAAACAGAAAAAGATGATCTTTCATTAAGGGAATTTGACGAAATGTGGGAAAACATCCTACAACGTAGTCGTCAATATCCCAGTTTGAAATCTCTTGTCAATGCTGTTCGATCGTTACCTAACTCTAATGCAGATTCAGAAAGAGTCTTTTCCTACTTACCAGACTTGAAAACGAAAAAAATAAATAAACTGTCGTCCGTGAATATCAATGCTGCTTGTGTCCTTAAATCAGTATTAAAAGCGAGAGGGGAAACAGCAATAACTCTGACGGTTAATGACGAGCATTTGTCTCGCATGCCATCTCATATATTATATTCAGAATGTGCAAATAAAAAAAAAACAGACAACATGTAGTACATGTTGATGAAATGGCTGGTCCCTCCTCGTCTAATGTTATTCAATAAGTACATAAACAGTAACGTTTCATTTATGTTATGAATGTGTCGACATAAAGAACGAATGTGCGAACAATCAGTCTGGCATATTTTTTGACAGACTGCACAAATCAGTCTGGCATATCTTTTGTCAGACTACACAAATCAGTCTGGCATATCTTTTGACAGACTGCACAAATCAGTCTGGCATATCTTTTGTCAGACTACACAAATCAGTCTGGCATATCTTTTGTGAGACTCCAGAAAGGTGGTATAATAGGGCTATAGGCGACGGTCCACGTTAAAAAAAACCGAACGCGCTAGTCGTGGCACCTCATGGGCGGCGTGGAAGACCACGCAAAACTACTCAGATTATATAAAAAGAAAGTATATACGCATTTGCATTGTTCGGGTTGCACCTCTCAATAGAGTCAAGTCTCGCAGAAGACAAACATTACGATACCATTGTACCCTTTGCTCTATAATTATTTTTCTAGTACCTACCATTTCCAGGAAACACAGCTGGCTAGTAACATCTCCCAGCATCCTGTATACATACATTTGAAAGTAATATTTTAAAAGGTAGATTAGTTATCTATAAATAAAAAAGGATCTTTTTGCAGTCAAAAACAATTTAGAAAAATAATAACACCGATGATTCATGGAATACTCGTCAATGACAGATCGATCAGTATTATCGAACACGACAGCGTCGACGACCGACGACGAGTACGACAGTAATGGTAATAAGTATTCTTCGAATAAGGATACGTAGGTATGCTTACAGTAAAGTTCATGCATGTATCAGCTAAACAAAAGAAGTTAAATAATTCTGTATCTATCCGAGTACATATGCCATCTTTGCCATAACGTGACATATATATTTTGCCCATATCTGTCATAAAGCAATACGACACATCTATTCCGCTGACAAAATATTAAAAACTATCCGTAGGAGGTACTAAAATATTGTTAAATGAATATCGTTAGTTGTCGTGTGATGAATAATTAAAAAAGAAAAATTATCCTATGAAAAAGAAATGAACCATGGATGGGCGCGAACCAACGAAAAAAATGGAACGCGTCGACGAGCGGCGATACGTACGACGAGGAAATCCCAAACTCTACTCGATTCACTTTTCGCTGGATCGCGCTCTGCTCACGGCGGTGGTGCCCGATTTGCCTTCCGGCTGAAAGAACGCAATGTTACGTGCGATGCCTTATGCGAAATCTGGCACCACTGTCACCGCCCTGTGTGCGGAACGAAGACGCGACGCCGCGACTGCATGTCGAACAAAGACGCAACGCGCGATGTTGGTTGAAAGGGGACGGAGCATAATTCTGTCCTTCTTATTTGTCGTCACGATACTTTACGTCACAGTGATGGAAGAGAGACGCAGCATAGTTCCGTCCTTCTCTCCACGCAGCTCTCACAGACAGGGCACGCACACTTGCGCCTATCCCCACTCCCGCGGGCACCAATGGTACTCGGGGCCACTTCTGACCACACTGTTCTGGTAGCCTCATACAAAGGTTCCGCAGGTCGGCTAGGCATCAGTTCCTATACGGTAGGTGTGCGCTACATATTGTCAGTCTCGTTGGCTCTTAGATTTGTACCGCCACCGCTTGCAGTGGAGTTTGCAGTTGTATATCACGGATCGGTAGGTGGGATTTTGTTATAATTGCAACGCCGCCCTTTGCCCGTAGCAGAGAGGTATCATCCTTTCGGTATGTATTATACCCTCTTAGTGAAAAGTCTTGGTTTGGTTTTCGGCGAGATTCTTGTATGCAGATCGCGAATGGTTCATATCGGCTGAGAAGGATCTTTAGGTCGGCTATATGGCTGATTATTCCGTTACAGTTCCATTGCCGTATATTATTCATTTTGGTATATCGTTAAATAGCTTACTTTATGAGGGGTTGCGTTATCAGCTTATTCTAGGAGTTATCCGACTTGTTCTTTGCGGATTGGGGGGGGGGGGGGGAGGATTTTACTAGGTCTGATCTCATACCTGCGTTGCGAGCTAAAGGACGCGTTCGTATCTGAATCCGAGTCAGCCTCCATCCTTGTTTGGTAGACTGGGGCTTTCTTTTTAGAAAGTAGTTTTTCATCAATTGACATGGCTGGGGCTTTCTTTTTAACGGGTTGTTTTTCACCAGATGATGCGGATGACGTTCTGCTTCTCGTGTTACCTTTTCCTTCGTTACCCGACGTTACGGGTGTTGCGCTATCAGGTCTTCCCTGGATGCTGGCTATGATGTCGTCAGCCATTTCCTCCACTTTCCATTCTATTAAGAGCGTTTTTCCTTTCTTTGGGGTAGCAGTTGAGGCCGTTGTGGCCCTGGTTGTCGTCGCTTGAGCTCTCTGGCGTAGTACTGATATTGGGATTGGGTTATCTAATCATGATTCGCGAGGTTCCAGTGGTCGCTGGCCTTTAATTGGTTGCGTCGGTAGCACAGGGCCCATGAAACGTTCGTGTTCAGAGTTGTATTTCTGATCGATGAGTCGGATAATGTCGGGTACTATGAGTGCTGCGAGTTCCTTGATATCGGTCGAGCGGTCTGAGTCCTTCTTTGACGTTACTTCGGCAAATGATCGTGGGAGAGCCAAGGACCCGCGGTACTTTCGTTTAGCATCTGCGTACCCTATTCTTTCCAGGACCTTCATTCGCTGTATCTCCGATTCTTTTGGGCATTCCTTCGAGCTTGAAGGGTGGTCTCTATTACAATTTACGCAAATTACTGGGGACAGACATGGGGTTCCTTCGTGTTGAGGACGGCCGCACGCGCAGACCTGCTCGCCAGTACAGCGAATCGTGGTATGCACAAACTTCTGGCACTTAAAACATCTAAGAGGGGCCCGGATATAGGGACTTACGGGTAAGGAATAAAAGCCAGCCTTAACCCTTTGTGGCAGTGTGGTAGTATCAAACGTCAAAATACAGGATGCTGTGTCTTTCCTAGTACCTTCGCGGGAGACAGTTATGCGTTTGACCTCGATAACTCCTTCAGGCCGTAGACCCTCACTCAGTTCTTCAATGGTGCTGTCATAAGATCTTACTATAGTTCAGGCTATTATGTGGTTCAACGACAACATCATATTTGCAGAATGTAGAGGTCTTTGGCAACGTCGCAGCTTGGGTAGAGTTTGCGGTTTCAATCAGGAGTCCCTCACGAGTTTTTCTTATTGCCTTTGGTTCGCCTATCAGACGTGACATTTCGTTTGCGATGAGGAATGGGCTGGTATATGAGAAATTTCCATCCCGCCGTTTCATAACCAAAAATGTTGGGTATTTTGTCCTTTTGTCCGGTGTATTGCCAATTTCTGACTTTTTATACTTTCCTTTCTTCGATTCCACTTCGCTTTTGTCTCTGATTAAGGAGGGAGACACCTCCGAAAAAAGGGAATCCATATATGGTCCCACGAGTAGGTCGAAAAATTCCTCCACTCGATCAGAGCCGCCTTGACCGAGTAAGCCTGATACAACTGGGGTGCGGCAGGTGCCCCAGAGGGTGACCTCTTCACACCGATTTACCCATCCCTTAGGCGAGGACTAGACCATGGGGTCATTTTTATAGAGGTTTTCTTCCTCGTGAGCCAGGCGGTTAAGCCAAGCTCCCCGGGCCCCCTGCCACCAACATTCCATCACCGTGCTTCGTGATGGTCGTTGAAGGCAACAGGGGGCTTACGGTATTAGGGGGCGGACAGCGCTATTCCACCCCCGGCTAGGGTACCGCGGGTGCGCCAGACCCGTACCAGGGACCGTTTACGGTCCCCAGCCGCTGGGGGGCCCGGTCGTCGTCCAACGCACTGCGTGAAACTCGCACGGTCACTCGCATCCACGCTCACGTTCGCATACGCACTCGGACACACATGCACACACACTATGGCGAGCGGCATAATCCGTTCCTACACATATATTATTGTCCATTAAAATATTAACCACAAGACAAGTTGATCCATCATTTAAAATACAATTATTTCGAAGATCTATACTTAGCGAAATTCCATTGTATATAACTCTCCGATATTGGCGGCTGTTGGCATTGGTATTCAAGGGCAAGGGACCAACATCATATGGTCCTTCTACTTGTGCAGCACAATTGGTAGTTTATCATTAAAAGAGTTATCGTAAAATTTATTGTTGAAAATTCTATTTCAGCCATTTGATGTTGAAGTGGGAAACTTGGTTTTCGGCAATATTTTCTGAAAACCGACATATTATTTTCATAAGGAAATGCAGAAAATGAATCAAGAGGACCAAACTCTCAAATATCATTTGTAAGATGAAGAAGAAGACCATGCATATTGTATGAAATGAATGCTGGACCAAAAATATTTTCACATCGAGTGCCAAATTTTTTTAATGCTATTTCCTCGAAGTTTATATATTGTTTTGACGGTCAAGTGGAAAGTAGAAATCTTATAGCAATGTGCAAAAATACAAAGTGAGTAAACACTTGTGGATTTAGCACATCAAAATTTGCAACAGGACCTGTATACAATCAAAATTGGCACAGTTCAGTGGCTTTATATTTACCAAATGTAAATATGGATCTAGGACGTCTTGCAAATTATGATGGACAATATTTACTAATGGTCTTTAATCTTTCAGAGATAGTAGTAATGGATTTTGCTGATAATTTTGAATAGCGAGAATATTTACCAGAGACTCAGGCAGATAAAAGTTTTTTCATGACTCCTAAGCATACAAGATGCGTGTACTCAAAAGGGACTTATGACACCATACCAAAATTTAACATTGACAAATGACTTCTGCCATCTATATGGTGATCTTCATCCGTACACATTATATATTCTTCATCTGTTCGAGGAGGATCATCAATACCGCAAAAAAAATATCTACCATCGCATCGTATACCAGAAATTTTACATTTTGAGCACGGATTTTCTGCTGTATGACCTTTATGATTTAAGATAAAAGCTCTAGCAGGTGCATTAGCTATAAAGCATCTTATATGAATGAATATTTTATTTGCATAAAAAAGGATGCCACCCTTTGTTATTATACTATTGATATCGGTAACAAATTTGTCAACAAATAAATTGGGATCGTGTGGCTTTGCAGGGCCATTATATACACCTACTATTATTGGCTTTGAATAACATTTACCATTTGCAAGGCGGCATTGTATTGGCGAGATATGAGTGATTCCTGACCTATCTAAAACACATCCGTCTGTGCTAAAATCTATTTCTAATGTATGCGATACAGATGCTGGAGGTAGACACGATAATGTTTTAACAATTTTGTCCTCAAGAAAAAAATTAATATAGTTTCCTCGATCCATATTGTAAGGGTCAAAAGGTGACGTGCGAAGATGGCAGTCGCTACGGCATGGAAAAGTAGAGAGTCGCGCAAGTGGGACGCACGGGTCCGACCGGGTATCGCATAAGACTTGAGTCCCGTCTGTAGTTGTATGAAGTGTGTGCCTTTGAATAAATAGTGTTTGAACAGAGAACATGTTGCGAATGAAGTCCCCATTTTCTATATATCCCTTACAATATTGGATACGCAAACAGGTTTTCGTGGAGTTTTTGAAAGCGTTCTAGCATCCTTCAGCATCAATGGAAAACATGTGTGTGTAGGAAGAACTGACAAAATGCTATTACATTGAACATTAGTTAAACCATTCTTAGCAAACACGAGGCCAAACGATCTTGGAAAGTTTCGTCAAAAGAATTACTGGAAGATGATGAGGAAGTAGAACCACCCCTGATAGCCAAACCTGAAATATCAAATTTTAGCCAAGACTTGTAAACAGAGCTTGTAACCGAACTGGCTGCCGATTGGATGAAAGGTCTGCAATGTCTGCGTTTGTTACCAAATTGGTGCCAAGGAGGAACCAAAATCTGCTAAGCAGATTCGTGACAGATGTCGCCTCGGTTTTGTTGCCGTAAATTGTCGGCAGATTGGCAGCAAAAATTGTGCAGTTTCGCGTTGCGGCCTCTGGCGGCAGCTTGATAGCAAAACCATAGCAGGTTCTGTATAGCGTAATCCGATGCTAAATTGGCACCAAAAACGTGCCAAACCTTGCACCTTGAGTCTTTTAAATTTGCATTGGACGCGCGCGTACACTGGCATAGAAGTGGAGTTTTTTTGATAGTTGTTCCATTATCAATTTCACGAAAGTAAATAATTTTCATAATACTTATAACTTAAATTCACAACGGTGATGACGAAAGTGGTATAATGTTTTATCTTAAATTTGTGTTTTTCTTATGAATTAGTCCATTGCACTACGGTTTTAATAATAACGAGATTTTTTAATGTTTAAGCGCCACGATTTTCGTAATCATCGGCACACGATAATCGAATATAACTATAAGTTTTTTTTCGTACAGTTAATTGTAACCAATGCTGTGCGAAAAAGATCATCGAAGATCTGTGCAAATGAAAATTTTAATTTGTATTACAAATACCTATTTCATAGTTATTAATATGGAACTATTTATTGGAAATGTGTTCCGTGGTCGGATATCGGAGTTGACTCCTACGTGGTGTCCACTCCGTGATTTCGTATTTCGTTATTGATTTGAAGAATAGTGAATTACACAAAAAAAGGAACTTTACTCAACGTTTATTGATTTTTATGCTCACGCACTGATTCTTACAAGAAGGGTGAGGTGAACGCGTTCGCGCACGATCGCTCCGATCGATCGGCGATCGTCCCTTGACCATCTCGTAGACGGGCGCTGGTGGGGACGCCTTATCCCTACGATTTTTGTTGCTATGCAGGATTTTCTCCTTGCATAACTATTTCCCCGCAGGGGGGTCCCACCC